>CM035429.1:32241567-33544067 GCA_020310875.1 Ceratopteris richardii | reverse complement strand
CAGGTTTTGTTTTAGTTCTAGGAATTTGCTCTACTTTGTCTGATGTTTGAATTGGCTCACTAAACACAGGTTGTTTACCCTCCCTAATTTCTTTTCTTCGCTCCTCATTTGTTTTAGAACTTTCACCTTGTTCAAACTGAACTTTCTTAGGCTTCGGCTCGTCTCTCATCTTACTTCTAGTCATTCGTCTACCTGAATTATTTGTATCTTGCTCATCATCCCTCTTTCTTTTCTCTTCAACATTCGCAATATGCGAATATATCGAGAATTGATCGACAGGAGAGTTCCACGCAGTTTTCTGCATAATATCATCTCTCGCCTTTATCAAAGCTTCAATTGAGTAGTTCCTCGTTTCCCTTGTTTGTTCGGAATCAGAGTCACTATCAACATATTCTAGTTTAACAGCAGAAGCAGATCTCAAAGACTCAGAAAGGTTTTCATACAGCTTCTGCATCCCTCCCTTTCCCCAATTGGCAGCTAAGGGTAAATGTGTTCTATAGTCGCACAATCGCTTGTCAATATCAATTACAAGTCTTTTCTCTTTCGCATCTTTCAATGCTTCACATGTGTAAGTCAAATGATCTGTGGCATCGCACCAGATACATCTCCTTACATTGGCATTTCTCCTTTCATTGAAATTTCTTTGGTTAAATGCTTGAGGAATCGGTTGAGGAACTGGTTGGGGTACAACTGGAGGATTAGGAGGTATAAAAGGTGGATTAGGAGGTACTAATGGATGATTCGGAGCTACTAATGGTGGATTTGGAGCATTTATTGGTTGAGGATAAATAGTCGGATGAGCTTGCATTGCAGGTTTATCTTGTAGGTTTAAAGCATACACCACATTCTGCAAAGCCGCTACCTCTTTAGACATATTCTCGTGCATATGCATCATATTGTCCAACTTGTTAAACAGAATCTCAAATTGTAACTCGGTTGGTACTCTAGATGTGGATGTTGTAGGCTCAACTTTTGAATCTATATGTGTATCCCTAGTTGCCTGAATCGGAGGAAAACTGGAAGATGGTTGAGACATCGAATCATAAAGGAGTGTTTTACGTTGGATCATGTGAGCAACCGCCTCAACTACAGTTTTCACTACACCCCAGTCATCTGTAAGCCCATATTTCTTTCCCGGTTCTTCAAGCCTACGCTCAACCTCTACCCTTATATCTGGAGTCAAGATTTTAAGGAAATATAAAATGATATCTGGGGTAAGGGCAACTCTATCCTGTTCAGGTAATTGAGAGAATCTTTTCATAAATTCACTATGGAGTTGAGTTAACAAAATGTGAGGCTTAGGTGAACTAATCCATTTCATAAATCCTTCTCTACTATGTTGACTGTAGTCTTCTAAGTAGAATTCTTTATGCAGCTCTTTTCTAAACTCATCCCATTCCTTATTGTCATGTATATCCATAATAGCTTTTACAGTACCTATGGCCAGACGTCCAAGATAGGATTTCCACTTTGTTTCAGGTAAACCGTGTAACTTAGCTAATTCCTCAAACGTGTCTAAATAATTTGTAACATTCATACCAGTAAATTTCCCTTTATCCTTTAATAACGTTTCAACTACCTTTTGTCCTTGCGTCTCGTGCATCATGGTTTGAAATAGCTCGTCCATTTTTGAAGTTTGTTTTGACCTAGCTTGAACAATTCTAACTATATCCTGAACTTCTTTTGTTACTCTTTCCTTATGTTCAGCTACTAATTCTGAAATTCCGTTAGAGTCCAGTTTGATAAGTTTATAGTATGCCAATATGCTTCAAGTAAAGCTATGATTAACGCTTAACCTATGATTAACAAACAGTTGCCTTTAACCTATACCAATAATTGAACCTTAAATAAAATTTTGCACCCAAGAATGTAAGGGTAAAGAAATTATACCAACTGCTCGAAGATGAGGCTCAAACAGTGCTTTCTGTGAAATTCAATACATTTATTGATTTGAATCAAAACCTAAATACATAGTTTGCTAAAAAATGGGTGCAAACGTTTTGTGCTTCAATTGTTGATGAAAGGGGTGGCGCGACGAGGTTCTCCTACTTGCCAATCTTCGTGGAGGCGCTCAGGTCACCAGACCAGCCCTCGACACCAAGAAGATTGCAAGCTCACGTAAATGCCACAGCATCCAAGGATGAAGATGCAGCTGCACTGATGTAAAATTGTATGAATGTATATGCAATGCAAAAGTTAAAATTTATACCTGAGCTGCAAGGCCGTTTGTTCACGTCGGGTTCACCAATGTCGGGTCGTGAGAGATGCTCGGATGGTGGATCAAGTCATCCGCCTAAATCGTTCGGCACACGCGGGGTGTCTGTAGCAAACTCAGGCTTATGGAATTAAGGGCTCTAATGACACAACCATTTAAATTACCTATTTCTATGACTAAAACTAAATAGTTTAAATAGCTATGGACCATAAGGACGGGCAGCCACGTGCACATCACATACACACACACACATCACATACACACATCACACACACACACACATACATCACACATACACATCACATACACATCACATACACACATAACATACACACACACACATTACCCATCACATACACACATAACATACACACACACACATCACACACACACACACATACATCACATACACACACTTCACACACATACATCACATCACATACACACATACACACATCACACATAACACATACACATCACATATATACTTCACACACATACATCACACATAGACATCACATATATACACACACATTACCCAGGGAAGGAGAATTTAATCTCTTCCAGTGATGAATGCCAGAGATTAAACCATCAGAAGTTGAGAGTATAGTATAGTGATGAAGCATAGAAGAATCACGATATGGCCATCCAGGTCGCGAATCTACCATTGAAGGGACAGCACACAGACCTGTAAAAGGCACATAACGCTCAACAGACTCTCTCTCTATACTACTGCAGAGTTAATAGCAACGCCTACATCGTTTTCTCTCCACCGGAATAGATAACTAGCTAAACTAAGCATAATGAAAATGACCAAGGAATAGATGAAAAGAAGACAAAGGAGAATGAGTACCTGCAAGAAACATTAGAAGAAACTAGCACAGCATACTCATATATATACACACACAACTCATTTGTAAACCATTCCTTTGATTTTACTCTATTTCCTCATCCTCACTTTTCCCCATTAACATTCACCACACTTGAATTAACTTTTCTCACACAACCTCTCTTTTAATTACCCTCACACTCACCACTCTTTGTACACACCTTTTTTACACTTTAAATGCATATTTTTTTTCTACCACTCTTTTAACTTGCACTCACAACTACCACACTTTGAAACTATTCACTTTAACCACTTTAGTTACACACTTAACCCACACCACACTTTAAACAGCACTCACATACACCGCTCATTAATTATCTACTTCAAATATTATTTTTATTCTATTACCTTAATTTTCTTAATTAAATCATTTAAATTAATCTTAGTTTAAGTTTTAATTAAATCAAACCTTAGGATTTAATTGCACATACATGATTAAATAATTAATTAAATCATATTTTAATTTTTGTTAATGAACCAATGTTTAGATATAGATTAATTTCATTAAATATTAATTGTTTTAACCTTTAAAACATTCTAAAACCCTAGAAAACCTACTTAAAATCCATCAAAAACTCATGAAAACCCTTTAAAACCCTTCTAAACCCTATCTCTAACCCATGATAAATCATCTAAACCCTTAACATTAACCCAATGGAATCATTTAAGATCCTTTGGATTAATCCTATTGACTTAACTTATATAAACTTATGAAACCCTAGGGGTATATACTCATCTGTCTTATATGTATCAATTTAAAACACTCATTAAATGAGTAATTAGGGTAACCCTAATATGAACACATATTCTTCATCATTTCTTGTACCTGCAAAAACTTCAAAAGTAGTTAATTCAATCCAGAACAACTGATCAACAGTGAAAAAGAGGTTTAGAATTCACCAATTAAGTTGCTTTTATTTCCTCTGGTTATCAACTGGAAGATGCAAATCTTCCTGACAACGTATATATATATGTATATGTATAGGTATACGTATACATATACGTATACGTACAGGTATATGTATATGTATATGTATACGTATATGTATATGTATATGTATACGTATATGTATATGTATATGTATACGTATATGTATACGTATACGTATACGTGTATGTTTATGTGTATGTGTATGTGTATGTGTATGTGTATGTGTATGTGTATGTGTATGTGTATGTGTATGTGTATGTGTATGTGTATGTGTATGTGTATGTGTATGTGTATGTGTATGTGTATGTGTATGTGTATGTGTATGTGTATGTGTATGTGTATGTGTATGTGTATGTGTATGTGTATGTGTATGTGTATGTGTATGTGTATGTGTATGTGTATGTGTATGTGTATGTGTATGTGTATGTGTATGTGTATGTGTATGTGTATGTGTATGTGTATGTGTATGTGTATGTGTATGTGTATGTGTATGTGTATGTGTATACATATACGTATATGTACATGTATATGTATATGTATATGTACATGTATATAAATAGGTATATGTATATGTATATGTATATGTACACGTATATGTATACATATATGTATATGTATATGTATATGTGTATGTATATGTATATGTGTATGTATATATGTAAATGTGTATGTATATGTATATGTATATGTATATGCATATGTATATGTATATGTATATGTATATGTATATGTATATGTATATGTATATGTATATGCATATGCATATGCATATGTATATGTATATGTATATGCATATGCATATGTATATGCATATGTACTTGTACATGTATATGTATATGTATATGTACATGTATATGTATATGTATATAAATAGGTATATGTATATATATATATATATGTATATGTACAGGTATATTTATACGTATACGTATATGTATATGTGTATGTATAGGTATATGTATATGTGTATGTGTATGTATATGTATATGTATATGTATATGTATATGTATATGTATATGTATATGTATATGTATATGTATATGTATATGTATATGTATATGTATATGTATATGTATATGTATATGTATATATATGTGTATATGTATATGTATATGTATGTGTATATGTATATGTATGTGTCTATGAACAGGTGTAGACACAAAAATAAAAAAAGGAAGTGTATGACCTTGAATCAAATCTCTACTTATCTATTTTGATCCATTGATTAGTGGATCATATTCAAAACTATATAGGTGATTGTTTATGATCATTAGCAAGTTAAGGAGGCCCACTACACTCTCCAACAAATGTTCATAGCTAGTGTGAAGCAGGTTTAAGCAACACCACTTCATCTCTGAAGACTATCCACCATCTCCTCCAACAGTGTTATTAGAGCGACAACAAGCAAGATGGGAGATGGATTTCCATCATTCATTGAAAAAATTGGACAGAAGAAACTAGTTAGCATGGTCACTATGGATGCAAGCCTACATGCAAGGAAGATGTATATATGGATACATCTCAAGAGATGAAGAGATGGCAACATTCAGGAGCAAGCATCAACCCACAAGGGAAGAGCAAGAAAGGTTGACCACATGGTGTGCAAAGGATGCTCTTGCCAAGTGTTATCCACTAAACTCAATATCTGACTTTATATTACCTCACATTAGGAATTCCAAGACCTCCCAAGAGACTTGGGAAGTACTCTGCTCATATTTCGCATCAAATACAAGAGCTAGGAAGAGCTAGCTATGGATTGAGTTTACAACTCAAAAAAAGCAACCAAAGCAAAGTGTGACTGATTATGTAACCAAGATGAAGGATGTGGCTGACCAGCTTGCAAGCATTGGAGAGGAGATAAAAGAATAACACATATTAAGTCAGATCATTAATGGCATCAAAGATGATGATATGTGGGAGTCCTTCACCACAACAATGGACCTTTATATGGATATGCAAATACCTGACCTCAACACCTTGGTAGGGCAACTCTTCACCCACGAGACCAAGCTCAACAAGAATAGTGACAACTCTAGAATCTTCTACCCTTTATACAAATAAGAATAAAAGTAAGGATAAATGTAAAAGCAAGAAGAATGGAGAAGATGCTAGTACCTCTCAAGTTAACTATACAGGTAGAGGAAGAAGTACTAGAGGAAGGGGTAGAGGAGGAAAGCAAGGCATGGGGAGATCCTACAACACTCCACTTTGCAACATCTGTGGCCTTAACAACCACACCAAAGAAGAATGCTTCAAGAACACAAGGAATCAAAGGGGAAGAGGCTTCCATAGAGGGAGCTATGGACAATCAAGAGGTAGATTCAACAATGGAAGTAGCATTTACAATCAAAACTACAATCAAGAATACAACAACAATAATTATCAAGGTGGTTTAAGAGGAAGAAGAGATTATAACAACTACTTAGAAGACCAAGAGGATTCTCTACTCATCATGAACATGACATCCAAGCAAGGTAAAGATGATGAACATCTTTTCTATATTGATTCAGGTTGTTCCAATAATGTGGCTAGAAATGTAGCATTATTATCTGATCTTGAAGAACCCAAAGGGAAGCATGAAGTACAGATAGGTGATGACACTAAACACTCTATCAAGAAAATTGGAAATGTCAAGGCTTCAGATGGTAACATGAACCTCTTAAGTAAGGTTCTGTATGTGCCAAATATAACAAAAAACCTAATTAGTGTGGGATAGATTGTTGAGAAAGGCTTGTAGGTCAGATTCACAAGGCATGGAACATATGTGGAAGACCCTCAGCAAGGATTCAAGAGGATTGCAAAAGGTGAGAAATCTGGTAGACTCTTTACATTTTAGATTGAAGACACCAAAAACATAGAACTCTTCAATTACAAAGATCAAACTCTATCTGAACTAGAGATATGGCATAAACGGCTAGATCACATAGGAGAAAGAACACTAAAGCAAATATGCAAGGATCAGAGTGTGCTTGGCATCCCTAATGTGTTCAAGCAACACATGATATACAAATGTGGAGCATGCCAATTTGGCAAAGCTCACAGGTAACCATTGATCAGAAAGGGTTACATGTTTGAAGACTACTTGGAGCTTGTACACACTGATGTGTGGGGTCCTAGCAAAGATCCATAAATCTCAGGCTCAAGGTGCTATGTTTCATTTATAGATGATTATAGTAGATGGACAATTCTCTATTTCATGAAGCATAAGGATGAAGTATTTACATGTTTCAAAAAGTACTTGGCATTGGTTGAGAACCAAGCAGGTAGAAGCTTGAAGAGGATCATATTTGATGGAGGTAGTGAGTAATTTTCATATGAATTTGATTCATTCTTACATGACATAGGTATAAAGAGAGAGGTCACAACAGGGTATACTCCTGAATTAAATGGAGTGGTAGAGAGAAGGAACATGTTGATAGTAGAAGTTGCAACATCAATGTTGAATGAAAAGAAGCTACCCAACTACCTATGGGCAAAGGTTGTTTCCATAGCCAATTACTTGGTTAACAGGATCCTTAGATGGAATGACACCCTATGAAGCACGGAATGGTAGGAGACCCTCATTGGATCATTGCAAAATATTTGGGTGCATTGATTATGCACACATTCTCTCACAGATTAGAGGGAAGCTTGATCCTAAAGCTAAAAAGTGTTGAAAAATATGGAACATGTGCAAGCTCCAAATGTGAGGCTTTACACATACTCACCCTTCATTATGTACCTCTTCATCATTTATGTAATTGTTGTAAGCCCAAAATGAAGAAAGACCCTAAAAATATAAAGGGCACACTCATAACCTTAATGTAGAGTGTTGAATTAAAAAGGGCAAATGTATTTATGGCTTATATAAAAGCCAAAATAGAAATAGAGAGATGGAATACTACAAAAAGTCGTGACCTTATCCATATAGAGTGATATGGAGCACCAAAATCCAACCAAGGCAATGGAAAGACAAAGGACATAAAGTGAAAGGTCAAGAGGTGAGAGAAGATGAAGGGTAGGTGAAAAGTCCTATGCCAATAGCTCTATATAAAGAGCTCATTTGAACGTGAAACGTTGTGGAGATGACAAGGAGATGGTGTACAAGCATATGCTGGTCATTTTCTCACCAATGGAGATCAAAAGGTACCTCATTTGGATGCTAGAAGGCACAAAGGTATTCCAGACGCATACCTTATCTATACATAGTCACCTTGTGAAGGTCATATCTCTCTATGTACTTATCCAATTAATGCATATGATATCTTGTTGGAAAACTTGTTGCTCATGCTCTTTGTATCTCAAATATCTCTGTCAGATCATTCTCTAATAGTGACAGGGAGCATTTCTTGTGAGCCTCAGTGTTTTGCTATACCTGAGATGATAGGTAGTCTATCTTTGGACAGTCGATTGCCTAGTCAAATGAACTGCAAATGGATTTTTCTTTAGCTTGTTAGAAAGCTAAGAGAGTCTACTATGTTTGGACAAAATTCCAGATCCATTGGATCTCTGAGTTGCGACTGAATCAGGTTTTAGTAAGCATGTGTCTTACAGGGCAGATTCTAGAAGAGATTCTCTAACTTCCGCTGTGTGTATTCAAGTGTATTGGAGTGAAATTTCTCCACAAAAAGTGTATATTCATTGGCTATGACCAAAACCAGAAGGTTTATACGCTATACAATCCCACTAACAAATGATTTATAGTTGTAGGGATGTAGTGTTTGATGAAAATTATTCATGGATTGAAGATGATTGCAGGAAGATCAAATTACCTTATTATTTGGAAAGTGAGTTTCCAACTCTCACTCAAGAAAATCAACAAGTACCAGAAGATGGATGTACTTTTAGGTGGACTTTTGATTTTGAATTCAAAAGATTGGTTCCAAACTCAACTACAAAAAGAGGATCAAATGATATGCGTGATGTCTCAACTATATGAGGTCATTTTGGAAGGGATACATTGTGAATTGAGAGCTCATTTCATAGCTTAATCACATCCCTCACATTGTGCAATAGATCATTTCCAATGACATTGTATTTGTACATAATTTAGTACATACATTTTCATTACATCTTCACTTTACTTCTCTGCCATGACTACATGAGTATAGTGATCTTTGCAGATCTTGTTCTCAGTATATGATTGATCATTTGTCATGATTTAAAGCATCATAGATTCAGTATACTATCTACTATATAGTTATAGTTACAAAATCTCATTATCATTGCTTCTCTGAATCATGAGATATTATCAGTTTATTGCTCTCTAGTCTGTTGACTAATGCATCCCAAACATGTCGGGACACTCCTATGATTCGCTAAACAACATACTCAACATGTAGTTCATCATTTTTAGTGAAATCAATCATGATTGGTAGTAGTATAAGTTAGTTAGACATCACCCAAAGGAATTAGGCTAATTGTGATTGTGCTTAGAGCACTCTTCAAATTATTGAATAGGTGTAGACAAAAAAATAGCAAGTCTATGACCTTGAATCAAATTTCTACTTATCTGTTTTGATCCATTGATAAGTGGATCATATTCCAAACAACATACGTGATTATTTATGATTATTAGCAAGTTAAAGAGGCCCATTACACTCTCCAACAATTTTTCTTGGCTGGTGTGAAGCAAATTTAAGCAACACCACTTCATCTCTGAAGACTATCCACCATCTCCTTGGCAACACAAAATGATAAGACATGAAAGCCACATAGGTGAATAGGGAAAAATGTGAAAGATATGGTAAAATAAGGTGAGAATAGTCCATGTGGACCACTTGCAAAATACAAAACACATAAACAATGTGCATAAACATGTGGGTTTTGACCAAAAACAGAAGTAAAGTCTAGATTTTGGAAAAACTAATGCAAAAATCGACTCCACCAGGCTCAAGAAACATGAAAATGACCCCAAATTTGCAAAAACATGGCCATCCAAGGCACAATCTAGAGCCAAAAGTATTGTTTCGAAAAATAAAAAAATATGGTTAACCACCATAGGATAAATTTTAGCCTATGGTGGGGGTGGGGGGAGAGCACACGGGGGTGGGGGGAGTGCACCGGGGTGAGGGGGGAGGGGCGGGGAGGGGGCACTAGGATGGGGGGAAAGGGGGTGGAAAGAGAGAGATAAGAGAGAGGAGAGAGAGTCTAAAGAGAGCATAGAGAGAGATTAGAGAGAGGTAGAGAAAGGGAGGTTTTTTTTTAATAAACAAAAATAATAGAAAGATCAGCTACCGATTTTTTTGGTTGAAAAATACCACAAAAATAGATAAAAATCCAAAGAAAATCCAAAGAAATGAGAAAAATTCTCAAAAACATTCCTTAAATTTCTAGGCCACTTATCCCACTCAAAACCATAGAGAGATTTTTTTTTTCCTCTCTTTTGTCAAGAAAAATGACATTTGAAAAAAGATGAAAAATTCTAGAAAAAATTCTTTAAAAAATCTAAAAATTCCTAGAAATTTTCAAAAAAATTTTCATGTAAAGAGCTATGAAATGGCTTCTAAGTTGCATAAAAACTCAAAGAACAAGCATGAAAATGGATAAAAACTAATAAAACCTAAGCAAAAAATGGTAAAAGAAGGCTATGTGCAACCTGGACAGATTTTGCAAGTTCCAGGTGATCCAAAAATCTTCACTTGTGCTGATGATAGACCTTGAGACTTGATATCTAGAACACTTGAAATTCTTTGCCCTCCATAATCTCCAATTATATTGTACTTCCTTTGATCTATCTTCCTTTCGGGCACACTGACCATTTGATAGGGCCACCTAGAATCTTTCATTGGAATAATATCTCCCCCATACTCCATCTTTTGTATCTCTATTTCAACTACCATGTGACTTAATCTGAAAATTTTCATTTTTATTATTCTAGCTTCTATAGCCAATAGAATCCTCTATTTCAAAAGGCTTGGAGGTACTCCTTCCACATCCTTGTAAAGTCGTGTGCTTACTACCATAAAAATTGACATAACAGATGATATCCATACCAGTAACTATAACAAAGTGGCCACTAATGTAGGATTTGAAGAAGTTTCATCACTGCTGCACTTAAGGGCTTTTCTTTTCTTCTCTCTTCTATGGCCTTTGGTTGAGACTATTTCACTCGAATCCGTAACCTGAATGATGTCCTCTTTTCCTTCATAGATTTCCTCTCTCCTTTTGTCGTTTGGAAAAATCCCGTAGCAGGAAGATGGGCTTTCTGCATGGAGCTAAGCCAACATGTTTTCTTCTTCATATAAATTTTCTTCTTCATGTAGATACACCTCTAGGTTGTTCAAAAATTCTTCTTCCATACAAATCTCAATTGTCTGCATCATGATGGTATGTCTTTTGATTGTGTAGTCCTTCTTCTAAAAATATCTGCTACAACTCTTTTCCCTCTTGCTTTACCCACATTGTGTCTTTACCCCAGTCATGTAGCACATTGGCATGCCTTAACCAAGGTCTCCCAATCAATAGGGGGAAACTTCCTTCTACCTGTGGGAGCTCAAAGTTAAAGGTGGTACCTTGTATCTCAATTGGGACTCCAAGGACCACTCCCATAAGCCTTACTATGCTTTGTTCTGCCAATGTTATAGTGAAGTTGGTAGGTCTTGAAGGTTGTATTCCAATCTTTTTCATGGTATGTTGAGGCATTAAGTTAATGCTAGAACCACCATCCAGAATAACTCCTTGAAACTCAGGTCTTCTGATAGTGACTATTAGTTGAGGCTCTTATAACCTATGAGGGGGGCTTCCCCTACAACTCTATATTTATGCATAACAATAGTCCTTTCCACTAAACTTGTTGTGGAAGCCTCCTCAATTATCTGCACAAGCTCTGACCTGAATTTCACATCCATCTTTATTAAATAAAAAATAATGACCTCCTTTTTCATGGACTTGAGTAGTCTTGAAGCTTTCGGTTCCTTAAGAGCATGGGCTCTATTTGACTTATCAAACTCCTCATGAGCCCTGTTGAATGCATGCCCGATGGCATCACTACTACCTATGAGATCTTCTTTTCTCCTCGCACCTTCACAAGTATTTACCTTGTCTTCAGATGTCACTTTGTCCTTGTTTAGTCCATGAATCAATGAGTCTTGACTCATGTCTAATTGAGCCTTCCCCTTGCTTCTTGCCTGCACTGCGAAGGAGTCAATTTCTTCTAATTGTACCACTCTGGTGGATGGTGAAGGCACATTCACTTGTTCTACAACTTCTTCTTTTCTCATAGCAATCATTTGAATGTGTGGCTTAGATGTAGCTGTCAGGTTCTTAGGACAACAATTGGTATAATGTTCCCTAGCCTCTGGGCAATTTCTACATGGAGGGGCATTTTCTAGTAGAGTGCACCTTCTTTGGTAATGCCCACATTCTACACATCTAAAATAGATAATTGGCCTCTTTGGCCTATTTGCAAAGTTATCCCTATGTTAAGGGTTGTAATTGTTATCTTGATTGGGTGTTGTTGCCATTACATTGGATGGTGGTAGGGCTCCTCCTTGCGTCCAATATGTTGTTGTAGGCATACCTCTTGACTCACATTCTTGAGCCTCATGATCCACTTTCTTGCATAGCGAGCAAGTTACACTTAAAAGTGGACACTCACTTACCACATGACCCTACTTGCTCCACATGGTGCACCATAATCCATTTTTGATGCCACCTCCCCAGAGTTCTTGCAACTCCTGTCAAAGTTGTGCAAACTCTTCAACTTGGGCTTCCTCTTCTTTTTATAGCTTTAAGGCCTCAATTTCTTGACTCAGCTGAGTTATTGCACTTTCCTCCTCTATGGACTTTATTCCTTTTCAAGCTCTCAAGTTCTTTCCTTAGCTGAATTACTGGATCCTCAGGTTCTACAGGATATGATAAATTGGAAGAGCTTGTCCCATATTGATGCCTAATTTGCTCCAATCTTGTGGTTGTATTAATAAACTCTTCTATTGTTGCTGTCGGTAATACTACCTCCTTTATTTTACATTGTGTTGATATTGGAATTGGTTTAGCCAACTACTTCTTGATGAAAACATGGGGAGGATGTGGCAATTTAGCCATCAATGCCTTGGATCTGGTGACAAATTCTGGAAAGGTCTCCCCATGACCTAGTCTTAGGTTTTCTAATTCCTCAATAATGTTTTCAATTGTGTTCCTTTTTTGGAACTGTGTCCTAAATGCTTCATTCATCAGTCCCACATAGTGAAATGGTTGTCGGAAAACTGCCTAAACCATTTGACTGCTAGCCCTTCTAATGTTGCAAGGAAAAGGATAAAAAATGCATCTTCTCTTCCCATCAGACCCTTGTCTTACATAAGGCCAAAAATCTCCTAATGTGTTCATCTGGGTCTTCTTTTGCTAATCCCTTGAAAGATGGAATTTTCATATTTAATATAGAGAGGAAAGTTTCCAAGTCTACCTGGGCTCCCATATTCTTTATTGATGATGTGGATGACTGTTGACTGGTTGATCTTCGAATAGCCTTCCTTCTTGTTGCTTTGCAAGGGACCCTGTTGAAGCTCAAGGTCAAGCATGAGGAATCGAAGCACACCAAAGATGTGGACACACAAGAAGAAGGAGCATGTAGGGAGCTCCAAGAAGCACATGTCAAATTTTTAAAATAAATCCCTATAAAAATAGTGATTTTCATCACTAAAAACCATTTTAAATACCATTTTCCATTTTTGCAACTCCATTTTGTTCAAGAGGTGGAGTCCTCCAGCTTGAAGAGTATTATAACTATCATCCTACCATTTTTCATAATTTCTAGATTCCGTTTGAGCTGCCAAATGAGGGTTGGAACCTAATTTTCAACTAGGCCGGACACTAGGTCTGGTGATGGAGAGTGTTAATATCCAAAAGAACAACCTACTCTTGAATTTAGAACACCTCTATATCAAGAGTAAGTCAAAACCTTCACCAATTTAAAAGATCAATGACCAAATATCAATTTCTTGACTAAATTATGAAGAAGGAAATTCCTCAGAAAGTCTGCTGCATAGATCTTGCTCATTGACTTAGTAAATGTGTAAAGTTTTTGATGAAACTTTGTAGGTTGCTTCCCCTTAAGGTTGCGCACCTTCTCCAACTTAAATCTCTACAAATGATTCAGTATACTCTGAGAAATCACACAAACAATTTACCTATGTGTGAAACACCTTCTCTGCAGTAGCGACTTTGACACCTACAACTTCTTAGCTATAGTTCTCCCAATGTCGAACTCGTTTGGTCAAATGCTTTTAGATGTAGATAGCTTATCTCTCAACTTAGATTTTGAGCTATCACATGTGTAAAACTTTACACTGTGCACTGAGCATTGTCCATTTCATTGAACTCAAAATTTGCGCCTGTTTCAGGAGACTGTGAACATTCTTTACATATGAATGTTCCTACACACGATTCTCTTAGCCTGATCACAATTAGATTCTCAAACTCTAGCCATAGATTGATTAACTATGGACTTAGATATCTCCAAAAGGAATTCACAAAAGATCTATCACACAGAGAGAAAACACAGAAACATCGGGCGCAATTTTTCTTCTATTTCTCAGAAAATTTACAACTGAGTGAGGATGATAAATTCAACTCACTTCTCATGTGTCTAATGACACTCTCAACCTCTCAATACACTTTTCTCATGATCTCCTATTGTCTCCTCTATTGCCCCGACATTTTTCCAAGTATTTATAGACAAATATGTACAGACTTATGACTAATCAAAAAGTCTAAGTGATTTATGTCTTCACTAATGTACATATGTTTACATATCATTCATCCTGTGAATGTGTCCACCTTCTTTGCTTCAAGAATTGTTCTTATCTTCATTCTTTGTCCTTCAAATCTTCAATTGGTGATTGGTTTGCACCAACAGCTCCCCCTCAATCATCAATTGAGGTTTCTCTAACCTTCTTTATACCTGCCATGTCTTTAAACTTCTGTAGCTTTGGTCCATCCAAGCTCTTTGTAAGCATATCAACTACCTGATCTTTTGTTGAAGTATGTATGACTTCAATCTCTTTATCCATCACCTTCTCTCTTAGAAAGTGATATTGTATCTCAATGTGTTTGGTCGTGGCATGAAAAACAGGATTAGCAGCTAGATATAATGAACTCATGTTATCACCATAAATGATAGGTATGCTCTGTATAGTATCAAAACTCTTCGTAAGACTTTTAAGCCAAATCACTTCTTTTGCAGCTTCAACCATGCCTTTATACTCAGCTTCTGTAGATGACAAAGCAACTGTATGTTGCTTCTTTGAGCACCAGGAGATTAACTTATCTCCCACATAACACATGTATCCATAGGTTGACCTTCTATCATCTGGATTACCTACCCAATCTGCATCACTATAGATCTTGATATTTGTATCTGATGTAAACCCATAATACAAACCTTCTTTGAGTGTACCCTTAATGTACCTTAACACTCTTTGACCTGCAATCCAATGCTCTTTCCTAGAACAATGCATGAATTGAGACAAAATCCCTACTGCATATGATAAATCAGGTCTAGTTAAAGTAGCATAGATAAGACTACCAACCAAACTCTGATATTGTCTCATGTCCTTGAATTCTTCACCTCCAAATTTACTCAATTTGTGATTCACCTCCATTGGTGTAGGTGCTACTCTGCAATCATTCATCTTAAACTTGATTAACAAGTTCTTCAAATACCTTTCTTGGGTCACAAATACTCCATGTTGAGTATATGTAATCTCCATGCCCAAAAAATATGACAAGTCTCCCAAATCACTGATTTTGAACTCCTTTTCCATTTGCTTCTTTAGTCTTTGTATTCCTTCCTCATCTGTACCTGTAAGGATTATATCATCAACATATATGCACATGTATATGAAACCATTATCACTTGCTTTAATAAGCAAGCTACTATCTGCTTTAGACACCTGAAATCCAAGTTCTTTCAAGAACTTTACAAGTCTATAATTCCATGCCCTTGGGGCCTGCTTCAAGCCATACAAAGCTCTCTTGAGCTTGCACACATGATCTGGATACCTTTTATCTCTGAACCCTTGAGGTTGCTCCATGAACACATCATCTGAAATATAACCATTCAAAAAAGCATTTTTTACATCAAGTTGACATAACTTCCAACCTTTACATGCAGCAATAGCTATAAGTGTCCTGATAGTTGTCATCTTTGCCACAGGACTATAAGTCTCATCATAATCAACACCATATGTCTGAGCAAACCCTTTGACAACAAGTCTAGCTTTGTACCTAGACACACTTCCATCGGCAAATCTTTTTGTCTTATAAACCCACTTACACCCAATGATCTTCTGGCTATTTGGTTTTGGAACCAAATCCCATGTTTGATTCTCCAACAATGCATCATATTCTTCCTGCATAGCTCTCTCCCAATTTTCTTTACCTTTTGCCTCTTCATATGTAGAAGGGTCTTCATCTACTTTAATCATGTAAGCATAATCTTTGGTAGCTAAAAATGAAGTATCATAGCTATACCTTGTAGGTTGCCATTTGTTCCTTGTAGACCTCCTAAGTTCTCCACTTCTTGAGGTTTCTGGTTCTTCATATTCAGGATCAAATCTTGGTGTTTCTTCAACTTCACCCTGTACTTCATTATTCTCTTCTTCATCAATTATTTGAATCTTTGACTTACCTTTCTTTTGACTCACATCTTCTTCATTATCTGTATTAATATTGATAGTACCTGCATACCAAGTACCTTGCTCATGAAATGTAACATCTTTTGATACAAGAAAATGTTTTGTGGATGGATTCCACAACCTGTATCCCATCTGCTTATCATCATAACCAATAAACACATATTTTTTAGCTTTAGGTTCCAATTTGTGCCTTAATTGTGATGGCACATATGCATAGGCCAAACATCCAAATACTTTGCAATGATCTAGTGTAGGTCTCTTACCCCACCATGCCTCATAAGGTGTCATTCCCTGCAAAGCTTTACATGGTAACCTATTGACCAAATAAGTAGCTGTATTTACAGCCTCAGCCCACAAATAATTAGGGTAATTTTTCTCCTTCATCATGGACCTTGCAAACTCAACAAGAGTTCTATTTCTCCTTTCTGCCACACCATTTCGTTGAGGAGAGTACCTGCAAGTAACCTCTCTTTTTATACCTACATTCCACAAGTAATCACTGAATTCATTAGAGAAATACTCTCCCCCTCCATCTGACCTTAATCTCTTCATCTTATGACCTGTAATTCTTTCTGCATATGCATGATAGTGTTTAAGTGTATTAAACACTTCTGACTTATCTTTGATCACATAAATAGTGATCTTCTAGTAGCATCATCAACATAAATCACATAATACCTTGACCCATTTATACTGAAATCCTTTGATGGTCCCCACACATCTGTATGTACCAACTCAAGCTTCTCTGAGTACATAAAACCATGCTTGGAATAGGAATTCTTATGAGCCTTACCTAATTGACATGCCTCACATCTGTATGTCATATGTTGACCTGCAACATTAGGCAAACCAAGCACTGAACCATTGTTAATCATGTCGTTAATACCTCTTTCATTAAAATGTCCAAGCCTCTTGTGCCAAAGATCTAACTCAGAGATCTTATGTCCTCCATATGTGAACATGGCATGACCAATATTACCTTGAATTTTCAATGTGAACAATCTTCCTTCTTTCTTCCCTGAAACAATTTGTTTATACCCATTGCTAGTGTCTTCCACAAACACTCCTTCATTAGTGAACCTTACTTCATAACCTTTTTCCACAATTTGTCCTACACTTATCAAATTCTTAGGAATTGTAGGAACATACAAGACCTTACTCAAAAGGTGCTACCATCCTTGGCCTTCACTGATCCAATTGACTTCACATTGTGCTTTGTGTTGTCACCTGTTTGAACAACATGATTAGATACCTTATTCTCCAAATCAGTCATCAAGGCTATATTACCACTCAGGTGATTGCTACACCCTGAGTCAATGTAAAAGACTCTTTGATCTTCATTCTGCCTTTCACAAGTTGCATTCATTATCAATGTTGAATCTTCCTTTTGATCTGAAGCATAATTGTAGTAGGTATTGTTATATTGTTGACTTTGGAATCCTCTACCTGCATTTCTTCCAAAGTAACCCCTACTACCTCTACCTCTGAAATTACCTCTTTGATTTCTGCCACCTCTTCCTCTTGCATTATAGTTTTGACTATATCCATTATTACTCTGAGTATTGTGCCAACAATCATTAGCTAAGTGATTTGTCTTACCACAAATCCAACAAGCTTTGCCTCCATCTTTGTTGTTTCTGCCTCTTCCTCTACCTTTGCCACCTCCTCTTCCTCGTAGGAAGTCGGCTTGACTAGTTGTTCCTTCATCTTCATTTGCTTGTTGCTTTCCTTTGTTATTGTTCTTCTTGTCCTTTGAGTACATTGCATGACCTGCACTCTTGTCACCATCTCTTTTAACATCCTGCTCAAATGTTAGCATATGACCTAACAACTGATTTGAATCAGGAGTGAAATGATCAAGTGATAACTCTGTAGACAAAATGAATGGCTTCCATTTGTCATCACCTCTTAAACCTGTAAGGATTTGCCTTACCAATTTATCCTCCTCAATGTCTTCATCAACAGCTTCTAAAGCATCTGCAATATCTTTCATTCTTGTCACATAGTCTGAAATGGATTGAGAAGCCTTCTTCTTAAAGGTGGTAAACTCTGCCCATAAGGATGCCTTCCTTGACTTAGTTGTATTCTGGAAGTGCTCCTCCAAAGCATTCCAAATATCAGTTGCACTTTTAAGACCTCGAATATGAGGTAACAAGTAATCATTGACTGCCATATAGATAATGCTCCTAGCTTGAGCATCTTTCTTCATCCAATTTTTCAAATCTGCTAACTCTTCCCTAGTTGGAACACTAGGATCTCTGAACTGTGGCTTCTCTTCTTCTCCTGTGATGTAAGCTATTAAATCTTTGCTCATAAGATGAGCTTCCATCCTCATTGACCATGCAGGATAGTTTTCCCTATCCAATTTCTCTATTTGAAGAGAATCTCCCATCTTGTGTCCACCTGTGTATTGAAATCTTCAAGCTTTATGAATAATATATGTACCTTTGCTTCAAATTAGAGTCCTTTTGTCTTTCTTGATGTCGTATGGTCTCCTCCTCAAGCTTTGCCTTCAAGCTTTCACCTTTTAGTTCTTTAGTTGTTGAATTTCTTGAATCTGCAGCAGTCAGGATCCTCCTTTCCTTGATTTTGATGTTTCCTGCTCTGATACCACTGATGGAGAGTGTTAATCTCCAAAAGAACAACCTAATCTTGAATTTAGAACACCTCTATAACAAGAGTAAGTCAAAACCTTCACCAATTTAAAAGATCAATGACCAAATATCAATTTCTTGACTAAATTATGAAGAAGGAAATTCCTCAGAAAGTCTGCTGCATAGATCTTGCTCATTGACTGCGTAAATGTGTAAAGTTTTTTATGAAACTTTGTAGGTTGCTTCGCCTTAAGGTTGCGCACCTTCTCCAACTTAAATCTCTGCAAATGATTCAGTATACTCTGAGAAATCACACAAACAATTTACCTATGTGTGAAACACCTTCTCTGCAGTAGCGACTTTGACACCTACAACTTCTTAGCTATAGTTCTCCCAATGTCGAACCCGTTTGGTCAAATGCTTTTAGATGTAGATAGCTTATCTCTCAACTTAGATTTTGAGCTATCACATGTGTAAAACTTTACACTGTGCACTGAGCATTGTCCATTTCATTGAACTCAAAATTTGCGCCTGTTTCAGGAGACTGTGAACATTCTTTACATATGAATGTTCCTACACACAATTCTCTTAGCCTGATCACAATTAGATTCTCAAACTCTAGCCATAGATTGATTAACTATGGACTTAGATATCTCCAAAAGGAATTCACAAAAGATCTATCACACAGAGAGAAAACACAGAAACATCGGGCATAATTTTTCTTCTATTTCTCAGAAAATTTACAACTGAGTGAGGATGATAAATTCAACTTACTTCTCATGTGTCTAATGACACTCTCAACCTCTCAATACACTATTCTCATGATCTCCTATTGTCTCCTCTATTGCCCCGACATTTTTCCAAGTATTTATAGACAAATATGTACAGACTTATGACTAATCAAAAAGTCTAAGTGATTTATGTCTTCACTAATGTACATATGTTTACATATCATTCATCCTGTGAATGT
Source organism: Ceratopteris richardii (assembly GCA_020310875.1). Lineage (NCBI taxonomy): Eukaryota > Viridiplantae > Streptophyta > Polypodiopsida > Polypodiales > Pteridaceae > Ceratopteris > Ceratopteris richardii. The sequence goes on along the minus strand of CM035429.1, from coordinate 33,523,854 downwards.
GTCCACCTTCTTTGCTTCAAGAATTGTTCTTATCTTCATTCTTTGTCCTTCAAATCTTCAATTGGTAATTGGTCTGCACCAACATCTGGACAAGGCTAAAACCACTCAAAAAACTATAAAAAGGGTTGGAGAGCTCATTTATGAGGTTAGCTTGTTGTAGATTTGAGCTTTGTAAGAGAGTACTTTTGTAATCGAAGATCTTCCATTGTTCCACTCTTTGCTCTTACTTTGTGCACGTGTGTGTGTATGTGTGTGCATGCTTGTGTGCTTTCACTCACACACTTGTGCCATCACTTGCTCACGGTCTTCATACCGGTCCTCACGGCTCCACAGATTGACATTTATGAGGTGAATCTCCTCACGTTGGTACTCACCATTGTGCTAGAGTGACAGACCCTCAAGGTTTGAGACCGGGTTGTGGCCATGAGCTGCTCATACTCCTCTTAGGCTAAGAGAATTCCAATAGAAGAAAGATTACTTCTTAAGCCAGTACAATACTGTCGATACCCTTTCACTCTTCTACACTGTGCAAATATTGCTTCTCCTATGCTCAAGCCTCCTTGTGGTTCCATCGGGCATGCCAAATTTTGTTGGGTGATTCTTGTGTAGAAAGGGACTTGAGTGTTTGTAGGAGAAGGAAGAAGGAGAAGAAAAGAAATACAGACACCGGAAGCTTTTGTAGCTTGATTATGAAGAGAAAAGTACAATGATGATGTATAACACAAAGCCAAATGCTCTCTGTGTGTAGTGCATAATACCAAATAGTACACAATTAAACAAGGTTACAAAATACTCAAGGTTCTTTTTGCTACCGACCTCTGCACCCAACCTCCACCTTATCCAAGAGCTCACACTTTGTGCACACCTTGAACTCAAGCTTCCAATAGAGGGGAGGGATGGACACCTTCTGTTGATGCACAGAGAGCTTCAATGGGACCTTGTGACCCTTGATTTCCTTGCTTAGCACTTTTTTGCACACACCTAAGTCACACTTCTTGCACACCTTGCACTTGCTTCTCTACGTAGCACACTCACTGAATGTCTCTTGCTCTTCTATCTCTAGTGTAGCTTATGCTCACCTTGCTTAGTCTAACCAAGAATAATGCATGCCTTGAGTTGAGTATCGGTTCATGTACATATGCTGCTAACTGATAGAGTATCTTGGTGCTCACTTTCATGTCCCAAAGTTGTCTCAAAATGTGCACAACCAATGTTGAAGCTCAAATTCGAGGACAAAGCATGGAAGCACATCAAAAGGTGGACACACAAGGAAAGGGAGCAAGTAGGGAGCAAGTAGGGAGCTCCAAGAAGTGTATGTCAAAGTTTCAGAAGAATCCCCTACAAAAATAGTGATTTTCATCACTAAAAACCATTGTAAATACCATTATCTATTTTTAGTAACTCCATTTTGTTCAAGCCGAGGAGTCCTCGAGCTTGAGGAGTATTAGAAGTACCATCGTACCAATTTTCATAATTTTTAGACTTTGTTTGAGCCCTCAAATAAGCCCTGGAACCTAATTTTTAACTAGGCCGGACACTAGGTCTGGACAGGGCCAAAACTAATCAAAAAACTATAAAAAGAGCTAGAGAGCTCATTTTTGGGGTTGGCTTGTGAGAGAATAGAACTTTTTCAAGAGAACTCTTTTGCAATCTAAGCTTTCCATTGTTCCTCTCTTTGATCTTACTTTGTGCGCGTGTGTGTGTATGTGTGTGCATGTTTGTGTGCTTTCACTCACGCACTTGTGCCTTCACTTGCTCGTGGTCTTCATACCGGTCCTCACGTCTCCGCAGATTGACAAGTAAAGGAGGTGGTGCTTACGCTTGAGCTACACCAAATTTTGGCGCCGTTGCCGGGGAGAGAGCTTCAAGGACGAGCGTTGTGATGGTAAGATCGTAGATTTGCGACGTTGGAAGGTAAAAAAACTGTCATTTCAGTTCATTTTCTGTTTTTTCCTCTTCATCTTCATCATCATCATCATCTCCACCTTCTTCCATCTTCTTCTTCATAGAAAATCCTTGTTTTTTAGTGCATTTTCACCATCTTCATACCATTTTTCATGCATTATTGTGTGGGAAGGAGTTAGGAGAAGCAAGGGAGAGCAAGCGCTGTGTTTTTTTTCATGATTTTCTGCTCATACGGAGCTCGCCATAGCCGGCGCTCAGAAATTTGAATTTCCCGCCAAAAAACACGATACTGTGATGAAAATCACGATTCTGTGAAAATTCAAAATTTTTTGAAAAAATCACGATTTTCTGTTTTCCCGCCTAAAAGTTCGCTGAAAAAATCAGGATTCTGTGGTCATTATCAGAATCACGATTCTGTGATTGTGCTCAAAATCGCGATTCTCACAAATCACGATTTTCAGTCAAAAAACACGATTTTGAGAAAACACGATTCCCTACTCAAAATCACGATTCTAAAAAAATCACGATTTTCAGTAAAAAACACGATTTTGTGAAAAAAAAAAAGGCGATTCTTTGTAATCACGATTTTTTGCTCAAAATCGCGATTTTCTAAAAACACGATTTTGTGCTCAACATCACGATTTTCATGCCAAAAACACGATTCTGAGAAAATACGATTTTCAGCGGGCTCAAAATCGCGATTCTCACAAATCACGATTTTCAGCAAAAAAACACGATTTTGTGAATCACGATTCTCTGAGTCAAAATCGCGATTTTCTAAAAACATGATTTTGTGCTCAACATCGCGATTTTCATGCCAAAAACACGATTCTGAGAAAATACAATTTTCAGCGGGCTCAAAATCGCGATTCTCACAAATCACGATTTTCAGCAAAAAACACGATTTTGTGAATCATGATTCTCTGAGTCAAAATCGCGATTTTCAAAAACACGATTCTGTGCTCAAAATCGCGATTTTCATGTCAAAAAAACACGATTCTCTAAAACACGATTCTGTGCTCAAAATCGCGATTTTCATGTCAAAAAACACGATTCTCTAAAACACGATTCTGTGCTCAAAATCGCGATTTTCATAAACACGATTTTGTGCTCAACATCGCGATTTTCATGTCAAAAAACACGATTTTCAGAAACACGATTTTGTGATCAACATCACGATTTTCAGAGACACGATTTTGTGATCAAAATCGCGATTTTCAAAACATGATTTTCTACTCAAAATCGCGATTTTCAAAACACGATTTTGTGAAAACACGATTTTGTGAACACGATTCTCAAGGTACAAAATCGCGATTTTTTCAAAAGGTCTTGTTTGCCTGTTTTGACCCCAAGAGCCTGATTTGACATAACTTTTTCATCCAAAGTCCATTTTTTGAGCTCTATAGCTCGTTGGAAAGCTCGTTTCGAATCCTACATGACCTCAACTGTTTTTTATAAGAATAATGCGTTGATTTTCAGATAGGATAATTTGAAGTTGGGCATCAAGTGGGACTAGGAAACCAAGGGGGCTCCAAAGAATTTTGAACCATACCGAAGGGAAAATTTGGACTCTTGACTAAAGCTTATGAACCTGAGATCTGGTAGACACTTAGGAAAGGATAAACAAAGCATTAGATCTTCTGAGGTTAGTGTCAACCATACATCCAAGTCTTGGGCACAACAACTAAGTGGTCATCTTTTACTAAGTTCAAACACAAGTGATTCAGAGATGTCTTTTAGCATGGGAAAACCTACAGGTGGCTCAGGGACTGCCCATCTACAAACACCAGAAGGTCCCTATAAGACACAGTTGGAATATATTCAGACCAACCAATTAGGTGCTCGCATCTATGAGGATGGTCTGAGGCGATCAGTGGTCCAACTCAAAAATCCAGATCAATCCTTTGGACTTGAACACCCGGTGGTCAAGTTCAAAGAGGGTTCATACATTGATAAGGAAGGAACCATGTATGTGGTCACCAACCTACCAGATAGGACTGATGAGTTTGGAAATGTCATTCCTTAGAATGAAATAGGAGACCTAGAATAAGGAAATGTAGGACAAGGACCCCAGACTCCTAGAGGTAAGTCAGTTTTGACCCGAGTGATCACTCCAGACTGGATCCCTCAAGATAACAAAAGCATAGAACTATTTTTGAATAGAGAAACAGAGGAAGCCTTTTGGAGATTCAAGCCAGATCAACCTAGCCAATTGGGCATAGTCATCATCTACGAGTTCAAGGATCCAGAGACGCCAGGCAAAGTTGTTTACCTGGATAACACATCAGAGAAAATTTTCTTGGTAACAGAACATGATAGACATGCATATACTTGGAAGAATGAATTGATTTTCCCCCCACCAAGATCCAATGTTTCCCATGGCCTCCAAGGAGTAGGATCATCCCACGCTCATGAAGCCCAGAGAGAAAGAACTAGAGAGAGACCTGAGGTAAGTTTTGCACACACCGTGGGCAGGAATAGATCAGGATTTGAAAATGAAAGACCTGAAAGAGAGAGACATCAAGCACATAGGCAAAAAAGAGATGAACATGATTTTCCATTGCCTAGACCCCGAGAGCACCCAAGAACCCTTAGACCCACTCAAGTGATCAAGGCAATGAAGAATTATTTTGACGGGTCAGGAGATCCTTATGATCATGTGGCCGAGTTCAAACAAGTGTTAAGAGCTGAAGAGGTTGAGGATTTATTCACCCAATACGAGGCATTTGGTTTGACTCTTAAGGGCACTGCCTTGGCTTGGTTTCAACCATTGAGTAGTCACAACTATCACGATATAGGTCAACTGCTAGACAAATTCATTGTAGAATTTTCCAAGAGTGGTATCAAGCATAACACATCATCCTTGATCCACAGTTTCAAGCAGACACCCCAAGGAACAGTGCGACTAGCAGGTAGAAGCTTCAGACAGTACCTAGAAAGATGCCCTGCTCCCGAGTTACCCACACCAGCCAAACAAGTGGCTTTGTTCTTAGATGGCTTACTGAGCACAAAGTTAAGATCATATGTATATTTGAAAGAGCCTAGATCCATAGAAGAGTGCGTGCGGACATGCATTGACATAGAAGATAACTTGGGTGAGGAGTTAGGATTATCCAAACTCTATAAGGATTCAGATAGTTCTACTAGTCATACTTAAAAAATCTCCACAGAAATAGAGGAGATAGCTGAGCAAGTTGCCAAGAAGCTGGGAGTCCAAAATAAACAAACACAGAGAGTCACTCCAGTGAATCGGTGTGATACTTGTGGGGGCGACCACATGGCTAATGTATGCCCAATGCAAAACCAAAACATTAGAGAAAGGAATGCTCCATATTGCACTATTGAGAGAAAATACACAAACCACACGGCTCAAGATTGTCCCTACAATAGGCAGGCTGTTAGACAGAATTATTAGCAACCTTACCCACAAGGTAGGTATCAGAACCAATACCAACAGCCATATTATAGACCACAACAGCAATATCAGGTACCATATAGGCCACAACCTGTCTTGGGAAACCAACCACCAGCTCTAGCCAACGTGATTCGAGTCAAATATGCTGTGGGAGAGGAAAATCCAAATAGAGCATTGGTGCCCCTAACCCCATTGATACTAGATAATGATTCTCATGCTCATAGTTCAGACTACTCCCATGAAGGTAGTCCACATGCGTATTACACAAAGTCACCTGAACATAGTGAGATTTACTCGTATCAATATGAGGCACCACCTATGGAGCAAAATTGGGAGCCAAAATACTCCAATGTCATGTACACAAATCCTAACCCTAGGCCCCAATTGAGACAAATGAGACCACAAGCCCCTAGAGGATCTTGTTTTAGATGTCAAGGTGATCATTTCATCCGTGACTGTACCCACCCATCATCTCCGAGTCAAGGATAGGCTATCACAATACAAGCTTTTTGCCCTGATTGTGGCAAAGACCATCTCCCTAGAGATTGTCCAAGAAACCCCTCCAGCGCACCCAAGATTACACCCATTAATGTGGTAGGCTTAGTGGCAGATTCAAGTTCAAGTAGCAGTAATGTGGCACCTATACAGACAGTTACTAGGGCACAAGTATTAAAACAAGATAAACCAGCAGAGCAATCGGAGTCGAGTGAATTGGGAGAGCCTAGTAAGAGGAAAACAAGAACATGGAAGGATACCAGAGAGAAGGCCAATCTCAAGTGGAATAAAAAGTTATCGGAACTAGAAGAAAGCTTAAAAGAAGCGAAAACAAAAATAGAAGACATTGCATCTTAAAGCCCCTCGCATGCCGAAACTCCATCCACTCCACCTCATCCCACCCCACCACCCATTGTAAATAGACCACAACCAGGGTCTGTTCTTGCAGATCCAACCCCAGAAGGCTTGGACATGATGTTCAAGGCCTACCAGGCTCGACTTCAAGAAGGGCCTACAGCTGCAAACCTAGACAAGAGTTACCCTAGAGCGGACTTAGAGATTGAACGGATAAAAATGTGCATGAAAATGGTAGAACAAGCTCAAGCTATACTTGAGACTAGTCAAAAGTTCAATCAGACAAACTCTGTCAAAGGGGATTTGCATTTCCAGGGCTTACTAGAACGATTAGAGCAGTTGGTAAACAAACCACAAGTTTCTTTACCTCCACAGGCTCAACCAGTTATTGAAAGAGGAAGCTCACCACCAATGGGAGCTTATGTTCCTAATTCCACGGATCCAGGAATACCTCCTTCAATTCAACAGTACTCTCAAGAATTCTTGCGGGAAATACAAGAAGAGAAATGGGCCAAGGAGAAGGGTAATTCCCCTCCTATTCCTGAGATTGATGATCTTCATGATCAATTTCCCCAAGTCATTCCATCTATTTACGGAGATGAAGCAGAACAACAAGAAGACGAAAGGTTAGATTTTGAATCTAATACCTTAGAAGAACTGCCTCAATTTCCAGGCCCATGGGAATCTGAATCTCTCCAGATTAGAGCTCCCACAATACTAGTAAGAAATGAAGGCTCAGTGGTTCCAAGGAACACGGATGTCGTGAAGAACACTAAGGTTCAGTGTCATCTCACTGTAGAAGAGCTGCTCAAAGCAAAACCTGAGCTTTGGAATCATGTGAAGGATCAGGTTCCAGAACTTGATTCCAACATGCCAAAAGCAGGCTCCAAGCAAAGGGTACCAGAGATACCTCTAGACAAAATAGGGGACATGTGTGAGGGTGAAGAAGGTAATACTTATCTTCCAATCACCTACCAAGGTTACACAACCAAAGCAATCATAGATTCAGGTGTTGGTGTTGCTATTGCGACCACCTCCTTGTGGAAGCAATGGGGCAAGCCCACATTAAGACCAACTAGAATGAAGCTTCAAATGGCTGATGGTCATTTTGAAAGACCTCTAGGATTGCTAGAAGGGATCACTCTAACCACTTGTGGTGTAGAGTTTGAGCACACATTTGCTATATGTGACTTTGAGAAAAATAATGTCTATGAGATGATCCTAGGAAGACCCTTCCTACGACAATTGCAAATAGTACAGGATTGGGGAACTAACTCCTTGTACTTACAACACTTAGGGGTCACCACCAAGGTCAATTTGAAGGATTACACCTTCAGAGATGTACCACCCCTACAGTGGAATTCTATCCACAAAGCGAAAGAAGATTCCATCTCTGTGCATTCTGAAAGTTCACATGATCCATCATGGCTGCATGAAGATACTCATTTGTGGATGTGCAAGGTCGCAAAGGAAGAGGAAAAACGTTTAAAGGCAAGAGAAGAAGGAACTTCGCTAGGAGATAGACCAGTTAGAGACCCAGCCTACACACCGATGATCTTTCCAGATGAGGAGTTTGAGCCTCATGGCTGGCTAGAAATCTTAGCCACCATGGACATTGCTGTCAATGAGGAACAGTGGACACCTCATTATGATGAGGAGGGTTATGATATCTCAGTGTTCATGTGTCAACCCTTGCTAGAAGAATGTGACCCTAGTGATGTCATAGAAGAAGAAGAGAATGACGATGATCTGGAGTCTATTGTGATGGATAGTTGCTTTAACTCAGAGCAACACTATCTAGAAGATATAGGAGTGTTCACCCAGAAAGAAGAAGAACCTCTCACAAGTATTAAAACAGTAAACTCAAAGGATGAAAGTGAGAGTAGTCAAAAGAAAAAGAAAAGAAAAGCAGTGAAACAAGAAGAGGAGGAATCATTGTTTGAAGTACCAGAAAACTTCAAGAAATATGAAGTTGACGACCGCAAAATTTTGGTACGAATGCCTAAGAGAGAGGCCATCATAGGAGAATCATATGATAATAAAGAAAAGAGGAAGAAGATTGTAGTGACCATTGAAGAGAACGAAGAGAGATGCTCATATATAGGAGATGACCTAAGTGCAAGAGAAGAAATGGAGCTCATAGCTCTATTAAGGGAATATAGGGATGTGTTTGTGTGGCACTATAGAGACTTGAAAGGGGTAGATCCAAGAATTTGCTCTCATACTATCCCCATGACTGCTGATGCTAAGGCCACCAAACAGAAGCCCTACACATATAATGATACCTATGCAGCCAAAATAAAAGAAGAAATTGATAGGTTGATTGAAGCTGGATTCATATATGAGATTGAGCATACCGAATGGGTGTCCCCCATTGTGGTGGTACCCAAGAAGAACGGGAAGTTGCGAGTGTGTATTAACCTTAAAAAAGTTAATGCCACTACGATTAGAGATAGTTATCCACTTCCAATAACAGAACACCTATTGGAGCGTGTTGCAGGCAAGGAAGTTTATAGCTTCCTTGATGGATTTTCAGGTTACAATCAAGTAGCCATTGCCCCAGAAGATCAACACAAAACAGCTTTTGCTACAGAGTGGGGAATCTTTGCATTTCGTGTGATGCCATTTGGGCTCACCAATGCACCTGCAACATTCCAAAGGCTCATGTGTCATGTCTTCAAAGAGTTCTTGCGAAAGAGCTTAGAAGTGTATGTGGATGATTTATGTGCTCATTCCCAAGAAAGAAGGTTTCACATCCCTGAGCTCAGACAAATCTTCAACAAGTGTAGAGAATATCGAGTGTGTCTGAACCCAGAAAAGTGTGTGTTTATGGTGCGTCAAGGTAAAATCTTAGGTCATATTGTTTCTAAGAATGGAATCTCAACAGATGAAGATAAGGTACGAGCCATAGCGGAGCTACCAAGGCCAAGGAATATTAAAGAGGTACAAGCATTTATGGGCCATTGTGGATACTACCGTAGGTTTATCCACATGTACGCGATCATAGCTAGACCCCTTTATGCCTTGTTGTCTAATTTTGAGTGGAACGACGAATGCGAGAATTCTTTCAACTAACTGAAGAAACGTTTGTGCACGGCACCAATACTCACCACTCCTGATTGGAATAAACCATTCCATGTCCATGTGGATGCATCCAATCATGCCATAGGATGTGTGCTAGCACAACCCACAAGTGAAGGAAACTTAGATTTGCCCATAGCATATGCTAGTAGACAGCTCACTGCAGCTGAACGGAACTATACCACAACTGAGCGAGAGGGCTTAGGCATGGTATATGCTGTGAAGAAGTTTAGACACTATTTATTGGCCAACAAGTTCAAGTTTTTCACTGATCATCAAGCTTTGTTATATTTGGTCAATAAACCTTGCAATACTGGACGCTTAGTAAGATGGTTCCTCTTACTAATGGAATATGACTTTGAAGTTGTTGTCAGGAAAGGTAGAACCCACCTTCGGGCAGATCACCTTTCTCGCATCACTTCAGGAGAGTCACCGCAAGGAGTGTCTGACGAATTACACGATGCTTATCTGTTCAATTTAGAAGTTGTTCCTAAATGGGCAAATAAGTTGGTACCAGTCCTAACCTTTGGCCCTGCAAATAAGAATGTGAAAACATCACAAGAAGAAATTGTAAAATCACAAAAATATCACATATTAGCAGGAAGCATGTACAAACAAGATACTGAGGGTGTATTAGCTTGTTGTGTGGAGGATGATGAACATAGTAGTTGGTTGCAACAAGCCCATGAAGGAATGCTAGGAAATCACTATTCTAAACAACGAACATTGCAGAATCTAAAGCGTTTAGGAGTGTATTGGCCTAGCATGGACAAAGAAATACATGAGTGGATTAAGAATTGTCCAAGGTGTAGAGAGAGACCCCCAGTGGAGCATGCGACCCTTTATCAAGTGTCATTAATTCCAGATTGGAGTGCTCCATTGGTAGAGTTTATGAGATCGGGAAGATTACCCAAAGAGGCTAGTCTAGCAAGAAGACGAAGCATGGAGCAAGAGGCTCAAGGCTATGCCTTAGTAGGGGACAACCTATACCGAAGAGGCAAAGATGGTTACTTAAGACTATGCGTTCATGAATCAGACTATTTAAAGGTCTTAGAGACTGCACACAGCGGTGTTGCAGGTGGACATTTTGGTCCTGACCGAGTGATCAAGACCATTCTATTCTCAGGACTTTGGTGGCCCACTCTTCATATGGACGCACATACCTATGTGAAGAAATGTGACACATGCCAACGTGCACAATATCCAGTGAGAAAAGACGAGATGCCCTTGAGGCCAATGATGGGAGGACGTGCATTTTCGAAGTGGGGCATAGACTTCATAGGTCCTATTAACCCCCCAGCTAGAAACTCCCATGCAGAGTACATCATTGTAGCCACAGATTACCTTACAAAGTGGGTAGAAGTCAAAGCCACAACAAAGAATGATGCTCAGACTATGGCTAAGTTCTTATTCGAGAATGTGTTCACGAGATATGGACTACCAATAGAGTTGGTGAGCGACAGAGGCACACACTTCTTGAATGAAGTCATTGAAAATCTTCTCCAAGAATTCTTGGTGATACATAAGAAATCTGCCCCCTATCACCCACAAGCCAACGGACAAGCCGAGAGTACCAATAAGATCCTCTGTAACGTATTGACAAAACTGGTAAATAATAAACGCTCTGATTGGGACAAACAACTTCATCATGCTGTTTGGGCTTATCGAGTTGCCTACAAAACGGTACTCAACGCCACCCCATTTCAGATGGTCTTCGGACAGAACGCTGTGCTACCATTAGATTTCTTAATCCCTGCCTTAAAAGTAGCACAAGAGTATGAGTGGAATGGGCATGAATTGTCCTCTAGGATCTTTGATCTCGAACGCTTGGGTGAGACGAGGCTACGAGCGGCAGCAGGCATCTACGCTGCAAAGAAGAGGCAAAAGGCATACATTGATGCACACATCAAGGATAAGGGATTGAAAGAGGGATATCTAGTGTTGGTATACACACTAAAACAACATGCCCGTAAGTTGGAAAAAAGAGGATACGGACCCATGATCATTAATAGAATTTCCACTAGTGGTGCAGTTCAGTTGGCCACTCTAGAAGGAGATATCTTGCCAACCTATATTAGTGGCTGTAGAGTCAAGCTATATCAAGAACCTCTTACTGAGGATATGCTAATGAGACTCAACACTGCTAAAGAAGCGAAAAGATGAAGAGTTAAGAGTGAGAGAAGAAGCACAGGTAGAGGCCAGAGAGCGTATTAGGCAAAATAAGTTAAGGCGATTAGGCCTAGAAGTCAACTCAAAAGCCCCAAAATATCACATGGATATGTGTCAAAAGTCAGGCATAGCGACTTCTCAGGTCATTGACCGAAGACCCTTTGTGACCATAGAGATAGGACAAGGGAAGGGTGCAAGGACGGTGAAAGCGTTGATTGACTCAGGTGCAGCAAGTAGTGCAGTTAGACTTTCCTACTACCAAGACTTGGGGTTGAACATCAATCCCATAGAAGCTTATCTCATAGGATTGGGAGGTGTGGAAACCCCTTGTTTGGGCGAGGTGGAACTTCCCATCTACCTTCAAGATGTTCCAATGAGAGTCAAGGCGCTAGTATGCCAAGATGAGAACCTTACAGAACCACTTGTCTTGGGTCAAGATTGGATCTATGACCATGCAGTTAACTTAAACCTAAGAAGTCAAATTCTTCGAGTTTGGGTACATGAACAATGCATTACATTAGAATTAGAGAACTGCATGCTCCTAAATCATGGCACCACACACTCTCTTAGTTCTTCCAAGACTAATCATATGAAAGAAGATGTTGTATGTGTCAAAAGCTCTATGATGCAGAAGGAGTCAATCGTGGAAGACCAGGTTCGAAGGCGGGTGGATCTTTCTTCTTCTCCAAAGAATCAAGTAGCCACAGTAGTGAGTCCACCACACAAGCAAACACAACCGTTCACGACAACTGCTACATCAAATAGAAAGACACCATTCGATAAAAAAGCAGTTCCGAGCATGAAGCAGATATGGGTGTGCAAAGGAGAGCAACCACCAACCTTGCCCCCACAAATTCCATCCATGCAAACCAACCAGGCCAGAAGAAGAAGGAAGCAGCTCAGACAAGCTCAATCACAAGGTATCCAACAAGTTTGGGTGCCTAAGAAGTTAGCTGCAGCTCAACAAGGGCAATTACAGATGTGGGTACCTAAGAAGCTCCTACATCCACAACAACCTTTGTTCTCCCACATGCAAAAGGTTTCAACAAAGAAGCCAAAAGGAGAAAAGGGTAAGAACCACGTACAGAGACCAAAGGAAGATCAAATCAGCTCTTCAACATTAGTAGGAAGACATGCAAAAAGGATATGGGTTTGGAAGCCAAAAGTGCAAGTAGCCTCCACCGAACCAAAGCGTCAACCACACTGGATACCACAGTTCAGAAAGCATCCAAAGAGAAAGACGCCTGAAGTGACCTCTACAGTGCCAAATGATGTTCTAAAATGGACTCCAATAAGGAGGATTACATCAGTTCGAGACTCAATGGATACCTCCACCAAGGTCGGCATCAACCTCCACAAATAACATCGAAAGCCTCGAACGAGCAACAACCATGTGCTCCTTGCACAACCCTGTCTTTTGCACCATTCAGGTCATGCATTTCCAAAGTATGCATTAATATAGGGCCACATTACACGGCCGTGCATAGACACACTTGAGAATCCCACGCACAAGAGCACAGTGACATATGTCAAATATTTCTATTGATACTAACTTTTGTGTTCTTGTTTTGTGATATCCTTTTCCTCAAAAAAAAAAAAAAAGGGAGAAAGAAAAGCGGGAGAGAGCTTGTTCCCAGTTTTGGCTTATGAAACATGAATGAGTCATGCTTAGTTGAAGGTGGAACTGTTGATTACTAGGCATTTATCAATTTGGATAGAAGTGTGTCTCGGCCAGCAGTGAGATTATTGCTGCCTTATCTGGTAGATGACAAGCATTTGGCATGAACATGGCATCTACAACTATGATTTTCTCTTACCATGGTAGGAATGAAGAGCTTGAAGGTCCGCAACTTGAGTGATGCTTAACTACTTCATGTACCAGAGCATCCAAGGAGATATCTGCAAAGGGTAGTTCTAGAGGAGAAGACTCCTGCATATGGTGAGCTAAAGAGAATATGTGAAACTCAGCTTGGTGTAGTTACCCGATGTTGCTTGCCAAGGAATATAAAGAAATTCAATTCTCAGTATTTGACAAATGTTGCTTTGAAAAGAGGAGAGGGGATCCACCACTCAAAAGATCTCATCAGTGGACAATCAACATGGACATTCATCAACAATGTTCCATCCCAAAGGCCGAGTGTACAACACGAAGAGACAAACATCCATCAACCTTCTCCATGGTAAGTATCTTTACTCTGGAAACACCATAACCATGATAGTTTAGGAAACCTCTTCGTCAGCATACCCTTGAGCACTTAGCTCAAGACCCGCCATTTTTGCACCATGCTTCTTCCAATGCATTTTCCAAGTAAGCATGCATAGGGCTACATTACAAGGCCGTGCACAAGGCACATACTTTTTTCAACCCAGGCACGAACACACTTACCCATCATTCATTATGGGTTATGAGTAGTTGGCATGACTGCTCTCAACATCATCTTTGGAAGAGCTAGCGGACGTTATGGGAACAACATCCATATCTCGGAAGCAAATTGAAGCCAGTAGTTGCTCCAAATCACTCTTGACAACCTCTTTTGAGCAACTTGCAGTTTTGAAAGCTCACAACGACACATTCTTGCTGGAATCCAAGGAACCAGCTCATACAACGGATGGACACCACCTCTCAAAGCACTACATGGAACAGCCCTTCCAACAAGGGTCTGTCAGGGACGACAGACTCGAGAGGGGGGCAGTGTTGAAGCTCAAAGTCAAGGACAAAGCATGGAAGCACATCAAAAGGTGGACACACAAGGAAAGGGAGCAAGTAGGGAGCAAGTAGGGAGCTCCAAGAAGTGTATGTCAAAGTTTCAGAAGAATCCCCTACAAAAATAGTGATTTTCATCACTAAAAACCATTGTAAATACCATTATCTATTTTTAGTAACTCCATTTTGTTCAAGCCGAGGAGTCCTCGAGCTTGAGGAGTATTAGAAGTACCATCGTACCAATTTTCATAATTTTTAGACTTCGTTTGAGCCCTCAAATAAGCCCTGGAACCTAATTTTTAGCTAGGCCGGACACAGGTCTGGACAGGGCCAAAACTAGTCAAAAAACTATAAAAAGAGCTAGAGAGCTCATTTTTGGGGTTGGCTTGTGAGAGAATAGAACTTTTTCAAGAGAACTCTTTTGCAATCTAAGCTTTCCATTGTTCCTCTCTTTGATCTTACTTTGTGCGCGTGTGTGTGTATGTGTGTGCATGTTTGTGTGCTTTCACTCACGCACTTGTGCCTTCACTTGCTCGTGGTCTTCATACCGGTCCTCACGTCTTCCCGGATTGACAAGTAAAGGAGGTGGTGCTTACGCTTCAGCTACACCAGCCAACGACTCCCTATTTTGTCCTGTAGTGACTTTAGGACTAAAAACATTTTAAGTGGGGGACCATACTTTCACTTTTGTGTATGCTTTCTCTTCACATGAATTCACATTTTTCCCTTCAATTCTTCAATTATGTACCTAAGGGAGGGTTCACATGAACCTTCCAAACACTTAAAAAACCCTTTGAATCTTAGAGAAATTACAGAAAGACAATCTGCAACCTACATCCAACTTTTTTGCAAAAGATATCCTTTGTGAAGAAATTGATTGTGCACTACCTGTGCACCTTCACAATTGAAATTTGAACACTTTGACTTTAACCATGTTGACTTTGACCACTTTGAATTTGACCAATATGACTTGGATGGGCTCAACACCTTGCAAGTCACATAGCTCTTATAGTATGGATAGACCCACAACTAGTGCAAGGGTGGCTTACTAAGAAATTATATAAGGACCACATAAAACACAATTGGGATGTATTCGTACTAGTCAATTATGTGATCCCATATATGAGGATAGATTAAGGAGATTGGTGGTCACCTTGAGAACCCTTGCAAAATAGATCACCTAGTGCTCAAGTTTGAGATAGATAACCAAGGAACTATGTATGTAGTTACACGGCTCCTTGATAGGACTGATGACTTTGTAGCGATTGTTCCTGAGTGAGAGGGTGCAAGCTTTTGAGGACAATGATCTAGAAGAGGTATCAAGTACACCTAGAAGAAAATCTATGCTAACAAGGATCATAGCCATAGCCAAGATATCTCAGGACAATGCTACCATAGAGCTATATAGGAAGCTTTTTGAAAGTTTAGATCAACAAAACCTCACACCGAGAACATGTTTCTATTGCATGAGTTTAAAGACCTAGAAAATCTAGGAAAAGTAACCTATTTAGGTCACAACTCAGAGAATATGAACATAATATCAAATTATTTAGGCAACCCATTGTTAGGATGCCAAGGAGATAAAATTATTTATGTACACTCCAAAGTATTTTTTGGTGAATAGTTTTGCCTGAATAGTCAGGCATGTACAATGTATCTTTTCACAACATAATAGAAAAGAGTCTATGAGACGGGAGAAAATGCAATAATTTAGAGCACTCTAAATTTTCCCATCCAAGAACCCTATGTGACCTACTCCTTCCCTAAGGGGATTGGAGAACAGAGAGAGGTTAACATTGATGATCCTACTGGGAAGTGTTCTTCATATCCTACATGCCAATAACACGATCCAGTGGAACCTACCCATAATATAAAAGTGATAAACATCTTGTATGAGTGAATAATGCATTAGACACCCCACATCACAAACCAGGAAGAATAGCAATGTAAGACGAGAAGGTTGCAACAAGAGGTAGTACAAAATCGACACATTTCCTACTTTTCAATCTATGAGACACACGAAAAAGCTCTTTGATGTTGTTTGGTGAACCACTGATGTCTTGTAAAGCTCCGATTAGTATGGAAATAGTGGTTGATAGTGAGACGACACAAAACATCCAATCTGTACATACGAAACTTCCACCAGAAATAATTTTAGATATCTCCTAAATTATAGACGAGCCACTCTCTAAACAAGTTAGTATCAGGGAAGGGTGGAGAACACCAATTGAGTGGACAAAAAGATTATGGAGTAGTTGGGTGTATGGCTAAAGAAGATATTCCTAAGATAGCTTTTATTACTAATTGGGGTGTGGTTTGGTCTCCATAATGCTCCTTCTACTTTTTAGTGTTGTATGCATGATATCTTCTCCCCATATTTGACTAGTCTCATGTGGGTATTTTTGGATGATTTTTCAATCTTTGGTGCCAAGGTTGATCATTTGCAGCACCTTCGTTTATGCTTTTTGAAGTGTCATGAGTATAGACTATGCCTTAATCCTACAAAATCCATGTTTGTAGTGTCGTGTGGTAAACTATTGGGCCATACTATTTCCCATCAAGGTATTCAAGTTGACCCTGATAAAGTGCATGCTATACTTAATGCCCCACCACCAAAATCCTTGAAGGAAGTTATCTGATCCTTGGGAAAAATTCATTGGCATGGTCCTCATCTTTGTTGGATTGCCCATTTAACCATTCCTCTCACCCGCCTAACTATAGTAGGCCCCCATGAGTTCCAATGGACCAATAAGTGTCAATCCAGTTTTCACCACCTTATGCAGTTGCTAATGCAAGCTCCTATTCTTCAAGCCCCCCAATTAGATTTACCCTTTATGTGTTTGTGGATGCTTCTAATATTGCATCAGTAGTGTCTTGATGAAACTCCACGAAAACTGGTACCATCTAGTCTATTATGCTAGCTAGAGACTAACCCCGAGTGAAAGGAATTTTTTAGTTACTAAACACGAGTGTCTTAGTCTTATTTGTTTCATTAAGAAGTTTTGCCATTATCTTTTAGCCTGTAAATTCACTTTCCATGTGGACCATTGTGCATTGACCTATCTAGAACGATATCAAACTTTGGGTGGTCGATTAGCATGCGGTCCTCCTACAAGAATTTTATTATGTTGTTATTCACTGACCTAGATCCTCTCATGCGATTGCAGATTTTATCTCTCACCTTGATTCTGGGGAAGCTCCCATTGGTGTGGATGATTCCACACCTATTATTTATGCCACACAACCTGGTGTTTCTCTTCTCACTTGGGATTTAGTCGATTGTTATTATGATATGATGCTTGCTTTCTTAACCAGTGGTTGTCCCCCATACTCACTTCCCATTTTCACTCGTCAGAAGTTAGCCCTATAGAGCCATCACTTTCGCATAATTATTGGTCAATTGTACTATTCTCATCCTTCAGACTCCTAGCTTTGATGTGTCCCTATCCATGAGGGCTCTTGGATCTTGGCCCTCGCACATTCAAAACCAACTAGTGGTCACTTTTCAACTGAATTAAATTATAAGAAACTATTTGAGAGTGGACTCTCGTGACATACAATGCAACAGGATGCTCATGAACATGTTTGGACTTGCGATGCATACCAACAAACCATCCAACCCTTACCTCAAAACAATTTCCCCCTTCAACCCATCCTCTTGTTGGAACCTTTCTAGAAGTGGGGATTGGATTTTATCAAACCCATCATGCCACCTACCATCCTCATAACTAATCCCTACATTCTCACCTTTATAGATTATGCCACTCATTGGGTAGAAGCATGGGCTATTAAATCCACCACTACTTTGATGGTTGCAAAATGTTTCACCAGAGATCTTTTTCTGCAGTTTGGTCTCCCTTTAGAGATTGTTTTTCGACTCAGGCATGCATTTTGCTAATGATATCATTCAGGCTCTTATAAAGTCATTTCATATAACACTTAAATTCAGTACGCCTTACTACCCTCAAGCCAACGGATTGGTAGAGAGTACTAATAAAACATTGTTGATTATGTTGAAAAGGTTGATTGCTGATTGTCCAAAACGATAGGATTAATTATTGTCCTCAATTTTATGGGCTTATCAAACCACCTATAAGGTTGCCATTGGTTGTACGCCATTCAAATTGGCTTATGGGTTAGAATCCATTGCCCCTATGGAGATTATCATTCTCGATTTAAGGGTGGCCATTGATCAGAAGCTTCTTTTGAAAGGTTCCCTATATTCATGTTAGGATGAACTTCACTCCTTAGATGCAAAATTCGTTGAAAGCTTCCTTTCGATGCAAGAATTGCAGATTTGGAAGGCTCAGACACATGATAGGTTTCTCAAAACCCATATTTGTAAGGAAGGTCGATTGATACTATTTTACAATTTGAAATTGGACTAGTGTGCTAGCAAATTCAAAGTCCCGTGGTGTGGTTCTCTCATTATCGCATTTTTTCCCAACTTGGTCCAATAACTTTTTGATTACAAACGCTCAGCAGAGAACTGATTAAAAAATTTGGTCCACAAGTCAGAGCTCCACCCTTTTCAATACACTTCCATGTGCATAATCATTTTTTCTCCACCCATGATTGCATGATTTTGCATCCTAATTATCATTCCATTCCTCGTATTGCACTCATCATTTCTGATTGTCCTCTTTCTAATGATGTCTTTGTCTCTCCTTTGCATTTATATCTCACTGTGATAGTTTCTGTCTTTCTACTATTTTTTTGTGTTTCTTGTGATCTAGTGTGCCCTACTCTCCCTTTTGCTTGTGGACGTTGTAGTCATGGAGGCACTCACCCCTATTGAGCCTATCTCCACCGTATTCTCTAATGAGACCACTACCTTCCTATAGCTCCATTGTCTGTCTAATTTTGCCTTACTCCAGTGGATGTTGTTGCTACGCACCCCATAGCAGAGAGCATCACCCGATCCATTGCAACATAGCCCGCCTCTATTGTGGTTTGGACTATTCCACTTGAGAGAACATAATTTTGCACCACCCCAATGGAGGTTGGGCAATGTTTCTTTTTACCCATCGATGGTGCCACCCAAGTCGACTCCCTCTCATGCATTGTTGTAGAGTAGTTGTTTTCGTGCCATGGCTCTAATGAGTATGCTACCACTTGTTTTCTTCAATCAAGTAGTCCCTCCTTGTTGAGCCCATAAAAGTCAAGTTGGTCAAAATCAATTGTAGTCAAAGTCAAAGGTCAAAGTCAACTATTCAAAGTCAACAAGGTCAAGGTCAAAGTCAATAGGTGCAGAGTCAAAGTGCTAAAGTGCAGGTGTCAAAGTGCACAAGTGGTGCACAATTAATTGTCCACAAAGGGTAAATTGGAGAAAGTGGGTTGCAGGTGGCAGAGGTATTTTCTCTAATTTCCCTAAGGTTCAAAGTGTGTTTTAAAGTGTTTTGGAAGGTTCAGGTGAAACCCCCCTTATGTGCAAAAGTGAAGACTTAAAAGGAAATGTGAAGGCATGTGAAGCGGCAGCGTACGCACAGGTGAAAGTATGGCCCCCCATTAAAATTTTGGTTTTATTCTAAAGTCACTACAGGACAAAACAGTGAGTCGTTGGCTGCCACTTGTGAGGACAATCTTGGGACATCAAAGTGAGCACCAAGATACCATTGCAGTTAGGAGCGTACGTGATCGACACACTCAAATGAAGGCAAGGTCTATTCTTGGACCAATTTTAGAGTAAGCAGGAGAGCATAGTCTAAGGAAGCAAGAGAGAGAAGTGTAGGAGTCACCATTGTGCGACGCAGAGAAGTGGAAGTGAAGGAGTGCATGGAGAGTGACTAAGGGATTGTGTAGAGAGTGCTAAGCTAGTCCCCCCAAGTATCTCAAGGTCCCATTGCAGTGTGCGCGTGCCGACAGAAGGTATTCACTCCTCCCCCTTTGTGGAAGCTTGGTGCAAGGTGTGCACAAGGATAAGCTTGAAGCAGGTGGAGGTCTGGTGCAGAGGAGGCCGGCGGCAAGAAGACTTTGGGATATTTGGTATTTTGTAATTGGGCACTCTGTGGGATTGTGCACAGAGGTATTGGCTTATCTTGTACTTCAAACACTGTAATTGTCTTACTGTAATCAATCGGCAGAAGCCTCCAGGTGTATTTTCTCTTCTTGTTTCTTCCCTTTTCTCCTACAAACCGTCAAACTCCTTCTTGTCTAAGAATCCCCCAACAAAATTTGGCACGCCCGGTGGGACCTCCAAGGAGATTTGAGCTTAGGAGAAACCAAGTGCAAAGCATAGAAGAGATCAAGTGTCGACAGAACCACAGTGCTACTTCATCAAACAAAAGGTAAATATTCTTATCAAGTGTCTCATATTCAGTGGGCTATGAGCTGCTCATGACCGCAACCCGGTCCCAAGTATTGAGGGTCACCTGCAAGCAGACAAGAAGGAAGGTTGTTAGAAGGTCCCCCAGTCCACTATCTTCAACATCATCAGTCAAGAGCATGGCGGGTCAGGTAGACTTGGAAACTTTACTCTTTAGATTAAATATAAAGTTTCCTTCTTTCAAAGGCCTAGCTCAGGAGGATCCGGATGAACACATTAGAAGGTTCTTGGCACTATGTAAGACTAGAGGACTAATGGGTAGGGAGGATGCCTTTTTGATTCTCTTCCCTGCCACATTAGAGGGATTAGCTGATAAGTGGTTCAGCCAGTTTGCTGAAAACCATATTACCACTTGGGATGTGATGAAAGATGCTTTTAAAAATCAGTTTCAGCATGGCAACACTGCGGAGATTATCATAGAAGAGCTAGAAAATTTAAGATTAGGTCCAGGAGAAAAGTTCCCAGAGTTTGTGACTCGGGCCAAAGCACTAATGGCTAAATTGCCAGATCCACCACACAATTTTTTTGTCAAGAAATGGTTGGATAAGCCCCTACCAGTGGCCACCCAATGCAAAATAAAGGAATTAGTGCTACCTACAGCCTCCATAGAGGAGTTCATCAGCACAGCCACACGCTTGGAGCAGATAAGGTACCAGTATGGAGCAACTTCTTCCCAACCAACATATGGTACAGAAATGGAGGATCCAGTGATACAGCTAAGGAAAGAGCTGGAGGGCTTAAAAAGAAATAAGCCCTACAAAGAGGAGGAGAATGTTGTTGCTCAGTTGAGAAGGGAGATTGAAGCTCTAAAGCTCCAAAAGGAGGAGGAGGCCCAGGCAAAGGAATTGGCTCAGCTGCGACAGGAGTTGCAGGAGCTCAAAGGAGGTGGCATCAAGAGTGGACTTTGGTGTTCCATGTGCAGCAAGCAAGGTCACATAGTAATGTCCTCTGTTAAGTGTGACTTGTCAATTATGCAGGAAAGTTGGCCATGAGGCCCATGAATGCCAATCAAGAGGAATGCCTGCAACGACATACTGGACACAAGGAGGACCCCCAACACCAGCAAATGTGATGGCTGCTGCACCAAATCAAGGTAACAACTATAATCCTAGACAGAGGAATAACTTTGGAAATGGACCTAGGAGGCCAATCATCTGTTTTAGATGTGGAGAATGCGGGCACTATCAAAGTAGGTGCACCCTACCAGAAAATGCACCTCCTTGCAGGAACTGCCCTGACGCAAGAGACCATTATACAAATTGTTGTCCTAAGAATCAAGCCTCTTCCTCCGGGCCCCATATTCAAATGATTTCTGTGCACAAGGAAGAAGTGTGTGATCCACTCAATGAGCCATCTCCATCTACCAGGGTGATGCAATTAGAAGAAATAGAATCTTTGACTGTGCAAACAAGAAGCAAGGGGAAGGCTCAAGCAGACATAGGACAAGGGTCAAAGATTACGGAATGGAATCAAGACAGAGAACCATCTGAAGATAAAACCACCACAGGTGCAGATACAAAGCAAAAAGAAGATCTCATATGCACCAGTGATGCCATTGGTCATGCCTTCAACAGGGCTCATGAGGAGTTTGATAAGTCAACTGAAGCCCATGCTCTCAAGGAATCAGAGGCTTCAAAACTACTCAATTCCATGAAAAAGGAGGTTAGTATTTTTTATCTAATAAAGATGGATGGGAAATTCAGGTCAGAGTTATCGCAAATATTGATGAAGCTTCCACTACAAGTTTGGTGGCAAAGACTGCGGTTTTACATAAAAGAAAAATTGTAGGGGAAGCACCCCTTACAGATTATAAAAGTCCTCGGTTGACAATATCTATCAAAGGTCATGAATTTCAAGGAGTTATTGTGGATGGTGGTTGTGGCATTAACTTGATGCCTGAACATACAATTGGACTCCACCCTTCAAGGCCTGCAAATTTCACTGTTACTTTGGCAGATCAGAGCAAAATAAGGCCCTTGGGAGTACTCCCAAAAGTTCCACTTGAAGTACAAGGTAATCTATTCATTCTGGATTTTGTAGTTTTAAGATTGCCCCAGGTTGAAGGAGGATTTCCCCTCTTAATTGGACGACCATGGCTGAGGCATGCAAGTGTCATTCATGATTGGGGCAAGGACACTATGTGGGTACAAAAGAAAGGGCAAGAGCTGACACAGATTCATTTAGAAGAGGGCCCAGATAATCAAGGAAACACTAGCATGATGCAAACAATTGGCATGTACATGGAAACAGAATCAGAGGATCAACCCCAAATAGATTTCGAGGAAGAAGAGGATATTCTAAATTGGCTCCAAGCATGCAACTCTTCCTCTTGTTTTGGAATTTTTCTTAATAACTCTTGCACGACTGAAGGCTATGATGAAGATAAGGAAAAAGTCCATGTTGATGGATTGGGAGAGCCCATCACAGACCACAAAAGGGGCAGGAAGACACCCCTCAAATATAACTTAGAGGAGGATATGACAACCACGGATAAAGAGGTTACTAAAGCTAAAGGCAAGGTAAAAAATTCTAGTGAAGAATGTTCTTTCCCAATTCAAGAAATCCTTGCAGGATGGATGCAGGACAAGGAGGAACACATTGAAGTCCAAAATACACCTGCTTATGAAGCAATGCACAAAAAGCTAGTAGAAGAAGACAAGGAAGAAGATGAGCACGAAGATAATATGGTAGAGAGAAATCCTGTCCAAGAAATACAATTAGGCACTCAAGACAATAATTGTCCAGTTTTGGTGGCCACTTGGTTGTGGAACCACCCAGGGCTCCTTGAAAAGGTAAAATCATTCTTGACCCATTATACAGATGTTTTTGCCTGGCATTATAAAGACTTAGAAGGAGTGCCTGCAACTTATGGAGAGCACAGAATCCCTCTAGTTGATGGAGCCAAACCCATAAGAGGGAAGAGTTATAGACTTAATCCAAAATATGCTGAAGCTGTCTATGTGGAAATACAGAAGATGGAGGATGCAGGAATAATCATTCCTGTAGAACACTCAGAGTGGCTCTCACCTATGGTTATAGTACCAAAGAAGAATACTAATAAAATCAGAATTTGTGTTGACTTTAGAGCACTCAACAAGCTGACCATTCCAGAT
The DNA here is from genome assembly GCA_020310875.1 of Ceratopteris richardii. Taxonomy (NCBI): domain Eukaryota; kingdom Viridiplantae; phylum Streptophyta; class Polypodiopsida; order Polypodiales; family Pteridaceae; genus Ceratopteris; species Ceratopteris richardii. The sequence goes on along the minus strand of CM035429.1, from coordinate 33,500,293 downwards.
GGGTTCCCAATGCCTTTTGCAGAGCAGGTCATTGAAGAAGTGGCTGCGCATGCATTTTATAGCTTTATGGATGGATTTAGTGGCTATAATCAAATATCAATACACCTAGAGGATCGTGAAAAGACTGCTTTTATCACACCTTGGGGAACATATGTGTATGTAAAAATGCCATTTGGGCTAAGAAATGCTCCAGCCACCTTTAACCGAACAGTCAATCTCATTTTTGGCCCCCTATTGTTGGAATCACTTAGAATCTTCATGGATGACTTCTCTTCGTTTTCAGGTTCTCACAAAGAAACTCCTCTAGATTGTTTGGACCATCACTTGAGGCAGCTGCAGAATGTTTTCAAAAGATGCAGGGAGACTAAGCTAAAGCTCAATCCAAATAAATGTCATTTCCTTGTGACAGAAGGAACTCTCTTAGGACATGTGGTGTCGGCTAAAGGTATGGCCCCAGATCCTGACAAAATCATTTCTATATTAAAGTTGCCTAAACCTAAATCCCCTAAAGAGATTCAGAGTTTCTTGGGGCATACTGGATTCCATAGAAGATTTATAAAAATGTATGTAGAGATAGCCAGACCACTTGCTAGACTTACAGGTAAGGAAGTACCCTTTAAATGGGAAGAAGAGGAGGAAAAAGCATATCAAACATTACGGTCAAGGTTAGTGTCTGCTCCTATTTTGATCACACCTGAGTGGTCAAAAATCTTTCATATACATGTAGATGCCAGTGCCTATGCAGTGGGGGCAGTTTTGACCCAACCCAGTGAAGAATTTAAAGTGGACAGACCAATTCAATATGCCAGTAGAATCTTGACCAAGGCTGAAAGGAATTACAGTACTACACAAAGAGAAGCCCTAGCAATGGTCTTTGCTGTCCAAAAATTCCGTCATTACTTACTGGGAGTAAAATTTTTTATTATAACAGATCACCAACCACTAAAATACCTACTCAATAAACCACACGCCACTGGTAGAATATGGAGGTGGTTATTGTTGTTCCAAGAGTTGATTTTTATGTAGTCCATAAACCAGGTAAAGAAAATGTTATGGCGGATCACCTATCCAGAATCAATATGATGAATCAAACTAGGGGAATCAATGATGGTTTTCCAGATGCTCATCTGTTTGCTGTACAAGCTCAAGGTTGGTATTATGATATCAAAAATTTCATTAAAACTGGGTTGTATCCAGAAAAGGCTAGTGTTGTGCAAAACAAGAGACTGCTAATCAAGAGTAGATGTCCTATTAAAGTTTTTGCAGCTCTCTTATCATGGTGTCCTATATGCTCTGAGTTTGGTTGTAGCTCTCCGGGACTGAGAGCACATTAGGTGGTGGGCAACTGTTGAGCCCATAAAAGTCAAGTTGGTCAAAGTCAATTGCAATCAAAGTCAAAGGTCAAAGTCAATTGGTCAAAGTCAACAAGGTCAAGGTCAAAGTCAATAAGTGCAGAGTCAAAGTGCTAAAGTGCATGTGTCAAAGTGCACAGGTGGTGCACAATTAATTGTCCACAAAGGGTAAATTGGAGAAAGTGGGTTGCAGGTGGCAGAGGTATTTTCTCTAATTTCCCTAAGGTTCAAAGTGTGTTTTAAAGTGTTTTGGAAGGTTCAGGTGAAACCCCCCTTATGTGCAAAAGTGAAGACTTAAAAGGAAATGTGAAGGCATGTGAAGCGGCAGCGTACGCACAGGTGAAAGTATGGCCCCCCACTAAAATTTTGGTTTTATTCTAAAGTCACTTCAAGACAAAACAGTGAGTCATTGGCTGCCACTTGTGAGGACAATCTTGGGACATCAAAGTGAGCACCAAGATACCATTGCAGTTAGGAGCGTACATGATCGACACACTCAAATGAAGGCAAGGTCTATTCTTGGACCAATTTTAGAGTAAGCAAGAGAGCATAGTCTAACGAAGCAAGAGAGAGAAGTGTAGGAGTCACCAGTGTGCGACGCAGAGAAGTGGAAGTGAAGGAGTGCATGGAGAGTGACTAAGGGATTGTGTAGAGAGTGCTAAGCTAGTCCCCCCAAGTATCTCAAGGTCCCATTGCAGTGTGCGCGTGCCGACAAAAGGTATTCACTCCTCCCCCTTTGTGGAAGCTTGGTGCAAGGTGTGCACAAGGATAAGCTTGAAGCAGGTGGAGGTCTGGTGCAGAGGAGGCCAGCGGCAAGAAGACTTTGGGATATTTGGTATTTTGTAATTGGGCACTCTGTGTGATTGTGCATAGAGGTATTGGCTTGTCTTGTACTTCAAACATTGTAATTGTCTTACTGTAATCAATCGGCAGAAGCCTCCAGGTGTATTTTCTCTTCTTGTTTCTTCCCTTTTCTCCTACAAACCCTCAAACTCCTTCTTGTCTAAGAATCCCCCAACACTCCTCCAATTCTTAGTCATTATGATGAGCTTGCAACATTGTTCGGATGGTATCTCTCACCCAATTCTATTCCCTAGTAGCTACTGCCATGCAACACTCAATCAACTCGTCGGTCATCGTATTCAACCATATCCATAAAAAATATCAACTAAAAATCTGGAAATTACAATAGGGCGATACTATCAAATATGGTGTACTATATATCCTTTCCATCCTCTACCTTGGTGAATTCCCTCTTAGAGTTTGCATTCTCCTTGTCGTGCACATTCTTGCCCCTCCCACCTCACCAACTATAGAAGATGATGAAAGTGTAGGTGTCATCTTTTGTTGCACTAAACATCTGCATTAGGTGCAGAGTTCAAGTTCCTTAGAGGAGGAATGAACTACTGAAACACACATGATAGGACCTTCACAATCTATGATTCTGGCTAACACCACACAACCAACTTTCCCCAAGGTTATTCTAGCCTCCTCCTCATAGGATTCCTTTCATTATCCTCTGGGCCCTCTTTAGTGGTGTTCTACCTCTTTCCCACCATCGGTCCTTCCTTCTTCAGCTCAAAAGACTCCTATTTCGGATAAAGGAGTCACTTTGGCACATTAATGAGAAGGTAGGTATTGGACATGTTGCACTATCAAGCTAGTGTTGATGTAGACACCATTGGGTTATATCTTGAGTACTATTAAGATTGGTATTTTTTCATGTCTTGTGTATCATTGTGGTTAATCATAAGTGTATGTCTAAGAGAAATTAGTACGGAATACAACCTATGTTGATTAGCTCCAAGCGAATCAGTGTTGGTCTGATGATGAAATATTGTAGTAATCATTCGGTGTAGTGATTTAATATAGTGGATTTGGTGTAGAATAAAATAGTATTTAATTCTGGCATGATCTAAGTAACTTTGATTGTGTCTTTCCCCAATTATTTAACTGGTGATGATTGACTCAATTTCAGGGTTCTTAGAGATATATGAGAAGGCAGAAAATGCAAGAATTTAGAGCACTCTAAATTGTGCCATCCAAGAACCCTTTGGGACCTACTCCTTCCCTAAGCAAATTGGAGACGAGGGAGAGGTGAACACCATCAAGGTCAAAAGATTTTTCCCTTGTACAAACCTTTCATATCTCACAAATAGATAAGTTCAAGTCAGACTAGCAGGGCACACCAATATTTTCAATAACCACATCGAGATATGGGAAAAATTCAATTTATTTTGCAAATTTTTTGTCTAAATTTATGCATCATGGAAGTGTATCATTAAGTGTGGAACTATTCATGTCGTACAATCACTTGCTATTGGATCAGTGTAGTCGAGGTTGATTGCTCCATTTGAAGCATGCCTCTACATGCCCAAAAGCAAGATGCTTACTCTAGCTTCTGGATTCCAGACCATTGACACTACATAGTTGAGGGGCAGAGCACAGAGAAAAGAAGCATAGGCGCATAAGGAGGAGTCTTCAATAGAGGATAGTGATTGTCAGTTGTCGAACGAGGACGATGAAACCCAAACACCTACATCCGCTAGTAAAATAATGCAATCACTCATGGATCTGTTTACTGATTTTAAGGTCGAGATTGATGTGAGTGCTCCACTTAATGTTATGTGGTTGCAACACATATCTTTGCTCGACTTCACCTCACTACCATGGGAGAGTTGGAGGCTTAATTATTATCCTAAAAGCCAAATGGAGATTATTAAGAAAACCAAATCCAATTGTCACAACAAGTAAAGTTCTCACCTGAGCTAGTCAGAGAAGTGTCTAAATTACCTATTTTTAAAGAGCCTGTCATGCCCAAATGTTTGGATGAAGCTTTAAGGAAAGAGTTAGGTCCTCGTGAAGGAGGCTGCTAGAAGTATATGTTGAAAATTGCATCATACGCTCGCAGGGAACGACTCAAGTGGTATGTTGAAAGATTATGTTTCATAGTTAAATATGATTATATGTCTCAGGAAACCTATGTGCCCTAGTACTCGGTCGAGAAGGGAGAAAATGTGAGTTGGGCTCATCGGATCTTTGATAGGATGTATGGTGAAATTTTCTCTTCAGATAAGAGGAAGACCCAGATGAACTATAGGCTAGCTACGTATTTAGCAGCATTGTTTCAATTTTTACAGAAGGTGGAAAGGAATGAAGTCGTGTGGCCTAACATATATGAATAGTCGCATCTTTCCCCGATTATTAAATGGAAGGACTAGGATTGTGTCATTGTGGACGAGCAACAAGATGATACATATAGTACTTTCTTGAATGCGAGATATAAGGTAGCTGAACTGGAATCTGCAGTAAAGAATTGAAGAGTGGGACTTCTAACGGTATAAGCTTTCATGAGACATAGATTCATATATCACATGATGTTGAGCAGCCTAAGATTATTGCTAGAAGTTTTAAGTTGTCTGCATATACATATACATATACATATACATATCATATACATACATATATACATATACATATACATATACATATACATATACATATACATAAACATAAACATATACATATACATATACATATACATATACATATACATAAACATATACATATACATATACATAAACATAAACATATACATATACATATACATATACATATACATATACATAAACATATACATATACATATACATATACATTTACATATACATATACATATACATATACATATACATATACATATACATATACATATACATATACATATACATACACATATACATATACATATACATATACATATACATATACATATACATATACATATTGTGTACCTAAGTTCCAACCTAGGGACTTGTGGAGAAAGAGACTATACCTCGATCCCCTTCAAGTGCATATAGTGGGGATTCACGCTTTATTTATCAATCCAAGGAGTATCAAAACCTAGTCGAGTGTATGAAGACATGCATTCAAATGATGATCAATGCAAATGAGTTTCCCAAAGAGTGCAAACAAGGCTAAGACTATTCCAAACAAGCTTCAACTGTGAGCTATGGTATCACGATACTTGGAGCAGCATCCAATAGTAAATTGAGCTTTTCTCTTAGCTTCGAGCTCTGAATATAGCAAATAGCATATGCATTTCGAAGATCTCAAGAAAACGCATCCAATGGCGGTATTGTCACTCAATTCTGACGCTTCTACTTCAAGTTATGAGCAAAATACAGAGTTGTAGGAATGACCTTCCTACACTTCAGCACTTCCTACACTTCAGACACACCTTAACAACAACAAACAAACACTTTCATGAATAGACAACTCTTCCTAACACTCTTTTCAAGCAACATACATGCATACAAGCTCACAAAGAAGAAGATACAGAGAGGAGAAGACACAAATTCGAAATTCTGTGCTCTTGATTCTCACAATGGCAAAAAGTCTTTACAAAGAGTCACAAATTGACTTATATAGATGTGCCCTAAAAATGGTCCTTTCACACAAGAGACCGGCACTTTATTCACTAAAAGGCTAATTTCCTACTAATTTACATGGGTAAGCTACTAAACTTCATGGGTATGCATCTAGAGGACTCCTCTAGTGCATTTACAATGGAAAATATGTTACAAGAATGGTTATAATACAAAAATAGAGTGTCCAAATCGGAAAAATTTTGGGACCCTTCTTTTTCTCTGCCTTGTGCTCCTCTTAGCTCTGCAACACTCTCCCCCTCTTTGTCTCTGTCGTCCCTTGACAGGCTTTACTTCTGTCAATTGTTGTCCACATGCATCTTTTGGTCAGTTCTCTCTGCTTGTTAAACAGGTGTTCAATTTTGATGGCCTCTTCTTGATTCTTCTTTTACATCCTCTGGGCGTGATGCATTCATGTTGCCTGTTCTTTTCTTTTGCTCGCCCGCAGCCCATGGAGATGGACTACTTGATGTTCGTAGTCTAGCTCACCAATAACCTCTTTAATTTGGGGTTGCTGTGTTAAGTCGGACTGCCATGCACGCCACCAGTGGAAGGTATGAGGATGTGGTCCTTCAGCCTTCGATCTGGACCTTCCAAACCGAGATATTGAAGGACCTTCTTGTGGTTTCGGAACCGCTAGATATCATCTTGCACACTTTCATGGATACTTTCCTGGCCCTGGTTCCTCCTTCCACCTACCTGCTTTTCCTTGATATGTGCCCCTGCAGGGCTTTGTGCAGAGATGAGTGTTGCGCCCGTGCGGGGCTTCTTGCAGAGATGTATCTTCAGATATGATCTTTTTAATGAAGCTTCTTTATTTGTCTTCTTCTTTTCTTCTTTTTGCTTGACTCTCCCTCAACATTGCCCCCTCTTAAACTTTGTCGTCCCCAACAAGCTTTGGAAGTCGATGGGAGTATGTTCTATACACTTTTTGCTATGTTTCATTAAGCAGATTAGCTTCACGTATCATGAGTTGCTTCCACCATTCTGCTTTTACACCATCATGTGGCGGCTCTCGATGGTCAGCGAAGAAACTTAGCTCATATGCCACTAATCTGGCATTCAAGTTGGATGACATCTTTAAAAAGATTTCTGAATCAGTTTCAAAAAACCCTGTGAAAAAGGCTTCTTCGAATGTTTGCATATATGTACTCGGTAAAAACATAAGCTTAGAATAATATGCCATTATTGTGGGTCGGCTAGGCATAACAGATAAGTCAAACATGAGAATATTTGTTCCCTGATTAATGCCAATGAAATTAAAAAATATATACGCCACGTGCTTGAACACCTTCAAAACTGTAAGAATCATGCTGAGGATTTTATTTGTCATTTTGATTGTTAAATCGGGGACTCTGGCATAACAATGTAGCCAAAATTCGATTGTTTTTACCATGTAGTCTTCCATTGGTAGATAATTATGGGGTGGGCTTGGAAGTAGCGGATAATTCAGCCACTGTTTATTGATAACACCATTCTTTTGCATATCCAAAAATTCTCTTGCTTCGCGGTGTTGGGAAGAAGGAGGTCGGGCAGGAAACCGACGATGGGGTTGGATCAGGCCCCTTTTACTGGTGTGCACCCGTTCCCGCTGTCCTACGAGCGGCGTGTGCGCGTTGGGTGCCTCACCTAGACTCTCTGGAGTGTGTGCGATCCTCGTAGGGCCCCTGCCCCTCGGAAGTGACGAGACAAACGTGCGTGCGTACGCGTGAGATCGTAGGCATCGGGAAAGAGACAATCGGATACCGCAGTAATACACGGGATGCAGAGGAAGCTCAATGATACAATGAGAATGTAACTGAAGTCCTCCAGTAAAACTGAGTGATACAAATATGCCCGCTACAGTGTGGGCCGATGGTACAATAAAACCGCTACAGTGCGGTGTGCTCATACAATATAAATGCCACCGCTACAGTGCGGACCGGCCAATATAAACTAGACCCCTCGCTGTAGTGCGAGAAATCACCCACGAGACTTGCGCTTTGGTCTTTACGGTCCAAGCTTTTTCTTCCAATCTTCAGTCTTCCGTCAATCTTCAAACCCTCTTCCGACGCTTTCTACGCGTTGCTATAGCGTGATAAATCTACCGTGCGCCGACCAACCCATACCTGCATCAGCCAGCTGTGCCGTCTCTATCTCTTCACGTAGGTCCACAACACCGTTTGTGCATCTTCTCTGTCATCACCGTATCCTCCTACGCATCTATGCACGATTCTCATTCTCTCTCTCGCCCAAGTCCTACACGACCACCTATCTCTGTGCATCGATTTTAAGGGTCGACCAAATCTCTCTCCGACTTCCGTCCGAAAGCAATTGCACGCTCTCTCTCTACAATCTCTCTTAATCGAATCTCCTGTGTGACGCATCAATATGTCTTTGACTCTCTTTGTCCACGCATGCAAGAGCCGCCAAATCTCCTCTCTCTCTAGACTCTCTTTGGCAGCGACTATGGGACTCTCTCTGTGCTCTCTGGCACCATTTTGCCACGCAGCGCTACAGCCGCCCCGATCAGCTTAATCCTCTGACATATGCAAAGCCGACAAGAGAGCTCTTTCTCTCTGTCTCTCTCCATGCCATGGCCGTCACCACCTTTCTCTCTCAGTGTGGCCACCACAGCTCTCTCTTTGTCAGTGAAACAGCTAATCAACAGGCGATGGTACACGCATATCTTTCTAAGTCTCTGACTCTCTCTCTCTTATGCACTGTGCGCCTACATAGTACAGCCGCATCTCTGCCAAGTCTTAGCACAACAACCACCGACGGCTGGAGTCTCCACCGACAACACCATCTCTCCACAAGACGAAAGAACTCCTAATGAATTGAAAAGTTTTACATCTCAGATCGAGCAACTAATAGAGGGGATGCATTCTCACAAAACTCATACACAACTATCCGAAAGACCACCTCCATCTCGGGCATTATGGAAGTATGAAAAAGGAAGTAAAACATAAATGAAGAAGTAAGGTCAAGGAGCATACCTGTAGGAAGGTTCCACAAGAAAGACCACAGGGAGGAACAAATGAGTTTAGGCACCTATATAAATTATAGGCCTCCCCACCCTTGGACTTTCCTCTAGAAACTTCCAACCTCCTTAACCAACTTTCCATTTTTAGACGACCATGCATGTTCACTTACTATTCTTAGAAAATCCAATCTCTTAATTCTATTTTTGATTTTCTCCTTTTTATTTTTTTAATTTTGGTTTCACACTGTATATAAAAAATTAATTATTTTCAAGGGTTTCACCTAGGATAAACGCCAATTCCAAGGGTCCGACCTAGGGTTTTTGGTCGGAGAAATGAGGGTTTTCTCACAATTAACTCAAGCTCGTCAATTTAATGTTTTATTTACAGTTCGGACCTAAACTCTAAGGGTTTCCAAGGGTTCAAGTCCGGTTTTCATGGGGTAAACTTCGTGTTTCCAGTCAATTTCAAGGGTCAAACCTAAGGTTTTCTTGGGTCTAATGTCAGTTATTTACATGCACGATTGTAACACACATCTCTAACATGGTTTCTTATCACACAAGCAATCAAATCAGTCAAATCATGCACGAAATATACCCTCTTCAGTCAAAACATCACACAAAAACTCATAAAACAATGAACTTTGAAAAAAAACAATGCACATTCCCTGCGGGATCTCATCCCGACATTCGCCCCCACTAAACCTGCACATCGTCCTGATGGGCCAACCTGCAAGATTCAATAGAAGCGTATCAGGTTTCTTTTGAAAATATTTTTACTTTTTATCTTTTTCTTTTCAAAAATCAAAGCATGATCTCATGCACTCCATGCAACTTTATAAAGATTAGTACGAATTTTAGAAAATTAGATAGATTCAAGCTTCACGAACATCATACTATGTTTCTACGTCTGCAATCTGACAAGTAATCACATGAATAAACCGTTGGCTTTCTAGATCTTATGTTTGTTAAACTGGTTCAGATCTAGCAACTCATTCTAAGTACTAGCATATACATATGTTTCTACTAGCTTTGTTTGTAGAATATACCTCGATTCCTACTATTTATCTCCTACTCTCCAACTCTCCATTAGATCTCTTTCCTTTTTCTTTTTCTTTTCATTTTATTTTTCTTTTTCTCTTCATCTCAGCTCAGCATTTCTTTTTATCTTTCATTTTCACAAATCGGCCTATGTCGAAATTGGGTGCGACTCATGGACCAATCCACCCGGCCAAGTTTGTCCCACCTGTCTGCCAACCCGACATAGTGCATGACAAACACAATGTCAGCCCTACATGAAATCGACGTCAGCTCGTGGCTTTGATCACCCGGCGAGAGTGACTCCACCCGCCTACCGACCCATGTAGGCACATGACAACAGATAGGTCAGGTCTACGACGAAACTAGCTACGGCTCGTGGCCTTGATCGCCCGACCAAGGTGGTTCCACCCGCCTACTAGCCCATCGTAGCGCGCTGACAACATGCACATACATATAACCTGGCTTGAGTATGAATGTTTTTCATAAATCATGATACATATGGAGGTAAGATCTCCCAGGAAGCAAATAGTAGGACCCAAAGAATCCCACTCACTAAGCTTTCAAATCAATCAGTATATACATGCACTTGGTCTAAGCATGCCATCACATTCCCAAGCTTTCACTCTCAAAATCTCTAGTATGCTAACTGACTCCATTCATATAATTCCTAGTCACTCATGCTTCATGAAAACCCATAATAGATATTTGCTATCTTCATTCTACATGATTTTCATAAATTCATACATATCGTTATCATACACATAAATGCAATGCATATACTCTATCAGAAAGAAAAACAGATTTCAAACAAGAAACATATCACCTGATCATTTTGCTTCATCTTCATTATTGATTGATCCAGCTTTTCTTCATCTTCATGATCTATCATTCTTCATCAGCATCAACATTAGTGTTAACAACATCCTTCAGTGTCATCAGTATCCTTTAGGGTCATCAGTATCCTCCAGTGTCATCAGTATCCTCTAGTGTCATCAGTATCCTCTAGTGTCATCAGTATCCTCCAGTGTCATCAGTATACTCCAGTGTCATCAGTATCATCAGTATCCTCCAGCATCATCAGTATCCTCCAGTGTGATCAATATCCTCCAGTGTCACCAGTATCCTCCAGTTTCATCAGTATCCTCCAGTGTCATCAGTATCCTCCAGTGTCATCAGTATCCTCCAGTGTCACCAGTATCCTCCAGTGTCATCAGTATCCTCTAATATCATAATCATCATAATCATCATCAATCAGCCATCATCATCATCAATCACTAATATCATCATCCACCATCATAAACCATCATCATCATCAATCACTAATCATCATCAATCATCACCATCGATCATGCATTTTCATCAATCATCATCATGCATTTTCATCAATCACCACCATGCATTATCATCAATCTTTATCACTCAATAGCTCCTGATCATTCTCATGCGTTTTTATTATGATTCTACTTCAATCATCATTCAAGGTTTGCAAATATGTCTTGAAACGTTAGGTTTCTACTTCTTCTATTCTTCTTCAAACTCTTAGAAGTCTTTGAGCTCTCTTTACACTCCCCTCGATTTGCGCAATAATGTCATCAAGCACTTGTTTTTCTGCTTTGTTAACATGTTTCTTATATTTTATATTATCTTGAATTTCTTCTTTACTCTTTTCTTGTTCAATTTGTTTTTCAAAGTTTAATTGGGACTGTAATTTCGAAACTCGCTCTTGATCAAATAAATCCTCATTAGCCAAAAGTTTTGGGTCAAATGACACATACACATCATGATCTTTCTTTGATTTCTCTTGATTTTCTCTATCAGATTCTCTTTTATGGTCAATTTCCATTTGTTCTCTCAATATCTGTTCAATATTATGTTTTTCAACCTTGATTTGTCTACCTTGGATTTCTTTAGTAGGTTTCTCTTGACTCTCAATAGATAGCATGCTCTTTTGTTCATCAAATTTACTATCTTCATGAGTTTTTGGTTTCCATATCTTTTGAAATGATTTTGTTCTAGTTTTGGTTTCTTCAAAATATTCTTTGATTCTACCTTTTCCTACATTCAAATGCAAAGGTGTTTGCTCTTGATATTTACAAATTTTTCCTTCATGCTCACCTACAAGTCTATGTCTGCATGCACTCTCATATGCTATGCAGTCCCAGAACATATGCCCAAACTGATCACACCAAAAACAACGTATAAGTCTCTTCTCAACCCGACTTGATTTCCTAGGTATCACTCTAGGCGTGGGTCTTCTAAGACCTAAAGATTGTTTGTGTGCAGATATGCCTTGGACTTTTACCTCATGCTCATTATCACATTTCAATACTTGTAGGTCATTAACTTGGTTTGTCAACAAGTCAACCTTATTTATCAATTTAGAAATCTCATAATCCATTTCATTTTTTAGGTCTTTAATACTTATGCCCATTAGTTGAATAGTATCTGATATTGCATTTATTGTTTGCATTAAAGTCATAAAAATTACAAATTTTGATTTTATTGATTCATTCGCGTTAAATTCTATTTCCTTAATTCGCTCTTCATATCTCCTAAACTGTTCGTCAATCATTTTATTCAGTTTCTTGTGCACAGATGTATGGACTAAACTAGTGCAGAGTGTGGATGCTCAGATTCACGCAACCAAACAATCTTTCTTTTCAAAGTGTGCGTGAAGCAATGCAAAAAATCACAGAACCTGAAATGCTAGTTTTTTCTGGTGTCTCTGAAAATGGCACGATGTACTCCTTATCACTCCCTGACGACTCTATTACTTCTATCACATTAATCTGCACGTTCGAGTTAACTTTGTTAGGATTTTTGGGGAAATCTCTGAAAAGGTGTTCTTTCCCACAATCGCTACAGTATCCTTCCCAAACTCGCTGTGGTGGTGGTGGGTTTTGTAGTGTGCATTCTCTGATATAATGATCACCTCCACATCTATAAGATGGTCCTCTGGGTAGAGGCGGTCTGCTCATAGGTGGGGGGGTATGGGTGCTCTGGGAGCTGTGTACATCAATGTCACATAATCCTGCTCATATCCGTAAGGATTATTTGGTGCTTCTATGCCATATGCATATGGTTCGTACATTTGTCCATATTCTATTATGGAGCTCTCATATGCGGAATAATCTCCTTGATTATGGTCATAGGATGAATCATATGGTTTGCTACTAGTCAAAGGCATGGCTGGAACTATTGCTCTCTCAAGGTTCTCTTCTTGTCTAGCTACTTTCACCGAGACTACATTTTGAGGATGGGGCAGTTGTTGTCCTAACACTGGCTGTGGTTGAGTGTACATTTGATAAGCATAGGGTCGTGGTGCTGGTGCCTGCTGCTGATAAGTAGGATATCTAAAGGCTTCTCCTCCTTGATCTCTCTGCGGGTATCCATAAGGTCTCATGAGCGGTTGTACTGGTCTTGATTGCCGATTGTAAGGAGATTTTTCTGTACTGTGGTTTGTGTACTTTTGTTCTATGCTGCAATATTGTAGAGGGCCCGGGACAGCTGGTCTATTGTAAGCATAAGCAGGTGGTGCAGCTACTCCCCTAGTGCACAAATGAGAGGGGTGATCACCTCCACAATGCATACATCTTCTAAGCATGGACACTCTCATTGGGTGGTTGGGGTAGTTCCTCTGTCCTTGGACATTCAACTTCTTTGCTACTAAGTCGGCTATTTCCTCTACATTGTTCTTTGGGTTTGATGTGCTGCTGGCGGAATCTTCACTTTTTATGCTTCCTTGAGGTATTTTCAGATCTTCTGCCAGGTTGTCCTCTAGATCAATACATTCTTTCATACATTCTTGCAAAGTTTGAACTCTTTTCACATATACTAGTGATCTTAATGATCCATTCACTAACCCTTCCAAAAATAATGACACCATCTTGTTTTGAGTGGGTCTTTCTTCAAGTAGGCATCTATGCACATATTGTTTGAATCTTCTTGCAGCCAATCTCACTGACTCTGTAGGAGCTTGCTTAAAGCTATGGATCAATGATGACGAAATGTTTTTAATCCTAGATTTAGTGAATTCCTCAATCATTTCTTGATAGACTTTTTCCATGTTTTGAAAATTATTAGGATCTAATGGCTAGAACCAAGCTAAAGCTGTGTCTGTCAAAGTTAGACCAAAGGATTCATATTGGATCAAAAAATCTTCCACTTGTTCAACTTTGATTACTTGCTTGAATTCCGCTATATGATTGTAAGGTTCACTAGAGCCATCATAATGGTTTCTCATGCATTTAGCAACTTGAATAGGCCTTAATCTTCTTCCTGCCTCATGTGGTCTAGGCATCACAGGGAAAAGTGGTCTTCCTATGGGTATACTAGGTCCTCTCACTACAGGTGGTCTATTTGGGACCTGGATTCTATTCCTTGGGTTAACATGTGGCTGAGGCTGATAGTTCGGATTATTTGCAGGCATAGCAAACTGCACATGGGGTCTCACCGGGATTTGTGTTTGTTGTGTTTGTTGTGTTTGTCTTGACTGTTGACATGAATTATCTTGAAAGGTTCCTTGAGGTTTTTGAGAAGTAGTAGCTTGATCCCTAGGAGGGAACACCGGAGAGTTCTGATACTTCAACCCTGCTGTTTCTAACTCTGTTAGAGGCCAATATCTCCTTTGATTTTTGTCCAAATATGTGATGATGGTGGGAAATTCAGGATCTTGTAATTCGTAGACAGTAATTGGATTAGGGGCTACTTCCCATAATGAAGAGTGGGCTCTAAGGAGATGCTCCATACCATTGATCAAATACACATCCATTAAGGAGTCATCTTGGGGCACTAGGTCTTCTCTCCAAACCCTAACAACTGTAGATCTCCCTCTAGGAGTGGTCACTTGTTCTTCATGTCCCTCTGCATTATGGTTATGAGCATTATCTTCTTCCCCTTGTTTGTTGATACTTTCAAGGTGTTCCGTAACAACAAACTGGATGTCTCTCTTGTCCATATAAAATCCTCTTGCATACTTAACTCTTGGCCTAGGCACTATGTAAGCATCTGAAGCTTTCTTTAGTCTCGCCACTAATCGGTTTAGACCATCTAGGTAGATTGGTATCTCATGTTGGTTGGTGTTCACATATTCCAAAGATTTCCGATATTCTCCCTCAATAATTGACATCATGCCAATCATTGGTACGGTATTTTGCATGTTCTCTGAAGCCATGGGAATTTCTTCCTCTAACTCACTAGAGGTGTCAGAATAATGGGAACGGCTACTAGGTTTGGCTACACTTCCCACTGAAGAGGTTACACTTCTTCGGCTTCCTAGGGCTCTCCAAGACCTTAGGTTCATTCACTTAAAAGCTCTGATTAACCTTAATCAACCTCCAGCCCCTAAAATTCTTTACTGAGGATCAAAATTTCTAGAGATTTGGTTGAAATAGGACTAACAATGAATCCACAATTCACGATACTTGACCCAGACAAATCCACGATACTCGATATCTGGCACACTAGAAGGGTACCACGATACTCGACATGAGAACAAGACAATACACGATAATCCACCACTTGACAGGACACGATACATGATATCTGCAAAAACTCGATACATGATACTTCAAGAAAGTTACGATACACGATACTTGCCCAATATCGCGTGCCAATCACGATACTCGATACTTTTCAGGTATCGGGAAGGTTGCCTTCACGATACACGATATCCAACAAGTATCGCGATCAAAGGCTCACGATACACGACACTCGATAGTCCACAAGGGATTCTCCACGATAGTTGATACTAGATAGAGATCGTTTTTCTTTGAACACGATACTCGATCCTTGACAAGTATCACGAGGATTTCCAGCGATACTCGATATTAGCCAGGTATCGGGAAGAGCTGCCTCCATGATACACGATCTCCAGCAAGTATCGTGATCAGAGACTCACGATACATGACACTTGATGAGTATCCTGATCTGAATTCCACGATACACGATAAGCGATATCCAACTAATATCGTGAGAAATTCTCAACGATACCCGATACTTGACAGGTATCGCGAAAAGAGTTTCACGATACACGATATTCAACAAGATCAGGTATCGTGATACTCGACCACAGGAGATCACGATACTCAGGTATCGCGATACTCGACCGCGGGAGAACACGATACTTGACACTTTTTCACTTTGTGGTAAATGTTTTTGGATTTTGGATGCATACAAAGGTTTCTTAAGCTTATCTACCCTCTCCTCTCAGTCTGTATCACAGAGATAAACCCTCTCTTTACCCCTGTCTCCTTTTCACGATACCTCCCGCAGGTTCTTCTACTGAAATGCTTATTTTATTTGACAATGATGATTAGAAGATTAAAGTGCTCACCTTGGGAACTCTCCTTCAACTTCTCAACAACTCCTACTCGCCTGCGTAGCTCAATCACCCCGCTCTCCGAACGCGATACCCGATTGCATGCTTCCATGATACTTGCTTTGGAAACAAGTGACTTGAAAAAGGCAAAGTTTTTGGCTTTTATACTCTTTTGAAATGTTCTTCCTAACTGAAAAGACTCACAAGACTAGATTTAATGGCTACTCTTACTCCCTAACGACTCCCTTCTTCCTCCTACTCTACTCACTCTACTCACTTCCCTATACTATCAACTTACTACACACACTCCAAGAGTGAGAAGTAATAAGTGTGAATAAATGTGACTTACCAAAGATAAGAAATTCACAACTCCTCTACTCGCTTCAATGCTAAAAGCTACTTACCATCACACGAATGCCTCGGTTTGATTCGACATTCCCCGGCAACGGCACCAAAAAATGTGTGTACCTAAGTTCCAACCTAGGGACTTGTGGAGAAAGAGACTATACCTCGATCCCCTTCAAGTGCATATAGTGGGGATTCACGCTTTATTTATCAATCCAAAGAGTATCAAAACCTAGCTGAGTGTATGAAGACATGCATTCAAATGATGATCAATGCAAATGAGCTTCCCAAAGAGTGCAAACAAGGCTAAGACTATTCCAAACAAGCTTCAACTATCAGCTATGGTGTCACGATACTTGGAGTTTAGCAGCCAACAGTAAAATGAGCTTTTCTCTCAGCTCCGAACTCCGAATATAGCAAATAGCATATGCGTTTCAAAGATCAATGCAAATGAGCTTCCCAAAGAGTGCAAACAAGGCTAAGACTATTCCAAACAAGCTTCAACTGTCAGCTATGGTGTCATGATACTTGGAGTAGCAGCCAACACTAAATTGAGCTTTTCTCTCAGCTCCGAACTCCGAATATAGCAAATAGCATATGCATTTCAAAGCTCTTGAGAAGACGCATCCAATTGTAGTTTTTTCACTCAATTTTGACACTTCTATTTCAAGTTATGATCAAAATACTGAGTCGCAAGAATGACCTTCCTACACTTCAGCACTTCCTACACTTCACACACACCTTAACAACAGCAAACAAACACTTTCATGGATAGACAACACTTCCTAACACTCTTTTCAAGCAACACACATGCATACAAGCTCACAAAGAAGAAGATATAGAGAGGAGAAGATAACAATTCGAAATTCTGTGCTCTTGATTCTCACAATCCCAAAAAGTCTTTACAAAGAGTCACAAATTGACTTATATACATGTGCCCTAAAAATGGTCCTTTCATACAAGAGATCGGCACTTTATTCACTAAAAGGCTAATTTCCTACTAGTTTACATGGGTAAGCTACTAAACTTCATGGGTGTGCATCTAGAGGACTCCTCTAGTGCATTTACAACGGAAAATATGTTACAAGAATGGTTATAATACAAAAATAGAGTGTCCAAATCGGAAAAATTTTGGGACCCTTGTTTTTCTCTGCCTTGTGCTCCTCTTAGCTCTACAAAACATATACATATACATATACATATACATATACATATACATATACATATACATATACATATACATATACATATACATATACATATATGTGTACATATACATAGACATATACATATACATATACATATACATAGACATATACATATACATATACATATGCATATACATATACATATACATATACATATACATATACATACACATATACATATACATATACATATACATATACATATACATATACATATACATATACATACACATATACATATACATATACCTATACATATACATATACATATCGTGTATTTCCAGGTTGCGTATCACGATACTGAAATATCGTGTATCAAAAGACTTCGTGTATCGTGTATCGCTGATCACTAAGTATCGTGTATCATGACTCTCTCGTATCACGATACTGGGGTATTATGTATCGTGTTGGTCGTGTATCATGATATTGTAGTATTGTGTATCGCACCCTCCTATATCGTGACTTGGTGTATCGTGTATCGTCTTGATTTTGGTATCGTGTATTGTGTTGCTCGTGTATCGCGATACATAAGTATCGTGGGTTCCCTGAGTATCCTGTATCATGACCTCATGTATCGTGGTATGTGAAATATCATGTATCATCTGTTAGCTTGTATATCGTGTATCGTCCAAAGGCTGTATTGTGACCCGAGAGATATCGTGTATCATCAAAGGTCAAATATCATGTATCATGGACATCCTAGGGAAGGAGAGCTTAAGCTAGGCTAAGCCAATTCCTAAGATAAATATAAGCTTGAGAGACCTCCAAAATTGACTGAGGTATTTAGTGGATGAATCTTCGCTCAAGACATATACTAGGAAGCCGACATAGTTTCATATCTTCAATTGGGAGTGTAGACTTGCCTAGTGCCAATTCACAATATTATCACACTTCTAGTGAGTCAGACAAAGAAGCTAGGATGAATTCGGAAGACATGAATAGTTTAATTCCATTGACAGGATTTATGTCCATCATTAAAGGAGAATATAGAACCTGGTTGGAGTATGTGAACACCAATCAACATGACCTACCAATTTATATTGATGGAGTAAATAGAACCGTAGCTCGAATGAAGAAATAAAATGATTCGGAGATGGTTCCTCGACCTGCAGTGAAATATGAGGGAGAGTTCTATATGGACAAAAGAGGAATGATTTACGTAGTAACGGATTGTTCAGAGACTATAAGTGAACCACAAGAAAGTGAGAATGTGGACCATATAAGTGGGGAAGGAGCTGAAGAATGGGTTTCTACACCCCAAGGCAAGACTAAAGTAACCAAAGCTTGGAGAGGTGACAAAATTCCTCAGAATGACGCATTGATGGATGTGTATATGGTAGTTGGAATGGAGAAATTACTACAAGCCCCTTCATCCTTGTGGGGGGAAAGTAGTAACCCAATCAGCATCTGTGAGCTACAAGACTTGGAGGATCTTTCTAGAATCACTTTTTGGATATGAATATGAGGACTTATCGGCCCATCTCAGATCTAGAAAGAGCTTGATTAAAGTATCAATGTATTCTAGTGTTTCCTCCTAGAGACCAAGGAACTACCTCCCAGAATTCTGAAGGAACATACCAAAGTTATGCTTATCAGAACTCGGGCTAGGACGGAGAAGAAAATATTCCTACAAGGACCAATGTTCAGTTCTCCACACCACGAGCAAACCCTAATTATCAACCCCCAACCAATGGAGAGCCTATTGATATATTTAAGTAGTGATGTGTGTGAAGAAACTAGGACCGTTGGGGCACTTTTTTCCCTCTTTAGGAGGTTTTTTTCCCCCATCTTGTATATACGCCTATTGCCCTAATGGGCTACTAATCTTTTGTACATTCTCTATTAATACATTTAGTCTTGTGTGTTGTGCTCCAAGCTTCTTCTTCTTCCTTGTGCTGTTCGCGTGCTTCCACAGACATCTATCTCCAACAATTGGTATCAGAGTAGGTCGTCGCTTCATCTAGGGCGCCGTCGACACTCCTCCGTTTGCAGTCTCAGAATCATACGAATTTTGGTGAGCATACTTAGGGTGTTTTCGAGATCAAAACATCTTCGCTCTCTGGTGCCGAAATTGTGATCTCAGCTCGTTTCGGCCTTCGAACGCACTATCGCAGCGCTTGTGCAGGCTATTTCATCTTTTTATGCCAAAGATATATACCAATTTCTGTTCGGCAGTATAAGCGTCTCAAAGTCTGCTACAGGTTTAGTAGAACTCCTCTGGGCAGTTCCGTTCAACTTTTTGAGATACAGTCAATTTTTTGCATCAAGGTATTTTAGTCACCGGCCATGGTTGAAAGCAGTGATGTATTCCGTATGTTGGCTATTGAGGATAAGTTGGATGGTACCAATTACCCATTATGGGCTTATATGATGCGACATGTATTGGTTGCAAAAGGATTGTGGAACATTGTGCAGGGTGTTGAAAGACATCTTGTTACACCTGTAACAATAGGTACTACAAATACAGGTGCTGGAGCTGATGAGGATGGTGTCGAAGATGATATTGTGTAGATTCCTGTTCGTGCTGCTGTTTCTGCTGCACCTACTGCAGAGCAGATTTGTTGGGATGGCAGAGATGCCCAAGCACATGCATTGATAGCTTTGTCTGTCAAACGTGCCATTATTCCTCATATTCGCTCTTTCAGAACAGCTAGGGATGCTTGGGATACACTTACCACACTGTACCAAGCTAAGAATGAGGCTCGTATTGCTTACCTCCAAAAACAGTTGGAGAGTGAGCACATGAATGAAGGTGATTCTATGGACAGTTTCCTAACGAAGATCAAAGATTTGAAGGAACAGTTGATTTCTGCTGATGAGGTTATACCAGATAGCTCACTTGTGCAGACTGTTCTAAATGGTCTTCCTGATTCATAACAGAGTTTTGCTTCTACTCTTTGGTTGATGATGAAAGGCAATCTGAATGCCTTATCATTTGAGGAGTTAGTCTCTGTTCTATTGCAAGAAGATCAGTCAAGGCAGAACAGGTCCATTATGCGTGTTGCAGATCAAGCTTTCCTGGCTAGTCAGAAGGGCAAAGGAAAATGAAGCTCTTCTACTAGTAAGCAGAAATCTGCAAATGCTGCACATTCGAAGAACCAAGATAAAGATGAGAAGAAATCAGAAAAGCAAAAATTGTTTTGCAAGTATTGTAAAGGGAATGATCATATCATAAAGAACTATCCAAAATTGGCTGCAAAAGAGGCAAAGAAAAAGGAGGCTAGAATGGTTGTTGCAGAAGCCTCTACACCAAAAACAGAGTCTGCTAATCTTTTGTAGGAAGAAGAATGGGCATTTACTACTGTTTGCAGTTTTGACCCATCTTCTCATGAGCAGTGCATGTCTATAGTGGACTCAGATGTTTGGTACTTTGACAGTGGGGCGACCAAACATATTACCTCGCAGCACAGTTTCTTCTCTTCACTCAAGCTTGCCCCTACAGGGAATACTGTCACATGCGCCAACAACTCCTCTTATCCTGTTATGGGAGTTGGTAAGATCATTCTGACTACTGCTGATGGTAGTTCTTTCACTTTGTCAGATGCTTTATTTGTGCCAGGGATCAAGAAGAATCTATTATCAGTTTTTGCATTAGGCAAGATTGGCTTGGTTGTGAAATTTGTTGATGACAGATGTAGAGTTCATGATCTGTCAAATGGCAATGTTATTATTGCTTCTAGCATTTTATGTTGTGGGCTATATAAGCTCATAGACTATGAAAGATCTGTGAATGATTCGGCATGTGCAGTTCATGATTCTCAGGCTGTGTCAAATGCAAAGCTTTCGCATGCACGCTTTGGTCATCTAAATTTTGCTAGTTTGCTACACCTGCAGAAATCTGATATGGTGTCTTCTTTGCCCAAGCTTGAGGCACCTGGAAAACATGTTTGTGAAGGCTCTATTTTGGGCAAAATGCAGCATTCCTCCTTTCCAAAAGATGGTTCAGTTCGGGCTACATAGAAATTGTAGCTTGTACATGGTGATGTTTGTGGTCCTATGCAGACACCTTCTTTTGGAAATTACCTTTACTTCGTGACTTTCATTGATGATTTTTCTAGGCATGCATGGGTATATCCACTCAAAGCAAAGTTCGAAGTGTTGATGTGCTTTAAAAAGTTTTTGGTTTTGGCTGAAAATCTGTCAGCATGTAAAATGGGCACCCTCCGTTCTGATCGAGGGGGGGAATATATGTCTTCTGATTTTAATGCATTTCTGGCTGAACGTGGGATAAAACACCAGTGTACAGTGCCGTATACACCTCAACAGAATGGATTTGCTGAATGGAAGAACATGTCACTCATGGAGATGGCGAGGTGTATGGTCAAGAGTCAGGCTTTACCACATAGTTTCTAGCTTGAGGCTGTCATGTGTGCAGCATATGTACTTAACAGGTGTCCCACTAAAGCGCTGCAGTTTATCACTCCATATGAGGCTTGGCATGACCGCAAGCCATCTGTTGCTCATCTGCGTGTTTTTGGTTGTTTAGCATATGCATTAGTGCCTGAACAACATCGTAGAAAATTGGATGATAAAGTAGTAAAATGTATTTTTGTTGGGTACAGTTATGAAAGTAAAGGCTATCGTCTGTATCATCCACAGACTAAACGCATTTTGGTTAGCCGTGATGTTGTTTTTGTGGAAGATGCTATTCAGCCATTGCTTTCATGTACCAAGGAGACATCTGTCAGCTCCAAAGACATGTATGATACTTTGATGCCTCTTTTTACAGGTGGACAGTCTAGTGTTGGTCCTAATGAGGCAACTTCTCAACCTTTGCAGGTTTTATGTGATGATGCAGATTACTCTATTTTTGATGCAGATGTACATGATGCACTTATTGATGAGAGAGCTGATATTGAGCAGGCAAGAACTATGCCAAAATGGCTGGTGTAGACTTTGCGTAACAGCAAATTAGATGCACCTCTATCATATCGTACTCGTTCAGGCTCTCATAGTGCCTCTTTTGCATCAGATTGCTATGCTATGGCTGCATCTAGTCTCTGTGATGAGAATGAGCCTGTTTCATTTGATGAAGCACAGAATTCAGAAAATTGGGTGGCTGCTATGCAGTCTGAATATGATGCTATAATGAAGAATGGTACTTGGTCTTTATGTGACTTGCCTCTTGGCAAGAAGGTCATTGGCACTAAGTGGGTATACAAGCTGAAGCGTAAACTTGATGGTACAGTGGACAGGTATAAGGCTAGGCTTGTTGCAAAGGGTTATGCGCAGGAAAGAGGCATTGATTTTGATGAAACCTTTGCACCCACATGTCGTATGACTACTGTTCGGAGCATTTGTGCACTTGTAGCCCATACATCAGTTGGACATTAAAACAACATTTCTGAATGGTGATTTGCATGAAGAAGTGTATGTTTTTCAGCCCCGTGGCTTTGTGCAGAAAGGGCATGAAAAACAGGTGTGTAGGTCAAAGAAGGCATTATTAGGTTTAAAGCAAGCACCACGTGCATGGTATGAGAAGATACATGCCTATCTGGTTGCACATGGTTTTGAGAACAGTCCAACTGAAAGCACCTTATATGTTAAGCGTGCTAATGATGTGCTTCTGATCATTGTTGTCTATGTTGATGACATGCTGCTCACTAGTCCTATTGAGAAGCATATTGCTGATTTCAAGGCTGATTTGCATGCCTCATTTGAGATGTCTGATTTGGGGCATTTGCATCACTATTTGGGCATTCAGTTTATGCAAGTTGATGGTGGAATGGCTTTGTGTCAAACGAAATATATTGACACATTATTGCAGCATTTTGGCCTTGAAGACTGTAAGCCTACTTCCACTCCTATGGAGATAGGTTTACGATTGAGTCTTCATGATGCTGGAGATGCATTTGATGTTGTTCTCTATGAGCAGGCTGTTGGATGCTTGATTTACTTATGCATTACTCAGCTAGATATTCAGTTTGGTGTCTCACAGATGAGCAGGTTTATGCATTGCCCAGGAGTCACGCATTGGAAGGCGGTTAAGCGCATCTTTTGCTACTTGAGTGGTACTCGGCTACTTGGGTTGTTTTATCCCAAGGGGGGATCACTACCGCCAGATTTGCATGCTTTTTTTGACTCAGATTGGGCTGGTTGCTATGACACTCGTGTGTCCACCAGTGGTTTTTGCTTCATGCTTTGTAGCTCATGTATATCTTGGTTGAGCAAGAAGCAACCTATTGTGGCCACTTCGAGTTGTGAGGCTGAGTATAGGGCAGCTTTCACAGCAACTGTTGAGTGTGTGTGGCTCAGACGCCTTATGGCTGATTTGGGTGTTGGCTAGTCTTCTGCCACCACCATCTTCACTGACAGTCAGAGCGCATTGGCAGTTGTGAGGAACCCTGTGTTTCATGCTCGCACTAAGCACATCCTTATCACTATGTCAGGGAGAGGTTCTCTACTAGGGAGATCAGCTTGGCATATGTGCCCACGCAGGAGAACATTGTAGAACTTTTCATGAAGGCTTTGCCTAGGGAGAGGTTTGAAGCTTTTCGCAAAGCTTTGGGCTTTCTTCGTTTTCTGGAGTGATTTCCACATAGCTTGGAACTTCCTTATACATGAGTGCCAGCTCCTTGTTCACCGCATCCTTGATATATTTGTTGGTGCATGACAATCATCAATTGAAGAATTATAGAGGAATGAAGTCAAGGAGTCAAGAAGAAAACAAAGTTAGATGGTTGAAGGAAGGACATGTTCAGAAAACCCAAAGATATGTACACATATGTACATTAGCTGACTTATACCTTTGTTTAGTCATACACTTGTATATATTCATCTATAAATATGTTGGAAAATGTCGGGCAAGTAGAGCAGAAGAAGATTAGAGAATAGGGAGAGAGAAATTAGTGTCATTAGACACATTGGAAGTGAGTGAATCATCCATCCTCACTTGTATGTAAATTTTTCTGAAGAAATCGAGAAACTTGCGCCCGATGTTTAGCAGTCTGCTCCTTCTATGTTTAATCTTTTGAGAAATCCTTCTGCATGTGTCTAAGTCCATAGCTAATCTATCTATGGCTAGAATTTGAGAGGTTAATTGTAATCAGGCTGAGAGAATTTTGATTAGGAACATTCATATGTAAGAATGTTCTAAGAATCGAAAAATCTGGCGCACATTTCATCTTCAACGAAATGATCATTGCTCAGTCCACAGTGTAAAGTTTTACACAAATGAGGGCTTAAAATCTAAGTTGGAAGGTAAGCCATCTATGGCTAAAAGATCTTGATCAAACGGGTTCGACATTGTGAGAACCAGTGCTAAGAAGTTGCAGGTGTCAAAGTCGCCATTGCAGAGAAGCTTTTTCAGACATAGGTAAAGTGTTTCACACATTTCTCAGTGTGTACTCAATTTTTTTGAGAGATTTAACTTGGTAAAGTTGCACAACCTTAAGGCGAAGTGTCGTGCAAAGTTTTATCAAAAACTTTACAGGATTGATTAGTCAATGAGTGATTAATCTGCAGCAGACTTTTCTGAAGAAGTTGAATTTTTCAGAATAATCAATTTTCTGATAAATTGGTTAATGATCTCTAAGTTTGATGGAGTCTAAAGTTGATCTTGAAATAGAGGTGATCTAAATTCAAGGTCAACTTGTTCTTTTGGAGATTAACACTCTCCATCAGTGGTATCAGAGCAGGTTGTGTCAAAATTGAAGTGAAGGAGACTCCAACTACTGCAGAAATACAAAACTTTACATTTCGAAGGTGCAAAAGGTTAAAGTGTGAAGAAAGATTGGAGGAAGACATACAAAGAGCATCAAAAGGATCAGAAGGAGCAACATTCGAAGTAAAGGTACATTCATTATCTGTAAAGGTTAAAGATTTGAAGCTACAGGTGAAGTAAAGATGGGAGATAGTCTCCAAATTGAAAAGTTGGATAGAGAGAACTATCCTGCATGGTCTATGAGGATGGAAGCTCATCTTATGAGCAAAGATCTGATAG
The DNA here is from genome assembly GCA_020310875.1 of Ceratopteris richardii. Classification (NCBI taxonomy): domain Eukaryota; kingdom Viridiplantae; phylum Streptophyta; class Polypodiopsida; order Polypodiales; family Pteridaceae; genus Ceratopteris; species Ceratopteris richardii. The sequence goes on along the minus strand of CM035429.1, from coordinate 33,474,698 downwards.
GATACATCACAGGAGATGAAGAAAAGCCAGAATTCAGAGATCCTAGTGTTCCAACTAGGGAGGAGCTTGCAGACTTGAAGAATTGGATGAAGAAGGATGCTCAAGCAAGAAGCATCATCTACATGGCAGTCAATGACTATTTGCTTCCTCACATTAGAGGACTTGAAAGTGCATGTGACATTTGGAATGCTTTGGAAGAGCATTTCCAAAATACAACCAAATCAAGGAAGGCTTCACTATGGGCAGAGTTTACTACCTTCAAGAAGAAGGCCTCACAATCAATCTCTGATTATGTGACAAAGATGAAGGACATTGCAGATTCTCTAGGTGCAGTGGATGAAGATATTGAAGAAGACAAATTGGTAAGACAAATACTCACAGGGCTAAGAGGAGATGAGAAATGGAAGCCTTTCATTTTATCTACAGAACTTTCATTAGATCACTTTACTCCTGATTTGAATCAATTGTTAGGTCATATGCTAACTTTTGAGAATGATGTCAAAGGAGATGTTGATAAGAGTGCAGGTCATGCAATGTACTCTAAAGACAAGAAGAAAGCCAACAAAGGGAAGCAACAATCAGGTGAAGAAGAAGGTACTTCAAACCAAGCAAACTTCATAAGAGGAAGAGGAAATGGCAGAAGTAGAGGAAGAGGTAGAAACAACAAAGAGAATGCAAGAGCTTGTTGGATATGTGGTAAGACCAATCATCTATCTCATGATTGTTGGCATAATAATCAAAACAATGGTAATTATCAGAACTTTAATCAAAGAGCAAGAGGTGGTAGATTTCAGAGAGGAAACTTCAGAGGTAGAGGTGGTAGGAATTATTTTGGAAGAGGTGGTGGAAGAAACTTCCAAAGTCAATCCTATAATAACACCTACTACAACTATGCATCAGATCAAAAGGAGGACTCGACTCTCATTATGAATACATGTGAAACTTCACATGAGGACATGAGAGTGTTTTATATTGATTCAGGATGTAGTAATCATTTGAGTGGAAATATTGCTTTGATGACTGATCTAGATCATAATGCAATTAATCATACAGTTCAGACAGGTGATAATACAAAGCATAAGGTGAAGTCAATTGGTTCAGTCAAAGCTAAGGATGGGAGCACTCTTTTGAGTAAGGTACTTTATGTTCCCACAATTCCAAAGAATTTGATCAGTGTAGGTCAAATTGTGGAAAAAGGTTATGAGGTAAGGTTTACCAATGATGGAGTTTATGTGGAAGACCCTAGTCAAGGGTATAAACAAGTTATTGCAGGAAAGAAAGAAGGAAGGCTCTTCACATTGAAGGTACAAGGAAATGTTGGACATGCTATGTTCACATATGGAGAGCAGAAGGTGTCAGAATTGGATCTTTGGCACAAAAGACTTGGACACTTTAATGAAAGAGGTATCAAAGAAATGATTAACAATGATTCAGTGCTTGGAATGCCTAACATTGCAGGTCAACACATGACATACAGATGTGAGGCATGTCAATTAGGTAAGGCTCATAAGCAATCCTATTCCAAGCATGGGTTTATGTATTCAGAAAGACTTGAATTGGTGCATACAGATGTGTGGGGTCCTTCAAAGGACTTTAGTATAAATGGTTCAAGATATTATGTCATATATGTTGATGATGCTACCAGGTGGATCACAATTTATGTGATTAAAGAAAAGTCAGAAGTGTTTAATACATTTAAACACTATCATGCATATGCAGAAAGGATTACAGGTCAAAAATTAAAGAGACTAAGGTCAGATGGAGGGGGAGAGTATTTTTCAAATGAGTTCAATGATTATTTGTGGAATGCAGGTATAAAGAGAGAAGTTACTTGCAGGTACTCTCCTCAACAAAATGGGGTAGCAGAAAGAAGAAACAGGACACTTGTTGAATTTGCAAGGTCCATGATGAAAGAGAAGAATTGTCCAAATTATTTGTGGGCAGAGGCTGTAAACACAGCTACTTATTTGGTTAATAGATTGCCTTGTAAAGCTTTGCAGGGTATGACACCATATGAAGCTTGGTGGGGTAAGAAACCTACCTTGGATCATTGCAGAATATTTGGGTGCGTGGCATATGCATATGTGCCATCTCAATTGAGGCATAAGTTGGAACCTAAGGCAGAAAAGTATGTATTCATTGGTTATGATGATAAGCAAATGGGATACAGGTTGTGGAGTCCATCCACAAAGCAATTTATTGTATCCAAGGATGTTACATTTGATGAGCAAGGTACTTGGTATGCAGGTAAATATAATGTACATGCAGATGATGAAGAAGTAGTGGATCAAAGAAAAGGTAAAGCAAAGATTCAATTACTTGATGAAAGTGAGAACAATGAAGTGCAGGTTGAAGTTGAAGAGAGGCCAAGGTTTGATCCAGAATGTGATGAACCAGAAACTTCAAGAAGTGCAGAAGTTAGGAGGTCATCTAGGCACAAATGGCAACCTACAAGGTATAGCTATGACACTTCATTCTTAACTACTAAAGATTATGCTTATTTGGTAAAAGCAGATGAAGACCCTTCTACATATGAAGAGGCCAAAGGGAAAAAGAATTGGGAAGATGCTATGCAAGAGGAGTATGATGCATTGATAGAGAATCAAACATGGGATTTGGTTCCTAAACCTAATAGTCAGAAGATCATTGGATGTAAGTGGGTTTACAAAACAAAGAGATTTGCAGATGGAAGTGTGTCTAGGTACAAAGCTAGACTTGTTGTGAAAGGGTATGCACAGACATATGGAGTGGACTATGATGAGACTTATAGTCCTGTGGCAAAGATGACAACCATCAGGACACTCATAGCAATTGCTGCTTGCAAAGGTTGGAAGTTGTCTCAATTAGATGTAAAAAATGCTTTCTTGAATGGTTACATTTCAGATGAAGTCTACATGGAGCAACCAGATGGGTTCAAAGATCAAGTGAGTCCAAATTATGTGTGTAAGCTCAAGAGAGCTTTGTATGGGTTAAAGCAAGCCCCAAGGGCATGGAATTACAGGCTTGTAAAATTCTTAAATGATCTTGGATTTCAAGCATCAAAGGCAGATAGTAGCTTGCTAGTCAAAGCAAGTGAAGATGGGTTCATTTATGTTTGTATTTATGTTGATGACATAATACTTACAGGAACAGATGATAAAGGAATACAAATGATCAAGAAGCAGATGGAGAAAGAGTTCAAAATCACTGATTTGGGGAACCTATCATTCTTCTTGGGAATGGAGATCTCTTATACTCAACATGGAGTATATGTGACCCAAGAAAGGTATCTTAAAAATTTGCTAACCAAACTTAAAATGGAAGATTGCAGGGTTGCACCTACACCTTTGGAAGTGAACCATAAATTGTCTAGGTTTGGAGGAGAAGAGTTCAGAGATATGAAACTCTATCAAAGTTTGGTTGGTAGCTTGATTTATGCTACATTAACAAGGCCTGATTTGTCATATGCAGTTGGTGTGCTTTCACAATTTATGCATTGTCCTAGAAAGGAACATTGGATTGCAGGACAAAGAGTACTTAGGTACATCAAGGGTACACTCAGAGAAGGGTTGTACTATGGATTTACTTCTGATACAAGAGTGAAGATATATAGTGATGCAGATTGGGCAGGTAATGTGGATGATAGAAGATCAACACATGGATACTTGTGCTATGTAGGAGACAAATTGATTTCATGGTGTTCCAAGAAGCAACATACAGTTGCTTTGTCATCTACAGAAGCAGAATATAAAGGTATGGTGGAAGCTGCAAAAGAGGTAATATGGCTAAAGACACTTTTGAAAGTTTTTGATGTGATTCAGAGTACTCCTATTATTTGTGGAGACAATATGAGTTCATTGTACTTGGCAGCTAATCCTGTATTTCATGCTAGAACTAAGCATATTGAAATACAGTATCATTTTCTGAGAGAGAAGGTCATTGAGAAGGAGATTGAAGTCATACACACTCCCACAAAAGATCAAGTTGCAGATATGATGACAAAAAGTCTAGATGGACCAAAACTACAAAGATTCAAGGATATGGCTGGAATAAAGAAGATAGAGAAGAACCTCAATTAATGATTGAGGGGGAGCTGTTGGTGCATGACAATCATCAATTGAAGAATTATAGAGGAATGAAGTCAAGGAGTCAAGAAGAAAACAAAGTTAGATGGTTGAAGGAAGGACATGTTCAGAAAACCCAAAGATATGTACACATATGTACATTAGCTGACTTATACCTTTGTTTAGTCATACACTTGTATATATTCATCTATAAATATGTTGGAAAATGTCGGGCAAGTAGAGCAGAAGAAGATTAGAGAATAGGGAGAGAGAAATTAGTGTCATTAGACACATTGGAAGTGAGTGAATCATCCATCCTCACTTGTATGTAAATTTTTCTGAAGAAATCGAGAAACTTGCGCCCGATGTTTAGCAGTCTGCTCCTTCTGTGTTTAATCTTTTGAGAAATCCTTCTGCATGTGTCTAAGTCCATAGCTAATCTATCTATGGCTAGAATTTGAGAGGTTAATTGTAATCAGGCTGAGAGAATTTTGATTAGGAACATTCATATGTAAGAATGTTCTAAGAATCGAAAAATCTGGCGCACATTTCATCTTCAATGAAATGATCATTGCTCAGTCCACAGTGTAAAGTTTTACACAAATGAGGGCTTAAAATCTAAGTTGGAAGGTAAGCCATCTATGGCTAAAAGATCTTGATCAAACGGGTTCGACATTGTGAGAACCAGTGCTAAGAAGTTGTAGGTGTCAAAGTCGCCATTGCAGAGAAGCTTTTTCAGACATAGGTAAAGTGTTTCACACATTTCTCAGTGTGTACTCAATTTTTTTGAGAGATTTAACTTGGTAAAGTTGCGCAACCTTAAGACGAAGTGTCGTGCAAAGTTTTATCAAAAACTTTATAGGATTGATTAGTCAATGAGTGATTAATTTGCAGCAGACTTTTCTGAAGAAGTTGAATTTTTCAGAATAATCAATTTTCTGATAAATTGGTTAATGATCTCTAAGTTTGATGGAGTCTAAAGTTGATCTTGAAATAGAGGTGATCTAAATTCAAGGTCAACTTGTTCGTTTGGAGATTAACACTCTCCATCAATATTTAGGTAGTGATGTGTGTGAACACACTAGGACCGCCGGGGCACTTTTTTCCCTCTTTAGTAGGTTTTTTTCCCCTGGCTTGTATATATGCCTATTGCCCTAATGGGCTACTAATCTTTTGTACATTCTCTAGTAATACATTTAGTCTTGTGTGTTGTGCTCCAAGCTTCTTCTTCTTCCTTGTGCTGTTCGCGTGCTTCCACAGACATCTATCTCCAACAGAGCCTAGGAATAGAAATCTAGTGCCTGAAAGACCACCCTTAGGTAGGGGAGTTGGAGTTCAAGTAAGACATCCAGCAGTTCGTGTTATGCCCATACCAACTGAACCAGGAAGAAGATTACGACCAATTCAAGTGGACAAGTGTATGAGAAGCCATTAGGATGGATCCCATGAACCTTATAATCACATAGGTGAATTCAAGGAAGTGATTTGTGTAGAACAAGTGGAAGATTTTATGATCCAATATGAGTCATTCGGGTTGACACTTATAGACACCACCTTGGCTTGGTTCAAACCTCTTGAACCCAATCAATTCTTGAATATAGAACAAGTATTTCAAGAAATGATTGAAGAATTCACTAAGATGGGCATTAAGAATAATTCTTCATCAGTGATCCATAGTTTCAAATAGTCCCCTATGGAATCAGTACGATTGTCGGCCTGAAGATTTAAGCAATATGTAGATAGATGCCCCACAGAAGAGAGGCCCACCCAATAGAAAATGATTTCATTATTCTTAGAAGGTCTAGTCAATGGATCCCTGAGAGCATTAGTCTATGTAAAGAGATTCCAAACCTTGAGTGAATGCTTGATGGAATGCATAGATTTGGAAGATAATTTGTCTAAAGACTTGAAGATTCCCCAAACTAAGAGTAAGAGCGAGGATAGTTCCAGCAGCATCACTAGTAGTAACAATAACGTAGAAGAAATTGCCAACTTAGTGGCCAAAAAGTTAAGAGTGCAAGGACAAAGGAACTACCCTAACCCCCCACTACGAATGCCGATGTTAAGAAGGTGTGCATACTGTGGAGGGGATCATTCCTCTCACGTATGCAATAGGGGAATCGTTCCATCGAATCCCTACATATATAACCATCTTCTAGTATAGAATCAAGCCCATTACTGCTTTATTGAACAGAAATATACCAACCACAATGCTGATAATTGTCCTTACAATAGACAGCCTAAACCACTCCAACCACCACAATTCAGGCCATATGGACACCCAACTAGAGACCCAGACAGGGAGTTTTCTAGGCACCCTCAGTACCAGAATACATCTCCAAATCAATGTCCTTATGAATATCCGGGATACAACCCACCACAGTCGGTCTTGGGGCAACAACCACCCCATCCTCAGAATGTAGTCCCGGTGAATTTGGTCCAAGATAAAGAAAACATAGAGAGAGCCCTAGTACCAACTACTCCTTTGACGGGCACATACAGCTATAATCATGTTGGTGCAGACCAATCACCAATTGAAGATTTGAAAGACAAAGAATGGAGATAAGAACAATTCTTGAAGCATAGAAGATGGATACATTCACAGAGTGAAAGACATGTACACATATGTACATTAGTTAAGACATAGGTTACTTATACTTATGATTTGACATAAATCTGTACATATTTGCCTATAAATACTTTGGAAAAATGTCGGGACAAGAGGAGAGACAAGAGGAGACAATAGGAGATCATGAGAATAGTGTATTGAGGAGTTGTAAGAGTCATTAAGTCTCTTAGAAGTGAGTTGAATTGTTTATCCTCACTCAGTTGTAAATCTCTGAGAAATAGAAGAAAAATTGCGCCCGATGTTTTTGTGTTTTCTCTTCGTGTAGTAGATCTTTTGTGAATTCCTTTTGGAGATATCTAAGTCCATAGTTAATCAATCTATGGCTAGAGTTTGAGAATCTAATTGTGATCAGGCTAAGAGAATTGGGTGTAGGAACATTTATATGTAAAGAATGTTCATAGTCTCCTGAAACAGTCGCAAATTTCGAGTTCAATGAAATGGACAGTGCTCAGTGCACAGTAGTGTAAAGTTTTACACATGTGATAGCTCAAAATCTAAGTTGAGAGATAAGATATCTACATCTAAAGGCATTTGACCAAACGGGTTCGACATTGGGAGAACTATAGCTAAGAAGTTGCAGGTGTCAAAGTCGCTACTACAAAGAAGGTGATTTACACATAGGTAAATTGTTTGTGTGATTTCTCAGAGTATACTGAATCATTTGCAGAGATTTAAGTTGGAGAAGGTGTGCAACCTTAAGGCAAAGCAACCTACAAAGTTTTATCAAAAACTTTACACAAATGATTAGTCAATCAAGGATTAATCTGCAGCAGACTTTTCTCAGAAGCTGAATCCTTCAGAATAGTTAATTTTTTGATAAGTTGGTGAATGTTCTCTAAATTTGGTGGAGTCTGAAGTTGTTCTTGATATAGAGGTGGTCTAAATTCAAGGTCAACTTGTTCTTTTGGAGATTAACACTCTCCATCAGTGGTATCAGAGCAGGAAGCATCAGAATCAAGGAAAGGGAGACTCCGACTACTGCAGAAATACAAACTTTACATCTTGAAGGACCAAAAGGACAAAGATTGAAGAAAGCTTGAAGGAAGACACATTGAAGTTGTCAAAAGGATCAGAAGAAGTAATATTCGAAGTCAAGGTACATTTATTCCTCATAAAGTTTAAAGATATGTTAATACAGGTGAAGGAAGATGGGAGATTCTCTTCAAATAGAGAAGTTGGATAGAGAAAACTATCCTGCATGGTCAATGAGGATGGAAGCTCATCTAATGAGCAAAGATTTGATAGCTTACATTACAGGTGAAGAAGAAAAACCACAATTCAGAGATCCTAGTGTTCCAACTAGGGAAGAATTAACAGATTTGAAGAATTGGATGAAGAAAGATGCTCAAGCTAGGAGTATCATATATATGGCAGTCAATGATTACCTGCTACCTCACATTAGAGGTCTTGAAAGTGCAAGTGATATATGGAATGCCTTGGAAGAGCATTTCCAAAACACCACAAAGTCAAGGAAGGCATCTTTATGGGCAGAATTTACAACTTTCAAGAAGAAGGCCTCTCAATCCATTTCAGACTATGTAACAAGGATGAAAGACATTGCAGATGCATTAGGAGCTGTTGATGAAGATACTGAGGAGGATAAATTGGTAAGGCAAATCCTTACAGGTTTGAGAGGTGATGACAAATGGAAGCCATTCATTTTGTCTACAGAATTATCACTTGATCATTTCACTCCTGATTTAAATCAGTTGCTAGGTCATATGCTAACATTTGAGCAGGATGTTAAAGGAGATGGTGACAAAAGTACAGGTCATGCAATGTACTCAAAGGACAAGAAGAAAGCTAACAAAGGAAAGCAACAATCAGGTGAAGATGAAGGCACAACTAGTCAAGCCAACTTCCTAAGAGGTAGAGGAGGTGGCAAAGGTAGAGGAAGAGGCAGGAACAACAAAGATGGAGCCAAAGAATACTGGATTTGTGGTAAGACAAATCATTTAGCTAATGATTGTTGGCATAATAATCAAAGTAATGGAGGATACAATCAAAACTATAATTCAAGAGGAAGAGGTGGTAGAAATCAAAGAGGTAATTTCAGAGGCAGAGGTAGTAGGGGTTACTTTGGAAGAAATGCAGGTAGAGGTTTCCAAAGTCAACAATATAACAATACCTACTACAATTATGCTTCAGATCAAAAGGAAGATTCAACATTGATAATGAATGCAACTTGTGAAAGCCAGAATGAAGATCAAAGAGTCTTCTACATTGATTCAGGGTGTAGCAATCACCTGAGTGGTAATATAGCCTTAATGACTGATTTGGAGAATAAGGTATCTAATCATGTTGTTCAAACAGGTGACAACACAAAGCACAATGTGAAGTCAATTGGATCAGTGAAGGCCAAGGATGGTAGCACCTTATTGAGTAAGGTCTTGTATGTTCCTACAATTCCTAAGAATTTGATAAGTGTAGGACAAATTGTGGAAAAAGGTTATGAAGTAAGGTTCACTAATGAAGCAGTGTTTGTGGAAGACCCTAGCAATGGGTATAAACAAACTGTTTCAGGGAAGAAAGAAGGAAGATTGTTCACATTGAAGATTCAAGGTAATGTTGGTCATGCCTTGTTCACATATGGAGGACATAAGATCTCTGAGTTAGATCTTTGGCACAAGAGACTTGGACATTTCAATGAAAGAGGTATTAAAGACATGATTAATAATGGTTCAGTGCTTGGATTGCCTAATGTTGCAGGTCAACATATGACATACAGATGTGAGGCATGTCAATTAGGTAAGGCTCATAAGCAACCCTACTCTAAGCATGGGTTTATGTATTCAGAGAAACTTGAGTTGGTACACACAGATGTGTGGGGACCATCAAAGGATTTCAGTATCAATGGTTCAAGGTATTATGTGATTTATGTTGATGATGCTACCAGATGGATCACTATCTATGTGATCAAAGATAAGTCAGAAGTATTCAATACTTTCAAACATTATCATATGTATGCAGAGAGAATTACAAGACATAAGTTGAAGAGACTAAGGTCAGATGGAGGGGGAGAGTATTTCTCTAATGAGTTCAGTGATTACTTGTGGAATGCAGGTATAAAAAGAGAGGTTACTTGCAGGTACTCTCCTCAACAAAATGGTGTAGCAGAAAGGAGGAATAGGACTCTTGTTGAGTTTGCAAGGTCCATGATGAAGGAGAAAAATTGCCCAAATTATTTGTGGGCTGAGGCTGTAAATATAGCTACTTATTTGGTCAATAGGCTACCTTGTAAAGCTTTGCAGGGTATGACACCTTATGAGGCATGGTGGGGTAAGAGACCTACACTAGACCATTGCAAAGTATTTGGATGTTTGGCCTATGCATATGTGCCATCACAATTAAGGCACAAATTGGAACCTAAAGCTAAAAAATATGTGTTTATTGGTTATGATGATAAGCAGATGGGATACAGGTTGTGGAATCCATCCACAAAACATTTTCTTGTATCAAAAGATGTTACATTTGATGAGCAAGGTACTTGGTATGCAGGTACAATCAATATTAATATAGATGATGAAGAAATTGTGAGCCAAAGGAAAGGTAAATCAAAGGTTCAGATATTTGATGAGCAAGAGAATAATGAAGTGCAGGTTGAAGTGGAAGAAACACCAAGATTTGATCCTGAATGTGAAGAACCAGAAACCTCAAGAAGTGGAGAACTTAGGAGGTCTACAAGGAACAAATGGCAACCTACAAGGTATAGCTATGATACTTCATTCTTGACTACTAAGGATTATGCTTACATGATTAAAGCAGATGAAGACCCTTCTACATATGAAGAGGCAAAAGGTAAAGAGATTTGGGAAAAAGCTATGCAGGAAGAATATGATGCATTGATGGAGAATCAAACATGGGATTTGGTTCCAAAGCCAAATAGTCAGAAGATCATTGGATGTAAGTGGGTTTATAAGACAAAAAGATTTGCAGATGGAAGTGTGTCTAGGTACAAAGCTAGACTTGTTGTCAAAGGGTTTGCTCAGACATATGGTGTTGACTATGATGAGACTTATAGTCCGGTGGCAAAGATGACAACCATCAGGACACTTATAGCAATTGCTGCATGTAAAGGTTGGAAATTATGTCAATTAGATGTGAAGAATGCTTTTTTGAATGGTTACATTTTAGATGAAGTTTTCATGGAGCAACCTCAAGGATTCAGAGATGGAAGATATCCAGATCATGTGTGTAAGCTCAAGAGAGCTTTATATGGCTTGAAGCAGGCCCCAAGGGCATGGAATTATAGACTTGTAAAGTTCCTAAAAGAACTTGGATTTCAAGTATCAAAGGCAGATAGTAGCTTGCTTGTCAAAGCAAGTGATGATGGGTTTATTTACATGTGCATATATGTTGATGATATCATTCTTACAGGTACAGATGAGAAAGGCATTCAAAGCTTAAAGAAGCAAATGGAGAAAGAGTTCAAAATCAGTGATTTGGGAGACTTGTCATACTTCTTGGGCATGGAGATTTCATACACTCAACATGGAGTGTATGTGACTCAAGAAAGGTATTTGAGGAACTTGTTAATCAAGTTTAAAATGGATGATTGCAGAGTAGCACCTACTCCAATGGAGGTGAATCACAAATTAAGCAGATTTGGAGGTGAAGAGTTCAAGGACATGAAGCAATATCAGAGTTTGGTTGGTAGTCTTATCTATGCTACATTAACTAGACCTGATTTATCATATGCAGTTGGGGTTTTGTCTCAATTCATGCATTGTCCTAGGAAAGAGCATTGGATTGCAGGTCAAAGAGTGTTGAGGTACATTAAGGGTACACTCAAAGAAGGTTTGTATTATGGTTTTACATCAGATACAAATATCAAGATCTATAGTGATGCAGATTGGGTAGGTAATCCAGATGATAGAAGGTCAACCTATGGAGACATGTGTTATGTGGGAGATAAGCTAATCTCCTGGTGCTCAAAGAAGCAACATACAGTTGCTTTGTCATCTACAGAAGCAGAGTACAAAGGCATGGTTGAAGCTGCAAAAGAAGTGATTTGGCTTAAGACTCTCATGAAGAGTTTTGACACTATACAGAGCATACCTATCATTTATGGTGATAACATGAGTTCATTATATCTAGTTGCTAATCCTGTTTTTCATGCCATGACCAAACACATTGAGATACAGTATCACTTTCTAAGAGAGAAGGTGATGGATAAGAAGATTGAAGTCATACATACTTCAACAAAAGATCAGATAGCTGATATGCTTACAAAGAGCTTGGATGGACCAAAGTTACAGAAGTTTAAAGACATGGCAGGCATAAAGAAGATAAGAGAAACCTCAATTGATGATTGAGGGGGAGCTGTTGGTGCAGACCAATCACCAATTGAAGATTTGAAAGACAAAGAATGGAGATAAGAACAATTCTTGAAGCATAGAAGATGGATACATTCACAGAGTGAAAGACATGTACACATATGTACATTAGTTAAGACATAGGTTACTTATACTTATGATTTGACATAAATTTGTACATATTTGCCTATAAATACTTTGGAAAAATGTCGGGACAAGAGGAGAGACAAGAGGAGACAATAGGAGATCATGAGAATAGTGTATTGAGGAGTTGTAAGAGTCATTAAGTCTCTTAGAAGTGAGTTGAATTGTTTATCCTCACTCAGTTGTAAATCTCTGAGAAATAGAAGAAAAATTGCACCCGATGTTTCTGTGTTTTCTCTTCGTGTAGTAGATCTTTTGTGAATTCCTTTTGGAGATATCTAAGTCCATAGTTAATCAATCTATGGCTAGAGTTTGAGAATCTAATTGTGATCAGGCTAAGAGAATTGTGTGTAGGAACATTTATATGTAAAGAATGTTCATAGTCTCCTGAAACAGGCACAAATTTCAAGTTCAATGAAATGGACAGTGCTCAGTGCACAGTAGTGTAAAGTTTTACACATGTGATAGCTCAAAATCTAAGTTGAGAGATAAGCTATCTACATCTAAAAGCATTTGACCAAACGGGTTCGACATTGGGAGAACTATAGCTAAGAAGTTGCAGGTGTCAAAGTCGCTACTGCAAAGAAGGTGATTTACACATAGGTAAATTGTTTGTGTGATTTCTCAGAGTATACTGAATCATTTGCAGAGATTTAAGTTGGAGAAGGTGCGCAACCTTAAGGCGAAGCAACCTACAAAGTTTTATAAAACACTTTACACAAATGATTAGTCAATCAAGGATTAATCTGCAGCAGACTTTTCTCAGAAGCTGAATCCTTCAGAATAGTTAATTTTCTGATAAGTTGGTGAATGTTCTCTAAATTTGGTGGAGTCTGAAGTTGTTCTTGATATAGAGGTGGTCTAAATTCAAGGTCAACTTGTTCTTTTGGAGATTAACACTCTCCATCAAATCAATCCTATGACAAGCCCTGGGGAGTTACTATGCATACGAAATGGACCCTATGAGTTATGAATAGAACTACAAGCAATACTCATATGGGAAAGATAACTATGATCAATCATACGCATATGGAGCTGAATATGTAACTCTAATGTACACCAACCCTAGAGCCAGACACCTTCTAGACCCGTGATTAGACCTCCAATCCCTTAAAGACCATGCTACCGGTGTGGAGGAGACCATTTCATTAGGGAATGCACTTTTCCCTATCAACCATCTCATAGGGATTGGGATGGATATTGTGGTGATTGTGGAAAAGAACATTTGTTTAGGGAATGTCCAAAAAAATCCTAACAAGGTAAACCACACCACCCAAGTGAACGTAGTAGAAGTGGTAGAGCCCTTAGGAAGTGACAAAGAGTATATAGTGCCCTTGAAGACAATTACAAGAGCAAGAGCCAAAGAAGGACTAGAAGAATTTGACTCTACTAGACATGAAACCAAAAAGCTAGGAACTCCAGTGCCTCAAGTAGTGCCAGATTGGGAAGAATCCAAAGAAAATTCAAAGGAAAAATGGACTCAAAGATGGCAAGCTCGATGAGAGAAGCTAAGAAACAAATGGACTCAACAAAGAGAGGAAAAGAAGAGCAAAGAGGAGTCAAATCACATTGCAACTCCCACACCGGGAAAGGAATTTAGTACTAGGGAGAAGAAGCAAGGTAAACAACAAGCAGGGTCAGTGCTAACTGATCCCATGTGTGAAGACCTAGCCATGTGGATAAATGCCTATCAATCTAGGATCAAAGCTGGATGGAGTGTGGAATAACACAACGTGAGTTACCCTAGAGGGGATTTAGAATGAGAGAGGTTAGAAATCTATAAGAAATTGATTGAATTAGCTCAAAATACCTTGAAAAAACCTATACAAGATCTTCCAGAGACAAGGATATCTGATAGAGAATTTTGAGAAGGATACAACCTATACAAGATCTTCTAGAGACAAGGATATGTGATAGAGAATTTTGAGAAGGATACAACCTACAACCAGGCATGTTAGTTCTTCTTCATAGACCTCAAATCCATACACAAGTCAAGGGAAAATGGCTTCCACACTAGGAAGGACCTTATCGAGTAAAAAGAATGTTGAATTGGGGTGTTGTGGAGTTATAGATGCTAAGAGGAGAGTCCCTACCACTGATCAATATATCAAGGCTCAAGGCCTATCATCAACACAACTAAAAATTATGGATCACCTGGAAACCACCAAATCTGTCCAGGTTGTACATAGCCTTCTCATATCATTTTTGCTTACGTTTTGGGTAATCTTTATCCATTTTCATGCTTTTTCTTTGAGATTTTAGAAAATTTACCAACCCTTTCATAGTCGTGGGGATAAGTACAAATTTTGGAAATTTTTTGGGAATTTTTCAAGCATTTTTTCGTCCTTTTCAATGTCATTTTCTTACCAAATTTGAGGAATAAAGGAAGTTCTCTGTGGTTTGAAGTGAAGGAATTGTCCTAAACCTGTAGAAATTTTTTTTGAGATTTTTTTGAGAATTTTTTGGATTTTTTTTGCCTTTTTTTGGATTTTTTATGTATTTTTTCCAATTTTTGGGATATTTTCACTTCAAAAAAAACAAATCCCCTTTGAGGCGAAGTTTACTTTTCTAACCCCCCTCTCTCTCTCCATCTCTCTGTCTCTCTGTCTCTCTCTCTCTCTCTCTCTCTCTCTCTTTCCTCTCCCCCGCCCTCTCCCCCCGCCATTATATATATATATATATATATATTTTTTATTATTTACTATTTATTTTAATTTTCTTTTGCTTTAGTTTTATTTTTATTTTTATATTTGGCTACACGTTCAACCAAAAAAGGAAGAGAAAAATTTTATTTTTTATTTATAAATAATTAAAAATACATATATAAATATTTTAATTTTTTTCATGGTCCAAAGCTTTTGGCTCTGGATTGTGCCTCGGATGGCCATTTTTTTCAAAATTGGGATCATTTTCATGTATTTTGGCACCTCTCTATTCAGTTTTTGCCTTAATTTTTCCAAAATCCCACCTTTTCTATGATTCTTGGTCAAAAACCACATGTTTTGAGCACCTTTATCACATGTTTGTATTTAACCACATGGTCCACATGGTTTATTCTCACTTTGCTTTTCCTTATGTTTCACAATTTCACGTATGCACCCTCTGTATCTCTGTTGTTTGATCATTTCAGCCCTCTCTAGACCCCATCATCCTACTCCTTCACCCTCCCTCTACCCTTTTGCCCAACCCCATCCTGACCCCTCCCTGCCCTATCCATCTCATCCCCCTCAGCCATCCCTTCCCATCTTTTCTACCCCCCATTGCCCTCCTTTGCTTTTCCATGCAAAAAATTCCACTTTTGGGTTCTTCTTTGGTGTTTTTTCTCTACTTCGCCTGATGGACTTGGTTGCTGCTCAACTGTCCTTTTGAAGATTTTGCAGCACGAGAATCATGGTGTCATATCTACTCAGAGTTTTGGTTGTACCTCTCCGGGACGGAGAGCACATTAGGTGGTGGGCAACTGTTGAGCCCATAAAAGTCATATTGATCAAAGTCAACCATAGTCAAAGTCAATCGCAATCAAAGTCAAAAGGTCAAAGTCAAAAAGATCAAGATCAAAGTCAATAGGGGCAAAGTCAAAGTGTTCAAAGTGCAGGTGTCAAGGTGCACAGGTAGTGCACAATTAATTGTTCACAAAGGGTAAAATTGTAGAAAGTAGATTGCAGGTTGGAGAGGTATTTCTATAATTTCTCTAAGATTCAAAGTGTTTTTAAAGTGTTTTGGAAGGTTCAGGTGAACCCTCCCTTATGTGCACAATTGAAGAATTAAAAGGCAAAATGTGAAGGTATGTGAAGCGGCAGCGTACGCAGAAGATAAAGTATGGCCCCCCAATTAAAATATTTGTTTTGCTTTAAAGTCACTACAAGACAAAACAGGGATTCGTTGGCTGCCCACTTGTGGAGACAATCTTGGGACATCAAAGTGAGCACCAAGATACTCTTGCAGTTAAGAGCGTATGTGAATCGACACTCAAATCAAGGCAGGGACTATTCTTGGACTAAGCCAGGTGAGCATAGTCTAAGATAGGCAAGAGAGAGAAGTGCAAGAGACACACAGTGTGCGACGCAGAGAAGTGAAGTGCAAGGTGTGCAGGAAGAGTGACTAAGGAAGTGTGTAGAGAAGTGGTAAGCTACTCCCCAAGGATCCCAAGGTCCCATTGAAGCTGTGCACGTGCCAACAGAAGGCGTCCATTCCTCCCCCTTATTGGAAGCTTGGTGCAAGGTGTGCACAAGTGCAGGCTTGGAGAAGGTGGAGGTCTGGTGGAGTGAAGGTCGGCAGCAACAAGATCCTTGGGTATTTGGTATTTTGTGATTGAGCACTCTGTGGGATTTTGCACAGAAGCATTGGATTGTATTGAGCATCACCATTGTATTTGTCTTCTTATAATCAATCGATAGAGGCTTCCAGTGTGTATCTCTCTTCTTGTCTTTCCCTTTTCTCCTACAAACACTCAAATCCCTTCTTGTCCAAGAATCCCCCAACACACATGTGCATCGAAATAGGCTTTTTGTTGTTTCTTTGTTGCATATATGCCCACTGCTACTTTCAGCCTGGTTTGTCCTAATCGTTCCAAGTTTATTATTCTTGATGATAATTCATGACCACTCCACTAGTGTTTTTGTGCAACCTTAAGGGTGGGTATCAAAAAGTCCAAAGGAAGCACAAAGTTCTGACAAAAAACCATTTGAAAGGGAATTGCATTGAGTACGCTCTTGTAGGCCACTCGATATGCCCAAACAGTGTGGTGTAACTATTTGTCCCAATCTGAATGTTTGTTCTTCACAAGTTTTGTCAGTACATTACAAAGGATCTTGTTAGTGCTTTCTGCTTGGCCATTGGCTTGAGGATGATATGGTGTGGATTTCTTGTGAATCACCATAAAATCCTGTAACAAATATTCAATGACTTGATTTAGAAAGTGAGTTAATCGGTCGTTCACTAGCTCTATAGACAATCCATATCTTGTAAAGACATTTTCAAATAAGAATTTTGTGATCGTGTGTGCATCATTCTTTTTTGTGGCCTTGGCCTCTACCCATTTGGTAAGATAATCGGTTGCAATTATGATGTATTCTACATGAGTACCTTTTGTAGGGGGGTTAGTGGGTCCTACAAAGTCTATGCCCCACTTGGAAAATGCACGTCCTCTCATCATGGGTTTTAATGGCATTTCATCTCTACGATGTCGGGAAGATTTGCATCTTCCAGTTGATGACCCGGAAAATTAAAATATTTATTGGTGAATTCTAGACCTCTTTTATATCACTGTGGATCAGTTGATCTGGATTGAATTAACTACTTTTGAAGTGTTTACAGGTACAAGAAATGATGAAGAACATATGTTCATGTTAGGGTTTACCCTAATTACTCAATTAATGAGAATTTCCTATTTTTACACTTAAGAATTATGGGTGTTCAATTCTAGGGTTTCTTGAATTCATGTGTTGTTTATAAGATTGGGTTAATGTTAAGGGTTTAGATGATTTATAATGGGTTAAAGCTAGGGTTCAGAAGGATTTTAATGGTCTAACCCAGGGGGTTTTATGGGTTTCAAATAGGTTTTCTAGGGTTTTATTATATTTAAAGGATGAAAATAAATGTTATTTAAAAACATTAATATATATAAATTACATATTTATGTATTAAAAACCAAACTATATTATTAATAATTACTTTAATTATTTGTGTGCATTTAAATACTAAGGTTTTAATTAATTAAATCCTTAAACTAAGCTCACATTAAATGATTTATTTAATTAAGAAATGTAGGCTAATTAGAATAAAATGATAAATTAAATGGATAAATAACTAGTGGTCTATATGAGTGCTAGAAAAAAGAATGGTATGTGAGTAATATGTAATTAAAGTGATTTAGGGAGTGGTCTCAATAGAAGATGCACTTAAAGTAGGTTAAAAAGAAACTTTAAATGAACGGTATATATGAAAAAGGTTAAAAGAATGGAGCAAATGTGTTGTGGAAACAAAGTTAATTTAAAGAGTGGTGAAAGATAGTGGGTAAAAGTGAGGTTGAGAATTTAAAGCAAATCCAAAAGAGTGGTAAGCTCATGATTTGGGTGTGTATATAAATGTGTATGCTTCTTGAGTTTTCCCTTTTTTTTTTTTTAGGTAGCTTCTTCTTCCCCTTCTGCTCTAGCATGAAAGTGCTTATTTCTCTTTCCTTTATGTCAGGCTCAATTTGCGTGAGTTTAGAGAGAGAACGTCTGGCAATGCAATAGGCAAATATTTTGTAGATGAGAAAGAACTTGCCGCAGTTCTGTAGCATGTGTGTGACAGAGAAAGAGCGCAGAGAGAGTGAGAATCGAATTCAAGGAGAAAGCGAGAGTTTTTCTTGCTTCATCTTTCTTTCCCCTTCCTGATGGTCAGATTGCTGTAGATTTTTGAAGGCATAGAGATCAAAGATTTTTCATCTGCATACGAGAGAGAGAGAGATCTTTTACTTTCCTTGTCTGTGTGTGCAGACTGAGCATAGGTAGAGAGAGGTCACGGAACTCTAGAGTTGCGCACGGCTGTAGAGCAGATGAGAGAAAGAGAAGAAAACATTCTCGATTTTTTTTTTCCCTCTTCCTCCATCTGTCGACAACAGCGGTAGTGCTCCTAAGGGTGGCTTCACATTGAGACGGCGGAACAACCATACAAAATACTTTGATTCCACCTGGAACTGCATATCATGAGGTGTTCCGCCACCCGTCTATTCACACTTGAATAGAACGGGACAGCGGAATGAACAATTAAAATGAATATATTATAAATTTTTTTTGTAAAATTTTGAGGAAAACATGTTTAAAAACCTGTGAAAATATGAATTTTATAATGTAAAACTCCACGTGGAACTGTATACCGTCTTGGGGCGGAGGAGGGGGGGTCGGAACTCTGTAGGGGATTTTGTACCGCTTAGTCAGCAGACCGCTTCTCTGTTCCACCGCCCAGTCTGAATGCTATTGCTGTGGAACTCTACAAATGGCTTCATGTAATTGGACTGAGTGCGCGGCACTGTGCTGCCGCCGCTCAGTCTGAATCCAGCCTAATAGCGTAAGGTCCATCCAGACTCTGACAGAGACTGAGCATAGGCGGCCGCTGCCTCTGATGGCGCAGAGGATGGCAGAAAAAGAGAGAACATTCTTCCTTCCCCTCCACAGATGCGCGCGGCAGCGCCGCGGAGAGAGAGAGAGAGAGAGAGAGAGAGAGAGAGAGAGAGAGAGAGAGAGAGAGAGAGAGAGAGAGAGAGAGAGAGAGAGAGAGAGAGAGAGAGAGAGAGAGAGAGAGAGAGAGAGAGAGAGAGAGCGAGAGAGAAGAAAAAGATCGAGAGAGAGAGAGAGACAGCGATGGAGAGGGACATAAATAGAGAGAAAGAGAGAGAGAGAGAGAGAGAGAGAGAGAGAGAGAGAGAGAGAGAGAGAGAGAGAGAGAGAGAGAGAGAGAGAGAGAAAGAGAGAGAGTGTGAGAGATTGGATTAACGAGAGGTTAAGATTTGGAATATTGGGTTTTATGATTTAATCATGAATTTATAATTAAATTATTTAATTAAGATAGCTTGTTTAATAAGTTAAGTATTTAATTAGTTTAATAATTGAATTATTTCTTAACTTAGTTAAAGATGACATTTGGCAAGATGTATGAGCATAGAAGTAAGCATGTATGCATATATGTTTGTAGGATAGCATATTTATGTGATGCATGAGCATGTGTGTGCTATCATTTACAAAAGAATGTACTAGCATATATGCGATGAATATACAAATGAGTATAACAATACATATGATAGTGTGTGTGCCTACATATAATAGTTAATGCTATGGTTAGTATGCATGTATGTGCATATGCATGGGAATGCATATATGATTGTAAGTAAATGAATGAGCATAGGTTAATGTGTGCATTATTGTGTTAATTTGCTTAGGTTTAAGTGCTTCAGAATATGTTAGTATGATTGAGTGATAAATGAGAATGTGCACATATGTATTGAACCATGCGTATTTATTAAGATAGCATATTAATGTTTAGGTTGTGAATATATCTACATATAAGAGTTAATGATTTGATTTGTTAGGATGCATAAAAGTATGTTTCCATATATAGTTAAATGCATATGTGTGTTAGTAAATATAATTATTTATGGATTAATGCAAAAAAAATGTTAGTACATATTATGTGTTTGCATTTGCATGATTATATGTATTTAGAAGTGTATGTTATATTAGCATGCATGTGTGTTAGTATGTGTATTAGTATATATTAGCATGATTGAAAGCATGCATGTAAAGTGCATTAGTATGCATAAGAAATGTGTGTAAATGAATATATTAACATGAGTGTGAATGTATGCATTAGATGTGTATGCTTGAATGTATGTGAATTATGTCTTGTATGTTTCTTATTAATTTCTTGTACTATTACCAATATCCTAATGTTTTTTTTTCAGAAACATTGAAGAGTAGAAAGCAATTGAAGTAAAGTGAAGTGAAGTGAAGAGAATTGAAGTGACAGATTGTCAACAAATCATTTACCTTATATCTCCCTTAGTTTTCATTTCAGCTATTCTTAGCCATATTTTACATTTATCTTGTATTAGAATTGAACCTTTAGCTTTAGCAAGAGCATTTTGTTAAACCCAATTTGATTAATTTATTTGTTTTAATGTCTTTAGAAGAGTCAAAAAGCAATGAAGTTAGAGTTTCATCTGAATCACTTAATACTAATGAAATTTCTGATTCTCCAACTGTTGAAAATGTTCCACCAACTCTAGACAGACCAGAAACCTCTAGCTTACCTGATAGTTTAGTAGAAGAAACCATTATGGAACGCTTAACAGAAGAGTCACTAGTTTTAATCTCATATTAGGAAGCTGTTGCTAGGTACGAGGCTGCCCGTCCTTACGGTCCATAACTATTTAAACTATTTACATTCTATAGAATAACCTTATTTTCAAACATAGAAATAGGTAATTTAAATTATTTTATCATTAGAACCCTTATTTCCATAAGTCTGAGTTTGCTACAGACACCCCACGTGTGCCGGTCGATTTTGGCGGATGGACTGATCCACCATCCGATCATCTCTCACGCCCCGACATTTGGTGAACCCGACGTGAACCTCGGCTTGCGACTTCGACGGATATTGTCAGTATACATTGCATATACATTCATACGATTTTACATCAGTGCAGCTGCGTCTTCATCCCTGGAAGCTGTGGCATTTACGTGAGCTTGCAATCTTCTTGGTGTCGAGGGCTAGTCTGGTGACCTGAGTGCCTCCACGAAGATTGGCAAGTAGGCGAACCTCTTCTCGCCACCTCTTTCATCAACAATTGAAGAACAAAGCGCTCACACCCATTTTAGCAAAATATGTATTTAGGTTTTGATTCAAATCAATAAATGTATTGAATTTCACAAAAATCACTTTTTTGAGCCTCATCTTCGAGCAGTTAGTATAATTTCTTTACTCTTACATTCTTGCATTAATAATTTATTTAAGGTTTAATTATTGGTATAGGTTTATTAGTATATATTAAAGGCAACTGTTTGTTAATCATAGGTTAAGCGTTAATCATAGCTTACTTGAAACATATTGACATAGTAAAAACTTACCAAACTGGACTCTAACGGAATTTCAGAATTATTAGTTGAACATAAGGAAAGAGTAACAAAAGAAGTTCAGGATATAGTTAGATTTGTTCAAGCAAGATCAAAACAAACTACAAAAATGGACGAACTATTTCAAACTATGATGCACGAAACGCAAGGACAAAAAGTAGTTGAAACATTATTAAAGGATAAAGGGAAATTTACTGGAATGAATGTTACAAACTATTTAGACACATTTGAGGAATTAGCTAAGTTACACGATTTACCTAATACAAAGTGGAAATCCTATCTTGGACGACTTGCTATAGGTACTGTAAAAGCTATTATGGATCTACATGACAATAAGGAATGGGATGAGTTTAGAAAAGAGCTACATAAAGAATTTTACTTAGAGGACTATAGTCAACACAGTAGAGAGGGATTTATGAAATGGATTAGTTCTCCTAAGCCTCACATTTCTTTAACTCAACTCCATGGCGAATTTATGAAAAGATTCTCTCAATTACCTGAACATGATAGAGTTGCTCTTACCCCAGATATCATTTTATATTTCCTTAAAATCTTGACTCCAGATATAAGGGTAGAAGTTGAGCGTAGACTTGAAGAACCGAGAAAGAAATATGGGCTTACAGATGACTGGGGTGTAGTGAAAACAGTGGTTGAGGCGGTTTCTCACATGAAACAACGCAAAACACTTCTTTATGATTCCATGTCTCAACCATCTTCCAGTTTTCCTCCTATTCAGTCAACCAGGGAAACACATATAGATTCAAAAGTTGAGCCTACAGCATCCACATCTAAAGTTCCAACTGAGTTGCAATTTGAGATTTTGTTTAACAAGTTGGACAATATGATGCATATGCACGAGAATATGTCTAAAGAGGTAGCAGCTTTGCAGAATGTGGTGTATGCTTTAAACTTACAAGATAAACCTGCAATGCCAGTTCATCCGACTATCTATCCTCAATCAGTAAGTGCACCTAATCCACCATTAGTAGCTCCGACTCAGCCATTAGTACCTCCTTATCCTCCATTTATACCTGCTAATCCTCCAGTTGTAACCCAACCAATTCCTCAAGCATTTAACCAAAGGAATTTCAATGAAAGGAGAAATGCCAATGTGAGGAGATGTATCTGGTGCGATGCCACAGATCATTTGACTTACACATGTGAAGCATTGAAAGATGCGAAAGAGAAAAGACTTGTAATTGATATTGATAAGCGATTGTGCGACTATAGAACACATTTACCCTTAGCTGCCAATTGGGGAAAGGGAGGGATGCAGCAGCTGTATGAAAACCTTTCGGAGTCTAAGAAATCTGCTTCTGTTGTTAAACTAGAATATGTTGATAGTGACTCTGATTCTGAACCTACAAGAGAAACGAGGAACTACTCAATTGAAGCTTTGATAAAGGCAAGAGATGATATTATGCAGAAAACTGCGTGGAACTCTCCTGTCGATCAATTCTCGATATATTCACATATTGCGAATGTTGAAGAGAAAAGAAAGAGGGATGATGAGCAAGATACAAATGAATCAGGCAGAAGAATGACTAGAAGTAAAATGAAAGATGAGCCGAAGCCTAAGAAAGTTCAGTTTGAACAAGGCGAAAGTTCTAAATCAAATGAGGAGCGAAGAAAAGAGATTAGGGAGGGTAAACAACCTGTGTTTACTGAGCCAATTCAAACATCAGACAAAGTAGAGAAAATTCCTAGAACTGAAACAAAACCTGAAGAGAAACCAGAAAAGAAACCGAAACGAGTACCGAAAGCTATTCTTATTTCCGAACTTGAACAACAAGTTGATTCGAAAGAAATATTGTATGACATCTTATTAAAAAGTGCAGTAACAATGACCTTAGAACAAATCTTCTCAATAGCAAAAATTGAATTTAAGGAAAATTTTATTAAACTAATTAAAAGGAAGAGATTCCCTCTGTCACAAGAGGTAGAGATGCAGGATGTTGCTGATGTAACACATTTGATTCATGAATCTCTTTCTTTAGACTCAGAGGATGAAGATGATAATACCTTTAATGTTAACAAAAATTTCTTAGGGCCGATTTTTCTAGACGACGAAACCAAAAATTCAGAGAGTGACTTTAGAAAAAGTTTTTGGGCGAGAGGCACACGGGAGATTAAAGTTAACTTAGGAGATCAGAAGAGATCATATTCTGCTTTAGCCCTAATTGACTCTGGGTCTGAAATCAATGTGATTTCGAAAGGATTATATGATAAGTTTAAATGGCCTATTGATAAAAATCATGGCTGGATAATGCGAACCGCGGACAATGGTTGTGGATCACTCCTTGGAGCATGTGCCAATATACCTCTAATGATGGGTGGAATCTCTGAGACATTCCACTTTTTCATTCAGGACAACTGCTCTTACGAAATTATCTTAGGTCAACCATTTATATGCTGTTTTGTTTTGGACTCCAAGTTGTCCTCTCCAATCATGAAGTAACAAAGAATCAACAAATCATCTTTATTTTGTCAATCCTAGGAATATCCACAAGACCACAGCCCCTTCAAGATAATAGATTCAAGGAAATCAGAGATTGATGGCTGGATTGCTGAGAGAAATTGAAGATGAAGAGAAAATCTTGAGTTTACCATAACTAAGGCAAATCTCCATCATTTTCCATGTTCTTTGTGTCAAAACCATGCCATTTCATTAGCAGAATACAAATATGAACTCAAAACTGAAAAATATCACCTGTATCACAAAGACGAGACAATCGCGATTCTGTACCAACAGACGATTTTCACAATTTTGGAACTTCCTTCAGTCCTTTCCACTCATTTACAGCAATAGGTCTCTCTCTTCATACAACTTACTCAGTAATACACAAGTATGACTCACAAATCTCCATGATTAAGCAAGAGACAAGCTCACACATCAAAAGAAATACACTCAACAGGAGAAAACACGATTTTGCAGAAACTCTTTCTTCTCTATTGATAGCTTGAGCAAATGGCTAACCAACCTCTCCAAAATAGAGAAAATTGACTTATATACATTTTCAAGTGTCCTTTTTCACACTTGAAATTAGGTCTTTTTCTCTAATTTTCTAAAGAAATGCTATCTAAGAGTTTCTAAAAATTCTACAAAATTTACATGAGATCCTCAACCACATAAGGAAGACTCTTCCTTATTTTTACAATCATTGCATAAATATTTTACAATTTTTTTTGACTTTTTACTAATTTTTTCATCAAAAATGCTCCTTCAAAATTACTCCTTCCAACATCCTTCCCCTCCTAAGCCTTTCGGCTCCTGACGAAAGATTTTCTTATGTGAGCTCAGCTTTATTTCTTCTTCCTTTGATACACTTGTGACACCAAATCATGGCTCTTCCTTTCTGTGACATTCAAGTTATTGACCATTTCAAATAAGGCTTTCCTCCATTGCACTGCAGCTTCAGGCTTATCTATGACATCCTTCTTCAAATATTCAGTGTAAGCAACTTCATAGGCAGTAAGTCTTGCTTTTGTAACAACTGATAGGTTCCCAAAAATCTCTGACTCCCTCTCAAAAAACCCATAATCGAAAGCATCCTCAAAAATCTGTAAGTAATGACTACCCAAAAATATAATTCTGCTGTAGTAGGCCATTAAGCAGATCCTGTCTGGTGTCTCACTCAAATCAAACAAAAGAGCATCAGTTGGTGAATTAAAGCCTATGTAGTTCAAAATTCTGATATCTGTATCAGTGTAGGTCTCGATACAGGCTAGAATCAATCTCATTATTCTGACAAGTAATATACAGGCTGGATCATTAACATCTTTATATGTTGTTAAAACTGACTCAGCAGTATTCACCATGTAATTTTTTGTAGGCCAAGTGCCTGTCTTTGGACCTGCTATTTTTGGAAAATTCAGCCATTTTGCTGGAATCTGCCCTGTTTTCCTCCTTTCCCAAAAAACAGTCCATTCTCTTCTTCTGGCAACTGGACAATAGGCTGGGTTGATCTTTAAATTCAAAGGTGCCTCTTTCCAGATTTTCCTGCATTCCTTATTGGCATCCAACCACTTATTTCTCCATTTAGGATTTGCTCTTTCAAATAACTCCTTCGTGACATTAATATCTTCTTCATACTCAAGGTATTTGTTCGGAGATAGCCCTACTCTGGCTAACTGATAATTCTTTATACTCTCCAAAATCATACAGAAAGGTATTCCCAATCCATCTGCAGCCCAATGATGTTGATCTGGATTAATGCCTTTATTCAGAGCAAAATTAACTATTTGATCTTCATACTCATCATGCATTTTTCTGATAAATTCCATTCTTGACTCTCTATTGGTCAATAATTTCTGTACAAAATCTTCAGAATATTCTTCCTCTGTTTCTTTGGCTGCTGACTCCTTGTTCTCTTGTTCCCTGTCAAAATCCCCTGTTTCATATTCCCTGTTGTCTGTATCTTCTGCCTGTACTTGATCTTGAATTTCTTCTGGAACTTTTGATTTCTCCAACTGTTTCTGTAATTCTTCTATAGTCATCATTGAACTTTTGTTCTGAGCTGCCCATAACTCCTTTTCCTTCCTCCACTCATTTCTTTCTTCCTCCATCTTTGCTTGCCATTCACTTCTTCCCTTCTCTACCTCCAAATGTAATTGATGATATCCTCTCATTGATGTGGCAGCATGAGTGTTTGCCTGTTTCTCCATTTCTTTGGCCTCTTTTAACTCTGTTTGAAGTCTTTGAATTTCTTTATGCAGCTCTTCCTTTTCTTCCTCTGTCAATTGAACAGATTTGCTTTCACCTTGTAGTTGACCTTCTTCTAACAACACTTTATTAATCTCTTCATGAGCTCTAGTCAGAATTTGATAAGATGTTTGTAAAGTTCTGTATCTTCCTCCAATGGTTTTTAATTCCATATCCATTTTAGCATTCTGTTCTGATAACTTTACACTCTTTTCTTCCAAATATTGGATCCTGTTCTGCTTCTGAACCTCAGCTTCTTCCAAAGCAATGATTCTATTGAGATATTCTTCATTTCTTTCCTTTATCAACCTTAATTGCTCTGTCATCTGCTCTTTTTCCTTCTTGTGTTCTTTGATAATTAAACTGCCTTTTTCAAATTCTGATTCAGCCACCATTCCTGATATGATCATATTTCTGCTAGATGGTCTGAATTGTTCAATGTTGCTCATAATCATTTGACAAGCTGATCTTATATTTTTGGGTATTCTTTCCAACCCTACTTCTATTTCTGTCTGTCTAACTTCAATTTGCTTATCTTCTTTATCCACATCATCTTCTTCTGCTGCTGTTTCATCTTCTATGTCCTGCATGTCTTGTTCTTCATCCTTGTGATCATAGTTCTCTGTATCCTGATTGTTATCTTCCTCCTCATAAACTAGTGCTCTGTCATTTGCACTCTTCTGCTCTGAAAAATCTGAAGCTTCCTTCTCTTTTAATGGCTTCTTTTCTTCCACTACTTGTTGCTTCTCTGTGAAGAGCTGGTCTTCCTTAATTAGTATCTCCTTCTCTTGTGTTAGGGTTTCCTGACTTTTGTTTGAGTCCTTTTCAACAAGAATTTGTTGAACTTTCTTGAGTTGGTCTTCCTGTTCCTGCTTTTCCTGAACTTCAATTGATTCAATTTCTTTTATACCAGCAACCTGGTCATTACTTTTCTCTTTTATGCATTCCTGATCCCCTCATGCGAGTTTGTCCTTCTGATTCTCTTCCAAGTGCTTTTCTAGGAGGACTTTTGATTCCTGACATCAAATTTCTGAAGTACTGTGCCTCAGGGGCTAACTTTAACTGTTCTTCCATTCCTAGAACATGATAAATGATTTTTGTCAAGAATTGGGCTCCATTCATGAATTTTTTCTGCTCCCAGTGCTTTGCTGCTTCCTTCAGCTGTTCATGGATGTAAGGTGAGACATCCATCACCCCAAATGGCTTGGTTCTATCTTTGTTATTGAACATTAATAGAGTTACTGACTTATGAGGCATGGTATACCTTGGTAATTTCGGAAAACAAAAGAACTGCAAGAACATTCTTATAGCATATTCTTCATTTTCTTTTCCCTTGAAGTCAGTGAACTTTACATACCCCATGTAAGTCTCCTTATTTTTCTTGACAAAACTTTGGTCCAGTTTAGTGCCCATTGGATAGAACTGTAAGGCGGCTCTGATATGTTCTGCTTTGATGACTATCCCTGCCTCCTGATTGTCTTTATTCTTCACTTTACATCTGAAGTAGGCATCATTGCCTTTTCCCACTTCCTCCAAAGTTCCCATCACTTGTGCTACTCTTTCAAAGTCAATAAAGAAGATAGGTTCTTCTAAGAGCTTGTGCAATCCCACAGCTTTCCATCTTTTGAGGTTGACAGAAGTTTTCTGAAACCTGTAAAATTCTTGGCACAGCATGGTGTACTTATATCCTCCCACTGCTACTGTGAAGATATGCTGTCCTATCACTCCCAGAATTTCTTTAAGTTCTTTTGCTATTTTTTCAGCTTCTGGGATTTCTTGGTCTTCATCAGATTCTAAGTCCACTTGTTCTTCAGCTGCATCACTGTCCAAAAACCAGTGTCCTCTGGACAAAGTCACTGAATCAGCTTTGAAGTCATGGATTGCCAACTCCTTTGCATTCACCATCCTGTATTTATATATAACAGAAAAGAAAATACTCCACCCACATGAGTCACAAGATTTCATAAGAAAATACTATATTATTCTGGAATGTTACTGACATATATAAAAAATAAGAAAGACAAGTTCCCAGCAATTTTTGCTTTTTTTTTTTTTTTCAAGAGACTCAATTTTAAGTGAGCAACACAGGTGTAGCAAGACATCTAATGTGCTCTCTCCAATTGTCACTTCCTTGCTCAAAAAATAATTCCTGAATTAGAAAGA
This sequence comes from Ceratopteris richardii, assembly GCA_020310875.1. Classification (NCBI taxonomy): domain Eukaryota; kingdom Viridiplantae; phylum Streptophyta; class Polypodiopsida; order Polypodiales; family Pteridaceae; genus Ceratopteris; species Ceratopteris richardii. Next base: position 33,446,091 of record CM035429.1, on the reverse strand, counting down.
TGATGCTAGGAAAGATGATTAATGAAGAAACTTAAAAAGTAGTGGAAAAAATGATCACAAAAAAATTTAAAAATCAATAAGGCAAAACAACCTTTTTTTTTTTCCATAATAAGTTACTCTTTCCCTCCCTATATCTTGCTTTGTGTTCTTTTATTTTTAGAAAGAAAATCAAGAAAATAAAATATATATATATTTTTCGGGGTTTTTTTTTTTTTTTTTTTTTTTTTTTTTTTTTTTTGTCTTCTTTCCTTCCCCTCCTAATTTTCTTCTAAGGGGAAAGAAGGAATTATTTTTTTTTTTTTTTTTGTCCTTTTCAAAATTCCAAAAATAGGTCCATCGTGGATTATCCCTCTTCCATTGACCCAATTCTGATTTTTTTCACCCAGTACTGTTTTACTCCATTTGTCCTTCTGTTCTGAAAATATCCATGCTCTGTGGATGAACATTTTTTGACATTTTTTGGCTTCCATACCCATTTTGTTTTAATTTCCTGTTTTGGTGAGCCATAACTGTGCATGACCTGTTTCCATATTTTTTTTGTTCTGTTTTGTTGATATTGCAACTTTGGCAATAATAGTCTTCTCTGTTTTGTCTCCTCATCCACCTTTACCTCTTCAGTCTTTGGCTGGTTTTGAGTGTATGAAGCTTGATCATTTTGTATTGTCAAAATGTTCCTGTCCTCCATTGAGAAAGCAAATCCTTCGAGATGTGGGTCATGAACATCCATATGAACTACCTGCTCTTCATTACTCAGAAAGAACATTAAAAACTTTTTGTCCTTGATGGTCAAATTAAGCTTCATTTTTTCAAAATTTAAGATGACTTTACCTTGTTTGAGCCATGGTTGCCCTAAAATCAGCTTTTCAGTCATTAAATGGTCTGGCCACTCTTCACAATCTATCTCCATATATTCATTATTAAATTTAACTTTAACAGAAAGTGAAGATATGCTTTGAATTCTTTTCCCTCCCAGAGTTTTGATCAGAATTCTGCTTTCAGCTCTCTTAAGATTAAACTTATTGATCAAGGCTGAGCTAATTAGATTCACTTGAGCTCCCGAATCTATCAAAACCCTTATGTTTTCATTCTGGTAATTCATCATAATCAAAGGCAAATGTTCTTTTTGCTTTAGAGTGTTTTCACATAAGCACACTTGTTTCAATTTTCTAATTCTCTCTTTGGCTTCCAGTTGAGCCTCCTTTCTAATACTTTCTTCTTCTTTTTTCCTATTTTGGGCCTTTTGCAACCTTCTCCATTCCTCGGTAGTTAATGGGCACTCATACCTCTTTACTCTACATCCACTTATGAAATTTGGCATGATTTCCCCATCAATATTGGCTAACTGAATAGCTCCACTTTTGCTTATTTGATGTATGATATATGGCCCATGACCTTTTTTCTGAAACTTTTTCTGATGTTCCTTGATTGTGTAAGCTAAGACCAGGTCTCCTTCTTGTAGATCTTTGTCTTTTATGTGAACATCATGATAAGCTTTTTGTCTTTTCTTGTTTGTGTATATACTCATCACTGCTTGGAGTCTCGATGCTCCCAGTTTTTCTAAGTCTATGACTCTTTCAGATAATTCATGTCCTGTCCAATTGTATTGGCTACCCACCTTCAGTGTTGGAATAAGAAATTCCATGGGTAAAACCGCATTTTGGCCATACACCAAATTAAATGGTGTAGTCCCTAAAGCTGTTTTGTATGCCACTCTATAAGCCCAAAGAACATGATTCAATTGATAATCCCAGTCATTTCTGTTTGTGTTAACTAATTTGGACAATACATTGCACAGTACTTTATTAGTGCTTTCTGCTAACCCATTGGCTTGTGGGTGATATGGGGCTGACTTATTGTGACTAATCATGAAATAATTAGTCATGTTTTCTATGATCTGATTCAAAAAATGAGTCCCCCTATCACTTACCAATTCAATTGGTAGTCCAAATCTAGTGATAATGTTTTCATACAAAAATCTAGCAGTGGTGTGAGCATCATTTCTTTTAGTAGCTTTGGCCTCAGCCCATTTTGTCAAATAATCTGTAGCTACTAGTATGTATTCTGCATGAGATTGTCTGGCGGGAGGATGTATGGGTCCAATAAAGTCCAATCCCCATTTACTAAAAGCTCTGGCTGAAATTAAAGGAATTAATGGCATGTTATCTCTTTTGTTTGGTTGGCTTACCCTTTGACAGACATCACATCTTTTCACATAAGTTCTAGCATCAGGAAATAGGGTTGGCCACCAAAAGCCAGAATATAAGATGAGTTTGGCTGTTCTATCACTTGAGAAATGTCCCCCAGCTACTCCTGAGTGTGCCATTTCCAACATCTCTAAATACCTTTCTTCTGGAACACAGATTCTCAGATATCCATCCATTCCTCTCTTGTATAATTGCTCTCCTATGAGTTGATATTCTTCTGAGATCACTTGTAGATTTCTTGAATCAGCACCAGCTATTACTTGTTCCCCTTTCTCCTTTCTCTTCAACTTCTCAACAATATTTTCACTCCATTCAGGGTTTTTCTGAAACCAATATAGAGTTATTAATTCTGCTTTCTGCCATGTTTGACATTTTTGACAATTATCAATATATCTCTCCACATCTTGAATCTTATTTGGCCAATGTACTCCCATCCTATTAAGGTTACTAAGAGTGACAATCGTAGAAGCATGAGTACATGGATTCCAGCAATGAGCTTTTCTTACATATTCATGTTGCTCTTCTTCTGGAGTACAATATTCCAGTATACCTGACTGATTGAGGTGATACAAATGTCCAGCTAACAACATGAAATTCCTGCTTTGTAACACCAGATGTGTGTTATTTGCTAATGACCTACAAGGTCCCATGGTTAGCAAGGGAATTAATGACATCGACCATTCAGGAACACTTTCCACCTTGAGTAAGTATGTATCTGGCAAATCATCATCTATAGGTGAACTAGGTTCTTTTGACTGAATTCTTGATAAATGATCTGCTCTCAAGTGTGTTTTTCCTTGTCTAACCACCACCTCAAACTCAAATTCCATTAGTAAAAGAAACCATCTTACTATTCTTCCTGTATGACATGGTTTATTTACTAAATAGAGTAGAGCTTGGTGATCCACAAAGAATTTAAACTTGTTGGCCAATAGATAATGTCTGTATTTTTTTACAGCAAAGATCATTCCCAATCCTTCTCTCTCAGTAGTTGTGTAATTTTTTTCTGCACTGTTTAATTGTCTACTTGCATATGCTACTGGGAAATCTAATTTACTTCCTTCTATAGGTTGTGCTAACACACATCCCAGAGCATAATTTGAAGCATCGACATGTACATGAAAGATTTTATCCCACTGAGGTGTTTTCAAGATTGGTGCTGTCACCAAACAAGTTTTTAATGTTTCAAATGCTTGGTCACATTCTTCAGTCCACTCAAACTTTGTGATGAGGGCATATAAGGGCTTGGCTATATCAGCAAATTTGTATACAAATTTTCTGTAGTACCCACAATGTCCCATAAAAGTTTGGAGTTCCTTCACATTTGTTGGTCGAGGAAGCTCTATTATGGCTTTTATTTTCTTCTCATCAGTAGAGATTCCATTCTTTGACACTATGTGACCCAACATTCTTCCTTGTCTGACATAGAATACACACTTTTCTGGGTTTAAGCATACTCTATATGTCCTGCACTTCCTGAATATTCTTTCCAAATCTTGTAAATGATCTTGTCTTTTTAAAGAAAAAGTGCATAAGTCATCTACATAGATTTCCATCACATTTCTCAGGAATTCTTTGAAAATATGACACATCAACCTTTGAAAAGTTGCTGGGGCATTGGTCAATCCAAAGGGCATAACCCTAAAAGCATAAACCCCCCATTCTGTAGAAAAGGCAGTCTTATGTTGGTCCTCTAAAGCTATTGGTACTTGATTGTATCCTGAGAAGCCATCTAGAAAACTATAGACTTCCTTTCCTGCAACTCTCTCAAGAAGATGATCTGTTATTGGCAGTGGATAACTATCCCTTATAGTTGCTGCATTTACTTTCTTCAAGTTAATGCATACCCTAAGTTTCCCGTTCTTTTTTGGCACCACAACTATAGGCGATATCCATTCAGTGTACTCTATTTCATAAATGAAATTAGCAGCCAACAACTTGTCAATTTCTTCCTTTATTTTGGCAGAGTATTTGTCATTAAATGTATAATGTCTCTGTTTGCTTGGTTTTGCATCAGGTGTCATAGGAATCTTATGCTCACAAATTTTTGGATCAATTCCTTTAAGATCTTTATAACTGTAAGCAAATACATCCCTATATTTCTTTGCTAGGATCCTTAATGCTTCTTCTTCTTGTGATGTCATGTCATCAGCTATTACTATTTGCCTCTCTTCTCCTTCTTCCTGTGTAATTACAATTTTCTTTGTTTGTTCTTCATTATCATATGCTTCCCCTTTCTTCTTCTCTCTTTTTGGTTTCATTCTCAGAAGTAGTCTATCTTCTACTTCATAAGTTTTAAAGTTTGCTGGTACATCAAAGTATTGATCTTTGTTTATCTCTTTCTCTTTCCTTTCTTTTTCCTGGTCTCTTTCTATTTCTTTGTGTTTATGTTCCTTGTATTTGCCTGAGATTTTATCTTTGATTGCATCCTCAGCTTTTACTGTTTCCAAATATTGTGATTTTCCTTGTGTTAATATCATTTCTTGATTTTGATCCTCTTCTCTTTGTGATACTCCTATCATGTGTATGCCAATGTGGAAGATGTCAAATCCTTCCTCATTTTGAAATTCCATTCCCACATATTCCTCACTGGCCAAATCCATGGTAGCTAAGATTTGATTCCATCCATAAGGCTCAAACTCTTCATCTTTGAATTGTTGAGGCACATAATTTTCATCTTGTATTTCTCTTTCTTCCACACAATCTTCTCTTCTTAACTTCCTTTTCCTATTTGTGATATTTCTTAATATGTTACACTTCCAAACTGCTGATTCACCTTCTTCCTGATCCTCCCTTTCTGATTCTTCACTTTCTGGTTGATTTTGATGTATTTTATACCATTCTCTAGGAGATATGTCACAATAGTGGCCATTTCTTAAGTTTACTCTTGTTATTCTCCTCTGGTTCTGAAGATATAAACAATCATTACCCCAATCTTGTACAATTTTCATTTGTCTCATGAAGGGTCTTCCTAGGATAATTTCATAAGATGTGGATTGTGGAAATTCTACTATAGCAAAAGTATGCTCTATTTCTATGCCACATATGTCCACAATCACTTTTTCCCAAATTCCTAGGGGCTTTTCTATATGTCCATCTGCAAGTTGTAATCTCATTTTAGTGGGTAGTAATTCCTTTCTTCCCCATTTCTCCCAGGTTTGTTTAGTCATTATAGCCACTCCTGATCCACTATCCAAAATGGCTTTTGCTGAATGTTTTTCATATTGTAATTTTAAGGTTGAATTCCCTTCTTCTCCTTCACAATACCCTCCTATTTTGTCAATAGGAATATACCATAGTTCCTCTAATTCTTGTGTTGGTGAATGAAGGTTTCCAGGTATTGTTTCTTCCTTGTTCATCTTGTTTTGTAGGTGAGGATTTTGTTTCAACAAATTTTCCCATGTTGTATGACATGTAATACTACAATGTTCATCTAAACTCATTTGGAATGTTATGTGTGGATTGCCTTCTTTATCATCTTCCTTGGTTTTTGTTCTTTCATGCTGATCAAATGTTCTCCGAGAGCTGTCTTCTTCCCCTAACCTGAGTTGTGTTTCCTGGATAATTTGTTTGCATTTTAGCATCCTTTCATGCTCTAAATCCGGTATGGGATAGGCCATTGCATGATCTGCAGGGCTTGGTCCCTCTTGAATCCTTCCTTTATAGGCTTTGATTAGGGTGTCTAGGCTCTGAGAATTTCCTAATTCTGACAGATTCTGGGTCTTTTGATGAGAAGTATGTTTTGAATTTGTTTGTTCCTGACTGGAAGAATGTTTTGAATTTGTTTGTTCCTGACTGTCTTCTTCCAGACTTTTGCCCACTTTCCTTTTCTTTTCCCATTTCCCTCTTTGTCTATTTTTCTTTCATTTTGATGTGGAACCCTCATTTTGTTCTTTAATTGCTCCTTGTTGTTTGGCTTGTGCCCTTGTTATAACATTAAGTTCAATTTGATCATTGTCACTCAATTCCTCTTGTTCCATAATTTTGACTGTTTTTAAAGGTATGTTATTAGGTGTGTTCTATTGTTTTTGGGGATTTTTTGGACAGTCCTTGATCAGATGTTCTCTACCACAATCCTTACAATATGCTCCCTCTATCCTGAATGTTGGAGGTTGTGGACAATCTCTAATGAAATGCTCTCCCCCACACCTATAACATGTTATCTTTGGTCCCCCTTTGAATTGAGGTTTTTGATTGGACATGTAGTTGTTAGTAATGTACATGAATGTTGCTGTGTCCATTTCAATTTTTCCATTTCCCAGATCTAGGGCTTTAAGCTCAGGTTCCCTTATTTCATAATCTTCCCATTCTTCCTGATGTCCCTCACTCCATTGATACTCTTCCTTATAAGGTGATCTGAATCTTGAATTTCCTTCATCAATGGGTGTATATTTGACTGGTACCACATTGGTTGGAATGGGAGGTTGTTGTCCCAATACTGGTCTTGGTTGCTCGGTATAACCTGATTCCCTTTGAGCCATATAGTCTCTTTCCTTGACAGGTTGTTTGTTATAGAAGCAATCCTCCCTGGTATGGTTTGTCCATTTTCTCTCTAGTGTACAATACTTGAGTGTCTTCCTATCTTGTAAGTGTTGTGGTTTCTGATAAGGGCATTGTTGTGCCAGATGATTTTCTCCACAAATATAACATTTCTTGTTTGTGTTTATCCTAGAGTTTATCAGATTAGTTTTGGTGCTTACCTCTAGGGCTTTAGCAATAGCCTGAGCCAACTCTTCTGCTGGAGGAATTTTGTCCTCATAAGATCTGGGTTGATCAAATGCTAACAAATCTTGACCTCTGTTGTCCTCCAGATCTATTGCTTCCTTAACACAGGCTGCTAAATCAGGACATCTCCTATAGTACACTAGGGTCCTTAATTGGGCACTTCTCAATCCCTCAATGAATAAGGATACTTGTTTTGCCATGGAAGGTACTTCTTCTCTTGGGCATCTATCAATGTACTGCTTAAACCTTCTGGCTGCTTCCCTAACATTTTCCTCCTTTTGTTGTTTGAAGCTGTGTATCAATGTGGCTGTACTATGTTTGATTCCAGTCTTAGAGAATTCACCAATGAAAGCTTCTAAGAAAGATTCAATGTCTAGGTACATTTCTTTTCTCAAAGGAATGAACCATGACAAGGCTGGCCCTGTTAGGGTTAGACCAAATGCTTCAAATTGTACCTTGTAATCTTCTACTTCCTCTGCTCTAATCAGTTGTCTAAATTCTGCAGCATGAGCATGAGGATCTGAATACCCTTCATATTGGTTCTTCATGCATTTGGCTACTTGATATGGTCTAAGCATCCTACCCTGAGGTTGCCAATGAGGTCTTCTTCTGAGCGGGAAGTCATTGTTTCCTTCTGGTTCTCTGTCAAAGGGATTTGGTGAAGCATGTGTCCTTCTCCCATGATTTTGCTCATTATTAGTGTAGTTTTCATTTGGTCTAGGTATGTCTGGTTGTCCCATGTTATGTTCCCAAGGTCCTTTGTCAGCACATTGCCCTAGATCATTTGAATTTTCTGGATCTTGAGAGAAGATGTATACACATCCTTGCCTGTCTTCATATCTTCCATCTTTGAATTGGGCTACTGGGGTTATATTCAGGGGGATTTCTGAATTTCTCAGTCTAATTAGGAATTTATGCATTCCATCTTGGTATACATAGGTTCCAAACCTATTTGTATACATGTATTTAAGGATGTTTCTAAAATCCCCAGTTTCTATTGAATCATTTGTTTCATTTAGATTTTCCATGTTATTTTCTTGGCCCAAACTTCTTTCTGATCTTTTATTACTTCCTGGCTCTTTTTCCTTCCTTGTTAGGTCTTGTTTAGGAATTGGATCTATTTTATTTCCAGACCTTAGTATCATTCAACTATTTTTTTTTTTTTTTTTGACAAATTTCTAATACTCAAAAGAGTGTTTGTCACAGTTTCCTGACCAATATATTGGTTTTCCACAATTTTCTGTCCAAAATTGTGTGTGTTTTAATTTTCTTCCTATGTTTTGTGCTTTTCACAGCTTCTTAATGAATTTAGGGTTTTTTCACGATTTTCTACTGTCAGTAGTGTTTTTTTTCACAAATTTCAGATGAAAATCGTGTTTTTCACGATTTTATCATGCAATTAGACTTTTTCACGATTTTCTGTTGGATTTAGGTTTTTTCACGATTTTGTGCCTACCTGTGAGTTTTTTTACAATTTTCTGTTGAAAGTCATGTTTTTCACGATTTTCTACTTACTTGTGAGTTTTTCACGATTTTCTGTTGAAAATCGAGTTTTTCACGATTTTCTGTTGAAAATCGAGTTTTTCACGATTTTCTGTTGAAAATCGTGTTTTTCACGATTTTCTGTTGAAAATCGTGTTTTTCACGATTTTCTGTTGAAAATCGTGTTTTTCACGATTTTGTGTCAAAATCGTGTTTTTTGCGATTTTGTGTCACAATTGTGTTTTTTGCGATTTTGTGTCAAAATCGTGTTTTTTGCGATTTTGTGTCAAAATCGTGTTTTCCACGATTTTGTGTCAAAATCGTGTTTTTTGCGATTTTGTGTCAAAATCGTGTTTTTTGCGATTTTGTTCACAGAATCGTGTTTTTTGCGATTTTGTGTCAAAATCGTGTTTTTTGCGATTTTGTGTCAAAATCGTGTTTTTTGCGATTTTGTTCACAGAATCGTGTTTTCCACGATTTTGTGTCAAAATCGTGTTTTTCACGATTTTGTTCACAGAATCGTGTTTTTCACGATTTTGTGTCAAAATCGTGTTTTTCACGATTTTGTTCACAGAATCGTGTTTTTTGCGATTTTGTGTCAAAATCGTGTTTTTCACGATTTTGTTCACAGAATCGTGTTTTCCACGATTTTGTGTCAAAATCGTGTTTTTCACGATTTTGTGTCAAAATCGTGTTTTTCCACGATTTTGTTCACAGAATCGTGTTCTTCACGATTTTGTCCATAGAATCGTGTTTTTCACGATTTTGTGTCAAAATCGTGTTTTTCCACGATTTTGTTCCCAGACAATCGTGATTGCTCACAGATTGTTAAAAACACGATTTTCTTATGAAAATCGCGTTCTGGGAATCGCGATGTTGTTGGCACTTTTTCACAGAATCGCGATTTTGTCCAAAACTTGGCAGATTTTCAAGTTATGGCTTTCTTCAATATTTTTTCACTTATAGAATCGCTTTATCAAAATTTTAACATGCAATGAAGAAATTTTTTGAAAAACATTTTTTCTTACTGAAAACCAATAAAAAACAGGAAATCGCGATTTCGTGATTTTACTATTTTCCTACTTTTTTGTGTTATTTACTCACTTTTATGCAAAAAATATGTACTCAAAATGTTACTAGACTTTTTACCTTGCTTGCCAAGTTGAAAAAATCTCCAAAGCTTGCTTGTAGCTGAAAGTCGCGATTTTGCTCGATTCTGCACACTCTCTCTCTCCCTCACTCTCACTCAAATGAATTTTTCTTTGAATTTCAGGTTTTTATAGTGTTCAGAAAATCGCGATTTTGTGTGATTTCTACTTTTCCTCACTCTTTCACTTGTTTAACTTCACTTACTCAATCTTAATGACTCCCTCTACACTTTCTTGTGTCAAGTACCCAAATATACCATATTTTCCAAAAAATTTTCTTTACAGAAAATCGCGATTTTGTGTAGAGAATCGTGTTTTTTCTGTAGATCTTTTCTTGTGCAAATTTTGAGTATTCTATGTCCTTGCCTTCTCTCAATATTCTTCACACTTCAATTCATGAGTCACCTGGAAAGTTTTTTCAAAACAACACTTTTTACAGAAAATCGCGATTCTGTTCAGAGAATCGTGTTTTCTAATTTTCTGGTTTTTTTTTGATAATTTTTTTTTATTTTTTAAGCTTTCTTTCTCTTTGTTTGGCTTCAATTTCTTCTTTTCTTTAGAATTGACTTTACTCCTGAATTTTTGCACCAAAATCACAATCTCCCTCAGAAAATCGCGACTTTGTGCAGAAAATCGTGTTTTTCTCTATTTTTGATTTTATGCCACTTTGAGTAGCCTTTTCTTCTTGATTACCTTCAAAACCTTTCAACAACTTCAATTCAACCTTCACTTACAATGTTATTTCCAAATCAATTACTTTTTTCAGAAAGTCGCGATTCTGTGCAGAGAATCGTGTTTTTCAGTTTTCTGGTTTTTTGATCATTTTTTGCTTTCTTTTCCAGTTTTTCACAATCACTCCTAACCACAACACCTCACTTCAACTTCTTATCAAGAAAAGAAATTTGTTTGATTGTTTTTGATGAGTTTTGTGAATTTGTTTGGTATTTTTGCCCTAAAAATAAAGGTGAACACTTTACTTAGGGTTTCTGGTTTTGGAAATCAACTGATCCTATGGTTCTTGATTGGTTATGAGTTTCTATGTCCTTAGCTATCACTAAAGTACCAAAGAAAGGTTCTCCAATGAAAAAGTGTTATGAAAGGCAATCAATTTTTGTAAAGATAAACTCAATCATATGATTTTTTTTCAAAATGCAGCACAACTCAAGATTTAATGCTCAGACTTGGTCAACAACTGAATCCCTCATTCCCACATCTAGCTACTTTAACTGTCCTTTCCTTAGTATCACCATGTTATCTTCCCAAGATCACCCATGGTGTCCAGTACTTGGGCAAAAAGAAATCTAGAAATGCAAGAATAGATTCAAGTTACCTCCATCTTCAGCTTCTTGGCTCAAATCCTCCACACACCTGCACTTTTACTTCACCAAAATGATGAGCAACTATCAATCTACAAAAATTTCAGCACTTCCACTTCTACAAGACATCCATTGCTTTCTTCTTCCCTAAAGACAAACAATGATATCTACCTATTTATGTGCACTTTTCCTTATTGATGAGCTTTACCTTGTTTACCATCATCAACTGAAGATCCAGCAAAGGTCCAACTTCAAAGAAGTTCTTGGAATGTTCCCCGGCAACGGCGCCAAAAAATGTTTTGTTTTGGACTCCAAGTTGTCCTCTCCAATCATGAAGTAACAAAGAATCAACAAATCATCTTTATTTTGTCAATCCTAGGAATATCCACAAGACCACAGCCCCTTCAAGATAATAGATTCAAGGAAATCAGAGATTGATGGCTGGATTGCTGAGAGAAATTGAAGATGAAGAGAAAATCTTGAGTTTACCATAACTAAGGCAAATCTCCATCATTTTCCATGTTCTTTGTGTCAAAACCATGCCATTTCATTAGCAGAATACAAATATGAACTCAAAACTGAAAAATATCACCTGTATCACAAAGACGAGACAATCGCGATTCTGTACCAACAGACGATTTTCACAATTTTGGAACTTCCTTCAGTCCTTTCCACTCATTTACAGCAATAGGTCTCTCTCTTCATACAACTTACTCAGTAATACACAAGTATGACTCACAAATCTCCATGATTAAGCAAGAGACAAGCTCACACATCAAAAGAAATACACTCAACAGGAGAAAACACGATTTTGCAGAAACTCTTTCTTCTCTATTGATAGCTTGAGCAAATGGCTAACCAACCTCTCCAAAATAGAGAAAATTGACTTATATACATTTTCAAGTGTCCTTTTTCACACTTGAAATTAGGTCTTTTTCTCTAATTTTCTAAAGAAATGCTATCTAAGAGTTTCTAAAAATTCTACAAAATTTACATGAGATCCTCAACCACATAAGGAAGACTCTTCCTTATTTTTACAATCATTGCATAAATATTTTACAATTTTTTTTGACTTTTTACTAATTTTTTCATCAAAAATGCTCCTTCAAAATTACTCCTTCCAACATATGCGAAGCCAGAATGGAGACTAAAGTAATGGATGACGGCTCAGCATACGCAAGAATTAGATCTAAAGATGATCTACAATCTCTCCAAATTATGATAGTTATCCCAAATCATGTACGAAATAGGGAGCAAATTAGGAAGACACCCATCCGTTCTCATGAAAAGATACGAGAAGATCATATGCCTCTTCGTGAGTTCGAAACTTATTATGATCAAAATTTTGCCTAGATGCCACTCTTGAGCGAGACAATGGTGGTACTTGGTTTGATGTCTCGCACCCATCTGTAGATACTTTAGATAGTTTTTCTTTATATTTCCCTTCATCATATTTGCAATTCAGTCATTATAAACAAATTCCTTAAAAAAATATAAAACATTATGAAAAATTTTATAAAGAGAAAGGATTCATTTCATGTGATGAACACATTGAAACCGTAATTGAAACTTTATCTTCAAACTCATTGATTGAAGAACTTCACAATATTTTGCATGAAAAAGAAAATTTTAGATTTGTACTTTTAAATTCTATTGAAGAATATGATCTGATTATTAAATTTGTCATGAGTAATGAAAGTAAGGAAGCAAAAGTAAATACAAAATACAAAACCGTTGATAAAAAAATTAAACCGATTGCCCAGCCATTACCACGAGAGAGTGCAGAGAAGTTTAGGCAAGTTACAAATGATCCTTATTTAAGAGAGCGCACAGATATAGGTCATACTTTTACAGACGAAACTTTAAAGCTAATCAAGATAGGAAATGATGAAATTTTTTTGTTACCCGAGGAACGAGAACTATGTCAAAGAGTGATTAGAAAGCATGGAAAGGCATTTTCTTTATATTCCCATGAGATAGGCTATGCAGACCCACAAATTGTGCCACCAATGATCATCTTTACAGTGCCTCACATTCCATGGAATCTTCGACCCATACCTGTTCCGAAAGCCCATTTAGCAGAATTAATGTGGCTTCTTAAAGAAAAGATTCACATGCGAATTTTAGAGCCATCGTCTGCACCCTACTCAAATAGGTGGTTTACTGTTCCAAAGAAAAATGGCAAGTTACGATTCATTCAAGATTTACAACCTGTTAACAATGTTACTATTAGGAATGTAGGTATTGGGTCCATTGTAGGAGAATTCGCTGAAGCCTTCGTTGGTCATGCCATTTACTCGATGGGAGACTTGTATTCTGGCTACGATCAATTTCAGCTTGCTATTTAAAGTAGAGACATTACGACCATGAAAACTCCTTTAGGCTTCGTTCGCATGTGCACTTTGCAGAAGGAGCGACTAATTTAGTAGCGCATATGATGAACGCCATGAATTCAGTATTACATGACTTCATTCCTAATATAGCCATGCCATTTATTGATGACATTCCTATTAAAGGATGTATTGAGAATGAGAAGGATGAAACTTTAGATTCCTCCGGCTGCAGGAAGTTTGTAGTAGATCATATCTCTGACTGTGAAAGGATTTTCCAGAGATTTGAAGAGGTTGGTCTCACATTCTCCATTGAGAAATCTGTTTTTGGTGTCAATGAGGTACTTCTAGTTGGACATTTATGTGGACATTACGGTCGGAGGCCATACCCACCTAAAGTCGACGCTATAAACAAGATTTCAGAAACCTGTAGCAATATTAGTGAGGTAAGATGATTCCTTGGTGCTTGTGTGTTTTATGCCATCTGGATCCCACACTATGCACATGTTGCAAACTGTCTTTATGCTTTGCTAAGGAAGAATCGAAAGTTTCTTTGGATTGAAGAACACTCAAAAGCTATGAAAAAGTTAAAGAAATTACTTCTTGAAGCTCCTATTTTAAAGCGAGTAGATTATACTGATCAAAAGCCTATCATTTTAACTGTTGATACGAGCCCTATTGGTATAGGATGGGTTATTGGTCAGGACGATGAAGAGGGCAATAGGTATGCTGTGAGATTTGGAGCAAAGATTTTACATGATACGCAAAGAAATTATCCGCAAGTTAAACGAGAACTCTGGGGTTTAGTCACGACATTAAAATCCGATAAAGAATATTTTATAGGTGCAAATGTAATAGTTGAGACAGATTGTCTACCTCTGATTGGCATGATTACAAATTGTTCATCACCCGACATTGCCATGCTTAGATGGATTTCATACATCAAGTTTATAAATCCTGTTTTGATACATAATGCAGGTAAATCTAATCCTGTGGCTGATATGCTTTCTCAGCAAGATTTGATAATGAGAAAGAAACAGAATTAGATATAAATGCAATTACTTATGACTCTAAAGCATACGTATATGAAGAGTTTAATATTGAAGAATACGAAGGGGAGTGGCAGGATATTGGAAATTATCTAAGTACTTTGGTTAGGGCACCTTCATGGTCTTCAAATAGGTTTCGGAATATTAGGAAAAGAGCTTACAACTTTTTTCTGAAAGATGGTCTAATTTGGAGACATGCTAGGGGAAAAATTAGATTGCCACAAAGAGTACTAGATACTAAGGATCTTCAGATGCAAGTCATGAAGAGTATGCATGATACTTTATGGGCAGGACATAAAGGTTTCGTAGCTACGTATGAAAAAATTAGAGAAGGATACTGGTGGCCAGGGATTTATGTTACTGTTAAAAATTATGTGAATTCATGTGACGTATGTCAGATTCATTCCTCAGTCAAGCATAGGGATCCGTTACATCCTACCTATCCACCATGTATCCATTATAAATGGGTAGTTGACTTAGTTACCATGCCCAAAGGTATCGATAAGATGCGTTATATGGTCCTTGCTCGTGAAGATCTCACTAATCATGTTGAAGGCCGAGCTCTTAGATCTAAGACAACTTTTAATGTATGCAAATTTCTTCTTGAAGATGTCATTTCACGATTTGGTTATGTAGAAAAGATAGTGGCTGATAGGGGAGAGTTAGATGCGCAGGAGGCTAGAGAATTCTTTGCTAGGCATGGGATTCGCTTAGCCCTTACTACTGCTTACAACCCTGAAGCTAATGGGAAGATTGAACGAGGGCATTCTCCTATTATTAAAGCAATTTCCAAAGCTTGTAATGGAGAACTTAAGAATTGGCCGAAATATCTGCCATTTGCATTGTGGGCTGATAGAATGACCTGCACTAGAACGATGGGGTATATGCCGGCAGAGTTGATGTACTGCCAGAAACCAATTTTCCCTGTGCATACGCAAATTCTTACTTGGACTACTTTACCATGGAAAGATAATCTATCGACGGAAGATTTATTAGCTCTGAGAATGCAGCAAATAGAACAAGGGAATGAAAGACTAGAAGAGGCTATAGTTAAACTAAAAGATTCTCGACTGAAAAACAAGAAGTATTTTGATAAATCACATAGGTTAAGGCCAAAGCCGGTACAAGTTAATGATTGGGTTTTACTGTATGATAGTATGTTTGAGTCACAGTATGATGCCCATAGAAAACTAAAAAGACGTTGGTTTGGACCTTATGTGGTAGTCAAAACCTATGAAAATGAACATATGCCTTACGCGAATTAGATGGTACTCCCCTTAAAAACTTAATTGCTGGAAAAAGAATTAAATTATTGAAACAAAGAGATGATGAAATGTATGAAGTAATGTATGATGAAGAACATGATTAATTTATGTATGCATGAATTTCTTTAATGTGGGTTTCTTTTGCAGGAAAACCAAGAGAAGATTTGAATATGAAATTTAATAATTTTGCATGTCTAGTTGTTGTCGTTTAATGTTTAACAGGTCTTTGAAGAACAAATTAAGATGCATGAAGATGAAGCAGATTGAAGATGAAGTTGATTTTAGGTCGTATTTTTCTTTGTCATACAATTTTGATTTATGTATTTTCTTTGCATTCATATAAAACTAATTTAGAAAATCTGGGATGAAAATATTAATTTATAAAGGACTCTCTTTAACCATATTAGGAAAACAGACATAATTTATATTTCTACATTTATAGATTAAGTGAGATTTGTTAAAAATAGAAGGATTTGTAGTTCATTTAGATAACGAAAGTAGTTGTACATGTGTAGGAGCATATTGTTGCATGATGCGTGTCTGTGAAAACCTAGATCTTTCTTGTCCATGCAGCTAGATCCTTAGCTCGGATTAAGGGGTTAAGCCTTTCCCCTTTTAAACAAAAAAGTAGCAAAAAAAAAAAAAATTGACATGGAAGTTATACCTTCTTCCACCCCAAAAAGGTATTTACATTTATTATCGATATGAAGTTTACATCATATTTATATGAAGAAAACTAGTTGTGAAAAAAAACACATCTAGTGATTAAAATTGGGCATACAAGGCGGCTCTCTGTCCAAGTAGATTTAGTAGATTTCTTTGGCATGCTTGATTGCTCATATGTGAATGCATATATATGATGAAACTTGCATTTGAATGAATGAAAATGAATTCTGTTTTATACTAATCTTTACATAGTTTATAAATGGATGAAATGTAAATTAATGTTTGTTGACTGAACAGGTTACTAGTTTACCTTTATACTTTAATATGTTTTCAATGCCAGATATAATTTAAATAAACTTCATGTGCATGTTGAAAAGATTTAAAATTTGATAAGATTAAATATATTTTAAAAAAAGAATTGATGCTGTTCTATGATTTAATTTCACGATAATCATTGAAAATGCTCCTTCCCTTAATCTGCAAGTTGGCCCATTGGGATGATGTGCAGGTTTGGTGGCGGTGGATGTCGGGAAGATTTGCATCTTCCAGTTGATGACCCGGAAAATTAAAATATTTATTGGTGAATTCTAAACCTCTTTTATATCACTGTGGATCAGTTGATCTGGATTGAATTAACTACTTTTGAAGTGTTTACAGGTACAAGAAATGATGAAGAACATATGTTCATGTTAGGGTTTACCCTAATTACTCATTTAATGAGAATCTCCTATTTTTACACTTAAGAATTATGGGTGTTCAATTCTAGGGTTTCTTGAATTCATGTGTTGTTTATAAGATTGGGTTAATGTTAAGGGTTTAGATGATTTATAATGGGTTAAAGCTAGGGTTCAGAAGGATTTTAATGGTCTAACCCAGGGGGTTTTATGGGTTTCAAATAGGTTTTCTAGGGTTTTATTATATTTAAAGGCTTAAAATAAATGTTATTTAAAAACATTAATATATATAAATTACGTATTTATGTATTAAAAATTAAACTATGTTATTAATAATTACTTTAATTATTTGTGTGCATTTAAATACTAAGGTTTTAATTAATTAAATCCTTAAACTAAGCTCACATTAAATGATTTATTTAATTATTTGTGTGCATTTAAATACTAAGGTTTTAATTAAGAAAGGTTTATTTAATTACAATAAAATGATAAATTAAATGGATAAATAACTAGTGGTCTATATGAGTGCTAGAAAAAAGAATGGTATGTGAGTAATATGTAATTAAAGTGATTTAGGGAGTGGTCTCAATAGAAGATGCGCTTAAAGTAGGTTAAAAAGAAACTTTAAATGAATGGTATATATGAAGAAGGTTAAAAGAATGGAGCAAATGAGTTGTGGAAACAAAGTTAATTTTGAAGAGTGGTGAAAGATCGTGGGTAAAAGTGAGGTTGAGAATTTAAAGCAAATCCAAAAGAGTGGTAAGCTCATGATTTGGGTGTGTATATAAATGTGTATGCTTCTTGAGTTTTCCCTAATGTTTTTTTTTTCAGGTAGCTTCTTCTTCCCCTTCTGCTCCAGCATGAAAGTGCTTATTTCTCTTTCCTTTGTGTCAGGCTCTATTTGCGTGAGTTTAGAGAGAGAACGTCTGGCAATGCAATAGGCAAATATTTTGTAGATGAGAAAGAACTCGCCACAGTTCTGTAGCATGCGTGTGACAAAGAAAGAGCGTAGAGAGAGTGAGAATCGAATTCAAGGAGAAAGCGAGAGTTTTTCTTGCTTCATCTTTCTTTCCTTTCTCCTTCCTGATGGTCAGATTGCTGTAGAATTCTGAAGGCATAGAGATCGAAGATTTTTCATCTGCATACGAGAGAGAGAGAGATCTTTTACTTTCCTTGTCTGTGTGTGCAGACTGAGCATAGGTAGAGAGAGGTCACGGAACTCTAGAGTTGCGCACGGCTGCAGAGAAGATGAGAGAAAGAGAAGAAAACATTCTCGATTTTTTCTTTCCCTCTTCCTCCATCTGTCGACAATAGCGGCAGTGCTCCTAATAGCGTAAGGTCCATCCAGACTCTGACAGAGACTGAGCATAGGCGGCCGCTGCCTCTGATGGCGCAGAGGACGGCAGAAAAAGAGAGAATATTCTCCCTTCCCCTCCACGGATGCACGCGGCAGTGCCGCAGAGAGAGAGAGAGAGAGAGAGAGAGAGAGAGAGAGAGAGAGAGAGAGAGAGAGAGAGAGAGAGAGAGAGAGAGAGAGAGAGAGAGAGAGAGAGAGAGAGAGAGAGAGAGAAAGAAGAAAAAGATAAGGAGAGAGAGAGAGAGAGCGATGGAGAGGGACAAAAATAGAGAGAAAGAGAGAGAGAGAGAGAAAGAGAGAGAGAGTGAGAGATTGGATTAACGAGAGGTTAAGATTTGGAATATTGGGTTTTATGATTTAATCATGAAATTATAATTAAATTATTTAATTAAGATAGCTTGTTTAATAAGTTAAGTATTTAATTAGTTTAATAATTGAATTATTTCTTAACTTAGTTAAAGATGACATTTGGCAAGATGTATGAGCATAGAAGTAAGCATGTATGCATATATGTTTGTAGGATAGCATATTTATGTGATGCATGAGCATGTGTGTGCTATCATTTACAAAATAATGTATTAGCATATATGCGATGAATATACAAATGAGTATAATAATACATATGATAGTGTGTGTGCCTATATATAATAGTTAATGCTATGGTTAGTATGCATGTATGTGCATATGCATGGGAATGCATATATGATTGTAAGTAAATGAGTGAGCATAGGTTAATGTGTGCATTATTGTGTTAATTTGCTTAGGTTTAAGTGCTTGAGAATATGTTACTATGATTGAGTGATAAATGAGAATGTGCAGATATGTATTGAACCATGCGTATGTATTAAGATAGCATATTAATGTATAGGTTGTGAATATATCTACATATAAGAGTTAATGATTTGATTTGTTAGGATGCATAAAAGTATGTTTCCATATATATTTAAATGCATATGTGTGTTAGTAAATATACTTATGTATGGATTAATGCAAAAAAAAATGTTAGTACATATTATGTGTTTGCATTTGCATGATTATATGTATTTAGAAGTGTATGTTATATTAGCATGCATGTGTGTTAGTATGTGTATTAGTATATATTAGCATGATTGAAAGCATGCATGTAAAGTGCATTAGTATGCATAAGAAATGTGTGTAAATAAATATATTAACATGAGTGTGAATGTATGCATTAGATGTGTATGCTTGAATGTATGTGAATTATGTCTTTTATGTTTCTTATTAATTTCTTGTAATATTACTAATATCCTAATGTTTGTTTTTCAGAAACATTGAAGAGTACAAAGCAATTGAAGTAAAGTGAAGTGAAGTGAAGAGAATTGAAGTGACAGATTGTCAACAAATCATTTACCTTATATCTCCCTTAGTTTTCATTTAAGCTATTGTTAGCCATATTTTACATTTATCTTGTATTAGAATTGAACCTTTAGCTTTAGCAAGAGCATTTTGTTAAACCCGATTTGATTAATTTATTTGTTTTACTGTCTTTAGAAGAGTCAAAAAGCAATAAAGTTAGAGTTTCATCTGAATCACTTAATACTAATGAAATTTCCGATTCTCCAACTGTTGAAAATGTTCCGCCAACTCTAGACAGACCAGAAACCTCTAGCTTACCTGATAGTTTAGTAGAAGAAACCATTATGGAACGCTTAACAGAAGAGTCACTAGTTTTAATCTCATATCAGGAAGCTGTTGCTAGGTACGAGGCTGCCCGTCCTTACGGTCCATAGCTATTTAAACTATTTACATTTTATAGAATAACCTTATTTTCAAACATAGAAATAGGTAATTTAAATTATTTTATCATTAGAACCCTTATTTCCATAAGTCTGAGTTTGCTTCCATTAGAACACATTGTTTGAGGTATCCGTCTCATCCTCGTTTGTATAGATTGTCGTCAATAAGTGAATAGTATTGAGCTTCCTGCTCTAGAGTGCGTTGTCCTGCTAAGGTCATTCCTTGAGGGAATGTTCTTGTCCTCAAGTACATCACTAAAGGTTCACTCCATTCTAGTGGGAGAGACATATGATATAATGTGGCATGTTCTAGTGGTGGTTTTTCACAACAGACAGGGCATTCTCTACATAACTTGTAGACATCTGCTTCCATAGAAGGCCAATAGACTCCTAGTCTGTGCAGAGTCTGCAATGTACGATGTTTTGAATGATGTTGCATTAATGTACCTACATTTGCTAATTGTAACCGATTCACGTGTTTTGATTCTTCCACACAACAAGCAAGAATCTTCTATTTATCCTGTTTATATATACTTCCTGCTATTATTTGATATCTTTGTGACTTGGTGATTTCTACTTCTTTGATCCTAATCGTTGGATTCTTGGGTCCATATGTCAGAATAAGGACAATAGGCTTAGCCCATTCTGGTACTATCTCAAGGTCCAACAAGTATGCATCAAGTAATTCATTTGCTATTCCATGAGGAGCTTCTCCCAAAGTTCTTCTTAAGAGGTGGTTAGCTCGAAGGTGTGTCTTTACCTTCCTAACTACGACTTCAAAGTCCTACTCCATGAGCAATAGAACCCAACATATCAATCATCCAGTACTACAAGGCTTATTAACTAAGTACAATAAGGCTTGATGATCTCTGAAGAACTTGAACTTATTTGCCAACAAGTAATGTCTGACTTCTTTATTGTGTAGATCATTCCTAATCCTTCTCGTTCTGTAGTGGTGTAATTTCTTTCCGCTGCATTCAATTGTCTACTCGCGTACGCTATAGGGAGATCTACATTGCCCTTGCTCGTAGGTTGTGCCAACACACATCCTATGGCATAGTTGGATGCATCCACATGTACATGGAATGGCTTACTCCAATCTGGGGTTGTTAATATGTGCTGAGCACAAGCATTGTTTAAGTTCATTAAATGAATTTTCACATTCTTCTATCGATTCAAACTTGGTCAAAAGAGAGTACAGAGGCTTGGCTATGATAGCATACATGTGTATGAATCGTCGATAGTAATCACAATGGCCCATGAAGGCCTCTACCTCTTTTACGTTCTTTGGTCTAGGTAGGCCTACAATTATTCACCTTTCCTCATCCGTAGAAATTCCCTTCTTTGACACAATGTGTCCTAGAATTTTGCGTTGTCTGACCATGAAAACGGACTTTTCTGGGTTCAGAAAAACCTGATATTCTTGACATTTGTCAAATACTTGCCTTAGTTATGGGATATGAGTCTTCTTCATATTCAAATGAGTACATATATCATCGACATAAAATTCCAAATTCTTGCATAAGAATTCCTTAAAAACATGGCACATAAGTCATTGGAAAGTGGCAGGTGCATTTGTCAACCCAAATGGCATCACACGAAATGCAAATATGCCCCATTCTATTCTATGGCAAAGGCCGTCTTATGTTGATCTTCAAGAGCAATGGATACTTGATTATAGCTTGACAACTCTTCCCAATAAGTGTTCCGTGATAGGAAGAGGATAATTGTCTCTAATCGTGGCGGCATTAACTTTCTAAGATTACTACACACGTGCAATTTTCCATTCTTCTTGGGCACAACCACGATGGGGGATACCCCTTCGGTATGCGCAATTTTGTAAATGAATCCTGCTTCTATCAAATGATCTATTTCTTCTTTAATCTTAGCATCATAGTTATCATTGTACATGTATGGTTTCTGTTTTGAAGGTTTGGCATTTGGAGTCATAGGGATTCGGAACATATATCCGGGTCTACTCCTTTCATGTCTTTGTAACTCTAAGCGAATACATCTCTATATTCATGCAATAGGGTAATTAACTCTTCTTCTTCTTCACTAGTCAAATCATGCACTATGTATGTACATTTTTCTTCTCCTTCTTCTATGGTGGCTATGATTTTTTTGGTTTTCTCTCAATTATCATATACTTCTCCAATGTCAGCTTTCCTTTTAGGAAATGGTACCATGATTTTTCTATCTTCTATTTCATATTTCTTGAAGTTCTCAGGTACTTCCATGAGTGGTTCTTCCTCTTCTTCTATCTTAGGTGATTTCTTTCTCTTCTTTTGCTTGTTTTATGTATTTTTCATGAGTGATTTGGGTTATTCGGTTTGACTTTCCTTTTCTTCTTTAGGGGTTTTGGCTTCTACAAAATAAATATATTCTCCTTCTGTGGAACAGAAGGGTTCCATGATGATGGATTGGTGTGGTTCTTGGGTCACTTCCATGCATTTCTAGGATTAAGTCTTCCTCCATAGGTTCAATCATAAAAGTGGAAATGTCGTATCCGTCTTCATCACAATGAGGGGTCCATTGTTCTTCATTCACTACTATGTCCATCGTAGCTAAGATTTCTACCCAACCGTGAGGCTCAAATTCCTCGTTTGGAAATACATAGGTGCATAAGATGGGTCTTGAAGGGTTCATGGATGTTGTTCTGAGCTGAGATCCTAGCTTCTAACCGTTCTTCCTCTTGTTTTGCTACCTTACACATCCATAGATGAGTATCCTCGTGCAACCATGAGGGGTCTGATTCCAATGAGTGTATTGATTCTGTTTCTTCTTGTGTCTTATGGATGGTGTTCCATTGTATTGGGGGTACATCTGGATGGGAATATTCTTTAAGATTGACTTTGGTGGTCACTCCTAGATGTTGCAAGTACAAAGAATTAGTTCCACAATCTTGTATGATTTGCAATTGAGGCATGAATGGTGGTCCTAAAATCATCTTGTAAGCATGATTTTTTCCCAAAATCACAAATGGCGAAAGTATGCTCAAACTCACACCACAAGCGGTGAGAGATATGCCTTCTAGTAAGCCCAATGACTTTTCTATATATCCGTTAGACATTTGTAACTTCATCCAGGTGGGTCTTAATGCTGTCTTACCCCAATGTTTCCATAAGGCAGTGGTAGCGATGGCTACCCCGACTCCTGAATCTAAGATGGCTTTGGCGGTGTAGCCCTGGTGGGTTATTGGAAGATAAGTGTTACCTTCCTCTCCTTTGCTCACATCTTCAATTTGTTCTATCAGTATCTCTGGTACCTTCTTCTGTGATCCTATCTGGGAGGGAGCAATAGCAAGCTCAGGGAATTGGTTTGCTACATGATTCCACAATTCTAGTTTAACCTTCAACAATTCTTCTAGAGTGAGATGGCACTATACTCTAGTGTTCTTGATCACTTATGTGTTCCTAGGAATTAATGATTCTTCATTCCTCACTAGTATCATGGGTGCTCTCATGCTGATAGGCTTGGCTTCCCAAGGTCTTGTGAACTAAGGTAATTCTTGCAAAGACTTGGATTCAAAATATGTGTGTTCACTCAGTTGTTCTTCCTCTACATCATCATAAATAGAGGGGATGTCTTGGGGAAATTGCTCTTGCAAGTCATCTATTTCTTGAATAGGAGGATGGGTTTCATGCTCTCTTCTCCATTTCTCTTCTTGAATTTCTCTTAAAAATTCATGTGAATACTTGTGTATGGAAGATAGGTTGTCTTCCAACTCTATATTTGGCACTTGAAACAAGGATGGTGCATTCCTTTCTGTGTCTCAGAAATAATAGGGTTCCTTTGCAGAATCTTTTTCTCGCTGCTATTGATCAAGTATTCTAACCTCTATAGTAGTCCTTGAAAGTTTAATTCAGGTTTTGCCATGTTATTCCAATTAAGATAACGAGAGGCTTTGAACATAGTTTGTGCTAATTCTACCATCTTCATGCAGAGTTTAGTCCTCTCAATTTCTAAATCTGCTCGTGGATAGTTCTTACTCATTTCACCTACTAGGGGTCCATCTTTTAATCTACCTAATATGCACAACACATCATGTCTAGGTTTCTTGGTATGGGTTTAGCCAGAACTGATCCTGATCTCTCAGCTGGATGCTCTCGATTAGATTCTTGCAAAGTCAATTCTAGGATTTTGGCTCTAGATTCCTTGAGACTTCCTTCCAACTCAGTTATCTTTTTGCTCCACTTTCTCTTAATTCTTTCTCTCGAATCTTTCCAAGATTTTGTCTTTTTATTACTAGGCTCTCCAACTTCACTAGTTTCGGCTAATTTTTCAAGATTAGGCTGTTGATTATGTAAGAGCACGTGGGCACTTGTTATAGCTGGGATAGGCATGTATGTAGGGTTGGATCCATCTAAGTTATGTACAATACCTATCACATTAATGGGTGTTACTTTTGAGGCATTAGCAGGGTTCTTTAGACAATCTCTTAAGATATGCTCTTTAGCACATTCGACACAAAAACCTTGTATGTTATTATTAGTATTGTGACTGTCTCGCTATCGAAGTATGTGGACAATCCTTAATGAAATGATCTCCTTGGCACCTAAGGCATGGTCCTCTAGGCCCCTGCGGTCTTTGCTACCTTAATTGGGGCCGGAGATTAGGGTTTGTATACATGACATAGGCATAATCGGGCTCCCAACTGGTTTCCAATGGTGGAATATCATATTGATATGTTTCCACATGTTCTAGTGACTCCCTGTAATATGCTGGTGGACTATCTACATGGGTTGATTCAAAACTGTTAGAATTAGGGTCACTTACAGTGATCAGGGGTGAAGAAGGCACTAAATCCCTATTGAGGTTCTCTTCTATGGCAGCATATTTGACTGGGACGACATTCGCTGGTGGGGGAGGTTGCTGAGCTAAAACAGGTTGTGGTCTCTGTTGAGCCTGATAAGGATAGTTCCATGGAGGCCTGTAGTAATGAGTCTGAGCATTGTATTGACCTTGATACCTACCTGGTTGGGGGTATGCTTGCGGGTAGTTCTGTCATGCTACTTGTTTGTTGTATGGGCAGTCCTGGGCAGTGTGGTTTGTGTATCATCTCTCCATCGTACAATATTTGCCACTAGGGTTGTGGTTGTGTTACATTGGGACACACATTTGCCATATGATCATCGCCACAGGTGTAACAACACTTGTTTGTTGTTAACCTAGGCATTTGATTACTAGAAACTCCTAGTTTTTGGGTCACTTTTTCAGCTAGGTCTTCTATCGAGCTAGAAAGTTTTGAGGATACTAGAGATGAACAATCTGAGTCCTTATAGACCTTTGAGAGTTCCAACCCATCTCCTAGGTTGTCTTCAATGTCTATATAAATTCTCACACATTGCTCTAGTGTTCTAGGTTTCTTCAAGTATACATAGGAGCATAGTTTAGAGCTCAAGAGGCCATCTAAAAACAATGATACTTGATTGGCTTGTTAGGGCAATTCCTGCATTGGAAATCTCTCAACATCTAACTGTTTGCTAAGGGATCTGTTTGAAGGTGTGAATCAACAAAGAAGAATCATGTCTAATTCAACTTTTAGAGAATTTCGTGATGAATGACTCTAACAAGTGATGAATATCCCTAAATTGCCTTTATTGTAGTGGTTGGAAGCAAGTTAAAGCCGTGTTCTTTAATGTTATTCCAAAAGAATTGTATTGCATAAACATGTCTACTTGTTCTGCTCTTAATACCTACTTGAATTCCGCAACATGGTCATAGGGGCCTCCTGTCCCATCAAAGTAGTTTTTCATTGACTTTACTAATTGAGTGGGCCTTAGTACCCTAGGGTGTTCACATGGTCTAGGTAGAGGAAAATTATCCCTACCACCTGGTATCCAAGGTTCCCTTTGTCTTTCCAATCTATCGGTATCCATGGTGGTTCTATCCCTCCCTATGGGGTGAGTGAAACTTATTTCTTGCTTCTCTTTGTTCTTCTCTCTTTGAGTACCATGGGCTCATGATGTTCGAGCTCCCTGATGGCTCGTGTAGACAAGTCTTGCATGGTCTGGCACAACAAATACTCGTTCTGAAGTATTATCCAGGTATACAACCTTTCCAGATGTATCTCGGTCCTTGAATTCATAAATCATGATGGAGCCTACCTAACTAGGTTGTTCCATTCAATAGCTCAAAAATGGGTCATCAATTTCCTTATTTAGAAACAATTCTATGCTTCTATAGCCTATCGGGTTTAGCACGCATAGTGCCTTTATGCGTGAAGCTAAGCGCAAGACCTATACGGTCTTCTTATATCTTGAGGGATCCATTCTGGGCTTAATACTCTTGTCAGTATAGATTTCCCTCTAGCTGTCCTAGGTTCTTTTGCTAGTGGTTCTTTTTCTTGGGATCTCGCTTCGTTATCGGGATTTACTATACCAAACTCATTGGTATGATTAGGTTGAGTACTTATGATGTACATTGTTCCTTCTTTTTCTATGTATGTGTCTCTCTCAAATTTCACCACTAAACGTTCCAATCCAATGGGTCGGTCAGGATTGTGCAACTACACAACTGATCTTTGCAAAACATCCTCATTGATGCGAGCACCTAAATGGTTGGTTCGGACATATTCTAATTGGTTTCTGTAGGGTCCTTTGGGTCTTTCCAAATATTGTTATGCCTACGAACGTGCAGTAGTTCCTACACTTGCTTCTCATGATCTAAGGCTTCCTCGGTCTGAATTACCTATATGCTTGCCCGATCTAAGGTTCATGAATTTACACACTTTGATCATCAATGTTTCTTTGTTCTTAATTGCTTGTTTCATTTTTAATTCCTTTAGATTCTTATCGTGTTTTCAATGTATGTGTCAGGAATCGACTTTCGGTTGTACTTTTGAGCTCTCATTCCATCAGAGTTAATTCTTTCCTTTAGGTTTTTCATATAGTACACTTTTATCTTAGTCTTGGACTTGAAAAATTAAGTCTCTTGGACTTGATACGTTCCTATCATCATCCTAATTTAATCCACAATGTTAGACGTTTAGCCTAAGCTAATAATTGACTGAGGGGGTTGAGTATTCTTCCAACCTCAAGTCAGCTTCTTTGATTGCTCTTCTGCCCAAGAAGTTGCACTTCCCAAGCCTTGAGTTCTTCACCTACCTTGCTTTGATTGCACTTGGATAGCTCTTGCTAGACCTGTCAAAATCCAATGTTTAGGCCAATTCTTAAATTAATGATCAAGCACTTTGATATACACACCTTTTAGGTCCCTTCTCGTTATGAAATTCTCAAGTTCCCCCTTTCTTTTCTAGTCCCACAAATAGGTCAACCTAAAATTATCCTATCCAAATGGGTCAACCTCAAATTATCCTCGAAAGGAGGTTTCTAACTAGCCCATCACTATGGTTACAAGGTGCGATGGCATGAGCCAATCGCGATGGTCCGAACTTGAAGCATCATGATGGCATACCTGATATCATCGGGATGGTCTAATTTGACACATGGCAAGTGAGTCGTCATGATGGCATGGGGTCCATGAGATCGTCATGATGGGCAGTGACCGTTGTGATGGTTAAAGTGAACCGTCGTGATGGTGTGAGATCGTCGCGATGGTCCGGCCGAGCCGTTGTGATGGCGTGAGCCAATCACGATGGTGTGACGCAATTGCGATGGCGTGAGCCCATCATGATGTTCCACCAAACTATTGATTTTGCAATTGTGTTTGTAGATTTTTGTGTGTGCAAGGGTCGCCTACACCATGCTATACACGCTTACCAAAAAAGTTGAACTTGTCAAGCCATCGTGATGGTCTGACACATACAACGCATCTGACAGAAAATTGGTTTTCTCACCTTTTGGGCGCTTTCGTGTTGCTCTAGACCACTGTACCTGCAAGAAAACTCAAAAACACACATGCACAAACAAGCACAAAAGCTCTCTTTCTCTCTCTCACATGCGCAAATGAGGAGGATAGGTGGATATGGTGAATTTTTTGATTTTTTTGGGAAGAGACAAGAAAGACACAATGGAAGATACTCTATTACTCAAGATCACTCTTACTCAAAGTAGCTCTCAACTCTTATCTTCTCATACAAGCAAACCTCAAGAATGAGCTCTCTAGCTCTATTTATAGCTTTTTGACTAGCTTTGACTGGTTTCATGTCTGGCATAGTTAAAAATTAGGTTCTAGGCACTATTTTGTTGGGAATGATGGATGGACACTTCTGATGGGGGAAGTATCTCAACCCCTAAGCAACGACGAAGCGCGAATGACCTCCACAGGTATCCTTCTTTGACCTCTGCAAACCAAAAGTGCTCCTACTCAGAGCTTATGCAGAGAACTCTGGTGAGCTTTTGTAGACCTGTAGTAGACACCAAGAGCTTTCCAACAAAACAAATTTCACTTCAAATGGATGCTTACACAAAGAGAAACAATGTCTACAACATGAGCTAGTTGAATGCTCACAACTGCTAGTCAAGCAAAGACCTCACTTCACTCCAACAAGTTTTTCTCCGAGATTATACAGAGAATAAATCTCAAACTTGCGTCAACTTTAGAGAACTCTAATAGCTACCCAATGCCACCAAAATCATAGAAAATGGATACATAGAGAAGGAGAACCAGCCCTTACAACAGAGAGCAAAATATTTCCAACAGAGCCTACACACCAAGAGAGATATCAA
Organism: Ceratopteris richardii; assembly: GCA_020310875.1. Taxonomy (NCBI): domain Eukaryota; kingdom Viridiplantae; phylum Streptophyta; class Polypodiopsida; order Polypodiales; family Pteridaceae; genus Ceratopteris; species Ceratopteris richardii. The sequence goes on along the minus strand of CM035429.1, from coordinate 33,417,485 downwards.
TCACACAACTTCACTAAAATGAATGTTGCTCCTAGATTACTCAGAGAAGGCTCCAAAGAATTTGTGAGCATAAAATAGACTCTACTAGCTATCCAATGACACAAGAATTACATCAAATGGATACAATATGAGAGAGAACCAATGCTAATAACTCAGGGGTAGAGAGTTGCAACACTGCCTACACACACACATAGATATGCCTACTAAAAGAAAACAAACAAGCAAGCAAGGGGCTTGCTTATCACAACTCCAGCACTTAGTGCTCACTTTAGATGAGCTAAAACTCCAAGAAGATGGCCCAAAAGAAGTCGGGATACATGCTCCTTTTATAGTGATAAGTGTGCGCATAAATCTAGGAACTACCTTTCCAAATCAGCCTCCTAACTTGGAGGACTTAGTGGAGATGACTTGGGGAGTGGTTGAGTGACTTTTCTTGATGGAATCTCGTGGCTTTTGGCTTCCTTTGATTGCTCCACATGTCTATAAAAGATTCCCCACGAATTTGTAGCTTGAAGCTTGACTTTTAACACTCCCCCTCAAGCTTCAATTCTTCGTCCTCATCCAAGCTCCTTCATGTTGATGCATTGCTTGAATTTTGAAATCTTCATCCCATCCAAATCCTTTGTAAACATGTCGGCAACTTGGTCCTTGGTACCAATATGATGTAGTGAAACTTCCTTTGATATCACCTTTTCCCTTATGAAGTGATAGTGCACTTCAATATGCTTGGTTCTAGCATGATAGACAGGATTCGATGCTAGATGAATGCTACTCATGTTGTCACAAAAAATTGGATATGTGTCAACCTGCAAATTCAGCTCCATAAATAACTTCTTAATCCACATTAGCTCACATGTGGCTTGAGCCAAAGCTCTATACTCAGCCTCGGTGGAAGATAATCCCACCGTGGGTTGCTTCTTTGAAATCCATGAGATGATCTTGCTACCTAGCATGACTAGGTAACCACTTGTACTTCTTCTATCCTCCTTGGAACCGGCCCAATCCGCATCAGAATAAGCTTTGACCTGCATATCATCATCAAATGAATAGAACAATCCTTCATTTATATTGGCCTTGAGATATCGTAACATTCTTCTTGCAGCTTGCAAGTGTGTAGTCCTTGGACTATGCATAAATTGTGATAACACTCCAACTCCATATGCTATGTTAGGCCTAGTTATTGTGGCATAATTGAAAGAGCCTACAATAGAGTGATACAAAGTTACATCCTCTAATGGCTCTCCATCAATGGAGCTTAGCTTTACATTAACTTCCATGGGATTTGAAATAGGCTTGCAATGTAGCATCCCAAACCTCTCAAGTAGGTCTAGAATATACTTCCTTTGTATGAGCATAATACCTTCTTCTTTGTATACAAGTTCAATGCCAAGAAAATACCTAAGATCTCCAAGATCAGATATCCTAAACTCCTTTCCAAGCTTTGCCTTGATCTCCTCAATGCCCTTTGTATCATTACCTGTAATGATAAGATCATCTACATACACACACATGTAGACTACAAGTTCTCCTCTTTGTTTGATGAAGAGAGATGGATCCGCCTTGCATTGATTGTAACCACATTTGATCAAATAGTCCACCAATCTTTGGTTCCAAGCCCTTGGAGCTTGCTTTAGGCCATAAAGTGCCTTCTTCAACCTACAAACATGATGTGGAAACTCTTTATGAACAAAACCTAGTGGTTGCTCCATGTATACCTCTTCTTCCAAGTCTCCATTGAGAAAGGCATTCTTGATATCCAATTGGAAAAGCTTCCATCCTTTGCTAGCAGCCATTGCAATGAGTGTCCTAATGGTGCTCATCTTTGCCACGGGGCTGAATGTCTCTTCAAAGTCCACTCCATAGGTTTGTGCAAAACCCTTGGCCACCAATCTTGCTTTGAACCTAGAAATAGATTCATCTAAATTTCTCTTTACTTTATACACCCACTTATTACCTATTACCTTCATGTTCTCCTTCTTGGGCACTAGAGTCCATGTTTGATTTTCCTCAAGTGCGTGGATCTCTTCTTGCATTGCCTCTTTCCATTCGGTGTACCTGCTTGCATCTTCATAGCAATCGGGCTCATGATCTTCTACTACTTTGTTCATATATGCATAATGTGTTGCCATGTATGAATCATAAGTAAACCTTTGAGTTGGATACTTAACTCTAGAAGACTTCCTTTCTTCACCTTTTGGAGGAATAAACCTCCTTTGCCTTGGGAACTTGATCTCTTTCTTTGACGTGGCTTCTTTCTCCATCATGTGTCCTTCATCATCTTCAACTTCATTACCTTCTTCATCCAACTCCACCAATGTTGCTTTGCCTTTGTTGTTTGATTGTGCTTCATAGCTTGATGAAGATCTCCCCCTCCATGGTGAGTTCATGCTTGAACTATCTTCATTGATGGAACACCTCGAGCCGCTTAGCTCTAGGTCGATTTGTTCTTCGTCATGTCCATGATTTTCTTCTTCATAGTCCTGCATACAATCATACTTCTTATACCAAGGGAGTAGCTCATCAAATGCTACATCCCTTGATATCCTCAAGTCCTTTGTGTTTGGGTTGAAGCACCTGTAACCTTTATGATCATTTGAATATCCTAGAAACACACACTTTTCTACCTTTGGTTGTAGCTTGTGCCTCAATTCACTTGGCACATGTACATAACAAGTACATCCAAATACCTTCAAGTGGGAAAGATCAAGATTCTTACCATAATAGGCTTGATATGGTGTCAAGCCATGGATCCCTGAGGTATGAGCCCTATTCATTAGATACACAACGGTATTTGCTGCATCACTCCAAAACATGTTAGGTACATTCATCTCATTAAGCATTGCTCTAGCGATCTCGGCAATGTATTTATTCTTTCTCTCTGCTACTCCATTTTGTTGGGGTGTGTACTTGCATGTTACTTGCCTCTTGATGCCTTGATCCATTAAAAAATCAGAAAACTCATTGGAGAAATATTCTCCCCCTCCATCGGACCTTAGCTTCTTGATATATGTACCTGTTTCCTTCTCTACCATTGCCTTGAATGCTTTGAAACATGTAAACACATCTGATTTGTTTTTGATGAAATAAACCCAAACCATCCTTGTGCAATCATCTATAAAAGTGACAAAGTACTTGTTACCTCCAATGGCTTGCTCTTTGGTTGGCCCCCACACATCTGTATGTATCAACTCCAATGGATGTTGGCTTATGTAGCCACTCTTCTTGAATGGAAGTCTCGCTTGCTTCCCTAGTTGACAAGATTCACATAAATGCTTCATACCTTGTCCTTGGAAGTTGGGAAGACCTTCAACCAGCCTCTTGAATTGCATTTCCTTCATTATTTGTATGTTGATGTGACCTATCCTCTTGTGCCACAAGTTCAACTCCGAAATCCTCTTGTTTCCATATGTGAAGTAGACATGTTGAGTGGAATGAGAATTTACCTCCAAAGTGAAGAGTCTCCCTTGCTTCTTTCCTCTTGCTATGACCTTGTAACCTTGCTTAGGGTTCTCCACAAAGCATCCACCTTTGTTGAACCTTACTTGATAGCCTCTTTCAACCATTTGCCCAACAGACACCAAGTTCTTTGTGATAGTAGGTACATGCAAGACATCCTTGAGACATCTTCCTTCCTCCTTGTCATCCAAAGCTACATCTCCAACATGGGAGATCTCATGGGCTGTATCATCACCTGTTTCTACATGTCCTTTACCTTTGGGAACATGTAGATTAGTAAACCAAGAAGCATTGCAACTCATATGGTTGCTACATCCACTATCAATATACCAAGTGTTATCTACTCTGCTTGAATTCCCATTCATGTGCATGATCAAGAGATTGTCATTTTATTAACTTGTAGAAGCATAATTACCTTGGCCTTTGTATGAAGAACCTTGATTATAGCTCCTTTGGTTTCCTCCTTGGTAGAAATCTTTAGCATAGTGGCCAAACTTGCCACATATGTAACATCCTTCGCCATCTTGATTCCTGTTTTGTTGATGTCGTCCTCCTCTTCCTCTTGTTCTTCCTCTCCCTCTTTGTGATGAGGTGCCTTGTTCATGTCCTTGATTGCTTGAGTGGCCTTGCCTTCCTCCAAACCTTCCTTTGCCCCTTCCTTGTCCTTGTCTTCCTTTGCCCCTTTGATTACCTGCATAGAAAACTTGTGCATCCTTGCTTTTAGTTGAACTTCCACCTATGTTCATTTCTTTGGTGACCATGAGAGCAACCAATTGCTCAAAGTTGGGAAGATTATCCCTTACATAAACTGAAGTGGTAAAAGGTTTCCACTTCTCATCATCTCTCAAACCATTGAGAGTATAAGCCACAAGATCATCGTCATCTACGTGGCTTCCAATGGATCCCAATGCATCTGATAACTCCTTGACCTTAAGTATGTAGTCATTTATGCTACTCCCTGAGCTCTTCCTAAGGTTGTTGAGCTCATTCTTGAGTTGGATCTTCCTTGCTTTGGTGCTTGTTGAATAAAGCCTTTTAAGTGTCTCCCATACCTTCATGCTTGAATCCAAGTCTTGGATATGGCCGATCATGCTATTGCTAATGTGTTGGGAAAGGATAAAGATAACCCTCTTGTCTCTTTCATTCCATTCCCTAAAGGCCCTTCTCTGGTCATTGGTTGGATTTTCATCCAACCTAGGTCTTGGCTCACTTCCACTAATCAATCCCCAAAGGCCCTTACCCATAAGGTAGTTGGAGACCCTAAATCTCCATGGATGATAGTTCCCCTTGTCTAGCTTTTCAATTTGAGTGTTGAAGTCTCCCATATCTAGTCTTTGATACTTGAACTAGCCCTTGGCTAATGCTCCAATGTGTGTAAAATGAAAATGAGGCTCTGAGGTTACCTCAATCCAAAGCTTTCCTTAGATGGACACCTTGTGCTCTTGAAAATTTGAGTAGAATAGCTCCCCCTTGATGTGAGCTACCTCCAAGAAGATTTTGTTGATGCAAATCTTCAACCACCAACTCCAAGAGGTATTCTTGCTTGTATTTGATGCCTCCAAGATGCCCAAATTCTCTGATGCCACTGATGGGGGAAGTATCTCAACCCCTAAGCAACGATGAAGCGCGAATGACCTCCATAGGTATCCTTCTTTGATCTCTGCACACCAAAAGTGCTCTTACTCAGAGCTTATGCAGAGAACTCCAGTGAGCTTTTGTAGAACTGTAGTAGACACCAAGAGCCTTCCAACAAAACAAATTTCACCTCAAATGGATGCTTACACAAAGAGAAACAATGTCTACAACATGAGCTAGTTGAATGCTCACAACTGCTAGTCAAGTAGAGACCTCACTTCACTCCAGCAAGCTTTTCTCAGAGATCATACAGAGAATGAATCTCAAACTTGAGTCAACTTTAGAGAACTCTAATAGCTACCCAATGACACCAAAATCATAGCAAATGGATACATAGAGAAGGATAACCAGCCCTTACAACAGAGAGCAAAATATTTCCAACAGAGCCTACACACCAAGAGAGATATCAATCACACAACTTCACTAAAATGAATGTTGCTCCCCGATTACCTAGAGAATGCTCGAGAGAATTTGTGATCATAAAATAGACTCTAATAGCTATCCAATGACACAAGAATTACATAAAATGGATACAATATGAGGGAGAACCAATGCTAACAACTCAGGGGTAAAGAGTTGCAACACTGCCTACGCACACACATAGATATGCCTACTAAAAGAAAACAAACAAGCAAGCAAGGGGCTTGCTTATCACAACTCCAGCACTTAGTGCTCACTTTAGATGAGCTAAAACTCCAAGAATATGGCCCAATAGAAGTCAGGATACATGCTCCTTTTATAGTGATAAGTGTGCCCCTAAAATCTAGGAACTACCTTTCCAAATCAGCCTCCTAACTTGGAGGACTTAGTTGAGATGACTTGGGGAGTGGTTGAGTGACTTTTCTTGATGGAATCTCGTGGCTTTTGGCTTCCTTTGATTGCTCCACATGTCCATAAAAGATTCCCCATGAATTTGTAGCTTGAAGCTTGACTTTTAACAACTTCAAGAGAATGAGTAGGTACTACCAAATCCTGCTTTGTACCAGACCTTCTGAGCTTTCCAATGACACCATAAAATGGCCTATGTACTTTGGAAATGATGTATGAAAAGGTTGAATCAAAACAGACAACTTTGAACTTCAAGTCTTCAAGAAAACCTTCTATTTTTGGCTAGACACCTGCATTATCTTTTGCTCAGTATGACTAGCGCAGTAGGAATTGAAAGAATTCCTTTTAGGGGTATCTAACTAGATTAGCAAGCTAACTATTCCAAGTAGAATCACTTAAAAAGATTAACTATGCTCAGAGAAATTAATTTAGCAAGTAAACCTTTAACCCCGATATTTTAGGACTGTTGCAGACTTCGACTAGTGATCACTTCTACGAATTTTTCTCTGAAATGGCTGCATAGAAATACTTCAAATTTTGAAAGCACATAGAAACTTTGAGCTGGTTCCAAGAAGCTATAGATCTTTGAATTTGGTGAAGAAATGAGTGAGATATGATCTCCATAAGTTGACAGACTTTCAGACACTATGACAGAGAACTCAGAAATGAACAATGTAGATATATGTATTAATGAACACTGTTATACAATGCCATAGGCATGAAGATCATTGCCCGATGGTGTAGATAGGTGTGGGGTAGAGTGTAGGCCTCACACACACTCAAAAAGTACAATGAACACTCGGGATGATGAGTCTTCCTTCCGTGACTTTTTGTTACAGGTTTATATAGATGTTGTTGGCATACAAAGCAACAGAGGAGTCATGCACAATACGGCAACAAGGCCAAATCATTTTTTTTTCCATGGACTATTTACAACTCAAGTGATTTTAATCACTACACAAACATGGTAAATCCCGTTTTTGGTAGAATAGACTCCATTTTGTGCAAGCCGAGGAGTCCTCGAGCTTGAGGAGTATTAGAACTAGCGACATATCAATTTTCATAATTTTTAGACTCTGTTTGAGCCCTCAAATAGACTCTAGAACCTAATTTCTAACTAGGTCGGACACTAGGTCTGGACAAGACCAAAGCTAGTTAGAAAACTATAAAAAGAGCTAGAGAGCTCATTTTTGGGGTTAGATTGTTTGTGATTTGAGCTTATGTAAGAGACCTTTTGATTAATGCAAAGAACTCCATTGTTCCTCTCCTTGTTCTTGCCTTGTGTGCGCGTGTGTGTGTATGTGTGTGCATGCTTGTGTGCTTCTCACTCACGCACTTGTGCCTTCACTTGCTCATAGTCTTCATACTAGTCCTCACGTCTCCACGGATTGACAATTATGAGGTGAATCTTCTCACGTTGGTACTCACCATTGTGCTAGAGTGACACCAAATTTGGCGCCGTTGCCGGGGAGAGAGCTTCGAGGACGAGCGTGTGATGGTAAGATGTCGAGTTGAGACATTGGAGTTATAGGTAATATCCTTCTTTCTTTTGAATTTTCTTCATTTTTTCCTTACTTTTGCATCACCATCATCACCATCATCATCTCCACCATCTCCCATCTCCATCTCCATCTCCACAAAAAATTTCAGTTTTTGGTCATATTACACCCCCCACCTCATTTCCCTCATTTCATTGTGAGAGAGTGCGAGAGAGAGCTTGCATGCAATCTGTTTTTGGTGTGTTTTTGAACTTTTGTTGCAGGAACTTGCTGTACCACCTCCTCCAGCAGTGTGCGCAGGTACGACAGACTCTGCACAGGTCCCGGGACGACGACCTCTGTCTGTCGCGACAGACAGAAAAACTTAATGTTTTGTGAATGCGTGTTTGGCACGGTAACCTACACCATTAGAGCACTCTAAATCACTAGAAGTTTCTCAAAAAGTTGCGTTTTTTCAGTCTATCGTGACAGACACCGTCTATCGCGACAGACACTGTCTATCGCGACAGACACCGTCTATCGCGACAGACAGAAATCCACGATAGACCCCGTCTATCGCGACAGACACCGTCTATCGCGACAGACCAAAATTCCACGACAAACAGTGTCTATCGCGATGTCGGGAAGAAGGAGGTCGTGGCGGGAAGCCGGCGCGTGGGGTTGGATCAGGCCCCGCTCTGGTGCACCGTTCCCGCTGTCCTGCGAGCGGAGTCTGCGCGCTGGGCGCCTCGCCTGTGCTCTCTGGAGCGTGCGCGATCCTCGTACGCGTGGGACCCTCGCCCCTCGGAAGTGTCGAGATGTGCGTGCGTGCACGACCGTAGGCGTCGAGAAAGAGACAAATCAGATACAGCACTGAATCTCAAAATCACTGGGTCGGTGTGTATACAAACTCGATGATACAATAAAATCTCAATGATACAGTGGTGCCCGCAACAGTGCGGGTCTCTGATACAAAAGTCCGCTACAGTGCGGATAGATAAATAAAAATAAATGCCGTCGCTACAGTGCGGATCGGCTGGATATGATGTAGGCTTCCCGCTACAGTGCAGGAAGTCACCCTCGATCTCTGTCTTCTGGTCTTTGCGATTTAACCTTTTCTTCACTTTTCTTCGGTCCAAACTTTTCTTCAAATCCTCACTTTGCAGCTCTTTACTTCAAAAATCCGCGCAAATCAAACCTGTAGAGTACACGCACCAAGAAGATCAACGAGGAAAAACAAATGAGGCTTGGCCCTCTATTTATAGGCTCCCCCATCCTTCTCTCCTTGCGACGTTTATCTAGAAGTTTCCAACCTCCCTACTCAACTTTCCAATTTCAGACGACCATGCATGTTCACTTACTATTCTTGGAAAATCCCATCTCTTGATTCTATTTTTGATTTTGTCCTTTTTATTTTTCCTAAATTAATGTTTTGGTTTCACACTGTATGCAGGGTTAATTAATCTAATGGTTTGGGCTAAGATAAACACCAATTCCAAGGGTCCGACCTAGGGTTTTTGGTTGGGAAAATTAAGGGTTTGCTCACAATTATCTCAAACTCGCCAATTCATGGGTTTATTTACAGTTTCGGCCTAAACTCCAAGGGTTTCCAAGGGTTCGAGTCCGGTTTTCATGGCGTCTAACGTCAGTTATTTACACGCACGGGTCTAACACACATCTCAAACATGTTTTCGCATCGCTCAATCAATTAATTCGGCCTAAATGTGTACAAAATATACAACTCTCTCGATTGAAACATCACACAAAAACTCAAAAACAATGAACTTTTGAAAAAAAACTCAGTGCACACTCCCTGCGGGATTTCATCCCGACATTCGCCCCCGCTAAACCTGCACATCGTCCCGATGGGCCAACCTGCAAGACTCAACAAAAGCGTATCAGGGTTCTTTTTGAAATCTCTTTACACTTTTTATGCCTTTCTTAAATCATGATCTCATGCAGTCATGCAATCTTTTATAAAGATTAGTATGAATTTTAGAAAATTAGGTAGATTCAAGCTTCACAAACATCATATTATGTTTCTGCGTCTGCAATCTTACAAGTAATCACATGAATAAATCATCGGCTTTCTAGATCTTTTGTTTGGTCAACTGGTTCAGATCCAACTGCTCATTCTAAGTACTAGCATATACATATGTTTCTACTAACTCAGTTTGTAGAATATACCTCGATTCCTACTATTTATCTCCTACTTGTCCAACTCTCCATTAGATCTTTCTTTCTTTTTCTTTTTCTTTTTCATTTTTCTCTTCATCTCAGCTCAGCATTTCTTTTTATCTTTTATTTTTCACAAATCGGCCTATGTCGAAATCGGGTGCGACTCATGGACTTGTCCGCTCGGCCAAGTTCATTCCACCTATCTGCCGACCCGACATAGCGCACGACATACACAATGTCAACCCTGTATGAAATCGACGTCAGCTCGTGGCTCTGACCACCCGGTCAGAGTGACTCCACCCGCCTACCGACCCATACAGGCGCATGACAACAGATAGGTCAGGCCTACGACGAAACTAGCTACGGCTCGTGGCCTTGATCACCCGACCAAGGTGGTTCCACCCGCCTACTAGCCCATCGTAGCGCACCAACAACATACACGCACATATAAGCTGGCATGAGTATGAATGTTTCTTTATAAATCATGATCCATATGGAGGTAAGATCTCATAGGAAATAAATACTAGGATCCAAAGTTTCCCACTCACTAAGTGTTCAAATCAATCAGCATATACATGCACTCGGTCTAAGCATGTCATCACATTCCCAAACTTTCACTCCCAAAAGTCTCTAGTCCACTAACTGATCTTATTCATATAATTTCTAGCCGCTCATGCTTCATGCAAACCCATAATAGATCTTTGTTATCTTCATTCTACATGATTTTCACAAACTCATACATATCTTTATCACACACAGTAATGCAATGCAAATGCTCTGACAGAAAGAAAACACATCTCAAATCAGAAACGTTTCACTCGGTCATTTTTCTTCATTTTGATCCAGCTTTTCTTTATCTTCATGGTCTATCATTCTTCATCAGCATCAGCCTCAGTGTCATCAGTTCCCTCCAAAAGTTCTTGCTCAATCTCATAATCCGCTTCATTTCTTTTCTTGAATAATTTTATCCTCTTTCCTGCAATCAAAGATCTCAAAGGAGTAGTGTCTAACTCACGAAGTGCATATGTACCATTTTCAAACACAGACGTAACCACATACGGCCCAAACCATCGTTTGGTCAATTTCTTCCTAGCATCATATTGAGTATCGAATGTACTGTCGTACACCAACACCCAATCATCTATCTCAATCCTATGTGGTCTGAGTCGATGGGTTTTGTCAAAATAAATCTTATTCTTTAGCCTTGACTCCTTTAACTTTTGGACTGCTTCTTTCAACTTTTCATTTCCTTGTTCTAACTGCTTTATTCTCAATGATAATAACTCTTCTCTTGTCATATCATCATTCCATGGGAGCGTCAACCATGTCACTATCTGAGTCTGGATGGGGAAGATTGGCTTTTGACAATACATCAATTCAGGAGGCATGAATCCTGTGGACCGAGTGTAAGTCATCCTATCAGCCCATAACGCGAATGGAAGAAACCTAGGCCACTGCTTGATGTCATCGCTGCAAGCCTTAGAGATCGCCTTCACAATGGAAGGATGACCTCTCTCGATTTTCCCATTTGCCTCTGGATTATAGGCAGTGGTGAGAGACAATCGAATTCCATGACGATCAAAGAACTCTTTTGCCTCTCTCGCATCCAACTCTCCCCTGTCCGCAACCACTTTCTCAACATATCCGAATCTCGAGATCACTTCTTCTAAAAGGAATTTGCATACATTATAAGTAGTCTTCGTACGAAGAGCTCGACCTTCCACATGGTTGGTCAAGTCCTCTCTGGCAAGTACAGTGTATCTCATCTTATCTATCCCTTTGGGCATGGTTACAAGGTCGACTACCCACTTGTAATGGATACAAGGAGGGTAGGTCGGATGTAACGGGTCTCTATGCCTAACTGATGAATGCACCTGGCATGTAGCACAAGTGCCTACAAAATCTCTCACACTGACATAAATCCCTGGCCACCAGTAGGCTTCCCTAATCTTCTCATATGTAGCATAAAATCCTTTGTGACCCGCCCATAAGGTCTCATGCATCTCTCTCATAACTTTTCTCTGAAGACTCCTCGAACTCAATACTCTCTGTGGACTCTTCACCTTGCCTTTAGCGTGTCGCCAAATAAGCCCATCCTTCAAGAAAAAGTTGTAAGACTTTTTCCTGATGGATCTATACTTATTTGTGGACCAACCGGGGGAAGGTTTCAGAGTACTCAGATATCTCCCTATATCTCTCCACTCACCATCATACTCATTCTCTCGGAATTGCTCATACACATACACCAATGGATCATATCTCATCATATGTGTATCTCTCTCTACCTCATCATTGTCATCAGACTCATCATCGAATTTTACCCTTGAAAGCATATCAGCCACTGTATTCGACTTCCCAGCTATGTGTAGAAATGCAGGATTTATAAACTTCACATAAGAGATCCATCTAAGCATAGCAATATCCGGAGATGAACAATTTGCAATCATGCCAATCAGTGGAAGACAGTCAGTTTCAACTATCACATTCGCCCCAATGAAATACTCTTTATCGCTCTTTAAAGCAGTCACTAATCCCCATAACTCTCTCTTTATTTGAGGATATTTTCTTTGGGTATCATGTAGGATCTTAGCACCAAAGCGCACTGCATATCTCTGCCCCTCATCATCATCTTGCCCTATGACCCAGCCTATGCCAATAGGACTGGTATCAACGGTCAAAATGATAGGTCTCTGACCTGAATAGTCAACACGCTTCAGAATTGGAGCTTCAATTAGCAGCTGCTTCAGTTTACGCATAGCTCTCGACTGTTTCTCTGTCCATACAAACTTCTTTCTCTTTCTCAGGAGATCATATAAGGGGTTCGAAACGTGAGCAAAGTGAGGAATCCATATCACATAGAATACACAGGCTCCTAGAAACCTTCTCACCTCACTGACATTACGACACACTTCAGAGATCCTGCTAATGGTCTCAACTTTCTGCGGGTACGGCTTGCGGCCATAATGTCCACACAGATGTCCTACAATGAGGACCTCATCAACGCCAAAAATAGATTTCTCTAAAGAAAGTGTTAGTCCCACATCTTCAAATCTCTCAAAGATCCTCTCACAATCAGCAATATGATCTCTCACAAACTTTCTACATCCTGAAGCATCTAAACTCACATCTTTCACTCTTTCCTCACATCCCTTTATTGGAACATCATCAATGAATGGCATAGTCACAGATGGTATAAAGTCTCGTAAAACCAGATTCATGGCATTCATCATGTGAGCCACAGAATTCGTCGCTCCCTGCGGCAAAGTACACATGCGTACAAGGCCCAGTGGAGTCCTCATGGTCGTAATGTCTCTACTCTCCATAGCCAACTGAAACTGGTCATAACCTGAATACAGATCACCCATAGAGTAGATGGAATGCCCAGCAAATGCTTCAGCAAACTCATCCACTATAGGTCCTGTCCCTACATTTCTAATTGTGACTTTATTCACAGGCTGCAGATCCTGAATGAAACGAAGCTTCCCATTTTTCTTCGGCACAGTAAACCACCTATTCGAATATGGAGCCGAGGAAGGTTCCAATATCCGCATGGAAATCTTTTCCTTTAGCAACCTCATTAGCTCAGGTAAGTGAGCCTTTGGGACTGGTATAGGCCGGATATTCCATGGTATATGTGGCACTGTAAAGATAATCATGGGAGGTACTTGTTTCGGGTCTGCACAACCTATCTCATGTGGGAAAAGTGCAAACGCTTTTTCGTGTTTCTTGATGACTTCAATAAATTTTTGTTTTTCTTCTTCTCTCAGGAATGGTTTTTCTCCAAACTTGATCTCTTTAATAGTCTCATCAGTGAAATGATGCCCTATGAGCTCTCGTCGTCTCAGCATAGGGTCATCTGACACTCGCAGATACTTTTCATGACTATCTTCAGGCAATGGCTGAGCTATAGGCTTCACTTTCTTATCCACAGTCTTATACTTCGTATTTACATTTACTTCATGCTTTCTCATAAACTCCTTAATCATCTCATACTCTTGGATAGAACTGAGCATAAACATTTCTGATTTCTCATTTCTTTCAAATGCCTTCTCAAGCTCTTCCAGAGTAGTCGAACTTCTCTCCAACTGGATCACATCTTCAATCTTCTCATCAGGTAACATCATTCCTAAATCCTTATAGTATCTCTCATGAACTTTTCTGAATTTATTTGAAACGTTTTCTTTCTTTAAGCATAGCAACTTGAATGCAGATGAATAAACAGAAAAACTTTCAAATCTTTGTACAGAATCATGCGAGACATCAAACCAACTCCCACTGTTGTCTCGCTCAACAGTGGATCCTAATAGAAATTTTGATCAGCAGAAGCTCCATACTCTCCAACAGGCATACACTCATCATGGTCATGTGAATTAATAGGTTTCTTTCTTATATTCTTTCTATTCCTGGAGTGATTTGGACACACAATCATCACTTGCAGAGAATGTAGACCAGATCTAGAACGGATTCGTGCATAGGCAGATCCATCATCCATGGCCTTAGTCTCCATTCTTACCTCAGCTATAAAGGGCTGCCCAAGGATAGCCTCATATGAACAATGGTCCTGGACAAAGAAGTGAAATTCCTCAGAAATCCCACCTATGGTCACAGGCACAAAAGCGCATGCCCCAAGCAGTGCTCCTGAACCATTATCCGCTGTCCTCATCCTCCATCCATGATCTTTGTCAATCTGCCACCTAAACTTATCATAGAGCTTCTTAGAAATCACATTTATCTCTGACCCTGAGTCAATCAAGGCCAGAGCAAAACATGACTCCTCGTTGCTCCCTAACTTTATCTTCATCTCAGGAGTTCCTCTCGCCCAAAAGGTCCTGCTAAACTCACCATCTGTCTTCCTCATTTCATCATCAGGTATGATAGGACCTAGAGAATTTTTATGACACCTGGCAACCTCATCATCATCATCATCAGATGTATCACTCAATGTAACTGCTTCATTTATTACTTGAATATCTTCAGATGCTTCTTCCATCTCTACATCTTCAGGTAATGGAAACCTCTTTCTCTTAACCAGCCTTATGAAACTGTCCTTGAACTCAGGCTTTGCTATGGAGAAGACCTGCTCCAAGGACATGGTCACTTGGCTTTTCAGTAAAATATCATTTGATATCTCTCTTGCATCATTTTTCCTTTCCAACTCAGAAATTAATACAGCCTTTGGAGTTCTCTTCTTTTTCTTCTTCTTTTCTTTGTCAGCCTCTTGAATACTTTCTTGAATTTCATCTTTCTTTTGAACTGGTTCAGGTTCTTTCTCTTTCTCTTTAGTAAGTTCTTGAATCTTAGTTGGCCCAGCCGGCCTCTTTCCCTCTCTTATCTCTTTCTTCTTTGCCTCTGCCTGAGTAGCTACAGGCTCTTTGAATTGTACTTTCCTTTCTGGCTCTTTAGCCTTTTCTTCGGCCTCTTGACTTTGCTTTCTAGTCACTCTTCTTTCAGGCTCAGTCTCTTCCTGACTCTCATCCCTTTTCCTCTTTTCCTCCACATTGGCTATGTGCGAATAGACCGAGGATTCTTCAACAGGAGACTTCCAGGCAGTCTTCTGCATGATCGCATCCCTAGCCCTCACTAAAGCCTCAATGGAATAATTTCTTTGGGGTCGAGGTCTAAGCACTTTTTCATCTTCCTCCTCAACAGGCTCTAATCGTGCAGCTGATGTACTTGCATTATTGCCAGATAAATCTTCATAAAACTTCTTCATTCCCCCTTTTCCCCAATTCACAGGTAGAGGAAGGCGGGTCCTGAAGTCACATAACTTCTTATCGATATCTATCACCAGTTGATGCTCTTTTGCTAGCTTAAGCTCTTCACAGGCATATGAAAAATGCTCTTGTGCATCACACCATACGCATCTCTTAGCCCCTCCAAACCCACCAGTTGCTCGTCTCTCAAAAGGTCCAGTGTTTCTTTGAAATGTGGCTTGCACTGGTGGTGTAGGTATCAGTTGGGCAACAGGCTGCACTGGAGGTGCAGGCTGTGGCATCACATAGCCTTGCAAATTTGGAATGGGCATAGTGCCTCTCTGTAAAGTATCTGCATAACTCGTATTCGCCTGAGGAGGAGTGGGGTTCTGATATCCCATAGAATTAACTTTATTGTGAATACTCGCCATTTCTTTTGACATAGACGCTTGCATCGTAATAAGATTCTCTATCTGTCGACTGAGAATCTCAACCTGTAGCTCCATTGGCGATCGTGAAGTGGATGCAACATTAGCAAAAGCTGACGCTGCAGGCACATTCGGAATTGCCGGAAGTGGAGCTTCCCTAGGCGGTTGTGGTGTTACCACTGCAGGTCTATCATATAACACCGCCTGGCGTTGCCTCATTTGGGCAACTGCTTCTACCTCTCTCCTCACTACACCCCAATCTTCAGTCAATCCAAATCTCTTCCCAGGCTCTTCAATCCTCCTTTCGACCTCAGTCCTGTCTTCAAGACTTAAGATCCTAAGGAAAGATATAACTAGATCAGGTCTCAAGGCATCTAAATCGGGTTGTGGAAGTTGTTCATATCTTCTCAAGAACTCATTCAAAAGTTGAGTGAGGGATGCAGTGGGCTTTGGAGAGCTTATCCACCGCAAGAACCCTTCTCTAATGTGTTGGGAAAAGTCTTCTAAATAAAACAACTTATGTAATTCTTTTCTGAATTCGGCCCAAGGCTTTGCTATATGTGCAGTAATAGGGGCTAAAATGGATCCTGATACTACCCGTGTAAAGTAATGTATAAACACATCCTCGGGTAGACCATAAATCCGTGCCTGTTCCTCAAAAACATCTAGGTACTCGGTTACGTTCAAGCCTGTAAACTTCCCTTTTTCTCTCAATACCGCTTGAACTACGCGGGCCCCTTGTTTCTCTATTACCATTTCCTTGAATATATCCTCCATCTCTCTTCTCTGCTCTGTCCTAGAATGTAGCACAAGGTCTAGCGTAAGTGGCTCAATTATTTCTCTAAGCTCTGAGTAGAGATCAGAGAAGAGGCTTGATGAGTCACGAGCCAGGAGGTAAAGGTCAGTCTAAGCTCTTTGATTTGCCTAGGCCACAGTCTAGTCAAACTGTCCTCTCTTCGATTCCCAAGATCTCAATGTATTTTCCCCCTTTTTGTGATAAGTTTTCTAATGTTTTGTCTAAGCTATGAAATCAGTAAATCTCTAGTCTTAGCAAGAAAAAAAAGTGCTCACACGTATGGACTAAACTAATGCAAAGCGTGGATGCTCAAACGCAGACAGCAAGACAGTCTTTCTGTTTCAACAGTGTGTGTGAAACAATGCAAAATTCAAATAACTTGAAGTGCTAGTACCTGGAATCTCTGTCTGATGCCGAGGTTCTTGTCTCTTTCCTCAAGGAGTGGGTGGCGTGTCGAGGATCACCGGGCAACCGCCTCGCTTCACGTCGGGTTCAGGTGTCGGGAAGAAGGAGGTCGTGGCGGGAAGCCGGCGCGTGGGGTTGGATCAGGCCCCGCTCTGGTGCGCCGTTCCCGCTGTCCTGCGAGCGGCGTCTGCGCGCTGGGCGCCTCGCCTGTGCTCTCTGGAGCGTGCGCGATCCTCGTACGCGTGGGACCCTCGCCCCTCGGAAGTGTCGAGATGTGCGTGCGTGCACGACCGTAGGCGTCGAGAAAGAGACAAATCAAATACAGCACTGAATCTCAAAATCACTGGGTCGGTGTGTATACAAACTCGATGATATAATAAAATCTCAATGATACAGTGGTGCCCGCAACAGTGCGGGTCTCTGATACAAAAGTCCGCTACAGTGCGGATAGATAAATAAAAATAAATGCCGTCGCTACAGTGCGGATCGGCTGGATATGATGTAGGCTTCCCGCTACAGTGCAGGAAGTCACCCTCGATCTCTGTCTTCTGGTCTTTGCGATTTAATCTTTTCTTCACTTTTCTTCGGTCCAAACTTTTCTTCAAATCCTCACTTTGCAGCTCTTTACTTCAAAAATCCGCGCAAATCAAACCTGCAGAGTACACGCACCAAGAAGATCAACGAGGAAAAACAAATGAGGCTTGGCCCTCTATTTATAGGCTCCCCCATCCTTCTCTCCTTGCGACGTTTATCTAGAAGTTTCCAACCTCCCTACTCAACTTTCCAATTTCAGACGACCATGCATGTTCACTTACTATTCTTGGAAAATCCCATCTCTTGATTCTATTTTTGATTTTGTCCTTTTTATTTTTCCTAAATTAATGTTTTGGTTTCACACTGTATGCAGGGTTAATTAATCTAATGGTTTGGGCTAAGATAAACACCAATTCCAAGGGTCCGACCTAGGGTTTTTGGTTGGGAAAATTAAGGGTTTGCTCACAATTATCTCAAACTCGCCAATTCATGGGTTTATTTATAGTTTCGGCCTAAACTCCAAGGGTTTCCAAGGGTTCGAGTCCGGTTTTCATGGGGTCTAACGTCAGTTATTTACACGCACGGGTCTAACACACATCTCAAACATGTTTTCGCATCGCTCAATCAATTAATTCGGCCTAAATGTGTACAAAATATACAACTCTCTCGATTGAAACATCACACAAAAACTCAAAAACAATGAACTTTTGAAAAAAAACTCAGTGCACACTCCCTGCGGGATTTCATCCCGACAGCGACAGACACCGTCTATCGCGACAGACCAAATCACGACAGACGACAGACAGCGTCTATCGCGACAGACACCGTCTATCGCGACAGACAGAAATCCACGATAGACCCCGTCTATCGCGACAGACACCGTCTATCGCGACAGACCAAAATTCCACGACAGACAGCATCTATCGCGACAGACACCGTCTATCGCGACAGACAGAAATCCACGATAGACCCCGTCTATCGCGACAGACACCGTCTATCGCGACAGACCAAATCACGACAGACGACAGACAGCGTCTATCGCGACAGACACCGTCTATCGCGACAGACCAAAATTCCACGATAGACAGCGTCTATCACGACAGACCAAAATTCCACGATAGACAACGTCTATCGTGACAGACAGCCCCCACGATAGTTTGTGTCTATCGCGACAGACAGACATTTTCGGCAAAAATTAAGGGGTAAATTTTTGGAAATTTAGGCTAAATTTTGGGCATATTTGCACTCTCAAATACTCATACACTTACAAAGGCCTTAGAAAAATGCATTAAAACCCCTGAAAGGTTCTGTTTGTCTAGTTAACCCCCCGAAACCCTGAACGGTCATAACTTTTTCATACGAAATCCATTTTTTGAGCTCTAGGGCTTGTCGGAAAGCTCGTGGCATATACTACACGCCCTCAACTGTTTTTTTATAAGAATAATGCATTGATTTTCAGATAGGATATTTGGAAGTTGACACACTGAGGGGTAGGAACACCAAGGGAGCTCTAGAGGAAATTTCTAGCAATACAAAAGGGGGAACAAGGGTCATTAAAAAAGTGTCTGAAATAAATTGTCTATCAATTGAAAGGTCAACTTGGAGCTAATCTTGGGACTGATGCAGGTCTATTGAGAAGCAATTGAGAGCGTCCAAGCAAGGGTTTTGCGCATGCTTGAGAATCAACTTCTCGAGCACTAGAGAGCAAGGTTCAGCAAGAAAGGTCGGAATACTCTCAACTCCTCTTCGTCAATTCCTAGCTTAGGCTTAGAACGATTAGAAGTAGGAGTAAGTCAGGGCGACGATAGGCAACTATCAAGTTGAAGCATACCTAAACTTTCAAGCTCAAGCTAAGGGCATAATCCTTGTACTGTCGAGAATTTTAAAGGGAAAGAACTTAACGTGGAACGATCAACTGTAAGTACGAAACAACATTCAAATATTCCTGACGACGTGATATCAGACAAGACCTTAAACACGATAAAATAACTAAAAAGAACCAAGCGACTAATATAAAGTAACCAGCAACGAGGTTGTACTCTGGGCAAAGAATTGGGCTACTTAGATAAGCATATGAACCTTAGATCAGGACGACATCTAGTAAGGGAGAGACAAAGCCTTAGATCTTCAGAGGCTAGTGTTAACCACACTGCTAGGTCTTGGGCCCAGCAGTTGAGCCACCACTCGTACTACCCTAGCTCTGAGACCAATGAGTCAGAGATGTCTCAAGGCATGGACAGACCTATGGGGAGTTCAGGTGTGCCATACTTGTACAGGGTGGAAGGCCCTTACAAAACACAGTTGGAATACCTTAGGACCAACCGATTAGGTGCTAGCATCTATGAGGACGGCCTAGGAAGATCCGTGGTCCAGATTAAAAACCCTGACCAATCCATAGGACTAGAGCACCCAGCTGTCAAGTTTGAAAACGGTGCATACCTGGACAAAGAAGGAACCATATACGTAGTCACCAGTCACCCAGATAGGACAGATGAATTTGGAAATGTAATCTCAGAAGCGGACTTAGGTGACTTGGAACAAGGAAACATGGGAATAGAACCTAGAACACCCCGAGGCAAATCTGTTCTCACTAGGATTATCACACCTGAGTGGGTTCCCCAAGACAACAAGAGCATAGATTTGCTCCTCAATCGAGAAACTGACGAAGCCTTTTGGAGGTATAAATCTAATCAGCCAACTGTTATAGGAACAATCATGATCTATGAGTTTAAGGATCCTGATAGCCCAGGCAGAGTGACCTACTTAGATCACACTTCGCAGAGGATCTTTGTGGTGACACAAAATGATAGGCATGCTTACACTTGGAAAGGTGAATTTGTTTTCCCCCAACCAAGATCGAATGTATCCTATGGTCACCCTGGAGCTGGAACATCCCAAGCTCATGGAATGCAAAGAGACAGAAGTAGAGATAGACCAGAAGTAAGCTTTGCCAACCCAGTGGGAAGAGAGAGAACGAGGACGGAAACAAATAGAGTAGAACCTGAGATACTTAGAGCTCACAGGAATCAAAGAAACACGGATGAGTTCCCTCTACCACGACCTAGAGAGCACACAAGAACCTTGAGACCGACTCAGCTAGTCAAGTCCATGAAGAACTACTTCGATGGCACTGGAGATCCATACGATCATGTGGCTGAGTTTAGGCAAGTCTTGAGAGCTGAACAAGTGGAGGATCTATTCACGCAATACAATGCCTTTGGTCTGACCCTTAGGAACACTGCCCTGACATGGTTTCAGCCACTAAATGAGAGGCAGTTCAGGAGCATTGACCAACTCCTAGAGGCTTTCATTATTGAATTCTCTAAGAGTGGCATAAGGCATAATACCTCCTCGCTGATTCACAGCTTCAAGCAAACCCCTCAAGAAACCGTGAGACTTACAGGAAGAAGATTTAGGCAATACTTAGAAAGATGCCCTATCTCGGAGCTACCCACACCAGCTAAACAAGTGGCTTTATTCCTGGATGGATTGCTAAGTACTAAATTGAGATCTTATGTGTACTTGAAGGACCCTAGGACCATAGAAGAGTGTGTACGCATGTGTATTGACATTGAGGACAACCTAGGGGAGGAGTTAGAGCTTTCCAAGATATACAAAGACGCGGATAGTGCCTCTAACCTCTCTTCCACGCAATCCACATCAATTGAGGAACTGGCAGAGAAAGTAGCTCAGAAGTTAGGTGTCACTAACAAACAAATCCCAAGGTTTGCCCCTGTGAAAAGGTGCTATACTTGTGGTGGCGACCACATGGCGAACGTATGTCCCATTATGGCTCAACCCCAAGTTAATCCTAGTAGCCAGTACTGCACCATAGAACGGAGATACACCAATCACACCGCACAAGATTGCCCATACAACAAGCAGGCAGTTAGGCAACCCTACCCTCAGCCATACCCGCAGCAAGGAAGATACCAGAACCCGTACCCTCCACAACCATATGGCAGGCCACAACAACCGTATCAGCAACCCTACCAAAACCAACAAAGGCCTCAGTCAGTGTTAGCTCAACAACCCCCTGCCCCAGCTAATGTGATTCCGGTAAAGTATGCTGTTGTAGAAGAAAACCTGAATAGAGCTATAGTCCCTGTAACACCCTTGCTTTCTGAAAGTGACCTGAGTGACCATAGCTTTGATTCTACACATGTTGATAGTCCCCAGGCGTACTACATGCAGTCTCCAGAACATGGTGAGTCCTATTACAGCGAAGAGCCAAATGAACCTAGTTGGGAGTCAGATTATACAAACGTCATGTATGCAAACCCCAACCCTAGGCCTCAACCTAGGCAGGTAAGACCTCCATTCCCAAGAGGACCGTGCTACAGATGCCAAGGAGATCACCTCATTCGTGATTGCCCCTTACCTCCACCTACACAAAACCAGTCAGTGACGATCCAAGGCTTCTGCCAAGATTGTGGAAAAGAGCATCTCTTACGAGATTGCCCAAAGAACCCCAATAATATGCCAAAAATCACGCCTATCAATGTTATTGGGTTAGTGGTAGATTCCAGCGGAAGTGTCACTTCCACTGCACCCATACAGGCAGTCACTAGAGCTCAAACAGTGCAGCAAAACCAAGGGGTAAGCAAGGAAAAGAGCCCAGAAGCCAGCGATACTGAGAGCCAAAATAAGAAAAGGACTAGAGCTTGGAGAGATAGCCGCGAACGCATGAAAAGGCAATGGGCAAAGAAGATGAGTGAACTTGAGGAAAGTCTACGAGAAACCAAGGCTAAAATCATAGAGATCACATCTCAACCGCACTCTCACACATTCCCACCGCTACCATCCCCATCACCCTCCATCCCTCCACCCTCTAACACACCCCATGTAACCCACCCACCACCCCTAGTAGGATCAGTATTAGCTGATCCCACTCCTGAAGACATAGACATGATGCTTAAAGCATATCAAGCCAGAATCCAAGAAGGGCCAAATGTCACGGATCATGACAAGTGCTATCCTAGAGCTGACCTAGAGATAGAAAGAACCAAGCTTTGCGCGAAAATGGTCGCACTGGCTGAGACTATGTTTGAAGCCAGTCGCCTTTTCAATTACTCGGGCTCAGCCAAGACGCAATTACACTTGGATGGACTTCTAGAGAAGTTAGAGGGCATAATTGCAAGATCTGCCAAGGAAGAAAAAAATCAAGAAAGGGAGAAAGCAAGCAAAAACATGACCCATCCCCCATCAAAAGTTTATGTGGCCAATTCCACTGAACCAGACAATTCCCCCCCCCCCCCTAGAAAGAATGGAGAATCTAATGGCACAATCACAAAAGGAACCAGCCTCTCAACACAAGGGCAAGGCAAGTGAAAGAGTAAGCATTCCTGCCCAAGAAGCCTATGTGCCCAACTCTACGGAGCCAGACACATCATCTTCTATGAATCGGTTCACACCAGAATTCCTACGTGAGATTCAAGAAGACAAATGGGCTAAGGAAAGTGAAGTCCCTCCTCCCATTGAACTTGTGGATGATGCACATGACCAATTCCCACAAGACATCCCATCCATTTACGGAGAGCAGGAGAGTATCGAATCTCAAGAAAGATTAGACTTCGAGTCTAATTCCTTACAGGAACTACCCCATTTCACAGGCCCATGGGAAGCAAGGTCCACCTGTATGAGAGCACCTAAAGTCATGGTAAGGAACGAAGATTCAGTCATACCTAGGAGCACAGAGGTAGTGAAGAACACCAAAGTGCAGTATAATCTCAAGTTAGAAGAGCTACTCAAGGTTAGACCTGAAGTATGGAAACATGTAGCCAAACAAGTACCTGAGATAGCCAAACCTCGTTCCCAGGTAGGATCCCATAGGACAGTGCCAGAAATTCCCTTGGATAAGATAGGAGATATGTGTGAAGGCGAAGAAGGGAACACCTATCTTCCCATCACCTACCAGGAGTACACCACCAAGGCAATTTTGGACTCAGGTGCAGGAGTTGCAATTGCCACCACTTCCCTATGGAAGCGTTGGGGCAAGCCGGCACTCAGGCCCACGAGGATGAAATTGCAAATGGCCGATGGTCACATAGAGAGACCCTTAGGATTGCTAGAAGGAATAACTCTCACCACTTGTGGTGTCGAGTTTGAGCATACATTTGCCATATGTGACTTCAGCAAAAATCATTCCTATGAGATGATTTTGGGAAGACCATTTATGTGACAGTTGCAAGTGGTACAGGATTGGGGAACCAATTCTTTGTACCTGCAGCACTTAGGTGTTACAACCAAAGTAAATCTCAAAGATTACTCTCATAGAGATGTACCTCCTATCCAGTGGAATCCCATCCATAGAGACAAAGATGATACGGAATCTGTGCATTCCATAGGGTCAGGATCCTCATGGATGCATGAAGACACCCACTTATGGATGTGCAAAGTAGCAGTAGAGGAAGAGAAGAGAGAAAAGGCCAGAGAAATAGGTGCAAACGAAACTCATAGACCCATTCAAGACCCAGCCTATGCACCTGTAGTTTTTCCTGATGAGGAATTTGAACCCAATGGCTGGGCAGAAATTTTAGCAAAAATGGACGTAGCCATCAATGAAGAACAATGGACACCTCACTGTGATGAGGATGGCTATGATATTTCAGTCTTCTCCATAGAGCCAATCATGGGAGAGGCAGTTCTAGAAGAATGCGAACCTAGCCCTGATGCATTTGAGGATGCAAGTGACTCCGATCTAGAGTCAAGCATTATGGACCCACCATTTGCATCAGATGAAGAATACTTCCATGAAGTAGAATTTCAACCCCAGAGGCATGGAGAGGTTACAAATGATGTAAGATTAGCAACACATGTGACCCCGAAGGAAGAAGGGAAGAAACGAAAGGAGAAAGAAGTCTCACCGCAAGAGGAAGAATCTTTGTTTGAGGTTCCAGAAAATTTTAAGAAGTATGAGATAGATGACAGGAGAGTCATGATAAGAATGCCTAAACGAGAGGCACAATCGGGAGAGGCCTATGATAACAAAGAAACCACCAAGAAAATAGTAGTGGCCCTAGAAGAAGGAGAGGAGAGATGCACGTACATAGGCCATGACCTAACAGAGGAAGAAGAGCATGCGTTGATAGCCTTGCTAAGAGAATACAGAGATGTATTCGCTTGGAGTTACAAGGATTTGAAAGGTGTTGACCCCGACATATGCTCACACACCATCCCCATGACTTCAGATGCCAAACCCTCGAAGCAAAAGCCCTATACATATAACGATAATTACGCTACTAAGATCAAAGAAGAGATAGATAGACTGGTTGAAGCTAGATTTATCTATGAAATTGAGCACACTGAATGGGTATCCCCCATCGTAGTGGTGCCCAAGAAGAATGGCAAGCTGTGTGTGTGTATTAACTTGAAAAAGGTTAATGCAGCCACGATTCGAGATAACTATCCGCTTCCCATCACAGAACATCTCTTAGAAAGAGTGGCAGGCAAGGAAGTGTACAACTTCCTTGATGGATTTTCGGGTTACAATCAAGTAGCCATAACTCCAGAGGATCAGCATAAGACAGCCTTTGCCACAGAATAGGGCATTTTTGCCTTTAGAGTAATGCCATTTGGGCTTACCAATGCACCAGCTACCTTCCAAAGGCTGATGTGCCATGTATTTAAAGAGTTCCTGAGGAAAAACTTAGAAGTCTACGTTGATGATCTTTGTGCTCATTCCAACATTAGACAAACCCATATCCCTGAGCTCAGACAAATCTTTGACAAATGTAGAGAATATCAAGTCTGCCTAAACCCCGAAAAATGTGTTTTCATGGTCAGGCAAGGCAAGATTTTAGGGCACATAGTGTCAAAGAATGGCATATCTACTGACGAAGAGAAAGTGAGAGCTATAGCAGAGCTACCTAGGCCAAAGAATGTCAAGGAAGTACAAGCTTTCATGGGGCATTGTGGTTATTACCGACGATTTATACACATGTATGCTGTCATTGCAAAGCCCATGTACGGACTTCTGACAAACTTCGAGTGGACGGATGAATGTGAAAATTCCTTCCAGGAGCTTAAACGAAGATTATGCTCAGCACCAATCTTGACCACATCAGATTGGAATAAACCATTCCATGTTCATGTGGATGCATCCAATTATGCCATTGGGTGTGTGCTTGCTCAACCTACTGGTGAAGGTAATATGGATCTTCCAATTGCCTACGCTAGTAGACAATTGAATGCGGCTGAACGAAATTACACCACTACAGAGCGAGAAGGATTAGGCATGGTATATGCAGTTAAGAAATTTAGACACTATTTGCTTGCAAATAAGTTTAAATTTTTTACTGATCATCAGGCATTGCTATACCTCGTAAACAAGCCATGCAATACAGGAAGATTAGTGAGATGGTTTCTCTTGCTCATGGAATATGACTTTGAAGTTGTGGTAAGGAAAGGTAGGACTCATTTGAGAGCTGATCATCTTTCTAGGCTCACATCGGGAGAAGCCCCACAAGGAGTATCAGATGACCTTCCTGATGCTTACTTGTTTAATTTGGAAGTGGTGCCGCAGTGGGCTAAGCCATTGGTACCAGTATTGACATACGGGCCTAACCATCCAGTGGTAAACACACGGAATAGAGAGGTTGTAAAAGCCCAAAAGTACCACATCATGGCAGGAAGTATGTACAAGCACACAGATCAAGGGATCTTGGCTTGTTGCGTAGAAGAGGATGAGTACGCTAAATGGTTGCAATTAGCACATGTAGGTGCGTTAGAGCAACACTACTCAAAGCAACGAACTTTATAGACTCTAAAGAGACTCGGCGTGCATTGGCCGACTATGGAAGCGGATGTCCAAAAGTTGTGCAAGGAATGCCCAATCTGTTGCACTAAACCACCAGTGGAACACGCCACTCTTTATCAAGTATCCATTGTGCCAGATTGGAGCGAACCTCTAGTATCCTTCCTGAGGACAAACACATTCCCTCCAGACATGACTCTGGCTAGGAAAAGGAGTTTAGAACAAGAAGCCCTGGATTACTCACTCATTGGTGATAATCTATATAAGCGTGGCAAAGATGGTTACCTGAGGCTATGTGTCCATGAAAGTGAATATCTTAAGATCTTGGAAACTGCTCACCAAGGAGTAGCAGGAGGACACTTTGGACCAGATCGGGTGATCAAGGCAATACTATTTGCGGGCTTCTGGTGGCCTACCCTTCACATGGATGCACATACCTATGTGAAACGGTATGATGTCTGTTAGAGGACTCAGTATCCTATACGCAAAGATGAGATGCCACTGAAACCTATGATGGGTGGACGTGCGTTCTCTAAGTGGGGAATAGACTTCGTAGGTCCTATTAATCCCCCAGCTAAGGGTTCTCATGCGGAATACATCATTGTGGCAACAGATTATCTCACCAAGTGGGTGGAGGTAAAGGCTACGACAAAGAACGATGCTCAAACAACTGCTAAATTCTTGTTTGAGAATGTGTTCACAAGATATGGGCTACCTATAGAGCTTGTCAGTGATAGAGGCACTCATTTCTTGAACGAAGTGATTGAAAATCTACTCCAAGAATTCTTGGTAATACACAAGAAGTCTGCCCCCTATCACCCTCAAGCTAATGGACAAGTTGAGAGCACTAATAAGATCTTATGCAATGTACTGACAAAATTAGTGAACACTAAACGCTCTGATTGGGACAAACAGCTACACCATGCTGTTTGGGCATACCGAGTTGCCTACAAAACGGTACTCCAAGCCACCCCCTTTCAGATGGTATTTGGCCAAAACGCTGTGCTACCCCTGGACTTCTTGATTCCTACATTGAGAGTAGCACAAGAGCACGAATGGACAGGTCATGAGCTCTCCTCTAGGATCTTTGACCTTAAACGATTAGGGGAAACAAGACTGAGAGCCGCTGCAGGAATATACGCAGCCAAGAAGAGACAGAAGGCATACTTTGATGCCCATGTGAAGGATAAAGGCTTGAAAGCAGGAGATCTAGTCTTAGTCTATACACTGAAACAACACGCGAGGAAACTAGAAAAGAGAGGCTACGGACCTATGATCATCAATAGGATCTCCACGAGTGGAGCAGTACAATTAGCCACGTTAGAGGGTGATATTCTCCCAAACTATATTAGCGGTTGCAGAGTCAAGTTGTATCAGGAACCCCTCACGGAGGAAATGCTCAGCCGACTCAACACTGCTAAGAAACGCAAAGAGGAAGAAAAGCGAATTCGAGAAGAAGCTCAAGCAGAAGCTTTAGAACGCATCAGAAGGATGAAGTTACGAAGGCAAGGTAGAGATAAGCCTAGAATGAATGACTATGCAGATCAAGGATATCCTATGGCCATGTGTGAAGTCGCAGGAACAAGCTCGCATAGGATAATTGATGGACGTCCTTTCATAACCCTAGATATAGGACAAGGAAAGAGTGTAAGGACCTTAAGAGCCTTGATTGACTCAGGTGCAGCCACTAGTGCTGTTAAATTGTCTTACTGGCAAGAGTTGCAGTTAACTGTCAATCCTGTGGAAGCATATCTCATAGGATTGGGAGGCATGGAAACCCCTTGCATGGGCGAGGTGGAACTTCCCCTCTACATTCATGATGAGGCAATGACAGTTAAAGTACTAGTGTGTCAAGATGAGGATCTCACTGAACCTCTTGTCTTGGGTCAAGACTGGATCTATGACCAAGCAGTCAACTTAAACCTAAGAAGTGGACTTCTTCAGGTATGGGTCAATCATAGTCGAATTACAGTAGAGTTAGATAATGGAGCACTCAAGGAACTAGGAAAGGCACAGACTCCTGGTCCATCCAGGGGTGCACATGAAGTTGACCATGCTGTTCTTGTCCAAAACTATGTGTTGCAGAGGAGTGATATTCTCAAAAAAGGAGTCAGGGATGCAACGGAACTCCCTTCTTTTCCAAAGACCAGAAGGAGGCAGCAACCAAAGGTGGATCAAAGGCAGAAGAAGCAGAGTACTACCTATGCCGGAAATCAAAAGTACCTGCACAGCAAAATGTCTCAGCAAGTAAACCAAGTGTGGGTGCGGAAAGGCGAACACCCGGTTGCACTCAAGCCAACCACACGGGCAAAGCCTCTTATTAGTAACCAACAACATGACACTAATAAGAAGTCTTTCAGAAATTCTTCTGCTAACGTGAAATCTATTTGGGTGCCCAAGCAGTCGATGAAGGCTAGCTCACATTCAAGACAAATTTGGGTGCCTAAGGCTTGTTTGCGGGCTCAAATAGCTACACCAGGAACACACCCTACACAACACGATCCATTCACTCGCACAGCCGGCATCCACTCGTTTTCAACACTCACGAACACACTAAGGCCCATGATCACGAACAGAATCACTTGTAAATGGGTCCCTAAAAGGCCTCATGTTCAAGCTGACACACCTATAAAGCTCTCGAGAGTCTCTACGGAATCAAGAGCAAAACCCATCCACTGCATTTGGCAGCCCAAGACTTGTAACAAACCCCCGGACCCCAATTGTAAATCCATGACCACCTACTAACCGCTGCACTCTCACTTCACATCATTCCACTTAACTCTTAGGTCCAACCAATTCCTAACTACACACACAAGCACCGAGCACTTATTAACCTACTAATCTCTCCCGAACCTCATGATACTGTTGTAATGGGGACAAAAAAATGATTTTAACTTGTCCCTTACAATATTAACATATGTTCCTATATTCTCACAGAATCAGAAGGCAAGAAGTGACATGGCAAAAGCGACAGGTCCGAGCTCACAAGTAGGAATACTTACTGCAGGAATCGATGTGGATAGTCTACCTGTGGATGTGCCACCAACTGAACGACCTGTGGAGCTGCAACACCTTCAGCAAATCCCGGTGCCGGATCCACCCATAGGGATCACAGAAAGAGTCCATGCCAATTCTCATTGGTTCAATGGCATGCCAAGTCCATTAGGAGAGGCCAAGTATATATGGGAGTCTAAGTGCGAGTATGACAGATCGTGGGTTCAATTCCAATTCTTCTCCAAGGAGTTCGAGACCCTACAGAACACCGAGGATCTCCAGACCATATGGCAACGTGCCGGGCTAGCAGAATACTTTGAAGCACCACTACCTAAACCAGATCTCCTCCGATGCTACTATTTGGTCTCCACATTACAAGCTAATGAAGAAAAGGACAAACCAGGATCATTTGTTCTTCCCTCCTTGCTGGGCAACAACGAGCTGAAGAGGTTTGAACTTACTGTGGAGTTGGTGAGCGACGCTTTGAATATGCACGGCACACATGTACCCTCTGAAAAGGATGCTCTCGTTCCCACTAACATGAAGGATAGGAAACTATTGAAGCTTAAAGACATGGCAGCACTCACACCAAACGTGTCCATCCCTCTCCGTATGTGCATGCAACATTTTGCTTTCCCCAGCCAAGACCGCTTCACACAACCACACAAGAGAATCGGGTTCGCTCTCTACTTAGCGGAAGCAGGTGCGTTACCAATTAAGCTACCGGTATGGATTATAGATCAATTGTATGAAGCAAATAAAAGGTCTTCTAGGAAATTAGTGGTGAACGGTTGCTGTGCAATCACACGCATTATTTACCGGTGCCTAGCATACGATGTTCCCATTGAACGTGCCTTAACTTGGGCACAATTACAAATGTTTAAGAAGCTCAAGATGTCCACACATCAATCCAAGCGCATGAGGGGTGCGATCCCTTGTGTCCAGACAAGGGAAGTTCTGACTACTCCTGAGGTATCGCCACGAAGGGAGACCACTGTACCTCCCTTTACCATTAGGATACCCAGGTCGGGATCTGAAACTACGACACAAGCTACCCCATCGGCTCCTCCTGTTCCACCTGAATTCGAATTTGCTGCAACTGGAGATGCTGAAGGAATGGACCCCCAGGACTTCGAAGCATTCTTACAAAGTACACAATTCTCTGATGTGGAGTTTTATTCAGATGCAGAGGAACAAGGCACATCCTCACGAAGAAGAAGAAAGTCTACAGACGGTGGACATGTACGTTGGAGTGACACTCAACAAGGTCAACAACAAGGACACCTAGAAGAAGAAGGAGCGTATGAAGAGGAGACCACTGAAGCCCCAGCCTATACAGCAGAACTCCGAAGGCTGTATCAAATTATGGAAAGAGTGTGATCGCAACAACTGCTCACCGAACAGAGCAGCAGAGTACTCATGACTCAGTTGTTGGAAGAAGCAGGAGTTGACTCAGAATATAGGGAAGGTCTCTTATTGATGGCAGAAACATATGGGGTAGTGGAAGCAGTGCGCACTGCCATTCAGAGGTCTCCAGTTCAATATGATCCACGAAGGTTCCAGACACGACCACTCTCAGGTAAGAATATCTAGATTCCCATTACAACTGCAGAAGAGCCAACTATTACATCTGAGCCTATCAGGACAACCTCCCAAGCAACCGAAACGGCTAGCCAAGAGCACCCAGTCACCCATGAGGAGTCCACCGAGCCACTACCTCCCACACCCCCACCATCGCCTCCTAGAGCAGAAACAGTGGAAATCACCTCGACCACTCAACCCACCGAACCAACCTTCATCTTCCGTACTCCCATCTCTAGTTCCACCCTATTCTCTACCTCTGATAACCCAATCTTTGAAGCAACCCCCATCACTACACAATCCACCGAACTGCTCATAGAGCCTGTCCTAGGGCAACCATCCCCCATGCCCTCAGCCATAGGTCATCCTGACCCTAGATCCACATTCATGGGTTTCCCTGCTACCACGCAACCCTTCATGCCCTCCTCAAATCTACGACCTCAACCCCCGACCTCTATCTCTCCATTTCTACAATCCCTCCATGACCTCCTTGCTAGAACTTTTCAACCCAGGTCTCAACCATTTCCTTTCTTTTCAGCTCCCCACCCCACTTCTCATCTATTCACCACTTCCACACACACACCACCTACCATTCCAATGTATATGGCAGACCCCACACTCGCACCCACTCCTGAAGGTATGGACATTTCACCACCCACGGCACCTCCCCCCACGATTCCACCTCCTCCCATTCCCCCTCCACCAATTTCACCCACACACACGACTTCAATAGACACATCACTCACTCTTCCCCTTCCCCAATTCCCTTCCCATGCATCTTCCACTGTAAACACCACCCACTCATCTATAGGAAATGCATTGGACACCATGCTAGCTTGTATATCAAACTTAAGGACAGATTACATTCAGCTCCAGCAACAGAATGAGCGCCTGCACGAGCACTCAGAGACACTACAGCACCGCCTCGCGGCACTAGAGGAGGAAAATGCTCGCCTCCACACACAGTTCCAAACTCTCCAAGAAGCTCATGGCATATTGGAGGTACAGTTACAGAACACAGATCAGGAAGCAATACAGGTGGTAGAAGGTCACCTACGGACACAGCTGGAACGCAACTCAAAACTTCAGCGAAATATGGCTCTACTCAAACGCCATCTTGCGGCCGCTCAGGAAGAGAATCGACGCCTGCAAGTACAAAATCAAGAGAACCTGGAAGCAGCTATTGAGAGCACACCGGGGGCACCGATCAGCCCATCAAAGTTTCAAGCAGTGACGCCCGATAATATCAAGATCATATTGGAAGACTATGCCATGCTGCTTGAAGCACATGACCAGCTATCGGAGGAACTGGGCCAACTGAAGCAGAAACACCAAAAAGAAACAACAGCAGCCTCTCCAACCACCCCCTCCGCGGCTTCACTTCTCACAGACTCAGAGGCCTTAAAAGAACTCCAGAAACAGGTCACCGACTTGCAAACACGTCTACTACAATATGAGAGACCACCTTCCCCTCCAGAGGCTCCCACTGACGAAGAAGTAGTACAAATTCCTGTGGAACAAACGTTTGAAGAAGAATACGACCCACAACCATTCCCAGGAGACCAACAAACAGAAGAAGCTCAGGACACATTGAAGGCACCACGGCCTCCATGGCTCCGTCAAGTGGAGGAAATCGGGAGTTCTCACGAAGAGCGCACAGTAGTGCAAAATCAGGCCATGAGGGTCATAGAGGAAACTGTGCTACAATCGGCTTACTTCAAGAACCTGTCATCGAGACGCCTTATCCTCTCATCTGAACTCCAATACAGGCCGTATTAAATTATCTTGGCTGATTATAATGCAGAAATACAGAGAGTCACGGGTCAGATTCCTACCTTTGCTACCCAATTTCAACCCGAAGATCTTCCTCCAGAGGTGCAAAAAGGCAAAATTCGTCAACCCACCTGGCGGCAGAAACTTCTAGAGACATATCCAGAAATGCTACGCACATGGAACAACGCGCCTTTACACCTCCTATACAATCCATGCTACGGACCAGTTCCACGCCGCAGGTCTTGGAAGACATTCAATATCAAAGTGCAGAACAACGCGCAATGCAAGGAATGGCTAAACTACCCGTACATTGCGCCACCACAAGGACCACCGTCGGTAGCATACATGATGGGAACAATTCACCACTGGATGCCGCGATTGAAGCCCATGCAAGATGTAGCAGCGCAAATGATGCTTAAAATCTTAGATATGATGCAGGTAGTCCTGAAAACTTTTAGAAATGCAGCCGCACCACAGGTACGTCTCCCGGGGTTTAGCAATGGAAACTATGACTTGGTGTATGACATGAGCACCACCCCCAGTATTCTTGTGGCTTACGCCTGGCATGCACGCATCAAATACCTCCCTGCATGTTACAAACAGACCTTCGAAGAAATGTTCAGATCAGGTTTCTGGGAGTATCACTCGGAGATTTTTGCACCGAAGCCAACACACCTGCTCCATCTTTTTGCTTGTGAACAAGCAATGTACTCTGAGTACTACACCACCCCGCAACCAGAGGCCCCTGGTGCAATAAATTGGGATGCATTGGAAGTTGATCTAGCAAGAGGCTTAAGGATAGGAGAACATGAACTTGCCACCAATGTCATCCAATACTATATCGACCACCCGAGAGAACAAAGGTCTGTCAGGGGCGACAGACGCTAGGAAGGGGGGCGTGTTGGCATACAAAGCAACAGAGGAGTCATGCACAATACGGCAACAAGGCCAAATCATTTTTTTTTCCATGGACTATTTACAACTCAAGTGATTTTAATCACTACACAAACATGGTAAATCCCGTTTTTGGTAGAATAGACTCCATTTTGTGCAAGCCGAGGAGTCCTCGAGCTTGAGGAGTATTAGAACTAGCGACATATCAATTTTCATAATTTTTAGACTCTGTTTGAGCCCTCAAATAGACTCTAGAACCTAATTTTTAACTAGGTCGGACACTAGGTCTGGACAAGACCAAAGCTAGTTAGAAAACTACAAAAAGAGCTAGAGAGCTCATTTTTGGGGTTAGATTGTTTGTGAATTGAGCTTATGTAAGAGACCTTTTGATTAATGCAAAGAACTCCATTGTTCCTCTCCTTGTTCTTGCCTTGTGTGCACGTGTGTGTGTATGTGTGTGCATGCTTGTGTGCTTCTCACTCACGCACTTGTGCCTTCACTTGCTCATAGTCTTCATACTAGTCCTCACGTCTCCACGGATTGACAATTATGAGGTGAATCTTCTCACGTTGGTACTCACCATTATGCTAGAGTGACAGATGTTCACTTCCAATTTGAATTTGAATTCAAATTGTTGGCTCTCTCTAAAAATTGATCCTCCATTATAGGAGATATTCCATCAATCAACTCATAAATTTTCCACGAGTTCTTCTTGGTAGGTGATTACAATGATTCCAAGTCAAATATGACTTTTACAAAAGGATAAAATGGTAATTAACCACTAGCATTGATTCATATGCATCTCCATATGTGTATGAACTACAAGCCAAATGTGTAGGCTTGTGAATTGCACCAACATATTTGAAGGTGTAAACGAGATCTAAAAATAGCCAAAATTGGTATGCTTGTTCTATCTAAGCTCCTCAAGCTCGAGGACTCCTCGGCTTACACAAAAGGGTGCTACTAATTACATAAAATGATTGTTCTATGATACATATGGTACAAGAGTGATAAAAATCAATGTTGGGGTTGTGAGAAAGTAATATAGAACATATTTCTTGGAAAAAATAGATGGCTTGGCTCCCCACTACTTCGTCGTAATCTGCCTTCACATGCTTCCTTGTCGTCTATGCCTTTGGCTACTTCCAAAGTGGTCAGTTGTGTAGTCAACCTCACATCGTTTGTAAGTTCTCTCTACTTTTGGGGTGAACTTCTACTTCATATAGGAATTCTTCTTCTGATGCACAAAAAGGATCCATAATGATTGATTCTAGATTGGAGTCACTCACTTCCTCAAGTACATCCGTGCTTGACTCACACTCTTCAAGAAGTGAATCACACATAAGTGGTTCTATAGTGAAGCCTGAAATGTCATAGCCATCCTCATCACAGTGTGGTGTCCATTGTTCTTCGTTGATGGCTACATCGATTGTTGCTAGTATTTTTGACCAACCATCAAGTCCTCACATTTTCAGGGAGTGAAAAGTAAACGAGGTGGTTCTTATGCTTGAGCTACACCATTCTTTGTACCTACAACACTTGGGAGTCACCACATCAATCTCAAGGACATAGAGAATCAGATGACATGGATTTAGTGCACTCCTGTAGCTCACTGATGAGTAGCACCTCCTTTAATGTCAATCCGGGAAGACGTGAGGATGGTATGAGGAACTCAAGCAAGTGAAGGCACAAGTGCGTGAGTGAGAAGCACACTAATATGCACACACATACACACACACGCGCACACACGGCAAGACAAAGAGTGAGAAGCAATGGAGTTCTTAGATTACTTTCCAAAAGCTCATACAAGTTCAATTCAGTTACAAGCTAACCTCAAAAATGAGCTCTCTAGCTCTATTTATAGTTTTTGACTAGGTTTTGGCCCTGTCCAGACCTAGTGTCCGGCCTAGTTAAAAATTAGGTTCCAGGGCCAATTTGAGGGCTTAAACGGAGTCTAAAAAATACGAAAATTGATATGTAGGTACTCTAAGGCTCCTCAAGCTCAAGGACTCCTTGGCTTGCACAAAATGGAGCTACAAAAATAGGAAATGGTATGTACAATGATTGTTAGTGATAAGAACCACTATTATAAAGATGTTGATTTGGAAAAATTTGAAGGGCCTATCTGCCAGATTTGCGTCGACTGCTTTGTCTACTTAGTCCTTCACCTCGCTCTGACTCTCTCCGCTGGCTTCCTTGTCTAGTCAGTCCTTGGGTGCCCATACTGCTCTCAACACCCCCCCCCTCTCTCGCATCTGTCGTCCCTGATAGACCCTTGTTGCTGGGAGTGTTGGATGTAATATTCCACAACCTGAGTGGCAAGCTGATGTTCTTGTATGCGTAGTCCTCTGGCCAAGTCTGTCATCATACGATCCCAATCATTT
The DNA here is from genome assembly GCA_020310875.1 of Ceratopteris richardii. Lineage (NCBI taxonomy): Eukaryota > Viridiplantae > Streptophyta > Polypodiopsida > Polypodiales > Pteridaceae > Ceratopteris > Ceratopteris richardii. The sequence goes on along the minus strand of CM035429.1, from coordinate 33,381,673 downwards.
GGTCCTGGAATGTCCGGATGTGGCAGACGTAACTGATCTGCATGGATCGCTTGTTCTACTGCGAATAGATGTAGCAAATGTGTGGGTCTGGGAATGAAAATTTCTGAATGATATTCCCAGAATCCCGTAGAGAACATTTCCTCAAATGTCTGCTTGAAGCATGCGGGTAAGTACTTTATTCGTGCATGCCAGGCAAAGATTATAGTGACCGAGGGAGTCTGGCTCATGTCGTAGACTAAATCCTTGTTACCTTGGGAGAATCCAGGGGCAGAGATGTATGGAGCTTGTACCATCCGAAAGGTTTTGAAGACAATGGTCATGAGCTCGAATATTTTCATACACATTTTCGCTGCTATGTCGGGTACATTATTTAGACGTGTAGACCAGTGCCGAATTGTTGATATCATGTAGGCTACGGTTGGGGTCCCTCGAGGTGGAGCAAAATATGGATAGTTAACCCAAGCCGAGCATTCTTTATTGTTGCGTACCTTGATCGCAAATGCTTGCCAAGATCTGCAACGTACCATTGGGCAATAACATGGATTATACTTGATATACAGTGGCATGGTTGCCCAGGTGCTCATCATCTCAGGGTAATCGGTTAGTAGACGTGCACGCCAATTAGGCTGGAAAATCGAGCCCGCACGCGCATCTATCGGTAAGTCCTCTGGCTCAAATTGAGTGGCAAATGTGGGCTCCTTCCCTGTATGTCTTTTAACTTCTGCATTATAATCATGTAGCAAGACAAAATAAGGCATGTATTGCGACTCTGATGTTGTGATTAACCGTTGGTGGGATAGGTTCTTAAAGTAAGAAGACTGAAGGACAGTTTCTTCCAGATTTGTGAGAGATTGCATTTGCACGGCAACGCGATCATCATGTGTCTTACCCACTTTCTCGACCCTTTTGACCCAATCTGGAACTTGAATTTCTAAAGTGTCCTGTCCTTCCTCTGTAGTCCGACCACCGGGTGTTGGCATTGGCTCGTACGGCTCTTCATAGCTGTCATCGACGAGGATTTCCACTACTGTTTCAGGTTCTGGTTCTTTAGTGGGCGAGGGTGGCCTTTCATATGGTAAGAGGCGTGCTTGGAGTTCTGCCACCTGTTTTCGGAGGGTCTCTACTTCTTCTGTGGAGTGTTGCAAGATTACCGGCTCCTGTTGAGCTGTGGGGGCACTGGCTATCTGTTTCTTTAGGTGTGCACATTCAGTCTCTAACTTCTCATATGACTCCAAGAAATTTGCATGCTCCTCAAGTAAGATGCGAATGTCTTCCGATGAGACTGCTCTATACTTGGTAGGGCTAATGGTTGCTCCTACAGTTCCTTCCATAGCCACTTCAAAGTTGTCTTGGTTTTGTTGTTGAAGCCTCTTGTTCTCTTCTAGTGCTGCTCCCATATGCTTCCTTAATAGCCCAAGGTTGCGTCTGAGTGTAGCATTAGATATCATTTGCGCTTGGAGCACTATTTCTAGTTCCTTGACTGCTTGATCATCTACTGTCGATGTCTTTGATTCCAATTCGGAGTGAGCCTACTGTAAGGTGGTATGCTCGGTTAGGAGCATTTGGTAATCAGCTTCAAGAGTGATGACTCTAGCTTGCAGACGCTGAGATTCTGCCTGGAGGGCCGTAGTGCGTTCTTCCAATTGATGGTATTCTTATTGTAGTTGTGCACAGTGAAGTAATGTGTTGAACGTGCTATTTACATTATGAGATGCAAAGGGAAAAGTTTGAAATGCAGGGGAGGTGGGATTGGGGAGGGAGGTAGTGAATGCTGTGTGTGCCAATGATGTGGTGAGTGGTGAGGTGGGGGGTAGTGGAGGGGGAGAGGGTGGAATTGTGGGGAGAGGTGCTGTGGTGGGTGAAATGTCCATTGGGTCAAACAGAGTGGTGTGTATAGGGGCTACCATGTAGGTGGGTATGGTAGGTGAAGTGAGTGTGGTGTTCGTGTAAATTGATGTCGTTGCGAACAGCGGGGAAATGTGCCTCTGAAACATTGGAGAGCGGATGAACTGCTCCACAAAGGACGGGTATTGGGGTGGTGAGGTTAGGTTGAAAGAGGCGTAGGGGCCAGATGGGAAGTGATGTTCATGGAATGGAGGTATCCGTATTGGGGGATAGGCTGGGAAACACAGGGTGCCTTCAGTGGGTGCAGGGTTTCCAACCACACTTGGGATTATGGGATGACCCATTATGGGTTCGGAGGGTAGAAGGGTTGAAGTGTACAAGGGATTGGTGACGAAAGAGAAGAGGGTGTCTTGTGAGGTGGGTTCTCGAAAACAAAATGATGTGACTGAGGGTGGGTTATAAGTGAAGGTAGAGGGTTATGACTGGCGTTTCTTCCATGGTGGGAGGTGGTGGTGGGGGTGGAGAAGGTGGTGATGGGGGATACTGGGGTGAGATGGGTGATGTCTGAACGAAGGTTTCGGCAGAGAGGTCAATGGTGGTGGTGGGGGTAGCTGTGGCTTCAATGGTTACCTCTTGTTCTGTGAAGGGCATCCTGATAATCTTACCTGCTCGTGGTAATGTGTCGACTCTGCGTTTGTCATACCTCATGGACTGGCGGACTGCAGTGTGGACAGCCTCCGGAACTCCTAAAGTCTCTGACACTAATTTGAGGGTGTCAATGAAATGTTGATCCACCCCATCATCTGATAGCATTTCTTGCATCAAAGCTTGACCTGACACAAGCGAGAGTTGATGCCTTTCTTGCACTGCTTTGATTGTGTCGTATAACCTTTGTAGTTGAGCTGTATATGCAGGTGCACCTACAATTTTTGGCACTTCTTGTTGCTCATCATGATGCTCTTGATCATAATCCTCCTCATCTTCCTCCTGTTCTTCATCTTCATCATCCTCTTCATCCACTTCCACTGTGGTGACAGGTACTTGGGCGGTTGTTGCTTGCGTTTGCACATTCTCCACTTGTTGTGCCTCTTCTGCCTCCAGCTCTACATCTTGTAATAATTGTTCAAAATCTTCATTCGTGAGTTCTTCCAAAGGTGCACCACTGGGAAATTCAAGATCGGTTGGGATGGGAGGGAATATCAAGGTAGAACCATCGGTGCTGCGTCTTGGAAGTAGGAGTGTGAATGGTCGGACTCTTCGGGGTGGAGGGGTGACGTCTGGTGTTAGGGTGGCTCCACGTGGTTGAGCACATGGGACTTGGACAGTGCCTCTCATCTTCTTAGAAGGGGGTCCAGTGGATGTCCTACCTCTAAACTGCTCTACACAATTCCACATTAGGGCCCGTTGAATAGGGATGTCATAAGCCAAACACCTATAAATGATTCTCATCAGAGCACAACATCCATATAAAACCTGTTTCCGCGGCCATCGTTTGTGAGCTAGGTGTATCTGATCAATTATCCAGTGGGGTAAGTTGATGGTGAGGCTCTGTGTCTCTGCCAGATACAAACTAAACCAAATCTTTTTGGGCGGCATGGTGAATCTATCTTGTGCAGGAAAAGCAAAGTTTTGCATGCACATGCGAAGGTGTATTGCAATATTAGGCGTCATGGACACCATGTCCTTGAGTTTGGTGAGGCTTTGATTCTTCATGTAATCCGGCACTAGGGTTTCCTTCTCTGTAGGTATATGCATTCCGCGCATATCTAGGGCCTCTCTCACCAAGTTGTTTGATAGCCTGAACCTCTTGAGCTCATTCCCCTTTGTCAGAGATGGAATCACAAATGAGCTTGCACCTTTTGGGTTCTTGTTTGGAGTCAAGGTGTTGATAAGATAGTAGCATCGCATGAAGTAAGGCTTTGGGAGCCGTGCACTGAAATATGCATCCAATCGTGCCTTCTCCCAAATCGAACGTAGACCTTTTGCATTTTGTAACTTCTCGAATTCTCTTGTAAAGAAATGGTATTTACCTTGCTTCCCATTGAAGTCCAACTCTGATTCCCATAGGTACGTTCCCTCTCCCAAGGGTCCTGCCACTTCACTAAACCAGTGGGAAGTTTTTCCTATGGGCATGGTATGGCCACTGGGAGGGTCCGCAATAGGTGTGATTTTGATGGCCTGCAATTCTTCTAGTCTTTCATTTGTCTCAGGCAAAACGGGTAAACTGTCTAAGTCCACCACTTGCTGGCTTGTTTCTGTTTGAGAGCTAGTTCCTGTTGCCTCAGCCATGTTGAAAACTTCGCAGCTGGTTTTGTGAGAATATATGAATAAATGTTAACATTGCAATGGACACAAAAATGACACAATGGACATTAACATGAGGTTCGGGAGAGGTTAGGGGGTTAGTAAGTGCTCGGTGCTTATGTGTGTAGTTAGGAATTGGGTAGACCTAAGAACTAAGCGGAATGATGTAGTGTGAGAGTGACGTAGTTAGTAGGTGGACATGGATTTACAATTGGGGTCCAGGGGTTTATTACAAGTTTTAGGTTGCCAAATGCAATGGATAGGTTTTGATCTTGACTTTGTGGAGACTCTGGAGAGTGTGATAGGGCATTTACTTGAAAAATGGGGCTTTTTAGGGACCCATTTACAAGTGATTCTACTTGTGCTCATGGAAGAATACGTGTTCGTGCGTGATGTGTAAGACTGGGCCTCAGATGTTCGTGTGAGTGAAACATGTTGTACAGGGTTTGGCCTTGGTGTAGCTATTTGAGCCCGCAAGCAAGCCTTAGGCACCCAGATTTGTCGTGATTGTGGGCTGGCCTTCATTGACTTCTTGGGTACCCAAATAGACTTCACTTTCGCAGAAGAATGTATGAAGGACTTCTTATTAGTGTCGTGTTGTTGATTACTAATAAGAGGTTTTGGTCGTGGTGTTGGCCTGGTCGGAACAGGGTGTTCGCCTTTTCGCCTCCATACTTGTTTCATCAGCTGAAACAATCTGCTTTGCTCCTTTTTTTGGCCTCCAATATAGGTAGTCTTCTACTTCTTCTGTATTCGATATGCCTTTGGTTGCTACATCCCTCTTGCCTTTGGAACAGAAGGGAGTGCCTTCTTATCCTTGACTCCGTTGTTGAGACAATCCTCTTTCTGCATCATACATTTTTGGACAAGAATAGCATTGTCAACTTCATGTGCACCCTTGGAAGGACCAGGAGTTCATGCCTTACCTAGTTCCTTGAGTGCCTCATTTTCCAATTCAACTGTAATTCGACTATGATTTACCCATACCTGAAGAAGTCAACTTCTTAGGTTTAGGTTGACCGCATGATCATAGATCCAGTCCTGACACAAGACAAGAGGCTCAGTGAGGTCCTCATCTTGACACACTAGTACTTTGACTGTCATTACTTCGTCTTGAATGGAGATGGGAAGATCCACCTCGCCCATGCAAGGGGTTTCCACACCTCCCAATCCTATGAGATATGCTTCTATAGGATTGACAGTTAATTTCAGCTCTTGACAGTAAGACAATTTAACAGCACTAGTGGCTGCATCTGAGTCAATCAAGGCTCTTACAGTCCTTGCACCCTTTCCTTGTCCTATATCTAAGGTTATAAAAGGACGTCGATCAATTATCCTATGGGAGCTGATACCTGAAACTTCACACATAGCCATGTGATATCCTTGATCTGCATCGGCATCTGGCCTAGGTTGCTCTCTACCTTGTCTTCTTAATTTCATTCTCCCTATGCGCTCTAAGGCTTCTGCTTGGGATTCTTCTCGACTTTGCTTTTCTTCTTCTTTGCGTTTCTTAGCAGTATTGAGTCGACTTAGCATTTCCTCTGTGAGAGGTTCCTGATACAACTTGACCCTGCATCCGCTTATGTAGCTCGGAAGAATATCATGTTCTAAGGTGGCTAGCTGTACTGCTCCACTCGTTGAGATTCTATTAATGATCATGGGTCCATAGCCACGTTTCTCTAATTTCCTCGCATGTTGTTTCAAAGTGGAGACTAGTACTAGATCACCTGCCTTCAAACCTTTATCCTTAACATGGGCATCAAAGTATGCCTTCTGTCGTTTCTTAGCTGCATATATCCCTGCAGCCGCCCTAAGTCTTGTTTCTCCTAATCGTTCAAGGTCAAAAAATCTAGAGGAGAGTTCATGACCCGTCCATTCCTGTTCTTGTGCTACTTTCAATGTAGGTATTAAGAAGTCCAACGGTAGCACGGCGTTTTGGCCAAATACCATCTGAAAGGGGGTGGCTTGGAGTACCGTTTTGTAGGCGACTCGGTATGCCCAAACAACATGGTGTAGCTGTTTGTCCCAATCAGAGCGTTTATTATTCACTAGTTTGGTCAACACATTGCACAGAATCTTGTTTGTGCTTTCGGCTTGCCCATTAGCTTGAGGGTGGTAGGGGGCAGACTTCTTATGAACTACCGAGAATTCTTGGAGCAGATTTTCAATCACTTCATTCAAGAAGTGAGTGCCCGTATCACTTACTAGCTCTATAGGTAGCCCGTATCTTGTGAATACATTCTCAAACAAGAATTTAGCAATTGTCTGAGCATCGTTCCTCGTTGTGGCTTTTACCTCTACCCACTTTGTCAGATAGTCTGTCGCCACAATGATGTATTCCGCATGAGAACCCTTAGCTCGGGGATTAATAGAACCTACAAAGTCTATTCCCCACTTAGAGAATGCACGTCCACCCATCATGGGTTTCAATGGAATCTCATCTTTGCGTATAGGAGGTTGAGCTCGCTGACAGACATCACACCGTTTCACATAGGTATGTGCATCCATGTGAAGGGTCGGCCACCAGAAGCCCGCAGATTGGGCATTCCTTGCACAACTTTTGGACATCAGCTTCCATAGTCGGCCAATGCACTCCGAGTCTCCTTAGTGTTTGTAGGGTTCGTTGCTTTGAGTGGTGTTGCTCTAATGCACCTACATGTGCTAATTGCAACCATTTAGCGTACTCATCCTCTTCCACACAACAAGCCAAGATCCCTTGATCTGTGTGTTTGTATATACTTCCTGCCATGATGTGATACTTTTGGGCTTTTACTACCTCTCTATCCTGCGTGTTTATTACTTGATGGTTAGGCCCGTATGTCAATACTGGTACCAATGGCTTAGCCCATTGTGGTACAACTTCCAAATTAAACAAGTAAGCATCAGGAAGGTCATTTGACACTCCTTGTGGGGCTTCTCTAGATGTGAGCCTTTAGAGATCATCCGCTCTCAAGTGAGTCTTCCCTTTCCTTACTAGAACCTCGAATTCATATTCCATTAGCAAGAGAAACCATCTTACTAATCTTCCTGTATTGCATGGCTTGTTCACGAGATATAACAATGCCTGATGGTCAGTAAAAAATTTAAATTTATTTGCAAGCAAATAATGTCTAAACTTTTTAACTGCATATACCATGCCTAATCCTTCTCTCTCCGTAGTGGTATAATTTCGTTCAGCTGCGTTCAATTGTCTACTAGCATAGGCAATTGGAAGATCCATATTACCTTCACCAGTAGGTTGAGCAAGCACACATCCAATGGCATAATTGGATGCATCCACATGAACATGGAAAGGCTTATTCCAATCTGGTGTGCTTAAGATTGGTGCTGAACATAATCTTCGTTTAAGCTCTTGGAAGGAATTCTCACACTCATCAGTCCACTCAAAGTTAGTCAGAAGTCCATACATGGGCTTTGCAATGACAGCATACATGTGAATGAACCGGCGGTAGTAACCACAATGCCCCATGAAGGCCTGTACTTCCTTGACGTTCTTTGGCCTAGGTAACTCGGCTATTGCTCTCACTTTCTCTTCATAAGTGGATATGCCATTCTTTGACACTATGTGTCCTAGAATCTTGCCTTGCCTGACCATAAAAACACACTTTTCTGGGTTTAGGCAGACTTGATATTCTCTACATTTGTCAAAGATTTGTCTGAGTTCAGGAATATGGGTTTGTCTGATGTTGGAATGAGCACAAAGATCATCAACATAGACTTCTAAGTTCTTCCTCAGGAACTCTTTAAATACGTGGCACATCAGCCTCTGGAAGGTTGCTGGTGCATTGGTAAGCCCAAATGGCATTACTCTAAAGGCAAATATGCCCCATTCAGTGGCAAAAGCCGTCTTATGCTGATCTTCTGGAGCTATGGCTACTTGATTGTAGCCCGAAAATCCATCGAGGAAGCTGTACACTTCCATGCCTGCCACTCTTTCTAAGAGATGTTTTGTGATAGGAAGCGGATAGTTGTCTCGAATTGTGGTTGCATTAACCTTCTTCAAGTTAATGCATACACGCAGCTTTCCGTTTTTCTTGGGCACCACTACAATGGGGGATACCCACTCAGTGTGCTCAATCTCATCCAGCTTCAACCAGCCTATCTATCTCTTCTTTGATCTTGGCCGCATAATTATCATTATATGTATAAGGCTTTTGCTTAGAGGGTTTGGCATCTGAGGTCATGGGGATAGTGTGTGAGCATATGTCAGGGTCCACTCCTTTCAAATCCTTGTAGCTCCAAGCGAATACATCTCTGTACTCTCTTAGCAAGGTTACCAATTCGTGCTCTTCGTCTTCCGTCAGGTCATGGCCTATGTACGTGCATCTCTCTTCTCCTTCTTCTATGGCTACAACTATTTTCTTTGTGGTTTCTTTGTTATCATAGGCCTCTCCTGATTGTGCCTCCCGTTTAGGCATTCTGATCATGACTCTCCTGTCATCTATCTTATACTTCTTAAAATTTTCTAGGACCTCAAACAAAGATTCCTCCTCTTCTTGTGTGACTTCTTTCTTCTTCCTTTTCTTTCCTTCTTCCTTAGGGGTTACATGTGTGGCTAGCCTACATCTTTTGTAAGCTCTCCGTGCCTCTGGGGTTGAAATTCTACTTCATAGAAGTATTCTTCATCTGATGCAAAAGGTGGGTCCATAATGATTGACTCTAGATCGGAGTCACTTGCATCCTCAAATGCATCAGGGCTAGGTTCGCACTCTTCTAACACTGCCTCTCCCATGATTGGCTCTATGGAGAAGACTGAAATGTCATAGCCATCTTCATCACAGTGAGGTGTCCATTGTTCTTCATTGATGGCTACATCCATTGTTGCTAGGATTTCTGCCCAGCCATGGGGTTCAAATTCTTCATCAGAAAATACTACAGGTGCATAGGCTGGGTCTTGAATGGGTCTATGTGTTTCGTTTGCACCTATTTCTCTGGCCTTTTCTCTTTTCTCCTCTTCTACTGCCACTTTGCACATCCATAGGTGGGTGTCTTCATGCATCCATGAGGATCCTGATCCTATGGAATGCACAGATTCCGTATCATCTTTGGCTCTATGGATGGGATTCCATTGGATAGGAGGGACATCTCTATGAGAGTAATCTTTGAGATTCACTTTGGTCGTAACACCTAAGTGTTGCAGGTACAAAGAATTGGTTCCCCAGTCCTGTACCACTTGCAACTGTCGCATAAATGGTCTTCCCAAGATCATTTCATAGGCATGATTTTTGCTAAAATCACATATAGCAAATGTATGCTCGAACTAGACACCACACGTGGTGAGAGTTATTCCTTCTAACAACCCTAGGGGTCTCTCTATGTGACCATCGGCCATTTGCAATTTCATCCTCGTGGGCGTTAGTGCTGGCTTGCCCCAACGCTTCCATAGGGAAGTAGTAGCAATTGCAACCCCTGCGCCTGAGTCTAAAATGGCCTTGGTGGTGTATCCTTGATGGGTGATAGGAAGATATGTGTTTCCCTCTTCGCCCTCACTCATGTCTCCTATCTTGTCGAATGGTATTTCTGGCACTATTCTCTGGGATCCTACCTGGGAACGAGGTTTTGCTATCTCTGGTACTATTTTGGCTACATGTTTCCATAGCTCTGGCCTTACTTTGAGTAGCTCTTCTAAGGTGAGGTTGCACTGTACTTTAGTGTTTTTCACTACCTCTGTGTTCCTAGGTATGATCGAGTCTTCGTTTCTTACCATGACCGTGGGTGCTCTCATACAAGTAGACTTAGCTTCCCATGGGCCTGTGAAGTGGGGTAATTCTTGTAAAGAATTAGACTCAAAGTCTAGTCTTTCCTGAGAGTGGGTGCTCTCCTGCTCCTCATAAATGGAGGGGATGTCTTGTGCGAATTGGTCATGTGCATCATCCACAAGTTCAATAGGAGGAGGGACTTCACTTTCTTTAGCCCATTTGTCTTCTTGAATCTCTCGTAAGAATTCTGGTGTGAACCGATTCAGAGAAGATGATGTGTCTGGCTCCGTAGAGTTAGGCACATAGGCTTCCTAGGCAGGAAGACCTGCACTTTCACTTGCCTTGTCCTTGTGTTGAGAGCCGGGTTCCTTTTCTGATTGTGCAATGAGCTTCTCTATTCTTTCTAACAGTCCATCAAAGTGCAACTGTGTCTTTGCTGAACTAGAGATGTTAAATAGGCGACTGGCTTCAAACATGGTCTGAGCCAATTCCACCATTTTAGCACAAATCTTGGTTCGTTCTAGCTCCAGTTCTGCTCTAGGGTAACACTTTTCATGATCAGTTATGTTTGGCCCTTCTTGGATTCTGGCCTGATATGCTCTAAGCATCCTGTTTAGGTCCTCGGGAGTTGGATCTGCTAGGACTGATCCTACTCTAGGGGGTGGTGGTATTAGTTGAGGCGGGTTGGAAGGTGGCGGGTCGGATGGAGATGGGAATGGTGGTGGTGGGGTAGTGTGAGAGGGAGTTTGAGATGTGAGTTTAGTTATCCTGGCCTTTGTTTCTCTCAGGCTTTCCTCGAGTTCACTCATTTTCTTTGCCCATTGCCTTTTCATTCTTTCACGACTATCTCTCCAAGCTCTAGTCCTTTTCTTTGTCGTGCTCTCTGTTTCACTAACATCTGGGCTCTTTTCCTGGCCTACCCGTTGGTTTTGCTGCAATGCTTGAGCTCTAGTGACTACCTGTATGGGTGCAGTGGAAGTGACACTTCCTGCGGAATCTACCACTAACCCAATAACGTTAATAGGAGTGATTTTTGGCATATTATTAGGATTCTTAGGGCAGTCTCGTAAGAGATGCTCCTTTCCACACTCTTGGCAAAAGCCCTGAAATGTCACTGATTGGGTTTGGGTAGGTGCCGGCATGGGACAATCACGAATGAGATGATCTCCTTGACATCTGTAGCATGGTCCTCTAGGGAATGGAGGTCTTACTTGCCTAGGTTGAGGTCTAGGGTTGGGGTTTCCATACATGACGTTTGTGTAATCTGACTCCCAACTAGGTTCATTTGGCTCTTCACTGTAATAGGACTCACCATGTTCCGGAGATTGCATGTAGTAGGCCTAGGGGCTGTCAATATGCGTCGAATCAAAGCTATGGTCACTCGGGTCACTTTCAGAAAGCAATGGTGTTATAGGGACTATAGCTCTATTCAGGTACTCTTCTGCAGTTGCATATTTTACTGGGATCACATTAGCTGGGGCAGGGGGTTGTTGTGCTAACACAGGCTGAGGCCTTTGTTGGTTTTGGTACTATGGTTGGTAGGTTTGTTGAGGCCTAGCATACTGCTGCGGTGGGTATTGATTCTGGTATCTTCCCTGCTGAGGGTATGGCTGAGGGTAGGTTTGCCTGACCGCTTGCTTATTGTATGGACAGTCTTGTGCTGTGTGATTTGTGTATCTTCGTTCTATGGTGCAGTACTGGTTACTAGGATTAACTTGAGGTTGAGCCATAATGGGACATACATTTGCCATACGGTCGCCTCCACAAGTATAGCATCTTTTCACAGGGGCAAACCTTGGGATTTGTTTGCTAGAGACACCTAGTTTCTGAGCTACTTTCTCTACTAATTCCTCGATAGATATGGATTGGGTGGAAGAGAGGCTAGAACCACTATCTAAATCTTTGTAGACTTTAGAGAGTTCTAACTCTTCCCCTAGGTTATCCTCAATGTCAATGCACATGTGTACACACTCTTCAATGGTCATAGGGTCCTTCAAGTACACATATGACCTCAATTTGGTACTTAGCAATCCATCCAGGAACAGAGCCACTTGTTTGGCTGGTGTGGGTAACTCAGGGATGGGACATCTCTCTAGATATTGCCTAAATCTTCTTCCTGCAAGTGTCACGGTCTCTTGAGGGGTTTGCTTGAAGCTGTGAATCAGCGAGGAGGTATTATGTCTTATGCCACTCTTAGAGAATGCAATAATGAAAGCCTCTAGGAGTTTGTCTATGCTCCTGAATTGTCTCTCATTCAACGGTTGAAACCACGTAAGGGTTGTGTTCCTAAGAGTTAGACCAAAGGCATTGTACTGCGTGAATAGATCCTCCACTTGTTCCGCTCTCAAGAATTGCCTAAACTCAGCCACATGATCGTATGGATCTCTAGTGCCATCAAAGTAGTTCTTCATGGACTTGACTAGCTGAGTCGGTCTCAAAGTCCTTGTGTGCTCTCTAGGTCGTGGTAGAGGGAACTCATCCGCATGTCTTTGATTCCTGGGAGCTCTAAGTACCTCAGGTTCTACTCTATTTGTTTCCTTCCTCGTTCTTTCTCTGCCCCCTGGGTTGGCAAAGCTTACTTCTGGCCTATCTCTACTTCTGTCTCTTTGAGTTCCATGAGCTTGGGATGTTCCAGCTCCAGGGTGACCATAGGACACATTCGATCTTGGTTGGGGGAAAATGAATTCACCCTTCCAAGTGTAAGCATGTCTATCATTTTCTGTCACCACAAAGATCCTCTCTGAAGCGTGATCTAAGTAGGTCACTCTGCCTGGGCTATCAGGATCCTTAAACTCATAGATCATGATTATTCCTATATCAATTGGCCGATCAGATTTATACCTCCAAAAGGCTTCATCAGTTTCTCGGTTTAGAAGCAGATCTATGCTCTTATTATCTTGGGGAATCCACTCTGGTGTGATAATCCTAGTGAGAACAGATTTGCCTCGGGGGGTCCTTGTTTCTTCACCCATGTTTCCTTGCTCTAGGTCACCTAAGTCCGTTCCTGGGATCTCATTCCCAAATTCATCAGTCCTATCTGGATGACTGGTGACTACATATATTGTCCCTTCCTTGTCTAAGTATGCTCTGTTTTCGAACTTGACAGCTGGGCGCTCTACTCCAATAGATTGGTCAGGATTCTTAATATGTACTACAGATCTTCCTAGGCCGTCCTCATAGATGCTAGCACCTAATCGGTTGGTCCTAAGGTATTCCAATTGCGTTTTGTAAGGGCCTTCTACCCTGTGCAAGTATGGCACTCCTGAACTTCCCGTAGGTCTTTCCATGCCTTGAAACATCTCTGATTCACTAGTCTCAGAGCTAGGGTAGTATGAGTGGTGGCTCAACTGCTGGGCCCAAGACCTAGCAGTGTGGTTGACACTAGCCTCTGAAGACCACAGCAAATGGATTTCGTATGAGAAAGTTATGTCAGTTCAGGCTTCAGGGATTAAAACAGGGTTCAAACAGGCCAACAAGGCAACAGGTTTTCCTCGGGTTATTTGCCTATAGCCTCCTTATGTGCTCTAGAGTCCATGATCCATGTCCAAAATCAGCCAAAATCTTCAAATTAAAAAACCCTAAAAAATTGGCTGAAATTGGCTGTCAATCGCGATCGACTGGGCTGTCAATCGCGATGGACAGGTGTCAATCGCGATGGACTGGTATCAATCGCGATGGACTAGTGTCAATCGCGATGGACTAGTGTCAGTCGCGATGGACTGGTGTCAGTCGCGATGGACTGGTGTCAATCGCGATGGACTGGTGTCAGTCGCGATGGACAGGTATCCGTCGCGATGGACTGGTATCAATCACGATGGACTGGTGTCAATCGCGATGGACTGGTGTCAGTTGTGATGGACAGGTATCCGTCGCAATGGACTGGTCTCAATCGTGATTTTTTTATCGGTCGCTATGGACAGGGGTGTCCGTCGCGATGGACACGTGTCCGTCGGGGTCTGTCAATCACGATGGACTGGCTGTCCGTCGTGATGGACAGTGTCAATCGCGATGGATGCTATCGATCGCGATGGACTGAAATTTTGCAATTTTTTCAAAAATTTTTGTGGATCTGTGCTGTGCAAGGCCTCTAGTCTACTGTGGCGCACTCAGTTTTACCAAAAGATGAAAGTTTTTGTCAATCGCGATCGACAGAAGCTGGCGACTACGAGACAGTTCTGCACATTTTCGTACCTGCGCAACGTGCTGGAGGGGATGATGCTGCTGGAACCTGCAAGAAACTCAAGAAACATGCAAAAAAACGCACACAATATCGCTCTCTCACTCTCTCTCACAAGTGGAATGAGAGAAATGAAAGGAGGAAGGAGATATGATCAAAAAACTGAAATTTTTGCGATGATGGAGATGGGGGTGGGAGATGGTGAGGATGATGATGGTGATGATGGTGATGATGGTGGTGAGGTAAGGAAAAGAAAAACAAGAAGAGTAAAGAAATTACCTACGACGCCAACGTCTCAACTCTACGTCTTACCATCACACGCTCGTCCTCAAAGCTCGATCCCCGGCAACGGTGCCAAAATTTGGTGTAGCTCAGTGATGAGTAGCACCTCCTTTAATGTCAATCCGGGAAGACGTGAGGATGGTATGAAGACCTCGAGCAAGTGAAGGCACAAGTGCGTGAGTGAGAAGCACACTAACATGCACACACATACACACACACGCACACACACGGCAAGACAAAGAGTGAGAAGCAATGGAGTTCTTAGATTAATTTCCAAAAGCTCATACAAGTTCAATTCAGTTACAAGCTAACCTCAAAAATGAGCTCTCTAGCTCTATTTATAGTTTTTGACTAGGTTTTGGCCCTGTCCAGACCTAGTGTCCGGCCTAGTTAAAAATTAGGTTCCAGGGCCAATTTGAGGGCTTAAACGAAGTCTAAAAAATACGAAAATTGATATGTAGGTACTTCTAAGGCTCCTCAAGCTCAAAGACTCCTTGGCTTGCACAAAATGGAGCTACAAAAATAGGAAATGGTATGTACAATGATTGTTAGTGATAAGAACCACTATTATAAAGATGTTGATATGGAAAAATTTGAAGGGCCTATCTGCTAGATTTGCATCGACTGCTTTGTCTACTTAATCCTTCACCTCGCTCTGACTCTCTCCGCTGGCTTCCTTGTCTAGTCAGTCCTTGGGTGCCCATACTGCTCTCAACAACTCCTTAGGATCAAGATCCTCATTGATGCATGAGGACACTCATTTATGGATGTGTAAAGTCATAGTAGAGGAAGAGAAAAAAGTGAACACTAGAGATTTAGGTGGTAGGGAGAACCCTAGATCAATCCAAGACCCAACCTATGCACCTATGGTTTTCTTTGATGAAGAATTTGAACCCCATAGATGGGCTAAAATTCCACCCACCATGGATATAGCAGTCAATGAAGAACAATGGACTCCCCATTGCAATGAGCATGGCTATGACATTTCAGTTTTCATGATAGAACCAGTCATGTGTGAATTGGTTATTGAAGAGTGTGAACCTAATATGAGTTAACCCAAGGAAGATAGTGATGAAGATGAAGAGTCCCTCATTGTGGAGAACTTTTGTGCTTTGGAGGAAGAGTATCTCTATTTGATAGAAGCAAGAACCCACGAGTATGAAAGATAAAAAGGAGAAGATAAAATTGATAGTGACCAAGGCCCATGAGGATAAGAAGAAGAAAGGAGAGAAATATGCATGCCTATAAGGTCTATTTGAGTCTCCATAAGCTCAAGGGCTGGTCGTGTGCTAGTTGGCTAGACTGAACTTCATTGCTTTGCAACTCACTTCTCTACCTCCTACAAGCTTCTCCAAGTTGAATCTTTTAGCCACTAGTGCTATTAGATTTTTGTGTTGGCAAGGCATCCACTTAACCATCCATCCTATTGAAGCTTATCTCATAGGATTGGGAGGTGTGGAAACGCCTTGCATGGGTGAGGTGGAGCTTCCCATCTCTATTCAAGGTATCCCAATGATAGTTAAAATGCTAGTGTGAGGACGAGGACCTTATGGAACCTCTCATTTTGGGTCAAGATTGCCTCTATCACCATGTAGTCATCTTGAACCTAAGGAGTCTAATTCTTCAAGTTTGGTGAACCAGCAACATATCACATTTGAACTAGGGAGTTGTATACTCACTGAACTAGGTAAGGCACCAAATCTTGTTCCTTCTAGGAGTACACAAGAAGATAAAGATGTTGTTCTTGTTCAAAGTCCTATGATGCAGAACGATGCAACTCGTGAAGTAATAGAAAAAGCCATGATGGAACTCCCTTACTTTTCAAAGATGTTTGAGATGGAGGAAGTAAAAAAATCAAAGATGGAGCTAGAGCCAACTACCAAACCTCATATCCAACAACCTGTTCAAAAATGGGTGACTCACAAATTGGAGTAGATATGGAGATGCAAGAGTGGGCAACCCCTTGCTCCCTTGCTAAGACCACAAGAATAGGAAAAACGAGTGATGAGGTCAAAGAAGCCAATAGTCGAATATTCTAGATGGAAAGCTTGGTGAATCATTTCTATTTGGGTACCTAAGCAATTGATGAAGGCAGACCCTGATTCTAGATAAATCAGGGTGCATAAGACCTTTTTACACATGGAATCAACCACACATGAACTCCTAGGTTTGAATCAATTATCACAGGCACTCACTCCACCAACATCATGGATGAAACTTCTTATCACCACATTAGCAAGAAAAATCACACCTAGTGTTCATTGGAAATGGGTAACTACAAAATCCCATATACAAATAGAGCTACCCTTAGAATCCTTAAACATCATCAAAGGAAAAATTTGTAATGTCATAAGGGAAGTGTGAAATCTCAAACCATATAATAAACCCCCTCACCAATAGTGTAAATTCGCTTTTAGAATCGATCCATTCTGAGTACATTTCACATCCTGGGTATGCATCTAAGAGCATCTATTAACCTCCTAACGGGCCATCACTCTCATATTGTGCATCACCTTTATTAACTCACTAGTTCATATGAATATCTTGTTGGTATTGTAAAGGGGACAAGGCATCATCTCATTTCCAATGTAATGCTAATATGACCTTCTTCTTTTAACAAATTCAAGAGCAGCAACAACTCAGAGCATTACGACCGAAGCAGCAGGCACAAGTTCCCAAGTAAAGACTAGTTAACAAACAATAGATATAGAAAGCTTGTCTATATCAGATGACCTCAGGGAACTACTTGAAGGTATGAGGGACTTATAGATCATCCCCATTCAAGACCCACCAATGGGCCATATAACTCTGGTCAGCAAGAATTTGCACTAGTTTAGTGAAGTGACAAGACCCCTCAAGGAAGGATCTTTTATTTGGAAAGCAGAGATCGAGTACAAAAATGTATGGGGAAAGTACAATTTTTTCACAAGAGAATTTGAACATCTATATAACACAACAAAGCTACATCGGATATCGTAGAAATGGGTCTATTGGAGTATTTCAATGCCAAGCTTCCAAAGCCCGACTTTATGTGTTGTTACTATCTCATCAACTCTCTAACACCCAATAAAGACCCTAGAGCATCGAGTTATTTGTGATTCCATCCTTAGTGCATGGAAATGAGTTAAAATGGTTTCATTTGACCAACAACTTAGTAAGTGAAGCCTTAGATATGCAGGATATGCATATCCCCATGGAGATGGAAGGCCTAGTTTGTGACAATATGAAGAATAGGAACCTCATAAAGCACAAGGATATGGTGGCCATGACACTCAACATCGTTGTCCACTTGGGGATGTGCATGTAGCGTTTCACCTTCCTAGGGTAGGATAGGTTCATAATGCCTCGCAAGAAAGTATGGTTCAACTTGTATTTAGCAGATATGCAAAACGTAACCATCACAACCTAACACATTGGATTATTGATTAGATTCACCATGCTCACAATCAATGACCATAGAAGATAGTGTTGCATGGATGTTGTAGTTTGCACCACCATCAAAGAGGATGAGGGATCCATACCATGTTGTGAGAATTAACTCATGCAAAGAAAGACTTACGAATGATGTGTGTGCAACTCTCCTCCCATCCTTTATTTCCTCTTGTATAGAAATATACTTTCTAAGTTTACTGACATGAAACACTAGATGGACTCTACTATCTAGAGGAAGCTCTAATCGGTATGCAACATCACTTAGCTTCTTTACTACCTTCCAAGGTCCACAGAACCTCGTTGAAAGCTTACTACACTTCCCTGTGGATAGTGAAGTAGATCTAGCTGGTACTTGAAGAAAGAATCTATCTCCTTTGTCAAAGGATCTAGGAGATCTCTTTGTGTCATCATACTCTTGTTCCCTGTGTCAAAGGATCTAGGAGATCTCTTTGTGTCATCTATTAGCTATTTGTTGCATCTTCGCTTTAGCTATTTCTAAATTTGCTTGGAGGTTTGCTAAGAAATACAAAGCACTATGACATTTCTTTGGCATTCCTATGGTAATGGGAGAATTTAGATTCATTCCATAGTTCATCACAAAAGGAAACATTCTTGTTAGCTTATGAGTCCTATTGTTATAAGAAAACTCTAGTAGTGGTAGATAACTATCCCAATCTATCTGGCTCTCAAATACATATGCTCTTAACATGTCCTCTAGAATCTGGTTGACCCTCTTGATGTGACCATCTGTCTCTAGATGATCACCACAAATTATTTTCAATGAAAATTTTATTATTATCAAATACAAACTTCCAGAAGTGTCCTATCAATATGACATTCCTATCTTAAACTATGGATGTTGGTAAACCAATCAATATGAAGACATGTTGTATAAACAACTCCACTACCTATGGAGCTTCTATTGTCTCCTACATGGGTATAAAATGATCCATCTTGCTCAATCTATCTACTACAACTAGGATAGTATCTTTCTTGCTTTGGGTCCATGTTAACCCCACTATGAAGTCCATGGATACATTGTCCCAGTTATGATCTCAAATCTGTAAAGGGTGCAAAAGACCTAGTGTCTTTACCCTTTCTGCCTTGTTGATTTGATACATAAAGCATTGTTGAACATAAGTGGGGACATCTCTGGCTAATCCATGCCACCAAAATGTCCTTCTAACAAGCTCTATTGTCTTGTCAACACTAGAATGCCCTACGCAAGGAACATCATGGTTATCATGCATGACTTTTCTTCTCAAATCCCAAGAATTTGGTACGCAAACCTTTCATTTTCGTTTGAGTATTCCATTCTCCTTTGACAAATTGGAATATGGATAGGACTTGTTTGCTTTATTAGGGGAAGAAACAGCTGGAACTACCTCATCTTCTAAGATAGAGTCATCACTAATGGATCTAATATTTTGTAACAAATGTGGATCTTCCACCTCTGATTCCTTTATCTATTGAATAAATGGGCTTTCTAGAACTGTAAAGCTCATTTGATACATTATCCATGATAATGCAACAGCTTTTATATTCTCTTTGCCTTTTCTATACAAGATTTCCATGTGAAACTCTTGCCCTAATCATGATGGTAGCCACTCTTTAAATCTATTTTTGTGAAGAGATGGATAGGTATGTGCTTGAAGATGAAGAGGTGTTGCAAAATCCTTGATCTACACCAGCCAAATGAACTCCAGGAGTATATGGTGGGCCCTTTTAGCTTGCCAATGGATGTATTAGACACCCTATGTACCTTGGAAGATCACTCTCAAAAAGATAGATCAAAACAGATAAGTTGGAGTTAGCTCAGAGGTGAAAAACTTGCTATTTTGGTTCATACACCTATCAACTGTTTTGCATAATTCTCTGAGGATAGCAACAATTAGCTTAAATCCTCAAGGGAAGTCTAATTAACTTAAAGAGCAAACTTTCGAGAGTAATCTCATAAAAAATAATAAACCACAGACTGAGAATGAGTTTTAACAAGTGATGATGTCATCCCGATTTTCACGGGCTGCTATAGTTTGAGATCAGTGAGCAGACAAATGAACATAACTCAAAATGTAGGACTTCAATGATTATGATATTTTTATGGTTATACTACACAGTAAGCTGAATCCAAAAAGCTTTAAATCATTGAATTTGGATAAGTAACCACTAAGAAATGGCTCTGACAAGGTGAGTGAAAAGTCGGGTACCTGATAGAGAAGTGAAGATGAATAGATACTGTTGACTTCAACTGAACATAACTGAAGATTGAAAAATCCAAATGACATGAAAATTTTTGAGCATATAGTAGACTTATAGAGCTAACTTTACCAAGTTAAATCACTAAAAATGATGCACCAAGCTCAGAGAAACCATCTCTGCAATCTGACTGAGAAAACTGAGAGTAATGGCAATGAGTAGTACACTTCACAAGAACATGGACATATGAACTTAAATAATCATGAAAATGAAAGTATATTGCTTGTACAATACAATGACTTACTGATACATATGTGTGCCTTGTAATCACACCTTGATATGGCATAAAGCTCAGCTCTTGGAGGTCTTCACATAGGTCTCTCTAACCATGACTAAAACTACCATCTATTTATAGTTGAGTTTGGGAGGCTAACTTCCCTCAATCAATCTCCAATCAATCAATGATTGATTTGATTCTCTACCTACCACAAATCACAACTTCGTGGCTCCTCTTTCCCTTTTTGATCAAGTGGACTCAACCACTAAAGATTCTTTCACTTTTACATTAAGTAAACTCTTCAAAAGTTACAAGAGGTAGTTCACAAGTGAACTTTACATAGTCTTCATTTTAAGGCTTCTTTTATGACTTTGTGGGACTCAAGCCAATACTTAGGCTTGTCATAGACTTGCTCCAACAGCTCCCCCTCAAGCCAATTATGCTTGAGGTCTTCATTCTTCCAAGATTACCTGCAAACCAATCATAGTCTTGAATTTGCAAAGCTTTGTACCATCCAATGCTTTGGTTAGAATATCTGCACATTGTTGATGAGTGGACACATATGATATTTGAATCTCTTTGCTTAGAACCTTCTCTCGTACATAGTGATAATGAACTTCAATATGTTTAGTCCTTGCATGAAAAATAGGATTAGCAGCCAAATGAATAGAACTCATATTGTCACCATAAATAGTTGGAGTTCCAAACTCCAATCCAAGATCTTCGAACAATGTCTTCATCCACATAGCTTCTTGTGTAGCTATGGCAAGACCTCTATATTCAGCTTTAGTAGAAGAGAGAGCAACTGTGGGTTGTTTCTTGGATGACCATGAAATAAGATTTGAACCTGCAAAGGCAAGATAACCTGAAGTGCTCCTTCTATCTTCCTTGGAGCCAGCCCAATCTGCATCAGAAAATAGCTTCAAACCTAAATCAGATACATAAGGATAATAAAGTCCTTCATTTATGGTTCCTTTGAGATACTTGAGAATCCTTTTGGCAGCATCCATATGTGGTTTCCTTGGTCTGTGCATAAATTGACTTAGCACACTCACACTATAACATATATCTACTCTTGTCAATGTGGCATAGTTGAGACTACCCACTAGACTTTGATATGATGTGATGTCTTCTATGAGTTCACCTTCATGTGAGCTCAATTTGTGATTGACCTCCATTGGAGTACCTGCAATCTTACAATCTTGCATCTTGAACTTTGCCAACATGTCTTTAATGTACTTTCTTTGAGTGAGAAACAAACCATGATCTTTGTAGACAACTTCCAAGCCTAGGAAGTAGGTAAGTGAACCCAAATCACTTATCTTGAACTCTTCTCTCATCTGATCTTTGATCTTCTTCATACCATCTACATCATTTCCTATCAATATAATATCATCTACATATACACATAAGTAGATGACCTCACAATTACTCTTTTTGATAAAGAGTGAAGGATCTGCCTTGCTTGGTTGAAAGCCTTTGTCCTGCAAGAATGAAACAAGCCTGAAATTCCAAGCTCTTGGAGCTTGCTTGAGACCATACAATGCTTTGTTAAGTTTACACACATAATCAGGATAAACTTGATTCTCAAAACCAGGTGGTTGTGCCATATATACCTCTTCTGTTATCCAACCCTAATAGTAGGCATCTTTGCCACAGGAGAGAAGGTCTCCTCATAATCAATTCCCTGAGTTTGTGCAAAGCCTTTTGCTACAAGCCTTGCCTTATACATGTTAATGGAACCATCAGAATTCTTCTTAAGTTTATAGACCCATCTTGAGCCTATTACCTTCATGGATGAAGACTTGGGCACCAAATCCCAAGTGTTGTGTTAGTCGTTAAACTTCTGGCTTCAGACTCAAACCACTTTCAAAAGTCGGACGTTCCCGAACCCTTCAATCTTTACTCTTCCATGTTCACGTAAATCAATTGGCAATACCGAGATAACTAATATTAAGCTACCTCTTAGCCATGTGGGTTCTTGGGAGTGGTAGGGGTCTATTAGACAGAGGCCTTGTACTATTTTCCCAACTTCTCACGCAATCATAAATGCTCTATCGCGTCTTAGCTCACTACTTGATTCTGAATACTCATAACTGTTCGGCGTACTGGGACTTAGAACTTCCGGACTGGACCTGCTATAGCAGCAAAGCAGTAGTCCGGTTCTGACTTATAACTAATAGAATACTCAACTTCATTAACCGAATGCCACTCAATATGCACTTCTTCGTGACAGATAGGTATACCGAACAGTAACACAACAGACAACTATACTCGAAGGTATGCAAACTTACCGTATGCCAAACTCAAGCAACAAGTTCCTACCAACAGTTGACTCGTCATAAACTTATCATTGTTTCCACTCGTGTTCAGACCATTACCGATACGAGTCCTTCCTGTGATCGGAATCAATAGTGAACGCAAACTATTGTATCGAACCTGGTTACTTAACAAAAAATGCTAACACGCAAATAGTTCTCTTCGACCTTACACAGTCCCTTGTTCAATAGAAAACTGATAAACAACACGTATTCCGTGATAAAATCCAGAACCGCATATAACTATCACCAAACAGATTCATAACACAATACTACCGAGTCGTAACTCTGCACTACAGGGAGAATAGTCGAATAGACAGATCCAAACAGAACAGAACAGAGCTCAATCTTCTCATCGACACATCACACACAGATTCAAACAGTATGCTCATAATTCCCCAAAACGGGCTCTCTACCACTCTTTTCTCATTGCCTTATATAGAAGATTTGTTACAAGGGTGCGCGAATCTTTATTTTCACGCGCATTTCAAAAAGGTTCTTTTACATTTAAGATGTCTGTCATAGTACATTTGTCCTTTTTCGACGGCCGTCTAACAGTGGCACGCATGGTGGACTCGAACCCGCAGGTTCCTATGGTTCTGCTATGAGACCTTCTAAATACATGCTTAGGGCGAGCCTAAACATTCGGGTAATTTTCTTTTTAATGGTTTCTATCATCTCAACTAGAGTAGTCGGTTCTAATAACTGAGCGTCCATTCTAATGGAGCTAAGAGCTATGGCTTGGGTTAACAGAATTTCGGCTTGGGTC
Source organism: Ceratopteris richardii (assembly GCA_020310875.1). Classification (NCBI taxonomy): domain Eukaryota; kingdom Viridiplantae; phylum Streptophyta; class Polypodiopsida; order Polypodiales; family Pteridaceae; genus Ceratopteris; species Ceratopteris richardii. The sequence continues at coordinate 33,358,374 of CM035429.1, read as the reverse complement.
TGTAAGAAGGCCTCTTGTAAATAAAACTCATTGGATAATGCAGCGTCCCGGGATGTCTTTATTTCGGTGACTTTCTTCTGCATATCAGTGACTCGATCCTTCTGATTTCACGACTGGTTATCTAGTCGCTCGAGTTGCTGGTTCTGAAATTCGATAGTTTTGTAGTATGCATCTCGTTCTCTACGAGCATTTGCTAGATCCTTTTGGTATTTGGCTTCCCTGGTTAATTGGTGTCTCAGCATATTGTTCGCCTCGTCCAAGCATTCCTGGGCTCTTCGTAGCTCGTCTTCAACTTGTTTTGCTTCTTGCTGCTGTTCCTGATTCTTCTGGATTATCTCCTGCAGTTGTGCTTTCGTTTCTTCTACCAATTCTTCGAGTGATGTGCTGATATCTTCCTTTTCTTGTAGCGCGATCTTCAGTTCCCTGATTTCTTCTTGGGCTGCGTTCAATAGTTGGTCTTTGGCGGCAAGTTGCTCCAATGCGTCATTCCGTTGCTGTATCAGTGCCTGTTGTGCCAAAACTTGGCCTTGGAGATCTGCTAATTGCGTCTGTAATTGATGATTCTGAGAGCGCGGGGTGGTTCCCTTTTTGACTTGCTTCACTATAGCTAGACACTCTTTATGAATTCTATGGAAAAAGTACGAGGCGAAGTTCACGGGTTCTCGGGTAGCTAAATCTAAGGCGGAATAGAAGGGGCGGGAGATACCGTAGGTTCGTTTCTGAAGGTTGAGGATGGCGACTAGAAATTGCAGAGCAGATCTTTCGGGTTCGGGGCGGAAGAGAATGGCGTATTCGTTGGACGAAGATCGGGGGAACAGTTCGGTCATGCGGGCAAGGGGGATACTAGGGCCATTTTCTCGGCCTTGCGGGGAAAGGCGGAAGGCTTCAGAGAATGCTTGGAAGGTGATGACGGTTCGCGAAGCTAGCGAGGGGAAGACCCATTGGCGTTCGGTGGCGGGGGATTGGGCAATGTCAGGGATGATTTGCGCAAAGAAGGGATGTGCTTCCACTGAGTGCCAAGGCAACTCAGCGAAGTTGGCCAACCCTCTGCAACGCAGGTATTCACCTACCTCAGTAGGGATACCATTGCGGAAGGTAGCATAATTGGCTATCGCTTCCATGGCGTTTGCTGATACAGATGATGAACACGAATACAGAACGCAAGAGGTCGCACAGAAAACTAACACACAACACAGTAGCAATTTTTGGCGTTGCCACAAGGGTTAAGTAGGAACAACATGGTGGGGAGGGAAAGGGGGTGGGTATCATTGTGCGGTGCGGGAATGAAACGGTTTGCATGCTGGCATGCGTGCTTGAGTGACTGGTAAGGGGGCGGCTGGTAACATAAAGATTTTACAAAACACGGCTATTTATAAAAAGGGAGAAAGAAAAAAGAAAAAGATTAGACAAAACGCGGCTCACCGCCGAATAATTTAATGCGGACTAGTAGCATGATGATACGGCCGCAACTTCGACCCATTGATTACTTTTGGAAGTGGATTTCCAGTCAATGTAATCAACCGAAAAGTTGCTGGACCGATTTGTTCTGAGATCTTGAAAGGGCCGAACCTTCGTAGTTTAAACTTTCCTGCTGCTCTATCCGACTTTGCGTTATAGAAGAGTACAAGCTGTCCTACCGAAAAGATTGGAGTCTTCAAATATCGATCGTGTGTCTTGGCTTGCCTTAGTTGTACTTCACGCATGGTTAAAAAGCTGAGCCATCGGTGCTCATCAAGTTCTCTGAGTGCGTCCATTCGTGCTGTCAGTGAATCTTCCGGTAGCATCTTCTAAGTGATTGCTACACGTAGACTTGGGATGACTACTTCCATAGGTGCTATTGCTTCTAAGCCATAAGCTAGTTTGAAAGGTGTCAATCCTGTTGTTACCTTATAGGTAGTTTGGTATGCCCATAATACTGCAGGTAGTAGTTGATCCCATCTTTCCGATGCTTCCATGATCAGTTTCCGGAGGATATTCAACAGAGATTTGTTTGTACTTTCGGCCAAACCATTGGCACGAGGATAATAAGGAGAACTAAATTTATGTGTGACCTGGAACGAATGTGTAAGTGCCTTCATTAAATTGTTTACAAAATGAGTGCCTTGATCTGAGACAATTTCTAGTGGTAAGCCAAAATGTGGAAAGACATCATTCAACAGACACTTTGCTACTGCAACCGCTGTAGCAGACCGTAAAGACCAAGCTTCTACCCATCTCGTTGCGTAGTCTGTACAGGTTAGTATGTATCTCTTGTTACTGAAGACTACTGGAGGTGTGATCGGACCGATAAAATCTAATCCCCATTTCTGAAATGGTTCTAATGGCATGACTGGCTGCAAGGGAAAGAAGTGTCGTTGCAGCGGTTGTCCAGACCTTTGATAGTTATCGCAGTGTTTGACAAATTGGGCCACATCTTTGTATATCGTTGGCCACCAGAGACCTCCTTGCAGAATTTTCCGGTGAGTCAAATCTGTGGCAAAGTGACCACCAGTAGGGGTCGAGTGAGCCATCGTGATGACTGAGTTAATTTCATGCGGAGGAACACAGCGAAGTAGGATTCCGGTGTGATCTACATAATATAGTTCTCCAATAAGTAACCGGAATCGACGGCTAAAGACTGCAATTTTCCTTCGGACTGCCTTGGCTGTCTGGGATGAAAAGCATCCTTCGGTGAGAAAAGTTAGAATCTGATCATAATATGTAGGTGTTGCTTGTGATTCGGCAGTCTCATCGGGCAGTGGCTCAGAACTATAGATCGCTGGAGTCATGTCATCTATGCCTATCGGAGCTTCATCAGAATCTAGGCGAGATAAGAAATCTACTAAGGCATGTGCATTTCCGGGTCGGTGGATGACTTCATAGTCGAATTCCTGCAAGAGTAGCACCCATCGTGCTAATCGTCCACCTAAATGCTGCTGTCTTACTAGATAGACGAGGGCAGCATGATCCACATGGAAGGTGAATTTCCGGCCTAGTAGATAATGTATGAACTTTTTGATGGAGTAAATTAATCCTAGACATTCTCTTTCGGTGGTAGAATAGTTCTTCTCTGCAGGTGCAAGCCTTCTGCTGGCATAATAAACGGGGCGAAACCACTTATGTGTTTGCTGCATCAGAATACTGTGAATCGCAATATCTGAAGCGTCCACAAAAACATGGAACGGATTGTCCCAGTCCGGTGGTTGTAAGATTGGGGCTTGCGTCAATAAATACTTGAGTCGATCAAATGTAGTTTGGCATTCTTGAGTCCATTCAAACTGTCGGGGAGTTTTTGTGATTAGCCTGTTCAGTGGTACAGCCAAATGAGCAAGCCACCGTAAGTGTCTGCCGTGCCACCGTACTTGACCCATAAAACGCATTACTTCTTTTGGAGTGGCGGGTATCGGGGCTTCTAAAATTGCTTAAATCTTATCTGGATCTACTCGGATACCTTGTGCAGATACAATATGACCAAGTAGTTTGCCATACGAAACCGCAAACACAGATTTGTTTGGGTTAAGACAGAGTCTGTATTCTCGGCACTTTTGAAAACAACATCGTAGATGAAGCAAATGTGCCATCATCTTACCAAAAATCGAGAAGTCATCGAGATATACTTACATAAATGAAGTGAGATAAGGAGAGAAAATCTCCTCCATACATCACTGAAATGTGCTTGGTGCATTTCTCAATCCGAACCACATTACGGTGCAAGCAAAGAAACCCCAGTTGGTAATGAATGCAGTTTTTGGTATATCCTCTTCGGCCATTCTAACCTGATTGTAACCGCTGTATCCGTCTAAGAATGAATACATTTCGTGACCTGCTACCCTATCAAGCATGGTATCCAAAAAGGGGATCGGGAAAGGATCCGATACTTTTGCAGCGTTTAATTTCCAGTAGTCTACACAGATTCGCAGTTGCTTATTTTTCTTTGGCACGATCACAATTGGTGAAATCCATTCAGCATGTTCTACTGGTAGATGAATCCGACTTTTAATAATCTATCAAGTTTGGCTTTTACCTGTGATGCATAATTGGGATTCATCTGGTAGCTGGGCTGTTTGTTCGGTTTAGCTTCAAGCTTCAACATGACTCTATGCTGATAGATGCGCGGATCTAATCCTTTCATATCTTTGTAATCCCATGCAAAGACGTCTGAGAATTCGCAAAGTAGTCGAAACAAATCAGCTTTAAATGTTTCCGGTAAGTTTTGCCTTATCTTTACAGGTCGCGGATGCTCTTCGTCTCTTAGATTGTACGTGGTCAACTGGTCTTCGGGGACATAAAACTGTTGAGGTTTCTCTGTATCGTCTGTTGACTTGAACAATGGTTGTAATTCATCGTCATATGTTGAGACAGTATCTTCCTACTTAGCTTTTTCGGTGATAGGTATAATTGTACAAACTGAAGTGTTCCAGTTATCTATAACGGACTGTAGATCAACAGTCCCTAAGGACATTAAATCAGCGTTATTCTTCAGAAATTCCTCTTCTTCATCATCTGATAGTCCATCTAACATGTGGACTGGATCAGCAAAATATGGTCTGGCGTGAAGTTCACAAGGTTGTATAGCATCTAATTTTACCACATATCTACGATTGGCATCTTTGAATGTAAGCTCTTGTGCAGACCAGTCCTATATTACCTTCGCATGCTTCAGCCAAGGTCGGCCGAAAAGAAGGTTGTAATCCAAAGTGGATTCCGGCAGATCTAGTATAACAAAGGTCATTTTGAAGGTCGTACCTTGTAAAGTAATGGGTACATTCCGCACAAGTCCTACGGGATGGACTCTAGATTGATCTGCCATTCTGACAAAAAATTGAACTGGTTTGATTTTGGTCCATCCTAACCTTTTGCATAATGCCGCAATCGCAATGTTTACACCAGAGCCTCCATCAATTAATACCTATGTAATCTTATGATTCTTATACCATATTGTAATCAAGGGAACTGAATGATCAACCGTAGAGTCAGGTTCCGGTTGAATTGCTGCTGTCGTCGGAATACAAGACGGCACCCGACTGAACTGTTGCTGGAACTGTTGTCGAATCCCAGGTACTAATGCTAGAAGTTGGCCTAGAGGCAGGGTGATAGATGCCTTGGATAAAATTTCCCAGGCCTGTTGAGATTGGTTGTATGCTCCTTTGAACTTGAGGTCTCTGACGATGCAGAAGTATTTGCTGGCATGTCTACTGCTGATGATGGCTCCGCTGCTGCTTCCTTTTGTTGTGTTCCTTCCTTTGTCGACGAAGCCTGGGTCACCGGAATAGGTTCTGGGAACACTGGTGGTTCTGTTGCGATCCAGTGACTAGCCTTGTTATACATCCTATATTGTTCTCGTATCCCCGGTTCGAATATTTCTGCTACTGACTGCAGTTGTTTACCGGATCGGGTCTGGACTGTAGCAGTCTGTGTTTCTACTGGTGTGATTTGTACCATGTTGGCCATTGGGTTTTGTCGTTCCTTCTTCCTTTGATCATACTCAGCTGCATCTTTGCAAAATCTTCTAATGTGTCCAAATTCACCACAAAAATGACAGCGTGGTGGTGGTAAATTGGGATTTTCTAGTGGTGGTCCGTTCTGCCAGCGGTTTGCATTATAATTGTTGTTCCTCTGTCCTCAGTAGTTCCGATATCCTTGCTGTTGATTGTTTCTCAGTTGCGGAGGTACATAGTGATTCGCTGGCTGTCCACGTTCTTGAATAACTGCATTGACCGTTGCTGTTCCTTGTACTCTAGCGTTGTAGACACAGTTTCCGGTGGTGTGTCCGGCAGTGTTGCAGATAGCGCAGAACGTTTGATTTAGTGCACAATTGGCACTAGTATGACCTAAATTTTTGCATGTGATGCAGTATACTTGTCTGGTTATATCTTCAGCCATATTTTTGTTTGTTTTTAACCACTCCAGGTCTTCTGTAAATCCACCGACTTTGGATTCCAGTTGCAGGGCCATTGCAATGACTGCATCCAGCGTCATAGCTCCGACACATCTTATGATCATGATCTGCTTCAATTGTGGGGTTAAGCCATTGATGAACCACTGACATCATCAGGTAAGTTAGCGTGGGCCTGTGGTATCTGCCGCAAGTGTGTTCTAAAAAGTGTAGCATACTCCTGGATAGTCTGATTTGCCTTCTGACGATTGTTTTGTAAATAATCAAAGATTTCGGTGGGATTCTTCTTTAGCCTGAATCGTTGCAGAAAAGCATCTCGTACTGCATCATAGGTACCGAAATGATTAATATCGTATTCCGTAAGCCATCTGGCTGCTTCATTGACCAGTGTAGATTGAAAAACAATGGCCTTATACTCCTGATCCGGTGGATGGTTAAGAACTGCATAACTTATCTCGAAAGTGCGTACGTGAGCATCTGAATCATCTCCTGGGAATCCACCGAATTTCGTGTATGTTACTCCTGTTGGAGGCGGCCTTGGTTGACATAACTGTTGTTGCTGTTGTTGTCCGTTCATTGTGAGTGTATTAGGCCTTCCTTCTATATCTCGAGGTTGATTGGTTGAACTATCGGAACTTGTATTGCCGGATGGTGTGCCTTCCGGTGTGCTGTTTTTACTTAGGATGCTTCGGATCTCTGCTTCGAACAGCTTTCCTTCCTTCTGGATGTCCAATATCCGAAATATTTCTTCCAAGCACGATGGTTGGGCTGAGGATTCCGCAAAAAATGCTAAGCCTTCGCCGGCAGTTGGTGATTCTATCACCGGAATATCACCGGAATGAACCGAAATTGTGCCAGAATGCAGTGTTTTTCCGCTTTTACTGATTTCTTTTCCTAGAGTGCTTCTGATCGTAGATAACTCTGAATCTTTATCCAAGATTGTTAAACTGGTTTCCAACGGCGTCTTGGTAGATTCTGGGATTACTATATCTTTGATAGGCTGGGTAGACGTAGCACTAGAATGTACCAAAGGCGTTGATCGTTCCACCGGAATATGACCGGAATTAATTCTAACGTCCTTAACTTGCTTGACCACTGGGTCAGACCGCGTTATACCTTCTTCTCCTAGGGTTGTCTTTAGCACTTTACGTGCTCCAGCCTTATGATTCTTAGGATACGTTTCGCCAGACCAAGTAACCGGCATGTATCATTGCGCAGTAACACTATCTGAGCAGTTTGCAACAATCTGGCTCTGTTGCTACTGTCAGTCAATCGAACGATAAATGGGATGTTTGATTCTGACAAACAGCTGGCACTCTAATGCCACCTTCCCACAAATAACTGGCAATCTGATGCCACTTTCCCACAGACGGCGCCAAATGTTAGTCGTTAAACTTCTGACTTCAGACTCAAACCACTTTCAAAAGTCGGATGTTCCCGAACCCTTCAATCTTTACTCTTCCATGTTCAGGTAAATCAATTGGCAATACCGAGATAACTAATATTAAGCTACCTCTTAGCCACGTGGGTTCTTGGGAGTGGTAGGGGTCTGTTAGACAGAGGCCCTGTACTATTTTCCCAACTTCTCACACAATCATAAATGCTCTATCGCGTCTTAGCTCAGTACTTGATTCTGAATACTGATAACTGTTCGGCGTAATGGGACTTAGAACTTCTGGAGTGGACCTGCTATAGCAGCAGAGCAGTAGTCCGGTTCTGACTTATAACTAATAGAATACTCAACTTCATTAACCGAATGCCACTCAATATGCACTTCTTCGTGACAGATAGGTATACCAAACAGTAACACAACAAACAGCTATACTCGAAGGTATGCAAACTTACCGTATGCCAAACTCAAGCAACAAGTTCCTACCAACAGTCGACTCGTCACAAACTTATCATTGTTTCCACTCGCGTTCAGACCATTACGGATACGAGTCCTTCCTGTGATCGGAATCAACAGTGAACGCAGACTATTGTATCGAACCTGGTTACTTAACAAAAAATGCTAACACGCAAATAGTTCGCTTCGGCCTTACACAGTCCCTTGTTCAATAGAAAACAGATAAACAACACTTATTCTGTGATAAAATCCAGAACCGCATATAACTATCACGAAACAGATTCACAACACAATACTACCGAGTCGTAACTCTGCACTACAAGGAGAATAGTCGAATAGACAGATCCAAACAGAACAGAACAGAGCTCAATCTTCTCATCGACACATCACACAGATTCAAACAGTATGCTCATAATTCCCCAAAACGGGCTCTCTACCACTCTTTTCTCATTGCCTTATATAGAAGATTTGTTACAAGGGTGTGCGAATCTTTAGTTTCACGCGCATTTCAAAAAGGTTCTTTTACATTTAAGACGTCTGTCATAGTACATTTGTCCTTTTTCGGTAGCCGTCTAGCAGTTGTTTTCCTCAAGTGCTTCAATCTCTTCCTTCATTGCATGCTTCCATTCTGATTTTGCTTTGGCCTCTTCAAAGGATGATGGCTCCTCTTGGTTTATGTCCTGTGCTATGTAGATAGAATGTTTAGTTACTAATGAGGTGTCAAACCCATACCTTTCTGGTTTTTTCTTTTCCCTCATAGATCTTCTTTGGCCATGATGTGATGATTCTGCCTCATGTCCAAGTTCCTGCAATTTTGCTTTACCTTTAGACTTCCATGCTTTGATCTTTTCCATATGAGATTCTTCATCATCCTCTGAGGTGTCTTGTTCTTCAATCTTTGGTTGTTCTCTACCAAGCTTTGGAAAATCTTCTTCAAGATTGTATGGTAAATTGACCTTCCTGCATGAATCTTCATACCATGAATTGTTTTCATCAAAAACTACATCTCTGCTTACCAAGAATCCTTTGTTGGTAGGGTTGTATAACCTGTAGCCCTTTTGATTGTTGTCATATCCAATAAATACACACCTTTCTGCCTTTGAATCCATCTTGCCTCTAACCTATGAAGGAACATGAGCAAAAGCAATACATCCAAAAATTTTACAATGATCTAAGCTTGGTCTTCTTCCATTCCAAGCCTCATATGGAGTCATTCCATCAAGGGATTTTGAAGGCAACCTGTTAATCAAGTAAGTGGTTGTAGATACAGCCTCAGCCCATAAGTAATTAGGTAAATGCTTTTCATTTAACATAGACCTTGCAGCTTCAACAATTGTCCAATTCCTCCTTTTTGCCACTCCATTTTGCTCAGGAGTGTACCTTGTAGTTACCTCTCTTTTGATTCCTCTTTCTTGAAGAAAAGAATCAAACTCATGGGAGAAGTATTCTCCCCCTCCATATAACCGTAGCCTTTTTAGTGATTTACCTGTTTGATTCTCCACAAGAGCTAAATATCTTTTGAAACATGAAAAAACTTCATCTTTGTGTTTCATAAAGAATAGGACAGTCCATCTGTTGCAATCATCAATAAAGGAGACATAATACCTTGATCCAGATATTGAAGCTTCCTTGCTAGGTCCCCATACATCTGTATGAACCAACTCCAAGAGATCTTCATGCATATAACCTTTCTTCATGAATGGTAACCTGTGAGACTTTCCAAATTGACATGCACTACACTTATAAATCATATGTTGTTTTGACAAGTTAGGGAGTCCAAGTACACTTTGGTCCCTTCAAATTTGCTTTAATGACCTTTCACCAATATGTGCCAACCTTTTGTGCCATACTTCCAATTCTGTGAGTGTTTGACTACCATAATTAAAGAGAGCAATGTTTCTAGTGTCTTGTAATTCAAATGTGAACAATCTACCTATCTTTTCACCTTTTGCAATTTTTCTAAATCCTTGACTCGGATCTTCAACAAATGCTCCTGCTTTTGTGAACCTGACTTGCAACCCTTTCTCTACTATCTGCCCAACACTTATCAAATTCTTTGTAATGGTAGGGACATAGAGTACCTTACTGAGTAGGTTGATGTTTCCATCAGGTTCTTTGACATTGCCTATTTTCTCCATAGGATGTTTTGTATCATCTCTTGTTTGTACCTCATGCTTATTCCTTGGATCTTCTAAATCTGATAGGAGTGCCAGATTTCCTGCCACATGATTTGAACAACCTGAACTATGTAGAAAACATGCTCATCAGATTTACCTTGTGGCATAGCCATGTTCATGATCAATAATGAATCCTCTTTGTTTGAGTCTTCTGTATAGTTATTGTAGTCTCTCCTTCCTTTGTAGCCTCCTTGATAGTTTAAATGATTGTAGTTGTTGTAATTGCCATGGCAATTGTTGAACCTTCCTCTTGAGTAGCCATAACTTCCTCTATTGTATCCTCTCCCTCTTTGATTCTTGGAATTCCTAAAGCAATTTTCAGTTGTATGATTAGTTAATCGACAAATAGAACATGAGTTGGAGTCTTGGGATCTCCCCCTGCCTTGTCTACCTCCTCTTCCTCTACCTTTGCCATGTCTTCCTCTACCTGCATAGTTAACTTGATATGTACCTGCTTCATCATCCACTTTCTTTGCCTTTCCTTTGTTATCTTTGGACTTGCTTTTATCAGTGTATAAAGCTGAAGATTGATTACCTTTAGAGCTCTCTCCATTTTTGATAAGCTTTGCCTCTTGAGTAAGTAGTTGTCCAATGAGTGTATTGAAATCAGGTACATGCATGTCTATGTACAAATCCATAGCTGTGGTGAATGCTTCCCACTTGTCATCTGCCTTCAAGACATTGATGACCTGCCTTACAATTTGCTCTTCATCTATTACCTCTCCAATGCTTCCCAACTGATCTGCTATGTCCTTGAGCTTTGTGACAAAATCAGTCACATTTTGTTTGGGAGCCTTCTTGAGAGTTGTGAAATCCAGCCATAGTTGATGCTTCCTAGCTTTAGTACTTGAAGAAAAGAAAGCTTCAAGTGCATCCCACACTTCCTGAGATGTTTTACAACTTCTAATGTGAGGCAACAAAAAATCTGAGATAGAGTTGAGGAGATAAGACCTTGCAAGTGCATCCTTGGAGCACCATGTGCTCAATCTTTCTTGCTCTTCTTGTGTTGGTTGACTTTTGTTCCTGAAACTTGGCATAACTTCATCTCCAGCCACATAACCATATAAACTTCTACCTTGGAGATAAGATTCCATTCTTAATGACCAATTTGAGTAGTTACCTCTGTCCAATTTGTCAATTGATGAAGGAAATCCATCTGCCATGTTGTCCAACCTTGCTCTGATACCACTGTGAAGAGATGGATAGGTATGTGCTTGAAGATGAAGAGGTGTTGCAAAATCCTTGATCTACACCAGCCAAATGAACTCCAGGAGTATATGGTGGGCAATTACATCATGCCTTATGTGCTTTTTGAGTTGCCTACAAGACGGCTATTGGCACAACACCATTCCATTTAGTGTATGGCCAGAATGCTACTATGACACCCATATTAAAGATAAGGGGTTCAAGGAAAGTGATTTAGTCCTGGTATACACTTTAAAGCAACACACACAAAAATTGCAAAAGCGAGGACATGGACCGTTGCTAATCAATCATATTTCTACTAATGGAGCAGTGAACCTAGCCACCCTAGATGGAGAAATTCTACCTAAGTATATAAGTGGCTATCGCATGAAGAAATATTTAGAAGCCTTGATGGATGAGATGATGAGTAGACCTTTAAATGCAAGGAACTAAAGGGAAGAGGATGAGAGAATTAGAGAAGAAGCAAGACTTGAAGCATTAGAACAAATACAGAGGCGAGAAGAATGGATGAGAGAGAGAAAGATGAAACATATCGACAAGGAGAGGAACCAATACCCATGGCCAACTGTAGGGCATCAGAAACCAAAGGTGTAGTATGACAAATCAGACAACCCTACTTAAATCTAGGAATGGGAATTAAGGATTATCACTTAGTGGATGCATTGATTGATATAGGGGCAACATTAAGTGGCATACGCTTTCATTAGCACAATAATTAAATGCACCACTTAATCCAACTAAGGCATATATGATGGGCATAGGAGGAAACACCATTGAATGTTTAGGAGAAGTCATCCTATCCTTGCATTTGGGTAACAATTCAATGCAACAAAAGCTTCTAGTCTGTGAGGATGAGGACCTATTGGAGGAATTAGTGCTAGATCAAGATAGATATACAAATTCGAGGTGACAATCTAGTTAGCCTTAGGCTACATATCCGCTAACATTGGACAGAGAGAAGTCTTTAGCCTACTAGATGAGAAACCTCTAAAGACACTTAGCCTAAAGTGTAACGATGGTAAATATGTGCATGCATGTGAGTCGATACCATTGTCTAGCTGTAATCAAATAGCTTCTGATTCTGACCCATGCATTTGACACATCAATAAGAACGCATATTTCCCACCATGGGAATAGAAAACACCTTGTACTATAAATAATAATAATAATAATAAATGAAAAGAAAATTTTCTCAGCTATGTCACTAATTTTTTCTGTTCTCATTTTAGTCAAAGGAAAAAGAAACTATTAAAAGATCAGGTACTATGTTCCTTGTACACTCGGTGAGTGGGGACGTGACACATGGAGTGACAATCGCAACACCAAAACAAATACCATCGAAGCTTAACACTAATCGTTTTAATCATTCAAATGCAGATGGCTTCCTCTAACTCCGAAGCTATGCAGGAGGCTTCCTTTGATTCTAAAGCCACTCAGGATGTTGAAATACTTTAGTTTTCGCTAGAATCTACAACTAAGGATTTCAGAAATGGTTTCGGGATGATCAACTAGCGAGTGAACATTTGTTTCTCCTCACCATCAAAATCATGGATAGAGATCATCAATTTCTAGTGATGACTCAAGACTTTGGAATCCTGCATGATAATGAATACTCTGCATCTAGCACTTGACAAGCCATCTGTATTAGAAGCTATGATATTAGATAGAAATCGAGAATCACTGACTATTAGAATCACCCATGAGCTGATCAAGACAGCATTCAGCTGGACCAAGGATGGTCTCATAGATTTGGAGGATGAAAGCCATGAAGATAAGAAAAAGACCCTCTTGGACATTAAAATAATTGACATTGAAGAAGAGGTACGACTCGTGCATCAACATTTTTGTTTTCCAAATATGCACCCATACACTAATCCATAGAAACTGGTAGTGCAATTGTCGTCCCATGTAGTCACGCAAATTGGTAACCAAATCAATTTGACCTTGTATGTCCAAGTGCGGATCTTCAAAGCCAAAAAGCAATGGGGACATAAGTTTTTAAATGGCAGCTCTACTTTAACTATACTTATCTATCAAGCCTTATACATGAAAGAGTGCTTGCAACCTATGATTTCAAGGGTTGAAATGTCAAAATATGTAAAGATTGACACTATACCCAAGAAAAAGAAAGGTATTACCATAGTGGAAGAGGTTGGCACTAGCGCACGAGCCACAATGAGAGGCGCAAAACATGCCCGAGCAAAGGAGGCATCCAAAAATCCACAATCAAAGAGACTGCATGCACTTCCAAAGGTACCATTAACAATAGCCCCAGTCATTACAAAAAGGGATCTCTCTACAACATTAGAAGCAACACATGCTTATATGAGAGGTCATGTAAACCTTACAACACAAGATCACCAGTACTACCAATCAAATAAGCAACAAAGACCCTCACAAGCAGGCAAACGTGTATCACAAGTAGACAGGTACAAAGAGCTAGGTTTAAATGATTCAAGCTCAGAAGATGAATCATCCCTAGACCATGATACACTCAATACTGATATACACATGGATTAGCATGCGGGAAAGGAATGGGATGAGTTGAATCAAGTACAAGATCAAGTGGAAAAGGAAAGTGTGCAAAGGGAACAATACCATCCCACGATTGAAGAGCAACTGAAAAGGACACACACCATTCAATTGAATGAACAAACAAAGATATTTCTCAAGGAGGTATCACCCCCTAGATCCAAAACAGACATACACGATGAGCAAGCACAAGACATCGATGGAGTACAGGAAGAGCAAGAACTTACCATACCAATTCAAGTGGTTGTTGAACCATCATCCTTGGATGTGGTAGTTAATTCTCAAAAGGTACAATCTCAGGAACTCGCAGCACAAGATACCACAACTTCAACCAAAAGGGTTGAGCCAAGAGTGCAACTGCATATGAGGTAGCCAAATCAAGAAACATTACATGTTTCGCAAGGAAAAGATGTGTGAATGAGTGAAGAACCCATTATATCAGAGTCATGGCTTAATGTGGATGTGCATAAGCTAAAGCCAATAGTCAGAAATATGATTGACATAACCATGACTTCCCAAAACATATTGATGGATGAAGATAAAGCAAAAGCAAAACTATTTGAAGCCAAAAGTAGATTCCAGATCATGAGCGAAGAGCTCTCGGCCAAGAATATAAGTACTTGTTGGGGGATTCTTAGACAAGAAGGAGTTTGAGGGTTTGTAGGAGAAAATGAAAAGACCAGAAGAGGAAATACACCTTGGAAGCTTCTGCCGATTGATTACAGTAAGACAATTACAATGTTTGAAGCAAAATACAAGCCAATACTTCTGTGCACAATCACATAGAGTGCTCAATTACAAAATACCCAATATCCGAAAGTCTTCTTGCCACCGGCCTCCTCTGCACCAGACCTCCACCTGCTTCAAGCTTATCCTTGTGCACATCTTGCACCAAGCTTCCACAAAGGGGGAGGAGTGAATACCTTCTGTCGGCACGTGCACACTGCAATGAGACCTTGAGATCCTTGGGGGAGTATAGCTTAGCACTCTCTGCACAAATCCTTAGTCACTCTCCATGCACCTTGCACTTCCACTTCTCTGCATCGCACTCTGGTGACTCTTGCACTTCTCTCTCTTGCTTCCCTTAGACTATGCTTCTCTTGCTTACTCTAAGATTGGTCCAAGAATAGACCTTGCCTTGATTTGAGTGTGTCGATCACGTACGCTCCTAACTGCCATGGTATCTTGGTGCTCACTTTGATGTCCCAAGATTGTCTTCACAAGTGGCAGCCAACGATTCATTGTTTTGTCCTGTAGTGACTTTAGACTAAAACCAAAAATTTTAATGGGGGCCATACTTTCACCTGTGTGTACGTTGCCGCTTCACATACCTTCACATTTCCTTTTAAGTCTTCACTTTTGCACCTAAGGGGGGGTTCACCTGAACCTTCCAAACACTTTAAAACACACTTTGAACCTTAGGGAAATTAGAGAAAATACCTCTGCAACTTGCAACTCACTTTCTCCAATTTACCCTTTGTGGACAATTAATTGTGCACTACCTGTGTACTTTGACACCTGCATTTTAGCACTTTGACTTTGCACCTGTTGACTTTGACCTTAACTTGTTGACTTTGACCAATTGACTTTGACCTTTTGACTTTGACTATAGTTGACTTTGACCAACATGACTTTTATGGGCTCAAGAGTTGCCCACCACCTAATGTGCTCTCCGTCGCGGAGAGCTATAGCCAAAACTTTGAGCATATAGGACACCATGATAATGGAGCTCCAAAACTGGAAGAGGACATCTGAGTAGCAACCAATTCCACCAAAAGTAGGAGAGAACAAGCACCAGAGAAGAACCAAAAACTGGATTTTGCCATGGAAAAGCAAAGGGTTGCAATGGGAGGGTGGAAAGGATGGGGAAGGAAGGGCTGATGGGGCTGATAGGGATAGGTTCGAGAGGTTTAAGGATTTGGCTGGGCATATGTGTAAAGGGAGGGTAGGTAGAAGGATTATGGGGTCTGGAGAGGGGAAAAATGACCAAATAGGAGAGCTACAGAGTGAGCATATGGGAAATATTGAAACATATGGTGAGAGGAGGTGATAAAAGACAATGTGGCCAATGTGGTGAAATAAAAACATGTGGTAATTGTGCGCAAAACATGTGGGTTTGGACCAAAAGTCAAAGAAAAGTGGGAATTTGGAAAAATCAAGTCAAAAACTGAGTCCAGAGGTGCCAAAAAACATGAAAAGGACTCCATTTTTGTAAAAAACGGCCAACCGACGCACAATCCAGAGCCAAATTTGAGCCATAAAAAGTAAAAAAATATATAATTTATATATATATATATATATATATATATATATATATATATATATATATATATATATATATATATATATATATATATATATATATATATATATATTTTAACGCTCAAACACAAACAAAAAAAAAGAAAATAAAATAAATAATAAAATAAAATAAAAATAAAATAAAATAAAATAAATAAAATAAAATAAAAGAAATTGGGGGGGGGGCTGTCAGAACCGGGGGGGGGGGGGGGGGGGGGGGGGGGCTTTTTCTTTTTTGCAAAAAAATGAAACGCCCTAGGGGCCCCTTTTTTTTTAATTATCAAAAAAACCAAAGAAAAATACATTACAAACCCAAAAAAATTGAAAAAAAAATCCAAAAAATCTTCAAAAAATTTTGAAAAAAATTCCTAGAGTGTTAGGCCAGTTTCTTCACTCAAAAACCACAGAGAGCTTCCTTTATTCCCCAAATGTGGCAAGAAAAAGACACGTGAAAAGGAGAAAAATGCTGGAAAAAATTCTAAAAAATGCTTGAAAAATTTTGAAAAAATTCCAAAAAATTCCAAAAAATTGTACTTTTGCAAAGTTGATGAAATGGCTGCTACATTTGCTAAAAACTCAAGAAACAAGCATGAAATGGATAAAGAAAACTACTAAAACTTAAGTAAAAATGACGAGAAAAGACTATGTACAACCTGGACAAATTTTGCAGGTTCTAGGTGATCCATAATTCTTCATGTGGCTTGATGATAGGCCTTTAGCCATGATCTTTATATGTTGACCCCAAAAAACTCCTCCATAACCTTCAATTTTGTTACACTTCATTTGTTTTATCTTCTTTTTGGGCATGGTGACGCTTTGATAGACCCACCTTAAATCGTTCAATACAATATTATCTCCTCCATACTGCATCTTTTGTTTCCAAAGACTTGCAGGTACTTCGTCCACATCATCGTAAAGCCTTGCACTTACTATCATAAAAATTGACACAATAGATGATATCCATACCAGTATCCATAAAACAGTGGCCATTAACATATGATTTGAAGCATCTTCATCACGGCTACACTTAAGGACTTTGCTTTTCTTCTCTTTTCCATGGCCTTTGAATGAGACTGTTTCAACCTGAGTGATTTCCTCTTTTTCTTCATATGCTTCTTCTCTACTTGAGTTTCGGAAAATTCCATAGCAGGAAGATGGGTCTTCTGCATGGAGCCAAGCCAACATGTTTTCATCTTCATATAAATCTGCTCCTTCAAATAGATCTGCTTCTGAATTGTCCACCACTTCTTCTTTCATACAAATACCAATTGTCTGCATCATACTAGTATTTCCCTGATTGTCTAGTCCTTCTTCTAAAATTATCTGCTGCAACTCTTTTCCCTCCTGCTTTACCCACATTGTGTCCTTGCCCCAGTCATGCAACACATTGGCATGTCTTAACCAAGGACTCCCAATTAACAGGGGGAAACTTCCTTCTACCTGTGGCAGCCTTAAAACAACAAAGTCCAAGTTAAAGATGGTATCTTGTATTTTGACTGGAACTCCAGGGACCACACCCATAGGCCTTACTATGCTTTGGTCTGCCATTGTTACAGTGAAGTTGGCAGGTCGTGAAGGGTATAGTCCAATTTTTTTCATGGTATATTCAGGCATCAAGTTAATGCCAGAACCACCATCCACAATAACTCCTTGAAACTCATGACCTTTAATAGAGACTATTAGCCGAGGGCTCTTGTAATCTGTGAGGGGTGCTTCCCCTAAACATTTATCTTGATGCATAACAACAGCCTTTGCCACTAAACTTGTTGTGGACATTTCATCAATTATCTGCAAGAGTTCTGACCTGAACTTCCCATCCATCTTTATTAATTCAAAAATACTAACCTCCTTTTTCATGGACTTGAGCAGTCTAGAAGCTTCTGATTCCTTAAGAGCATGGGCTGCATTTGACTTATCAAACTGCTCATGAGCCTTGTTGAATGCATATTCAATGGCATCACTCGTACCTATGAAATTTTCTTTTTGCCTTAAATTTGCACTTGTGGTGGCTTTTCTTCAGACACACCTTTGTCTCTGTTTAATCCATTAATCATTGATTCTTGACCTATGTGGCTCAGTGATGAGTAGCACCTCCTTTAATGTCAATCCGGGAAGACGTGAGGATGGTATGAAGACCTCGAGCAAGTGGAGGCACAAGTGCGTGAGTGAGAAGCACACAAACATGCACACACATACACACACGTGCATACACGGCAAGACAAAGAGTGAGAAGAAATGGAGTTCTTAGATTACTTTCAGAAAGCTCTTACAAGTTCATTTCAATTACAATCTACCCTCAAAAATGAGCTCTCTAGCTCTATTTATAGTTTTTGACTAGGTTTTGGCCCTGTCCAGACCTAGTGTCCGGCCTAGTTAAAAATTACGTTCTAGGGCCAATTTGAGGGCTTAAACGGAGTCTAAAAAATACGAGAATTGATATGTAGGTACTCTAAGGCTCCTCAAGCTCAAGGACTCCTTGGCTTGCACAAAATGGAGCTACAAAAATAGGAAATGGTATGTACAATGATTGTTAGTGATAAGAACCACTATTATAAAGATGTTGATTTGGAAAAATTTGAAGGGCCTATCTGCCAGATTTGCGTCGACTGCTTTGTCTACTTAATCCTTCACCTCGCTCTGACTCTCTCCGCTGGCTTCCTTGTCTAGTCAGTCCTTGGGTGCCCATACTGCTCTCAACACCCCCCCTCTCTCGCGTCTGTCGTCCCTGACAGACCCTTGTTGCTGGGAGTGTTGGATGTAATATTCCACAACCTGAGTGGCAAGCTGATGTTCTTGTATGCGTAGTCCTCTGGCCAAGTCTGTCATCATACGATCCCAATCAATTGGTCCTGGAATGTCCGGATGTGGCAGACGTAACTGATCTGCATGGATCACTTGTTCTACTGCGAATAGATGTAGCAAATGTGTGGGTCTGGGAATGAAAATTTCTGAATGATATTCCCAGAATCCCGTAGAGAACATTTCCTCAAATGTCTGCTTGAAGCATGCAGGTAAGTACTTTATTCGTGCATGCCAGGCAAAGATTATAGTGACCGAGGGAGTCTGGCTCATGTCATAGACTAAATCCTTGTTACCTTGGGAGAATCCAGGGGTAGAGATGTATGGAGCTTGTACCATCCGAAAGGTTTTGAAGACAATGGTCATGAGCTCGAATATTTTCATACACATTTTCGCTCCTATGTCGGGTACATTATTTAGACGTGTAGACCAGTGCTGAATTGTTGATATCATGTAGGCTACGGTTGGGGTCCCTCGAGGTGGAGCCAAATATGGATAGTTAACCCAAGCCGAGCATTCTTTATTGTTGCGTACCTTGATCGCAAATGCTTGCCAAGATCTGCGACGTACCATTGGGCAATAACATGGATTATACTTGATATACAGTGGCATGGTTGCCCAGGTGCTCATCATCTCAGGGTAATCGGTTAGGAGACGTGCACGCCAATTAGGCTGGAAGATCGAGCCAGCACGCGCATCTGTCAGTAAGTCCTCTGGCTCAAATTGAGTGGCAAATGTGGGCTCCTTCCCTGTATGTCTTTTAACTTCTGCATTATAATCATGTAGCAAGACAAAATAAGGCATGTATTGTGACTCTAATGTTGTGATCAACCGTTGGTGGGATAGGTCCTGAAAGTAAGAAGACCGAAGGACAGTTTCTTCCAGATTTGTGAGAGATTGCATTTGCACGGCAACGCGATCATCATGTGTCTTATCCACTTTCTCGACCATTTTGACCCAATCTGGAACTTGAATTTCTAAAGTGTCCTGTCCTTCCTCTGTAGTCCGACCACCGGGTGTTGGCATTGGCTCGTATGGCTCTTCATAGCTGTCATCGACGGGGATTTCCACTACTGTTTCAGGTTCTGGTTCTTCAGTGGGTGAGGGTGGCCTTTCATATGGTAAGAGGCATGCTTGGAGTTCTGCCACCTGTTTTCGGAGGGTCTCTACTTCTTCTGTAGAGTGTTGCAAGATTACTGGCTTCTGTTGAGCTGTGGGGGCACTGGATATCTATTTCTTTAGGTCTGAACATTCAGTCTCTAACTTTTCATATGACTCCAAGAAATTTGCATGCTCCTCAAGTAAGATGCGAATGTCTTCCGATGGGACTGCTCTATACTTGGTAGGGCTAATGGTTGCTCCTGCAGTCCCTTCCATAGCCGCTTCAAAGTTGTCTTGGTTTTGTTGTTGAAGCCTCTTGTTCTCTTCTAGTGCTGATGCCATATGCTTCCTTAATATCCCAAGGTTGAGTCTGAGTGTAGCATTAGATATCATTTTCGCTTGGAGCACTGTTTCTAGTTCCTTGACTGCTTGATCATCTACTGTCGATGTCTTTGATTCCAATTCGGAGTGAGCCTGCTGTAAGGTGGTATGCTCGGTTAGGGGCGTTTGGTAATCAGCTTCAAGAGTGGTGACTCTAGCTTGTAGACGATGAGATTCTGCCTGGAGGGCAACAGTGCGTTCTTCCAATTGATGGTATTCTTGTTGTAGTTGTTGTGCACACTAAAGTAATGTGTTGAACGTGCTATTTACATTATGAGATGCAAAGGGAAAAGTTTGAAATGCAGGAGAGGTGGGATTGGGGAGGGAGGTAGTGAATGTTGTGTGTGCCAATGATGTGGTGAGTGGTGAGGTGGGGGGTAGTGGAGGGGGAGAGGGTGGAATTGTGGGGAGAGGTGCTGTGGTGGGTGAAATGTCCATTGGGTCAGACAGGGTGGTGTGTATAGGGGCTACCATGTAGGTGGGTATGGTAGCTGAAGTGAGTGTGGTGTTCGTGTAAATTGATGTCGTTACGAACAGCGGGGAAATGTGCCTCGGAAACATTGGAGAGCGGATGAACTGCTCCACAAAGGACGGGTATTGGGGTGGTGAGGTTAGGTTGAAAGAGGCGTAGGGGCCAGATGGGAAGTGAGGGTCATGGAATGGAGGTATCCGTATTGGGGGATAGGCTGGGAAACACAGGGTGCCTTCGGTGGGTGTAGGGTTTCCAACCACACTTGGGATTATGGGATGACCCATTATGGGTTCGGAGGGTAGAAGGGTTGAAGTGTACAAGGGATTGGTGACGAAAGAGAACAGGGTGCCTTGTGAGGTGGGTTCTCGAAAGGAAAATGATGTGACTGAGGGTGGGTTATAAGTGAAGGTAGAGGTGATGACTGGCATTTCTTCC
Organism: Ceratopteris richardii; assembly: GCA_020310875.1. Classification (NCBI taxonomy): domain Eukaryota; kingdom Viridiplantae; phylum Streptophyta; class Polypodiopsida; order Polypodiales; family Pteridaceae; genus Ceratopteris; species Ceratopteris richardii. The sequence goes on along the minus strand of CM035429.1, from coordinate 33,337,249 downwards.
ATGGTGGGAGGTGGTGGTGGGGTTGGAGAAGGTGGTGATGGGGGATGCTGGGGTGAGATGGGTGATGTGTGAACGAAGGTTTCGGCAGAGAGGTCAATGGTGGTGGTGGGGGTAGCTGTGGCTTCAATGGTTACCTCTTGTTCTGTGACGGGCATCCTGATAGTCTTACCTGCTCGTGGTAATGTGTCGACTCTGCATTTGTCATACCTCACGGACTGGTGGACTATAGTGTGGACAGCCTCCGGAACTCCTAAAGACTCTGAAACTAATTTGAGGGTGTCAATGAAATGTTGATCCACCCCATCATCTGATAGCATTTCTTCCATCAAAGCTTGACCTGACATAAGAGAGAGTTGATGCCTTTCTTGCACTACTTTGATTGTGTCGTATAACCTTTGTAGTTGAGTTGTATATGCAGGTGCACCTACAATTTCTGACACTTCTTGTTGCTCATCATGATGCTCTTGATCATAATCCTCCTCATCTTCCTCCTGTTCTTCATCTTCATCATCCTCTTCATCCACTTCCACTATGGTGACAGGTACTTGGGCGGTTGTTGCTTGCGTTTGCACATTCTCCACTTGTTGTGCCTCTTCTGCATCCAACTCTACATCTTGTAATAATTGTTCGAAATCTTCATTCGTGAGTTCTTCCAAAGGTGCACCACTGGGAAATTCAAGATCGGTTGGGATGGGAGGGAATATCAAGGTAGAACCATCGGTGCTGCGTCTTGGAAGTTGGAGTGTGAATGGTCGGACTCTTCGGGGTGGAGGGGTGACGTCTGGTGTTAGGGTGGCTCCACGTGGTTGAGCACATGGGACTTGGGCAGTGCCTCTCATCTTCTTAGAAGGGGGTCCAGTGGATGTCCTGCCTCTAAACTGCTCTACACAATTCCACATTAGGGCCCGTTGAATAGGGATGTCATAAGCCAAACACCTATAAATGATTCTCGTCAGAGCACAACATCCATATAAAACCTGTTTCTGCGGCCATCGTTTGTGGGCTAGGTGTATCTGATCAATTATCCAGTGGGGTAAGTTGATGGTGAGGCTCTGTGTCTCTGCCAGATACAAACTAAACCAAATCTTTTTGGGCGGCATGGTGAATCTATCTTGTGCAGGAAAAGCAAAGTGTTGCATGCACATGCGAAGGTGTATTGCAATATTAGGCGTCATGGACACCATGTCCTTGAGATTGGTGAGGCTTCGATTCTTCATGTAATCCGGCACTAGGGTTTCCTTCTCTGTAGGAATATGCATTCTGCGCATATCTAGGGCCTCTCTCACCAAGTTGTTTGATAGCCTGAACCTCTTGAGCTCATTCCCCTTTGTCAGAGATGGAATCACAAATGAGCTTGCACCTTTTGGGTTCTTGTTTGGAGTCAAGGTGTTGATGAGATAGTAGCATCGCATGAAGTCAGGCTTTGGGAACCGTGCACTGAAATATGCATCCAATCCTGCCTTCTCCCAAATCGAACGTAGACCTTCTGCATTTTGTAACTTCTCGAATTCTCTTGTAAAGAAATGGTATTTACCTTGCTTCCCATTGAAGTCCAACTCTGATTCCCATAGATACATTCCCTCTCCCAAGGGTCCTGCCACTTCACTAAACCAATGGGAAGTTTTTCCTACGGGCATGGTATGGCCACTGGGAGGGTCTGCAATAGGTATGATTTTGATGGCCTGCAATTCTTCTGGTCTTTCATTTGTCTCAGGCAAAATGGGTAAACTATCTAAGTCCACCACTTGCTGGCTCGTTTTTGTTTGAGAGCTAGTTCCTGCTCCCTCAGCCATGTTGAAAACTTCGCAGCTAGTTCTGTGAGAATATATGAATAAATGTTAACATTGCAATGGACACAAAAATGACACTGTGTCCCCTGTTACAACATTAACATGAGGTTCGGGAGAGGTTAGGGGGTTAGTAAGTGCTTGGTGCTTGTGTGTGTAGTTAGGAATTGGGTAGACCTAAGAAGTAAGCGGAATGATGTAGTGTGAGAGTGACATAGTTAGTAGGTGGACATGGATTTACAATTGGGGTCCGGGGGTTTATTACAAGTTTTGAGTTGCCAAATGCAATGGATAGGTTTTGATCTTGACTTTGTGGAGACTCTGGAGAGTGTGATAGGTTATTTACTTGAAAAATGGGGCTTTTTAGGGACCCATTTACAAGTGATTCTACTTGTGCTCATGGAAGAATACGTGTTCGTGCGTGATGTGTAAGACTGGGCCTCAGATGTTCGCGTGAGTGAAACATGTTGTACAGGGTTTGGCCTTGGTGTAGCTATTTGAGCCCGCAAGCAAGCCTTAGGCACCCAGATTTGTCGTGATTGTGGACTGGCCTTCATTGACTTCTTGGGTACCCAAATAGACTTCACTTTCGCAGAAGAATGTATGAAGGACTTCTTATTAGTGTCGTGTTGTTGATTACTAATAAGAGGTTTTGGCCGTGGTGTTGGCCTGGTCGGAAGAGGGTGTTCGCCTTTTCGCCTCCATACTTGTTTCATCGGCTGAAACAATCTACTTTGCTCCTTTTTTTGGCCTCCAGTATAGGTAGTGTTCTGCTTCTTCTGTATTCGATCTGCGTTTGGTTGCTGCATCCCTCTGGCCTTTGGAACAGAAGGGAGTGCCTTCTTATCCTTGACTTCGTTGTTGAGACAATCCTCTTTCTCCATCATACATTTTTGGACAAGAATAGCATTGTCAACTTCATGTGCACCCCTGGAAGGACCAGGAGTTCGTGCCTTACCTAGTTCCTTGAGTGCCTCATTTTCCAATTCAACTGTAATTCGACTATGATTTACCCATACCTGAAGAAGTCCACTTCTTAGGTTTAGGTTGACCGCATGATCATAGATCCAGTCCTGACCCAAGACAAGAGGCTCAGTGAGGTCCTCATCTTGACACACTAGTACTTTGACTGTGATTACTTCCTCTTGAATGGAGATGGGAAGATCCACCTCGCCCATGCAAGGGGTTTCCACACCTCCTAATCCTATGAGATATGCTTCTATAGGATTGACAGTTCATTTCAACTCTTGACAGTAAGACAATTTAACAGCACTAGTGGCTGCACCTGAGTCAATCAAGGCTCTTACAGTCCTTGCACCCTTTCCTTGTCCTATATCTAAGGTTATAAAAGGACGTCTATCAATTATCCTATGGGAGCTGATACCTGAAACTTCACACATAGCCATGTGATATCCTTGATCTGCATCAGCATCTGGCCTAGATTGCTCTCTACCTTGTCTTCTTAATTTCATTCTCCGTATGCGCTCTAAGGCTTCTGCTTGGGCTTCTTCTCGAATTCGCTTTTCTTCTTCTTTGTGTTTCTTAGCAGTATTGAGTCGACTTAGCATTTCCTCTGTGAGAGGTTCCTGATACAACTTGACCCTGCATCCGCTTATGTAGCTCGGAAGAATATCACCTTCTAAGGTGGCTAGCTGTACTGCTCCACTCGTTGAGATTCTATTAATGATCATGGGTCCATAGCCACATTTCTCTAATTTCCTCGCATGTTGTTTCAAAGTGTAGACTAGTACTAGATCGCCTGCCTTCAAACCTTTATCCTTAACATGGGCATCAAAGTATGCCTTCTGTCGTTTCTTAGCTGCATATATCCCTGCAGCCGCCCTCAGTCTTGTTTCTCCTAATCGTTCAAGGTCAAAAAATCTAGAGGAGAGTTCATGACCCGTCCATTCCTGTTCTTCTGCTACTTTCAATATAGGTATTAAGAAGTCCAACGGTAGCACGACGTTTTGGCCAAATACCATCTGAAAGGGGGTGGCTTGGAGTACCGTTTTGTAGGCGACTCGGTATGCCCAAACAGCATGGTGTAGTTGTTTGTCCCAATCGGAGTGTTTATTATTCACTAGTTTGGTCAACACATTGCACAGAATCTTGTTTGTGCTTTCGGCTTGCCCATTAGCTTGAGGGTGGTAGGGGGCAGACTTCTTATGAACTACCAAGAATTCTTGGAGCAGATTTTCAATCACTTCATTGAAGAAGTGAGTGCCCCTATCACTTACTAGCTCTATAGGTAGCCCGTATCTTGTGAATACATTCTCAAACAAGAATTTAGCACTTGTCTAAGCATCGTTTCTCGTTGTGGCTTTTACCTCTACCCACTTTGTCAGATAGTTTGTCGCCACAATGATGTATTCCGCATGAGAACCCTTAGCTGGGGGATTAATAGGACCTACAAAGTCTATTCCCCACTTAGAGAATGCACGTCCACCCATCATGGGTTTCAATGGCATCTCATCTTTGCGTATAGGAGGTTGAGCTCGCTGACAGACATCACACCGTTTCACATAGGTATGTGCATCCATGTGAAGGGTCGGCCACCAGAAGCCCGCAAATAGTATTGCCTTGATCACCCGATCTGGTCCAAAGTGTCCTCCTGCTACACCTTGGTGAGCAGTTTCCAAGATCTTGAGATATTCACTTTCATGGACACATAGTCTCAGGTAACCATCCTTACCACGCTTGTATAGATTATCCCCAATGAGTGAGTATTCTTGGGCTTCTTATTCTAGACTTCTTTTCCGATCCAGAGTCATGTCTGGAGGGAAGGCTTTCGTACTCAGGAAGGATACTAATGGTTCACTCCAATCTGGCACTATGGATACTTGATAAAGAGTGGCATGTTCCACAGGTGGTTTAGTGCAGCAGATTGGGCATTCCTTGCACAAGTTTTGGACATCAGGCTTCTATAGTCGGCCAATGCACTCTGAGTCTCCTTAGTTTTTGTAGGGTTCGTTGCTTTGAGTGGTGTTGCTCTAATGCACCTACATGTGCTAATTGCAACCATTTAGCGTACTCATCCTCTTCCACACAACAAGCCAAGATCCCTTGATCTGTGTGTTTGTACATACTTCCTGCCATGATGTGATACTTTTGGGCTTTTACTACCTCTCTATCCTGCGTGTTTATTACTTGATGGTTAGGCCCGTATGTCAATACTGGTACCAATGGCTTAGCCCACTGCGGTACAACTTCCAAATTAAAAAAGTAAGCATCAGGAAGGTCATCTGACACTCCTTGTGGGGCTTCACCAAGAGTTCGTGCCTTACCTAGTTCCTTGAGTGCCTCATTTTCCAATTCAACTGTAATTCAACTATGATTTACCCATACCTGAAGAAGTCCACTTCTTAGGTTTAGGTTGACCGCATGATCATAGATCCAGTCCTGACCCAAGACAAGAGGCTCAGTGAGGTCCTCATCTTGACACACTAGTACTTTGACTGTGATTACTTCGTCTTGAATGGAGATGGGAAGATCCACCTCGCCCATGCAAGGGGTTTCCACACCTCCCAATCCTATGACATATGCTTTTATAGGATTGACAGTTAATTTCAACTCTTGACAGTAAGACAATTTAACAGCACCAGTGGCTGCACCTGAGTCAATCAAGGCTCTTACAGTCCTTGCACCCGTTCCTTGTCCTACATCTAAGGTTATAAAAGGACGTCGATCAATTATCCTATGGGAGCTGATACCTGAAACTTCACACATAGCCATGTGATATCCTTGATCTGCATCGGCATCTGGCCTAGGTTTCTCTCTACCTTGTCTTCTTAATTTCATTCTCCGTATGTGCTCTAAGGCTTCTGCTTGGGCTTCCGTGTTGTTTCAAAGTGTAGACTAGTACTAGGTCGCCTGCCTTCAAACCTTTACCCTTAACGTGGGCATCAAAGTATGCCTTCTGTCGTTTCTTAGCTGCATATATCCCTACAGCCGCCCTTAGTCTTGTTTCTCCTAATCGTTCAAGGTCAAATAGTCTAGAGGAGAGTTCATGACCCGTCCATTCATGCTCTTGTGCTACTTTCAGTGTTGGTATTAAGAAGTCTAATGGTAGCACTGCATTTTGGCCAAACACCATCTGAAAGGGGGTGGCTTGGAGTACCGTTTTGTAGGCGACTCGGTATGCCCAAACAGCATGGTGTAGCTGTTTGTCCCAATCAGAGCGTTTATTGTTCACTAATTTCGTCAACACATTGCACAGAATCTTGTTGGTGCTCTCAGCCTGGCCATTTGCTTGAGGGTGATAGGGGGCAGACTTCTTATGAACTACCAAGAATTCTTGGAGCAGGTTTTCAATAACTTCATTCAAGAAGTGAGTGCCTCTGTCACTGACTAGCTCTATAGGTAACCCGTATCTGGTGAACACATTTTCAAATAAAAACTTAGTTGTTGTTTGAGCATCGTTCTTCGTTGTGGCTTTTACCTCTACCCACTTGGTTAGGTAGTCTGTCGCAACAATGATGTATTCAGCATGTGAACCCTTGGCTGGGGGATTAATAGGACCTACAAAGTCTATTCCCCACTTAGAGAATGCACGTCCACCCATCATAGGTTTCAGTGGCATCTCATCTTTGCGTATAGGATACTGAGTTCGCTGACAGACATCACACCGTTTCACATAGGTATTTGCATCCATGTGAAGGGTCGGCCACCAGAAGCCCGCAAATAGTATTGCCTTGATCACCCGATCTGGTCCAAAGTGTCCTCCTGCTACACCTTGGTGGGCAGTTTCCAAGATCTTGAGATATTCACTTTCATGGACACATAGTCTCAGGTAACCATCTTTACCACGTTTGTATAGATTATCACCAATGAGTGAGTAATCCTGGGCTTCTTGTTCTAAACTCCTTTTCCTAGCCAGAGTCATGTCTGGAGGGAATGTTTTCATCCTCAGGAAGGATACTAGTGGTTCACTCCAATCTGGCACTATGGACACTTGATAAAGAGTGGCATGTTCCACAGGTGGTTTAGTGCAACCGATTGGGCATTCCTTGCACAACTTTTGGACGTCAGCCTCCATCGTCGGCCAATGCACTCCGAGTCTCCTTAGTGTCTGTAGGGTTCGTTGTTTTGAGTAGTGTTGCTCTAATGCATCTACATGTGCTAATTGCAACCATTTAGCGTACTCATCCTCTTCCACACAACAAGCCAAGATCCCTTGATCTGTGTGCTTGTACATACTTCCTGCCATGATGTGATATTTTTGCAATCATCAGTCATCAGTCCACTCAAAGTTAGTCAGAAGTCCATACATGGGCTTTGCAATGATAGCATACATGTGAATGAACCGGCGGTAGTAACCACAATGCCCCATGAAGGCCTGTACTTCCTTGACGTTCTTTGGCCTAAGTAACTCGGCTATTGCTCTCACTTTCTCTTCATCAGTGGATATGCCATTCTTTGACACTATGTGTCCTAGAATCTTGCCTTGCCTGACCATAAAGACGTACTTTTCTGGGTTCACGCAGACTTGATATTCTCTACATTTGTCAAAGATTTGTCTGAGTTCAGGAATATGGGTTTGTCTAATGTTGGAATGAGCACAAAGATCATCAACATAGACTTCTAAATTCTTCCTCAGGAATTCTTTAAACACGTGACACATCAATCTTTGAAAGGTAGCCGGTGCATTGGTAAGCCCGAACGGCATTACCCGAAAGGCAAATATGCCCCACTCCGTGGCAAAAGCTGTCTTATGCTGATCTTCTGGAGCTATGGCTAGTTGATTGTAGCCCGAAAATCCATCAAGGAAGCTGTACACTTCCTTGCCTGCTACTCTTTCTAAGAGATGTTCTGTGATGGGAAGCGGATAGTTATCTCGAATTGAGGCTGCATTGACCTTCTTTAAGTTAATGCATACACGTAATTTACCATTCTTTTTGGGCACCACTACAATGGGGGACACCCATTGAGTGTGCTCAATTTCATAGATAAATCCAGCTTCAACCAGTCTATCTATCTCTTCCTTGATCTTGGCCGCATAGTTGTCATTGTATGTGTATGGCTTTTGCTTAGAGGGCCTAGCATCTGAGGTCATGGGGATAGTGTGTGAGCATATGTCTGGATCAACACCCTTCAAATCCTTGTAACTCCAAGCGAACACATCTCTGTATTCTCTTAGCAAGGCTATCAATTCGTGCTCTTCGTCTGCTGTCAGGTCATGGCCTATGTACGTGCATCTCTCCTCTCCTTCTTCTAGGGCCACTACTATTTTTTTGGTGGTTTCTTTGTTATCATAGGCCTCTCCTGATTGTGCCTCTTGTTTAGGCATTCTGATCATGACTCTTCTGTCATCTATCTCATACTTTTTAAAGTTTTCCGGGACCTCAAACAAAGATTCTTCCTCTTCTGGTGTGACTGCTCTCTCCTTTCTTTTATTCCCTTCTTCCTTCGGGGTCACATGTGTGGCTAGCCTTACATCATTTGTAAGCTCTCCGTGCCTTTGGGGTTGAAATTCTACTTCATAGAAATATTCTTCATCTGATGCAAAAGGTGGATCCATAATGATTGACTCTAAATCGGAGTCATTTGCATCCTCAATTGCATCAGGGCTAGGTTCGCACTCTTCTAACACTACCTCTCCCATGATTGGCTCTATGGAGAAAACTGAAATGTCATAGCCATCCTCATCACAGTGGGGTGTCCATTGTTCCTCATTGATGGCTACATCCATTGTTGCTAAGATTTCTGCCCAGCCGTGGGGTTCAAATTCTTCATCAAGAAATACTACAGGTGCATAGGCTGGGTCCTGAATTGATCTATGGGTTTCTTTTGCACCTATCTCTCTGGCTTTTTCTCTCTTCTCTTCTTCTACTGCTACTTTACACATCCATAAGTGGGTGTCTTCATGCATCCATGAGGATCCTGATCCTATGGAATGCACCGATTCCGTATCATCTTTGGCTCTATGGATGGGGTTCCATTGGATAGGAGGGACATCTCTATGAGAGTAATCTTTGAGATTCACTTTGGTCATAACACCTAAGTGTTGCAGGTACAAGGAATTGGTTCCCCAGTCCTGTACCACTTGCAACTGTCGCATAAATGGTCGTCCCAAGATCATTTTATAGGCATGATTTTTGCTAAAGTCACATATAGCGAATGTATGCTCGAACTCAACACCACATGTGGTGAGAGTTATTCCTTCTAGCAAGCCTAAGGGTCTTTCTATGTGACCATCGGCCATCTGCAATTTCATCCTCGTGGGCGTGAGTGCTGGCTTGCCCCAACGCTTCCATAGGGAAGTAGTAGCAATTGCAACCCCTGCGCCTGAGTCTAAAATGGCCTTGGTGGTGTATCCTTGATGAGTGATAGGAAGATATGTGTTTCCCTCTTCGCCCTCACTCATGTCTCCTATCTTGTCGAATGGTATTTCTGGCACTGTTCTCTGGGATCCTACCTGGGAATGAGGTTTTGCTATCTCTGGTACTTGTTTGGCTACATGTTTCCATAGCTCTGGCCTTACTTTGAGTAGCTCTTCTAAGGTGAGGTTGCACTGTACTTTAGTGTTTTTCACTACCTCTGTGTTCCTAGGTATGATCGAGTCTTCGTTTCTTACCATGACCGTGGGTGCTCTCATACAAGTAGACTTAGCTTCCCATGGGCCTGTGAAGTGGGGTAATTCTTGTAAAGAGTTAGACTCAAAGTCTAGTCTTTCCTGAGAGTGGGTGCTCTCTTGCTCCTCATAAATGGAGGGGATGTCTTGTGGGAATTGGTCATGTGCATCATCCACAAGTTCAATAGGAGGAGGGACTTCACTTTCTTTAGCCCATTTGTCTTCTTGAATCTCTCGTAAGAATTCTGGTGTGAACCGATTCAGAGAAGATGATGTGTCTGGCTCCGTAGAGTTAGGCACATAGGCTTCTTGGGCACGAAGACCTGCACTTTCACTTGCCTTGTCCTTGTGTTGAGAGGCGGGTTCCTTTTCTGATTGTGCAATGAGCTTCTCTATTCTTTCTAACAGTCCATCAAAGTGCAACTGTGTCTTTGCTGAACTAGAGATGTTAAATAGGCGACTGGCTTCAAACATGGCCTGAGCCAATTCCACCATTTTAGCACAAATCTTGGTTTGTTCTAGCTCCAGTTCTGCTCTAGGGTAACACTTTTCATGATCAATTATGTTTGGCCCTTCTTGGATTCTGGCCTGATATGCTCTAAGCATCTTGCTTAGGTCCTCGGGAGTTGGATCTGCTAGGACTGATCCTACTCTAGGGGGTGGTGGTATTAGTCGAGGCGGGTTGGAAGGTGGCGGGTTGGATGGAGATGGGAATGGTGGTGGTGGGGTAGTGTGAGAGGGAGTTTGAGATGTGAGTTCAGTTATCCTGGCCTTTGTTTCTCTGAGGCTTTCCTCGAGTTCACTCATTTTCTTTGCCCATTGCCTTTTCATTCTTTCACGACTATCTCTCCAAGCTCTAGTCCTTTTCTTGGTTAGGCTCTCAGTTTCACTAGCCTCTAAGCTCTTTTCCTGGCCTACCCCTTGGTTTTGCTGCAATGCTTGAGCTCTAGTGACTACCTGTACGGGTGTAGTGGAAGTGACACTTCCTGTGGAATCTACCACTAACCCAATAATGTTAATAGGAGTGATTTTTGGCATATTATTAGGATTCTTAGGGCAATCTCGTAAGAGATGCTCCTTTCCACACTCTTGGCAAAAGCCCTGGATCGTCACTGATTGGGTTTGGGTAGGTGCAGGCATGGGGCAATCACGAATGAGGTGATCTTCCTGACATCTGTAGCATGGTCCTCTAGGGAATGGGGTTCTTACTTGTCTAGGTTGAGGTCTAGGGTTGGGGTTTGCATACATGACATTTGTGTAATCTGACTCCCAACTAGGTTCATTTGGCTCTTCACTATAGTAGGACTCACCATGTTCAGGAGACTGCATGTAGTAAGCATGGGGACTATCGACATGTGTAGAATCAAAGCTATGGTCACTGGGGTCACTTTCAGAAAGCAATGGTGTTACAGGGACTATAGCTCTATTCAGGTTCTCTTCTGCAGCTGCATATTTTACTGGGATCACATTAGCTGGGGCAGGGGGTTGTTGTGCTAACACAGGCTGGGGTCTCAGTTGGGCATGATATTGTGGTTGGTAGGTTTGTTGAGGCCTAGCATACTGCTGCGGTGGGTACTGATTCTGGTATCTTCCCTGCTGAGGGTATGGCTGAGGGTAGGTTTGCCTGACCGCTTGCTTATTGTATGGGCAGTCTTGTGTTGTATGATTTGTGTATCTTCGTTCTATGGTGCAGTACTGGCTACTAGGATTAACTTGAGGTTGAGCCATAATGGGACATACATTTGCCATATGGTCGCCTCCACAAGTATAGCATCTTTTCACACGGGCAAACCTTGGGATTTGTTTGCTAGAGACACCTAGTTTCTGAGCTACTTTTTCTGCAAGTTCCTCAATTGATGTGGATTGCGTGGAAGAGAGGCTAGAGGCACTATCTGAATCTTTGTATATCTTGGAAAGCTCTAGTTCTTCCGCTAGGTTATCCTCGATGTCAATGCACATGCGTACACACTCTTCTATGGTCCTAGGGTCCTTCAAGTACACATAAGATCTCAATTTGGTACTTAGCAATCCATCCAAGAACAAAGCCACTTGCTTTGCTGGTGTGGGTAACTCAGGGACAGGGCATCTCTCTAGGTATTGCCGAAATCTTCTTCCAGCAAGTCTCACAGTCTCTTGAGGGGTTTGCTTGAAGCTGTGAATCAATGAGCAGGTATTATGCCTTATGCCACTCTTAGAGAATTCAATAATGAAAGCCTCTAGGAGTTGGTCTATGCTCCTGAACTGTCTCTCATTCAACGGTTGAAACCACGTAAGGGCTGTGTTCCTAAGAGTTAGACCAAAGGCATTGTACTGCGTGAATAGATCCTCCACTTGTTCCGCTCTCAAGACTTGCCTAAACTCAACCACATGATCGTATGGATCTCCAGTGCCATCAAAGTAGTTCTTCATGGACTTGACTAGCTGAGTCGGTCTCAAAGTCCTTGTGTGCTCTCTAGGTCGTGGTAGAGGGAACTCATCTGCATGTCTTTGATTCCTGGGAGCTCTAAGTACCTCAGGTTCTACTCTATTTGTTTCCGTCCTCGTTCTTTCTCTGCCCCCTGGGTTGGCAAAGCTTACTTTTGGCCTATCTCTACTTCTGTCTCTTTGAGTTCCATGAGCTTGGGATGTTCCAGCTCTAGGGTGACCATAGGACACATTCGATCTTGGTTGGGGGAAAACGAATTCACCCTTCCAAGTGTAAGCATGTCTATCATTTTCTATCACCACAAAGATCCTCTCTGAAGCGTGATCTAAGTAGGTCACTCTGCCTGGGCTATCAGGATCCTTAAACTCATAGATCATGATTGTTCCTATATCAATTGGCCGATCAAATTTATACCTCCAAAAGGCTTCGTCAGTTTCTTGGTTCAGAAGCAGATCTATGCTCTTATTATCTTGGGGAATCCACTCTGGTGTGATAATCCTAGTGAGAACAGATTTGCCTTGGGGGGTCCTCGGTTCTTTGCCCATGTTTCCTTGCTCTAGGTCACCTAAGTCCGTTTCCGGGACCACATTCCCAAATTCATCTATCCTAGCTGGATGACTGGTGACTACGTATATGGTTCCTTCTTTGTCCAAGTATGCTCCGTTTTCAAACTTGACAGTTGGGTGCTCTAGTCCTATGGATTGGTCAGGGTTTTTAATCTGGACCATGGATCTTCCTAAACCGTCCTCATAGATGCTAGCACCTAATCAGTTGGTCCTAAGGTATTCCAACTGCGTTTTGTAAGGGCCTTCTACCCTGTGCAAGTGTGGCACTCCTGAACTTCCTGTAGGTCTGTCCATGCCTTGAGACATCTCTGATTCACTAGTCTCAGAGCTAGGGTAGTATGAGTGGTGGCTCAACTGCTGGGCCCAAGACCTAGTAGTGTGGCTGACACTAGCCTCTGAAGACCTAAGACTTTGTCTATCTCTCCCTAGATGTCGCCCTGATCTAAGGTTCATAACCCTAATTGAATAGCCCAAATTTGCCCAAGTACAACCTCGTTGTTGAGTTCTTTTGTATCAGTCAATTGATTCGTTTTTAGTCGATTATCGTGTTTATGCTCTTGTCAGAAATCACGTCGTCAGGAATATTTGAGTTAATTTTCGCACTGTAAGTTGATCATTCCACGTTAGGTTCTTTTCCTTTAGAGTTCTCGACCGTGCAAAGATTATGTCGTTAGCTTGAACTTGAGTATTTAGGTAGTCTTCAACTTTGATAAATGCCTATCGCCGCCCTGGCTTACTCCTATCACTAGTCGTTCTTAGCCTAAGCTAGGAATTGACAATGGGAGTTGAGAATTTCCAACCTTTTGTTTCCTTCTTGGTTGCCCTGGTGTGCCCAGGACGCGTGTTCCCAAGCTTGCACTTACTCTTGCTTAGAATGCCCTCAAGTGCTCTTGCTGGACCTGTAAAAGTCCCACGGTTAGCTCAAGACTTAGATTCAAATGACACAATAGACCACTTTCATGCATGTAACTCACAGACCAAATTATCCTTTGCTTTTATGGAAAACAATCCCAAGGATCCCTCAGTTTTCCTACCTCGGGGTATGGTCAACTTAAAAAAAACCCTATCTAATAATCCTATCTAAAAACCCTATCTAATAATCCACGAGCTTTCCAACAAAACAAGAATCACAGCAAACGGATTTCGTATGAGAAATTTATGTCAGTTCAGGCTTCAAGGATTAAAACAGGGTTCAAACAGGCCAACAGCGCAACAGGTTTTCCTCGGGTTATTTGCCTATAGCCTCCTTATGTGCTCTAGGGTCCATGATCCATGTCCAAAATTAGCCAAAATCTTCAAATTAAAAAACCCTAAAAAATTGGCCGAAATTGGCTGTCAATCGCGATCGACTGGGCTGTCAATCGCGATGGACAGGTGTCGATCACGATGGACTGGTGTCGATCGCGATGGGCTGGTGTCGATCGCGATGGACTGGTGTCGATCGCGATGGACTGGTGTCGATCGCGATGGACTGGTGTCGATCGCGATGGACTAGTGTCGATCGCGATGGACTGGTGTCGATCGCGATGGACTGGTGTCGATCGCGATGGACTGGTGTCGATCGCGATGGACTGGTGTCAGTCGTGATGGACAGGTATCCGTCGCGATAGACTGGTATCAATCGCGATTTTTCTATGGGTCGCGATGGACAGGGGTGTCCGCCGCGATGGACACGCATCCGTCGGGGTCTGTCAATCGCGATGGACTGGCTGTCCGTCGCAATGGATAGTGTCAACCGCGATGGATGCTATCAATCGCAATGGACTAAAATTTTGCAATTTTTTCAAAATTTTTTGTGGATCTGTGCTGTGCAAGGCCTCTAGTCTACTGTGGTGCACTGAGTTTTACCAAAAGATGAAAGTTTCTATCAATCGCGATCGACAGAGGCTGGCGACTGCGAGACAGTTCTGCACATGTCCGTACCTGCGCAACGTGCTGGAGGGGATGATGCTGCTGGAACCTGCAAGAAACTCAACAAACATGCAAAAACAACACACACAATATCGCTCTCTCGCTCTCTCTCACAAGTGGAATGAGGGAAATGAAAGGAGGAAGGAGATATGATCAAAAAACTGAAATTTTTGCGATGATGGAGATGGAGGTGGGAGATGGTGAGGATGATGATGGTGATGATGGTGGTGAGGTAAGGAAGAGAAAAACAAGAAGAGTAAAGAAATTACCTACGACGCCAACGTCTCAACTCTACGTCTTACCATCACACGCTCGTCCTCAAAGCTCGATCCCCGGCAACGGCGCCAAAATTTGGTGTGGCTCAGTGATGAGTAGCACCTCCTTTAATGTCAATCTGGGAAGACGTGAGGATGGTATGAAGACCTCGAGCAAGTGGAGGCACAAGTGCGTGAGTGAGAAGCACACAAACATGCACACACATACACACACGCGCGCACCCACGGCAAGACAAAGAGTGAGAAGCAATGGAGTTCTTAGATTACTTTCAAAAAGCTCTTACAAGTTCATTTCAATTACAATCTACCCTCAAAAATGAGCTCTCTAGCTCTATTTATAGTTTTTGACTAGGTTTTGGCCCTGTCCAGACCTAGTGTCCGGCCTAGTTCAAAATTAGGTTCCAGGGCCAATTTGAGGGCTTAAACAGAGTCTAAAAAATACGAAAATTGATATGTAGGTACTTCTAAGGCTCCTCAAGCTCAAGGACTCCTTGGCTTGCACAAAATGGAGCTACAAAAATAGGAAATGGTATGTACAATGATTATTAGTGATAAGAACCACTATTATAAAGATGTTGATTTGGAAAAATTTGAAGGGCCTATCTGCCAGATTTGCGTCGACTGCTTTGTCTACTTAATCCTTCACCTCGCTCTGACTCTCTCGGCTGGCTTCCTTGTCTAGTCAGTCCTTGGGTGCCCATACTGCTCTCAACAACCTATTTCCACTGGAGCCTTCCCCTTGCTTCTTGTCTGCACTGTAAAAGATTCAATTTCTTCTAAATGCACCACCCTGGTAGATGGAGATGGCACATTGACCTGATCTAACACTTCTTCTTTGTGTACAGAAATCATTTGAATATGGGGCCCGGATGAAGAGGCTTGATTCTTAGGACAACAATTTGTATAGTGGTCTCTGGCCTCTAGGCAGTTTTTGCAAGGAGGGGCATTTTTTGGGAGAGTGCACCTACTTTGATAGTGCCCAAAGTCTCCACATCTGAAACAAATAATTGGCCTTCTAGGCCCATTTCCAAAATTATCCCTCTATCTAGGGTTATAAGTGTTACCTTGACTAGGTGCAGATGCCATCACATTTGCTGGTGGTAGGGGTCCTCCTTGTGTCCAGTATGTTGTTGCAGGCATTCCCCTTGATTGGCATTCCTGGGCCTCATGACCAACTTTCCTGCATAACTTGCAAGTCACACTTAACAGAGGACATTCACTTACTATGTGACCTTGCTTGCTGCACATGGAACACCAAAGTCCACTCTTGATGCCACCTCCTTTGAGCTCGTGCAACTCCTGTCGCAGCTGAGCCAATTCCTCTACCTCGGCCTCCTCCTCCTTTTGGAGCTTTAGTGCTTCAATCTCCCTTCTCAACTGAGCAACAACATTCTACTCCTCTTTGTAGGGCTTATTTCTTTTTAAGCCCTCTAGCTCCTTCCTTAGCTGGATCACTAGATCCTCCATTTCTGTACCATATGTTGGTTGGGAAGAAGTTGCTCCATACTGGTATCTTATCTGCTCCAAGCATGTGGCTGTGTTCATGAACTCCTCTATGGAGGCTATAGGTAACACTAATTCCTTTATTTTGCATTGGGTGGCCACTGGTAGGGGCTTAGCCAACCGTTTCTTAACAAAAAAATCGTGTGGTGGATCTGGCAATTTAACCATTAGTGCTTTGGCCCGAGTCACAAACTCTGGGAACTTTTCTCCTGGACCCAATCTTAAATTTTCTAGCTCTTCTATGATAATCTCCGCAGTGTTGCCATGTTGGAACTGATTTTTAAATGCATCTTTCATCACATCCCAAGTGGTAAAATGGTTTTCAGCAAACTGGCTGAACCACTTATCAGCTAATCCCTCTAATGTGGCAGGGAAGAGAATCAAAAAGGCATCCTCCCTACCCATTAGGCCTCTAGTCTTACATAGTGCCAAAAACCTTCTAATGTGTTCATCAGGATCCTCCTGAGCTAGGCCTTTGAAAGAAGGAAACTTTATATTTAATCTAGAGAGTAAAGTTTCCAAGTCTACCTGACCCGCCATGCTCTTGACTGATGATATTGAAGATAGTGGACTGGAGGACCTTCTAACAACCTTCCTTCTTGTTTGCTTGCAGGTGACCCTCAATGTTTGGGACCGGGTTGCGGTCATGAGCAGCTCATAGCCCACTGAATATGAGACACTTGATAAGAATATTTACCTTTTGTTTGATGAAGTAGCATTGTGGTTCTGTCGACACTTGATCTCTTCTATGCTTTGCACTTGGTTTCTCCTAAGCTCAAATCTCCTTGGAGGTCCCACCGTGCGTGCCAAATTTTGTTGGGGGATTCTTAGACAAGAAGGAGTTTGAGGGTTTGTAGGAGAAAATGAAAAGACCAGAAGAGGAAATACACCTTGGAAGATTTTGATGATTGATTACAGTAAAACAATTACAATGTTTGAAGCAAAATACAAGCCAATACTTCTGTGCACAATCACACAGAGTGCTCAATTATAAAATACCCAATATCCCAAATTCTTCTTGCCACCAGCCTCCTCTGCTCCAGACCTCCACCTACTTCAAGCTTATCCTTGTGCACACCTTGCACCAAGCTTCCACAAAGGGGGAGGAGTGAACCTTCTGTCGGCACGCGCACGCTGCAATGAGACCTTGAGATCCTTGGGGGAGTATAGCTTAGCACTCTCTGCACAAATCCTTAGTCACTCTCCATGCACCTTGCACTTCCACTTCTCTGCGTCGCACTCTGGTGACCCTTGCACTTCTCTCTCTTGCTTCCCTTAGACTATGCTTCTCTTGCTTACTCTAAGATTGGTCCAAGAATAGACCTTGCCTTGATTTGAGTGTGTCGATCACGTACGCTCCTAACTGCCATGGTATCTTGGTGCTCACTTTGATGTCCCAAGATTGTCTTCACAAGTGGCAGCCAACGACTCACTGTTTTGTCCTGTAGTGACTTTAGACTAAAACCAAAAATTTTAATGGGGGGGCCATACTTTCACCTGTGCGTATGTTGCTACTTCACATACCTTCACATTTCCTTTTAAGTCTTCACTTTTGCACCTAAGGGGGGGTTCACCTGAACCTTCCAAAACGCTTTAAAACACACTTTGAACCTTAGGGAAATTAGAGAAAATACCTCTGCAACCTGCAACTCACTTTCTCCAATTTACCCTTTGTGGACAATTAATTGTGAACTACCTGTGCACTTTGACACCTGCATTTTAGCACTTTGACTTTGCACCTGTTGCATTTGACCTTGACCTTGTTGACTTTGACCAATTGACTTTGACCTTTTGACTTTGACTGTAGTTGACTTTGACCAACATGACTTTTATGGGCTCAACAGTACTCAATAGAAACTTGCATAGAAAACAACTGAATTGGCAACAAAAATGAAAGAATTAAATAATCTACAAGAGGAGAACTTGTTGCTCAAAGAAAAAATAAAAGAGGTAACTATATTTGTTTTAGAACTTCAAATTGAAGTAAAGACATTGAAAAAGCAACAAGAAACATTTGAAGCGGAGAAAGTATGAATGACAAATTAAAGCAAATTATTAGAAAATAAAGTCAAAGTATATATAGACGAAGCGGAAAACCTATGTACCAGGAACAAAGAATTAATGAACAAATCAGACAACCCTACTTAAATCTAGGAGTGGGAATTAAGGATTATCACTTAGTGGATGCATTGATTGATATAGGGGCAACATTAAGTGGCATACGCTTTCATTAGCACAATAATTAAATGCACCACTTAATCCAACTAAGGCATATATGATGGGCATAGGAGGAAACACCATTGAATGTTTAGGAGAAGTCATCCTATCCTTGCATTTGGGTACCAATTCAATGCAACAAAAGCTTCTAGGCTGTGAGGATGAGGACCTATTGGAGGAATTAGTGCTAGATCAAGACAGGTATACAAATTCAAGGTGACAATCTAGTTAGCCTTAGGCTACATATCCGCTAACATTGGACAGAGAGAAGTCTTTAGCCTACTAGATGAGAAACCTCTAAAGACACTTAGCCTAAAGTGTAACGATGGTGAATATGTGCATGCATGTGAGTCGATACCATTGTCTAGCTGTAATCAATTAGCTTTTGATTCTGACCCATGCATTTGACACATCAATAAGAACACATATTTCCCACCATGGGAATAGAAAACACCTTGTACTATAAAATAATAATAATAATAATAATAAATGAAAAGAAAATTTTCTCGGCTATGCCACTAATTTTTTCTATTTTCATTTTAGTCAAAGGAAAAAGAAATTATAAAAAGATCAGGTACTATGTTCCTTGTACACTCTGTGAGTGGGGACGTGACACATGGAGTAACAATTGCAACACCAAAACAAACACCATCGAAGCTTAACACTAATCATTTTAATCATTCAAATGCAGATGGCTTCCTCTAACTCCGAAGCTATGCAGGAGGCTTCCTTTGATTCTAAAGCCACTCAAGATGTTGAAATACTTTAGTTTTTGCTAGAATCTACAACTAAGGCTTTCAGAAACGGTTTCGGGATGATCAACTAGCGAGTGAACATTTGTTTCTCCTCACCATCAAAATCATGGATAGAGATCATCAATTTCTAGTGATGACTCAAGACTTTGGAATCCTGCATGATAATGAATACTCTACATCTGGCACTTGACAAGCCATCTGTATTAGAAGCTATGGTATTAGATAGAAATCGAGAATCACTAACTATTAGAATCACCCATGAGCTGATCAAAACAGCATTCAACTAGACCAAGGATGGTCTCATAGATTTGAAGGATGAAAGCCATGAAGACAAGAAAAAGACCCTCTTGGACATTAATATAATTGACATTGAAGAAGAGGTACGACTCGTGCATCAACATTTTTGTTTTCCAAATATGCACCCATACACTAACCCATAGAAACTGGTAGTGCAATTGTCGTCCCATGTAGTCAAGCAAATTGGTAACCAAATCAATTTGACCTTGTATGTCCAAGTGCGGATCTTCAAAGCCAAAAAGCAATGGGGACATAAGAAGTTTTTAATCTACTTTAACTATACTTATCTATCAGGCCTTATACATGAAAGAGTGCTTGCAACCTATGATTTCAACGGTTGAAATGTCAAAATATGTAAAGATTAACACTATACCCAAGAAAAAGAAAGGTATTACCATAGTGGAAGAGGTTGGCACTAGCTCACTAGCCACAATGAGAGGCGCAAAACATGCCCGAGCAAAGGAGGCATCCAAAAATCCACAATCAAAGAGAATGCATGCACTTCCAAAGGTACCATTAACAATAGCCCCAATCATTTCGAAAAGGGATCTCTCTACAACATTAGAAGCAACACATGCTTATATGAGAGGTCATGTAAACCTTACAACACAAGATCAACAGTACTACCAATCAAGTAAGCAACAAAGACCCTCACAAGCAGGCAAACGTGCATCACAAGTAGAGAGGTACAAAGAGCATGCGGGAGAGGAATGGGATGAGTTGAATAAAGTACAAGATCAAGTGGAAAAGGAAAGTGTGCAAAGGGAAAAATACCATCCCAGGATTGAAGAGCAACTGAAAAGGACACACACCATTCAATTGAATGAACAAACAAAGATATTTCTCAAGGAGGTATCACCACCCAGATCCAAAACAGACATACACGATGAGCAAGCACAAGACATCGATGGAGTACAGGAAGAGCAAGATCTTACCATACCAATTTGAGTGGTTGTTGAACCATCATCCTTGGATGTGGTAGTTAATTCTCAAAAGGTACAATCTCAGGAACTCGCAGCACAAGATACCACAACCGCAACCAAAAGGGTTGAGCCAAGAGTGCAACTGCATATGAGGCAGCCAAATCAAGAAACATTACATGTTCTGCAAGGAAAAGATGTGTGAATGAGTGAAGAACCCATTATATCAGAGTCATGGCTTAATGTGGATGTGTATAAGCTAAAGCCAATAGTCAGAAATATGATTGACATAACCATGACTTCCCAAAACATATTGATGGATGAAGATAAAGCAAAAGCAACACTATTTGAAGCCAAAACTAGATTCGAGATCATGAGCAAAGAGCTCTCGGCCAAGAATATAAGTACTCAATAGAAACTCGCATAGAAAACAACTGAATTGGCAAGAAAAATGGAAGAATTAAATCATCTACAAGAGGAGAACTTGTTGCTCAAAGAAAAGCTAAAAGAGGTAACTATATTTGTTTCAGAACTTCAAATTGAAGTAAAGACATTGAAAAAGCAACAAAAAACATTTGAAGCGGAGAAAGTATGAATGAAAAATTAAAGAAAATTATTAGAAAATAAAGTCAAAGTATATATGGATGAAGCGGAAAACCTATGTACCAGGAACAAAGATATAATGAACTCCATTCTATTAAATCAACCATTTGACAACACTATCACAAAAGATGAAGGAATATAGAAACTGAAGACAAAGTTGTTAGAAATGAAGATCAACTAAAACAAGAGAAAAGGAAGGAGGCTAAGTTAGAAGCAAAATATACAGTGGACAACAAAACATTGGAACTCAAGTGGAAAGAGGCAGTGCACAAATACACAGAGCAATGCATTCAAGATGATGATAAAGTGAGGATCATTTGCAAAGCTAAGGCAACAATAGAGCAAGCTATAGACGAATTTGATGACCATCCAATTCCATATACAACAGAACTAAGTCAAAAAGAAAGGGCGCTACTGGTGTCCCATCTCACAGAAAATCTTGAAAATGAGGTAGTGAAAGTCATGAAAGAGGCTAAGATCAAAAGCAAAGATTTAGATGAGATCATGAAGGCCTTCAACTTACCTTATGGAATCATGAATGAGCAAACTAGAAGATACATCAAGAAGAGCACGGGGAAGGATCTCGATGTGTAGCTCAACTTCACAACAAACACTTTTAAGTATATTCAACAAGAGTTTGAAGCCAGCCATCCTTTTCGGAGAAGAAAATTTCTGGAGAAAAATCCAACCTTGCGGGTGCACTTGCAAGCGGCACCATATTTACTCCAAGTCAATCTAGCTTTTTGTCCTATGCCACGTTGATGATACTGGCCAGAGTTTTGGGACTTGCAATGTCAAGGTAAAATAAATAAATAATGGCTCAATTTTCCTTTACTACCAAGCCTGCCGCATAACTACCTCCCCACTGAAGAGTACATGGTGAGAACAATCAAATTTTGGTTAACTCGTTATGCCAAGGTCCCTGATCTCACTATCAAATTAACAACTAAAATACTTAGCATGATCCTAACAGTCCTAAAAATTTTCAAGCACGCAGAATACACATTTTTGAACTTCATTGGTATAGATCAAGGAACGAAGATAGTGGTATTTGACCTTTCTATCATGCCAAGCCGACTCACTATAATGGCCTATTACTCAAGGCTAATGTTTTTGCCAAGTACTTATATGCAGAATTTCAAAGAAGCATTTTTCACAGGCTTCTTCCAGATAGATTCCAAAATATTCCTAACGATGTCTACCAACCTAAATGCATTGCTTGTGGCATATGAACTAAGTTTTTTTGCCGACCACATATAAGCACCCTACTATGGAGTTATGTCAGAATAGTGGAAGGAGTAATTCATATGTGAAGCACATTTTCTAAATGATACAGAGCAAAAGGTATACAAGACGTAATCCCATCGACTTCCTTTCTCTTCATGTTGTACTTTACTAGTCTTGAGCTCATCTTCTATTGTTGCCTTAGCTTCGCAAATGATTCTCACTTGATCAACATCTTCAATACATTGCTCTGTGTACTTTTGCACTACCTCTTTGCATTTCACTTCCAATTTTTTTGTGTCTTCATCATATGCTGCTTCCAACTCATCTTGTTTCTGTTGCTCCTTTGCTAACCGTTCTTCCAATTCCAACAATTTGGATTTTGTTTCGTGTATGCCTTCACCTCCTATTATGCTTCTATCGAATGGTTGGCTTAGTAGAATGGAATTCATTAATTCCTTGTTCTTGACACACAGCTTGTCTATTTCATCCATATATGCTTTGATTTGACTTTCTAATAACTGCTTTGGTTATTCATACGTACTTTATCTGCTTCATATGCTTTCTATTGTTGTTTTAATGTTTTATTTCAATTTGAAGTTCTAAAACAAATATTGTTACCTCTTTCAGTTTTTCTTTGATCAGTGAGTTCTCCTCCTTTACATGATTTAACTCTTCAGTCTTTGCCGCCACTTCAGCTATTTTTTGTGCATGTTCTTGCTGAGTACTTATATTCTTGGCCACGAGCTCTTTGCTCATGATCTAGAATCAACTTTTGGCTTCATATAGTTCTGCTTTTGCTTTATCTTCATCCATCAATATGTTTTGGGCAATTATAGAAACGTCAATCATATTTCTGATTATTGGCTTTAGCTGATGCACATACACATTAAGCCATGTCTGTGATATAATGGGTTCTTCACCTGTTCGCACATCTTTGCCTTGCACAACATGTAGTGTTTCTTGATTTGGTTGCCTGATATGTAGTTGCACTCTTGGCTCAGCCCTTTCAGTTGTTGTGGTGGTATTTTGTACTTTGAATTTGAGAGATTGTACTTTTTGAGAATTGAGTACCACATCCAAAGATGATGGTTCAACGACCACTCAGATTGGTATGGTAGCTTCTTGCTCTTCTAGTATTTTGTCGATATCTTGTGTCTGCTTTGGATGTATGACTGTTTTGGGCCTCGAAGGTGACATTTCCTTGAGCGATATTCTTGTTTGTTCATTCCATTGGATGGTGTTGGCAGTAGCCTTGGTACACCAGGACTTACAAGACGTGAAAGTCAAAGAAAGGAGTCAGAGCGAAGGGACAGTACAAGCAAACAGGGCAGTCAAAGAAGATCTGGCAAGTAGGCCAATATTTTTTCAAGACATTAAGGCGAATCAAAGAGATGGACATGCAGGGAGGAAGAGCAAGTAGGGAGCTCGAAGATATGTATGGCAGATCACTAGAAGAAACCCCTACAACAACAGTGATTTTTATCACTAACAATCATTGTAAATATCATTTCACATTTTTGTAGCTCCATTTTGTGCAAGCCAAGGAGTCCTTGAGCTTGAGGAGCCTTAGCAGTAGTTGCGTACCAATCTTCGTATTTTTTAGACCTCGTTTGATCCCCCAAATAAGCCCTGGAACCTAATTTTTAACTAGGCCGGACACTAGGTCTGGACAGGGCCAAAAGCTAGTCAAAAACTATAAAAAGAGCTAGAGAGCTCATTTTTGGGGTTAGATTGTAATTGAAACGAACTTGTAAGAGCATTTTGAAAGTAATCTAAAAAGCTCTATTGATTCTCACTCTTTGTCTTACCTTGTGTGCGCGTGTGTGTGTATGTGTGTGCATGCTTGTGTGCTTCTCACTCACGCACTTGTGCCGCCACTTGCTCGAGGTCTTCATACCATCCTCACGTCTTCCCGGATTGACATTAAAGGAGGTGTTACTCATCATTGAGCTACACCAAATTTTGGCGCCGTTGCCGGGGAACGAGCTTTGAGGACGAGCGTGTGATGGTAAGACGTAGAGTTGACGCGTTGGAGTTGTAGGTATTTTCTTCACTCTCATCGTTTTTCTTTACTTTCTTCACCATCTTCATCACCATCATCATCATCACCATCTCCCACGTCCATCTCCATCATCGCGAAAATTTCAGTTTTTTGACTATATCCCCATCTCCACCTCATTTCCCTCATTTCACTTGTGAGAGAGAGCGAGAGAGCGAATTTGCATGTGCTGTTTTTTGCATGTTTTGTGAGCTTTCTGCAGGTACAGGCCGCATCATCATCCCCAGCACCCTGCGCAGGTACGGAAATCTGAGTAACTGTCTGTGTGTCGCCGAGCTCTGTCAATCGCGACCGACTGAAAAATTGCTCTAATTGCTAAACAAAGTGCATATCCATGACCTACAGGCCAAGGGCTTCCCAAAAATGTGTTTAGTTTTTTGAAATTCCACAGATTTCTGTCAATCGCGATCGCTCTGTCAATCGCGATCGACAAACCACGACGGACAGATCTGTCAATCGCGATCGACACGTCAATCGCGACCGACAGCCCACGACGGCTCTGTCAATCGCGACCGACAGAGTCAACGACCGATTGACCACGACCGACTGACCATACGCGTGACACGTGTCAATCGCGATCGAGTCATCAATCGCGATCGACTCATCAATCGCGACCGACACAGTCAACGACGGTTTGACCACGACGGACAGACCACGACGCCTCTGTCAATCGCGACCGACACAGTCAACGACTGTTTGACCACGATTGATCGACTCGTCAATCGCGACCGACAGAGTCAACGACGCTTTGACCACGATTGATTGACTTTTCGCAAACCCCTGTCAATCGCGACTGACCAGTCAATCGCGACTGACAGCCACGACGGACCTGTCAATCACGATCGACACGTCGATCGCGACTGACCTGTCAATCGCGACCGACAGACTTTGCGAACGCGTTAGAAGGGCAAATTAGGTCAAATTTTTAAGGCAAAGTGATTGGTATAAATTGTGATTAAGTGTGGGACAAACTCTAGGGTGTAGTATTGCATTGTTAGGCCGTGCCACAAGCTACTCGAGTATTCCTGTTTGACTGTTAGCTTGTATTGAATCCTGATTTAACTCCCTAAACCCTGAACAGTCCTAACTTTTTCATACGAAATCCAATTTTTGAGCTCTTGAGCTTGTTGGAAAGCTCGTGGTATATGCTACGCGCCCTCAACTGTTTTTTATAAAAATAATGCATTGATTTTCAGAGAGGGTATTATGAAGTTGACCATACCTAGGGGGATCAAAGTCAGGGGTCTTTAGAATTATTTTCCTAAAAGTCACAATGCAAATGTGTGTTTGTGTCACATGAATGAAAGTGGTTGGTTTTGTCCTCTGAATATAAGCATTGAGCTAACCGTGGATCTTTTATAGGTCCATTGAGAGCAACTGAGAGCGTACAAAGCAAGGTTTCTTTGCAAGCTTGAGAACCGGGTTCTTGAGCACCATAAAGCAAGGGATCAACAAGTAAGGTTGGATTATTCTCAACTCCCTCTGTCATTTCCTAGCTCAAGCTAAGAACGAGTAGAGATAGGAGTAAGCCAGGGCGACGATAGGCAGTTATCAAGTTGAAGACTACCTAAAAACTCAAGTTCAAGTTAAAAACATAATCTCTGTACTGTCGATAACCTAAAGAAAAAGGACCTAACGTGGAACGATCAACTTAAAGTACGGAGAACATTCAAGTGTTCCTGACGACGTGATATCAGACAAGACCATAAACACAATAATTAACTAAAAGGAATCAAGTGACTGGTACCAATTGATCGGCAACGAGGTTGTACTCTGGGCAAAAATTGGGTTAATCAGTTAGGCATATGAACCTTCGTTCAGGACGACACCTAGCAAGGGAGAGACAAAGCCTTAGGTCTTCAGAGGCTAGCGTCAATCACACTGCAAGGTCCTGGGCCCAGCAGTTGAGCCACCACTCATACTACCCTAGCTCTGAGACCAGTGAGTCAGAAATGTCTCAAGGCATGGACAGACCTACGGGAAGTTCAGGAGTGCCTTATTTGTACAGGGTAGAAGGCCCTTACAAAACACAGCTGGAATACCTTAGGACCAACCGATTAGGTGCGAGCATCTATGAGGACGGCCTAGGAAGATCTGTGGTCCAGATTAAAAACCCTGACCAATCCATAGGACTAGAACACCCAGCTGTCAAGTTTGAAAATGGTGCATACCTGGACAAGGAAGGAACTATATATGTTGTCACTAGTCACCCTGATAGGACAGATGACTTCGGGAATGTAATCTCAGAAGCAGACTTAGGTGACCTGGAACAAGGGAACATGGGTGCGGAACCTAGAACCCCTCGAGGTAAATCAGTTCTCACTAGGATTATCACGCCTGAATGGGTCCCCCAAGACAACAAGAGCATAGAGTTGCTCCTCAATCGAGAAACTGATGAAGCCTTTTGGAGGTATAAATCCAATCAGTCAACTGATATAGGAAATATCATGATCTATGAGCTTAAGGATCCGGATAGCCCAGGCAGAGTGACCTACTTAGATCATGCTTCAGAACGGATCTTTGTGGTGACAGAAAATGATAGGCATGCCTACACTTGGAAGGGTGAATTCATTTTCCCCCAACCAAGATCAAATGTATCCTATGGTCACCCTGGGGCTGGAACTTCCCAAGCTCATGGTACACAAAGAGATAGAAGTAGGGATAAACCAGAAGTAAGTTTCGCCAACCCCGTGGGCAGAGAAAGAACGAGAACAGAGACGAATAGGGTAGAACCTGAGATGCATAGAGCCCACAGGAACCAAAGAAATGTAGATGGATTCCCTCTGCCGAGGCCTAGAGAGCACACAAGAACTTTGAGACCCACCCAGCTAGTTAAGTCCATGAAGAATTACTTTGACGGCACAGGAGATCCCTATGATCATGTGGCGGAGTTCAAGCAAGTCTTGAGAGCTGAACAAGTGGAGGATCTGTTCACGCAGTACAATGCCTTCGGTCTAACCCTTAGGAACACTGCACTTACGTGGTTTCAGCCATTAGATGAACGCCAGTTCAGGAGCATAGACCAACTCCTAGAGGCATTCATTGTAGAGTTCTCTAAGAGCGGCATAAGACACAATACCTCCTCATTGATCCACAGCTTCAAACAGACCCCCCAAGAGACTGTGAGACTTGCAGGGAGAAGATTTAGGCAATACCTTGAAAGATGTCCTATTTCGGAGCTACCCACATCTGCTAAACAGGTAGCCTTATTCCTCGATGGATTGCTGAGTACGAAATTGAGATCCTATGTGTATCTGAAGGACCCTAGGACTATAGAAGAGTGTGTACGCATGTGCATTGACATTGAAGATAACCTAGGGGAAGAGCTAGAGCTTTCCAAAATCTATAAAGACTCAGATAGCGCAGCTAGCCACTCTTCCACGCAATCTACATCAATCGAGGAACTCGCTGAGAAGGTAGCTCAGAAATTAGGTGTAACTAGCAAACAGATCCCAAGGTTTGCCCCTGTGAAAAGATGCTATACATGCGGTGGTGACCATATGGCGAACGTCTGTCCCATTATGGCTCAACCCCAAGTAAACCCTAGTAGCCAGTACTGCACCATAGAACGGAGATACACCAACCACACCGCGCAAGATTGCCCATACAACAAGCAGACTGTTAGGCAACCCTACCCGCAACCCTACCAACAAGGCAGATACCAAAACCAAAATCCACCACCACAATATGCTAGACCCCAACAAACCTACCAACCACAATATCAGGCCCAACAGAGACCCCAACCGGTACTAGCTCAACAGCCCCCAAACCCTGCTAACGTGATTCCAGTAAAGTATGCTGTTGCAGAAGAAAACCTGAATAGGGCCATAGTACCAGTAACCCCATTGATCTCGGAAAATGACCCAAGTGACCATAGCTTTGATTCTACACATGTCGATAGTCCCCAGGCTTACTACATGCAGTCTCCAGAACATGGTGAGTCTTACTATAGTGAAGAACCAAGTGAACCTAGTTGGGAGTCAGATTACATGAACGTCATGTATGCAAACCCCAACCCCAGGCCTCAACCTAGGCAAGTAAGACCTCCATTCCCAAGAGGACCGTGCTACAGATGCCAAGGAGATCATCTCATTCGTGATTGTCCCTTGTCCCCACCTGCACAACCCCAGTCAGTGACTATCCAAGGTTTCTGCCAAGATTGTGGAAAAGAACATCTCTTACGAGATTGCCCTAAGAACCCCAATAATATGCCAAAAATCACTCCTATCAATGTGATTGGTTTGGTTGTAGATCCCTCAGGAAGCGTCACTTCCACTGCACCAGTGCAGGTAGTCACTAGAGCTCAGGCATTGCAGCAAAACCAAGAGACAAGCAAGGAAAAGGGCCCAGAGGCTAGTGAAACCGAGAGCGTAACAAAGAAAAGGACTAGAGCATGGAAAGATAGTCGAGAAAGAATGAAACGACAATGGGCCAAAAAGATGAGTGAGCTTGAGGAAAGCATAAGAGAAACCAAAGCGAGGATAACTGAACTCACAGCTCAAACTCCCTCTCACATCACCCCACCTCCACCACTCCCATCTCCATCCGACTCACCACCTTCCCCACCGCCTCATCAAATCCCACCACCCCCTAGAGTAGGATCAGTGTTAGCTGATCCCACTCCTGAAGATTTAGACATGATGCTCAAAGCATATCAGGCCAGAATCCAAGAAGGGCCAAATGTCACGGATCATGCCAAGTGCTATCCTAGAGCTGACCTAGAGATAGAAAGAACCAAACTATGCGCGAAAATGGTCGCATTGGCTCAGACTATGTTTGAAGCCAGTCGCCTTTTCAATTACTCGGGCTCAGCCAAGACGCAATTACACTTGGATGGATTCCTAGAAAAGTTAGAGAGGATAATTGCCAGATCTGACAGGGAAGAAAAAAATCAGGAGAAAGAAAAAGCAAGCAAAAACCTGAGCCATTCCCCATCGGAAGTTTATGCAGCCAATTCCACTAAACCAGACAACTTCCCCTCCTTAGAAAGATTAGAGAGGCTAACTGCACAGCCAGAAAAGGAGCCTATCCCTCAAAAAAAGGAAAGGGCAAGAGAACGGATAAGCCAGCCTCTTCAGGAAGCTCATGGGCCTCCTCAAGGAGCTTATCTTCCTCCCCAAAGGTCACAGGTGTCTCTCTCGAAAGCTTATGTACCTCCACAGGTAACCCACATTCCTTCCCAGAGAGTGTATGAGCATGTACGGAAAAGTAATAGCATAAGTAATCCTCCCCAAGAAGCTTGTGCTCCAGCTATCTATGACAACGAGGAAAGAGCCAACGATAGGATAAGCCCTCCTTCCCAGGTAGCATATGTACCTAACTCTACGGAGCCAGACACTTCTTCTTATATGAATCGGTTTGCACCAGACTTCCTACGAGAGATTCAAGAAGACAAATGGGATAGCGAAAGTGAGGTCGCCCCTCCTTTTGAGCTTGTGGATGATGCACACGACCAATTCCCACAAGACATCCCATCCATCTACGGGGAACATGAGAGTACTCAATCTCACGAGAGATTGGACTTTGAATCTAATTCCATACAAGAGTTACCCCACTTCACAGGCCCATGGGAAGCAAAATCCACGTGTATGAGAGCACCCACAGTCATGGTAAGGAACGACGACTCAGTCATACCAAGGAACACGGAGGTAGTAACGAACACCAAGGTGCAGCGCAATCTCACTTTGAAAGAAATGCCTGAGGATAGACCAAACGCGGGAAAATATGCAGCCAGTCGAGTAACTGAAGTTGCAAAACCTCATTCCCGAGCAGGATCCCATAGGACAGTGCCAGAAATTCCCTTGGATAAGATAGGAGATATGTGTGAAGGAGAAGAAGGGAACACCTACCTTCCCATCACCTATCAGGACTACACCACGAAGGCAATTTTGGACTCAGGTGCAGGAGTTGCAATTGCCACCACCTCCTTATGGAAGCGTTGGGGCAAGCCAGCACTCAGGCCGACGAGAATGAAATTGCAAATGGCAGATGGTCACATAGAGAGACCCCTAGGATTGCTAGAAGGAATAACTCTCACTACTTGTGGTGTCGAGTTTGAACATACCTTTGCCATATGTGACTTCAGCAAAAATCATGCCTATGAGATGATTTTGGGAAGACCATTCATGCGACAGTTGCAAGTGGTACAGGATTGGGGGACCAATTCTTTGTACCTGCAGCACTTAGGTGTTACAACCAAAGTCAATCTCAAGGATTATTCCCATAGAGATGTCCCTCCTATCCAATGGAATCCCATCCATAGAGCCAAAGATGATACAGAATCGGTGCATTCCATAGGGTCGGGATCCTCATGGATGCATGAAGACACCCACTTATGGATGTGCAAGGTAGCAGTAGAGGAAGAAAAGAGAGAAAAGGCCAGAGAAATAGGTGCGAACGAAACCCATAGACCCATTCAAGACCCAGCCTATGCACCTGTAATTTTTCCAGACGAGGAGTTTGAACCTCACGGTTGGGCAGAAATTTTAGCAACAATGGACGTAGCCATCAATGAAGAACAATGGACACCTCACTGTGATGAGGATGGCTATGATATTTCAGTCTTCTCCATAGAGCCAATCATGGGAGAGGCAGTTCTAGAAGAATGTGAACCTAGCCCTGATGCATTTGAGGATGCAAGTGACTCCGATCTAGAGTCAATCATTATGGACCCACCATTTGCATCAGATGAAGAATACTTCCATGAAGTAGAATTTCAACCCCAGAAGCATGGAGAGGTTACAACTAATGTAAGATTAACAACACAGGTGACCCCGAAGGAAGAAGGAAAGAAACGAAGGAAGAAAGAAGTCTCACCAGAGGAGGAGGAATCTTTGTTTGAGGTCCCAGAAAATTTTAAGAAGTATGAGATAGATGACAGGAGAGTCGTGATAAGAATGCCTAAACGGGAGGCACAATCAGGAGAGGCCTATGATAACAAAGAAACCACCAAGAAAATCGTTGTGGCCCTAGAAGAAGGAGAGGAGAGATGCACGTATATAGGCCATGACCTGACAGAAGAAGAAGAGTACGAATTGATTACCTTGCTAAGAGAATACAGAGATGTATTCGCTTGGAGTTACAAGGATTTGAAAGGCGTAGACCCCGAGATATGCTCACACACCATTCCCATGACCTCAGATGCTAAACCCTCTAAGCAAAAGCCTTATACGTATAATGATAATTACGCTGCTAAGATCAAGGAGGAGATAGATAGACTGGTCGAAGCTGGATTTATCTATGAAATTGAGCACACTGAATGGGTATCCCCCATCGTAGTGGTGCCCAAGAAGAATGGCAAGCTGCGTGTGTGCATTAACTTGAAAAAGGTTAACGCCGCCACAATTCGAGATAACTATCCGCTTCCCATCACAGAACATCTCTTGGAAAGAGTGGCAGGCAAGGAAGTGTACAGCTTCCTTGATGGATTTTCTGGCTACAATCAAGTAGCCATAGCTCCAGAGGATCAGCATAAGACAGCCTTTGCCACAGAATGGGGCATTTTTGCTTTTAGAGTAATGCCATTTGGGCTTACCAATGCACCAGCTACCTTCCAGAGGCTGATGTGCCATGTGTTTAAGGAGTTCCTGAGGAAGAGTTTAGAAGTCTATGTTGATGACCTTTGTGCTCATTCCAATGTTAGACAAACCCATATTCCGGAACTCAGGCAAATCTTTGACAAATGTAGAGAGTACCAAGTCTGCCTGAACCCAGAAAAGTGCGTTTTTATGGTCAGGCAAGGCAAGATTCTAGGACACATAGTGTCAAAGAATGGCATATCTACTGACGAAGAGAAAGTGCGAGCCATAGCAGAGCTACCTAGGCCAAAGAATGTCAAGGAAGTACAAGCTTTCATGGGGCATTGCGGTTATTATCGACGATTCATACATATGTATGCTGTCATTGCAAAGCCCATGTACGGACTCTTGACAAACTTTGAGTGGACGGGTGAATGTGAGAATTCCTTCCAAGAACTTAAACGAAGATTATGTTCAGCACCAATCTTGACCACACCAGATTGGAATAAGCCATTCCATGTTCATGTTGATGCATCCAATTACGCTATTGGATGTGTGCTTGCACAACCTACTGGTGAAGGTAATATGGATCTTCCAATTGCCTATGCCAGTAGACAATTGAATGCGGCTGAACGAAATTATACCACTACTGAGCGAGAAGGATTAGGCATGGTATATGCAGTTAAAAAGTTTAGACATTATTTGCTTGCAAATAAGTTTAAATTTTTTACGGACCATCAGGCATTGTTGTACTTAGTAAACAAGCCATGCAATACAGGTAGATTAGTAAGATGGTTTCTCTTACTAATGGAATATGGCTTTGAGGTTGTGGTAAGAAAAGGTAGGACTCACTTGAGAGCAGATCATCTCTCGAGGCTCACATCTGGGGAAGCCCCACAAGGAGTGTCAGATGACCTTCCTGATGCTTACTTGTTTAATTTGGAGGTGGTGCCGCAGTGGGCTCAGCCATTGGTACCAGTCTTGACATACGGGCCCAACCATCCAGTGGTAAACACACGGAATAGAGAGATCGTAAAAGCCCAAAAGTATCACATCATGGCCGGGAGCATGTACAAGCACACAGATCAAGGGATCTTGGCTTGTTGCGTAGAAGAGGATGAGTACGCTAAATGGTTGCAATTAGCACATGTAGGTGCATTAGAGCAACACCATTCAAAACAACGAACTTTACAGACTCTAAAGAGATTCGGAGTGCACTGGCCCACTATGGAAGCGGATGTCCAGAAGTTGTGCAAGGAATGCCCAATCTGTTGCACTAAACCACCTGTGGAACATGCCACTCTCTATCAAGTATCCATTGTGCCAGATTGGAGTGAACCTCTAGTATCATTCTTGCGGACAAACACATTCCCCCCAGACATGACTCTAGCTAGGAAAAGGAGTTTAGAACAAGAAGCCCTGGATTATTCACTCATAGGTGATAATCTATATAGACGCGGTAAAGATGGTTACCTGAGACTGTGTGCCCATGAAAGTGAGTATCTTAAGATCTTAGAAACTGCTCACCAAGGTGTAGCAGGAGGACACTTTGGACCAGATCGGGTAATCAAGGCAATACTATTTGCGGGCTTTTGGTGGCCCACCCTTCACATGGATGCACATACCTATGTGAAACGGTGTGATATCTGTCAAAGGACTCAGTATCCTATACGCAAAGATGAGATGCCACTGAAACCTATGATGGGTGGACGTGCATTCTCTAAGTGGGGAATAGACTTTGTAGGTCCTATTAACCCCCCAGCTAAGGGTTCTCATGCGGAATACATCATCGTGGCAACAGATTATCTCACCAAGTGGGTAGAGGTAAAGGCTACGACAAAGAACGATGCTCAAACAACTGCCAAATTCTTGTTTGAGAATGTATTCACGAGATACGGGCTACCTATAGAGCTTGTAAGTGATAGAGGCACTCATTTCTTGAATGAAGTGATTGAAAATCTACTCCAAGAATTCTTGGTAATACACAAGAAGTCTGCCCCTTATCACCCTCAAGCTAATGGACAAGCTGAGAGTACTAATAAGATCTTATGCAATGTACTGACAAAATTAGTGAACACTAAACGCTCTGATTGGGACAAACAGCTACACCATGCTGTTTGGGCATACCGAGTTGCCTACAAAACGGTACTCCAAGCCACCCCCTTTCAGATGGTATTCGGCCAAAACGCCGTGCTACCCTTGGACTTCCTAATCCCTACATTGAGAGTAGCACAAGAACACGAATGGACAGGTCACGAGCTCTCCTCTAGGATCTTTGACCTTGAACGATTAGGAGAAACAAGACTAAGAGCCGCTGCAGGAATATATGCCGCCAAGAAGAGACAGAAGGCATACTTTGATGCCCACGTGAAGGATAAAGGCTTGAAAGCAGGAGATCTAGTCTTGGTCTATACACTCAAACAACACGCGAGGAAGCTAGAAAAGAGAGGCTACGGACCTATGATCATCAATAGGATCTCCACAAGTGGAGCAGTGCAATTGGCCACATTAGAGGGTGATGTTCTCCCAAATTATATTAGCGGTTGCAGAGTCAAGTTGTATCAGGAACCTCTCACGGAGGAAATGCTTAGCCGACTCAACACTGCTAAGAAACGCAAAGAGGAAGAAAAGAGAATTAGAGAAGAAGCTCAAGCAGAGGCTTTAGAACGCATCAGAAGGATGAAACTACGAAGGCAAGGTAGAGATCAGCCTGAAGCGAATGACTATGCAGACCAAGGATTTCCCATAGCCATGTGTGAAGTTGCAGGAACAAGCTCGAATAGAATAATTGATAGACGTCCTTTCATAACCATAGACATAGGACAAGGAAAGAGTACAAGGACTGTAAGAGCCTTGATTGACTCAGGTGCTGCCACTAGCGCTGTTAAGTTGTCTTACTGTCAAGAGTTACAGTTAACTGTCCATCCTGTGGAAGCATACCTCATAGGATTGGGAGGCGTGGAAACCCCTTGCATGGGTGAGGTGGAACTTCCCCTCTACATTCACGAGGAGGCAATGACCGTTAAAGTACTAGTGTGTCAAGATGAGGATCTCACTGAACCTCTCGTCTTGGGTCAGGATTGGATCTATGACCAAGCAGTCAATCTAAACCTAAGAAGTGGACTTCTCCAGGTTTGGGTCAATCATAGTCGAGTTACAGTAGAATTAGACAATGGAGCACTCAAGGAACTAGGAAAGGCACAGACTCCTGGTCCTTCCAGGGGTACACATGAAGATGACCATGCTGTTCTTGTCCAAAACTATGTGTTGCAGAGGAATGATATTTGCAAAAAAGGAGTCAAGAAGGCAACGGAACTCCCTTCTTTTCCAAAGGCTAGAAGGAGGCAGCAACCCAAGGTGGATCAAAGGCAGAAGAAGCGGGGTACTACCTATGTCAGAGATCAAAAGTACCTGCGCAGCAGAACAGCCCAGAAAATAGACCAGGTATGGGTGCGGAAAGGCGAACGACCAGTTGCACCACCGTCAACTACAGGGGCAAAGCCTCTTATTAGTGACCAACAACGCAACGCTAATAAGAAGTCTTTCAGCAATTCTTCTGCTAAAGTAAAATCTATTTGGGTGCCCAAGAAGTCGATGAAGGCAAGCCCACAATCAAGACTAATTTGGGTGCCTAAGGCTTGCTTGATGGCACAAGTAGCTACGCTGAGGCCACAACTTAAACAGCATAACGCAGCGACGCATGCTGCCAGATTTCACTCGTTCTCGACACTCATGTACACACCAAAACCCAAGAACGTGCATGTAATCGATTGTATATGGGTCCCAAAAAGGCCTCGTTTTCAAACCACGACACCGACAAAGCTCTGTAGAGACTCTCCGAAACCAAAAGCAAAGCCCACTCACTGCATTTGGCAGCCTAGGGTCTGTAATAAACCCCCCGACCCCAATTTGTAAATTCATAACCCACTCACTAACGGCACTAGTTTCCTAGGACAACACAACCACTAACTTCACACACTGTCTTAATGCACTTACTAACCACTAACTCACCATCTACCTTAGGTTAATGTTGTAACGGGGACAACCACGGATTTATTTTGTCCATTACAATGTTAACACTTGGTTCTATATTCTCACAGAACCAATCAGCAAACAGGGCCATGGCAGAAGCAGGTACCAGCTCTCAAGCCGGATCTGGTCCCCAGATCGTGGACATAGAAACACTTCTCCTTGAGCCACGTCTCACTGCAAGACCGCAAGAGCTTCAAGAAGTGCATGTGCTCCCCATCCAGGATCCTCCTCAAGGACACACTTCTCAAGTAGGTAAGCATGCGCATTGGTTCAGTGATGTGGCTGGACCACTGGGCGATGGAACCTACTTCTGGGAAGCAGAATTGGAGTTCAATGGCAAATGGGGTCGATACCACTTTTTCACACGCGAATTTGAAAGCTACCAAAATGCCGAAGTCATGAGGTCAGTTTGGGTCAAAGCGGGGGTGGAAAGTTACTTCAGGGCCCACATACCAAAGCCGGATTTTTTACGATGTTCATATCTGATCAGTACAATCACGCCAAGCAGGACCAAAGGAGGCGACAGCACCTTTGTGTTGCCATCACTATTGCCGGGTAATGAGCTTAAAAGGTTCAAGCTGGACCTCAACCTGGTAAGAGAAGCATTGGGAATGTATGGCATGCACATCCCAACAGAAAAGGAAACCATGGTCCCAGGTCGCATGAAGCACAAGGATCTAAATAAGTTGAAGGATATGGTAGCAATGACACCTACCATTGCGCTTCACCTGCGAACCATCATGCAACACTTTGCGTTTCCCGCCCAAGAACGATTCACAATGCCCCCGAAAAAAATATGGTTCAGTTTATATCTAGCAGAAACCGAAAGCCTGCCCATCAATGTTCCACACTGGATCATAGACCAGATCCACCTAGCACATCAAAGGTGGAACAAGAAACAGAAGAATGTGCTCCACGGGTGTTGTGCTTTGACCAGAATAATCTATAGATGCTTGGCTTATGACGTGCCTGTTCAGCGGGCACTCGTATGGTCCCGAGTCCAAGAATTCCAAAGAAGACTATCAACAGCAGGACCCCCATCCAAGAAGATGAGGGGGGGAGTCCAACTACCCTGTGCTCAACCAAGGGGAGCTACCGCTACACCAGAAATCACTCCTCCCCAGACACGACGAGTTAGGCCATTCACAATCCGGTTACCAAGACCAAGCACGGAGGGGCCTAATCTGGTGTTTCCACCCATTCCATCCGATTTGGAGTTCCCGCAGGGATTTACTCTTGAGGACCTCACGGATGAAGAAATAGCCAGATTAATCTATGACTCTAACCTTGAAGCGGAAGCAGCGCGAGCTCAGGAACCACGACCCAAAACAACATCGGCCCCCACCCAACCACAAACTGTAGAAGTCGATGTAGATGAACAAGAGGCAGGAGGAGATGAAGAAGAGGCCGACGAAGAACAACACCAAGAATATGACGAACTCTCCGAGTTAGCAAGTGCCCCAGCATATTCGGCACAAATCAAGAGACTATATCGAACCATGCGACTGGTTCAGGAACAGCATAAGATGTCTCTAGAACAGGGCAAAAGACTCATGAACGACTTGCTAGCGGAGGAAGGGGTGGACGAGTTGTTCATTGAGTCCATGAACCTTCATGCCGACGCCGTGGGACTGGATGAGGCCATTCATGAGGCAGTGGCCTACATCCACAGGTTTGAAAAAAGAGTTCCCGTTCGTCCCAGGAGGTCCGGGAAGCAAATTCACATCAATACATCAGCACCAGGCGAGTCAGCGCAAGCAGAAGAATATCACGA
Source organism: Ceratopteris richardii (assembly GCA_020310875.1). Lineage (NCBI taxonomy): Eukaryota > Viridiplantae > Streptophyta > Polypodiopsida > Polypodiales > Pteridaceae > Ceratopteris > Ceratopteris richardii. The sequence goes on along the minus strand of CM035429.1, from coordinate 33,299,811 downwards.
AGCACCGTTGTCACCACCATCCCCACCTCACACTACACAATTCACTCCACCACAGGACACTAGCACCACCACATCCACTACCACTACCATTGTCATGGGCATCCCACTCTCTCCAGGAATCCATTACGGGGGCGTCACCATGCCCACCTTCACCACCCTGTTCACCGATGTCACATCCACTCCACCCACGATTCCCATCTACACCGTCACTCAAACAGTTGACACGATGGAAACCTCACCTGCCACAGCACCACTTCCTCCCCCCATGACACCTTCCTCACCTATACCCCCTCCACCCACATCTCCGCCTACATCCACATCATTCACCTCTCCCATTCCCGCCCCCATTCCCCCTGCATCTTCACCCTTCCCAGCATTATTTAATGTAAATAACATATTCTTAGCATTAAACCAATGTGTATACCAGCTCCAGCATGAGTACAAAGCTCTGGACAACCGGTATCAGAGTCTGGAAACGCACCATCAAAACTTACAAAGACAATTTCTCATTCTACAAACAGAAAATGCAGAACTGAATCAACGCTACACGACGCTTGAGCAGGCTCACCAAACCTTATTGGCGGCCCCCCAACCATCGACAGAATCAGGTGCCAAACAACTAGAAGCTCTGCTCGAGGTATACCAAGCCGATAATCTCAAAGTCCGGCGTAACCTGGCACTTCTCAGAAAACACATGGCGGCCGCCCTAGAAGAAAACAAGAGGCTGTAGCAGCAAAATGAAGCAAATCTAGAAGCAGCGATGGAAGGCTCTCCACACGAAATTGATCCAGAGCAGTTTAAAGCTGTGCCCTCAGAGACAATGAAGACCATCTTGGACAGCTATGCAGATCTATTAGAAGCTCATGATGACTTGGAAAGGGAACGTGATGCGCTGCGCAATCAACTCCAAGAGCAACAGTCAGCACCCGAAGTCACAGAAACGACCACGACTTCAGAAGAAGTCATGGCATTGAAAGAGCAGGTGGCCGAATTACAGGCAAGATTACTCACACATGAAAGGCAACCCTCTCCAGTGGTCGAACCTGAACCCGAGGATTTGGTACCCATCGAGGTAGATGAGACGTATGAGGAACCTTACGTTCCTATGCCAATGCCAGGTGGTGAACAAACCGCAGAAGGAATGGATACGTTAGAAATCGAAGTACCTGAGTGGCTCCAAACACTAGAGAAAACGGCATCAACTCATGAAGATCGAGTGGCAGTTCAGATCCAATCTATGGCAAAGATAGAGGACACTATTATTAAATCAGAATACTTCCGCAGCATGTCCCACCATAGATGGATCGGAACCAATGATGATCAATACGTGCCATATTGTATACTTCTGGCGGACTACAATGCAGAAATCCAACATAGATGTGGTAAACCTCCAACGTTTGCTACACAATTTGGGCCAGATGACATCCCAGAGAGCGCTAAAAAAGGATCCATTCATCAACCCACTTGGAGGATCCGACTCCTCGAAACCTATCCGGAGATGGTTCGCACCTGGACGAATATGCCTCTTTTTATTAAATATAACCCTTGTTATGTTCCTGTACTCCGCAGACGTACATGGCCAGAGTTTACCATTGCAGTCAAGAATATCAAGGGATGCGCCAAATGGTTAAACTACGTCTATCTAGCACCCCCTCAAGGGCCTCCCACCGTCAATTACATGATCTCCACTATACGGCACTGGAGCATCCGATTAAAGAATACCCCTGATGTAATGGCCCAGATGTGCATGAAAATTTTTGAGTTAATGCTTATTACATTCAGGACATTCAAGAATATCAAGGACCCACACTTCTCAGGCGTCGGATTCCTTACAGGAAACCAAGATTTAGTTTATGACATGAGCACCACTCCTTCCATAGAGGTGATATACGCTTGGCACGCCAGAATAAAATACCTCCCAGCCTGCTTTAAACAAACATTCGAAGAGATGTTCATAACAGGGTTCTGGGAATACCACTCAGAAATATTTGTACCCAGACCCTCACATCTCCTCCATTTATTTGCTGTGGAGCGAACCATTCACTCAGAGCAGTTACGGGTGCCACATCCAGATGTCCCAGGGCCAGTCAATTGGGATGCATTGCTGACAGATCTAGCAAGGGGACTCAGGTTAGAAGAACACCACCTCGCCGCCGATGTTGTACAATACTACGTACAAAAAGCAGCTAGACAAGGGTCTGTCAGGGGCGACAGACGCGAGAGTGGGGGGGGTGTTGGCAGTAGCCTTGGTACACCAGGACTTACAAGACGTGAAAGTCAAAGAAAGGAGTCAGAGCGAAGGGACAGTACAAGCAAACAGGGCAGTCAAAGAAGATCTGGCAAGTAGGCCAATATTTTTTCAAGACATTAAGGCGAATCAAAGAGATGGACATGCAGGGAGGAAGAGCAAGTAGGGAGCTCGAAGATATGTATGGCAGATCACTAGAAGAAACCCCTACAACAACAGTGATTTTTATCACTAACAATCATTGTAAATATCATTTCACATTTTTGTAGCTCCATTTTGTGCAAGCCAAGGAGTCCTTGAGCTTGAGGAGCCTTAGCAGTAGTTGCGTACCAATCTTCGTATTTTTTAGACCTCGTTTGATCCCCCAAATAAGCCCTGGAACCTAATTTTTAACTAGGCCGGACACTAGGTCTGGACAGGGCCAAAAGCTAGTCAAAAACTATAAAAAGAGCTAGAGAGCTCATTTTTGGGGTTAGATTGTAATTGAAACGAACTTGTAAGAGCATTTTGAAAGTAATCTAAAAAGCTCTATTGATTCTCACTCTTTGTCTTACCTTGTGTGCGCGTGTGTGTGTATGTGTGTGCATGCTTGTGTGCTTCTCACTCACGCACTTGTGCCGCCACTTGCTCGAGGTCTTCATACCATCCTCACGTCTTCCCGGATTGACATTAAAGGAGGTGTTACTCATCATTGAGCTACAGATGGTTTGCACCCTTTTTGGTTGTTCTTCAATCATCAGATCAAATTGTTCCCTCTACAGACTTTCCTTGTCCACTTGATTCTGTACTTGATTCAATTCATTCCATTCCTCACCCACATGCTCATCTATGTGTATGTCAGTATTGAGTGTATCATGGTCTTGGGATGATTCACCTTCTGAACTTGAATCCTTTAAACCTAGTTCCTTATACTTGTCTAGTTGTGATAGTATTACTTTTGCCTGCTTGTGAAGGTCTTTGTTGGTTGCTTGATTGGAAGTACTAGTGACCTTGTGTTGTAAGGTTCACCTCATGTCTCATATAAGCATGTATTGCTTCTAATGCCATAGAGAGATCCCTTTTCGTGATAACTGGTGCTGTTGTTAATGGTACCTTTGGAAGTGTATGCATTCTCTTTGATTATAAAGTTTCATGTACTTCCTCTACTCGGGCACATTTTGCATCTCTCATTGTGGTTTGTGAGCTACCAACCTCTTCCATTATGGTAATACCTTTCTTTTTCTTGGGTCGTGCGGAGGTCTTTAAATATTTTGACATTTCAATCGTTGAAGGCATAGGTCGCAAGCACTCTTTCATGTCTAAGGCCTAATAGATAAGTAATGTTAAAGTAGAACTATCATTGTTTAAAAACTTCGTATGTCCCCATTCTTTTTTGGCTTTGAAGATCTACTCTTTTACATACATGGTCAAATTGATTTGGTTACCAATTTGCTTGACTGCATGGGACAATAGTTGCACTAGCACTTTCTATGGGGTAGTGTATTGGTGCATATTTGGGAAACAAAAATGTTAATGCATGAGCCGTACCTCATCTTCAATTTTGATTCTATTAATGTCTAAGAAGATCCTTTTATTAGCCTCATTTCTTTTGTCCTTCATATCAGTGAGACCATCCTTGGTCCAGCCGAATGTGGTCTTGATCAACTCATGTGTGAATCTAATAGTTTGTGATTCTCCGTTTCTATTCAAAATTATCGCTTCTGGGATGGATGGCTTATCTAGTGCTGGATGTAGGGTATTCATTACTTGTGTACACCTTTGAAAGTTTGGTTTGTAGATTGGAAGTTTTAAGTAAGCTTCTATTGTGGCTTGTGTCCATAAATCCACTATCCTTGGCATTTCATACATGATTCTAAAGTCCTGATTCATCACCAAAAATTGATGATCTCTATTCATGATTTAGATGGTGATGAGGAACAAATGTTCGCTCACCGGTTGACCATATCCAAACTAGTGTCCGTGAGCCTTAGTTGTGCGTTCCAAAGGAAACTCAAATATTTCAGCATTTTGAGTGGCTTCAAAATAAAAGGAAGCTGCCTACATAGCTTTGGAGTCAAAGGAAGCCATCTACATTTAAATGATTGAAATAATTAGCGGAAACTCAAGTATTTTAGCATCCTAAGTGGCTTCAACATCAAAGGAAGCATCCTACATAGCTTCGGAGTTAGAGGAAGCCATCTGCATTTGAATGATTAAAATGATTAGTGTTAAGCTTGGATGTGATATGTTTTGGTGTTGCAATTGTCACTCCGTGTGTCATGTCCCCACTCATAGAGTGTACAAGGAACATAGTACCTGAACTTTTTATAGTTTTTTTTCTTAGATTGAAACGAAAACACAAAAAATTAGTGACATAGCCGAGGCAATTTTCTTTTTGTTTATTATTATTATTATTTTATAGTACAAGGTATTTTCTATTCCCATGAAGGAAAATATGTGCTCTTAATGATATATAGATGCTGATGTGTCGAATGCATGGCCTTGTAATGTGGCCCTATTATGCATACTCGTGGTGCATTTGACTCAACATGAGGGCGAGAGGAATTTTTTGCCTTCATCCATGGTAATGCCCATTTCAACTTTGAGATCCACATCTTCGTAGTCTTGGTGCCTTGAATGTCATTCCAGACTCTACTTGTGTTTTTTGGAGTTATGTGGTTTCTCTGTGCTTTCACTCTCCACCTGTATCATTTGATGGTAGGAACTACCGTTTGTTTGCATGGTGGTATTTTCTTCATGTGAGTTCTTTGTCTCCTAGAAGGTTTCCTAGATTGACTTTGATCTCCAAGTAGAGTTTGTGGCTACTCCTTGGTGGTCTTGATTGCTATCTTGGGTATCCATATTTGATTCCTTGAAGCTGCCCTCTATTTCTTTGGTATCGACACTTGCACCATTTGTGTGGGCCAATATTTGATCGGTTTGTTAGTTCATTGTTGCCTTCGATTGAATTCCCTTTGGTTCTCTTTCACCCGATTTTTGTAGTTGTCTAAATAATCCTTGCGAATCCATATTTGCCACATTCCTTTTCTCAGAGTGCATGAATAGGTGGCAATTCTGCTTTTGGCTGTGGGACTCTCTGTCTCTTTGGTTGGCTAGATTGAGATGAAGGGCTTAGTTGAGTATCATGTGAAGAAGATTGGGGGTTTCTGGTTTGGGTTAGAATCAGAAGCTAATTGATTAGGGCTAGACAATGGTATCGACTCACATGCATGCACACATTCACCATCGTTACACTTTAGGCTAACTGTCTTTAGAGGTTTCTCATCTAGTAGGCTAAGGACTTCTCGCTGCCCAATCTTAGCAGATATGTAGCCTAAGGCTAACTCGATCGTCACCTCGAATTTGTATATCGAGTCTTCACCTAGCACTAATTCCTCTAACAGGTCCTCATCCTCAGAGACTGGAAGCTTTCATTGCATTGAATTGTTACCCAAATGTAAGGATAGGATAACTTCTCCTAAACATTCAATAGTGTTTCCTCCTATCCCCATCATATATGCCTTAGTTGGGTTAAGTGGTGCATTTAATTGCCGTGCTAATGAAAATCATATGCAACTTAATGTTTCCCATGCATCAATCAATGCATCCACTAAGTGATATTCCTTAGTTCCCACTCCTAGATTTAAGTAGGGTTGCCTAATTTGTCGTCCTACAACTTTGGTTTCTGATGCGTTATAGCTAGGCATTGGTATTGGTTCCTCTCCTTCTCGATATCTTTCATCTCTCTCTCTCATACATTCTTTTTACTTTCGTATTCATCCTAGTGCTTCAAGTTGTGCTTCTTCTCTAATTCTCTCTTCCTCTTCCCTTTAGTTTCTTACATTTGAAAGTCTACTCATAATCTCATCTGTCAAGGGTTCTAAATATTTCTTCACATGATAGCCACTTATATAATTAGATAGAATTTCTCCATCTACGATGACTAGGTTCACTACTCCACTAGTAGAAATACGGTTGATTACCAATGGTCCATGTCCTTGTTTTTGCAATTTTTTTTGCGTGTTGCTTTAAAGTGTATACCAGGACTAAATCACCTTCCTTGAGCCCCTTGTCCTTAATGTGGGCATCATAGTATGCTTTTTGTCACCTCTTGGTTGCATAAATACCTGCTACTGCCTGTAATCCAGTCTCATGCAATCTTTCAATTTGATCCGATTGTTGGGACAATTCGTGTTCAATCCACTCATATTTTTCAGCCACTCGAAGAGTAGGAATTAAGAAATCAGTTGGTAAGATTGCATTCCAACCATACACTAGATTGAATGGTGTGGTGCAAATAGCAATCTTGTACGCAAATAAAAAATCACATAAGGCATGATGTAATTGTTTATCCCAATCCGATCGTCTGGTATTCACAATCTTATTTAAAATGGTACATAACACCTTATTGGAACTTTTTGCCTCTCCATTGGCTTGTGGGTGATATGGGGGTAATTTCTTATGAATTACAAGGAATACGGTTCATCAAAGTTTGTATTACTTTGTTAATAAAGTGTGTACCTTGATCACTCACAATTTCAATGGGTAACCCGAATCTTGTAAATATATTTTCAAATAGAAACTTCTTTGTGGCTTTTGCTTCTACCCGTTTGGTCAAATAGTCTATGGCTACTATTATATGCTCGGAATCACAACCTTTAGTAGGTGGGCTAATTGGTCTGACAAAATATATACCCCACCTAGTGAAGGCTCTAGCACTAATCATAGGTTGCAGTGGCATTTTGTCTCTTCGGATGGGATATTTTGTTTTTTGACACACATCACACCTCTGAACATACGTGTCGTATCTTGATACAAAGTTGGCCACCATAATCCGATGAAAAGGATCATTTTTGCAGTTTTATCTATCAAAAAATTACCTCCCGCTCCTCCGATATGGGCCATCTCCAAAACAGGGATATACTCATCTTCATGTACACATAATCTTAATTGACTATCCTGTCCACATTTAAACAATTGTTTTCCTATAAGGAAATAATCTTTACCTTGCTCCTACAAAGCTCCTCTTCTTGCTAGGCTTGCTCCTTCCAGATACTCATGTGTCTTTAAAACATTCACTAAAGATAAACTCCATAGGTGCTATCATTGAATAACATAGCATAGAGTTTTCCTCTGGTCTTTCCTCTTGACACATAGGACAACTTGTTACATGAGAATGGACATTTTTTTGCATCTATTGCTAATACACTCCCAACCTTTTTAGTTCTTGTAGCGTACCACTAACACTTTTATGTTTCTTCCATGGATTTATATGGGTGTGTCTTAACCACATCTCTTCTTCCTAATCTACACACCTCAAAAGAAGTCCACTCGAATCTTGATTATATAGGTTTCCTACCACAATGTCAAGATTTCTTGTCTTCCATAATTGTTGCATTTTATCTAAATTAATCCTATGAATAGGTCCATGCATGAGTATAGGTATTAATTTTTCAGCCCACTATGGACAAACTTCCAAGTTAAAAAGATAGGTGTTAGGTAGATTATCCGCAACTCCAGTTGGGGCTTATCCATGAGTCATTCAAGATAGATGATTGGCTCTAACATGCATGTTTTCTTTCTTGACCACTACTTTGAAATCAAATTCCATCAAGAACAAAAACCATCTTACTAGTCTTCTAGTGTTATAGGATTTATTGACTAAGTATAACAGAGCCTAGTGATCAACAAAGAATTTGAATTTGTTTTGCCAGTAAGTAGTGTCTGAATTTCTTTACAACATAAACCATTCCTAATCCCTCTCATTCAATGGTGGTGTAATTATGTTTGTCTTGGTTGAGCTCCCTATTAGCATAGGCTATGGGGTGATCGAGTTTCCCTTCATCTGTAGGTTGTGCTCAGATGCATCCTATGGAAAATTTGGAAGCGTCCACATGGATGTGGAATGGCTTGTTCTAATTTGGTACTTTTAGAATGGGTGCTAAACTGAGTCTACCTTTCAATTCATTGAAGGTTCTCTCGCAGTCTTCAGTCCAATTGAAGTGAGTCAATAAGCCATATAGAGGTCTGACAAATATGGCATATAAGTGGATAAATCTACGATAGTATCCACAATGCCCCATAAATGCATGAACTTCTTTTGCATTTTTCATTCATAGTAGTTTTAGAATAACTTTGATCTTGTCTTCATCTGTGGATATTCCATTCTTAGTCACTATATGTCCTAAAAAATTTTTCTTGATGCACCATGAAGACATATTTTTTTTTGGGTTTAGGTGGCCGTACTTCTTTATTTGATATTGGAGCTTCCTTGATACTAATCTTTGACTTATCATTTAATTGAATTACATGCTCTGGTTCACTGTGTTCTTCTTCGTTCCTTGCCTTTTCTTGTTGGTTGTCTGGCATGACTTCGATTTGATTAAGCTCCGTCCATTCTTCCTCGTGAGGCTCTGTCCGGATGTCAGTGTCCAAAGTGTCTTTTTCAGGACTAGATTCTTCATTGGAGCTTGAATCTTCTAAGCCCAATTCTTTGTATCTCACGGTTTGTTATGGGGTCTTTTCTTTACTCCATTGTTGCTTTTCTTGACTTGCTTGTCTGTAGTGATGACCTTGAACATTTAGATTCACTTGCCCTTGCATGTACTAATGTGTCTCTTCTAGGGCTGTAGAGAGATCTCTTTTAGTAATTGGTTGTTGGGTCCTAGGAATCTTTGGCAAAGTATGTGTCCGCTTTGATTGGGGTGTAGCCTGGGGTTCTTCCTCTCTGAGGCGCTTTGTACCCCTCATGGGTTTCTATGAACTAGTTCCTGCTTCTTCAACAGCGACAACTCTTTCTTTTTCTTGGGAACCATAGCAGATTTGGCATATTTGGCTAACTCTGCTGAGGTTGGCATTTCACGCAAAGAATTTTTCATATCAAGTGCCTCATAGATAAGTAAGGTCAAAGCAGAACTCCCATTGAGAAACTTCTTCTGACCCCACTTCTTCTTTGCTTCAAATAGTCGGTCTTGTACATGTGGAGTCATATTCACTTTATTGCCAAGTTGTTTCATTGCATGAGATAGTAGTTGTACAACAATCTTTTGAGGTGCCGTGTATCTATGCATGCTTGGGAAATAGAAATGCTGGTGCACCAGGCAGACAACGTCTTCAATATCGGTTCTGTTAATGTCCAGAAAGGATCTCTTTCTTGGATCATGACATTCTTCCTTGACATTGGTGATTCCTTCTTGATTCCATCCGAAAGCTTTGTTAATTATCTCATGAGTGAATTTTATGGTTTTCTAGGTACCCATTTTGTCCAGTACTCTTGCTTCAGGAAGTGATATCTTCGTCGCTGCAGGCTGCAGTGTGTTCATCACTTGCATGCATCTTTGAAAGTCTGGTAAATAAATAGGCAGTTTCCAAAATGCCTCTATTCCTGCTTGTGTCCATACATCCACTATGCGCGGTAATCCTTGTATGATAGTCTTGAAGTCTTGCGAATAATAGGGAAGTAGTGATCCCTATCCATAATCTTGATTGTGGCCATAAAAATGAGGTCCGACACCGGTTGGTCATCCAAAAACCAATGGCCTCTCGCTTTTGTTATAGATTCTAGTGGAAGAATATGGACCTCTTCCACTTGCGTCTCTTCGGAATTAGTGGATGCCACATGCACTCAATATGGAGTATGAATTAGTGGCAAGGTAGTATCAAAAATCCTCCTTCATTTGTCTTTCCTAAGATGAACATTGCTTTGAGTGATTGGTGTAGTCCCTTCCCCGTGGGTGTGAGAAAGGTAATACCTGACATAATTTTTATATATTTTTATGTTTTTGTCTGAAAGAGAAACAGAAAAGTTGGTTCATAGCCGAAGCGTTTATTAAATTTTTAGTAATTTTCTTTAAATTATGTACAAGTGCTCTCCTATTTCCCAAGAGGAAAATGTGCTCGGTTATCCTGAAATAGAAGAAAGATGTGCCGAATGCTTGGCCTTGTAATGTGGCCCTATCATGCATACTTTGGGTCCTGATAACTCCAAATGCATGCAACTCGAAGTATTTGGTAGATGTATACAGCTCGCTTTGTCTTTTGGCATCCAAATCTGCTTTATTTTGTTGGGGGAAATCATGTTCCCAACCTTCTTGGTGATTGTGATGCTGCTCATTTGTTGCTTCTGCTTTGTCTGCTTTTTGAATCTTGGAATGACATGTGAATTGTATGTAGACTCCATCTCTATCCTGTAGCAGTTTAGCTTCTGTCGCTTTGCCTTTAGATCATACTGATTTTCCTTGTTCATTGGTTCGTCCTTTTTAATGATTTTCCTTTGAGTACATGACTTGGGAATCCATATTTATGTGCCGTCCGACTGGGCAGCTCTCACCTTCTTCGGAATCCATACTTTAGCAATTCTCTGTGGAACTGAATATCCAGAGCAATTTTCATATTGGTTCTATGAGTTCTTCTGTTGTAGCAAGTAGTTCTTCTGTTGAAGAGTATGCATCCATTTGGTCCTTCCTTATCCAAGCTTGTCGAGTATAAGGAATGGGGTATGTTCTAACATGTGCAAACTTGGGATTACTCGGAGGACTAGTCTCTCTTGTGCATGGTTCTTCGCTATGGTTGTTTTCAGATAGAATGACACTCTTGTGACTTGCTAGATTAGAAGATGGTATGCAAGCAGGATTCAGTGTGTCCTCACATGAAGTACTTGATGAAGGGGTTTCCATAGTGCTAGTGAACATACATTCATGACTGTGTTCATTAGAGTGAATTTTTGGCTCTATAGTTGCGGCTTTGATTGGGCGTTCGTCTAGCATGTTGAATACTTCTCGATGTCCTATCTTGGCTGAGATGTATCCTAAGGCCAATTGGATAGTCACTTCATATTCATATATCCAATCTTGACCTAACACTATGTCTTCGAGTAAGTCTTGATCATGACAAACTAAGAGCTTCTATTCCAGTGTTGTTTCCCATATGTAGTGGTAAGGTTACTTCACCCATACATTGAGTAATCGTTCCTCCTATTCCTATCAAGTGTGCCTTTGATGGACGTAATTCCTCCTTGAGTCTTTGAGTCAATGACAATTTGATACAACTTATGGCGGCTCCTGTGTCAATGAGAGCATCCACCAAGTGGTATTCCGTTTTTCTAGCTCCCAAATTCAAATATGGTTGCTTCCTTAGTTGCCCTAGGTTTTTAGTGGCTCTAAAATTAGCCATTGGGATGAGTTCTTCTCCTAGTCAATATCTCTCATCTCTCTCTCTCATTCATTCTTTTCGTTTCTTGATTCGTTCTAGTGCTTCCTGTCTAGCTTCTTCCCGTATCCTTTCCTCCTCGATGCGTCTATTCTTGCCCTTGATTAATCGTGACATTGTTTCTTCAGTCAATGGTTCTAGATATTTTTTCACTCGACACCCACTGATATAGTTTGGTAATACTTCTCCATCTAGGGTTGCTAAGCTGATGGCTCCGCTAGTGGATATGCGATTGATGATTAATGGGCCATATCCTCTCTTCTGCAACTTCTTAGCATGTTGTTTCAAGGTATATACCAAAACTAAATCTCCTTCGTTCAATTTTTTGTCTTTAATGTGAGCATCAAAGTATGCTTTTTGTCGCCTTTTAGCAGCATAAATCCCTGCTACTGCTTGTAACCTAGTTTCATGAAGCTTCTCTATTTGATCCAATTGAGCTGATAGTTCATGTCCCGTCCACTCGTAAGTTGTTGCTACTCTGAGAGTGGGAATTAAGAAATGAATTGGCAGAATAGCATTCTGTCTGTATACTAGGTTAAAAGGCGTAGTTCCTATGGCTGTTTTGTAGGCAACTCGAAATGCCCATAAAGCATGATGTAATTGCTTATCCCAGTCAGATCTTCCAGTGTTAACAATTTTTGTGAGAACAGTACACAAGATTTTATTTGAACTTTCGGCTTGTCCATTGGCTTGTGGATGATAAGGAGCTGATTTCTTATGAATTACTAAGAATTCATTCAGTAAGGCTTCTATAACTTCATTCACAAAGTGCGTACCTCTATCACTCACAATTTCTATCGGTAGTCCAAATCTAGTGAAAACGTTCTCAAAGAGAAACTTGGCCGTAGTTCTTGCGTCATTTTTCTTGGTTGCTTTGGCTTCAACCCATTTGTTCAGATAGTCTGTGGCCTACAATTATATATGCGGCATGGGATCCTTTAGCTGGGGGACTAATAGGTCTTATGAAGTCTATTCCCCATTTAGTAAAAGCTTTGGCACTCATCATGGGTCTCAGTGGCATCTCATCTCTTCTAATTGGATATTTCGTTCGCAAGTATCACATCGTTGCACATATGTTACGGCATCTTTATGTAGAGTTGGCCACCACATTCCAGCAAAGAGAATCATTTTTGCTGTCTTATCTGCAGAGAAATGTCCTCCTGCAGCTCCTACATGTGCCATCTCTAAAATAGCAAGATACTCGTCTTCATGGATGCACATTCGCAAGTGATTATCTCTTCCTCTTTTGAAGAGTTGTTTTCCAATAAGAGCATAGTCCTTACTTTGTTCTACAAGTGCTCATTTTCTTGCTAGAGTGGCTCCTTCTGGGTACTCTTGGGTCTTTAAGAACTTCACCAGAGGCATGCTCCATCTTGGTGCTACAGTGGAGTAGCATAGAGTGGAATTCTCTTCTGGATTCCGTTCTTGACAAGTTGGGCAGGCTGATACATAGTTATGTGCATCCCTCTGCATGGTTGGCCAATATATGCCCAATCTCCTTAGTGTTTGCCATGTTCCGTTCGCATTTAGATGAGTTTTCCATTGATTTACATGTGCTTTCTGAAGCCACATTTCCTGTTCCTCTTCTTCTACACATCTCATGAGTAATCCATTTGAATCTTGGTGATACAAACTTCCAGCAATGATATGAAGGCTTTTAATCTTCCATGGGTTTGCTTTTGTGTGATTCCATTTTTTGGTCCATGCGTAAGTATAGGGATCAATTTTTCTGCCCATTGTGGACATACTTCAAGATTAAAAAGGTACGTATCTGGCAGATCATCTGGTACTCCTATGGGTGGTTCTCCATGTGTCATTCTTGATAGGTGATCCGCTCTTATGTGGGTATTTCCTTTCTTGAATACTACTTCAAAATCAAATTCCATCAACAATAGAAACCATCGTACTAGTCGTCCTATATTACAAGGCTTATTGACTAAGTATAGTAGGGCTTGATGATCAATGAAGAATTTGAATTTGTTTGCCAATAAGTAGTGTCGAAACTTCTTTACTGTGTACACCATCCCTAGGCCTTCTCTCTCGGTTGTGGTATAATTACGCTCTGCTTGATTTAATTGTCTACTTGCATAGGCTATAGGGTGATCTAACTTTCCCGTATCTGCAGGTTGAGCTAAGATGCAACCAATGGAAAACTTGGATGCATCCACATGAATGTGAAATGGCTTATTCCAATTGGGTACTCGAAGGATTGGTGCTGAACTCAATCGACTCTTGAATTCGTTAAAGGCTTTTTCACATTCTTCTGTCCAATTAAATTGCGTCAATAATGCATAAAGAGGTCTAGCAATTATGGCATACATATGTATAAATCTTTGGTAGTAACCACAATGTCCCATAAATGCTTGGACTTCTTTAGCCGTCTTCGGTCTTGGCAAATCTAGAATTACTTTGATTTTGTCTTCATCGGTTGAGATTCCATTTTTAGAGACAATATGCCCTAATATCTTTCCTTGTTGAACCATGAAAACACATTTTTCTGGGTTGAGGCATACTCGATATTGTCGACATTTGGCAAAGATCTTTTCTAGTTTAGGGATGTGCTCTGATCGTATAGCTGAATAAGTACATAGATCATCCACGTACACCTCCATACTGTTTCTCACGAACTCTTTGAATACATGGCACATCAATCTATGAAAGATGGCTGGGGCATGAGTTAGACCAAAAGGCATGACTCTAAAGGCATATACTCCCCATTCAATTGCAAAAGCTGTTTTGTGTTGGTCCTCAGGAGCAATGGCTACCTGATTATACCCTGAAAAACCATCCAAAAAACTATACACTTCCTTCCCCGCCACTCTTTCCAACAGATGATCAATAATAGGTAATGGGTAACTATCCCTTATGGTAGCAGCATTAAGTTTTTTCAGATTTATGCATACTCTTAACTTACCATTCTTTTTCGGTACAACCACCAAAGGTGATACCCATTCCGTGTGTTCGATCTCATATATGAATCCAGCATCTAACAACTTATCTATCTCTTCCTTTATCTTTGCTGAGTACACATCATTGTATGTATACGGTCTTTGTTTAGAAGGTTTGGCTTCCCTTATGAGGCGTATTAACTCTTGTTCTTCCTCCACTGAGACATCTTGTCCTATGAAAGTACATCGCTCCTCTCCTTCTTCTAACGTTACTACTATCTTCTTGGTTTGCTCTTTGTTGTCGTATGCTATTCCCGGTTGTGCTTCTCGTTTTGGCATTTGAATAGCAATTCTTCTCTCTTCTACTTCATATTTTTTGAAGTGTGTGGGTACTTCAAATTGGTCTTGAGGCTTGTTTTCTTCATCAATTTTTCCTTTTTCTAATCCAAGCTCCTCTTCCTGTGTTGGTTCTTGATTTATTTCATGAGCTATGACACTTATTTCTTGAGTTTCATTTTCTGTTTCCATGTGTTCTTGCTCCATTTCAATGCTCTCATAGTCTTCCTTCCATTCCTTTTCTATTACTTCTCCTTCTTCCGCCTCTTGAAGGACTACCACATATAGACTAACGTCATATCCTTCCTCGTCGATGCATTCATTCAGGGTTAGTACTTCTTCGTTTACACATACATCAAGGGTCGCTAAAATCTCCATCCAACTGTGAGGTTCAAACTCTTCATCCAAAAAGACTTGAGGCATGTAAGCTGGATCTTGTACAGACCTAGCTACTCCTTACCTTTGTTGCCATCCCTTTCTCCTATCCTCTTCCTTTTTTGCAGTTTGGCATATCCATAGATGAGTGTCTTCGTTCATCCATGATTGATCACTTGAACCTATACTATGAATGGACTGATTATCTTCCTCCTTATGAATCTGATTCCATTGTAAAGGTGGGACATCTTGATATGTATATGTGTGGAGATTTATTCTTGTGGTGGTTCCTTCATGTTGTAAGTATACTGCGTCTTTTCCCCAATCTTGCACTACCTTTAGTTGCCTCATGAAAGGTCTTCCAAGTATCATTTCATAATTGCTAGGCCTTTCAAATTGACAAATCGCTAAGGTGTGCTCGAACTCAATTCCACAAGTGGTAAAAACTACTCGTTCTAATAGTCCCAAGGGTCATTCAGTGTGTCCATCTGCCATTTGTATCTTCATGCGTGTTGGTCTTAGAGCTGGTTTTCCCCATTTCTCCCAAATTTCTTTAGTTGCTATTCCTACTCCAGCTCGTGTATCTAAAATGGCTTTAGTGGTGTAACCCCTATAGGTAATTGGAAGGCAAGTGTTTCCTTCATCTCCCTCACTAAAATCTCCAACCTTATCGACTGGGATCTTACTGTATTTATTTCATCAGATACCTCTTTTTCTTCCGTCTTGATCTCCAATTGACTGGTCAGTTTCTCCTTCAAATGTGGTTTGACCTTTAACAATTCCTCCAATGTCAGGGTACAAGGAATTTTTACTTTTCTAAGGTGTTGTATGATATCCGATGTTTGGACTGATGGGTTCAGTTCTTTTTTTCTCATTGAGGGAATACAATATAGCTCCGAGTTACGTTCGTACTCTCCTATGTAATTTGGCACAACCTTTACACTATCATTTTCTTCGTTACTCGGAACAACTGGTAATATTTCATCTGAATTCAACTCAGTTATTGAATCCTCTATTCCATCTTCTGCTTCTAGCTCTTCAAAGGGCGCTTCAATTCCTTCCACTTTCTTCCATCTGTCTTCTTGGACTCTTTCCCACAAATCTTTAGGCCATTCCCCTTCTACTTCGGGAACAATGGAACCTTCCCTTTTATCCTCACCATAATTTCTATTATGTGTCTTACCTGCTTCGGGTTTCTCGTGATCATTAGTAATGACGCACTCTTGGAATTCTCTTTCGGAAATTCGGGTATTGGGTAATGGCAACGGAGGTTTTTCTAAGGTCTGCTGAGCAACTTCTATTAATTTTTTGCAGATCTCCAACCTCTCTTTCTCTAGGTCACCTCTAGGATATTCTCTTTCATGTTGTTCTATGGTAGGTCCTGCTCTTATTCGTGCCTTGTACGCCTGAATCCACATGGCTAATTCTTCAGGCATGGGGTCTGCTAAAACTGATCCTACCTCTTCTTTTTTATGCTTTCCATTTTTATTTTCTTCTTCAAATTTCTGTTCCTCTTTTGGGTTTTGTTCGCTCTTCTCATTTTCCTTCTTTTGCAGTAACTTCTTTTCTTTTATCCTATCTCTACGGTTCTTCCATCTTTGTGTCCGTTTACTTACAATACTTTTCTCAGGCTCTTCCGAGTCTTCAACTCTCTGAGGTGTGGGTGTGTTCACCTCTCTACCGCTTTGATTGTTTTCCTCAGTTTTGTCTGGGGTCTCTCTAGCTTTGGCTCGAGTTATTGCTTTCAACGGTACAGTGCATTCCTCATCACTCCCTGATGATTCGATTACTTCTATCACATTGATTTGCACATTGGATGTAACCTTGTTGGGGTTCTTGGGGCAATCTCTGAAAAGGTGTTCCTTACCACAATCACTACAGTATCCTTCCCAGACTCGCTGTGGTGGTGGTGCGTTTGGTAGTGTACACTCTCTGATATAATGATCACCTCCGTATCTATAACATGGTCCTCTAGGTACAGGCGGTCTGTTCATAGGTCGGGGGGGTATGGGTGCTCTTGGAGCTATGTACATTAATGACACGTAGTCCTGCTCATATCCGTAGGAACTATCTGGTACTTCCATGCCATAGGCATATGGTTCGTACAGTTGTCCATGTTCTATCATAGAGCTTTCATAAGTGGAATATGCTCCTTGACTATGGTCATAGGATGGGTCATATGATTCACTACTAGTTAGTGGTGTCGCTGGGACTATTGCTCTTTCTAAGTTTTCTTCAGGTTGAGCCATCTTTACTGGGACAACATTCTGAGGATGGGGCGGTTGTTGTCCTAACACTGGTTGTGGTTGAGTGTATCCTTGATAAGCATACGGTCGTGGTACTGGTGCTTGCTACTGATATTGTTGGAGTTAGACGTCTGCGGAAGCACGCGAACAGCACAAGGAAGAAGAAGAAGCTTGGAGCACAACACACAAGACTGAATGTATTACTAGAGAATGTACAAAGATAAGTAGCCCATTAGGGCAATAGGCGTATATACAAGCCGGGGGAAAAAAACCTCCTAAAGAGGGAAAAAAGTGCCCCGACGGTCCTAGAGTGTTCACACACATCACTACCTAAATATATCAACAAATCCCCCCTGGGAGTGATGCGGTGAACAAGGAGCTGGCACTCATGTATAAGGAAGTGCCGAGCTATGTGGAAATCACTCCACAAAAGGAAGTAAGCCCAAAGCTTTGCGGAAAGCTTCAAACTTCTCCCTAGGCAGAGCCTTCGTGAAAAGGTCTGCAATGTTCTCCTGCGTGGGCACATATGCCAAGCTGATCTCCCCAGCAGAGAACCTCTCCCTGACATAGTGATAATGCACCTCAATGTGCTTAGTGCGAGCATGGAACACAGGGTTCCTCGCAACTGCCAATGCGCTCTGACTGTCAGTGAAGATGGTGGTGGCAGAAGACTGGCCAACACCCAAATCAGCCATAAGGCGTCTGAGCCACACACACTCAACAGTCGCTGTGAAAGCTGCCCTATACTCAGCCTCACAACTGGAAGTGGCCACAGTAGGCTGCTTCTTGCTCAACCAAGATATACATGAGCTACCAAGCATGAAGCAAAAACCACTGGTGGACACACGAGTGTCATAGCAACCAGCCCAATCTGAGTCAGAAAAAGCATGCAAATCTGGCGGTAGTGATCCCCCCTTGGGATAAAACAACCCAAGTAGCCGAGTACCACTCAAGTAGCGAAAGATGCGCTTAACCGCTTTCCAATGCGTGACTCCTGGGCAATGCATAAACCTACTCATCTGTGAGACAGCAAACTGAATATCTGGCCGAGTAATGCATAAGTAAATCAAGCATCCAACAGCCTGCTGATAGAGAACAGCATCAAATGCATCTCCAGCATCATGAAGACTCAATCGTAAACCTGTCTCCATAGGAGTGGCAATAGGCTTACAGTCTTCAAGGCCAAAACGCTGCAATAATGTGTCAATATATTTCGTTTGACACAAAGCCATTCCACCATCAACTTGCATAAACTGAATGCCCAAATAGTGATGCAAATGCCCCAAATCAGACATCTCAAATGAGGCATGCAAATCAGCCTTGAAATCAGCAATATGCTTCTCAAGAGGACCAGTGAGCAGCATGTCGTCTACATAGACAACAATGATCAGAAGCACATCATTAGCACGCTTAACATATAAGGTGCTTTCAGTTGGACTGTTCTCAAAACCATGTGCAATCAGATAGGCATGTATTTTCTCATACCAAGCACGTGGTGCTTGCTTTAAACCATATAACGCCTTCTTTAACCTGCACACCTGGTTTTCATGCCCTTTCTGCACAAAGCCACGGGGCTGAAAAACATACACTTCTTCATGCAAGTCACCATTCAGAAATGCTGTTTTAATGTCCAACTGATGTACATTCCAACCATGATGGGCTGCAAGTGCACAAATGCTCCGAACAGTAGTCATACGGCATGTAGGTGCAAAGGTCTCATCAAAATCAATGCCTCTTTCCTGTGCATAACCCTTTGCAACAAGCCTAGCCTTATACCTGTCAACTGTACCATCAGGTTTACGCTTCAGCTTGTATACCCACTTAGTGCCAATGGCCTTCTTGCCAGGAGGCAAGTCACATAAAGACCATGTACCATTCTTCATTATAGCATCATATTCAGATTGCATAGCAGCCTTCCAATTTTCTGAATTTTGTGCTTCATCAAAAGAAACAGGCTCATTCTCATCACAGAGACTAGATGCAGCCATAGCATAGCAATCTGATGCAAAAGAGGTACTATGAGAGCCTGAACGAGTACGATATGACAAAGGTGCATCTAATTTGCTGTCACGCAAAGTCTGCACCAGCCATTTTGGCATAGTTTTTGCCTGTTCAATATCAGCTCTCTCATCAACAAGTGCATCATGTAAATCTGCATCAGAAATGGAATGATCTGCATCATCATATGAAACCTGCAAAGGCTGAGAAGTTGCCTCATTGGGACCAGCGCTAGCCTGTCCACCTGTAAAAAGAGGCATCAAAGTATCATACATGTCTTTGGAGCTAACAGATGTCTCCTTAGTACATGAAAGCAATGGCTGAATAGCATCTTCCACAAAGACAACATCACGGCTAACCAAAATGCGTTTAGTCTGTGGATGATACAGACGATAGCCTTTACTTTCAGAACTGTACCCAACAAAAATACATTTTACTGCCTTATCATCCAATTTTCTGTGATGTTGTTCAGGCACTAATGCATATGCCAAACAACCAAAAACACGCAGATGAGCAACAGATGGCTTGCGGTCATGCCAAGCCTCATATGGAGTGATAGACTGCAACGCTTTGGTGGGACACCTGTTCAGTACATATGCTGCACACATGACAGCCTCAAGCCAGAAACTATGTGGTAAAGCCTGACTTTTGACCATGCACCTCGCCATCTCCATGAGTGACCTGTTCTTTCGTTCAGCAACTCCATTCTGTTGAGGTGTATACGGCACTGTACACTGGTGTTTTATCCCACGTTCAGCCAGAAATGCATTAAAATCTGAAGACATATATTCCCCCCCTCGATCAGAACGGAGGGTGCCCATTTTACATGCTGACAGATTTTCAGCCAAAACCAAAAATTGTTTGAAGCACATGAACACTTCGGACTTTGCTTTGAGTGGATATACCCATGCATGCCTGGAAAAATCATCAATGAAAGTCACGAAGTAAAGGTAATTTCCAAAAGAGGGTGTCTGCATAGGACCACATACATCACTATGTACAAGCTGCAATTTCTGCATAGCCCGAACTGAACCATCTTTTGGAAAGGAAGAACGCTGCATTTTGCCCAAAATACAGCCTTCACAAACATGTTTTCCAGGTGCCTCAAGTTTGGGCAAAGAGGACACCATTTCAGATTTCTGCAGGCGTAACAAGCTAGCAAAATTCAGATGACCAAAGCGTGCATGCCAAAGCTTTGCATCTGACATAGCCTGAGAATCATGAACTGCACATGCCGAATCATTCACAGATCTTTCATAGTCTATGAGCTTATACAGCCCACGACATAAAATGCCAGAAGCAATAATCACATCGCCATTTGAGAGATCATGGACTGTACACCTGTCATCAACGAATTTCACAACCAAGCCAATCTTGGCTAATGCAGAAACTGATAACAGGTTCTTTTTGATCCCTGGCACAAATAAAGCATCTGACAAAGTGAAAGAACTACCATCAGCAGTAGTCAGAATGATCTTACCAACTCCCATAACAGGATAAGAGGAGTTATTGGCGCATGTGACAGTATTCCCTGTAGGGGCAGGCTCGAGTGAAGAGAAGAAACTGCGCTGCGAGGTAATATGTTTGGTCGCCCCACTGTCAAAGTACCAAACATCTAAGTCTACTGCAGACATGCACTGATCATGAGAAGATGGGTCAAAACTGCAGATAGTAGTAAATGCCCATTCTTCTTCCTGCACAAGATTTGCAGACTCTGTTTTTGGTGTAGAGGCCTCTGCAACAACCATTCCAGCCTCTTTCTTCTTTGCCTCTTTAGCAGCCAGTTTTGGACAGTTCTTTATAATATGATCATTTCCTTTACAGTACTTGCAGAACAATTTCTGCTTTTCTGATTTCTTCTCATCTTTATCCTGGTTCTTCGATTGTGCAGCATTTGCAGATTTCTGCTTACTAGTAGAAGAGCTCCATTTTCCTTTGCCCTTCTGACTAGCCAGGAAAGCTTGATCTGCAACACGCATAATGGACCTGTTCTGCCTGGACTGATCTTCCTGCAACAGAACAGAGACTAATTCCTCAAATGACAAGGCATTCGGATTGCCTTTCATCATCAATCGAAGAGTAGAGGCAAAACTCTGATATGAATCAGGAAGGCCATTCAGAACGGTCTGCACAAGTGAGCTATCTGGTATAACCTCATCAGCAGAAATCAATTGTTCCTTCAGGTCTTTGATCTTTGTAAGAAAACTGTCCATCGAATCACCTTCATTCATGTGCTCACTCTCCAACTGTTTTCGGAGGTAAGCAACACGAGCCTCATTCCTAGCCTGGTACAAAGTGGTAAGTGTATCCCAAGCATCCTTTGCTGTTCTGCAAGAGCGAATGTGAGGAATAATGGCACGTTTGACAGACAAAGCTATCAATGCATGTGCCTGGGCATCTCTGCCATCCCAACGAATCTGCTCTGCAGTAGGTGCAACAGAAACAGCAGCACGAACAGGAATCTGCGGAATATCATCTTCGACACCATCTTCATCAGCTCCAACACCTGTATTTGCAGTACCTGTCGTTACAGGTGTAACAGGACGTCTTTCAACACCCTGCACAATGTTCCACAATCCTTTTGCAACCAGTACATGTCGCATCATATAAGCCCATAATGGGTAGTTGGTACCATCCAACTTATCCTCAACAGCCAACATACGGAATACATCACTGCTTTCAGCCATGGCCGGTGACTAAAATACCTTGATGCAGAAAATTGACTGTATCTCAAAAAGTTGAACAGAACTGCCCACACGAGTTCTGCTAGACCTGTAGCAGACTTCGAGACGCTTAAACTGGCGAACAGAAACTGGTATATACCTTTGGCACAAAAGGACGAAATAGCCTGCACAAGCACTGCGATAGTGCGTTCGGAGGCCGAAACGAGCTCAGATCGCGATTTCGGCACCACACAGCGAAGCTGTTTTGATCTCGGAAACACCCTGAGTATGCTCACCAAATTTTGTGCAAATTTGAGACTGCAAACGGAGGAGTGTCGACGGCGCCCTAGAAGAAGCAACGACCTGCTCTGATACCAATTGTTGGAGTTAGACGTCTGCGGAAGCACGCGAACAGCACAAGGAAGAAGAAGAAGCTTGGAGCACAACACACAAGACTGAATGTATTACTAGAGAATGTACAAAGATAAGTAGCCCATTAGGGCAATAGGCGTATATACAAGCCGGGGGAAAAAAACCTCCTAAAGAGGGAAAAAAGTGCCCCGACGGTCCTAGAGTGTTCACACACATCACTACCTAAATATATCAACAGATATGTGGGATATCTAAAGGCTTCACCTCCTTGATCTCTCTGAGAGTATCCGTAAGGTCTCATGACAGGTTGCATGGGTCTTGATTGCCTATTGTAGGGACAATTTTCTGCATTGTGATTTGTGTATTTTTGTTCTATGCTGCAATATTGTAGAGGCCCTGGGAGAGGTGGTCTATTGTACGCATAAGCAAGTGGTGGGACTACTACCCTAGTACACAAATGAGATGGATGATCACCTCCACAGTGCATATATCTCCTAAGCATGGGCACTCTCATTGGGTTGTTGGGGTAGGGTAGTTCCTCTGCCCGTGAACATTCAGTTTCTTTGCTACTAAATCGGCTATTTCCTCTACATTGTTCTTAGGGTTTGATGTGCTACTGGCGGAATCTTCACTCTTCATACTTCCTTGGGGTATTTTTAGATCCTCCGCTAGATTGTCCTCTAGGTCAATACATTCTTTCATGCATTCTTGCAAAGTTTGAACTCTCTTCACATACACCAGAGATCTTAATGATCCATTCAATAATCCTTCCAAAAATAATGACACCATTTTATTTTGGGTAGGTCTCTCTTGTACTGGGCATCTGTCCACATACTGCTTGAATCTTCTTGCTGCCAATCCCATTGATATCGTAGGAGCTTGCTTAAAGCTATGGATTAATGAAGAAGAATTATTTTTAATTCCGGATTTAGTGAATTCTTCAATCATTTCTTGATAGACTTGTTCCATGTTTTGAAAATCATTTGGATCTAATGGCTGGAACCAAGCTAAAGCTCTGTCCGTCAAAGTTAGACCAAAAGATTCATATTGGACCAAAAAATCTTCTACTTGTTCGGCTCTGATTACTTGCTTGAATTCAGCTATATGATTGTAAGGTTCACTAGAGCCATCATAATGATTTCTCATGCATTTGGCTACTTGAATTGGCCTTAATCTTCTTCCTCCTTTAGGCGGTCTAGGCATCACAGGGAAAACTCGTCTTCCAATAGGTATACTAGGTCCTCTTGCTACAGGTGGTCTAACTGGGGCAGGAATTCCATTCCATGGATCAACAGGTGGCTGAAGGCCAATAATTAGGGTTATTTGCAGGCATAGCAAACTACACATGTAGTCTAACCGGGATTTGAGTTTGTTGTGTTTGTCTTGATTGTTGAAATGAATTATTCTGAGAGGTTCCATGTGGGTTTTGTGAAGTAGTGGCTTGATCCCTCGCGGGAAACACTGGAATGTTCTGATATTTCAACCCAGCTCTCTCTGAATCTGTTAGGGGCCAATACCTCCTCTGGTTTTTGTCCAAATATGTGATGATGGTTGGAAAGTCAGGATCTTGCAGCTCATAGACAGTAACTGGATTAGGGGCTGCTTCCCATATTGAGGAGTGGGCTCTAAGGAGATGCTCCATTCCATTAATCAAATATACATCCATTAAGGAGTCATCCTGGGGAATCAGGTCTCCTCTCCAAACCCTAACAACAGTAGATCTCCCTCTAGGTGTGGTCACTTGCTCTTCATTTCCTTCTTCATTAGGGTTATGAACATTGTTTTCATCCCCAAGTTCATTAATATTTTCCGGATGCTCCGTAACCACATATTGGATGTCCCTTTTATCCATATAAAATCCTCCGGTATACTTGACTGTTGGCCTAGGCGCTATGTAAGCCTCTGAAGCTTTCTTCAGTCTGGCCACTGATCGGTTTAGACCATCTAAGTAGATAGGTATCTCATTTTGGTTGGTGTTCACATATTCTAAAAATGTTCGATATTCACCCTCAATGATTGACATCATGCCAATCATTGGCACGGTATTTTTCATGTCCTCTAAAGCCATAGGAATTTCTTCTTCTGACTCACTAGAGGTCTCAGAATAATGTGAGTGGCTACTTGGTTCAGCTACACTTCCTACAGAAGAGATCACACTCCTTCAGCTTCCTAGGGTTCTTCCAGATCTCAGGTTCATCCACTTAAAAACTCTCATCAGCCCTTGCTAACCTCTAGCTTCTAGAACTCTTCACTATGGGTCAGAATTCTAGAAGAATTTGGCTAGAAAATGACTGAAAAAGAAAATCTCTAGTCACGCTACTTGACTCCAAAGCTTCACGATACTTGACCTCCTAACCAGACGATACACGATACCCGAATAGGATGATACTCGATACCTCAGAAATCACGATACACGATACTTGATCCAGGAACACGATACACGATACCTGAGTACGCAATACTCGATATCTGGACACAGATGATACTCGATACATGACACTTGGTGGAGTATTGCGATCAAGAGCAACACGATACACGATATACAATCTCTAGCAAGTATCGCGATTGATAGAACACGATACACGATATACGATCTCTAGCAAGTATCGCGATCGATAGAACACAATACACGATATACGATCTCTAGCAAGTATCGCGATCGATAGAACACGATACACGATATACGATCTCTAGCAAGTATTGCGATCGATAGAACACGATACACGATACTTCGAGACACACGATACTCGATACACGATACTTGGTGAAGTATCGTGATTGGGCAACCACGATACACGATCTCCGGGAAGTATCGCGATATTCAACCACAAGAGATCACGATACTTGTCAGGTATCGCGATACTCGACCGCGGGAGAACACGATACTTGACCCCTTTTTCAAATTTTTTGCTAGATTTTTTTGGGTTTTGAATGAATACAGATGTTTTCTAGGTTCTTCTACCCTCTCCTCACTCTAGTATCACCCAAAACACACTTTCTACCCCCTGTAAGTCCTCCACAATACCTAACGCAGATCATTGTTTTCCAAACTAGTGAATTTAAGTAGTAAGCATGAGTGTAGATGATTGTGCTCACCTCCAGTCCTCGCTCTCAACCCTTTAATCACACCACACTTGCTCTGCGCAGCTCCCACGACCCGGACTGTAGCTCGCGATACTCAACAGCTCCTCTCACGATACTTGTTTAAAATACAAGTGACTTCCAAATGACATTTTTAGCTTTTATACTTTTGAATTTTCCTATTCACTGAAAATAGAACAACACTACAAGGATTGAATGCTACTCTCACTACCTAACCTACTCCCTTAATTCTCCTACTCTACTCATTCCACTCACTTCCCTAGACTAACAACTCACTACACACACTCCAAGAGTGAGAAGTACTAAGTGCGGCTGAAAGTGACTTACCAAAGAAGAGAAAATCACCACTCCTCCTCTCGCTTCAATGCAAAAAGCTACTTACCATCACACGAATGCCTCGGTTTGATTCAACACTCCTCGACAACGGCGCCAAAAAATGTGTGTACCTAAGAACCAACTTAGGGACTTGCGGAGAAAGAGACTGTACCTCAATCCTCCTCAAGTGCATATAGTGGGGATTCACGCTTTAATTATCAATCCGATGAGTATACAAACCTAGCCGAGTGTATGAGGACATGCATTCAAATGATGATCAATGCAAATGAACTACTCAAAGAGTGCAAACAAGGTAAAGACTAATCCAAACAAGCTTCAACTGTCAGTTATGGTGTCACGATACTTGGAACAACAGCCAATAGTAAATTGAGCTTTTCTCTCATCTCCAAACTCCAAATATAGCGAATAGCATATGCGTTTTGAAGCTCTCTAGAAGACGCATCTAATGGCAATGGTTTCACTCAATGTTGACACTCCAACTTCAAGTTGTGAGCAAAATACTGAGTCACGAGAAAACCTTCCTACACTTCAGCACTTCCTACACTTCGGAAACACCTTAACAACAGCAAACAAACAGTTTCATGGATAGACAACACTTCTTAACACTCTTTCCAAGCAACACACATGCACACAAGCTCACAAAGAAGAAGATACAGAGAGGAGAAGACACAAATTCGAATTTCTGTGCTCTTGATTCTCACAATGGCAAAAAGTCTTTACAAAGAGTCACAAATTGACTTATATACTTGTGCCCTAAAAATGGTCCTTTAATACAAGAGACCAGCACTTTATTCACTAAAAGACTAATTTCCTACTAATTTACATGGGTAAGTTTCTAATCTTCGATGGGGATGCATCTAGAGGACTCCTCTAGTGCATTTACATCGGAAAATATATTACAAGAATGGTTATAATACAAAAATTGGGTGTCCAACTCGGAAAAATTTTGGGGCCCATCTTTTTCTCTACCTTGTGCTCTCTTTGCTCTGCAACAGTATCAAACCCCAAAGGGCACTTTGAATTCTTCAAGTAGCCACTACTCAAGGGTACTATCACTTTACTTTGGCACACTCAAGGCACTAAGTGCCTCCCTCTTTGTACACTCAGAATATAAGAAGAAGAATCTTTTGTGTGTGCAAGTGTGGGTTGGAGGCTAGTCTAAGCCCACCCACAAGCTTCTTCAAGTTTCTAAGCCTACTCTAAGGCTCAATCGGTGTACATCGGGCTAATCTAAGCCCTCTCCTCTTGTGTTGACTTATCTTGGTGTTGTACAAGTGCAGGGCTAATCTAAGCCCTCCCTCCAAGCATTTTAAGTGTGGTGTCCAGCTATTCATTTCAAGCTTTGCAATTATTTCAAAGCGGTATTTTTGGCAAGTGTCTTGGTAGTGTTTCTAAAAACTTTATCCTCAAAGCTTTGTAATGACCAAAAGTGAAGGTAGCTCATTATCTATGGCTAACTTCTTACCCTCTTTCACCCCTATTTTTATGCCTAAGGATGAATGCCTCAATGGACAAAATTACAATCTATGGAAAGATGTCATGTGTGCATATCTCTAAACGAATCTCCTTCATGAGGTAGTAGATGGGTCAGACCCTAAACCCAATAGGGATACCAACTTAGAAAATTGGCATATGTGGAATGTCAAGGACAAATGTGCTTTAGGTCAGTTGTTACTTGCTTGTAACGAACTGACAAAGGGACATATCATGGCCTGTAAGATGTGCAAGGATGCTTGGGATACATTAGCTGCTTTGTATGAAGACAAAACCCCTTCGAAAATATATGCACTAGAGGCCGAGTTTCATAATTTGACCATTCGGCCACACGACACAATTACCAAGGTCATAGCCCAATTTGAGGACTATCAGCGTAAATTAGCACTATGTGGTAGGCAAATCTCTAGTGAAGACATGGCCATTAGGCTTCTCAACAAGTTACCTAAGTTGTAAGAGACATTTGTCACAACTTTGTATAATCACGACCAAGTCTTAACTTGGGAAGAGGTTCATCGACTATTGGTTCTTCACGACTCGCGAGCCAAATCGACTTCCTCCCAAGAATCTGCCATGAAGGCCAAAGGCCCATTCAATAAGGGCAAAACCACAAGTCATCATGCTAGCAATGGATCTAAGCAAGGATCAAATAATTCATCAAAGAAGTTCACCTGTAATTTTTGTGGAAAATCACGACACTTAGAAAAGATTTGCTATAAAAAGAAACAATCATCAAAGGCTTCTACATCTATGCAAGCATCCAAAGGATCCCAACATAGATCCCACTGCTCGAGTGAGGAACTCTTCATCTCCACAGAAGCCAATGCCCTAGTTACTTCTAGCTTCCTGCATGAGTGGATCTTTGATAGTAGAGCTACCTCCCATATGTGCAAAGACAAGGACTCCATTCAAGAACTTGAAGAGCACACAGGAGAAGTCTATCTTGGCAACAACAAAAGTTTACCCATCGAAGGAAAAGGGAAAGTTCAAATTACCAACAATCAGGGGGAATGCAATTCTTTATCCAATGTTCTTTTTGTTCCAAATTTATGTATGAATCTACTTTCCGTCAAGGCCATTATAGCTCAGGACAAACAAGTATGGTTTGATAACACCTCAGTTAAGGTAGTTGATCCCCATACAAAGGATGTCATTGCTCATCGTATTGAAGAAAAGGGCCTCTACATGCTATCTTGCTTTGTATCCAAAGAATCAACCTCAAGTTTGTGGCACCAAAGATTTGGCCATACTTCTTACTTATCAAAAATCTCCTATACCCAACTTGTGAAGGGATTGCCAAAGATAGGGCAACTTATTGATGTCTGCCAAGCTTGCACCCAAGGCAAGAAACACCAAGGCAAGCTCATTTCTAATCCACATGAGTTTATCCATTTCATGGTCTACTCATTTTGTGTCTCACACATTCTTTGTTTTGTGAGAGTACTTTACTTTTCATTTTGCTTCCGCATGTGTACTCTCTACAAAATTAACATACACAAGTAAAATATTTCTAAAAAGAAGTAGAGCATAATATTTAGTTTAATTTTTGGCTTCCACTTCAGGGAGCATCAAGTCCTTCACGACTTCCTCATCTAGAGAGAAATTATTTGGAAGATCTATCTTTCCATGGTGTGCATATGAGTGATAGCTACCCCTTCATGGCAGTAGCAAGAATTATCCTGTCTTGACAAGAAGATCTTCATATTCCTACAACTCAATAAAAAGTAGTTCCAGAAAACCCATCAACAATAATAGCCTTCCAATTTTGCATATCTCACTGATCTTAAATATTCCACAATCAAACATATTATGTTAACAAATAGGTGCAAGTCTGACATGTTGAGTTGAGAACATGAAATGAATGTTGCCCTTTTGGTGCCTCAAATGAGCTTGCACTCGCCTATTTCTAATTAAATAAGTCAGTTATCGTTTTCTCATAGTATATGAAGATGAGAATAGGATGACCATGCATATGATTCTTTCTCAAGCAAAAATGTCTAAAATTAAAAAACCTCCAATCAATCCATCCCAACGATATGAACTCCATGGAAAAGATATGAGCCAGAAGCCACCACTTGTGGTATTGAAGAGTAGAATATGACATCAAAAGAGATCAAAAGCAAGATTTGTGAGTCTAAGGCATAATTCTTGTTAGTTGACCAATCTCACAAACTATCATTCACAAGTAGTACTTAGACCTTTATGACTTTTGCACTGAAATATACACAATCTGGTTATTCATTGTAAATCATGAAATAGATGTTACTCAGAGCTATCTTTTCTAAAAAGCAACAAGCATTGGAAGATACTCTCCAAAATAAGATGCATTCCAGTCTTCAAATGGTCTGATAAATGCATTCTGCAAATAGTTCATCTTTCATCAGACATAATATGATTCATAAGGGATGACTCATTCAGGAAGAACCAGCATAAATGGAAATGACCATGAGCAAGGGATGCATGATCTTGTAATGAAACAGATATTGCATTCTCCTTACCCTAAAAAAAACCTGCGAGTTACCTGCATCAAACTCATCTTTCAAAAACATTTCTATCTACAATATGAAGGGTAGACCTACAACACAGATGGTTCTTAGAGGCACCAACAATTTTCAAAAGAAGTAAAGAAAAAATTCTATTATTGCATTTGTGCTTAAGTGTGGGTCCACACTTTTTGATCTTAGAACTTTCCACAAGATTTCCATAAGATGGTTAGTGGACACGATTCCCTACATGGAATTCTTAAGAACTCGAAACAAATATGAGCGTGTTTTCAACAATCTTTTATTGTATGTATGTTATGTGTTTCCTTCAACAAAAGTGTGTAGAGAATAATCAATCAGAGTTATGCATCATAGAATTACACAATTATTCCTTAAGGAACCAAGGATCCTTAAGGAAGCAAGTGTGGAGTTTTGGACTCCCCACCCATGCAAACACAACCAATATCAGTACAGATGTTTATAGGTAGGTGGGGCCCTGAACTAGAGCAATCACTCTTTAACCATACGATGCTGCTATTTCCTTTTACTCCAAACACAAGTGAATACCTACAACCACAAAAGAATATATGGAGCAACTTGTGAACTTTCAATAGTAGTAGCCTTCTTCGAAAAGTTCAATAGAAAAATCCTTAGAACCTCAAGCCACCATCAACTTCTGCTTCAACCTGCAACACTCAGGAGAGTTGAGCAATTAGAATGAAGACATTCATCTCATATTGTGGGATATCAAAGAGGATACCAATGCATCCAAGAATCATTAAAACATTCACTTCTTCAATGCCTCTTCCTGATACCTCTGAGATTCGACAGTTATGAAGTTACCAAAGTTGAACTCATCAAAAAGCATCCATAACAACAATTTTAAGCATAACATCTATCTTTCTTAGTATCTGACATGAATACACTCATGGGGTGAGAAACAGAATAATAGATATGATTCCTTAAGCAAGAGTCATCTAGTTCATATTGTGTGGACATAAATAGTTGAAGTGTATCACAAAAGTAAAGCATGCTTGTGACTGTGGTATTGAAATATGGCACCAAATCATCCTGTGAACTCTATCATCAAGCCTAAAAATAGCTTAGTGCAAAGTCTTTTTTTTGTTGGAAGTTCCAAACCATCCCTAAGGAGATCAATTACAACTACTCCAAAACTATCAAAGATGGCTAATCTTCTTAAAAAGTCAAAGAAACACCAAAGTGAGAGCACTTGCATTTATTTAGAAAACACAGATACTGAAAACTTAGTTCCCTTAGAGTCTGTAAAAAAACTAAAGGACCAATGCACACTAAGAGGCACATCTGACTCCTTTAGTTGGTTTGATAATTAGAGTTAGTTCCCTCCTTCTCAAGCATATCCTATTTCCTGATTGCCTACATAATAGATGTTGCACCAAAAGTGAAAGGATGCTTCAGGTCCATCCTTAGAGAGAACACCTGTGTGAGCTATGGGAACACCAAGCAATGGAGCAATTAGATCATCTTTAAATAATTGCAATTTCAAAGTTTATTAGGAAGTAGTGAAATTGATGGAGAGTGTTAATCTCCAAAAGAACAACCTACTCTTGAATTTAGAACACCTCTATATCAAGAGTAAGTCAAAACCTTCACCAAATTAGAGGTCCAACCTCCAAATTATCAAAAGTTGAAAAATTCTGTGAAGAAGATAAAACACAGAAAGTCTGCTGCACAATTTCTTCTCATTGACCTATCAAACATGTAAAGTTTTCTATGAAATTCTGTATGGAGTGTCACCTAGAAGTTGCGCACCTCCTCCAAGTTAAAATTCTTCAAAAGGTTTAGTATAACTTGAGAAATCAACTTCACAATTTGCCTATGTCCAAATCTGCACTTCTGAGAAGTCGATTTGACACCCCTAACTTCTTAACTTTGGTTCTCAGAATGTTGAACCCGTTTTACCAAATCCTTTTGGCTGTAGATAGCTTATCTCTCAACTTAGATTTTGAGCTATCATATGTGTAAAACTTTACACTGTGCACAGAGCACTACTCAATTCATTGGACTCGAAATCTGCGCCTGTTTCAGAGAACTGTGAACACTCATCACATATGAATGTTCCTACACACAATTCTCCTAACCTCTTTACAATTAGACTCTGAAATTCAAGTCAAGGACTCATTAACTATCAACTTAGATATCCTCAAAAGGATTTCACAAATGATCAAACAGAGACGGAGCAGACACGAAAAGATCGGGTGCAATATTTCTTCAATTATTCAGAAAAATACAGTTGAGTGATGAGAGGAAAACTCAACTAACATTTCACATGTCTCATGACATCTAACTTCTCCTTTCTTGACATCTATACTCACTCATCTATTCTTTCATATGCTCTCATATCACGCCTCGACATTTTCAAGATATTTATAGAGAAATTTGTACAAGTCTATGACTAATCAAAGATCTAAATGAACTATAACTATACTAATGTACATATGTGTACATTCCTCATATCCTCTGAATGTATCTTTCCTCCAAGCTTCAATTGGTGATTGATCTGCACCAACAGCTCCCCTTCAATCATCAATTGAGGTTTCTCTTTTCTTCTTTATACCTGCCATGTCTTTAAACTTCTGTAGCTTTGGTCCATCCAAGCTCTTTGTAAGCATATCAGCTATTTGATCTTTAGTTGAAGTATGTATGACTTCAATCTCTTTATCCATCACCTTCTCTCTTAGAAAGTGATACTGTATCTCAATGTGTTTGGTCCTGGCATGAAAAACAGGATTAGCAGCTAAATACAATGAACTCATGTTATCTCCATATATAATTGGTACCCCATGCACAATGTCAAAACTCTTCATCAAAGTCTTGAGCCAAATCACTTCCTTTGCAGCTTCAACCATGCCTTTGTACTCTGCTTCTATAGAAGACAAAGCAACTGTATGTTGCTTCTTAGAAAGTGATACTGTATCTCAATGTGTTTGGTCCTGGCATGAAAAACAGGATTAGCAGCTAAATACAATGAACTCATGTTATCTCCATATATAATTGGTACCCCATGCACAATGTCAAAACTCTTCATCAAAGTCTTGAGCCAAATCACTTCCTTTGCAGCTTCAACCATGCCTTTGTACTCTGCTTCTGTAGAAGACAAAGCAACTGTATGTTGCTTCTTGGAACACCATGAGATAAGTTTATCTCCCACATAACACATGTATCCAAAAGTTGATCTTCTATCATCTGGATTACCTGCCCAATCTGCATCACTATAGATCTTGATGTTTGTATCTGAAGTAAACCCATAATACAAACCTTCATTGAGTGTACCCTTAATGTACCTCAACACTCTTTGTCCTGCAATCCAATGTTCTTTCCTTGGGCAATGCATGAATTGAGACAAAACCCCTACTGAATATGATAAATCAGGTCTAGTTAAAGTAGCATAGATAAGACTACCAAACTCTGATATTGTCTCATGTCCTTGAATTCTTCACCTCCAAACTTACTCAATTTATGACTCACCTCCATTGGTGTAGGTGCTACCCTGCAATCATCCATTTTAAACTTGATTAACAAGTTCTTCAAATACCTTTCTTGGGTCACAAATACTCCATGTTGAGTATATGTAATCTCCATGCCCAAGAAGTATGACAAGTCTCCCAAGTCACTTATTTTGAACTCCTTTTCCATTTGCTTCTTGAGTCTTTGTATTCCTTCTTCATCTGTACCTGTAAGGATTATATCATCAACATATATGCACATGTATATGAAACCAGTATCACTTGCTTTGATAAGCAAGCTACTATCTGCTTTAGACACCTGAAATCCAAGTTCTTTCAAGAACTTTACAAGTCTATAATTCCATGCCCTTGGGGCT
This sequence comes from Ceratopteris richardii, assembly GCA_020310875.1. NCBI lineage: Eukaryota > Viridiplantae > Streptophyta > Polypodiopsida > Polypodiales > Pteridaceae > Ceratopteris > Ceratopteris richardii. The sequence continues at coordinate 33,266,222 of CM035429.1, read as the reverse complement.
TGCTTCAAGCCATACAAAGCTCTCTTGAGCTTGCACACATGATCTGGATACCTTTTATCTCTGAACCCTTGAGGTTGCTCCATGAACACATCATCTGAAATATAACCATTCAAAAAAGCATTTTTCACATCGAGTTGACATAACTTCCAACCTTTACATGCAGCAATAGCTATAAGTGTCCTGATGGTTGTCATCTTTGCCACAGGACTATAAGTCTCATCATAGTCAACACCATATGTTTGAGCAAAACCTTTGACAACAAGTCTAGCTTTGTATCTAGACACACTTCCATCTGCAAACCTCTTGGTCTTGTAAACCCACTTGCATCCAATGATTTTCTGACTATTTGGCTTTGGAACCAAATCCCATGTTTGATTCTCCAATAGTGCATCATATTCTTCCTGCATAGCTTTCTCCCATTTTTCCTTACCTTTTGCCTCTTCATATGTAGAAGGGTCTTCATCTGTTTTCACCATATAAGCATAATCTTTTGTGGCCAAAAATGAAGTGTCATAACTATACCTTGTAGGTTGCCACTTATTCCTTGTAGACCTCCTAAGCTCTCCACTTCTTGAGGTTTCTGGTTCTTCATATTCAGGATCAAATCTTGGTGTTTCTTCCACTTCAACCTGCACTTCATTATTCTCTTGTTCATCAAATATCTGAACTTTTGATTTACCTTTCCTTTGACTCACTTCTTCTTCATCACCTGTATTGATATTGATTGTACCTGCATACCAAGTGCTTTGCTCATCAAAAGTAACATCTTTAGAAACCATGAATTGTTTTGTAGATGGACTCCACAATCTATAACCCATCTGCTTATCATCATAACCAATGAAAACATATTTTTCAGCTTTAGGCTCCAACTTGTGCCTTAATTGTGATGGAACATATGCATATGCCACACATCCAAAAACTCTGCAATGATCCAAGGTAGGTCTCTTACCCCACCAAGCCTCATATGGTGTCATACCCTGCAAAGCTTTACATGGTAACCTATTGACCAAATAAGTGGCTGTATTTACAGCCTCAGCCCACAAATAATTAGGGCAATTTTTCTCCTTCATCATGGATCTTGCAAACTCAACAAGTGTTCTATTTCTCCTTTCTGCTACACCATTTTGTTGAGGAGAGTACCTGCAAGTAACTTCCCTTTTTATACCTGCATTCCACAAGTAATCACTGAACTCATTAGAGAAATACTCTCCCCCTCCATCTGACCTTAGTCTCTTCAACTTATGACCTGTAATTCTTTCTACATATGCATGATAGTGTTTGAATGTATTAAACACTTCTGACTTATCTTTGATCACATAGATAGTGATCCATCTAGTAGCATCATCAACATAAATCACATAATACCTTGACCCATTTATACTGAAATCCTTTGATGGTCCCCACACATCTGTGTGTACCAATTCAAGCTTCTCTGAGTACATAAAACCATGCTTGGAGTAGGAAAGCTTATGAGCCTTACCTAATTGACATGCCTCACATCTGTATGTCATATGTTGACCTGCAACATTAGGCAATCCAAGCACTGAACCATTGTTAATCATGTCTTTAATACCTCTTTCATTGAAATGTCCAAGCCTCTTGTGCCAAAGATCTAACTCAGAGATCTTATGTCCTCCATATGTGAACATAGCATGACCAATATTGCCTTGAATCTTCAATGTAAATAATCTTCCTTCTTTCTTCCCTGAAACAATCTGTTTATACCCTTGGCTAGGGTCTTCCACATATACTCCATCATTAGTGAACCTTACTTCATATCCCTTTTCAACAATTTGTCCTACACTTATCAAATTCTTAGGAATTGTAGGAACATACAAGACCTTACTCAATAAGGTACTACCATCCTTGGCCTTCACTGATCCAATTGACTTCACATTGTGCTTTGTGTTGTCACCTGTTTGAACAACATGATTAAAAACCTTATTCTCCAAATCAGTCATCAAAGATATATTACCACTCAGGTGATTGCTACACCCTGAGTCAATGTAGAAGACTCTTTGATCTTCACTCTGCCTTTCACAAGTTGCATTCATTATCAATGTTGAATCCTCCTTTTGATCTGAAGCATAGTTGTAGTAGGTGTTGTTGTATTGTTGACTTTGGAATCCTCTACCTGCATTTCTTCCAAAGTAACTCCTACCACCTCTGCCTCTGAAATTACCTCTTTGATTTCTGCCACCTCTTCCTCTTGAGTTGTAATTTTGATTGTATCCACCATTACTCTGAGTATTATGCCAACAATCATTAGCTAAGTGATTTGTCTTACCACAAATCCAGCAAGCTTTGCCTCCATCTTTGTTGTTCCTGCCTCTTCCTCTACCTTTGCCACCTCCTCTTCCTCTTAGGAAGTTGGCTTGACTAGTTGTACCTTCATCTTCACCTGCTTGTTGCTTTCCTTTGCTATTCTTCTTCTTGTCCTTTGAGTACATTGCATGACCTGCACTCTTGTCACCATCTCCTTTAACATCCTGCTCAAATGTTAGCATATGACCTAGCAACTGATTTAAATCAAGAGTGAAATGATCAAGTGATAACTCTGTAGACAAAATGAATGGCTTCCATTTGTCATCACCTCTCAAACCTGTAAGGATTTGCCTTACCAATTTATCCTCCTCAATGTCTTCATCAACAGCTCCTAAAGCATCTGCAATGTCTTTCATCCTTGTTACATAGTCTGAAATAGATTGAGAAGCCTTCTTCTTAAAGGTTGTAAATTCTGCCCATAAAGATGCCTTCCTTGACTTTGTAGTATTCTGGAAATGCTCCTCCAAAGCATTCCAAATATCAGTTGCACTTTCAAGACCTCGAATGTGAGGTAACAAGTAATCATTGACTGCCATATATATAATGCTCCTAGCTTGAGCATCTTTCTTCATCCAATTTTTCAAATCTGCTAACTCTTCCCTAGTTGGAACACTAGGATCTCTGAACTGTGGCTTCTCTTCTTCTCCTGTGATGTAGGCTATTAAATCTTTGCTCATAAGATGAGCTTCCATCCTCATTGACCATGCAGGATAGTTTTCCCTATCCAATTTCTCTATCTATAGTGCATCTCCCATCTTGTGTCCACCTGTGTATTGAAATCTTCAAGCTTTATAAACAATATATGTACCTTTACTTCGAATTAGACTCCTTTTGTCCTTCTTGATGTCGTATGGTCTCCTCCTCAAGCTTTGCGATCAAACTTTCACCTTTTAGTTCTTCAATTGTTGAATTTCTTGAATCTGCAGCAGTCGGGATCCTCCTTTCCTTGATTTGATGTCTCCTGCTCTGATACCACTGATGGAGAGTGTTAATCTCCAAAAGAACAACCTACTCTTGAATTTAGAACACCTCTATATCAAGAGTAAGTCAAAACCTTCACCAAATTAGAGGTCCAACCTCCAAATTATCAAAAGTTGAAAAATTCTGTGAAGAAGATAAAACACAGAAAGTCTGCTGCACAATTTCTTCTCATTGACCTATCAAACATGTAAAGTTTTCTATGAAATTTTGTATGGAGTTTCGCCTAGAAGTTGCACACCTCCTCCAAGTTAAAATTCTTCAAAAGGTTTAGTATAACTTGAGAAATCAACTTCACAAGTTGACTATGTCCAAATCTACACTTTTGAGAAGTCGATTTGACACCCCTAACTTCTTAACTTTGGTTCTCAGAATGTTGAACCCGTTTTACCAAATCCTTTTGGCTGTAGATAGATTATCTCTCAACTTAGATTTTGAGCTATCATATGTGTAAAACTTTACATTGTGCACTGAGCACTACTCAATTCATTGGACTCGAAATCTGCGCCTGTTTCAGAGAACTGTGAACACTCATCACATATGAATGTTCCTACACACAATTCTCCTAACCTGTTTACAATTAGACTCTGAAATTCAAGTCAAGGACTCATTAACTATCAACTTAGATATCCTCAAAAGGATTTCACAAATGATCAAACACAGACGGAGCAGACACGAAAAGATCGGGCGCAATATTTCTTCAATTATTCAGAAAAATACAGTTGAGTGATGAGAGGAAAACTCAACTAACATTTCACATGTCTCATGACATCTAACTTCTCCTTTCTTGACATCTATACTCACTCATCTATTCTTTCATATGCTCTCATATCACGCCTCGACATTTTCAAGATATTTATAGAGAAATTTGTACAAGTCTATGACTAATCAAAGATCTAAATGAACTATAACTATACTAATGTACATATGTGTACATTCCTCATATCCTCTGAATGTATCTTTCCTCCAAGCTTCAATTGGTGATTGATCTGCACCAACAGAAATGATGTGTGCAATCTAGGTAGGCACTCCTGATGGATGGGCTTTCTAAGCCACCAACTCTAGATGTCAGGGGGAGGAGTCCTTCAAAGAAACCATACACCACAAGCAACACCTCACAAATATGCCCATCAACTGTATTATAATCTTGAGATGTGACTATAGAAGGGATTGGCATCAAACACCAAGAATCCAAGCAGAAGATGGTCAAATAAAGAGAATTTTATGGAGTTGGTCATGATTTCATTTCAATGGACAGTCACAAGGCTTACATCTCATGAGCAACCGAATGGAAACAGGTGTTGGTAGTAGTCAAGGCACTCAAGGATCTACAAGACAGGGAAGCCAACATAAGCAGTCAGAGCAGAGAGAAGGAACAAGTAGGCAAGGCAATCAATGCAGATCCGGCAAGTAGGCTAGTCAATTTTTCCAACCTAATCTCTTTTTAAGAGTGATTTTCATCATCACATAAACATTGTAAATACTGTTTTTGGTAGATTCGACTCCATTTTGTTCAAGCCGAGGAGTCCTTGAGCTTGAGGAGTATTAGAGGTAATTATGTACCAATTCTCATAATTTTTAGAGCTCATTTGAGCCTCCAAAATAGTCTAGGAACCTAATTTTTTACTAGGCCAGACACTAGGCCTAGACAAGGCCACTAGCTAGTCAAAAACTATAAAAGGAGCTAGAGAGCTCATTTTTGAGAAGAAAAAATTGTAATTGAACTAAAGAAGATCTCTTGTAATTGTTTAAAGCTTCCATTGTCTCACTCTTAGTTCTTATGTGTGTGCATGTGTGTGTATGTGTGTGCATGCTTGTGTGCTTCTCCATCACCACTTGTGCACATCACTTGCTCAAGGTCTTCATACCATCCTCATGTCTTCCCGGATAGACATTAAAGGAGGTGCTACTCATCACTGAGCTACACCAAATTTTGGCACCGTTGCCTGGGATCGAGCTTTGAGGAGGAGCATGTAATGGTAAGACATAGAGTTGAGACGTTGAAGTCATAGGTATTTTCTTCACTTTTCTCTATTTCCTTTTGTTTTCTTCACCATCATCACCACCATCATCATTCTCACCATATCCCACCTCCATCTCCACCTTTGCAAAATTTTCAGTTTTTTGGTCATATCACCTTCCCCATTCCATTCCCCTCATTTCATTTGTGAGAGAGAGTCAGAGAGCGATTGTGTGCTTGTTGTTTTTGTGTGTTTTCTGAGATTTTTGCAGGAATCAGCATCTCCACTTGTTGTACTAGCTCCAACAGGTAAAAAAAAAAATTTGACTGTGTAGGTCACGAGGCATTGAATTCTGTCAATCATGATCGACAAAAAAATTGACCATTTTGCTAAACAAAGTAGATAAACATGATGCTTAGTGTGTACCTAAGTCAGGAGGTCTTAGGGACTTGTGTCAAAGAGACTAAATCTCATTTGCCCCACAAGTGCATATAGTGGTGGATTGACACATGTTTATTTATCAATCCGAAGAACCACATGAACCAAGTGTATGAGGATGTGTGCACACGTGATGGAAAGTGAAGTGGCTCAGCTATAATGCATATGAAAAGACTAAACTATTTCTCTAACTCACTAAATCTCTAGAAATGTCTTCTGCGATACCACTTATAACAGTAAACACAAATTTGAATGTTTCTCCTAGCTATGAACTCCGAATATGGCCAATAGCGGGTTCGCTTGGAAGATCTTGACGAGATGCCTGGTTCACTTGAATCTGTCAACTATTTTTCAAGTTATGGCCAAAACAGTGAATGGCACGAAACACCTACACTCACTCCATAACTCATATTGGTTCACACATACACTACAATAGTTCAAAAATGATGGGGAGGTATAGATAATAGTCCTACACACACATTCCAAGCTTCACACACATAGAAAAAATCATAGAGAAGATGAAAATCAACAAGGAAGAAGCAAATTTGAAATTTCAGTTTTCCTTCTTCACAATGGCAAAAGTCCTTTACAAAGAGTCACAAAGTGACTTATATACATGTGCCCTAAAAATGGTCCTTTCACACATGAGACTGGCACTTTATTGACTAATCTCTAACTCCCTACTATTTTACAAGAAATATATTACAATGATTTGGGCTTATGCATCTAGGGGACTCCTCTAGTGCAATTACATAGCTTTGAGGGAAAGTTCTAGGATTTTGAAGAAGAAATTTATGCCCATTAATTTGAACATTTTGGGGCTCCTCTTTTGTGCCTCTTTTTTCTATAGCACTCTCCCCCTCTTTGTCTCTGTCGTCCATTGATAGGCTTTGCTCCTTTGTTTGCAGCTTGTTTGTGGCTCCTTAGTACATGCACCCAGTGGTTGACTAAGCGATAAGGATTGTCAGACAGTTTGTTACTTTATCCGAGCTTAGTCTTTTGTTCCTATAAGCCCCTTGGTATTCCTTATATCATAAATCTAGGTTGATGTATTAAGTTGGGCTATCACGCATGCCATTAGTGGCTAAGAATGTGATATTCTTAGTCACCCTCTTCATTCTAAGATATATGCCTTTGTCTTCATATATCTGACCTTATTGTATTGATTGCAGCCTGTTTACTTTTTTCCATTGCGCACCTTACTTTGTAGGCTTCTGCTCTCTTCTAAGTCAGCATTACGTTTTAAAGGTCCTGTTCTTAGATCTTCTTTGTCATCATCTAGGACCTCATACATTTTTTTGTCTATTCATTTCTTCTCTATCGTAGGCACCTTGTAGAGGAGGAGACAGTTAAGACCTTCAGACAATTGGTTATTTTATCCGATGAAGTATCCTTTGTGTACTGTCTCCATTCGAAAGAGCCTGATGCTGTGCTTAGCCTGTTCCCTTCTTTCCACCACATGCACATAGTGGATGAGGAAGTTGTGTGCAACCTCCCATGAAATGTCCTGGTTGTTATCTTTCTTTATTTCCAATCCTCAGGACTGGTCCTTTGGTGTTGTTGCCTGATGCGTGCCCCTGCAGGGCTTTGGGCAGAGGGTTGTTCTTTTCTTTATGAGCTTTGTTTGTCACTGAGTTGTTTTATTCTCTGATCTCCTTCTTCTCTCTTTGCTCGATTCCCCTTCCACACGTCCCTCCTCCTGAACTCTGTCATCCTCCATAGGCTTTTTGTGGTGACGTGTGTATGTTTGTATGACTTTTTGCTCTCAATGATTAAGAAAATTGGCTTGACATATCATCAATTCCTTCCATTTGGTTGACTTTACCTCATCATCTAGTGTCTGTCTATGATCTACAAAGAAGCTTAATTCGTAGGCCACCAGTCTTGCATTTAGGTTAGAAGATATTTTTGCAAAGATTTTTTAGTCCATTACAAAAAATCCGGTAAAAAATTCCTCTTCAAATGTCTACATATATGGAGTTGGCAAAAACATGAGTCTTGAGTATATGGCCATGAGTGTTAATCGGCTAGGTATCATCGATAAATAGAAAACAAGAGCATCTGAACCTTGGTTAATGCTGATAAAGTTCAAATTTGTATGTTGAGCATGTTGAAAAACTTTTATTACAGTCAATAACATACTCAAAATTGTGTTAGTCATTTTTTTAGCTAAATCCGGTATTGTGGGATATTTGGCAATCCAAAATTCGATTGTTTTTACCATGTACTCTTCGATCGATAAGTAATTTTGTGGTGGACTTGGTAATAATGGATAGTTTAGCCACTAATGATTTATGCTTCTCTGATGTTGTGCTTCCCAAAATTACGTCCAGAAGTGTCTTTGGGGTAGTGGGAAAAAAGATGGATCGACTTGAAGCACATATGGTGCCGATTCCCAGTGTATCCCGTAAGGTAGGATTCTAATTCCTGCTTTCAATATTTGCTTCTCTCATTACGTGGATGACTTGTTCTTCAAAATCTTCAGTAAGCTGGGACACCAGTAGTGTCAGCTCATTTTGTCTTAGTTCTACAATAGCCCAAGTATGTCTTTCAGTGTTGGTCCCTGTTTCCTCCCTTATCGGTGAATGATGTATGGGGGGAGAAAGAGGACGTACCTCAGTCTCCTCAGTAGACATTGTGGAGTGTGGAACTACTAGTGTCCCCATATTTACTTGTTGTTCTAATTGAGCTTTCAATTTGTTTATTAGTCCCTCCTTTGCTCTAATCTCTTCGGTGGCCTACGTAATCGTATCCTTGTTCTTTAGGAGCTCCTCTCCTATGGCAGCGAGTTGATTAGCATCTTCATTGCATTGTACAAAGTATTGATTTTTTGCAATCTTCCATTTCTTTCTAAGCTGATTGGTGTCTTCCATATATCTTTTTTCGCATTCCGCTATGATGGACTGCTCTTGCTTTAGCTGTTCTTCATACTTTGTTATCCGTTCCTCCAAGGCTTTTGTGTTGTTTTCTATCATTTGTGGGGTTTCTATAGGTTGGTTGCATAATAGGGTTGTCATCAGCTCCTTGTTCTTGGTCCTTAGATTGTCGGCTTCATCCATGTATACCTTGACTTGACATTCAAGGAGTTAACTTCTAGCATTCATTCGGATTTTTCTACTTCACCAGCCTCATATTTTCTTTGTAGTTCCCTTAGTTGTTCTTGCAACTTCTTGTTTTCAGTTTCCAGTGTGGTACATTTCTTCTTGGCCTCATTTGTTTCTGACTCTTTCTCTAATATTATCCTTTGCGCTTGAATTAATTTGGGAGATAAATTCTCACCTATTTCTTGGAATTGATTCTTCTCCTGCATTTCCTTGTCGTAGTTTGCATCTCCCTCAAGCATTAACTGTTGAGTATCCATAGCAGTTTGTATCATCTATTATACTACTGGCTTGAGTTGAGCTACATCCAAGTTCAACCAAGTTTTGGGGATGCTTGGTTCTTTCCCTGTCTGTACGTCTCTTCCTTGTTCCACATCTATCGTCTTGTTGTGTGGTTGCCTTATTTGGAGCTATACTTCTTGGTCTCTTCTTTCCTCTTCATTATTGGTCAATTTGGTAGCACTCCCTTGAAATGTGACATCTAATAGAGAGGGTTCTACCACTACCCTTATTGGTGTGAAGGGTTCAGACTCTTTTACTATGTCTTCTACTCTTTCTTCCTTGGGAATCTTTACTTGGACTTCTCCCGCTAGAAGAGTCTCTTTGATTTGGATGTTAGATGCTTCATTCAATTTGATAATATGAACTCCTTCTTGAGATGCTTCCTGCCTTATCATGTCCTTGATATTGTTATCAAGCGTCTGATCGACCTTGGTGCTTTCCATGTCAAAGTCATCGTTTACTTGATTTAATTCCTCCCACTGATCATCATCCCTTGAATCACTTCTAATATCCACATTCATCATAGATGTCTCTTGTTCTTCTAATGTGTCCGATGATGAGCTAGAATTCATCGATCCCAATTCTCTATATCTATGAACCTTGGTCAAGCATCTGCGTTGTTCATTGTCTCCAACCATCTATTGATAATGATGTCCCTAAACCGATAAGTCTACCTGACCTTCCAAGTATTGGTGAGTGGCTTCCATTGCTTTTATTAATTCCTCTTCCGTAATGGGTGTATTCTGTTCAAGCCTTGTTCTTTGAAGTACATGTGTTCTCTTTGTAGCTGGAGCTTTTGCTTCTACCTGCATCATCTCTCGTAATCTTTTAGTACTTCTCATTCTTGGTTTGGAGCTCATTTTAGCTTCTTGTACTATCTTGACTCCTTTCTTCTTCCTTGGAACCATGGCAATCTTTGCGTACTTAGCCATTTCTTCAAATGACAGCATCTCCTTCAAATGTTCCCTAATGCCTAAAGCATGATAAATCAGTATTGTTAAGGCAATGCTTCCGTTTAAGAACTTCTTATGATTCCACTGTTTCTTTGTTTTGAAGAGTCGTTCTTGAATGTATGGAGTCAAGTTTACTTGATTCCGTATTTGTTTGATAGCATGGGACAACATTTGCACTATGATCTTTTGTGGAGCAGTATATCTATGCATGTTTGGAAAGCAAAAATGTTGGTGAATGAGTCGGACTTCCTCTTCTATATCAATACGATTGATATCCGTAAATTTTCGGATCTTAGCTCCCCTGCTTTCCTCTTTCAAAATTGTACTCCTATCCTTTTCCCATCCGAAGGCTTCTTTCATTAAGTCGTGGGTGAATTGTATGATGACCCACTCGCCTACTGGATCGTGTGCAATGTGGGAAATCTGGTTTGTAGATCAGGAGTTCAAAACATTTTTGAATACGGACTTTCTTCATAATGTCTATAGTCAATGGGAGTTCATGCACTAATTTGAAATCTTGGGACATCACTGGAAATTGATGATCCGTGTCCATAATTTTAATAGTCACCAAGAACAGATAATCCCTGGCAGGTTGATCCTCCCGAAACCAATGACCTTTTGCCTTTTGTCATGCTTTGTAGGGAAAATTCTAGCATCTCCTCTTGAATGGTCGCTTCAGAGTCCTCAGAAGCCATTTGCACTTGTAATAAGGAGAGTGTTAGCTTTTTATAGAAGACATGTCATTAGTGACGTGTGCCGTTGACATGTTGTTCATTGCATCACTCTGTTTCCCCTTGCTTAAATAAGTAAGATCTCTTACCACCTATCTTTTCGTTTTTATTCCTGAAAGAAAACAAGAATTAGTTTAGCAAAGCATTTATTTATTTACATGGTAGGTCCATTCCTAGGAAGTAGAATCTATGATCTATTCCCAAGTGGGAAATGTGCACCACTAGTTTTGTTACATCATGTGCCAAATGCATGGCCTCGTACTGTGGTCCGGTCATGCATACTTTATGTGCATTCGATTCTTCATGTGTGCAATCAGAATCCTGTTGAATCTCTTCTTCCGGTCCTTGTTGCCTCTTGGGTCTCCATATCCATTTTGTAGTTGATGTGTGAGGCTTCATCTTCTCTTGGTTTTTCTATTCTCTAAGTTTTTCCTCTTTCCATTTTGTAGTTTGATTGGTTGCATCCTGTTCCTCTAGAACCTTTGTTGAGTCTTGTTTGGCTTCATGGTCTTGCTTTGTCGGTGTAATATTTCTTTGTGCTTGTCTATCTCTTGATGTGCAATCTGTTCGACTTCTTTGGAATCCATGTGTTGTCGTGTTGTCTGAGCTTCTACTAATGACTTTGGAAGCCATACTATCAGAAGCCTTTTTGGTTCTGATTGTTATGAAGAGAATTTGTTGTTTCCCTTTGTCTCCATAAGATGAGTGACTTGTATCGGTGTAGACTTTTCTATTTTCCTCATTCGATCCTTACGAACCCAGTGTAGATTAGCACTTCCTGGTTGTGATAATCGGATAGTGGATTGCCACGTGGATGATCTTCCCTTGTTGTAGATGACTTTAGGAGTGTTGTCTTCACTGTTTCTCTTGGATTCACCGTTAATGTGGGATGAATCCGCCTCAACATATGATGCATTGGTATTGGATGTCAATCCTTTCATAGGGCACTCCTCGGTTGAACTCTTGATTGATTCATTTGCTAAACCCTCTTCTAGGGTTTCTTCCTCACACATCATGGCTTTATGCAAGTGAGGAGATCTTTCTTCCAACAAGCTGAAGATTTCCTTATGCCATACTTGAGCTAGGTGAATGCTCACTTCATTCTCAATGATCCAGTCTTTTCCTAGGATCAGGTTCTCTATCAAATCCTCATCTTTACACACCATAACTCGTTTCTCCAAAGTGGAATTTCCTAAGTGGAGAGATATCACGGCTTCTCCAATGCATTCTATGACTTGGCCCCCAACACCTATCATGTGTGCTTTAGTCGGTGTTATGGTCATTTGAAGATGCGTGATGATTGTCCTTCGTATGCAACTGAGTGTTGCTCTCGAGTCTATCAAGGTATTTATTAGCTGGTACTTTGTCATTCCAATCCCTAGGTTTAAATATGGTTGGGATATGCAGAGGTTGGTTGTGTTGGCCTGGTGAACTTGATGGTTGGCCATGGGAATAGGCTCTTCCCCTTGTAAGTATCGTTCGTCCCTTTGCCTTATCCACTCTTTTCGTTTCTTGATATGCTCTAGGGCTTCTTGTCTTGCCTCTTCTTTAATTCTCTCTTCTTCTTTTTTTCTATTTTTTGCCCCTACAAGTCATGCTAACATTTGATCAGTCAATGGCTCCATGTAACATTTTACTCGACAACCACTTATGTAATTAGGAAGTATATCTCCATCTAGTGTAGCTAGGTTAAAATCTCCACTTGTTGAAATCCTATTGATTATTAGAGGTCCATATCCTCATTTCTGTAGCTTCTTGGCGTGTTGCTTCAAAGTATACACCAGAACTAAATCTCCTTCTTTTAGTCCTTTATCTTTGATGTGCACATTATAATATGCTTTATGTCTTCTCTTTGCTGCATAAATTCCCGCAACAGCTTGTATTCTAGTCTCATGTAGCTTCTCAATTTGTTCTAGTTGCTTGGACAATTCATGCCATGTCCATTCATGATGTTGGGCTACTCTCAAAGTAGGTACTAAAAAATCGATTGGCAAGATTGCATTTTGTCCATACATTAGGTTAAATGGTGTAGTTCCAATGGCTGTCTTCTAAGCCACACAGAAGGCCCAAATTGCATGATGCAATTGTTTGTCCCAATCTGACCTTCCACTATTGACTATCTTTGTCAATAGAGTGCACAACACCTTATTGGAACTTTCTGCTTGACCATTGGCTTGAGGATGATAACGAGCTGATTTTTTATGAAACATTAAGAACTCATTCATCAAGGACTCTATTACTTCATTAATGAAATGCGTTCCTTGATCACTCACTATCTCTACAGGTAGTCCAAAGCAAGTAAAGATATGCTCAAAAAGAAACTTAGCAGTGGTGTGAGCATCATTTTTTCTAGTTACTTTTTCCTCTACCCATTTAGTCAAGTAATTAGTTGCTACTATTATGTATTCAGCATGTGATCCTTTAGTTGGTGGATTAATGGGTACTATGAAGTCAATACCCCATTTGGAAAAGGCTCTCGTGCAAACCATAGGTCTCAATGACATGTCATCTCATCTGATAAGATATTTTGCTCTTTGACATGTCTCACAACTTTGTACGTAGGTGTCTGCATCCATATATAGAGTTGGCCACCACAAGCCTGCAAAGAGGATCATTTTTATAGTTCTTTCAGCTAAGAAATGTCCTCCTAGAGCACCTGCATGTGCCATTTCTAATATGGGTAAGTACTCTCCTTCATGCACACATAGTCATAGTTGATTATCCCTCACTCTCTTGAATAATTGTCTCCCCATGATGACATAGTCCTTACTCATTTCTTCCAGGGATGGCTTCCTTGCTAAATGGATTCCATCCTCATGCTCTCGTGTCTTTAGGAATTTTACTCATGTCTTGCTCCAGTTGGGTGCTATTGTAGAGAAAGGTAAAGATGTATGATCATCTAGAGTGGTTTCCTGACATTCTGTGCAACTATTGACATACTCATGACCATCTTTAGGCATATCACTCCAATAGACCCCTAATCATTTCAATTCTCTTAGAGTTCCATGAGTTCCCCTTTGCATTCTCCATTTGTTTACGTGCACTTGTTCAATTAAGTCCTTCTGTTCGTTCTCCTCTACACATCTAAACAATACACCATTGGATTCTTTATGATACACACTTCCTCCTACAATGTGTAAGTTGCATGATTGTAGAATTTCCTTCCTACTTTCCCTCTTAATTGAGTGTTGTGGTCCATGAGTGAGTATTGGAATAAGCTTTTCTGCTGTTGGAAGGAGTGATTTTGAAGGAGCATTTTTTATGAAAAAATTAGTAAAAAGTCAAAAAAATTGTAAAATATTTATGCAATGATTGTAAAAATAAGGAAGAGTCTTCCTTATGTGGTTGAGGATCTTATGTAATTTTTGTAGAATTTTTAGAAACTCTTAGATAGCATTTTTTTAGAAAATTAGAGAAAAAGACCTAATTTCAAGTGTGAAAAGGGACACTTGAAAATGTATATAAGTCAATTTTCTCTATTTTGGAGAGGTTGGTTAGCCATTTGCTCAAGCTATCAATAGAGAAGAAAGAGTTTCTGCAAAATCGTGTTTTCTCTTGTTGTGTGTATTTCTTTTGATGTGTGAGCTTGTCTCTTGCTTAATCATGGAGATTTGTGAGTCTTAATTGTGTATTACTGAGTAAATTGTATGAAGGGAGAGACCTATTGCTGTAAATGAGTGGAAAGGACTGCAGGAAGTTTCAAAATTGTGAAAATCGTCTGTTGGTACAGAATCGCGATTGTCTCGTCTTGGTGATACAGGTGATATTTTTCAGTTTTGAGTTCATATTTGTATTCTGCTAATGAAATGGCATGGTTTTGACATAAAGAACATAGAAAATGATGGAGATTTGCCTTAGTTATGGTAATCTCAAGATTTTCTCTTCATCTTCAATTTCTCTCAGCAATCCAGCCATCAATCTCTTATTTCCTTGAATCTGTTATCTTGAAGGGGCTGTGGTCTTGTGGATATTCCTAGGATTGACAAAATAAAGATGATTTGTTGATTCTTTGTTACTTCATGATTGGAGAGGACAACTTGGAGTCCAAAACAAAACATTTTTTGGCGCCGTTGCCGGGGAATATTCCAAGAACTTCTTTGAAGTTGGACCTTTGCTGGATCTTCAGTTGATGATGGTAAACAAGGTAAAGCTCATCAATAAGGAAAAGTGCACATGAATAGGTAGATATCATTGTTTGTCTTTAGGGAAGAAGAAAGCAATGGATGTCTTGTAGAAGTGGAAGTGCTGAAATTTTTGTAGATTGATAGTTGCTCATCATTTTGGTGAAGTAAAAGTGCAGGTGTGTGGAGGATTTGAGCCAAGAAGCTGAAGATGGAGGTAACTTGAATCTATTCTTGCATTTCTAGATTTCTTTTTGCCCAAGTACTGGACACCATGGGTGATCTTGGGAAGATAACATGGTGATACTAAGGAAAGGACAGTTAAAGTAGCTAGATGTGGGAATGAGGGATTCAGTTGTTGACCAAGTCTGAGCATTAAATCTTGAGTTGTGCTGCATTTTGAAAAAAAACCATATGATTGAGTTTATCTTTACAAAAATTGATTGCCTTTCATAACACTTTTTCATTGGAGAACCTTTCTTTGGTACTTTAGTGATAGCTAAGGACATAGAAACTCATAACCAATCAAGAACCATAGGATCAGTTGATTTCCAAAACCAGAAACCCTAAGTAAAGTGTTCACCTTTATTTTTAGGGCAAAAATACCAAACAAATTCACAAAACTCATCAAAAACAATCAAACAAATTTCTTTTCTTGATAAGAAGTTGAAGTGAGGTGTTGTGGATAGGAGTGATTGTGAAAAACTGGAAAAGAAAGCAAAAAATAATCAAAAAACCAGAAAACTGAAAAACACGATTCTCTGCACAGAATCGCGACTTTCTGAAAACAGTAATTGATTTGGAAATAACATTGTATGTGAAGGTTGAATTGAAGTTGTTGAAAGGTTTTGAAGGTAATCAAGAAGAAAAGGCTACTCAAAGTGGCATAAAATCAAAAATAGAGAAAAACACGATTTTCTGCACAAAGTCGCGATTTTCTGAGGGAGATTGTGATTTTGGTGCAAAAATTCAGGAGTAAAGTCAATTCTAAAGAAAAGAAGAAATTGAAGCCAAACAAAGAGAAAGAAAGCTTAAAAAATAAAAAAATTATCAAAAAAAACCAGAAAATTAGAAAACACGATTCTCTGAACAGAATCGCGATTTTCTGTAAAAAGTGTTGTTTTGAAATAACTTTTCAGGGGACTCATGAATTGAAGTGTGAAGAATATTGAGAGAAGGCAAGGACAAAGAATACTCAAAATTTGCACAAGAAAAGATCTACAGAAAAAAAACACGATTCTCTACACAAAATCGCGATTTTCTGTAAAGAAATTTTTTTGGAATATGTGGTAAATTTGGGTACTTGACATAAGAAAGTGTAGAGGGAGTCATAAAGATTGAGTAAAGTGAAGTCAAATAAGTGAAAGAGTGTGAAAAACTGAAATTTGATCAAAATCGCGACTTTCTGAGTACAAAATCGTGATTTTTTGAGCACTATATAAACAGATAATTGAAGGAAAAATTCATTTGAGAGTGAGAGTGAGGGAGAGAGAGAGTGTGCAGAAGCAACAAAATCGCGACTTTCAGCTACAAGCAAGCTTTGGAGAATTTTTCAACTTGGCAAGCAAGGTAAAAAGTCTAGTAACATTTTGAGTACATATTTTTTGCATACAAGTGAGTAAATAGCACAAAAAAGTAGGAAAATAGTAAAATCACGAAATCGCGATTTCCTGTTTTTTATTGTTTTTCAGTAAGAAAAAAATGTTTTTCAAAAAATCTCTTCATTGCATGTTAAAATTTTGATAAAGCGATTCTCTAAGTGAAAAAATATTGAAAAAATCATAAGTTGAAATTCTGCCAAAAATTGGACAAAATCGCGATTCTGAGTTTTACTCAAAATCGCGATTCTGTGAAAAAGTGCCAACAAAATCGCGATTCCCAGAACGCGATTTTCATAAGAAAATCGTGTTTTTACAATCTGTGAGCAATCACGATTGTCTGGAAACAAAATCGTGGAAAAACACGATTCTGTGGACAAAATCGCAAAAAAACACGATTTTGACACAAAATCGTGGAAAAACACGATTTTGAACACAAAATCGTGAAAAACGCGATTTTCACTCAAAATCGTGAAAAACGCGATTTTCACTCAAAATCGTGGAAAACGCGATTTTCACTCAAAATCGTGGAAAACACGATTTTGAACACAAAATCGTGAAAAACGCGATTTTCACTCAAAATCGTGGAAAACTCGATTTTGAACACAAAATCGTGGAAAAACGCGATTTTCACTCAAAATCGTGGAAAACTCGATTTTGAACACAAAATCGTGAAAAACACGATTTTCAACAGAAAATCGTGAAAAACTCACAAGTAGGTAGAAAATCGTGAAAAACACGATTTTCAACAGAAAATTGTGAAAAACTCACAAGTAGGTAGAAAATCGTGAAAAACACGATTTTCAACAGAAAATCGTGAAAAACTCACAAGTAAGTAGAAAATCGTAAAAAACACGATTTTCAACAGAAAATTGTAAAAAACTCACAGGTAGGCACAAAATCGTGAAAAAACCTAAATCCAACAGAAAATCGTGAAAAAGTCCAAATGCATCATAAAATCGTGAAAAACACGATTTTCATCTGAAAATCGTGAAAAAACACTACTGGCAGTAGAAAATCGTGAAAAACCCTAATTTCATTAGAAAGTCGTGAAAAACACAAAACACAGGAAGAAAATTAAAACACACACAATTTTGGACAGAAAATTGTGGAAAACCAATACATTGGTTAGGAAACTGTGACAAACACTCCTTTGAGTATTAGAAATTTGTCAAGAATAGTTAAATGATACTAAGATCTGGAAATAAAATAAATTCAATTCCTAAACAAGACCTAACAAGAAAGGAAAAAAAGCCAGGAAGTGATAAAAGATCAGGAAGAAGTTTAAGCCAAGAAAATAACATGGAAAACCTAAATGAAACAAATGAGTCAATAGAAACTGGGGATTTTAGAAACATCCTTAAGTACATGTATACAAATAGGTTTGGAACCTATGTCTACCAGGATGGAATGCATAAATTCCTCATTAGACTGAGAAATTTAGAAATTCCCCTGAATATAACTCCAGTAGCCCAATTCAAAGATGGAAGATATGAAGACAGGCAAGGATGTGTATACATCTTCTCTCAAGACCCAGAAAATTCAAATGATCTAGGGCAATGTGCTGACAAAGGACCTTGGGAACATAACATGGGACAACCAGACATACCTAGACCAAATGAAAACTACACTAATAATGAGCAAAATTATGGGAGAAGGACACATGCTTCACCAAATCCATTTGACAGAGAACCAGAAGGAAACAATGACTTCCCACTCAGAAGAAGACCTCATTGGCAACCTCAGGGTAGGATGCTTAGACCATATCAAGTAGCCAAATGCATGAAAAACCAATATGAAGGGTATTCAGATCCTCATGCTCATGCTGCAGAGTTTAGACAACTGATTAGAGCAGAGGAAGTAGAAGATTACAAGGTACAATTTGAAGCATTTGGTCTAACCCTAACAGGGCCAGCCTTATCATGGTTCATTCCTTTGAGAAAAGAAATGTACCTAGACATTGAATCTTTCTTAGAAGCTTTCATTGGTGAATTCTCTAAGACTGGAATCAAACATAGTACAGCCACATTGATACACAGCTTCAAACAACAAAAGGAGGAAAATGTTAGGGAAGCAGCCAGAAGGTTTAAGCAGTACATTGATAGATGCCCAAGAGAAGAAGTACCTTCCATGGCAAAACAAGTATCCTTATTCATTGAGGGATTGAGAAGTGCTCAATTAAGGACCCTAGTGTACTATAGGAGATGTCCTGATTTAGCAGCCTGTGTTAAGGAAGCAATAGATTTGGAGGACAACAGAGGTCAAGATTTGTTAGCATTTGATCAACCCAGATCTTATGAAGACAAAATTCCTCCAGCAGAAGAGTTGGCTCAGGCTATTGCTAAAGCCCTAGAGGTAAGCACCAAAACTAATCTGATAAACTCTAGGATGAACACAAACAAGAAATGTTATATTTGTGGAGAAAATCATCTCGCACAACAATGCCCTTATCAGAAACCACAACACTTACAAGATAGGAAGACACTCAAGTATTGTACACTAGAGAGAAAATGGACAAACCATACCAGGGAGGATTGCTTCTATAACAAACAACCTGTCAAGGAAAGAGACTATATGGCTCAAAGGGAATCAGGTTATACTGAGCAACCAAGACCAGTATTGGGACAACAACCTCCCATTCCAACCAATGTGGTACCAGTCAAATATACACCCATTGATGAAGGAAATTCAAGATTCAGATCACCTTATAAGGAAGAGTATCAATGGAGTGAGGGACATCAGGAAGAATGGGAAGATTATGAAATAAGGGAACCTGAGCTTAAAGCCCTAGATCTGGGAAATGGAAAAATTGAAATGGACACAGCAACATTCATGTACATTACTAACAACTACATGTCCAATCAAAAACCTCAATTCAAAGGGGGACCAAAGATAACATGTTATAGGTGTGGGGGAGAACATTTCATTAGAGATTGTCCACAACCTCCAACATTCAGGATAGAGGGAGCATATTGTAAGGATTGTGGTAGAGAACATCTGATCAAGGACTGTCTAAAAAATCCCCAAAAACAACAGAACACACCTAATAACATACCTTTAAAAACAGTCAAAATTATGGAACAAGAGGAATTGAGTGACAATGATCAAATTGAACTTAATGTTATAACAAGGGCACAAGCCAAACAACAAGGAGCAATTAAAGAACAGAATGAGGGTTCCACATCAAAAGGGAAGAAAAATAGACAAAGAGGGAAATGGGAAAAGAAAAGGAAAGTGGGCAAAAGTCTGGAAGAAGACAGTCAGGAACAAACAAATTCAAAACATACTTCTCATCAAAAGACCCAGAATCCGTCTGAATTAGGAAATTCTCAGAGCCTAGATACCCTAATCAAAGCCTACAAAGGAAGGATTCAAGAGGGACCAAGCCCTGCAGATCATGCAATGGCTTATCCCATACCAGATTTAGAGCATGAAAGGATGCTAAAATGCAAACAAATTATCCAGGAAACACAACTCAGGTTAGGGGAAGAAGACAGCTCTCGGAGAACATTTGATCAGCATGAGAAAACAAAAACCAAGGAAAATGATAAAGAAGGCAATCCACACATAACATTCCAAATGAGTTTAGGTGAACATTGTAGTATTACATGTCAGACAACATGGGAAAATTTGTTGAAACAAAATCCTCACCTACAAAACAAGATGAACAAGGAAGAAACAATATCTGGAAACCTTCATTCACCAACACAAGAATTAGAGGAACTATGGTATATTCCTATTGACAAAATAGGAGGATATTGTGAAGGAGAAGAAGGGAATTCAACCTTAAAATTACAATATGAAAAACATTCAGCAAAAGCCATTTTGGACAGTGGATCAGGAGTGGCTATAATGACTAAACAAACCTGGGAGAAATGGGGAAGAAAGGAATTATTACCCACTAAAATGAGATTACAACTTGCAGATGGACATATAGAAAAGCCCCTAGGAATTTGGGAAAAAGTGATTGTGGACATATGTGGCATAGAAATAGAGCATACTTTTGCTATAGTAGAATTTCCACAATCCACATCTTATGAAATTATCCTAGGAAGACCCTTCATGAGACAAATGCAAATTGTACAAGATTGGGGTAATGATTGTTTATATCTTCAGAACCAGGGAAGAATAACAAGAGTAAACTTAAGAAATGGCCACTATTGTGACATATCTCCTAGAGAATGGTATAAAATACATCAAAATCAACCAGAAAGTGAAGAATCAGAGAGGGAGGATCAGGAAGAAGGTGAATCAGCAGTTTGGAAGTGTAACATATTAAGAAATATCACAAATAGGAAAAGGAAGTTAAGAAGAGAAGATTGTGTGGAAGAAAGAGAAATACAAGATGAAAATTATGTGCCTCAACAGTTCAAAGATGAAGAATTTGAGCCTTATGGATGGAATCAAATCTTAGCCACCATGGATTTGGCCAGTGAGGAATATGTGGGAATGGAATTTCAAAATGAGGAAGGATTTGACATCTTCCACATTGGCATACATATGATAGGAGTATCACAAAGAGAAGAGGATCAAAATCAAGAAATGATATTAACACAAGGAAAATCACAATATTTGGAAACAGTAAAAGCTGAGGATGCAATCAAAGATAAAATCTCAGGCAAATACAAGGAACATAAACACAAAGAAATAGAAAGAGACCAGGAAAAGGAAAAGAAAGAGAAAGAGATAAACAGAGATCAATACTTTGATGTACCAGCAAACTTTAAAACTTATGAAGTAGAAGACAGACTACTTCTGAGAATGAAACCAAAAAGAGAGAAGAAAAAAGGGGAAGCATATGATAATGAAGAACAAACAAAGAAAATTGTAATTACACAGGAAGAAGGAGAAGAGAGACAAATAGTAATAGCTGATGACATGACATCACAAGAAGAAGAAGCATTAAGGAACCTAGCAAAGAACTATAGGGATGTATTTGCTTACAGTTATAAAGATTTGAAAGGAATTGATCCAAAAATTTGTGAGCATAAGATTCCTATGACACCTGATGCAAAACCAAGCAAACAGAGACATTATACATTTAATGACAAATACTCTGCCAAAATAAAGGAAGAAATTGACAAGTTGTTGGCTGCTAATTTCATTTATGAAATAGAATACACTGAATGGATATCACCTATAGTTGTGGTGCCAAAAAAGAATGGGAAACTTAGGGTATGCATTAACTTGAAGAAAGTAAATGCAGCAACTATAAGGGATAGTTATCCACTGCCAATAACAGATCATCTTCTTGAGAGAGTTGCAGGAAAGGAAGTCTATAGTTTTCTAGATGGCTTCTCAGGATACAATCAAGTACCTATAGCTTTAGAGGACCAACATAAGACTGCCTTTTCTACAGAATGGGGGGTTTATGCCTTTAGGGTTATGCCCTTTGGATTGACCAATGCCCCAGCAACTTTTCAAAGGTTGATGTGTCATATTTTCAAAGAATTCCTGAGAAATGTGATGGAAATCTATGTAGATGACTTATGCACTTTTTCTTTAAAAAGACAAGATCATTTACAAGATTTAGAAAGAATATTCAGGAAATGCAGGACATATAGAGTATGCCTAAATCCAGAAAAGTGTGTATTCTATGTCAGACAAGGAAGAATGTTGGGTCACATAGTGTCAAAAAATGGAATCTCTACTGATGAGAAGAAAATAAAAGCCATAATAGAGCTTCCTAGACCAACAAATGTGAAGGAACTCCAAACTTTTATGGGACATTGTGGGTACTACAGAAAATTTGTATACAAGTTTGCTGATATAGCCAAGCCCTTATATGCCCTCATCACAAAGTTTGAGTGGACTGAAGAATGTGACCAAGCATTTGAAACATTAAAAACTTGTTTGGTGACAGCACCAATCTTGAAAACACCTCAGTGGGATAAAATCTTTCATGTACATGTCGATGCTTCAAATTATGCTCTGGGATGTGTGTTAGCACAACCAATAGAAGGAAGCAAATTAGATTTTCCAGTAGCATATGCAAGTAGACAATTAAACATCGCAGAAAAAAACTACACAACTACTGAGAGAGAAGGGTTGGGAATGATTTTTGCTGTCAAAAAATACAGACATTATCTATTGGCCAACAAGTTTAAGTTCTTTGTGGATCACCAAGCTCTACTCTATTTAGTGAATAAACCATGTCATACAGGAAGAATAGTAAGATGGTTTCTTTTACTAATGGAATTTGAGTTTGAGGTGGTGGTTAGACAAGGAAAAACACACTTGAGAGCGGATCATTTATCAAGAATTCAGTCAAAAGAACCTAGTTCACCTATAGATGATGATTTGCCAGATACATACTTATTCAAGGTGGAAAGTGTTCCTGAATGGTCGATGTCATTAATTCCCTTGCTAACCATGGGACCTTGTAGGTCATTAGCAAATAATACACATCTGGTGTTACAAAGCAGGAATTTCATGTTGTTAGCTGGACATTTGTATCACCTCAATCAGTCAGGTATACTGGAATATTGTACTCCAGAAGAAGAGCAACATGAATATGTAAGAAAAGCTCATTGCTGGAATCCATGTACTCATGCTTCTACAATTGTTACTCTTAGTAACCTTAATAGGATGGGAGTACATTGGCCAAATAAGATTCAAGATGTGGAGAGATATATTGATAATTGTCAAAAATGTCAAACATGGCAGAAAGCAGAATTAATAACTCTATATTGGTTTCAGAAAAACCCTGAATGGAGTGAAAATATTGTTGAGAAGTTGAAGAGAAAGGAGAAAGGGGAACAAGTAATAGCTGGTGCTGATTCAAGAAATCTACAAGTAATCTCAGAGGAATATCAACTCATAGGAGAGCAATTATACAAGAGAGGAATGGATGGATATCTGAGAATCTGTGTTCCAGAAGAAAGGTATTTAGAGATGTTGGAAATGGCACACTCAGGAGTAGCTGGAGGACATTTCTCAAGTGATAGAACAGCCAAACTCATCTTATATTCTGGCTTTTGGTGGCCAACCCTATTTCCTGATGCTAGAACTTATGTGAAAAAATGTGATGTCTGTCAAAGGGTAAGCCAACCAAACAAAAGAGATAACATGCCATTAATTCCTTTAATTTCAGCCAGAGCTTTTAGCAAATGGGGATTGGACTTTATTGGACCAATACATCCTCCAGCCAGACAATCTCATGCAGAATACATACTAGTAGCTACAGATTATTTGACAAAATGGGCTGAGGCCAAAGCTACTAAAAGAAATGATGCTCACACCACTGCTAGATTTTTGTATGAAAACATTATCACTAGATTTGGACTACCAATTGAATTGGTAAGTGATAGGGGGACTCATTTTTTGAATCAGATCATAGAAAACATGACTAATTATTTCATGATTAGTCACAATAAGTCAGCCCCATATCACCCACAAGCCAATGGGTTAGCAGAAAGCACTAATAAAGTACTTTGCAATGTATTGTCCAAATTAGTCAACACAAACAGAAATGACTGGGATTATCAATTGAATCATGTTCTTTGGGCTTATAGAGTGGCATACAAAACAGCTTTAGGGACTACACCATTCAATTTGGTGTATGGCCAGAATGCAGTTTTACCCATGGAATTTCTTATTCCAACACTGAAGGTGGGTAGCCAATACAATTGGACAGGACATGAATTATCTGAGAGAGTCATAGACTTAGAAAAACTGGGAGCATCGAGACTCCAAGCAGTGATGAGTATATACACAAACAAGAAAAGACAAAAAGCTTATCATGATGTTCACATAAAAGACAAAGATCTACAAGAAGGAGACCTGGTCTTAGCTTACACAATCAAAGAACATCAGAAAAAGTTTCAGAAAAAAGGTCATGGGCCATATATCATACATCAGATAAGCAAAAGTGGAGCTATTCAGTTAGCCAATATTGATGGGGAAATCATGCCAAATTTCATAAGTGGATGTAGAGTGAAGAGGTATGAGTGCCCATTAACTACTGAGGAATGGAGAAGGTTGCAAAAGGCCCAAAATAGGAAAAAAGAAGAAGAAAGTATTAGACAGGAGGCTCAACTAGAAGCCAAGGAAAGAATTAGAAAATTGAAACAAGTGTGCGTATGCGAAAACACTCTAAAACAAAAAGAACATTTGCCTTTGATTATGATGAATTACCAGAATGAAAACATAAGGGTTGTGATAGACTCGGGAGCTCAAGTGAATCTAATTAGCTCAGCCTTGATCAATAAGTTTAATCTTAAGAGAGCTGAAAGCAGAATTCTGATCAAAACCCTGGGAGGGAAAAGCATTCAAAGCATATCTTCACTTTCTGTTAAAATTAAATTTAATAATGAATACATGAAGATAGATTGCGAAGAGTGGCCAGACCATTTAATGACTGAAAAGCTGATTTTAGGACAACCATGGCTCAAACAAGGTAAAGTCATCTTAAATTTTGAAAAAATGAAGCTTAATTTGACCATCAAGGACAAAAAGTTTTTAATGTTCTTTCTGAGTAATGAAGAGCAGGTAGATCATATGGATGTTCATGACCCACATCTCGAAGGATTTGCTTTCTCAATGAAGGACAGGAACATTATGACAATACAAAGTGATCAAGCTTCATACACTCAAGATCAGCAAAAGACTGAAGAGGTGAAGGTTGAGGAGGAGACAAAACAGAGAAAACTATTATTGCCAAAGTTGCAATATCAACAAAACAGAACAAAAAGAATATGGAAACAGGTCATGCACAATTATGGCTTACCAAAACAGGAAATAAAAACAAAATGGATATGGAAGCCAAAAAATGTCAAAAAATGTTCATCCACAGAGCATGGTTATTTCCATAACAGAAGGACAGATGGAATAAAACATTACTGGGTAAAAAAATCAGAATTAGGTCAATGGAAGAGAGATAATCCACAATGGACCTATTCTTGGAATTTTGGAAAGGACAAAAAAATATTTCCTTCTTTCCCCTTAGAAGAAAATTAGGAGGGGAAGGAAAGAAGGTAAAAAAAAAAAAAAAAAAAAAAAAAAAAAAAAAAAGAAAAAAAAAAACCAGAAAATTAGAAAACCCCAGAAAAATATATTTTATTTTCTTGATTTTCTTTCTAAAAATAAAAGAACACAAAGCAAGATATAGGGAGGGAAAGAGTAATTTATTATGAAAAAAAGTTGTTTTGTTTTAGTGATTTTTAATTTTTTGTGATCATTTTTCTTTTTTACCATTACTTTTTCAAGTTTCTTCATTAATCATCTTTTCTAGCATCATCCTTTTAATTTAGGAATTGTTTTCTGAGTAAAGAAGTGACAATTGGAGAGAGCACAATAGATGTCTTGCTACACCTGTGTTGCTCACTTAAAATTGAGTCTTGAAAAAAAAAAAAAGCAAAAATTGCTGGGAACTTGTTTTTCTTACTTTTTATATGTCAGAACATTCCAGAATAATATAGTATTTTCTTATGAAATCTTGTGACTCATGTGGGTGGAGTATTTTCTTTTCTGTCATATATAAATACAGGATGGTGAATACAAAGGAGTTGGCAATTCACGACTTCAAAGCTGATTCAGTGACTTTGTCCAGAGGACACTGGTTTTTGGACAGTGATGCAACTGAAGAACAGGTGGACTTAGAATCCGATGAAGACCAAGAAATCCCAGAAGCTGAAAAAATAGCAAAAGAACTTAAAGAGATTCTGGGAGTGATAGGACAACATATCTTCACAGTTGCAGTGGGAGGATATAAGTACACCATGTTGTGCCAAGAATTCTACAGGTTTCAAAAAACTTCTGTCAACCTCAAAAGATGGAAAGCTGTGGGATTGCACAAGCTCTTAGAAGAACCAATTTTCTTTATTGACTTTGAAAGAGTAGCACAAGTAATGGGAACCTTGGAGGAAGTGGGAAAAGGCAATGATGCCTACTTCAGATGTAAAGTGAAGAATAAAGACAATCAGGAGGCAGGGATAGTCATCAAAGCAGAACATATCAGAGCCGCCTTACAGTTCTATCCCATGGGCACTAAACTGGACCAAAGTTTTGTCAAGAAAAATAAGGAGACTTACACGGGGTATGTAAAGTTCACTGATTTCAAGGGAAAAGAAAATGAAGAATATGCAATTAGAATGTTCCTGCAATATTTTTGTTTTCCCAAACTGCCTAGATACACCATGCCTCACAAATCAGTAACTCTGCTGATGTTCAACAACAAAGATAGAACAAAGCCATTTGGGGTGATGGATGTCTCACCTTACATCCATGAACAGCTGAAGGAAGCAGCAAAGCATTGGGAGCAGAAAAAATTCATGAATGGAGCTCAGTTTTTGACAAAAATCATTTATCATGTTTTAGGTATGGAAGAACAGTTAAAGTTAGCTCCTGAGGCACAGTACTTCAGAAATTTGATGTCAGGAATCAAAAGTCCCCCAAAGAAGGCACTTGGAAGAGAATCAGAAGGACAAACTCGCATGAGAGGAACAGGAATGAAGAGAAAAGTCATATCTGAGGAAGTGATTCCAGTAAAGAAAAGAAGGTTGGACCCCAGAAAAGTAGAGTTAGAACAGACGGAAGAAACAAAAGAGGAACAGGTGGCAGCACAGAAAAAGGTGCAATCCTCCAGTGAACCTCATCCTCCGCAGACAAGCAAAGAACAACTTTACACTTATCTCACTCAAGGAAACAGCAAAAGAGCCATATACGAGGCACAATATCAAAAAATGCTGGAAGACTTTTCATGTAAAGCTACCGATTGGATTCAAGAAGAGGTGGAACATTATGAAGCATTGCATGAAGAAATGATGGCAGCAGAAACTGAAGAGATATTTGTAAAGAAGGAGGTAGAATTGCTGGCATACTTCAAGGAGTTGCAAGGACCTCCAGAGGCCAGAACTACAGTAATAGTGAAAAAGAAGATGCCAAGGAAACCTGTTCAAAAGAAGAAGATGATAAAGAAAGGGAAAGGAAAGATGGCAGATGAACCTGTGATAAAAGAAATGAGACAGGTAACTACCAAAGAAACACAAAAGTTAACCTCAGAGATGGAAGTGCCAAAGCCTATAGAACAAGAAGTGGGAGGATCTTCACGATTCTCATCTGATTCAGACAGCGACATTGAGAGTTTTTTGCTAAAAAGTTTAAATCTGTCAATACCCAACACTCCCAATATAGCTGCACAGGCTGTAGAAAAAGTGAAAACACCTGAGGATTCAAGTAAGAAATCTCAAGAGAAGCAGACACAGGAAGAAAAAGTTCCACAGATGAGTGCTGAAGAAAAAAGGAGGCAGTTAAAAGGAAAGGCAAGGATGACAGAAGAGGAAGACCAGAAGAGAAATGAAGAAAATTCTGGAATAACGAATGTTGACAAAAATTCAATATGGACCAACCCATCACAGACACAGTTCAATTTAAATGCAAGATTGACTGCAAGTTTGGAGGAACTAGCAAAGAAAGTATTCGGCAGTGCACTTAGCCCAAATAATCAGCAGAAGGATGAATCCAAAGAACAGGAAAGCAAGGAGTTAGAATCAGAAAAGAATGCTCAAGAGGTTTTGGGACAAGTAATAGAGGAAGGCATTGTTCAAAGTATAAAGGATGTGCTGCAGGATATAAAAAGCAGTGAGGAATTTACATCTAAGAATGATCAAGAACAGGAAGTGGAAGCAGATTTTATGGATATTGAGGAGCAAGATCGGGAGTGCATAAAAGAGAAAAGTAATGACCAGGTTGCGGGTACAAAAGAAAGTGAATCAGTTGAAGTTCAGGAAAAGCAGGAACAGGAAGATCAACTCAGGAAAGTTCAACAAATTCTTGTTAAAAAGGACTCAAATAATAGTCAGGAAACCCTAACACAAGAGAAGGAGATACTAATTAAGGGAGACCAGCTCTCCACAGAGAAGCAACAAGTAGTGGAAGAAAAGAAGCCATTAGAAGGGAAGAAAGTTTCAGATTTCTCAGAGCAAAAGAGTGCAAATGACAGAGCACTAGTTTATGAAGAGGATGATAACAATCAGGATACAGAGAAATATGATCACAATGATGAAGAACAAGACATGCAGGACATAGAAGATGAAACAGCAGCAGAAGAAGATGATGTGGAGAAAGAAGATAAGCAAATTGAAGTAAGACAGACAGAAATAGAAGTAGGGTTGGAGAGAATACCCAAAAATATAAGATCAGCTTGTCAAATGATTATGAGCAACATTGAACAATTCAGACCATCTAGCAGAAATATGATCATATCAAGAATGGTGGCTGAATCAGAATTTGAAAAAGGCAGTTTAATTATCAAAGAACATAAGAAAGAAAAAGAGCAGATGACAGAGCAATTAAGGTTGATAAAGGAAAGGAATGAGGAATATCTCAATAGAATCATTGCTTTGGAAGAAGCTGAGATTCAGAAGCAGAATAGGATACAATATTTGGAAGAAAAGAGTGTGAAGTTATCAGAGCAGAATGCCAAAATGGATATGGAATTAAAAACCATTGGAGGAAGATACAGAACTTTACAAACATCTTATCAAATTCTGACTAGAGCACATGAAGAAATTAATAAAGTGTTGTTAGAAGAAGGTCAACTACAAGGTGGAAGCAAATCTGTCCAATTGACAGAGGAAGAAAAGGAAGAGCTGCATAAAGAAATTCAAAGACTTCAAACAGAATTAAAAGAGGCCAAAGAAATGGAGAAACAGGCAAACACTCATGCTGCCACATCAATGAGAGGATATCATCAATTACATTTGGAGGTAGAGAAGGAAAGAAGTGAATGGCAAGCAAAGATGGAGGAAGAAAGAAATGAGTGGAGGAAGGAAAAGGAGTTATGGGCAGCTCAGAACAAAAGTTCAATGATGACTATAGAAGAACTACAGAAACAGTTGGAGAAATCAAAAGTTCCAGAAGAAATTCAAGATCAAGTACAGGCAGAAGATACAGACAACAGGGAATATGAAACAGGGGATTTTGACAGGGAACAAGAGAACAAGGAGTCAGCAGCCAAAGAAACAGAGGAAGAATCTTCTGAAGATTTTGTACAGAAGTTATTGACCAATAGAGAGGCAAGAATGGGTTTTATTAGACAAATGCATAATGAGTATGAAGATCAAATAGTTAATTTTGCTCTGAATAAAGGCATTAATCCAGATCAGCATCATTGGGCTGCAGATGGATTGGGAATACCTTTCTGCATGATTTTGGAGAGTATAAAGAATTATCAATTAGCCAGAGTAGGGCTATCTCCGAACAAATACCTTGAGTATGAGGAAGATATTAATGTCACGAAGGAGTTATTTGAAAGAGCAAATCCTAAATGGAGGAATAAGTGGTTGGATGCCAATAAGGAATGCAGGAAAATCTGGAAAGAGGCACCTTTGAATTTAAAGATAAACCCAGCCTATTGTCCAGTTGCCAGAAGAAGAGAATGGACTGTTTTTTGGGAAAGGAGGAAAACAGGGCAGATTCCAGCAAAATGGCTGAATTTTCCAAAAATAGCAGGTCCAAAGGCAGGCACTTGGCCTACAAAAAATTACATGGTGAATGCTGCTGAGTCAGTTCTAACGACATATAAAGATGTTAATGATCCAGCCTGTATATTACTTGTCAGAATAATGAGATTGATTCTAGCTTGTATAGAGACCTACACTGATACAGATATCAGAATTTTGAACTACATAGGTTTTAATTCACCAACCGATGCTCTTTTGTTTGATTTAAGTGAGACACCAGACAGGATCTGCTTGATGGCCTACTACAGCAGAATTATATTTTTGGGTAGCCATTACTTACAGATTTTTGAGGATGCTTTCGATTATGGATTTTTTGAGAGGGAATCAGAGATTTTTGGAAACCTATCAGTTGTTACAAAAGCAAGACTTACTGCCTATGAAGTTGCCTACACAGAATATTTGAAGAAGGACGTTATAGACAAGCCTGAAGCTGCAGTACAATGGAGGAAAGCTTTATTTGAAATGGTCAATAATTTGAATGTCACTGAAAGGAAGAGCCATGACTTGGTGTCACAAGTATATCAAAGGAAGAAGAAATAAAGCTGAGCTCACATAAAGAAAATCTTTCGTCAGGAGCCGAAAGGTTTAGGAGGGGAAGGATGTTGGAAGGAGTGATTTTGAAGGAGCATTTTTTATGAAAAAATTAGTAAAAAGTCAAAAAAATTGTAAAATATTTATGCAATGATTGTAAAAATAAGGAAGAGTCTTCCTTATGTGGTTGAGGATCTTATGTAATTTTTGTAGAATTTTTAGAAACTCTTAGATAGCATTTTTTTAGAAAATTAGAGAAAAAGACCTAATTTCAAGTGTGAAAAGGGACACTTGAAAATGTATATAAGTCAATTTTCTCTATTTTGGAGAGGTTGGTTAGCCATTTGCTCAAGCTATCAATAGAGAAGAAAGAGTTTCTGCAAAATCGTGTTTTCTCTTGTTGTGTGTATTTCTTTTGATGTGTGAGCTTGTCTCTTGCTTAATCATGGAGATTTGTGAGTCTTAATTGTGTATTACTGAGTAAATTGTATGAAGGGAGAGACCTATTGCTGTAAATGAGTGGAAAGGACTGCAGGAAGTTTCAAAATTGTGAAAATCGTCTGTTGGTACAGAATCGCGATTGTCTCGTCTTGGTGATACAGGTGATATTTTTCAGTTTTGAGTTCATATTTGTATTCTGCTAATGAAATGGCATGGTTTTGACATAAAGAACATAGAAAATGATGGAGATTTGCCTTAGTTATGGTAATCTCAAGATTTTCTCTTCATCTTCAATTTCTCTCAGCAATCCAGCCATCAATCTCTTATTTCCTTGAATCTGTTATCTTGAAGGGGCTGTGGTCTTGTGGATATTCCTAGGATTGACAAAATAAAGATGATTTGTTGATTCTTTGTTACTTCATGATTGGAGAGGACAACTTGGAGTCCAAAACAAAACATCTGCCCACTTAGGACATACTTCCAAATTGAACAGGTAAGTGTCTTGGAAATCATCGAGTACTCCACTCAGTGGTTCTCCGTGTGTTAATCTAGAGAGATGATCCTCCCTCACCTAGGTATTTACTTTCTTTACAATCACTTCAAAATTGAACTCCATTAATAACAGAAACCATCTCACCAGTCTTCCCCTGAATTTCTTAACCGCACACACCATCCCTAAACCTTCTCGCTCTGCAGTTGTATAGTTTCTTTTGGCTTGATTCAGTTGTCTACTTGCATAGGCAATAGGATGGTCCAATTTTCCTTCATCTGCTGGATGAGCTAAAATGCATCCTATTGCGTAATTAGAAGCATCCACATGAATATGAAAGGGCTTGTTCCAATTGGGTGTTTTCAAAATTGGAGCTGTGCTAAATCGCTTTTTTAACTCATTAAAGGCTTTCTCGCATTCGTCCGTCCATGTGAATTGAGTCAACAATCCATACAATGGCTTGGCAATTATAGCGTACATGTGGATAAATCGGCGATAGTATCCACAGTGACCCATAAATGCTTGCACTTCTTTTGCATTTTTTGGTCTTGCAAGTTCTAGAATTACTTTGGTCTTATCTTCATCAGTAGATATTCCATTCCTAGATATGATGTGCCCTAGGATTTTTCCTTGTCTTACCATAAAAAGGCACTTCTCAGGATTCATGCAGACTCTATATTGCCGACATTTCTCAAATATTCTTCGCAATTCCGGGATATGTTCTTGTCTCTGATCTGATTATTGTACACAAGTCATCTACGTATACTTCCATACTCTTCCTTAGGAATTCTTTGAAAACATGACACATCAACCTTTGGAAGGTAGAAGGGGCATTAGTGAGTCCAAAAGGCATCACTCTAAAAGCATAAACTCCCCATTCAATCGCGAATGCAGTCTTATGTTGGTCCTTAGTAGCAATAGCTACTTGGTTGTATCCAAAGAATCCATCCAAGAAGCTATAGACTTCCTTACCTACAACTCTTTCCAATAGGTGATCACTGATAGGTAATGGGTAGCTATCATGGATCATGGCTGCGTTGACTTTCTTTAGGTTAATGCACACTCTCAGTTTCCCATTCTTTTTGGGCACAACTACTAATGGTGATACCCATTTGGTATGTTCTATCTCGTAAATGAATCCCGCTACTAATAGTTTGTGTATTTCTTCTTTAGTTTTTTATGCGTAAAAATCATTATATGTGTATGGGCATTTGTTCGATGGTGTTGCATCAGGTGTCATTGGTAATTGATGAGAACAAATGGAGGGTTCCACACCTTTGAGGTCCTTGTAGGTCCATGCAAACACATCTCGATAGTCTCGAATCAGTCTTATCAACTTTTCTTCCTCCTCAGGTGACACATCCTTTCCTATGTATGTGCATCTTTCTTCTCCATTTTCTATGGTCACTATGATTTTTTTCGTTTGTTCCCTGTTGTTGTATGCTTCTCCTTCTCTTGCTTCTCTCTTGGGCATCTGAATGGCTATTTTCCTTTCCTCTATTTTGTATCTTTTGAAGTGTTCAGGAACTTCAAATAGATCCGGGGTTGGTTTAGTCTTACTCGTGGTTTCCTCATGGTTCGATACTATAGGGGCTGCTTCTATTGCTAACACTTTGGGTGTTCCACACTTGTCTTCGGCTTGAATGGCTTCTAGATAGCATTCCTCTGAATCAAACTCCGGTTCAATCTTTATGCTCTCGTATTCGTCTTCCCATTTCTTTTCTAATATTTCTCCTGCTTCTACCTCTTGAAGGAATACCATGTAAAAGCTTACGTCATAGCCTTCTTTGTACACACATTCATTCATGGTCAATACTTCCTCATTTACACATACCTCCAAGGTTTCTAGGATCTCCATCCAACCGTGCGATTCGAATGCTTCATCAGGAAAAATTTGAGGCATGTACATTGGGTCCTCTACGGGTCAATAATTTTGATGTCCTAAGGGCCATAGCTGAAGTTCTTTATCCTCTCTCTTTGCTTCCTTACACATCCATAATTGGGCATCCTCGTGCATCCATGATTGATCACTTGATCCGGGACTATGGATAGACAAATCATCTTCTTCCTTGTGTATGGGATTCCATTGTAATGGGAGTACATCCCTATATGCAAAGGTATGCAAGTTTATCTTGGTAGTGGTTCCTTGATGTTGAAGGTATAATGAGTCTCGTCCCCAGTGTTGCACTACCCTGAGTTGTCTCACGAAAGGTCATCCTAATATCATTTCATACTTTTTTGCCTTTCTAGATTGACATATAGCTAATGTATGCTCAAACTCGACTCCACAGGTGGTTAGTCTAATTTTTTCCAATCTTCCTAGGGGTTTCTCTACATGACCATCTGCTAATTGAAGCTTCATACGCATTGGTCCTATGGCTGGCTTTCCCCATTTCTCCCAAATCTCTTTGGTGGCGATGCCCACTCCTGCTCCTGTATCAAGGATGGCCTTGGTCATATATCCATTGTATGTGACGGGTAAACATGTGTTGCCCTCATCTCCTTCGCTAAATTCTCCAACCTTATCCACTGAAATTTGTATAGTAGAAGGGTTTTCAGTTTCCTTGCTTTCCTTTTCATTCTTCTCGTGCTCTAACTTCAACTGTCCCACTAATTGTTTCCATAATTGTGGTTTGACACGAAGTAATTCTTTCACAATCAACTGACATTGTACTTTGGTCTTTTTGAGTTCTGTTAGATTGTGTGAGATCTTATCTAAAGGTTCCTTTTCTTTTCCTTGTACTATGGAAGCACGGAAGATTATGGATTCCTTCTCATATTCTCCCATGTAGTTTGGTAGGGTGGAAAGGCTATGTGCTTCTTGTAACACATGTGAGTTGAATCATATCCAATAAACGCTGCCTTTGTTGCCCTTTCATCTAGCTTACCTCTTATTTGTGATGGTACATGAACATAAGCTAAACAACCAAAAACCTTGCAATGTCCAAGACTAGGTTTTCTTCCAAGCCATGCTTCATAAGGAGTCATACCTTGAAGTCATTTGGATGGTCGTCTATTGACAAGGTACACAGCAGTTGAAATAGCTTCTGCCCATAGATAATGTGGCAACTTCTTCTCTTCAAGCATTGTTTGGGCTGATCCAACCAGTGTCTTGTTTCTCCTCTCTGCAATTCCATTTAGATGAGGAGAGTACCTAGTAGTCACTTCCCTTTTAATACCTTTGTCTTGCAAGAACTCATCAAACTCTTTGGAGAAGTATTCTCCCCCTCCATCAGATCTGAGCTTCTTTAGTGATCTACCTGTATGATTCTCCACATGTGCAAGATACTTCTTGAAGCAATCAAACACTTCATTCTTACTCTTGATAAAGTATAGAACAATCCATCTACTATGTTCGTGAATAAATGAGACATAATACCTTGATCCTACCAATGAAGGTTCTTGACTTGGTCCCCATACATCTGTATGTACTAAGTCCAATAAGTTGTTGTGGATGTAGCCTTTGTGGTTGAATGGTTGTCTTTATGCCTTCCCAATCTGACATGCATCACACCTGTTGATCATGTGTTGCTTTGATATGTTCGGTAGTCCTTGAACACTTGATCCCTGCATATATCCTTCAAGGTTCTTTCATTCACATGAGCAAGTCTCTTATGCCACACTTCAAGCTCACTTAGGGTTTGAGACCCAAAGTTGAATAGAGCTATGTTCCTGGTTTCTCCTACTTCAAAAGTAAAGAGCCTACCATGCTTCTCACCTCGGGCTATCTTATTGAAGCCTTGACATGGATCTTCCACAAAAGCTCCATGTTGGGTGAACCTAACTTGCAAGCCTTTTTCAACTATTTGGCCTACACTTATTAGGTTTTTAGTAATAGTGGGTACATAGAGAACCTTGCTTAGAATGTCTGTCCTACCATTGGAAGCTTTGACATTACCAATCTTCTCCACATTGTGCTTTGTTTCATCCCCTCTTTGCACTTCATGTCTATGCTTTGGACTTTCCAAATCAGATAGAAGAGCAATGTTTCCTACAACATGATTCAAACATCCTGAATCTATGTAGAACAAATGATCATCTTCTTTACCTTCTTTATGGCTTAGATTCATAAGAAGCAATGAGTTTTCATGTGGTTGATCTTTTGAATAATTGTTGTAGTCCCTTCTATTATAGCTTCTATTGTAATTGTTGAAGTTGTGTCCACCTCTGCCTCTATCGCTACCATATCCACCCCTTCCACTTCCTTTCTGGGTCTTCCCGTTGAACCAACAATTTTGAGTGGTGTGGTTGGTCTTATCGCATATGGCACAAGGTTGAACATTCTGAACTTTGGCTTTTTCTTTCTTTGGTCCTTTCTTCTTCCCTTTCCACTTGCTCTTGCTTGCAAAGTTGGCTTGGGAGGTCTCTTCTTCATCTTCTTCCTTGTTCTTGCCTTTCTACTTCTTATCCTTCTTATCTGCATATAGAGCACTAGTTGAATTACCATGATAAGAGTTACCTTCCTTTATGCTATTGTTGGCTTCTTGATTGAAGACTTGTCCTAGAAAGATGTTGAAGTCTGGAGTTGCACATCCATGATGAGATCATAAGCCGTCGTGAAGGATTGCCATTGCTTATCACTTCGAATGCTGTTGAGAATTTGCCTCATGATGACCTCTTCTTCAATCAGCTCTCCAATGGTTGCTAACTGATCCGCAACCTCCTTGACCTTGGTAACAAACTCTGTGATGGTTTGTTTAGGTGTCTTCTTCATTTGGTTGAACTCGTTCCAAAGATGATTCTTTCTTGCTTTGATACTAGCAGAAAAGAAAGTATCGAGGGCATCCCAAGTCTCTTGGGATGTCTTGCATCCTCTAATATGTGGTAATAGAAAGTCAGAGATAGAGTTTAGTATGTATAACCTTGCTTGAGCATCCCTTGCACACCAAAGTGTGAGCTTATCTGTCTCCTCTTGTGTAGGTCCTCCTTTGGATCTCGAAATAGGCATAGCTTCATCACCTGCTACAATTCCATAAAGATTTCTACCTTGCACATAGGCCTCCATTCTAGTTTGCCAAGCCGCGTAGTTGTGTCAATCAAGCTTCTTGATCATTGAGGGAAATCCATCACCCATCTTGATCTAGCTCTAATACCACTGAAAGAACTTGGAGAAGCTTGTAGAAGGTAGAAAAGTGTGTTTCGAAGCGACAAAGTTTGGTCAAGCCAACCGGCACAAGACCTGCCCTTGAGCTTATGGAGACTCAAATAGACCTTATAAGCATGTGATAAGTGCAAAGAAATGCACTATGTACTTTGGAGCATCAATAAGAATGAGTCGATACAAAACAGATAGGTTCGCGGGTCGACTAGCTCAAAAAACTTACTATCTATGGAAGAGATAATGAACTTCAAATGTCGATAGCGACCAGCGTGATTACAATTAGAAAAAATCCTTTTATGGGAGTGATACACATACAATTGAGTGTATAGAATGCACAAAAGTATAAGGAATAAGCAAAATATGCTATAGGAATGAATGCGACATTCACCGATGGTACTTCCTATTTTTCAGAAATATGTAGAGATTGACCCTAAGATAGAAAAACTCCGATTTCTCCCAATGTATGAACCCAAATGCTTTGAAAATTTAGAAGCATAAGCTAGACACTAATAACTTTCCAATGAGCCATGTTGCACTCAATTTGGATCTTTGTAGAGAGAGTAGCAGCCTTTGCAAGATTACTGTTGGCGAAGAAGATGATGCAGAGAATTGAAGGAGCAAGACAATGATGGTCACAAGTGTATGTATATTGCTTCCATGTAATGTACAAGTGATTTCAAGTCTTTATATAGACTCTAGGAGTGTTCCACGACTTCTACAAGTGAAATTTGAATTCAAATCAAGGTGGGAATGGTTGTTGGAGGGAATCAATTCACTTTCCTACAATCTAGGAAAAGTGAAGATCTAGTTTGATCTACTTTTAGATGATTGATTGCTTGATTGAATGCAACTTCAACCACCACAAATTTGTGGGATTTTGGCTCTATCTTTCTACCTTTACATGTGTAAAGCTAAGGGCTTTTACAACGGTAAATGAACCATCAAAAATCTCTCAAAAAATACAATAAATGAGCATAAGAAAAAGAACTCTCCAACGGATATTCTTTCGATGCGATAGCCTTTGATGTAGATCAAATCCACCTCAAGCATAGTGTAAGCTTGATTTTCCAACACAACGGACCCCTCAAACACGACTGAGTGAGTCTGATTTTTTGACCATGATCGACTGAAATTTTGGGCCACATGTAAATCATGATTGACCTATCAATCACGATAGATAGCCTCGACGGAGCTGTCAATCGCGATCGATGAGTCGATCATGACGGACACATCAATCGTGATTGATAGACCAATCAATCTCGATTGAAGTGCAAATTTGGCATTTTTTCAGGGTTAAAAAAATTAGCTTAATTTTTGGCAAAAGTTAGGAAAATTAAGGGTGAATAGAGCATAAAAAAACCTTCGAAAACAATGTGAGCTATTATTGAGTGCCTGTTTCACCTGTTTTGACTCCCAAGTTCCTGATTGGCTATAACTTATTCATACGAAATCCATTTGCTACAATTTTCGTCCCGCTGGAAAGCTCCACATGAGCTCATTTTCAAGTTGACCATCAGGTGGTACTAGGGAGTGAGAATATAGTTTTTGGCAAAAAGGAAGGCAAGGGTCTATACTTTTCATTATATGTTGAAGGGTGCTTTTGTCTGTCAATACATTGTGGTCAAGTCCATTTTTTAAGTGGTAAACTTTCACAGGTCTATGGTGTGCAAGCAAGGATTTCAAGCAACTTTAGCAAGGTGATCACTAAGCTTGGGCGAGCGCATCCTGGGCTCGACTGAGAATCAATAGGCAATGGATTGGAGGTTGGAAATTCTCTTGAAACCCCCTCTATCGATTCCTAGATTAGGCTAAGCACATATAGAGGTATTGATTAATTAGGGCGACATTAAGCATTGTCAAGTCCAAGAACTTTAATCACTCAAGTGCAAGTATAATTAGATTACGTTTGCATAACACCCTAAGGGAAAAGAATTTAAACCAAGCAATCAAACTCAAGTATGATAAAACTCAAGTGTTCCTTGTGACGAAGATTGTTTGGACAAGAAGTGACAGCCTAAGAAAATTAAAAAGAACAAGTGAATACTACAGAAGAACTTATCAACGAGGTTGTACTGGGAAAATTGGGATTGTTCGCTCAAGCATTTGAACCTTAGATCAGGACCACACCTAGGGAGAGATCGACAAAGCCTTAGGTCTTCATAGGCTACTGTCAACCACAGTGCTAGGTCTTGGGCCCAGCAGTTGAGCAATTATCCACACTATCCTAGCTCTGAAACTAGCAAATCAGAGATGTCTTATGGTATGGAGAGACCCACAGGAAGTTCAATTGTGGCTTACTTAGAGAAACCTGAAGGCCCCTACAAAACTCAACTTGAATACATCAGGACCAATCAATTAGCTGCTCGCATCTATGAGAACGGTCTTAGCAGATCTCTTGTCCAGATTAAAAACTCTGATCAACCCTTTGGACTAGAACATCCAGTGGTCAAGTTCGAAAATGGTGCATACTTAGATAAAGAAGGTACAATGTACGTAGTCACCAATCATCCGGATAAAATCAATGAATTCAAGTATGTGATTCCTGAGATAGATATAGGTGACATAGCGCAAGGGAACTTAGGAAGAGAGCCTAGGAATCCCCGAGGCAAGTCAATTCTGACTAGAATCATCACTCCAGAGTGGGTTCCCCAGGACAACAAGAGCTTAGATTTGCTCTTAAACTGAGAGACAGATGAGGCCTTTTGGAGGTACAAGACTGACCAGCCTAATGAAGCAGGAATGCTCATAATTTATGAGTTTGAGAATCTTGGTAGCCCATGCAAAGTGACTTATTTAGACAATACTTCAGAGAGGATCTTTGTGGTCTCACAGCATGGTAGGCATGTTGTAGATCATTGATGAGTAGCACCTCCTTTAATGTCAATCCGGGAAGACGTGAGGATGGTATGATGACCTCGAGCAAGTGAAGGCACAAGTGCATGAGTGAGAAGCACACTAACATGCACACACATACACATACACACGCACACAAGGCAAGAGCAAAGAGAGGGACAATGGAGTTCTTTTAGATTACTTTCAAAATGCTCATACAAGTTCAAATCTATTACAAGCTAACCTCAAAAATGAGCTCTCTAGCTCTATTTATAGTTTTTGACTAGCTTTTGGCCTTGTCCAGACCTAGTGTCCGGCCTAGTTAAAAATTAGGTTCCAGGGCCTATTTGAGGGCTTAAGCGGAGTCTAAAAAATACGAAAATTGATAGGTAGGTACTTCTAAAGCTCCTCAAGCTGAAGGACTCCTTGGCTTGCACAAAATGGAGCTACAAAAATATGAAATGGTATTTACAATGATTGCTAGTTATGAGAATCACTGTTATAAAGATGTTGATTTGGAAAAATTTGAAGGGCCTATCTGCCAGATCTGCGTCGACTGCTCTGTCTACTTAATCCTTCACTTTTCTCTGAATCTCTCCGCTGGCTTCCTTGTCTCATCAGTCCTTGGGTGCCCATACTACTCTCAACACCCCCCCTCTCTCGCGTCTGTCGTCCCTGACAGACCCTTGTTGCTGGGAGTGTTGTATGTAATATTCCACAACATGAGTGGCAAGCTGATGTTCTTGGATGCGTAATCCTCTGGCCAAGTCTATGATCATGCAATCCCAATAAATTGGTCCTAGAATGTCCGGATGTGGCAGACGTAACTGATCTGCATGGATGGCTTGTTCTACTGCGAATAGATGTACCAAATGTGTTGGTCTGGGAATGAAAATTTCCGAGTGATATTCCGAGAACCCTGTAGAGAACATTTCTTCAAAGGTCTACTTGAAGCATGCGGGTAAATACTTTATTCATGCATGCCAGGCAAAGATTATGTTGACCGAGGGATTTTGGCTCATGTCGTAGACTAAATCCTTATTACCTTGAGAGAAGCCGGGGGGAGATATGTATGGAGCTTGTACGTTCCGAAAGGTCTTGAAGACAATTTTCATGAGCTCAAATATTTTCATACACATCTTTGCAGCTATGTCGGGTACATTCTTTAGACGTGTAGACCAGTGTCGAATTGTTGATATCATGTAGGCTACGGTTGGGGTCCCTCGAGTTGGAGCAAAATATGGATAATTGACCCATGCCGAGCATTCTTTATTATTGCGTACCTTGATTGCAAATGCTTGCCATGATCTGCGACGTACCATTGGGCAATAGCATGGATTATACTTGATATACAAAGGCATGGTTGCCCATGTGCTCATCATCTCAGGGTAATTAGCTAGTAGACGTACACGCCAATTAGGTTGGAAGATTGAGCTAGCTCGTGCATCTGCCGGTAAGTCCTCCAGCTCAAATTGAGCGGCAAATGTGGGTTCCTTCCCTGTATGCCTTTTAACCTCTGCATTATAATCATGTAGCAAGACATAGTAAGGCATGTATTGTGGCTCTGATGTTGTGATTAACCGTTGGTGGGATAGGTGCTGAAAGTAAGACGATCGAAGAACAGTTTCTTCCAGATTCGTGAGGGATTGGATTTGCACAGCGACACAATCATCATGTGTGTTTCCCACTTTCTCAACCCTTTTGACCCAATCCGAGACTCCAATTTCTAAAGTGTCCTGTCCTTCCTCTGTAACTCGGCCGCCGGGTGTTGGCATCGGCTCGTATGGTTCTTCATAGCTGTCATCGACAGGGATTTCCACTACTGTGTCAGGCTCTGGTTCTTCAGCTGGGGATGGTGGCCTTTCATATGGTAAGAGGCGTGCCTGGAGTTCTGCGAGCTGCTTTCGGAGGGTCTCTAATTCTTCTGTAGAGTGTTGCAAGATTATCCGCTCCTGTTGAGCTGTGGGGGCATGGGCTATCTGCTTCTTTAGGTCCGCACATTTAGTCTCTAACTTTTCATATGACTCCAAGAAATTTGCATGCTCCTCAAGTAAGATGCGAATGTCTTTTGATGGGACTGCTCTATACTTGGTAGGGCTAATGGTTGCTCCTGTAGTTCCTTCCATAGCTGCTTCAAAGTTGTCTTGGTTTTGTTGCTGAAGCCGCTTGTTCTCTTCTAATGTTGTTGCCATATGCTTCCTTAATAGCCCAAGATTGCGTCTAAGTGTAGCATTGGATATCATTTGGGACTGGAGCACACTTTCCAGTTCCTTCACTGCTGGATCATCCACCGTCGATATCTTCGATTCCAATTCGGTGTGAGCCTATTGTAATGTGGTATGTTCTGCTAGAAGCGTTTGGTAATCATCTTCGAGAGTGTTGACTCTAGCTTGTAAACGTTGAGATTTTGCTTGGAGGGCAACAGTGCGTTCTTCCAATTGATGGTATTCTTGTTGTAGTTGCTGTGCACACTGAAGTAATGTATTGAACGTGCTATTTACATTATGAGATGCAAGGGGGAAAGTTTGGAATGCAGGGGAGGTGGGAATGGGAAGGGAGGTAGTGAATGCTGTGTCTTCCAATGATGTGGTGAGTGGTGAGGTGGGGGGTAGGGGAGGGGGAGAGGGTGGAATTGTGGGCAGAGGTGCTGTGGTTGGTGAAATGTCCATTGGGTCAGACAAAGTGGTGTGTACAGGGGCTACCATGTCAATTGGGATGGTAGGTGAAGTGAGTGTGGTGTTTGTG
Organism: Ceratopteris richardii; assembly: GCA_020310875.1. Taxonomy (NCBI): domain Eukaryota; kingdom Viridiplantae; phylum Streptophyta; class Polypodiopsida; order Polypodiales; family Pteridaceae; genus Ceratopteris; species Ceratopteris richardii. The sequence goes on along the minus strand of CM035429.1, from coordinate 33,224,131 downwards.
TAGATTGATGTCGTTGCGAACATCTGGGGAATGTGCCTCTGAAACATTGGAGTGTCGATGGACTGCTCCACGAAGGATGGGTATTGGGGTGGTGCGGATAGGTTGAATGAGGTGTAGGGGGCAGATGGGAAGTGGGGGTCATGGAATGGGGGTACCCGTATTGGGGGATAGGCTGGGAAACACAGGATGCCTTCCGTGGGTGCAGGGTTTCCAATCACACTTGGAATTATGGGATGGCCAATTATGGGTTCGGAGGACAGAAGGGTTGAAGTGTACAAGGGATTGATGATGGAAGAGAAGAGGGTGTCTTGTGAGGTTGGTTCTCGAAATGAGAAGGATGTGGATGAGGTTGGGATATAAGTGAAGGTTGAGGTGATGACTGCCGTTTCTTCCCTGGTGGAAGGTGGCGGTGGAGGTGGAGAAGGTGGTGATGGGGGGTGCTGGGGTGATATGGGTGATGTCTGAACAAAAGTTTCAGCAGAGAGGTCAAGGGTGGTGGTGGGGGTAGCTGTGGTTTCAATGGTTACTTCTGGTTCTGTGATGGGTATCCTGATAGTCTTACCTGCTCGTGGTAATGTGTCAACTCTGCATTTGTCATACCTCACGGACTGGTGGACTGCTGTGTGGACAGCCTCCGGAACTCCTAAATATTCTGACACTAATTTGAGGGTTTCAATAAAATGTTGATCCACCCCATCATCTGCTAGCATTTCTTGCATTAAGGCTTGGCTTGATGCAAGGGAGAGTTGATGCCTTTCTTGCACTGCTTTGATCGTGTCGTATAACCTTTGTAGTTGAGTTGTGTATGCAGGTGCACCTACCAGTTCTGGCTCTTCTTGTTGCTCATCTTGATGCCCTTGGTCATAATCCTCCTCATCTTCCTCATATTCTTCCTCTTCATCGTCCTCTTCATCTACTTCAACTGTGGTAACAAGTATTTGGGAGGTTGTTGCCTGCGATTGAACATTCTCCACTTGTTGTGCCTCTTCTGCCTCTAGCTCTACGTCTTGTAACAATTGTTCGAAGTCTTAATTTGCAAGTTCTTCCAAGGGTGCACCACGGGGAGATTCAAGATCGGTTGGGACGGGAGGAAATATCAAGTTAGGACCATCGGTGCTGCGTCTTGGAAGTCGTAGTGTGGATGGCCGAACTCTTCGGGGTGGAGGGGTAACGTCCGGTGTTAGGGTGGCTCCTCGTGGTTGAGCACAACGGACTTGGACAATTCCTCTCATCTTCTTAGAAGGGGGTCCAGTGGACGTCCTGCCTCTAAACTGCTCTATTCGATTCCACATCAGGGCCCGTTGAATAGGGATGTCATAAGCCAAACACCTATAGATGATTCTAGTCAGAGCACAACATCCATATAAAACATGCTTCCGCGGCCATCGTTTGTGGGCTAGGTGTATCTGATCAATTATCCAGTGGGGTAAGTTGATGGTGAGGCTTTGTGTCTCTGCCAGATACAAACTAAACCATATCTTTTTGGGTGGCATGGTGAATCTATCTTGGGCACGAAAAGCAAAGTGCTGCATGCACATGCGAAGGTGTATTGCGATATTAGGCGTCATGGCCACCATGTCCTTGAGCTTAGTGAGGCTTCAATTCTTCATGTAATCAGGCACGAGGGTCTCCTTTTCTGTTGGAATATGCATTCCACGCATGTCTAGGGCCTCTCTCACTAAGTTGTTTGAGAGCCTAAACCTTTTGAGCTCATTTCCTTTTGTCAAAGATGGGAGCACAAATGAGCTTGCACCTTTTGGGTTCTTGCTTGGAGTCAGGGTATTGATGAGATAGAAGCATCGCATGAAGTCAGGCTTTGGGAGCCGGGCATTGAAGTATGCATCCAATCCTACCTTCTCCCATACCGGACGTAGACCTTCTGCATTTTGTAACTTTTCAAATCCCTTGTAAAGAAATGGTATTTACCTTGCTTCCCATTGAAGTCCAACTCTGACTCCCATAGGTATGATCCCTCTCCCAAAGGTCCTGCAACTTAACTAAACCAGTGGGAAGCTTTTCCTACGGGCATGGTATGGCCACTGGGAGGGTCTGCTACTAGTATGATTTTGATGGCCTGCAACTCTTCTGGTCTTTCATTGGTCTCAGGCAAAATGGGTAAACTGTCTAAATCCACCACTTGCTAGCTCATTTCTGCTTGAGAGCTTGTTCCTACAGCCTCATTCATATTGAAGAATTTGCTGCTCGTTTTGTGAGAATATATGAATAAATGTTTGGGTCAGGGGGTTGATTACAAGGTTTGGGTTGCCAAACATAGTGATGACCTTCTGTTTTGATTTTTTGGAGACTCTAAAGGGCTTGATCAGAATGTCAACTTGGACATGAGGCTTTTTAGGGACCCATTTACCAATGATTCTACGTGTGCTCATGGGAGAATATGTGTTCGTGTGTGATGTATAAGAATGGGTATCAGACATTCGAGTGAGTGAACCATGTTGTACAGGGTGTGGTCTCAGTGTAGCTATTTGAGCCCGCAAGCAAGCCTTAGGCACCCAAATTTGTCGTGATTGTGGGCTAGCCTTCATCGACTTCTTAAATACCTAGATAAACCTCACTTTCACAGAAGAATTTTTGGATGACTTCTTATTAGTGTCGTGTTGTCGATCACTAATAAAAAGTTGAGCCAGTTGTGGTGGCTTGATCGCAATAAGATGCTCGCCTTTCCGTACCCACACTTGTTTTGGTGGTTGAGACACCGTGCATCGTATTTTCTTTGTGCCTCGAGCATAAATCGGCTGCTTCTTCTGCATTTGATCCGCCTTTGATTGCTGCATCCCTGTGGCTTTTGGAAAAGAAGGGAGATCCGTTGTACCCTTAACTTCTGTGTTGAGACAATCATCCTTCTGCATCACATAGTTTTGGACAAGGATAACATTGTCAGCTTCATGTGTACCCCTGAAAGGACCAAGGGTCTCTGCCTTTCCTAGTTCCTTGAGTGCTCCATTATCTAACTCAACTATAATTCGACTCTGATTTACCCATACCTGAAGAAGTCCACTTCTTAGGTTTAGGTTGACTGCATGATCATAGATCTAGTCTTGACCTAAGACAAGAGGCTCAGTGAGGTCCTCATCTTGACACACTAGTACTTTAACTGTCATACGAGCATCTTGAATGTAGAGGGGAAGATCCACCTCGCCCATGCAAGGGGTTTCCACACCTCCCAATCCTATGAGATATGCCTCTATAGGACTGACATTTAATTTCAATTTTTGACAGTAAGCAAATTGAACAGCACTAGTGGCTGCACCTGAGTCAATCAAGGCCCTTAAGTCCTTGCACTCTTCCCTTGTCCTATCTCTAAGGTTACAAAAGGACGTCTATCAATTATCCTATGAGAGCTAATACCTGAAACTTCACACATAGCCACATGATATCCTTGAGCTGCATCGTCATCTGTCCTAGGCTGCTCTCTACCCTGCCTTCTCAACTTCATCCTTCGGATGCATTCTAAAGCTTCTGCTTGCGCCTCTTCTCGAATTCTCTTTTCTTCTTCCTTGCGTTTCTTGGCAGTGTTGAGTCGATTTAGCATCTCTTCAGTCAGGGGTTCTTGATATAATTTGACTCTACACTCGCTGATGTAGCTCGGAAGAATATCGCCTTCTAAGGTGGCCAGTTGTACTGCTCCACTCGTTGAGATCCTATTCATGATCATAGGTCCATAGCCATGTTTCTCTAATTTTCTTGCATGCTGCTTCAATGTGTAGACTAAAACTAAATCTCCTGCCTTCAAGCCTTTATCCTTGACATTGGCATCAAAGTATGCTTTCTGTCGTTTTTTAGCTGCATATATTCCTTCGGCAGCCCTCAGTCTTGTTTCTCCTAATCGTTCCAGATCAAGAATCCTCGAAGTGAGTTCATGACCCGTCCATTCATGCTCTTGTGCTACTTTCAAGAAGTCCAATGGTAGCACTGCATTTTGACCGAATACCATCTGAAAGGGAGTGGCTTGGAGTACCATTTTATAGGCAACTTGGTATGCCCAAACAGCATGGTGTAGCTGTTTGTCCCAATCTGAGCGTTTATTATTCACTAGTTTGGTCAACACATTGCATAGAATCTTATTTGTGCTTTCGGCTTGCCCATTAGCTTGTGGGTGATAGGGGGTAGAATTCTTGTGTATAATCAAGAATTCTTGGAGCAGATTTTCAATAACTTCATTCAAGAAGTGAGTCCCTCTATCACTTACTAGCTCTATGGGTAGCCCGTATCTAGTGAACACATTCTCAAATAAAAACTTAGCTATCGTTTGTGCATCGTTCTTCGTGGTAGCTTTTACTTCTACCCACTTGGTTAGATAGTCTGTGGCAACAATGATATACTCAGCATGGGAATCCTTGGCTGGGGGATAAATAGGACCTACAAAGTCTATTCCCCACTTAGAGAATACACGTCCACCCATCATAGGTTTCAAAGGCATCTCATCTTTACGTATAGAATAATGGGTTTGTTGACAGACATCACACCTCTTCACATAGGTATGTGCATCCATGTGAAGGGTTGGCCACCACAGTACTGCAAATAGGATTGCCTTGATCACTCGATCTAGTCCAAAGTGTCCTCCTGCTACACCTTGGTGAGCAGTTTTCAAGATCTTAAGATATTCACTCTCATGGACACATAGTCTCAGGTAACCATCTTTACCACGCTTGTATAGATTATCACCAATGAGTGAGTAATCTAGGGCTTCTTGTTATAGACTTCTTTGTCTGGCCAGTGTCATATCTTGAGGGAATGACCTCATCCTCAGGAAGGCTACTAATGGTTCACTCCAATCTGGCACTATGGACACTTGATAAAGAGTGGCATGTTCCACGGGTGGTTTAGTGCAACAGATTGGGCATTCTTTACACATTTTATGTACATCAGCTTCCATAGTAGGCCAGTGTACTCCAAATCTCCTTAGTGTCTATAAAGTTCTCTGCCTCGAATGGTGTTGCTCTAATGCACCTACATGTGCTGATTGCAACCATTTTGCGTACTCGTCCTCTTCCACCTAACAAGCCAATATCCCTTGATCTGTCTATTTGTACATACTTCCTGCCATGATATGGTACTTCTGGGCCTTTAATACCTCCCTATCTTGAGTGTTTACTACTGGGTGGTTAGGCCCGTATGTCAATACTGGCACTAATGGCTTAGCCCACTTAGGCACCACTTCCAAATTAAACAAGTAAGCATCAGGAAGGTCATCCGATACTCCTTGTGGGGCTTCTCCAGATGTGAGCCTGGATAGATGGTCTGCTCTCAAGTGAGTCTTGCCTTTCCTCACCACGACCTCAAAGTCATATTCCATTAGCAAGAGGAACCATCTTACTAATCTACCTGTATTGCATGGCTTGTTTACTAGGTACAACAGTGCTTGATGATCGGTAAAAAATTTAAATTTATTTGCAAGCAAATAGTGTCTAAACTTTTTAACTATGCCTAATCCTTCTCGTTCAGTGGTAGTGTAGTTTCATTCAGCTGCATTTAGCTGTGTACTAGCATAGGCAATTGGAAGATCCATGTTACCTTCACCCATAGGTTGTGCAAGCACGCATCCGATAGCATAATTGGATGCATCTACATGAACATGAAAGGGCTTATTCCAGTCTGGTGTGGTCAAGATTGGTGCTGAACACAATCTTCTTTTGAGCTCCTTGAAAGAGTTTTCACATTCGTCTGTCCATTCAAAGTTAGTCAAAAGTCCGTACAGAGGCTTGGCAATGATGGCGTACATGTGTATAAAACATTGGTAATAGCCACAATGTCCCATGAAAGCTTGTACTTCCTTGACATTCTTTGGCCTAGGTAACTCAGCTATGGCTTTTACTTTCTCTTCATCAGTGGATATGCCATTCTTTGACGCTATGTGTCCTAGAATCTTGCCTTGCCTAACCATGAAAACACACTTTTCTGGGTTTAGGCAGACTTGATATTCTCTACATTTGTCAAAGATTTGTCTGAGTTCAGGAATATGGGTTTGTATAGTGTTGGAGTGAGCACAAAGATCATCAACATAGACTTCTAAATTCTTCCTCAAGAACTCTTTAAACACATGGCACATCAGCCTGTGGAAGGTAGCGGGTGCATTGGTAAGCCCAAATGGCATTACTCTAAAGGCAAATATGCCCCACTCTGTGGCAAATGCTGTCTTATGTTGATCCTCTGGAGCTATGGCTACCTGATTGTAACCAAAAAATCCATCTAGGAAGCTGTACACTTCCTTTCCTGCTACTCTTTCTAGTAGATGTTCAGTGATAGGAAGCGGGTAATTATCTCTAATGGTGGATGCATTAACCTTCTTCAAGTTAATGCATACACGTAGTTTCCCATTCTTCTTGGGCACCACTACGATGGGGGATACACACTCAGTGTGCTCAATCTCATAGATAAATCCAGCTTCTACCAGTCTATCTATCTCCTCTTTTATCTGGGCAGCATAATTATCATTATATGTGTATGGCTTCTGCTTAGAGGGTTTCACATCTGAGGTCATGGGAATCGTGTGCGAGCATAGGTCAGGGTCCACACCTTTCAAATCCTTATAACTCCAAGCGAATACATCTTTGTATTCTCTTAGCAAGGCTATCAATTCGTGCTCTTCTTTTTCCGTTAGGTCATGTCCTATGTAAGTGCATCTCTCTTCTCCTTCTTCTATGGCTACCACTATTTTCTTTGTGGTTTCTTTGTTATCATAGGCCTCTCCTGATTGTGCCTCGCGTTTAGGCATTCTTATCATCACTCTCCTATCATCTATCTCATACTTTTTGAAATTTTCAGGGACCTCAAACAAAGATTCTTCTTCCTCCGGTGTGACTTCTTTCTTCTTCCGTTTCTTGCTATCATTCTTAGCAGTTACTTGTGTGGTTAATCGTACATCGTTCGTCATCTCTTCATGTCTCTGAGGATGAAATTCTACTTCGTAGAATTATTCTTCTTTTGATGCAAAGGGTGGGTCCATAATGATTGACTCTAAATCGGAGTCACTTGCATCCTCAAATGCATCAGGGCTCAGTTCGCACTCTTCTAAAACTGCATCTCCCATGATTGGTTCTATTGAAAAGACTGAAATGTCATAGCCATGCTCATCACAGTGAGGTGTCCATTGTTCTTCATTGATGGCTACATCCATTGTTGCTAAAATTTCCGCCCAGCCATTAGGTTCAAATTCTTCATCCGAGAATACTACAGGTGCATAGGCTGGGTCTTGGATTGATCTATGAGTTTCTTTCGCACCTACCTCTTTGGCTTTTTCTCTCTTCTCCTCTTCTACTGCCACTTTGCACATCCATAAGTGGGTGTCTTCATGCATCCATGAGGATCCTGATCCTATGGAATGCACCGACTCAGTATCATCTTTAGCTCTATGGATGGGATTCCATTGGATAGGAGGGACATCTCTATGAGAGTAATCTTTGAGATTGACCTTGGTTGTAACACCTAAGTGTTGCAAGTACAATGAGTTGGTTCCCCAATCTCAAACTCAACACCGCATGTAGTGAGAATTATTCCTTCCAGCAACCCTAAGGGTCTTTCTATGTGACCATCAGCCATCTGCAATTTCATCCTCGTAGGCCTGAGTGCTGGCTTGCCCCAACGCTTCCATAGGGAAGTGGTAGCAATTGCAACTCCTGCACCAGAGTCCAGAATTGCCTTGGTTGTGTATCTTTGATGGGTGATGGGAAGATAGGTGTTTCCTTCTTCCCCTTCACTCATGTCTCCTATCTTGTCCAAAGGTATCTCAGGCACTGTTCTATGGGATCCTACCTGGGAACATGGTTTAGCTATCTCTGGCACTTGTTTGGCTACATGTTTCCACAGTTCTGGCCTAACCTTGAGTAACTCCTCTAAAGTGAGATTACATTGCACTTTAGTATTCTTTACCACCTCCGTGTTCCTAGGTATGACTGAGTTTTCATTTCGTACCATGACCGTGGGTACTCTCATACAAGTAGAATTTGCTTCCCATGGGCCCATGAAGTGGGGTAGTTCTTGTATGGAATTCGATTCAAAGTCTAATCTCTCCTGAGATTGAGTGCTCTCCCGCTCTTCATAAATGGATGGGATGTCTTGTGGGAATTGGTCATGTGCATCATCCACAAGTTCAATGGGAGGAGGGACTTCACTTTCTTTAGCCCATTTGTCTTCTTGAATCTCTCATAGGAATTCTGGTGTGAACCGATTCATAGAAGAAGATGTGTCTGGCTCTGTGGAGTTGGGCACATAGGCTTCCTGGGTAGGAAGGCTTACCCTCTTACTTGCCTTGCCCTTACTTGGACGGGTGGGTTCCTTTTCTGATTGTGCGATTAGCCTCTCCAATCTTTCTAGCATTCCATCAAAGTGTAACTGCGTCTTAGCTGAACTAGAGATGTTAAAGAGGTGACTAGCTTCAAACATGGTTTGAGCCAATTCCACCATCTTAGCACAAATCTTGGTTCGTTCAAGCTCTAGTTCCGCTCTCGCGTAACACTTTTCATGATCTGTCACATTTGGCCCTTCTTGGATTCTGGCCTAATATGCCTTAACCATCATATTTAGGTCCTCAGGAGTGGGATCTGCTAAAACTAATTCTACTCTAGGGGGTGGTGGAATTGTGTGAGGATGGTGATGGGAATGGTGGGGGTGGAGTAGTGTGAGAGGGAGTTTGAGATGTGAGTTCAACTATCCTGGCTTTTGTTTCTCTTAGGCTTTCCTCGAGTTCACTCATCTTCTTAGCCCATTGCCTCTTCATTCTTTCTCTACTATCTCTCCAGGCTCTAGTCCTCTTCTTGGTTATGCTCTCAGTTTCACTAGCCTCAGCACTTTTTTTCTGGCCTAAACTTTGGTTCTGCTGCAAGGCTTGAGCTCTAGTGACTACCTGTACTGGTGCAGTGGAAGTCACACTCCCTGTGGAGTCTACAACTAACCCAATAACATTAATAGGAGTGATTTTTGGCATATTATTGGGATTCTTTGGGCAATCTCGTAAGAGATGCTCTTTGCCACAATCTTGACAAAAGCCTTGTATTGTTATTGGTTGGGGTTGTGTGGGTGCAAGCATGGGGCAATCACAAATGAGGTGATCTCCCTGACATCTGTAGCATGGCCCTCTAGGGAATGGGGGTCTTACCTACCTAGATTGAGGTCTAGAGTTGGGGTTTGCATACATGACATTTGTGTAATCTAGCTCCCAACTAGGTTCACTCGGTTCTTCACTTTAGTAGGATTCACCATGTTCAGGAGACTGCATGTAGTAAGCCTGTGGACTATCTACGTAAGTGGAATCAAAACTATGATCATTCGGGTCACTTTCTGAAAGCAATGGAGTCACTAGGACTATGACTCTATTCAAATTTTCCTCAGCAGCTACATACTTTACAGGAATCACGTTAGCTGGGGTTGGAGGTTGTTGAGCTAACAGAGGTTGAGGCCTTTGTTGGCTTTGGTAGGGTTGTTGATAGGATTGTTGTGGTCTACCATATTGTTGTGGAGGGTACTGGTTCTGGTATCTTCCCTGTTGTGGATAGGGCTGAGGGTAGGTTTGCCTAACTGCTTGCTTATTGTATGGGCAGTCTTGTGTTGTGTGATTTGTGTATCTCCGTTCTATGGTGCAATATTGACTACCGCGGTTCACTTGGGGTTGAGCCATGATGGGACATACGTTTGCCATATGGTCACCACCGCAAGTATAGCACCTCTTTACTGGGGCAAATCTTGGTATTTGTTTGCTAGAGACACCTAGTTTTTGAGCTACTTTCTCAACGAGTTCCTCAATTGATCTAGATTGCGAGGAAGAGAGGCTAGAGGCACCATCTGAATCTTTGTAGATCTTCGAAAGCTCTAACTCTTCCTCTAGGTTATCCTCGATGTCGATGCACATGCGTACGCACTCTTCTATAGTTCTAGGGTCTTTCAAGTACACATATGACCTCAATTTGGTACTTAGCAATCCATCCAAGAATAAAGCCACCTGTTTAGTAGGTAACTCAAGAACAGGGCATCTCTCAAGATATTGCCTAAATCTTCTCCCTGCAAGTCTCACGGTCTCTTGAGGGGTCTGCTTGAAGCTATGTATCAATGAGGAAGTATTATGCCTTATCCCACTCTTAGAGAATTCGATGATGAAAGCCTCTAAAAGTTGGTATATGCTCTTGAACTGCCTCTCATTGAGTGGCTGAAACCACGTAAGAGCGATGTTCCTAAGGGTGAGGCCAAAACCATTGTACTGCGTGAATAAGTCCTCCACTTGTTCGGCTCTCAAGACTTGCCTAAACTCGGCCACATGATCGTACGGGTCTCCAGTGCCATCGAAGTAATTCTTCATGGACTTGACTAGCTGGGTTGGCCTCAGGGTTCTGGTGTGCTCCCTAGGTCTTGGCAAAGGAAGATCATCAGCATTTCTTAGGTTCCTTGGGGTTCTAAGTCCCTCAGGTTCCACTCTATTCGTTTCCGTTCTCGTTCTTTCTCTTCCCAATGGGTTGGCGAAACTTACTTCTGGCATATCTCTACTTCTCTCTTTGAGCTCCATGACCTTGGGATATTCCAGCTCTGGGGTGACCATAGGAGACATTCAATCTTGGTTGGGGGAAAATGAATTCACCCTTCCACGTGTAAGCATGCCTCTCATGTTCTCTAACCACAAAGATCCTCTCTGAAGAGTGATCTAAGTAGGTCACTCTGCCTAGGCTGTCAGGATCTTTGAACTCATAGATCATGATTGTTCCTACCTCATTTGGTTGATCATATTTATACCTCCAAAAGGCTTCATCAGTCTCTCGGTTCAAGAGCAGATCTATGCTCTTATTGTCCTGGGGAATCCATTCTAGTGCAAGGATTCTAGTGAGAACTGATTTGCCTCGAGAGGTTTTAGGCTCTCCACTTAAGTTCCCTTGCTCTAGGTCACCTATGTCCGCTTCTGGGATCACGTTACCAAATTCTTCTATCCTCTCTGGGTGACTAGTGACTACATATATGGTTCCTTCCTTGTCCAGGTATGCTCCATTCTCAAACTTGATAGCTGGGTGTTCTAGTCCAATGGATCGGTCACGGTTTTTAATCTGGACCACATATCTTCCTAGGCAGTCCTCATAGATGCAAGCACCTAATCGGTTGGTCCTAAGATATTCCAGCTGCGTCTTGTAGGGGCCTTCTACCCTATGTAAATATGGCACTCCTGAACTTTCAGTAGGTCTCTCCATACCCTGAGACATCTCAGACTCACTAGTTTGAGAGCTAGGATAGTATGAGTGATGGCTCAATTATTGGGCCCAAGACCTAGCAGTGTGATTGACACTAGCCTCTGAAGACCTAAGACTTCGTCTATCTCTCCCTAGATGTCGTCCTGATCTAAGGTTCATATGCTTAGCGGAGCAACCCCAATTTTCACCCAAGGTACAGCCTCATTGCCGATCAATTTGTATCAGTCGCTTGGTTCTTTTTAATTGATTATCGTGTTTATGATCTTGTCTGATATTACATCATCAGGAATATTTGAGTTAATTTTCGAAACTTAAGTTGATCGTTCCACGTTAAATTCTTTTCCTTAAAGTTATCGATCACACACAGGTTATCTCTTGAACTCGATTTCTTAAATAGTCTTTGACTTGTCTTGTGACTATCGTTGCCCGAACTTACTTCTAGCACTATTCGCACTTAGCCTAAGCTAGAGATTAACAGAGGGAGTTGAGAGTATTCCAACCTTGCTTGCTGATCCCTTGCCCTTTGGTGCTCAAGAACCCGGTTCTCAAGCTTGCAAAAATCCCTTGCTTTGGATGCCTTCAAGTGTTCTCAATAAACCTGTAAGAGTCCCAAGATTAGCTCAAGACTTAAATTCAAATGACGGACAAATCACTTTCATGCATGCAATTCACAAACCAAATTTCCCTTTGCCTTTATGGAAAACAAGCCCAAGGATCCTTCAGTTCTCCTACCCAGGGGTATGGTCAACTTCAAAATACCCTATCTAAAAATCCTGATATTAATTTTATCGTAACCAATGGAAGTTTTGGTTGTACTCCCCACGAGCGTAAGATCACCCCGAACGGATTTCGTATGAGAAAGTTATGCCACTTCAGGGTTTTGGGAGTAAAACAGGGTTAACACAGGCTAACAGGCCATCAGGGTTTCCTCAAATTATTTGCTTATAGCCTCCGTATATGCCCTATAGCCCAATATTTATTGCCAAAATTAGCCAAGATCCTGAAATTAAAAAAACCCTAAAAAATTGGCCGAAAATGGCTGTCAATCACGATCGACTGGGCTGTCAATCGCGATGGACAAGGCTGTTCGTCGTGGATTGTCAATTGCGATGGATTGGTGTCAATCGCGATGGACTGGTGTCAATCGCGATGGACTGGTGTCAATCGCGATGGACTGGTCAATCGTGATGGACTGAGATTTTTGAGGTTTTCCGTGGCTTTGTGTCGATCGAGATTCTATACATTGCGATGGTCAAGAATCTCATCGAAATGGGGTGTCGATCGTGGATTTTCTGTCGGTGGCGATGGACAAGGGTGTCCGTCGACGTCTGTCAGTCGCGATTGACTGGCTGTCCGTCAGGATGGACATTGTCAATCGCGATTCATGCTATCTATCGTGATGGACTAAAAAAAATGCAAATTTTCCAAAAATTTTTGTGGATCTCTGATATGCAAGGTCTCTAGTCTACTGTGGTGTACTTAGTTTTACCAAAAGATGAAATCTTCTATCAATCGCGATCGACAGAGGTCTGCGACACAGAGATAGGACCGAGCTTTTCCGTACCTACACGGCGTGCTGAAGATGATGGAACAGCCAATACATGCAAGCAAACTCAAGAAACATGCAAAAATAGCACACAACAGTTCGTTTTCTCGCTCTCTCTCACAAGTGAAATGAGGGAAATGAAAGGAGGAAGGAGATATAGTCAAAAAACTGAAACTTTTTGCGATGATGGAGATGGAAGTGGGAGATGGTGAGGATGATGATGGTGATGATGATGGCGAAGAAAACACAAGAAAATAGATAAAGTGGAGAAAATACCTATGACTCCAACTCCTCAACTCTACGTCTTACCGTCACACGCTCGTCCTCAAAGCTCGATCCCCGGCAACGGGGAGTAGCACCTCCTTTTATGTCAATCCGGGAAGACGTGAGGATGGTATGATGACCTCGAGCAAGTGAAGGCACAAGTGCGTGAGTGAGAAGCACACTAACATGCACACACATACACACACACGTGCACACAAGGTAAGAGCAAAGAGAGGGACAATGGAGTTCTTTTAGATTACTTTCAAAATGCTCATACAAGTTCGAATCTATTACAAGCTAACCTCAAAAATGAGCTCTCTAGCTCTATTTATAGTTTTTGACTAGCTTTTGGCCTTGTCCAGACCTAGTGTCCGGCCTAGTTAAAAATTAGGTTCCAGGGCCTATTTGAGGGCTTAAACGGAGTCCAAAAAATACAAAAATTGATAGGTAGGTACTTCTATAGCTCCTCAAGCTCAAGGACTCCTTGGCTTGCACAAAATAGAGCTACAAAAATATGAAATGGTATTTACAATGATTGTTAGTGATGAGAATCATTGTTATAAAGATGTTGATTTGGAAAAATTTGAAGGGCCTATCTGCCAGATCTGCGTCGACTGCTCTGTCTACTTAATCCTTTGCTTTGCTCTGACTCTCTCCGCTGGCTTCCTTGTCTCGTCAGTCCTTGGGTGCCCATACTACTCTCAACATAGGCCTACACTTGGAAGGGTTAATTTGTTTTTTCACAACCAAGATCTAACATCTCTTATGGTCACCAAGGAGCTGGAACATCCTAAGCTCATGGAGCTCACAGGGATAGGAGTAGAGATAGGATGGAAGTAAGCTTTGCTAACCCATTAGGAAGAGAAAAAATGAGAATGGAGATGGATATAATGGAAACCAAGAGATCTAGAGACCCAAGGAATCAAAGGAACAGAGATAAATTCCCTTTGCCAAGGCCTAGATAACACACAAGGACCTTGAGGCCTACACAACTAGTTAAGTCCATGAAGAATTGCTTCGATGGCAGAAGAGACCCATACGATCATGTGGCAGAATTTAGGCAAGTTTTGAGAGCTGAACAAGTTGAAGACTTGTTCACTCAATACAATGCTTTGGCCTAATTGTCAAGAATACTGCATCGAGTTGGTTTCAACTGCTCCACCAAGGTCAATTTAGAAATACTAATCAACTTCTTGACGCATTCATTAGTGAGTTTTCTAAGAGTTGCATACGACACAATTTTTCCTCACTTATTCATAGCTTCAAGGAGACACATCAAGAGATGGTTAGACTTGCAAGAAGAAGGTTTAGGCAATACCTGGAGAGATGTCCTATTCCAAAGTTACCCACTCCAGCCAAGCAAGTGGCTTTATTCTTAGATGGATTGTTGAGTACCAAGTTGAGATCATATGTGTACTTGACGGACCCTAGGACCATAGAAGAATGTGTACGCATGTGCATAGACATTGAGGATAACCTAGGGGAGGAATTAGAGCTTTCAAAATATACAGAGATTCAGATAGCTCTACTAGCCTCAATTCAAATCCATCCACATCTATTGAGGAACTTGCAGAGAAAGTAGCTCAGAAGTTAGGAGTCTCAAGCAAACAAATACCAAGGTTTTCCCCAGTGAAAGGATGTTATACTTGTGGAGGTGACCATATGGCAAATGTATGTCTCATTATGGCTCAACCCCAAGTGAACCCTAGCAGCCAATATTGCACCATAGAGTGAAGATATACTAACCTCAATGCACAAGATTGTCCCTATAACAAACAAACTGTTAGACAAAATTATCTTGAGCCATATCCACAATAGGGAAGATACTAGAACCAATACCCACCACAACAATTTAGCAGACCATAGTAACCCTATCAACAACCCTACCAAACCCAACAAAGGCCTCACCCTATGTTAGCTCAACAACCTCCCACTCCAATCAATGTGATTCCCATAAAGTACCTAGTTGTAGAAGAAAATCTGAATAGAGCATTAGTGCCAGTGACTCCATTACTTTTAGAAAGGGACCCTAGTGATCATACCTTTGACGCCACTCATATTGATAGCCCCCAGGCTTACTACATGCAGTCACCTGAGCATAATGAGTCATACTATTATGAAGACCCGAGTGCACCTAGTTGGGAGCCAGAGTATGCAAATGTCATGTATGCAAACCCCAACTCTAGACCTCAATCTAGGTAGGTAAGACCCCCATTTCCTAGAGGACCATGCTACCAATGTCAAGGGGATCACCTCATTCATGATTGCCCTATGCTTGCATCTACACAACCCCAATCTGTGATAATTCAGGGTTTTTCTCTCGATTGTGGGAAAGAGCATCTCTTGCAAGATTGTCATAAGAACCCCAACAATATGTCAAAAATCACTCATATCAACGTTATTGGATTGGTAGTAGACTCTACAAGAAGTGTAACTTCCACTGCACCAGTGCAAGCGGTCACTAGAGCTCAAGCTTTGCAGCAAAACCAAGGTTTAGGCCAGGAAAGAGTTTCAAGGTTAGTAAGACTGAGAGCATAACCAAGAAGAGGACGAGAGCTTGCAAGGATAGTTGAGAAAGAATGAAAAGGAAATGGGCAAAGAGGATGAGTGAACTCAAGGAAAGTCTAAGAGAAATGAAGGATAAGATAATTGAACTCACATCTCAAACTCACTCTCACACTACTCCACACCCACCATTCCCATCTCCATCCAATCCACCACCTTCCAACGCACCTCACACAATCCCACCACCCCCTAGAGTAGGATCATTCTTAGCAGATCCCACTCCCGAGGACCTAGACATGATGCTTAAGGCATATCAGGCCAGAATCCAAGAAGGGCTAAACGTAACGTATCATGAAAAGTGTTACCCTAGAGCGAAACTAGAGCTCGAGCAAACTAAAATTTGTGCTAAGATGGTGGAATTGGCTCAAACCATGTTTTGAAGCCAGTTGCCTCTTTAACTTCTTAAGTTTAGCTAAGACACAGTTGCACTTTGATGGACTACTAGAAAGATTGGAGAGGCTAATTGCAAAATCTGATAAGGACCCCGCCTCTCAAAGTAAGGACAAGGCAAGTGAAAGGATAAGCCTTCCTGCCTAGGAAGCTTATGTGCCTAACTCCCCAG
Source organism: Ceratopteris richardii (assembly GCA_020310875.1). NCBI lineage: Eukaryota > Viridiplantae > Streptophyta > Polypodiopsida > Polypodiales > Pteridaceae > Ceratopteris > Ceratopteris richardii. Next base: position 33,208,014 of record CM035429.1, on the reverse strand, counting down.
AACTAGATGCATCTTCTTCTATGAACCGGTTTCACCAGAATTCTTGTGAGAGATTCAAGAAGACAAATGGGCTAAAGAAAGTGAAGTTCCTCCTCCCATTGAACTTGTGGATGAATCGCATGATCAATTCCCACAAGAAATTCCTTCTATTTATGAAGAGCAGGAGAGTGCCCAATCTCATGAGAGATTACACTTCGAGTCGAATTCCTTATAGGAACTACCCCATTTCATACGCCCATGGGAAGCTAAGTCTACTTGTATGAGAGCACCCACGGTCATGGTAACGAATGAAGACTCAGTCATACCTAGGAATATAGAGGTAATAAAGAACACCATAGTGCAATGCAATCTCACTTTAGAAGAGCTACTTAAGATTAGGCCAAAACTATGGAAACATGTAGCCAATCAAGTGCTAGAAGTAACAAAACCTCGTTCCTAGGTAGGTTCTCATAGAACAGTACCAAAAATACCCTTGGACAAGATAGGGGACATGAGCGAAGGGGAAGAAGGAAACACCTATCCTCCAATTACCCATCAAGGGTACACCACAAAGGCTATTTTGGACTCAGGTGCAAAAGTTGCAATTGTTTCCACTTCCCTATGGAAGTGTTGGGGCAAGCCAACACTCAGACCAACTAGAATGAAATTGCAGATGGCCGATGGTCACATTGAGAGACCCCTAGGACTGCTATAAGGAATAACTCTCACTACATGTGGTGTAGATTTTGAGCATACTTTTGCTATATGAGATGAGGAGAAAGTGAGAGCTATTGTGGAGCTACCCAGGCCAAGGAATGTCAAGGAGATATAAGCTTTCATGGGGCATTGTGGCTACTATCGTCACTTCATTCATATGTATGTGATCATTGGAAAGCCTCTGTACTCCCTTTTGACTAACTTTGAGTGGACCAAAGAATGTGAGGATTCTTTTAACGAGCTAAAGAGAAGATTATGTTCAGCACCAATCTTGACTACCCCAAATTGGAACAAGCCATTCCATGTGCATGTGGATGCATCCAATTATGCTATTGGATGTGTGCTAGCACAACCTACAAGCAAAGGTAATATGAATCTTCCAATTTCCTATGCTATTAGACAGTTGAATGTAGCTGAACAAAACTACACCACTACTGAACGGGAAGGTCTAGGCATGGTATATGCAATTCAAAAGTTTAGTTACTATTTGCTTGCAAATAAGTTTAAAATTTTTAGTGATCATCAAGCTCTACTGTACTTGGTAAACAAACCATGCAATACAGGTAGATTAGTAAGATGGTTTCTCTTACTAATGGAATATGACTTCGAGGTAGTGGTGAGGAAAGGCAAGAATCACTTGAGAGCAGATCATCTCTTGAGGCTCACTTCTGGAGAGGCCCCACAAGGAGTATCAGATGATCTTCATGATGCTTACTTGTTCAATTTGGAAGTTGTACCGTAGTGGGCCAAGAAATTAGTGCCAATATTGACATATGGGCCTAAACATCCAGTAAAACACTCAACATAGGGAAGTAGTAAAGGCCCAAAAGTACCATATCATTGCAGGAAGTATGTACAAGCATACAAATCAAGGGTGTTTGTTATTGATCTTTGGAGTTGTCCTCTCCAATTATTTAGCATAAAGAATTAACAATACATCTTTATTTTGTCAATCTTGGAAGTATACATGAGACCACAACCCCTTCTACATGATAGAATCCATGAAATAAGAGGTAAATGGCTGAATTTCTGAGAATAATGAAGATGAAGAGGAATTTCTAGGGTATGGATTATCTTGGGCAAATCTCCATCATTTTCCACAATCTTGGTGTCTAAAGCATGTTATTTTCTCAGCAGAATACAACCATGAAGTCAAAACTTAAAAATGTTACCTGTAATCTTTAGACGAGACAATCGCGATTGTGTAAAATCAGACGATTTTCATCTCCAGCACCATTGTTCATCAATTTCTCACTCAACATATCAGTAATCAGCTCTCTTCATACACATTCAACAGAAATACACAATAGAAGCTCACAATTTCCATGGATACACAAAGAATAGACTCATAACTCAGAGAAATCACACAAAGAGGAGAAAACACGATTTTCAGCAGGAAACTTCTCTCTTCACTTGGATAGCATGTAAACAAATAACCAACCCCCTCATAATAGAGGAAATTTTCTTTTATACATTTTCAAGTGTCCCTTTTCACACTTGAATTTTGGTCCTTTCCTCTATTATTCTAAAAATATGCTATCTAGGAGTTCCCAAAAATTCTAGAAAAATTACATAAGGTTCTACTCTACATAAGGAAGACTCTTCCTTATTTTTACATCAGTTACATAAATATTTTTACAAGTTTTTGACATTTTACAATTGTTTCTCATCAAAAAATACTACAAAAAATACTTCTTCCAACATTCTTCCCCTCGTAGACCTTTTGGCTCCTGACAAAAGACATTCCTGCTCGTATATTCCAAATGCTCTCTTCACTTCTTTTTCCTTTGATAGACCTGTGACAATAAGTCATGGCTTCTCCTTTCAGTAACATTTAAGTTGTTTACCATTTCAAACAGTGCTTTCCTCCACTATACTGCAGCTTTTGGCTTATCAATTACATCCTTTTTCAAGTATTCTGTGTATGCAGCTTCATATGCAGTGAGTCAAGATTTTGTGACTACAGACAAGTTTCCAAATATCTCTTATTCTCTTTCAAAAAACCCATAATCAAATGCATCTTCAAAGATCTGTAGATAATGACTGCCCAAAAATATTATTCTGTTGTAATATGCCATCAAACATATTCTATCAGGTGTTTCACTGAGATCAAACAATAATGCATCAGTAGGAGAATTGAAACCAATGTAATTTAAGATTCTGACATCTGTATCTGTATATGTCTCTATGCATGCCAAAATGAGTCTCATTACTCTGATCAGTAAAATGCATGCTGGGTCATTCACATCTTTGTATGTAGCTATAACAGATTCAGCTGTATCCACCATATATTTTTTTGTAGGCCATGTTCCTGCCTTTGGTCCTGCTAACTTTGGAAAATTCAACCATTCTGGTGGGATTTGTCCTTCTTTCCCAAAAAATTGTCCACTCTCTTCTTCTTGCTACTGGACAGTAAACTGTATTAATTTTCAACTGAATAGGTGCTTCCTTCCATATTTTCCTGCACTCTTTATTTGCATCCAACCATCTATTCCTCCATTTTGGATTAGCTTTCTCAAATAATTCTTTGGTCACATTGATATCTTCTTCATATTCTAGATATTTATTTGGAGGTAATCCAATCCTTGCCATCTGATAATTTTTTATACTTTCCATGATCATGCATGAAGGTATGCCCAGTCCATCTGCAGCCCAATGATGTTGATCGGGATTTATCCCTTTATTTAAAGCAAATGTGACAATCTGCTCTTCATATTCATCATGCATTTTTCTAATTAAGTCCATTCTGGACTCTCTGTTTGTCAACAATTTCTGGACAAATTCCTCTGAATATTCTTCTTCTGGTCTTTTATTTTCTGGTTCACTGCCATGTTGACTTCTCTCATCATTTCCCACTTCATAATCTTCTGTATATGTAGTCTCTATCTGTGCTTCTTCCTGAACTTGTGGCTTTTCCAACTTTTTCTGTAGCTCTTCTATTGTCACCATCAAACTTCTGTTCTGAGTTGCCCATATCTCTCTTTCTGCTATCCATTCACTCCTTTCCTTTTCTAATTTTGATTGGCAATCACTTTGTTGGCATACAAAGCAACAAAGGAGTCATGCACAATACGGCAACAAGGCCAGATCATTTTTTCCCATAGATTATGTACAACCCAAGTGATTTTAATCACTACACAAACATTGTAAATCCCGTTTTTGGTAGATTAGACTCTATTTTGTGCAAGCCGAGGAGTCCTCGAGCTTGAGGAGTATTAGAAGTACCATCGTACCAAATTTCATAATTTTTAGACTTCAATTGAGCCCTCAAATAAGCCCTGGAACCTAAATTTTAACTAGGCCGGACACTAGGTCTGGACAGGGCCAAAAGCTAGTCAAAAACTATAAAAAGAGCTAGAGAGCTCATTTTTGAGGTTAGATTGTAATTGAAACGAACTTGTAAGAGCATTTTGAAAGTAATCTAAAAGCTCCATTGATTCTCACTCTTTGTCTTGCCTTGTGTGCGCGTGTGTGTGTATGTGTGTGCATGCTTGTGTGCTTCTCACTCACGCACTTGTGCCGCCACTTGCTCGAGGTCTTCATACCATCCTCACGTCTTCCCGGATTGACATTAAAGGAGGTGCTACTCATCACTGAGCTACACCAAATTTTGGCGCCGTTGCCGGGGATCGAGCTTTGAGGACGAGCGTGTGATGGTAAGACGTAGAGTTGATGCGTTGGAGTTGTAGGTATTTTCTTCACTCTCATCGGTTTTCTTTTACTTTCTTCACCATCTTCATCATCATCATCACCATCTACCACGTCCGTCTCCATCATCGCGAAAATTTCAGTTTTTTGACTATATCCCCATCTCCACCTCATTTCCCTCATTTCACTTGTGAGAGAGAGCGAGAGAGCGAATTTGCATGCGCTGTTTTTGCATGTTTCTTGAGCTATTTTGCAGGTTTTTTGCTGTACCATCATCCCCAGCAGTGTGCGCAGGTAGGACAGGCTCTGCACAGGTCCCGGGACGACAACCTCTGTCTATCGCGACAGACAGAAAATCTTGACATTTTGTGAATGCATGATTAGCACTGTAACCTACACCTTGAGGGCACTCTAAATCACTAGAAGTTTTTCAAAAATTTGCGTTTTTTCAGTCTATTGCGACAGACACCGTCTATCGCGACAGACACCGTCTATCGCGACAGACACTGTCTATCGCGACAGACAGAGACCCACGACAGACAGCGTCTATCGCGACAGACACCGTCTATCGCGACAGACAGAATTTCACGACAGATAGCGTCTATCGCGACAGACACCGTCTATCGCGACAGACAGAAATCCGCGACAGATACCAACTATCGCGACAGACACCGTCTATCGCGACAGACAGAAATCCGCGACAGACACCGTCTATCGCGACAGACACCGTCTATCGCGACAGACAGAAATCCACGATAGACACTGTCTATCGCGACAGACACCGTCTATCGCGACAGACAGAAATCCGCGACAGATACCGTCTATCGCGACAGACACCGTCTATCGCGACAGACAGAAATCCGCGACAGATACCGTCTATCGCGACAGACACCGTCTATCGTGACAGACAGCCCCCACGATAGATTGTGTCTATCGCGACAGACACCGTCTATCGCGATAGACAGGCATTTTCGGCAAAAAATTAAGGAGTGAATTTTTGGAAATTTAGGCTAAATTTTGGGCATATTTGCACTTTCATGTACTCATCTACTTACGAAGGCCTTAGAAAATGCATTAAAACCCCGAAAGGTTCTGTTTGTCTAGTTAACCCCCTAAACCCTGAACGGTCATAACTTTTTCATACGAAATCCATTTTCTGAGCTCTAGGGCTTGTCGGAAAGCTCGTGACATATACTACACGCCCTCAACTGTTTTTTATGAGAATAACGCGTTCATTTTCAGATAGGATCTTTGGAAGTTGACCCACAGAGGGGTAGAAACACCAAGGGAGCTCTAGAGGAAATTTCTAGCAATACAAAAGGGGGAACAAGGGTCATTAAAAAAGTGTCTGAAATAAATTGTCTGTCAATTGAAAGATCTACTTGGAGCTAATCTTGGGATTTATGCAGGCCTATTGAGAAGCAATTGAGAGCATCCAAGCAAGGGTGTTGCGCACGCTTGAGAATCAACTTCTCGAGCACTAAAGAGCAAGGTTCGGCAAGAAAGGTCGGAATATTCTCAACTCCTCTTCGTCAATTCCTAGCTTAGGCTAAGAGCGATTAGAAGTAGGAGCAAGTCAGGGTGACGATAGGCCACTATCAAGTTGAAGACTACCTAAAAACTCAAGTTCAAGCTAAAAACTTAATCTCTGTACTGTCGACAACGTAAAGGAAAGAACCTAACGTGGAACGATCAACCTGAAAGTACGAAGAACATGTAAGTATTCGTGACGACGTAATAACAGACAAGACTTTAAACACGAGGAATAACTAAAAAGAATCAAGTGACTGGTACCAATTGATCGGCAACGAGGTTGTACTCTAAAAAAATTTTTTTGGGCTAATCCGTTAGGCATATGAACCTTAGATCAGGACGACACCTAGCAAGGGAAAGACAAAGCCTTAGATCTTCAGAGGCTAGTGTCAATCACACTGCAAGGTCTTGGGCCCAGCAGTTGAGTCGCCACTCTCATTACCCTAGCTCTGATACCAGTGAGTCAGAGATGTCTCAAGGTATGGACAGACCTACGGGAAGTTCAGGTGTGCCCTACTTGTACAGGGTAGAAGGCCCTTACAAAACACAGTTGGAATACCTTAGGACCAACCGATTAGGTGCGAGCATCTATGAGGACGGCCTAGGAAGATCAGTGGTCCAGATTAAAAACCCTGACCAATCCATAGGACTAGAGCACCCAGCTGTCAAGTTTGAAAACGGTGCATACCTGGACAAGGAAGGAACCATATACGTAGTCACCAGTCATCCAGAGAGGACAGATGAATTTGGAAATGTAATCTCAGAAGCGGACTTAGGTGACTTGGAACAAGGAAACATGGGAGTGGAACCTAGAACCCCTCGAGGTAAATCAGTTCTCACTAGGATTATCACGCCTGAGTGGGTCCCCCAAGATAACAAGTGCATAGATTTGCTTCTCAATCGAGAAACGGACGAAGCCTTTTGGAGATATAAACCGGATCACCCAACTGATATAGGAACAATCATGATCTATGAGTTTAAGGATCCAGATAGCCCAGGTAGAGTGACCTACTTAGACCCCACTTCGGAGAGGATCTTTGTGGTGACAGAAAATGATAGGCATGCTTACACTTGGAAGGGCGAATTCATTTTCCCCCAACCAAGATCAAATGTATCCTATGGTCACCCAAGGGCTGGAACTTCCCAAGCTCATGGTACGCAAAGAGACAGAAGTAGAGAGAGACCAGAAGTAAGTTTTGCCAACCCAGTGGGCAGAGAAAGAACGGGAACGGAGACGAATAGGGTAGAACCTGAGATGCTTAGAGCCCACAGGAACCAAAGAAATGTAGATGGATTCCCTCTACCGAGGCCTAGAGAGCACACAAGAACTCTGAGACCCACCCAGCTAGTTAAGTCCATGAAGAATTACTTTGACGGCACAGGAGATCCCTATGATCATGTGGCGGAGTTCAAGCAAGTCTTGAGAGCTGAACAAGTTGAGGATCTATTCACGCAGTACAATGCCTTCGGTCTAACCCTGAGGAATACGGCACTTACATGGTTTCAGCCATTGGATGAGCGCCAGTTCAGGAGCATAGACCAACTCCTAGAAGCATTTATTATTGAGTTCTCCAAGAGTGGCATAAGACACAACACCTCCTCACTAATTCACAGCTTCAAGCAAACCCCTCAAGAGACTGTGAGACTTGCAGGAAGAAGATTTAGACAATATCTTGAAAGGTGCCCTATTTCGGAGCTACCCACATCTGCTAAACAAGTAGCCTTATTCCTTGATGGACTGCTGAGTCCAAAATTGAGATCCTACGTGTATCTGAAAGACCCTAGGACTATAGAAGAGTGTGTACGTATATGCATTGACATTGAAGATAACCTAGGAGAAGAGCTAGAGCTGTCCAAAATTTACAAAGATTCAGACAGTGCATCTAGTCACTCTTCCACGCAATCCACATCAATTGAGGAACTCGCAGAGAAAGTGGCCCAGAAATTAGGAGTAACTAGCAAACAAATCCCAAGGTTTGCCCCAGTGAAAAGATGCTATACATGCGGTGGTGACCATATGGCGAACGTCTGTCCCATTGTGGCTCAACCCCAAGTAAACCCTAGTAGCCAGTACTGCACCATAGAACGGAGATACACCAACCACACCGCACAAGATTGCCCATACAACAAGCAGGCGGTTAGGCAACCCTACCCTCAACCCTACCAACAAGGCAGATACCAGAACCAGTACCCTCCACAACCATATGGCAGGCCACAACAAAATTTCCAACCTCAATATCAAAACCAACAAAGGCCTCAGCCTGTGCTAGCACAACAACCCCCAGCCCCAGCTAATGTGATTCCAGTAAAGTATGCTGTTGCAGAAGAAAACCTGAATAGAGCTATAGTCCCTGTAACATCCTTGATCTCTGAAAATGACCCAAGTGATCATAGCTTTGATTCTACCCATGTGGATAGCCCCCAGGCTTACTACATGCAGTCTCCAGAACATGGTGAGTCCTACTATAGTGAAGAGCCGAATGAACCTAGTTGGGAGTCAGATTACACGAACGTCATGTATGCAAACCCCAACCCTAGGCCTCAACCTAGGCAAGTAAGACCTCCATTCCCAAGAGGACCGTGCTACAGATGCCAAGGAGATCACCTCATTCGTGATTGTCCCTTGCCTCCACCTACACAAACCCAGTCCGTGACTATCCAAGGCTTTTGCCAAGACTGCGGAAAAGAGCATCTCTTACGAGATTGCCCAAAGAACCCCAATAGCATGCCAAAAATCACCCCTATCAACGTTGTTGGGTTAGTGGTAGACTCCTCAGGAAGTGTCACTTCCACTGCACCAGTACAGGTAGTCACTAGGGCTCAGGCATTGCAGCAAAACCAAGGGGTAGGCCAGGAAAAGAGCCCAGATGCTAGCGATACTGAGAGCCAAAATAAAAAGAGAACAAGAGCTTGGAGAGATAGCCGCGAACACATGAAAAGGCAATGGGCAAAGAAGATGAGTGAACTTGAGGAAAGTCTACGAGAAACCAAGGCTAAAATCATAGAGATCACATCTCAACCGCACTCTCACACATTCCCACCGCTACCATCCCCATCACCCTCCATCCCTTCACCCTCTAAGACAGCCCACGTAACCCACCCACCACCCCAAACAGGATCGGTATTAGCTGATCCCACTCCCGAAGACATAGACATGATGCTTAAAGCATATCAGGCCAGAATCCAAGAAGGGCCAAACGTCACGAATCATGACAAGTGCTATCCTAGAGCTGACCTAGAGATAGAAAGAACCAAACTATGCGCGAAAATTCCCACAAGACATCCCATCTATTTACGGGGAACATGAGAGTGCTCAGTCTCATGAGAGATTGGACTTTGAGTCTAATTCCATACAAGAGTTACCCCACTTCACAGGCCCATGGGAAGCAAAGTCCACATGTATGAGAGCACCCACAGTCATGGTAAGGAACGACGACTCAGTCATACCAAGGAACACGGAGGTAGTAACGAACACCAAGGTGCAACGCGATCTCACTTTGGAAGAACTGCCTGAGGATAGACTAAACGCGCGGAAATGTGCAGCCAGTCGAGTAACTGAAGTTGCAAAACCTCATTCCTGGGCAGGATCCCATAGGACAGTGCCAGAAATTCCCTTGGATAAGATAGGAGATATGTGTGAAGGCGAAGAAGGGAACACCTATCTTCCCATTACCTACCAGGAGTACACTACCAAGGCAATTTTGGACTCAGGTGCAGGAGTTGCAATTACCACCACCTCCTTATGGAAGCGTTGGGGCAAGCCAGCACTCAGGCCAACGAGGATGAAATTGCAGATGGCCGATGGTCACATAGAGAGACCCCTAGGATTGCTAGAAGGAATAACTCTCACCACTTGTGGTGTTGAGTTTGAGCATAGCTTTGCTATATGTGACTTCAGCAAAAATCATGCTTATGAGATGATTTTAGGAAGACCATTTATGCGACAGTTGCAAGTGGTACAGGATTGGGGAACCAATTCTTTGTACTTGCAGCACTTAGGTGTTACGACCAAAGTCAATCTCAACGATTATTCTCATAGGGATGTACCTCCTATCCAGTGGAATCCCATCCATAGAGCCAAAGATGATACGGAATCCGTGCATTCCATAGGGTCAGGATCCTCATGGATGCATGAAGACACCCACTTATGGATGTGCAAGGTAGCAGTAGAAGAAGAGAAGAGAGAGAAAGCCAGAGAGGTAGGTGCGAAAGAAACCCATAGATCAATCCAAGACCCAGCCTATGCACCTGTAGTTTTTCCAGACGAAGAATTTGAACCTCACGGTTGGGCAGAAATTTTAGCAACAATGGATGTAGCCATCAATGAAGAACAATGGACACCTCACTGTGATGAGGATGGCTATGACATTTCAGTCTTCTCCATAGAGCCAATCATGGGAGAGGCAGTTCTAGAAGAATGCGAACCTAGCCCTGATGCATTTGAGGATGCAAGTGACTCCGATCTCGAGTCAATTATTATGGACCCACCATTTGCATCAGATGAAGAATACTTCCATGAAGTAGAATTTCAACCCCAGAGGCATGGAGAGGTTACGACTAATGTAAGATTAGCAACACATGTGACCCTGACGGAAGAAGGAAAGAAACGAAAGAAGAGAGAAGCCTCACCAAAAGAGGAAGAATCTTTGTTTGAGGTCCCAGAAAATTTTAAGAAGTATGAGATAGATGACAGGAGAGTCATGATTAGAATGCCTAAACGAGAGGCACAATCAGGAGAGGCCTATGATAACAAAGAAACCACCAAGAAAATAGTAGTGGCCCTAGAAGAAGGAGAGGAGAGATGTACGTACATAGGTCATGACCTGACAGAAGAAGAAGAGCATGAATTGATTGCCTTGCTAAGAGAATACAGAGATGTATTCGCTTGGAGTTACAAGGATTTGAAAGGGGTTGACCCGGACATATGCTCACACACCATCCCCATGACCTCAGATGCCAAACCCTCTAAGCAGAAGCCTTATACATATAATGATAATTACGCCGCGAAGATCAAGGAAGAGATAGATAGACTGGTTGAAGCTGGATTTATCTATGAAATTGAGCACACTGAATGGGTATCCCCCATCGTAGTGGTGCCCAAGAAGAATGGCAAGCTGCGTGTGTGCATTAACTTGAAAAAGGTTAATGCCGCCACGATTCGAGATAACTATCCGCTTCCCATCACAGAACATCTCTTAGAAAGAGTGGCAGGCAAGGAAGTGTACAGCTTCCTTGATGGATTTTCGGGCTACAATCAAGTAGCCATAGCTCCAGAGGATCAGCATAAGACAGCCTTTGCCACAGAATGGGGTATTTTTGCTTTTAGAGTAATGCCATTTGGGCTTACCAATGCACCAACTACCTTCCAGAGGTTGATGTGCCATGTGTTTAAGGAGTTCCTGAGGAAGAGTTTAGAAGTCTATGTTGATGATCTTTGTGCTCATTCCAACATTAGGCAAACCCATATTCCTGAACTCAGACAAATCTTTGACAAATGTAGAGAATACCAAGTCTGCCTGAACCCAGAAAAGTGCGTTTTTATGGTCAGGCAAGGCAAGATTCTAGGACACATAGTGTCAAAGAATGGCATATCTACCGACGAAGAAAAAGTGAGAGCCATAGCAGAGCTACCTAGGCCAAAGAATGTCAAGGAAGTACAAGCTTTCATGGGGCATTGTGGTTATTATCGACGATTTATACACATGTATGCTGTCATTGCAAAGCCCATGTACGGACTTCTGACAAACTTTGAGTGGACGGATGAATGCGAGGATTCCTTCCAGGAGCTTAAACGAAGATTGTGTTCAGCACCAATCTTGACCACACCAGATTGGAACAAGCCATTCCATGTTCATGTGGATGCATCCAATTATGCTATTGGATGTGTGCTTGCACAACCTACTGGTGAAGGTAATATGGATCTTCCAATTGCCTATGCCAGTAGACAATTGAATGCGGCTGAACGGAATTACACCACTACAGAACGCGAAGGATTAGGCATGGTATATGCAGTCAAGAAATTTAGACACTATTTGCTTGCAAATAAGTTTAAATTTTTCACTGATCATCAGGCATTGTTATATCTTGTAAACAAGCCATGCAATACAGGAAGATTAGTAAGATGGTTTCTCTTGCTCATGGAATATGACTTTGAGGTTGTGGTAAGAAAGGGTAGGACTAACTTGAGAGCAGATCACCTCTCTAGGCTCACATCAGGAGAAGCCCCACAAGGAGTGTCAGATGACCTTCCTGATGCTTACTTGTTTAATTTGGAAGTGGTGCCGCAGTGGGCCAAGCCAATAGTACCAGTATTGACATACGCGCCTAATCATCCCGTGGTGAACACACGGAATCGAGAGATCGTAAAAGCCCAAAAGTACCATATCATGGCAGGTAGCATGTACAAGCACACAGATCAAGGGATCTTGGCTTGTTGCGTAGAAGAGGATGAGTACGCTAAATGGTTGCAATTAGCACATGTAGGTGCGTTAGAGCAACACCATTCAAAGCAACGAACGTTGCAGACTCTAAAGAGATTCGGAGTGCATTGGCCAACTATGGAAGCGGATGTCCAAAAGTTGTGCAAGGAATGCCCAATCTGTTGCACTAAACCACCGGTGGAACATGCCACTCTCTATCAAGTATCCATTGTGCCAGATTGGAGTGAACCTCTAGTATCATTCTTGAGGACAAACACATTCCCTCGAGACATGACTCTGGCTAGGAAAAGGAGTTTAGAACAAGAAGCCTTGGATTACTCACTCATTGGTGATAATCTATACAAACGCGGTAAGGATGGTTACCTGAGACTGTGTGTCCATGAGAGTGAATATCTTAAGATCTTGGAAACTGCTCACCAAGGTGTAGCAGGAGGACACTTTGGACCAGAGCGGGTGATCAAGGCAATACTATTTGCGGGGTTCTGGTGGCCTACCCTTCACATGGATGCACATACCTATGTGAAACGGTGTGATGTCTGTCAGAGGACTCAGTATCCTATACGCAAAGATGAGATGCCACTGAAACCTATGATGGGTGGACGTGCATTCTCTAAGTGGGGAATAGACTTCGTAGGTCCTATTAATCCCCCAGCTAAGGGTTCTCATGCGGAATACATCATTGTGGCAACAGATTATCTCACCAAGTGGGTAGAGGTAAAAGCTACAACCAAGAACGATGCTCAAACAACTGCCAAATTCTTGTTTGAGAATGTATTCACAAGGTACGGGCTACCTATAGAGCTGGTAAGCGATAGAGGCACTCATTTTTTGAACGAAGTGATTGAAAACCTACTCCAAGAATTCTTGGTAATACACAAGAAGTATGCCCCTTATCACCCTCAAGCTAATGGACAAGCTGAGAGCACTAATAAGATTTTATGCAATGTACTGACGAAATTAGTGAACACTAAACGCTCTGACTGGGACAAACAGCTACACCATGCTGTTTGGGCATACCGAGTTGCCTACAAAACGGTACTCCAAGCCACCCCCTTTCAGATGGTATTCGGTCAAAACGCTGTGTTACCTTTGGACTTCTTGATCCCTACATTGAAAGTAGCACAAGAGCACGAATGGACAGGTCATGAGCTCTCCTCTAGGATCTTTGACCTTGAACGATTAGGGGAAACAAGACTGAGAGCCGCTGCAGGAATATATGCAGCCAAGAAGAGATAGAAGGCATATTTCGATGCCCATGTGAAGGATAAGGGCTTGAAAGCAGGAGATTTAGTTTTAGTTTATACACTAAAACAACACGCCAGGAAGCTAGAAAAGAGAGGCTACGGACCTATGATCATCAATAGGATCTCCACGAGCGGAGCAGTACAACTAGCCACATTAGAGGGTGACGTTCTCCCAAACTATATTAGCGGTTGCAGAGTCAAGTTGTATCAGGAACCCCTCACGGAGGAAATGCTCAGCCGACTCAACACTGCTAAGAAACGCAAAGAGGAAGAAAAGCGCATTCGAGAAGAGGCTCAAGCAGAGGCTTTAGAACGCATCAGAAGGATGAAGTTACGCAGACAAGGCCGAGATATGACTACAACAGTCGACCATGCAGATCAAGGATATCCCATGGCCATGTGTGAAGTTGCAGGAACAAGCTCGAGTAGAATAATTGATAGACGTCCTTTCATAACCATAGATATAGGACAAGGACAGAGTGCAAGGACCGTAAGAGCCTTGATTGACTCAGGTGCCGCCACTAGCGCTGTTAAATTGTCTTACTGTCAAGAGTTGCAGTTAACTGTCAATCCTGTGGAAGCATATCTCATAGGATTGGGAGGCGTGGAAACCCCTTGCATGGGCGAGGTGGAACTTCCCCTCTACATTCACGATGAGGCAATGACCGTTACTTCTCCAGGTTTGGGTCAGTCATAGTCGAGTTACAGTAGAATTAGACAATGGAGCACTCAAGGAACTAGGAAAGGCACAGACTCCTGGTCCTTCCAGGGGTACACATGAAGATGACCATGCTGTTCTTGTTCAAAACCCTGTGTTGCAGAGGAATGACATTTGCAAAAAAGGAGTCAGGGATGCAACGGATCTCCCTTCTTTTCCAAAGGCCCGAAGGAGGCAGCAACCAAAGGCGGATCACAAGCAGAAGAAGCAGAGTACTACCTATGTCCGAGATCAAAAATACCTGCGCAGCAGAATGTCCCAGAAAATAATCCAGGTGTGGGTGCGGAAAGGCGAACGACCGGGTGCACCACCGTCAACTACGCGGGCAAAGCCTCTTATTAGTAACCAACAACACGACGCTAATAAGACGTCTTTCAGAAGTTCTTCTGCTAAAGTAAAATCTATTTGGGTGCCCAAGAAGTCGATGAAGGCAAGCCCACAATCTAGACAAATTTGGGTGCCTAAGGCTTGCTTGAGGGCACAAGTAGTTACGCCAAGGCCACAACCTATGCAGCATAACCCTTCTACGAGTACAACCAGAATTCCCTCGTGCTCAACACTTAGGAACACACCAAGACCCATGGGCATGCATAAAATCACTTATAAGTGGGTCCCTAAAAGGCCCCATTCCCAAACGGCGACACCGACACAGCTCTCTAGAGTCCCTACGAAACCGAAAGCAAAGCCCATCCACTGCATTTGGCAGTCTAAGACCTGTAATAAACCCCCCGACCCCGATTTGTAAATTCACCCCACTTACTAATGGCATTAGTCTCCTAGGAATACACAAACGTTAACTACACTCACTGTCTTCGTGCACTTACTAACCACTAACTCATCACCTGCCTCATGTTAATGTTGTAACGGGGACAGCAACGGATTTATTCTGTCCATTACGATGTTAACACATGCTTCTATATTCTCACAGAATCAGAAGACAAGCAGTAAAATGGCAGAAGCGACAGGTTCGGGCTCACAAGTAGGAATACTTACTGCGGGAATTGATGTGGATAGTATACCCGTGGATGTGCCCCCGACGGAACGACCAGTGGAGATGCTACACCTTTTGCAACTCCCGGTGCCAGATCCACCTACAGGCATCACGGAAAGAGTTCATGCCAATTCTCATTGGTTCAATGGCATGCCCGGTCCATTAGGTGAGGCCAAGTATATCTGGGAGTCTAAATGCGAGTATGACAGATCATGGGTGCGATTCCAATTTTTCTCCAAGGAGTTCGAGACTTTACAGAACACCGAAGATCTACAGACCATATGGCAACGAGCAGGATTGGCGGAATATTTTGAAGCCCCACTACCTAAACCCGATCTCCTCCGATGTTACTATTTGGTCTCCACATTACAAGCTAATGAAGATAAGGACCAACCCGGATCATTTGTTCTCCCCTCATTGCTGGGCAACAACGAGTTGAAGAGATTTGAACTTACTGTGGAGCTGGTGAGTGATGCTTTAAATATGCATGGCACGCATGTACCCTCAGAAAAGGATGCTCTCGTTCCCACCAACATGAAGGATAGGAAACTAGTGAAGCTGAAAGACATGGCAGCACTCACCCCAAATGTGTCCATCCCTCTCCGAATGTGCATGCATCATTTCGCCTTCCCCGGTCAAGACCGATTCACGCAACCACACAAGAAGATCTGGTTTGCTCTCTACTTGGCGGAAGCAGGTGCGTTACCTATTAAGCTACCAGAGTGGATTATAGATCAGTTGTATGAAGCAAACAAACGGGCTTCTAGGAAATTAGTGGTGAACGGATGCTGTGCACTCACACGCATCATTTACCGATGCTTGGCATATGATGTCCCCATTGAGCGTGCCTTAACTTGGGCACAATTACAAATGTTTAAAAGGCTCAAGACATCCACACATCAGTCCAAGCGCATGAGGGGCGCGATCCCTTGCGTCCAGACACGGGAAGTCCTGACTACTCCTGAGGCATCACCATTAAGAGAGGGCACTGTACCTCCCTTTACCATTAGGATACCCAGGTCGGAATCTGACACTACGACACAACCTACCCCATCGGCTCCTCCTGTTACACCTGAATTTGAATTTGCTGCCACTGGAGACGCTGAAGGACTGGACCCCCAGGATTTCGAAGCATTCCTACAAAGCACACAATTCTCTGATGTAGAGTTTTATTCAGAGGCAGAGGAGCAGGGCACATCCTCACGAAGAAGAAGAAAGTCTACAGACGGTAGACATGTCCATTGGAGTGACGCTCAGCAAAGTCAACAACACGGACACCCGGAAGAAGAAGAAGCGTATGAAGAAGAGACCACTAAAGCCCCAGCATATACAGCAGAACTCCGAAGGCTGTATCAGATTATGGAAAGAGTGCGATCGCAGCAGTTACTCACTGAACAGAGCAGCAGAGTACTTATGACTCAGTTGTTGGAAGAAGCGGGAGTTGACTCAGAGTACAGGGAGGGTCTCTTATTGATGGCAGAAACATATGGAGTTGTAGAAGCTGTGCGCACTGCCATTCAGAGGCCTTCAGTTCAATATGACCCACGAAGGTTCCAGACACGACCTCGCTCAGGAAAAAATATACAAATTCCCGTTACAGTTGCAGAAGAGCCGACTACTACACCTGAAACTATCAGAACAACCTCCCAGACAGCTAGCCAACAGCACCCAGCCACCCATGAGGAGTCCACCGAACCGCTACCACCTACTCCCCCACCATCACCTCCTAGAAGAGAAACAGTAGAAACCACATCGACTACTCAACCCACCGACCCCACCTTCATCTTCCGTACTCCGATCTCCAGTGCCACCCTATTCTCTACCACTGATAATCCTATCTTCGAAGACAACCCCAACACTACACAATCCGCCGAACCCCTCCTAGACCCTGCCCTAGGGCAACCATCCCCAACGCCCTCAGCCACGGGTCATCCTGACCCTAGATCCACATTCATGGGCTTCCCTGCTACCACGCAACCCTTTCAGCCCTCCTCAAATTTACGACCCCAACCCCCGATATCCCTCTCTCCATTTCTACAATCCCTCCAGGACATCTTTGCTAGGGCTTTTGAACCAGGCCCTCAACCATTCCCTGTCTTTTCAGCTCCCCACCCCACTTCACATCTATTCACCACTTCCACACACACACCACCTACCATACCACTGTATATGGCAGGCCCCACACTAACACCCACTCCTGAAGGGATGGACATTTCACCACCCACGGCACCTCCACCCACGGTTTCACCTCCTCCCATTCCCCCTCCACCAATTTCACCCACACACACAACTTTCGTAGACACATCATTCACTGTCTCCCTTCCCCAATTCCCTTCCCATGCATCTTCCACGGTAAACACCCCCCACTCATCTATAGGTAATGCACTGGACACCATGTTGGCTTGTATATCAAATTTAAGAACAGATTACATTCAGCTCCAGCAACAAAACGCACGCCTGCAAGAGCACTCAGCGACACTACAGCTCCGCCTTGCGGTACTAGAAGAGGAGAACGCTCGCCTCCACACACAGTTCCAAACCCTCCAAGACGCCCATAATATATTGGAGGTACAGCTACAGAACGTAGATCAGGAAGCGGTGCAGATGGTAGAAGGTCACCTACGGACACAGCTGGAACGCAACTCAAAACTTCAGCGAAATATGGCGCTACTTAAATGCCATCTTGCGGCTGCTCAGGAAGAGAACAGACGTCTGCAAATACAAAATCAAGAGAACCTGGAGGCAGCTATTGAGAGCACACCGGGGGCACCCATCAGCCCATCCAAGTTTCAAGCAGTGACCCCCGATAACATCAAGATTATATTGGAAGATTATGCCATGCTGCTCGAAGCACATGATAAGCTATCGGAGGAGCTAGGACAACTGAAGCAGGAACACCAACAAGGACCAACAGCTGCCCCTCCAACCACCCCCTCTACGGCTTCACTTCTCAACGCAGAGACCATAAAAGATCTCCAGGAACAGGTAACTGAATTGCAAACACGCCTACTACAATATGAGAGGCCATCTTCCCCTCCGGAGGCTCCCACGGACGAAGAAGTTGTGCAAATTTCTGTGGAACAAACGTTTGATGAAGAATATGATCCGCAACCATTCCCAGGAGGCCAACAAACAGAAGAAGCGCAGGACACGTTTGAGGCACCACGGCCGCCATGGTTACGACAAGTGGAGGAAATAGGGACCTCGCATGAAGAGCGCACCGTAGTGCAAAATCAGGCCATGAGGGTCATAGAGGAGACTGTGTTACAATCAGCTTACTTCAAGAACTTGTCATCGAGACGCCTGATTCTCTCATCGGAACTCCAGTACAGGCCATATTATATTATCTTGGCTGATTATAATGCAGAAATACAAAGAGTCACGGGTCAGATTCCTACTTTTGCGACCCAATTTCAACCCGAAGACCTTCCTCCAGAGGTGCGAAAAGGCAAGATTCGTCAACCAACATGGCGGCAGAAACTTTTAGAGACCTACCCAGAAATGCTACGCACATGGAACAACGCGCCGTTGCACCTCCTGTACAACCCATGCTACGGTCCAGTCCCCCGCCGCAGGTCGTGGAAGGCATTTAATATCAAGGTACAGAACAATGCGCAATGCAAGGAATGGCTGAACTACCCGTACATCGCGCCACCACAAGGACCACCATCGGTAGCATATATGATGGGGACCATTCGCCACTGGATGCCGCGCTTGAAGCCCATGCAAGATGTAGCAGTGCAAATGATGCTTAAAATCTTAGATATGATGCAAGTAGTGCTGAAGACCTTTAGAAATGCAGCCGCACCACAGGTACGTCTTCCGGGGTTTAGCAATGGAAATTACGACTTGGTGTATGACATGAGCACCACCCCCAGTATCCGTGTGGCTTACGCTTGGCATGCACGCATCAAGTACCTCCTCGCCTGCTACAAACAGACCTTCGAAGAAATGTTCAGATCAGGTTTCTGGGAGTACCACTCGGAGATTTTCGCACCAAAGCCGACACATCTGCTTCAACTGTTTGCTTGTGAACAAGCAATGTATTCAGAGTACTACACCACCCCACAACCAGAAACCCCCGGTGCAATAAATTGGGAGGCATTGGAAGCCGATCTAGCAAGAGGCTTGAGGATAGGAGAACATGAACTGGCCACCAATGTCATCCAATATTACATCGACCACCCGCGCGAACAAAGGTCTGTCAGGGGCGACAGACGCTAGGAAGGGGGGAGTGTTGGCATACAAAGCAACAAAGGAGTCATGCACAATACGGCAACAAGGCCAGATCATTTTTTCCCATAGATTATGTACAACCCAAGTGATTTTAATCACTACACAAACATTGTAAATCCCGTTTTTGGTAGATTAGACTCCATTTTGTGCAAGCCGAGGAGTCCTCGAGCTTGAGGAGTATTAGAAGTACCATCGTACCAAATTTCATAATTTTTAGACTTCGTTTGAGCCCTCAAATAAGCCCTGGAACCTAAATTTTAACTAGGCCGGACACTAGGTCTGGACAGGGCCAAAAGCTAGTCAAAAACTATAAAAAGAGCTAGAGAGCTCATTTTTGAGGTTAGATTGTAATTGAAACGAACTTGTAAGAGCATTTTGAAAGTAATCTAAAAGCTCCATTGATTCTCACTCTTTGTCTTGCCTTGTG
The DNA here is from genome assembly GCA_020310875.1 of Ceratopteris richardii. NCBI lineage: Eukaryota > Viridiplantae > Streptophyta > Polypodiopsida > Polypodiales > Pteridaceae > Ceratopteris > Ceratopteris richardii. The sequence continues at coordinate 33,188,081 of CM035429.1, read as the reverse complement.
TGCGCGTGTGTGTGTATGTGTGTGCATGCTTGTGTGCTTCTCACTCACGCACTTGTGCCGCCACTTGCTCGAGGTCTTCATACCATCCTCACGTCTTCCCGGATTGACATTAAAGGAGGTGCTACTCATCACTGAGCTACACACTTCTTTCTTTTTCCATATCCATATGCAACTTGTTATAACCCCTCATTGATGTAGCAGCATGTGTACTAGCCTGTTTCTCTAGCTCCTTGGCCTCCTTCAACTTTGTTTGCAATCTCTTGATCTCCTTGTGTAGTTCTTGCTTTTCCTCCTCTGTCATCTGAGCAGTTTTACTTTCTTCCTTCAACTGACCTTCTTCCATTAAGAGTTTGTTGATCTCCTCATTTGCTCTGACTATGATTTGATATGAACTTTGTAAAGTTCTATATCTACCTTCAATCTTCTTCAACTCCATTTCCAATTTACTACTCTATTCTGTCAGTTTTGCACTCTTTTCTTCGAGATATTGAATTTTATTTTGTTGTTGTACTTCCACTTCTTCCAAAGAAATTATTCTATGTGTTAGTTCTTCATTCTTCTCCTTTACCATCCTCAATTGTTTTGTCAACTGATCCTTTTCCCTTGTATGCTCCTTAATGATATTACTGCCTTTTTCAAATTCAGACTCTACTACCATTCCTGAAATGATCATAGTCCTGCTTGAAGGTCTGAACTGCTCTATATTGCTCATAATGATTTGGCAAGCAGATCTTATATTTTTAGGTATTCTTTCCATTCCAACTTCTATTTCCATCTGTTTGCTTTCTATCTGCTTATTTTCTTTGCTCTCATCCGAGTCCCCTCCATCTTCCCCCTCATACTCCATGACCTGAGTTTTTTGTTCTCCATGACTTTTATCTGTTTCTATTTTTTCTTGATCTGTAACTTCTTCTTCCTCTTCCAATATCTGATCTTCCTGATCCTCATGTCCTGATGTTTCTTCAGTTACCTTTACTTCTTCTGCCTCTTTATTCTCCTTCACTTGTTGCTCCTTTTCAAGGAAATGTACTTTGTTTACTTGTACTTCCTTATCCTGAATTAAAGTTGATTCAATTTCCTCAGTAATCTTTATCCGATGAGTACTTGTCTGCTCTTTCTGTCCTTCTTCTTGCTCATCTATGTCCATCAGATCCAACTCCTCTTCTTGTCCTTGATCTTTTGTGATTGTAATCTCCTCATTATTATTCAAATCAGAAAGTACATCCTTTATGCTTTGATTGATCTCCTTTTCTGTAACTCCTACTTTTTGAGTATTCTTCTTTTCCATTATTTCCTCTATTTCCTGAATTTGATCTATCCCATTCTGTTTATTGGCTGGACTGCATATCTGTACTCCTTTTTCTGCTTCTACTTTCCCTTCATCAAATTTAACATAAGTTTGTTGTGAAGGTTTTGTCCATATTGGTTTTAATCATGAATCTATTAATCCACAGCTGAACTCCTTTCTCACTTCACCCTTCTCTTCCAATATTACTGTTTTCCCTTTCAACAACCTTCTTTCTTCTTCAGGGTTGAGTTGCTTTGCTATTTCTTCTTGGACTTGCATTCCCTGTGTCTTCCCACTCATGTCTTCTGGTGTTTTATTTTTTCCAATGGCTTGTGTGATCACATTGGGTGTGCTGGGAACTGATAAATTCAAACTTTTTAACTTTAAAAACTTTCAATGTCACTTTCAGAGTCTGAGGAGAATTGTGAGGATCCTGCTATTTCTGGTTTTTCCAGTCTTGATTCCTCTACAACAGTAGATTGCTTCTGCCTTTCTCCCCTTGTTACTTCCTCTTGCTCTGTTATGGTTACAGATTCAACTACTGATTTCCCTTTACTTTTCTTGGTTAGCCTTTTCTTCTGATTCAACTACTGATTTCTCTTTACTTTTCTTGGTTAGCCTTTTCTTCTGTACAAGTTTTTTCTGAACTTTCCTTTTAGCTATCACTGTGGTCCTTGTTCCTGGAGGTCCTTGTAGTTCTTTGAAGTATGCTAATAGCTCCACTTCCTTCTTAACAAATACTTCCTCAGTCTCAACTGCCATCATTTGATCATGAAGCTCTTCATAATGCTCCACTTCCTCTTGAACCCAATCTGTTGCCTTGCAAGAATAATCTTCCAGCATCTTTTGATATTGTGCCTCATATATTGCTCTTTTGTTATTTCCTTGAGTGAGATAAGTATATAACTGCTCTTTGCTTGTTTGAGGTGGATGAGGATCACTAGAAGATTGGACCTGCTTCTGAGCAGCTTCATGCTCCTCTTTGGTTACTTCATCCTGCTCCAATTCAACCTTCCTTGGATCCAACCTCCTTTTCTTTACAGGGACCACTTCCTCAGATATAACCTTTCTCTTCATTCCTGCCCCCCTCATGCTAGTTTGTCCTTCTGCTTCTCTCATAGACATCTTCCTGAGAGGACTCTTAATTCCTGTCATAAGACTTCTGAAATATTGTGCCTCTAGAGCCAGCTTCAACTGATCTTCCATTCCCAGTACATGATATATAATCCTAGTTAGAAACTGAGCTCCATTCATATATTTTTTCTCCTCTCGGTGTTTTGCTTCTTCTTTCAGCTGTTCATGTATGTATGGTGATACATCCATCATTCCAAAGGGTTTGGTTTTGTCCTTATTGTTAAACATAATCAGTGTGACTGATTTGTGTGGCATGGTATATCTCGGCAAGTTTGGAAAGCAAAAATACTGAAGAAACATCCTGATGGCATACTCCTCCTTCTCTTTTCCCTTAAAGTCAGGAAATTTTGAATATCCTGTATAGGTTTCTTTATTCTTTTTCACAAAGCTATGGTCAAGCTTGGTTCCCATTGGGTAGAATTGTAAGGCTGCTATGATATGTTCTGCTTTTATAGTAATATTCACCTCCTGATTATCTTTGTTCTTGACTTTACACCGGAAATAAGCATCATTACCTTTTCCAACTTCCATCAGGCTGTTCATTACCTGTGCCACTCTTTCAAAATCTATAAAAAAGATAGGTTCTTCCAGCAATTTATGTAACCTAACTGCCTTCCATCTGTTCTGATTGACTGCTACCCTTTGAAATCTGTAGAACTCTTGACACAGCATTGTATATTTGTATCCCCCTACTCCCACTGTGAATACATGCTGGCCAATTATGCTTAGGGTTTCCTTGAGCTCCTTCACCACCTTTTCTGCCTCTGGAATATCTTGCTCCTCAGTAGACTCCAGGTCCACCTTCTCTACCACAGCTTCACTATCCAGGAACCAATGTCCCCTAGACAGAGTGACTGATTCTGCTTTGAAATCATGAATTGATAACTCCTTTGCATTCACCATTCTAGGGAAAATATAACACATAAAAAGAAAGAACTCCACCCACATGAGTCACATAAAATAAAAAATAATAGTTATTTTGAGATGAAATGAAAGAAGAATGAAAATAATCTTTTTATTAAATTCTGTCTTCTTTAGAACACTCAATTAAAGTGACTATCACATGCGTAGCAAGATGTCTAGTGCACTCCCCTCTTCTGACAGCTCTCATCCAGGAAGAAGATGATTTTTAGAAGAAAAAGAATAAAATGAAAAATAAACAATAAAAAATACAAAAAATAAAGAAATCATAAAGAAAATAGAATGGTCAATACAAAATAATAATTAGAAACCTGGTACCCTTCTACCTATATCTTGCCTTGTGCTTGTTTTTGTTTTTTTTTAACTTATAAAAGGAAAAAATAGATCATTTTTCTCTCTTCTATAATTTCTCTCTTTTCTCTTTTTCTCTTTTCTCTTTTTTTTTTTATTTTTTTTAATAATTTCTTCTATTTCTTTTCTTCCCCTCCTAATTCTCTTTTTAGAAAAATGATAAGGTAGAATATTTTGTCCTAATTCCCAATATGCTATGATTTTCTTTTTTCCAACCTTCTGATCTGATTCTGAAAAAATTCTAAATTCAGATCAAATATAGACGGTCTTTTTTCCATTGAATCAACTCTGATTTCTTTACCCAATAATATTTGACCTTAATTGTCTTTATTTCAGGAAGAAATCCATCTCCTTCAGATAAGCAGTTTTTTGAATGTTTTGGCCTCCATATCCATTTTGTTCTAGAATTTTGTTCTGATGAGCAGACCTTAGGTATGCTTTGTTTCCATATCCTTCTTGTTCTAATGCTTTGATGCTTCAAATTGTACCATGGTTGCCACCTTGCTCCTGTGTGTCCATCCCCCTTTGCTCTTTCAAGTTTTTTCAGGTTTTGATTAAATGAAGCTTGATCATTTAGTATTTGTATTGGTAATGTCTATATGTCTTCCATTGAGAAAGTAAATCCTTCCATGTCTGGGTCATGAACATCCTGTTGAACTTCCTGCTCTTCATTACTCAATAAGAATATTAAAAACCTTTTGTCATTTATTGTCAAATTAAGCTTCATTTTTTCAAAATCCAAAATTACTTTACCTTGTTTGAGCCATGGTTGTCCCAAAATTAATTTTTCAGTCATCAAATGGTCTAGCCATTCTTCACAATCTATTTTCATATATTCATTATTGAACCTAACTTTAATAGACAGTGAAGACATGCTTTGAATCATTTGTCCCTCCAAAGTTTTGATAACAGTTCTGCTTTAGTTTCTTTTTAGATTGAATTTATTCGACAAAGCTAAACTAATCAGATTCACTTGTGCACCTGAATCTATCAAAACCCTAATTTTTTCATTTTGATAATCCATTGTTATCACAGGCAAATGTTCTTTTTGTCTTAGAGGTGTTTCACACAAACAAACTTCCCTATGATCTTTGGTTTTTCTTATCCTTTCCTTTGCTTCTTGTTGAGCCTCTTTTCTAATGTTTTCTTCTTCTTTTTTCCTGTTTTGAGCTTGTTGTAACCTTCTCCATTCAGAAGTAGTTAATGGAAGATCATATCTTTTAACTCTACATCCACTTATGAAGTTTGGCATGATCTCTCCATCTATGTTAGCTAATTGGATAGCTCCACTATTACTTATCTGATGTATAATGTACGGCCCATGTCCTTTTTTTGAAACTTTTTTTTATGTTCTTTGACTGTGTAAGCCAAAACTAGATCTCCTTCTTGTAAATCTTTTTCTTTTATGTGAACATCATGATAAGCTTTTTGTCTTTTCTTGTCCACATATATACTCATAATCGCTTGGAGTCTAGAAGCTCCCAGTTTTTCCAATTCTCCTACTCTCTCAGATAATTCATGTCCAGTCCAATTGTAGTGACTACCCACTTTTAATGTTGGAATGAGGAATTCCATAGGTAGAACTGCATTGTCCAGCTAACAGCATAAAATGTCTGCTTTGTAATACTAAGTGTGTATTGTTTCCAAATGTTCTGCAAGGTCCCATGGTTAACAATGGTACTAAAGTCATGGCCCACTCAGGAACACTTTCTACTTTGAACAAATAAGTATCCGGAAGGTCATCATCTAGAGGTGAACTGGGTTCTTTAGACTGGATTCTAGACAAATGATATGCTCTCAAATGTGTTTTTCCTTGTCTGACCACCACCTCAAACTCAAACTCCATTAGTAAGAGGAACCATCTGACTATTCTACCAGTGTGGCAAGGTTTATTTACCAAATATAGTAAAGCTTGATGGTCCACAAAGAACTTAAACTTGTTGGCCAAAAGGTAATGTCTATATTTTTTCACAGCAAATATCATTCCCAACCCTTCTCTTTCAGTGGTTGTGTAATTTTTCCTGGCTGAATTCAATTGCCTACTAGCATAAGCCACTGGAAAATCTAATTTGCTTCCTTCTATTGGTTGTGCCAATACACATCCCAAAGCATAATTTGAAGCATCCACATGAACATGAAAATTTTTATCCCACTAGGGTATTTTCAGAATTGGGGCTGTAACCAAACAAGTTTTTAGGATTTCAAAAGCTTGGTCACACTCCTTGGTCCACTCAAACTTTGTAATTAGGGCATATAAAGGTTTGGCTATGTCAGCAAACTTGTGTACAAATTTTCTATAGTACCCACAATGTCCCATGAAAGTTTGAAGTTCCTTTATATTTGTTGGTCTTGGAAGTTCTATTATAGCCTTTATTTTCTTCTGATCAGTTGAAATTCCATTTTTAGAGACTATGTGACCTAACATTCTTCCTTGTATCACAAAGAATACACACTTTTCTGGATTTAAACATACTCTGTATGTTCTGCATTTCCTGAATATATTCTCTAAATCTTGCAAATGATCTTGTCTTTTTAATGAAAAAGTACATAGATCATCTACATAAATTTCCATCACACTCCTCAGGAATTCCTTGAAGATATGACACATCAATCTTTGAAAGGCTGCTGGGGCATTAGTCAATCCAAAGGGCATGACCCTAAAAGCATAAATTCCCCATTCTGTGGAAAAGGCAGTTTTATGTTGGTCTTCCAATGCTATAGGTACCTGATTGTATCCTGAAAAACCATCTAGAAAACTATAAACCTCCTTCCCTGCAAGTCTTTCTAGAAGGTGATCTGTTATTGGTAATGGATAACTATCTCTTATAGTTGTTGCATTCACCTTCTTCAAGTTAATGCATACCCTAAGTTTCCCATTCTTTTTTGGTACTACAACTATAGGAGATATCCATTCTGTATACTCAATCTCATAGATGAAATTGGCAGCCAACAGCTTGTCAATTTCTTCCTTTATTTTAGCAGAGTATTTATCATTGAATGTGTAATGTCTCTGTTTGCTAGGTTTTGCATCAGGTGTAATAGGAATCTTATGCTCACAGATTTTAGGATCAATTCCTTTCAAATCCTTGTAGCTATAAGCAGACACATCCCTATAGTTTCTTGCCAAATTTCTCAATGCCTCTTCTTCTTATTTTGTCATGTCATGAGCTATTACAATATGTCTTTCTTCCCCATCTTCCTGAGTGATCATGACCTTCTTAGTTTGTTCCTCATTATCATAAGCCTCCCCTTTTTTCTTTTCCCTCTTTGGTTTCATTTTCAGAAGTAATCTGTCTTCTACTTCATAAGTTTTGAAATTTGCTGGTACATCAAACTGTTGATCTTTGTTTGTTTCTTTCTCCTTTTTCTCATGTTCTTGGTTTTCTTCTATTTCCTTGTGTTTGTTTTTCTTATATTTGCCTAAGATTTTATCTTTTATTGCATCCTCAGCTTTTACTTCTTCCAAATATTGTGTTTTCCCTTTTTTTAATATCATTTCCTCCTCCTGGTCCTCCTCTGTTTTTGACACCTTTATCATTTGTATTCCAATGTGAAAAACATCATACCCTTCTTCATTTTGAGATTCCACTCCTACATACTCATCACTGGCCAGATCCATGGTAGCCAAAATTTGGTTCCACCCATAGGGCTCAAATTCTTCATCTTTGAATTCTTGTGGTACATAGCTCCATAGTCATGATTTAGTTTCATTATGGTCTTCCATCTCTGATTCTTCACTTAATTCTTGATTTTGATGTATTTTATACCATTCTTGAGGAGATATGTCACAATAATGCCCATTTCTTATGTTCACTCTGGTTATTCTTCCTTTACTCTGAAGGTACAGGCAATCATTACCCCAATCTTGCACAATTTGCATTTGTCTCATAAATGGTCTTCCTAGGATAATTTCATATGAAGTGGATTGTGGAAATTCAACTATGGCAAAGGTATGTTCTATTTCTATTCCACATATGTCCACAATGACCTTTTCCCATATTCCTAGGGGTTTTTCTATGTGTCCATCTGCAAGTTGCAATCTCATTTTGGTGAGTATTAATTCATTTTTTCCCCATTTCCCCCAAGTTTGTTTAGTCATAATGGCCACTCCTGATCCACTATCCAGAATAGCTTTGGCATGGTTTTTACCAAATTGTATTTTTAGGGTTGATTTTCCCTCTTCTCCTTTACAATATCCTCCTATCTTATCAATGGGAATATACCACAATTCCTCCAATTCCTGCAGTTGAGGATGAAGGTTTCCTGATATTGTTTCCCATTTTTTCACTTTGTTCTGTAAGTGAGGATTCTGTTTTATCAATTCTTCCAATGTGGTGTGATATAGAATTGTACATTGTTTATCTATATTCACCTGGAATGTTATTTGTGGGTTTTCTTCCTGATTAATATTTCCTCTTGTTCTTATTGCCTCAGATTCCTCAACTGTTTTTTGAGAATTTTCTACTTCCCCCAGTTTGAGTTGTGCTTCCTGTATGATTTGTTTACACTTCTGCATCCTTTCATGTTCTAAGTCTGGCATAGGATAAGCCATTACATGATCTGTAGCACTTGGTCCCTCTTGAATTCTTCCCTTGTATGCTTTTATCATGGTGTCCAGACTCTGTGAGTTTCTTATCTCTGACTGGGTTTATGTCTTTTGAGAGGAAGTACTGTTTGACTGTTCCCTATTCTCCTCTTCCAAGTTTCTACCCATTCTTTTTTTCCTTTTCCATTTCCCTTTTTGTCTATTTTTCTTCACTTTTGAAACTGATCCCTCATTTTGTTCCTTAGTTGTTTCTTGTTGTTTAGCTTGTGCCCTTGTTATAGCATTTATATTCACTTGGTCAATGTCACTCAATTCTTCTTGTTCCATGATGTTGATTGTTTTCAGTGGTATGTTATTAGATGTGTTTTGCTGTTTTTGAGGATTTCTTGGACAATCCTTTATTAAATGTTCCCTGCCACAATCCTTACAATAGGCTCCCTCTATTCTTAATGTAGGAGGTTGTGGACAGTCTCTAATGAAATGTTCTCCCCCACATCTATAACAAGTTATCTTTGATCCCCCTTTGAACTGAGGTTTTTGATTGGACATATAATTATTGGTTATATACATGAATGTGGCTGTATCCATCTCAATTCTCCCATTTCCCAAATCTAGGGCTTATAGTTCTGGTTTCCTCAGTTCATATCCTTCCCATTCTTCATGATATCCTTCATTCCATTGATAATCTTCCTTGTATGGTGATCTTATTCTTGAATTTCCCTCCTCTATTGGTGTGTATTTAACTGGTACCACATTTGTTGGTAATGGAGGTTGTTGCCCAAGTACAGGTCTTGGTTGCTCAACATATCCAGATTCTCTTTGACTTGCATAATCTCTCTCCTTAATGGGTTGTTTGTTGTAAAAACAGTCTTCTCTAGTATGATTTGTCCATTTCCTCTCTAGTGTACAGTATTTGAGTGTTTTCCTGTCTTGCAAGTGTTGTGGTTTTTGATATGGACATTGTTGTACCAAATGATTTTCTCCACAATTATAGCATTTTTTATTTGTTGTTATCTTGGTATTTATCAGATTGGTTTTAGTGCTGACTTCTAGGGGCTTTAGCAATGGCTTGAGCCAATTCTTTTGTTGGTGGAATTTTATCTTCATTTGCTCTAGGTTGATCAAATGCTAACAGGTCTTGACCTCTGTTATCTTCCAAATCTATTGCCTCTTTCACACAAGCTCTTAGGTCAGGGCATCTCCTATAATACACTAGGGTTCTCAATTGGGCACTCCTTAATCCTTCTATGAATAGGGATACCTGTCTTGCCATGGAAGGTACTTCTTCTTTGGGACATCTGTCAATGTACTACTTGAATCTCCTAGCTGCCTCTCTAACATTTTCATCTTTTTGCTGCTTAAAGCTATGTATAGTGTGGCTATGCTATGTTTTATTCCGGTCTTTGAGAATTCCCCAATGAAGGCTTCTAGAAAGGATTCATTATCTAGATACATTTCTTTTCTTAAGGGAATGAACCAAGATAATGCAAGTCCTGTTGGGTTAAACCAAATGCTTCAAATTGGACTTTGTAATCCTCTACTTCTTCAGCTCTGATTAATTGCCTAAATTTTGCAGCATGAGCATGAGGATCAGAATATCCTTCATCTTGATTTTTCATGCATTTGGCTACTTGATATGGTCTAAGCATTCTACCCTGATTTTGCCAATGATGTCTTCTTCTTAGTGGGAAATCATTAATTCCTTCTTGTTCCTTTTCAAAAGAATTTGGGGAAGTATGTGTTCTCCTACCTTGTGATTGTTCACCATTATTGTGAATTCCATGTGGTCTTGGCAAATCTGATTGCCCTAGGTTCTGTTCCCAAGGTCTCTTGTCTGCACATTGCCCTAGGTCATTTGAATTTTCTGGGTCTTGTGAGAAGATGTATACACATCCCTGTCTATCCTCATATCTACCATCTTTGAATTGAGCTACTAGTGTTATGTTCAGGGGAACTTCTAAGTTTCTCAATCTAATGAGAAACTGATGCATTCCATCCTGATATACATAGGTTCCAAACCTATTTGTGTACATATATTTGAGGATGTTTCTATAATCCCTAGTTTCTGTGGACTCATTTGTTTCATTTAAATTCTCCATGTTGTTTTCTTGCCCTAAATCCCTTTCTTGCAAATCCCCTTCCACTGGCTCTATGTCTTTCCTTCCCAGTTCTTGCTGGGAATGTGTGTACAATTTGTTACCAGACCTCAGGATCATTCAATTAATTTCCACGATTCTATAATTAGAATTGTGTTTTCCACGATTTTATGCTCAAAATCGTCTTTATTACGATTCTGTGGTCACAATCGTGTTTTCCACGATTTTTTGTGTTCAAAATAGTGTTTTCCACAATTTTATGAATAAAATCGTGTTTAACACGATTCTGTGATCAAAATCGTGTTTTCTAGGATTTTGTGCTCAAAATCGTGTTTTCCATGACTTTGTGTTCAAAATCGTATTTTTCACAATTTTATGAGTAAAATCGTGTTTATCACGATGTTGTGATTAAAATCGTCTTTTCCACGATTTTGTGCTCAAAATCGTGTTTTCCACGACTTTGTGTTCAAAATCGTGTTTTTCACGATTTTATGAATAAAATCGTGTTTATCACGATGTTGTGATTAAAATCGTGTTTTCCACGATTTTGTGCTCAAAATTGTGTTTTCCACGACTTTGTGTTCAAAATCGTGTTTTTCATGATTTTAGAATAAAATCGTGTTTATCAGGATGTTGTGATTAAAATCATTTTTTCCACGATTTTGTACTCAAAATCGTGTTTTCCATGACTTTGTGTTCAAAATCGTGTTTTTCACGATTTTGTGCTCAAAATCGTGTTTTTCATGATTTTGTGATCAAAATCGTGTTTTCTACGATTTCGTGATCAAAATCGTGTTTTCCACGATTTTGTTCCCAAACAATCGTGATTGCTCACAATCGTAAATAACACGATTTTCTTATGAAAATCGTGTTTAGGGAATCGCGATTTTGTCCTTTGTTTAGAGAATCACGATTTTGTGTCTAACTACAGAATCGCGATTCTATTCAATTTTTTTAAAAAATTTTCCAAGTATTGATTTTCAAATTTTTATTTCTTCTATAGAATCGTCTTAACTATTTTCTAACATGCAATGAAAGAGTTTTCTAAAATCTTTTTATTTTCTTACAGAAACTTCAAAAATCAAAAATCGCGATTCCGTGTTTTTCTACTATTTCCTACTTATTTGTGCCTAATGATCATGAAAATTTAGAGAAATGCAAAAAGAATGGTATTGAGGCCCTTACCTTGCTTGCTTGATTCAAAGAGTCTCCAAAACTTTTGGCTGCAGAAAGTTGCGATCCTGTTCCAGCACTCTCTCTCTCTCTCACTCAAAAAATGACTTTTTTCTGAAATTCCAGACTTTTATAGTGTCCACAAAATCGCGATTCTGTACAATTTTCACTGATTTTCACTTTTTCACTTATCCAATTTCATTCTTCAACAACTTTATGGTTTTAATCCTCAAATTCTTAATTTTTCATGATTAATCACTCCCATTATCTTTTGGTGAAAATCGCGATTTTGTGCCTCAATTCCACTTCTTCCACTTGATACTCAATTCTCTCTGAGTTTTTTGAGCTTGACTTCCTTCACTTATTGAACTCAATGAGATCTCTTACAATTACTCTTCTCCAAAAACCCAATTGTACTCAAACTTCCCAAAAAATTTTCTCTTATAGAAAATCGCGATTTTGTGTAGAGAATCGTAATTTTCCTGTACTTACTATTTTTTGTAATTTTGAGTATTCTTTTCTCTTGTCTCCCTTTAGTCCCCTTTACCAATTCTAATTCAACTGTCACTTGCAACTTTACATCATAATCACAAAATTATTAGAAAATCGTGATCCTATGCAGAGAATCGTGTTTTTTCTAATTTTCCAGTTTTTGGCAACTTTTTTGCTTTCTTACCACCTGGTCTCTTCCACTCTTGTCAACAAAACTTTAGTCCAACTTCCTAAGGAGAAAAGAAATTTGTTTGATTGTTTTAATGAATTTTATGAATTTTTTTAGTATTTTGCCCTAAATTAAGGTAAACACTTCACTTAGGGTTTCTTGTTTGGTGATCTATTGATCTTGTGTTCCTTGATTGGTTATACTCTCCTATACTTTGGCTATCGAAATAGTTTATGAGCAAACTTTCCCAAAGAAAATTGTGTTTAAGAAATGCAAATGTCAATTTTTGCAAAGATAAACTCAAACATTTCTCTTTTCAAGATGCAATTCAGCTTTTCTCAAGATTATTACTTTGACTTGGTTACAAATGGATCTTATCTACTTGCATCTAGCTACTTAACTTGACTTTTCCTTAATGCAATCTTGTCATCTTCCCAAGATCAACAATTTTGCTTAGTACTTGATCAAAAAGCACTCTACAAATGCAAGAATAGACCCATTTTACCTTATCATCAGCTTTCTTGATTCAGTTTTTCACACACCTGCACATTACGTCCAAAAAATGATATGAGCAACTATCAATTTGCAAAAATCTCAACACTTCTTATTCTCAAAAGATTATCTATTGCTTTCTTTTCCCAAAAGACAAACAAAGAAATCTACCTTTTCATGTTTACATTTCTTGATTAAAGAGTATTACCTTTTCCATGTGTTCAATACCATCACATTAGAAGATCCAGCAAGGTCCAACTTCAATGAAGCTTTTGATATACTCCCCGGCAACAGCGCCAAAAAATGTTTGTTATTGATCTTTGGAGTTGTCCTCTCCAATTATTTAGCATAAAGAATTAACAATACATCTTTATTTTGTCAATCCTGGAAGTATACATGAGACCACAGCCCCTTCTACATGATAGAATCCAAGAAATAAGAGGTAAATGGCTGAATTTCTGAGAATAATGAAGATGAAGAGGAATTTCTAGGGTTTGGATTATCTTGAGCAAATCTCCATCATTTTCCACAATCTTGGTGTCTAAAGCATGTTATTTTCTCAGAAGAATACAACCATGAAGTCAAAACTTAAAAATGTTACCTGTAACCTTTAGACGAGACAATCGTGATTTTGTAAGATCAGACGATTTTCATCTCCAGCACCATTCTTCATCAATTTCTCACTCAACATATCAGTAATCAGCTCTCTTCATACACATTCAACAGAAATACACAATAGAAGCTCACAAATCTGTTGGTGTAAATCAAGCCTTCACACTTGGCTTTGATTTGTAGCTTGAAGACATCACATATAGCTTGGATTAATTCTTGAAGATTGAGTCATAGAAACTCATGCTTATGAGTTCTCATTTTTTACCCCTTTGTAAAAGTCATTGTGACTTGGAATATTTTGTAATCACACCTACTTGAGAAAGTCGTGGAAATTTGAATGTTGTAATGGAGAGAATATCTCCCTACTTTTAGTAGAGATATTCTAGGGAGTCTAAGTTTGAATTTGAAATTCAAATTAAGCTTCAACTCCTATAAAACTTCATGCAAAAAGTCGCGGGTGTCCATCATCAATCCCGAGGCTATTCTGTACCATTCTTGAGTGTGTAAGGCCTACTCCATAGCCTACACCTCTGAGTACCATTGTGCTATGTTTATCAAGCCAATGGGAATGTACATTCATATGATATAATACATATACTTACATTCATCATCTCTGTTTTGTCTGAGTGATCTACTTCAAGTCTGTCAACTTCCAAGGAGCATTTCTCAGTGCTCACTGAACCAAATCAAGAGTTCTATAGCTCATTGGAACAAGCTCAAGGTCTTTTACAAGCATACAAAAGCTCAGAAGATTTCATTCAGCCATTTGGGAGAAATCCGCTTCGAAGTGCTCACTGGTCTGTGTCTGCAGAGTTCCTAAAAAGTCGGGGGTAATCAGAATTTTGCTAAACTTATTTCTCAGTGTATGGTTTATCAATTTGAGTGATTCCACTTGTGATTGGTAGCTTATTAAGGTACTTTAATACTCCCAAAAGGAATTGTTTCAATTTTAAGTGTGCTGGTCACACTGAGCATAACACTGAGCAGGTGTCATTACAGAAATAGTAAGTTTTTTGGATTTGTGAAGGAACCAAGTTGTCTGTTTTGATTTGGTCATTACACAAATCATTTGCAAAGTACATATATGGTTTCTTTGTGTCATTTGGAAGCTAAGCAAGTGTACTAAGCATATCTGGAGCCAAAGGAGGGCAGGTGTGAATCGGTTTTGCAGCATCAACTCATTTCTTGAGTGCATCCAACCATCACTCCCAACAAAATCTCCATGGATACACAAAGAATAGACTCATAACTCAAAGAAATCACACAAATGATGGAGAGTGTTAATCTCCAAAAGAACAACCTATTCTTGAAATTAGAGCACCTCTATATCAAGGATAAGTTTAGACTCCTCTTAATTTAGAGAACAATCACTAACTTATCAAGAGATTGACTATTCTGGAAAAATCAAATTCTAAGAAAAGTGTGCTGCAGATTAATCTTTGATTGACTAACCATTTGTGTAAAGTTTTTGATAAACCTTTGTAGGTTGTGTCGCCTTAAGGTTGCACACCTTCTCCAACTTAAATCTCCTCAAATGATTGAGTATAATTTGAGAAATGACTCAAACACTTTACCTATGTGTAAAACTACTTCTCTGTAGTAGCGACTTTGACACCTATAACTTCTTAGCTATGGTTCTCCCAATGTCAAACCCGTTTGGTCAAATGCTTTTAGATGTAGATAGCTTATCTCTCAACTTAGATTTTGAGCTATCATTTGTGTAAAACTTTACACTGTGCACTGAGCACTATCCATTTCTCTGAACTCGAAATCTACGCGTGTTTCAGAAGACTGTGAACATTCTTTACATATGAATGTTCCTACACACAATTCTCTTAGCCTGATTAAAATTGGAAGCTGAAATTTTGTACAGAGGTTGATCAACTCTAGACTTAGACTTGTACAAAAGCATTCCACAGAAGATCTACCACAGAAGGAGAAGACACAGAAACTTCGGGCGCAAAAATTTTTCTATTCTTCAGAAAATTACAATTGAGTTATGAGAGAGACTTCTTCTCATTCCTATGAACTCTAATGAGTCTTACAACTTCCAAATACACTATTCTCATACTCTCTTACTGTCTCTCTTTCTGCCCCGACATTTTTCCAAAGTATTTATAGGCAAATATGTACAAGCTTATAACTAAACAAAAATATAAGTGATCTATGTCTTGACTAATGTACATATGTGTACATATCATTCATCCTGTGAATGTAACCACCTTCTTTGCTTCAAGACTTGATCTTATCTCCATCCTTTGTCTTCCATACTTCAATTGGTGATTGGTTTGTACCAACAGCTCCCCCTCAATCATCAATTGAGGTTTCTCTTATCTTCTTTATGCCTGCCATGTCTTTAAACTTCTGTAACTTTGGTCCATCCAAGCTCTTTGTTAGCATATCAGCTATCTGATCTTTTGTTGGAGTATGTATACCTTCAATCTCGTTATCCATCACCTTCTCTCTTAGAAAGTGATACTGTATCTCAATGTGTTTGGTCCTGGCATGAAAAACAGGATTAGCAGCTAGATATAATGAACTCATGTTATCACCATAAATGATAGGTATGCTCTGTATAGTGTCAAAACTCTTCATGAGAGTCTTAAGCCATATCACTTCTTTTGCAGCTTCAACCATGCCTTTGTACTCTGCTTCTGTAGATGACAAAGCAACTGTATGTTGCTTCTTTGAGCACCAAGAGATTAACTTATCTCCCGCATAACACATGTACCCATAAGTTGACTTTCTATCATCTGGATTACCTGCCCAATCTGCATCACTATATATTTTGATATTTGTATCTGATGTAAAACCATAATACAAACCCTCTTTGAGTGTACCCTTAATGTATCTCAACACTCTTTGACCTGCAATCCAATGTTCTTTCCTAGGACAATGCATGAATTGAGATAAAACCCCTACTGCATATGACAAGTCAGGTCTAGTTAATGTAGCATAGATAAGACTACCAACCAAACCCTGATATTGTTTCATGTCCTTGAACTCTTCACCTCCATATCTGCTCAATTTGTGATTCACCTCCATTGGAGTAGGTGCTACCCTGCAATCATTCATTTTAAACTTGATTAACAAGTTTCTCAAATACCTTTCTTGAGTCACATACACTCCATGTTGAGTGTATGAAATCTCCATGCCCAAGAAGTATGACAAATCTCCCAAATCACTGATTTTGAACTCTTTCTCCATTTGCTTCTTTAGGCTTTGAATGCCTTTCTCATCTGTACCTGTAAGAATGATATCATCAACATATATGCACATGTAAATAAACCCATCATCACTTGCTTTGACAAGCAAGCTACTATCTGCTTTTGATACTTGAAACCCAAGTTCTTTCAAGAACTTAACAAGTCTATAGTTCCATGCCCTTGGGGCCTGCTTCAAGCCATATAAAGCTCTCTTAAGCTTACACACATGATCTGGATATCTTCCATTTCTGAATCCTTGAGGTTGCTCCATGAAAACATCATCTGAAATATAACCATTCAAAAAAGCATTCTTGACATCTAATTGACACAATTTCCAACCTTTACATACAGCAATTGCTATAAGTGTTCTGATGGTTGTCATCTTTGCCACAGGACTATAAGTCTCATCATAATCAATACCATATGTCTGAGCAAACCCTTTCACAACAAGTCTAGCTTTGTACCTAGACACACTTCCATCTGCAAATCTTTTTGTCTTATAAACCCACTTGCATCCAATGATCTTTTGGCTATTTGGTTTAGGAACCAATTCCCAAGTCTGATTTTCCATCAATGCATCACATTCTTCCTGCATAGCTTTCTCCCAATTTTCCTTACCTTTTGCCTCTTCATATGTAGAAGGGTCTTCATCTGCTTTTATCATGTAAGCATAATCTTTGGTAGCCAAAAAAGAAGTATCATAGCTATACCTTGTAGGTTGCCATTTGTGCCTTGTAGACCTCCTGAGTTCTCCACTCCTTGAGGTTTCTGGTTCATCACATTCTGGATCAAATCTTGGTATCTCTTCAACTTCAACCTGCACTTCATTATTCTTTTCTTCATCAAATATCTGAACCTTTGGTTTACCTTTTCTTTGACTCACAACTTCTTCATCATCTGTATTAATATTGATAGTACATGCATACCAAGTACCTTGCTCATCAAATGTAACATCCTTAGATACAATGAATTGTTTTGTGGATGGACTCCACAACCTATATCCCATCTGCTTATCATCATAACCAATAAACACATATTTTTCAGCTTTAGGTTCCAATTTGTGCCTTAATTGTGATGGCACATATGCATATGCCAAACATCCAAATACTTTGCAATGGTCTAATGTAGGTCTCTTACCCCACCATGCCTCATATGGTGTCATACCCTGCAAGGCTTTACATGGTAGCCTATTGACCAAATAAGTAGCTATGTTTACAGCCTCAACCCACAAATAATTTGGGCAATTTTTCTCCTTCATCATGGACCTTGCAAAATTAACAAGAGTCCTATTTCTCCTCTCTGCTACACCATTTTGTTGAGGAGAGTACCTGCAAGTAATCTCCCTTTTTATACCTGCATTCCACAAGTACTCACTGAATTCATTAGAGAAATACTCTCCCCCTCCATCTGACCTTAGTCTCTTCAATTTATGTCCTGTAATTCTCTCTGCATACACATGATAATGTTTGAATGTATTGAATACCTCTAACTTATCTTTGATCACATAAATAGTGATCCATCTGGTAGCATCATCAACATAAATCACATAATACCTTGAACCATTGATACTGAAATCCTTTGATGGTCCCCACACATCTGTGTGTACCTACTCAAGCTTCTCTGAATACATAAAACCATGCTTGGAGTAAGATTGCTTATGAGCCTTACCTAATTGACATGCCTCACATCTGTATGTCATATGTTGACCTGCAACATTAGGCAATCCAAGCACTGAACCATTGTTAATCATATCTTTGATACCTCTTTCATTGAAATGTCCAAGCCTCTTGTGCCAAAGATCTAACTCAGAGATCTTATGTCCTCCATAAGTGAACAAGGCATGACCAACATTACCTTGAATCTTCAATGTGAACAATCTTCTTTCTTTCTTCCCTGAAACAATTTGTTTATACCCATTGCTAGGGTCTTCCACAAACACTTTCATTAGCGAACCTAACTTCATAACCTTTTTCAACAATTTGTCCTACACTTATCAAATTCTTAGGAATTGTTGGAACATACAAAACCTTACTCAATAAGGTGCTACCATCCTTGGCCTTCACTGATCCAATTGACTTCACATTGTGCTTTGTATTGTCACCTGTTTGAACAACATGATTAGATACCTTATTCTCCAAATCAATCATCAATGCTATGTTACCACTCAGGTGATTGCTACACCCTGAGTCAATGTAGAAGACTCTTTGATCTTCACTCTGCCTTTCACAAGTTGCATTCATTATTAATGTTGAATCCTCCTTCTGATCTGAAGCATAATTGTAGTAGGTATTGTTATATTGTTGACTTTGGAATCCTCTACCTGCATTTCTTCCAAAGTAACCCCTACTACCTCTACCTCTGAAATTACCTCTTTGATTTCTGCCTCCTCTTCCTCTTGAATTATAGTTCTAATTGTATCCACCATTACTCTGAGTGTTATGCCAACAATCATTTGCTAAATGATTTGTCTTACCACAAATCCAGCAAGCTTTGGCTCCATCTTTGTTATTCCTGCCTCTTCCTCTACCTTTGCCACCTCCTCTTCCTCTTAGGAAGTTGGCTTGACTAGTTGTGCCTTCTTCTTCATTTGCTTGTTGCTTTCCTTTGTTAGTTTTCTTCTTGTCTTTAGAGTACATTGCATGACCTGCACTCTTGTCAACATCTCCTTTGATATCATTCTCAAAAGTTAGCATATGTCCTAACAATTGATTCAAATCAAGATTGAAATGATCCAATGAAAGTTCTCTAGACAAAATAAAAGGCTTCCACTTCTCATCACCTCTTAGTCCTGTGAGAATTTGCCTTACCAATTTATCTTCTTCAATGTCTTCATCCACTGCTCCTAATGCATCTGCAATGTCCTTCATCTTTGTCACATAATCAGATATTGATTGTGAAGCCTTCTTCTTGAAAGTAGTAAACTCTGCCCATAATGATGCCTTTCTTGACTTTGTAGTGTTTTGGAAATGCTCCTCCAAAGCATTCCATATTTCACTTGCACTTTCAAGACCTCTAATATGAGGTAGCAAGTAGTCATTGACAGCCATGTAGATTATGCTCCTAGCTTGAGCATCTCTTTTCATCCAATTCTTCAAATCTGATAATTCTTCCCTAGTTGGAACACTAGGATCTCTGAATTGTGGCTTTTCTTCTTCACCTGTAATGTAAGCTATTAAATATTTGCTCATTAGATGAGCTTCCATCCTCATTGACCATGCAAGATAGTTTTCTCTATCCAATTTCTCTATCTGAAGAGAATCTCCCATCCTTCCTTCACCTGTATATTTAATTCTTCAACCTTTATGAAGTATAAAGTTACCTTTACTTCAAACGACACTCTTTTTGTCTTTCTAGGTGTCGTATGATCTGCTTCTCAAGCTTTTCTTCCAAGCTTTCATCTTTTGAATCTTCAGGTGTCAAATTCTTTGTAGCTGCAGCAGTCGGAATCCTCCTTTCTTTAATTCTGATGCTTCCTGCTCTGATACCACTGATGGAGAGTGTTAATCTCCAAAAGAACAACCTATTCTTGAAATTAGAGCACCTCTATATCAAGAATAAGTTTAGACTCCTCTTAATTTAGAGAACAATCACTAACTTATCAAGAGATTGACTATTCTGGAAAAATCAAATTCTCAGAAAAGTCTGCTGCAGATTAATCTTTGATTGACTAACCATTCGTGTAAATTTTTTGATAAAACTTTGTAGGATGTGTCGCCTTAAGGTTGCGCACCTTCTCCAACTTAAATCTCCTCAAATGATTGAGTATAATTTGAGAAATGACTCAAACACTTTACCTATGTGTAAAACTACTTCTCTGCAGTAGTGACTTTGACACCTGTAACTTCTTAGCTATGGTTCTCCCAATCTCGAACCCGTTTGGTCAAATGCTTTTAGATGTAGATAGCTTATCTCTCAACTTAGATTTTGAGCTATCATTTGTGTAAAACTTTACAGTATGCACTGAGCACTGTCCGTTTCTCTGAACTCGAAATCTGCGCCTGTTTCAGAAGACTGTGAACATTCTTTACATATGAATGTTCCTACACACAATTCTCTTAGCCTGATTAAAATTGGAAGCTGAAATTTTGTACAGAGGTTGATCAACTCTAGACTTAGACTTGTACAAAAGCATTCCACAGAAGATCTACCACAGAAAGAGAAGACACAGAAACTTCGGGCGCAAAAATTCTTCTATTCTTCAGAAAATTACAAT
This sequence comes from Ceratopteris richardii, assembly GCA_020310875.1. NCBI lineage: Eukaryota > Viridiplantae > Streptophyta > Polypodiopsida > Polypodiales > Pteridaceae > Ceratopteris > Ceratopteris richardii. Next base: position 33,167,388 of record CM035429.1, on the reverse strand, counting down.
TGAGTTATGAGAGAGACTTCTTCTCATTCCTATGAACTCTAATGAGTCTTACAACTTCCAAATGCACTATTCTCAAACTCTCTTACTGTCTCTCTTTTTGCACTGACATTTTTCCAAAGTATTTATAGGCAAATATGTACAAGCTTATAACTAAACAAAAATATAAGTGATCTATGTCTTCACTAATGTACATATGTGTACATATCATTCATCCTGTGAATGTAACCACCTTCTTTGCTCCAAGACTTGATCTTATCTCCATCCTTTGTCTTCCATACTTCAATTGGTGATTGGTCTGTACCAACAACAAAGAGGAGAAAACTCGAATTTCAGCAGGAAACTTCTCTCTTCACTTGGATAGCATGTAAACAAATAACCAACCCCCTCATAATAGAGGAAATTGTCTTTTATACATTTTCAAGTGTCCCTTTTCACTCTTGAATTTTGGTCCTTTCCTCTATTATTCTAAAAATATGCTATCTAGGAGTTTCCAAAAACTCTAGAAAAATTACATAAGGTTCTACTCTACATAAGGAAGACTCTTCCTTATTTTTACATCAGTTACATAAATATTTTTACAAGTTTTTGACATTTAACAATTGTTTCTCATCAAAAAATACTACAAAAAATACTTCTTCCAACAAAGGGATATTAGCTTGTTGTGTGGAAGAGGAAGATTACGCAAAATGGTTGCAATTAGCACATGAGGGTGCATTAGAGCAACACTACTCAAGGCAAAGAACTTTACAAACACTAAAGAGGCTCAGAGTGCACTGGCCGACCATGGAAGCAGATGTCCATAAGTTGTGTAAGGAATTCCCAGTCTATCATATTCGACCACCTGTGGAGCACGCTACAATGTACCAAGTGTCTCTAATACCATATTGGAGTGAACCATTGGTAGCTTTCATGAGGAAGAAAACATTTTCTCAAGATATGAGTGTGGCTAGGCAAAGAAGTTTACAACAAGAAGTCGTAGATTATGCACTCATTGGTGATAATCTATACAAGCCTAGAAAAGACGGATATCTGAGACTATGCGTCCATGAGAGTGAATATCTTAAGATCTTGGAAACTGCTCACCAAGGTGTAGCAGGAGGGCACTTTGTACCAAACCCGTGTGATTAAGGCAATCCTATTTGCAAGTCTATTGTGGCCAACCCTTCACATGGATGCACATACCTATGTGAAGCAGTGTGACATTTGTCAGCAAACTCAATATCCCATACATAAAGATGAGATGCCTTTGAAACCTATGATGCGTGGACATGCATTCTCTAAGTAGGGAATAGACTCTGTAGGTCCTATTAACCCCCCAGCTAAAAGTTCACATGTTGAATACATTATTGTTGCCATAGATTATTTCACCAAGTGGGTAGAAGTAAAAGCCACAATGAAGAATGATGCTCAAACGACAGCTAAGTTTTTATTTGAAAACGTCTTCACTAGATATGGGCTACCGATATAGCTAGTAGGTGATAGAGGGACTCACTTCTTGAATGAAGTTATTGAAAACCTTCTCCAAGAGTTCTTGGTGATACACAAGAAGTGTGCCCCCTATCATCCACAAGCTAATGGGCAATCCGAAGGCACCAATAAGATTCTATGCAATGTGTTGGCCAAATTAGTGAATAAGAAACGCTCAGATTGGGACAAACAGCTACACCATGCTATTTGGGCATATAGAGTTGCCTATAAAATGGTACTCCAAGCCACTCCCTTTTAGATGGTGTTTCGCCAAAATGTAGTGCTATCATTAGACTTCCTAATACCCACACTGAAAGTAGCACAAAAGCATGAGTGGATAGGTCATGAACTCTCTTTGAGGATGTTTGATCTTGAATGGCTAGGTGAAACGAGACTGAGAGTTGCCACAGGGATTTATGCAGCTAAGAAAAGGCAAAAGGCATACTTTGATGCCCATGTGGAGGATAAAGGCTTGAAGGTCAGAGACTTAGTTTTAGTGTATACACTGAAACAACATGCAAGAAAGGTAGAGAAGCATGGCTATGGACCCATGATTATTAACATAATATCAACAAGTGGGCAATCTAATTAGTCACCTTAGAAGGTGATGTTCTCTCTAGTTACATTAGTGGATGCGGAGTCAAATTATATCAAGAACCCCTCACGGAAGAAATGCTTAATTGACTTAATACTACCAAGAAATGCAAAGAAGAAGAAAAATGAATCCGAGAAGAATCTTAGGCAGAAGCTTTGGAATGCATCAGGAGAATGAAATTGAGAAGACAAGGTAGAGATCAACCTAGTATAGATGCATATGCAGCTCTAGGATATCATATGGCTATGTGTGAGGTCTCAGGTGTAAATTCCCATGGATTAATTGACCGACGTCCTTTTGTGACCTTAGAAATAGGACAAGGAAATAGTGCAAGGACTGTACATGCCTTAATTGACTCAGGTGTGGCCACTAGTGTGGTTAGACTTTCTTACTGTCAAGAATTGGAATTAAGTGTCAATCCTATAGAAGCATACCTCATAGGATTGGGAGGTGTGGAAACCCCTTGCATGGGCAAGGTGGAGCTTCCCCTTCACATTCAAGGCATTCTAATGACAGTTAAGGTGCTAGTGTGTCAAGACGAGGATCTCACTGAGCCTCTTGTCTTGGGTCAAGACTGCATCTAGGATCATGCAGTCAACCTGAACCTAAGAAGCGAGGTCTGGGTAACTTAAAATCGCATTTCAATTGAATTAGAAAAGGAAGCACATAATGAATTAGGAAAGGCACTGTTTGGCTCCTAGTCCAAGGGAAAGTGTCTACACCTGATGATATTTTACCCAAACTTTCTGATGCCAGGTCAGTTTTGATCACCCTAAATCCACATACGCTCCAATGTGTTGTTCAATGAAATGGGAAAATATATACACAGATGGGTATCCAACTCCAGTGGTTACCTTTTGGCAAACTCCCTTCTCTCACTCTCACACATACCTATGCCTTCACACCCTCTCATGCATTCACATACCCTTTTTCACACACGCTCATTCCCTTGCTTCCACACTCTCATACTCTTATACCTACACATCCTCGCACGCTTTTACTTCCCACTCCCCTCTGTCCCTTTCCTTTTACCTCTTACACACATGCAACATACCCACTCACACCTACATTCACAAACACACACACTTGGGCACTCTCTTTCTCTCATGCCTCTTTATCCTTTCATCTCATGCACAATCTTTCCCTTACCCCTTACCCACACATATACACACTCATGCACATGATCATTTGTTCCCACATTCACCCATCCACTCTTTCCCAATGCAATTTTTGTCCAATCCATCATAGACAATTCATTTAGATTAAGCTCATCGGTTTCTATGACAGTTAACAAGTGAAATCAACGATAGATTCACCACAGAAGAGTGCAAAAACCAATATACATCACACACAATGACACTCATATGAGAGGAACCAATCATTCCAAGAAATCATGCGGCTAACGAATGTAAGTAAAAGGCCACCTTCTAAGTACGCAAATGCCAATACAATTCCAGTAGATGTAAATCTGAGTAGCACACAACCAGCTATTCTCTCTTCACCTCTTCTCTTGAATGCTGAAACTGTGTTGATATGGCAGAGCAACAAATCTAGGGACCGCAATCCCAATGCCACTGAGGGAAAAGCCCGAATAACTCTCAAGTATGTATGTAAATCAAACAACAAAGATGGGACATTTCCTGTTCTGCTCCTAGAGAACACTCCATCATTCATGTAGCCAAAAGAATGCAAAGGTGCTGGTTTCATACATTCTGTGATTCTGAGAACCCAATCGTCTGCATAGTGAAGGGACTATAGTCAAACTTTGCCTATCTAATCATACAAAGCGTTACCCATGTCGACTCCTATTTACAAACTCATTCTAATTCATATACGATTGATGAGGATGACATGACAGATGTTTTCAGATCAAGCACTTCCACATCATTGCTCAACATCATAATGTACCTACATTGGATTGGGCTCGATATTAGCAGAAAGTATCGCCTACAGCCATAAATCACTTCATGACATACCTCCGATCTTGTTGTTAATAGCTCAGATAACTATCCACTTTAGGAGTAGAGCACGAGTATTTAGCTTGAGGCCTGTAAATGATGCTCTCGTTGTATTATGACTGGCCAAGAGACAATTAGTCATGACCTTGCGGACGTCCCACGAATCAGCAACAACCCCATTTTGAAGATTCTTGCCGGAGCAGGTCCCCAACTCGGCCTGACAAGGTCTCCTATTGGTTGCCCCAATTAGAGAGAATTCCCCCTTTTTGCAGCTGGCTGCTAAAAACGCGAGCTCCCTCCCATCCTTTCCTAGTGCGTATGCGAGAGCAGATCCTGTAACACCCGCTCCGACAATGACCACGTCATATTTGTCTCGAATAGCTGGGCTTCCAACAAGGTGATGTGATGAAATACGATGTGTTTGTCGTTGCAGTCGATCTCCTTCGAAAAATGATGCAGCCGCCCAGGATAACAAAAACGGAACCCTTCAAAATCCCTCCAAACAAAGAAAAGAGAAAAAGCGCACAGATATGGTGATGATGGGAATCATCTTCGAGAGCCTTTTTCTGTGAAAAAGGTTATCTTGGTTGTGCATGAGTGTAACTTCATCGGAGTCGCCTATCTTGTTTTGCTTTGATCATGCGATATTATATGGCTCATATGCAAATCCCGATATGGCGTCCAAGCTCAGGTTATGATCTCCTCAGGTTCAGATTTGCTGAACATCTTTGTTGGTGCAGATCAATCACCAATTGAAGCTTGGAGGAAAGATACATTCAGAGGATATGAGGAATGTACACATATGTACATTAGTATAGTTATAGTTCACTTAGATCTTTGATTAGTCATAGACTTGTACAAATTTCTCTATAAATACCTTGAAAATGTCGGCGTGATATGAGAGCATATCAAAGAATAGATAGAAGTCAAGAAAGGTGAAGATAGATGTCATGAGACATGTGAAAAGTTAGTTGAGTTTCCTCTCATCACTCAACTGTAACTTTCTGAGTAATTGAAGAAATATTGCGCCCGATCTTTTCGTGTTTGCTCCGTCTGTGGTAGATCATTTGTGAAATCCTTTTGAGGATATCTAAGTTCATACTTAATGAGTCTATGGTCATAATTTCAGAGTCTAATTGTAAACAGGCTAGGAGAATTGTGAGTAGGAACATTCATATGTGTTGAGTGTTCACAGTCTTCTGAAACAGGCGCAGATTTTGAGTCCAAAGAATTGAGTAGTGCTCAGTGCACAGTGTAAAGTTTTACACATATGATAGCTCAAAATCTAAGTTGAGAGATAAGCTATCTACATCCAAAAGGATTTGGTAAAACGGGTTCGACATTGTGAGAACCAAAGTTAAGAAGTTAGGAGTGTCAAATCGACTTCTCAGAAGTGCAGATTTGGACATAGGTAACTTGTGAAGTTGATTTCTCAAGTTATACTAAACCTTTTGAAGAACTTTAACTTGGAGGAGATGCGGAACTTCTAGGCGACACTCCATACAAAATTTCATAGAAAACTTTACATGTTTGATAGGTCAATGAGAAGAAATTGTGCAGCAGACTTTCTGTGTTTTATCTTCTTCACAGAATTTTTCAACTTTTGATAATTTGGAGGTTGGACTTCTAATTAGGTGGAAGTTTTGACTTACTCTTGATATAGAGGTGTTCTAAATTCAAGAGTAGGTTATTCTTTTGGAGATTAACACTCTCCATCAGTGGTATCAGAGCAGGAGACATCAAAATCAAGGGAAGGAGGATCTCGATTGCTGCAGATTCAAGAAATTCAACAATTGAAGAACTAAAAGGTGAGAGCTTGAAGGCAAAGCTTGAGGAGGAGACCATACGACATCAAGAAAGGCAAAAGGAGTCTAATTCGAAGTAAAGGTACATATATTGTTCATAAAGCTTGAAGATTTCAATACACAGGTAGAAGAAAGATGGGAGATTCTCTACAGATAGAGAAATTGGATAGGGAAAACTATCCTGCATGGTCAATGAGGATGGAAGCTCATCTTATGAGCAAAGATTTAATAGCCTACATCACAGGAGAAGAAGAGAAGCCACAGTTCAGAGATCCTAGTGTTCCAACTAGGGAAGAGTTGGCAGATTTGAAAAATTGGATGAAGAAAGATGCTCAAGCTAGGAGCATTATATATATGGCAGTCAATGATTACTTGTTACCTCATATTCGAGGTCTTGAAAGTGCAACTGATATTTGGAATGCTTTGGAGGAGCATTTCCAGAATACTACCAAGTCAAGGAAGGCATCCTTATGGGCAGAATTTACAACCTTTAGGAAGAAGGCTTCTCAATCCATTTCAGACTATGTAACAAGGATGAAAGACATTGCAGATGCTTTAGGAGCTGTTGATGAAGACATTGAGGAGGATAAATTGGTAAGGCAAATCCTTACAGGTTTAAGAGGTGATGACAAATGGAAGCCATTCATTTTGTCTACAGAATTATCACTTGATCATTTCACTCCTGATTTGAATCAGTTGCTAGGTCATATGCTAACATTTGAACAAGATGTTAAAGGAGAAGGTGACAAGAGTGCAGGTCATGCAATGTACTCAAAGGACAAGAAGAAGAATAGCAAAGGAAAGCAACAAGCAGGTGAAGATGAAGGTACAACTAGTCAAGCCAACTTCCTGAGAGGAAGAGGAGGTGGCAAAGGTAGAGGAAGAGGCAAGAACAACAAAGATGGAGGCAAAGCTTGCTGGATTTGTGGTAAGACAAATCACTTAGCTAATGATTGTTGGCATAATAATCAGAGTAATGGTGGATATAATCAGAACTATAATTCAAGAGGAAGAGGAGGCAGAAATCAAAGAGGTAATTTCAGAGGCAGAGGTGGTAGGAGTTACTTTGGAAGAAATGCAGGTAGAGGATTCCAAAGTCAACAATACAACAACACCTACTACAATTATGCTTCAGATCAAAAGGAGGATTCAACATTGATAATGAATGCAACTTGTGAAAGCCAGAGTGAAGATCAAAGAGTCTTCTACATTGACTCAAGGTGTAGCAATCACCTAAGTGGTAATATATCTTTGATGACTGATTTGGAGAATAAGGTTTTTAATCATGTTGTTCAAACAGGTGACAACACAAAGCATAATGTGAAGTCAATTGGTTCAGGAAGGCCAAGGATGGTAGTACCTTATTGAGTAAGGTCTTGTATGTTCCTACAATTCCTAAGAATTTGATAAGTGTAGGACAAATTGTTGAAAAGGGATATGAAGTAAGGTTCACTAATGATGGAGTATATGTGGAAGACCCTAGCCAAGGGTATAAACAGATTGTTTCAGGGAAGAAAGAAGGAAGATTATTTACATTGAAGATTCAAGGCAATATTGGTCATGCTATGTTCACATATGGAGGACATAAGATCTCTGAGTTAGATCTTTGGCACAAGAGGCTTGGACATTTCAATGAAAGAGGTATTAAAGACATGATTAACAATGGTTCAGTGCTTGGATTGCCTAATGTTGCAGGTCAACATATGACATACAGATGTGAGGCATGTCAATTAGGTAAGGCTCATAAGCTTTCCTACTCCAAGCATGGTTTTATGTACTCAGAGAAGCTTGAATTGGTACACACAGATGTGTGGGGACCATCAAAGGATTTCAGTATAAATGGGTCAAGGTATTATGTGATTTATGTTGATGATGCTACTAGATGGATCACTATCTATGTGATCAAAGATAAGTCAGAAGTGTTTAATACATTTAAGCACTATCATGCATATGCAGAAAGATTTACAGGACATAAGTTGAAGAGACTAAGGTCAGATGGAGGGGGAGAGTATTTCTCTAATGAGTTCAGTGATTACTTGTGGAATGCAGGTATAAAAAGGGAAGTTACTTGCAGGTACTCTCCTCAACAAAATGGTGTAGCAGAAAGGAGAAATAGAACACTTGTTGAGTTTGCAAGATCCATGATGAAGGAGAAAAATTGCCCTAATTATTTGTGGGTTGAGGCTGTAAATACAGCCACTTATTTGGTCAATAGGTTACCATGTAAAGCCTTGCAGGGTATGACACCATATGAGGCTTGGTGGGGTAAGAGACCTACCTTGGATCATTACAGAGTTTTTGGATGTGTGGCATATGCATATGTGCCATCACAATTAAGACACAAATTGGAACCTAAAGCTGAAAAATATGTTTTTATTGGTTATGATGATAAGCAGATGGGTTATAGATTGTGGAGTCCATCTACAAAACAATTCATGGTTTCTAAAGATGTTACATTTGATGAGCAAAGTACTTGGTATGCAGGTACAATCAATATCAATACAGGTGATGAAGAAGAAGTGAGCCAAAGGAAAGGTAAGTCAAAGGTTCAGATATTTGATGAACAAGAGAATAATGAAGTGCAGGTTGAAGTGGAAGAAACACCTAGGTTTGATCCTGAATATGAAGAGCCAGAAACCTCAAGAAGTGGAGAACTTAGGAGGTTGTTGAAGCTCAAAGTCAAGGACAAAGCATGGAAGCACATCAAAAGGTGGACACACGAGGAAAGGGAGCAAGTAGGGAGCTCCAAGAAGTGTATGTCAAATTTTCAGAAGAATCCCCTACAAAAATAGTGATGTTCATCACTAGAAACCATTGTAAATACCATTATCTATTTTTAGTAACTCCATTTTGTTCAAGCCGAGGAGTCCTCGAGCTTGAGGAGTATTAGAAGTACCATCGTACCAATTTTCATAATTTTTAGACTTCGTTTGAGCCCTCAAATAAGCCCTGGAACCTAATTTTTAACTAGGCCGGACACTAGGTCTAGACAGGGCCAAAACTAGTCAAAAAACTATAAAAAGAGCTAGAGAGCTCATTTTTGAGGTTAGCTTGTTAGAGAATAGAACTTTTGTAAGAGAACTCTTTTGCAATCTAAGCTTTCCATTGTTCCTCCCTTTGATCTTACTTTGTGCGCGTGTGTGTGTATGTGTGTGCATATTTGTGTGCTTTCACTCACGCACTTGTGCCTTCACTTGCTCGTGGTCTTCATACCGGTCCTCACGTCTCCGCAGATTGACAAGTAAAGGAGGTGGTGCTTACGCTTGAGCTACACCAAATTTTGGTGCGGTGCCGGGGAGAGTGCTTCGAGGACGAGCGTTGTGATGGTAAGATCGTAGATTTGCGACGTTGGAAGGTAAAAAAACTGTCATTTCAGTTCATTTTCTGTTTTTTCCTCTTCATCTTCATCATCATCATCATCTCCACCTTCTTCCATCTTCTTCTTCATAGAAATTTCTTGTTTTTTAGTGCATTCTCACCATCTTCATACCATTTTTCATGCATTATTGTGTGGGAAGGAGTTAGGAGGTGCAAGGGAGAGCAAGCGCTGCATTTTTTTTATGATTTTCTGCTCATACGGAGCTCGCCATAGCCGGCGCTCAGAAATTTGAATTTCCCGCCAAAAAACGCGATTCTGTGATGAAAATCGCGATTCTGTGAAAATTCAAAATTTTTTGAAAAATCACGATTTTCAGTTTTCCCGCCTAAAAGTTGGTTGAAAAAAATCGCGATTCTGTGTTTTTCTCAAAAAAAAAACACGATTCTCTGCTCAAAATCGCGATTCTCAAAAAAACACGATTCTCTGCTCAAAATCGCGATTCTCAAAAAAACACGATTCTCTGCTCAAAATCGTGATTCTCACCAATCACGATTTTCAACAAAAACACGATTTTGTGAAAAAGGCGATTCTGTGAAAACACGATTTTTTGCTCAAAATCGCGATTTTCAAAAACACGATTTTGTGCTCAACATCGCGATTTTCATGTGAAAAATACGATTTTCAAAAAACACGATTCTCTGCTCAAAATCGCGATTCTCACCAATCACGATTTTCAGCAAAAAACACGATTTTGTGAAAAACACGATTCTGTGGGACAAAATCGCGATTTTCAAGTCAAAAACACGATTTTGAGAAAACACGAATTTTTGCTCAAAATCGCGATTTTCAATTCACGATTTTCTGCTCAAAATCGCGATTTTCATGTCAAAAACACGATTCTGAGAAAACACGATTTTCAGTCAAAAACACGATTTTGTGAATCACGATTCTCTGAGTCAACATCGCGATTCTCTGAAACACGATTTTGTGATCAACATCGCGATTTTCAGAAACACGATTTTGTGATCAACATCGCGATTCTCTGAAACACGATTTTGTGATCAACATCGCGATTCTCTGAAACACGATTTTGTGATCAACATCGCGATTTTCAGAAACACGATTTTGTGATCAACATCGCGATTCTCTGAAACACGATTTTGTGATCAACATCGCGATTCTCTGAAACACGATTTTGTGATCAACATCGCGATTCTCTGAAACACGATTTTGTGATCAACATCGCGATTCTCTAAAACACGATTTTGTGATCAAAATCGCGATTTTCAAATCACGATTTTCTGCACAACATCGCGATTTTCAGAAACACGATTTTGTGATCAACATCGCGACTTTCAAATCACGATTTTCTGCTCAAAATTGCGATTTTCAAAAACACGATTTTGTGATCAACATCGCGATTTTCAGAAACACGATTTTCTGATCAAAATCGCGATTTTCAAAAACACGATTTTGTGCTCAACATCGCGATTTTCTGAGTTCACAAAATCGCGATTCTCTGAAAGTTCACAAAATCGCGATTTTCTCCAAAGGCCCTGTTTGCCTGTTTTGACCCCCAGGAGCCTGAATTGGCATAACTTTTTCATCCAAAGTCCATTTTTTGAGCTCTATAGCTTGTTGGAAAGCTCGTTTCAAATCCTACACGACCTCAACTGTTTTTTTCAAGAATAACGCGTTGATTTTGAGATAGGATAATTTGAAGTTGACCCTCAGGTGGGACTAGGGAACCAAGGGGGCTCTAAAGAATTTTGAACCATACCAAAGGGAAAATTTGGACTCTTGACTAAAGCTTATGAACCTGAGATCTGGTAGACACTTAGGCAAGGATAAACAAAGCATTAGATCTTCTGAGGCTAGTGTCAACCATACATCCAAGTCTTGGACACAACAACTAAGTGGTGATCTTTTACTAAGTTCAGACACAAGTGATTCAGAAATGTCTTTTAGCATGGGAAAACCTGCAGGTGGCTCAGGGACTGCCCATCTACAAACACCGGAAGGTCCCTATAAGACACAGTTGGAATATATTCGGACCAACCAATTAGGTGCTCGCATCTATGAGGATGGTCTGAGGCGATCAGTGGTCCAACTCAAAAATCCAGATCAATCCTTTGGACTTGAACACCCGGTGGTCAAGTTCGAAGAGGGTTCATACATTGATAAGGAAGGAACCATGTATGTGGTTACCAACCAACCAGATAGAACCGATGAGTTTGGAAATATCATTCATGAGAATGAGATAGGAGACCTAGAACAAGGAAATATAGGACAAGGACCCCAGACTCCTAGAGGCAAGTCAGTTTTGACCCGAGTGATCACTCCAGACTGGATCCCTCAAGACAACAAAAGCATAGAACTATTTTTGAATAGAGAAACAGAGGAAGCCTTTTGGAGATTCAAGCCAGAACAACCTAGCCAATTGGGCATAGTCATCATCTACGAGTTCAAGGATCCAGAGATACCCGGAAAGGTTGTCTACCTGGATAACACATCAGAGAAAATTTTCTTGGTAACAGAACATGATAGACATGCATATACTTGGAAGAATGAATTGATTTTCCCCCCACCAAGATCCAATGTTTCCCACGGCCTCCAAGGAGTAGGGTCATCCCAAGCTGAGGAAGCCCAGAGAGAAAGAACTAGAGAGAGACCGGAGGTAAGTTTTGCACACACAGTGCGCAGGAATAGGTCAGGATTTGAAAATGGAAGACCTGAAAGAGAGAGATATCAAGCACATAGGCAACAAAGAAATGAACATGAATTTCCATTGCCTAGAACCCGAGAGCACCCAAGAACCCTCAGACCCACTCAAGTGATCAAGGCAATGAAGAATTATTTTGACGGGTCAGGAGATCCTTATGATCATGTGGCTGAGTTCAAACAAGTGTTAAGAGCTGAACAGGTTGAGGATTTGTTCACCCAGTACGAGGCATTTGGTCTGACTCTTAAGGGCACTGCCTTAGCTTGGTTTCAACCATTGAGTAGTCGCAACTATCACAATATAGGTCAACTGCTAGACGAATTCATTGTAGAATTTTCCAAGAGTGGTATCAGGCATAACACTTCATCTTTGATCCACAGCTTCAAGCAGACACCCCAAGAAACAGTGCGACTACCAGGTAGAAGGTTTAGACAGTACCTAGAAAGATGCCCTGCTCCAGAGCTACCCACTCCAGCCAAACAAGTGGCTTTGTTTTTAGATGGCTTACTGAGCACAAAGTTAAGATCCTATGTATACTTGAAAGATCCTAGATCCATAGAAGAGTGTGTGCGGACGTGCATAGACATAGAAGATAACTTGGGTGAGGAGTTAGGATTGTCCAAACTCTACAAAGATTCGGATAGTTCCACTAGTCATACTTCAAAGATCTCCACAGAAATAGAAGAGATAGCTGAGCAAGTTGCCAAGAAGCTGGGAGTCCAAAATAAACAAACACAGAGAGTCACTCCAGTGAATCGGTGTTATACTTGTGGGGGCGACCACATGGCTAATGTATGCCCAATGCAAAACCAAAACATTAGAGAAAGGAATGCTCCATATTGCACTATTGAGAGAAAATACACAAACCACACGGCTCAAGATTGTCCCTACAATAGGCAAGCTGTTAGACAGAATTATCAGCAACCTTACCCACAAGGTAGGTATCAGAACCAATACCAACAGCCATATTATAGACCACAACAACAATATCAGGCACCATATAGGCCACAACCTGTCTTGGGAAACCAACCACCAGCTCCAGCCAACGTGATTCCAGTCAAATATGCTGTGGGAGAGGAAAATCCAAATAGAGCTTTGGTGCCACTAACCCCATTGATACCAGATAATGACTCTCATGCTCATAGTTCAGACTACTCCCATGAAGGTAGTCCACATGCTTATTACACAGAGTCACCTGAACATAGTGAGATTTACTCGTATCAATATGAGGCACCGCCTATGGAGCAAAATTGGGAGCCAGAATACTCCAATGTCATGTACACAAATCCTAACCCTAGGCCCCAGTTGAGACAAATGAGACCACAAGCCCCTAGAGGATCTTGTTTCAGATGTCATGGTGACCATTTCATTCGTGACTGTCCCCACCCACCATCTCCGAGCCAAGGACAGGCTATCACAATACAGGCTTTTTGTCCTGATTGTGGCAAAGACCATCTCCCCAGAGATTGTCCAAGAAACCCCTCTAGCGCACCCAAGATTACACCCATTAATGTGGTAGGCTTAGTGGCAGATCCAAGTTCAAGTAGTAGCAATGTGGCTCCTATACAAGCTGTTACTAGAGCACAAGCCTTAAAACAGGATAAACCAGTAGAACAATCAGAGTCGAGTGAATCGGGAGAGCCTAGTAAGAGGAAAACAAGAACATGGAAGGATACCAGAGAGAAGGCCAATCGCAAGTGGAATAAAAAGTTATCGGAACTAGAAGAAAGCTTAAAAGAAGCAAAAACAAAAATAGAAGACATTGCATCTCAAAGCCCCTCGCATGCTGAAACTCCATCCACTCCACCTCATCCCACCCCACCACCCATTGTAAATAGACCGCAACCAGGGTCTGTTCTTGCAGATCCAACCCCAGAAGGCTTGGACATGATGTTCAAGGCCTACCAGGCTCGACTTCAAGAAGGGCCTACAGCGGCAAACCTAGACAAGAGTTACCCTAGAGCAGATTTAGAGATTGAACGGATGAAAATGTGCATGAAAATGGTAGAACAAGCTCAAGCCATACTTGAGACTAGTCAAAAGTTCAATCAGACGAACTCTATCAAATCAGATTTGCATTTCCAGGGCTTACTAGAAAGATTAGAGCAGTTGGTAAACAAACCACAAGTTTCTTTACCTCCTCAGGCTCAACCAGTTATTGAAAGAGGAAGCTCACCACCAAGGGGAGCTTATGTTCCTAATTCCACGGATGCTGGAATACCTCCTTCTATTCAACAGTACTCTCAAGAGTTCTTGCGGGAAATACAAGAGGAGAAATGGGCCAAGGAGAAGGGTAATTCCCCTCCTATTCCTGAGATTGATGATCTTCATGATCAATTTCCCCAAGACATTCCATCTATTTACGAAGATGAAGCAGAACAAGAAGACGAAGGATTAGATTTTGAATCTAATACCTTAGAAGAACTGCCTCAATTTCCAGGCCCATGGGAACCTGAATCACTCCAGATTAGAGCTCCCACAATACTAGTAAGAAATGAAGACTGAGTGGTTCCAAGGAACACGGATGTCGTGAAGAACACTAAGGTTCAGTGTCATCTCACTGTAGAAGAGTTGCTCAAAGCAAAACCTGAGTTATGGAATCATGTGAAGGATCAGGTCCCAGAACTTGAGTCCAATATGCCAAAAGCAGGCTCTAAGCAAAGGGTACCAGAGATACCTCTAGACAAAATAGGGGACATGTGTGAGGGTGAAGAAGGTAATACTTATCTTCCAATCACCTACCAAGGTTACACAACCAAAGCAATCATAGATTCAGGTGCTGGTGTTGCTATTGCGACCACCTCCTTGTGGAAGCAATGGGGCAAGCCCACATTAAGACCAACTAGAATGAAGCTTCAAATGGCTGATGGTCATTTTGAAAGACCTCTAGGATTGCTAGAAGGGATCACTCTAACCACTTGTGGTGTAGAGTTTGAGCACACATTTGCTATATGTGACTTTGAGAAAAATAATGTCTATGAGATGATCCTAGGAAGACCCTTCCTACGACAATTGCAAATAGTACAGGATTGGGGAACTAACTCCTTGTACTTACAGCACTTAGGGGTTACCACCAAGGTCAATTTGAAGGATTACACCTTCAGAGATGTACCACCCCTACAGTGGAATTCTATCCACAAAGTGAAAGAAGATTCCATCTCTGTGCATTCTGAAAGTTCACCTGATCCATCATGGCTGCATGAAGATACTCATTTGTGGATGTGCAAAGTCGCAAAGGAAGAGGAAAAACGTTTAAAGGCAAGGGAAGAAGGAACTTCACTAGGAGATAGACCGGTTAGAGACCCAGCCTACACATCGATGATCTTTCCAGATGAGGAGTTTGAGCCTCATGGCTGGCCAGAAATCTTAGCCACCATGGACATTGCTGTCAATGAGGAACAGTGGACACCTCATTGTGATGAGGAGGGTTATGATATCTCAGTGTTCATGTGTCAACCATTGCTAGAAGAATGTGACCCTAGTGATGTCATAGAAGAAGAAGAGAATGACGATGATCTGGAGTCTATTGTGATGGATAGTTGCTTTAACTCAGAGCAGCACTATCTAGAAGATATAGGAGTGTTCACCCAGAAAGAAGAAGAACCTCTCACAAGTATTAAAACAGTAAACTCAAAGGATGGAAGTGAGAGTAGTCAAAAGAAAAAGAAAAGAAAAGCAGTGAAACAAGAAAAGGAGGAATCATTGTTTGAAGTACCAGAAAACTTCAAGAAATATGAAGTTGACGACCGCAAAATTTTGGTACGAATGCCTAAGAGAGAGGCCATCATAGGAGAATCATATGATAATAAAGAAAAGACCAAGAAGATTGTAGTGACCATTGAAGAGAACGAAGAGAGATGCACATATATAGGAGATGACCTAAGTGCAAGAGAAGAAATGGAGCTCATAGCTCTATTAAGGGAATATAGGGATGTGTTTGCGTGGCACTATAGAGACTTGAAAGGGGTAGATCCAAGAATTTGCTCTCATACTATCCCCATGACTGCTGATGCCAAGCCCACCAAACAGAAGCCCTACACATATAATGACACCTATGCAGCCAAAATAAAAGAAGAAATTGATAGGTTGATTGAAGCTGGATTCATCTATGAGATTGAGCATACTGAATGGGTGTCCCCCATTGTAGTAGTGCCCAAGAAGAACGGAAAGTTGCGAGTGTGCATTAACCTAAAAAAAGTTAATGCCGCTACAATCAGAGATAGCTATCCGCTTCCAATCACCGAACATTTATTGGAGCGTGTTGCAGGCAAGGAAGTTTATAGCTTTCTTGATGGATTTTCAGGTTACAACCAAGTAGCCATTGCCCCAGAAGATCAACACAAGACGGCTTTTGCCACCGAATGGGGAATCTTTGCATTTCGTGTGATGCCATTTGGGCTCACCAATGCACCTGCAACATTCCAAAGGCTCATGTGTCATGTCTTCAAAGAGTTCTTACGAAAGAGCTTAGAAGTGTATGTGGATGATTTATGTGCTCATTCCCAAGAAAGAAGATTTCACATCCCTGAGCTCAGACAGATCTTCAACAAGTGTAGAGAATATCGAGTGTGTCTGAACCCAGAAAAGTGTGTGTTCATGGTGCGTCAAGGTAAAATCCTCGGTCATATTGTTTCTAAGAATGGAATCTCAACGGATGAAGATAAGGTACGAGCCATAGCGGAGCTGCCAAGGCCAAGGAATGTTAAAGAGGTACAAGCCTTTATGGGCCATTGTGGATATTACCGTAGGTTTATCCACATGTACGCGATCATAGCTAGACCCCTTTATGCCTTGTTGTCTAATTTTGAGTGGAACGACGAATGCGAGAATTCTTTCAATGAACTGAAGAAACGTTTGTGCACAGCACCAATATTGACCACTCCTGATTGGAATAAGCCATTCCATGTCCATGTGGATGCATCCAATCATGCCATAGGATGTGTGCTAGCACAACCCACAGGTGAAGGGAATTTAGATTTGCCCATAGCATATGCTAGTAGACAACTAAACCCAGCCGAAAGAAATTATACCACAACCGAGCGAGAAGGGTTAGGTATGGTATATGCCGTGAAGAAGTTTAGACACTATTTATTGGCCAACAAGTTCAAGTTTTTCACTGATCATCAAGCTTTGTTATATTTGGTCAATAAACCTTGCAATACTGGACGCTTAGTAAGATGGTTCCTCTTACTAATGGAGTATGACTTTGAAGTTGTTGTCAGGAAAGGTAGAACCCACCTTCGGGCAGATCACCTTTCTCGCATTACTTCAGGAGAGTCACCACAAGGAGTGTCTGATGAACTACCTGATGCTTATCTGTTCAATTTGGAAGTTGTTCCTAAATGGGCAAATAAGTTGGTACCAGTCCTAACCTTCGGCCCTGCAAATAAGAATGTGAAAACATCACAAGAAGAAATTGTAAAATCACAAAAATATCACATATTGGCAGGAAGCATGTACAAACAAGATACTAAGGGTGTATTAGCTTGTTGTGTCGAGGATGATGAACATAGTAGTTGGTTGCAGCAAGCTCATGAGGGATTGCTAGGAAATCACTATTCTAAACAACGAACATTGCAGAATTTGAAACGTTTAGGAGTGTATTGGCCTAGCATGGACAAAGAAATACATGAGTGGATCAAGAATTGTCCAATGTGCAGAGAGAGACCACCAGTGGAGCATGCGACCCTTTATCAAGTATCATTAATTCCAGATTGGAGTGCTCCATTGGTAGAGTTTATGAGATCGGGAAGATTACCCAAAGAGGCCAGTCTAGCAAGAAGACGAAATATGGAGCAAGAGGCTCAAGGCTATGCCTTAGTAGGAGAGAACCTATATCGAAGAGGTAAAGATGGTTACTTAAGACTGTGCGTTCATGAATCAGACTATTTAAAGGTCTTAGAGACTGCACACAGTGGTGTTGCAGGTGGACATTTTGGTCCTGACCGAGTGATTAAGACCATTCTATTCTCAGGACTTTGGTGGCCCACCCTTCATATGGATGCACATACCTATGTGAAGAAATGTGACACATGCCAACATGCACAATACCCAGTTAGAAAAGACGAGATGCCTTTGAGGCCAATGATGGGAGGGCGTGCATTTTCCAAGTGGGGCATAGACTTCATAGGTCCTATTAATCCCCCTGCTAGAAACTCCCATGCAGAGTATATTATTGTAGCCACAGATTACCTTACCAAGTGGGTAGAAGTGAAAGCCACAACAAAGAATGATGCTCAGACGATGGCTAAGTTCTTATTCGAGAATGTGTTCACGAGATATGGGCTACCAATAGAGTTAGTGAGCGATAGAGGCACACACTTCTTGAATGAAGTCATTGAAAATCTTCTCCAAGAATTCTTGGTGATACATAAGAAATCCGCCCCCTATCATCCACAAGCCAACGGACAAGCCGAGAGTACCAATAAGATCCTCTGTAACGTATTGACAAAACTGGTGAATAATAAACGCTCTGATTGGGACAAACAACTTCATCATGCTGTTTGGGCTTATCGAGTTGCCTACAAAACGGTACTCAACGCCACCCCATTTCAGATGGTCTTCGGACAGAACGCTGTGCTACCATTAGATTTCTTAATCCCTGCCTTAAAAGTAGCACAAGAGTATGAGTGGAATGGGCATGAATTGTCCTCTAGGATCTTTGATCTCGAACGCTTGGGTGAAACGAGGCTACGAGCGGCAGCAGGCATCTACGCTGCAAAGAAGAGGCAAAAGGCATACTTTGATGCACACATCAAGGATAAGGGATTGAAAGAGGGAGATCTAGTGTTGGTATACACACTAAAACAACATGCCCGTAAGTTGGAAAAAAGAGGATATGGACCCATGATCATTAATAGAATTTCCACTAGTGGTGCAGTTCAGTTGGCCACTCTAGAAGGAGATATCTTGCCAAACTATATTAGTGGCTGCAGAGTCAAGCTATATCAAGAACCTCTTACTGAGGATATGCTAATGAGACTCAACACTGCTAAGAAGCGAAAAGAAGAAGAGTTAAGAGTGAGAGAAGAAGCACAGGTAGAGGCCAGAGAGCGTATTAGGCGAAATAAGTTAAGGCGATTAGGCCTAGATGTCAACTCAAAAGCCCCAAAATATCACATGGATATGTGTCAAAAGTCAGACATAGCGACTTCTCAGGTCATTGACCGAAGACCCTTTGTGACCATAGAGATAGGACAAGGGAAGGGTGCAAGGACGGTGAAAGCATTGATTGACTCAGGTGCAGCAAGTAGTGCAGTTAGACTTTCCTACTGCCAAGACTTGGGGTTGAACATCAATCCCATAGAAGCTTATCTCATAGGATTGGGAGGTGTGGAAACCCCTTGTTTGGGCGAGGTGGAACTTCCCATCTACCTTCAAGATGTTCCAATGAAAGTCAAAGCGCTAGTATGTCAAGATGAGAACCTTACAGAACCACTTGTCTTGGGTCAAGATTGGATCTATGACCATGCAGTTAACTTAAACCTAAGAAGTCAAAGTCTTCAAGTTTGGGTACATGAACAATGCATTACATTTGAATTAGAGAACTGCATGCTCCTAGATCATGGCACCACACACTCTCTTAGTTCTTCCAAGACTAATCATATGAAAGAAGATGTTGTATGTGTCAAAAGCTCTATGATGCAGAAGGAGTCAATCGTGGAAGATCAGGTTCGAAGGCGGGTGGATCTTTCTTCTTCTCCAAAGACTCAAGTAGCCACAGTAGTGAGCCCACCACACAAGCAAACACAACCGTTCACGACAACTGCTACATCAAATAGAAAGACACCATTCGATAAAAAAGCGGTTCCGGGCATGAAGCAGATCTGGGTACGCAAAGGAGAGCAACCACCAGCCTTACCCCCACAAATCCCATCCATGCACACTAACCAGGCCAGAAGACGAAGGAAGCAGCTCAGACAAGCTCCATCACAAGATATCCAACAAGTTTGGGTGCCTAAGAAGTTAGCTGCAGCTCAACAAGGGCAATTACAGATGTGGGTACCTAAGAAGATCCTACACCCACAACAACCTTTGTTCTCCCACATGCAAAAGGTTTCAACAAAGAAGCCAGAAAGAGAAAAGGGCCACGTACAGAGACCAAAGGAAGATCAAATCAGCTCTTCAACATTAGTAGGAAGACATGCAAAAAGGATATGGGTTTGGAAGCCAAAAGTGCAAGTAGCCTCCACCGAACCAAAGCATCAACCACACTGGATACCACAGTTCAGAAAGCATCCAAAGAGAAAGACGCCTGAAGTGACCTCTACAGTGCCAAATGATGTTCTAAAATGGACTCCAATAAGGAGGATTACATCAGTTCGAGACTCAATGGATACCTCCACCAAGGTCGGCATCAACCTCCACAAATAACATCAAAAGCCTCGAACGAGCAACAACCATGTGCTCCTTGCACAACCCTGTCTTTTGCACCATTTAGGTCATGCATTTCCAAAGTATGCATTAATATAGGGCCACATTACACGGCCGTGCATAGACACACTGGAGAATCCCATGCACAAGAGCACAGTGACATATGTCGAACATTTCTATTGATACTAACTTTTGTGTTCTTGTTTTGTGATATCCTGTTCCTCCAAAAAAAAAAAAAAAAAATGCGAGAGAGCTTGTTCCCAGGTTTGGCTTATGAAACATGAATGAGTCATGCTTAGTTGAAGGTGGAACTGTTGATTACTAGGCATTTATCAATTTGGATAAAAGTGTGTCTCGGCCAGCAGTGAGATTAGTGCTGCCTTATCTGGTAGATGACAAGCATTTGGCATGAACATGGCATCTATAACTATGATTTTCTCTTACCATGGTAGGAATGAAGAGCTTGAAGGTCCGCAACTTGAGTGATGCTTAACTACTTCATGTACCAGAGCACCCAAGGAGATATCTGCACAAGGTAGTTCTGGAGGAGAAGACTCCTGCATAGGGTGAGCTAAAGAGAATATGTGACACTCAGCTTGGTGTAGTTACCCGATGTTGCTTGCCAAGGAATATAAAGCAATTCAATTCTCAGTATTTCCTGAACCAGTATGGAACAGTAGCACTGGTGAATGGTCTATGTCAATCAGCATGGTAATCTCTTAGAAACCGGCACGTGTCCAATATTCCTCTGAGTGTCAATATAGGGAAGTGAACGTGCATGAGCCCAAGCTCAGAAATGCACATTGTTAGTGACAAATGTTGCTTTGAAAAGAGGAGAGGGGATCCACCACTCAAAAGATCTCATCAGTGGACAATCAACATGGACATTCATCAACAAGGTTCCATCCCAAAGGCCGAGTGTACAACACGAAGAGGCAAACATCCATCAATCTTCGCCATGGTAAGTATCTTTACTCTGGAAACACCATAACCATGATAGTTTAGGAAACCTCTTCGTCAGCATACCCTTGAGCACTTAGCTTAAGACCCGCAATTTTTCCACCATACTTCTTCCAATGCATTTTCCAAGTAAGCATGCGTAGGGCTACATTACAAGGCCGTGCACAAGGCACATACTTTTTTCAACCCAGGCACGAACACACTTACCCATCATTCATAATGGGTTATGAGTAGTTGGCATGAATGCTCTCAACATCATCTTTAAAAGAGCTAGCAGACATCATGGGAACAACATCCATATCTCGGAAGCAAATTGAAGCCAGTAGTTGCTCCAAATCACTCTTGACAACCTCTTCTGAGCAACTTGCAGTTTTGAAAGCTCACAACGACACATTCTTGCTGGAATCCAAGGAACCAGCTCATACAACGGATGGACACCACCTCTCAAAGCACTACACAGAACAGCCCTTCCAACAAGGGTCTGTCAGGGACGACAGACTCGAGAGGGGGGGGAGTGTTGAAGCTCAAAGTCAAGGACAAAGCATGGAAGCACATCAAAAGGTGGACACACGAGGAAAGGGAGCAAGTAGGGAGCTCCAAGAAGTGTATGTCAAATTTTCAGAAGAATCCCCTACAAAAATAGTGATGTTCATCACTAGAAACCATTGTAAATACCATTATCTATTTTTAGTAACTCCATTTTGTTCAAGCCGAGGAGTCCTCGAGCTTGAGGAGTATTAGAAGTACCATCGTACCAATTTTCATAATTTTTAGACTTCGTTTGAGCCCTCAAATAAGCCCTGGAACCTAATTTTTAACTAGGCCGGACACTAGGTCTGGACAGGGCCAAAACTAGTCAAAAAACTATAAAAAGAGCTAGAGAGCTCATTTTTGAGGTTAGCTTGTTAGAGAATAGAACTTTTGTAAGAGAACTCTTTTGCAATCTAAGCTTTCCATTGTTCCTCCCTTTGATCTTACTTTGTGCGCGTGTGTGTGTATGTGTGTGCATATTTGTGTGCTTTCACTCACGCACTTGTGCCTTCACTTGCTCGTGGTCTTCATACCGGTCCTCACGTCTCCGCGGATTGACAAGTAAAGGAGGTGGTGCTTACGCTTGAGCTACAGAGGTCTACAAGGAACAAGTGGCAACCTACAAGGTATAGTTATGATACTTCATTTTTGGCCACAAAAGATTATGCTTATATGATGAAAACAGATGAAGACCCTTCTACATATGAAGAGGCAAAAGGTAAGGAAAAATGGGAGAAAGCTATGTAGGAAGAATATGATGCACTATTGGAGAATCAAACATGGGATTTGGTTCCAAAGCCAAATAGTCAGAAAATCATTGGATGCAAGTGGGTTTACAAGACCAAGAGGTTTGCAGATGGAAGTGTGTCTAGATACAAAGCTAGACTTGTTGTCAAAGGGTTTGCTCAGACTTATGGTGTTGACTATGATGAGACTTATAGTCCTGTGGCAAAGATGACAACCATCAGGACAGTTATAGCTATTGCTGCATGTAAAGGTTGGAAGTTATGTCAAGTTGATGTGAAAAATGCTTTTTTGAATGGTTATATTTCAGATGATGTGTTCATGGAGCAACCTCAAGGGTTCAGAGATACAAGGTATCCAGATCATGTGTGTAAGCTCAAGAGAGCTTTGTATGGCTTGAAGCAGGCCCCAAGGGCATGGAATTATAGACTTGTAAAGTTCTTGAAAGAACTTGGATTTCAGGTGTCTAAAGCAGATAGTAGCTTGCTTGTCAAAGCAAGTGATAATGGTTTCATATACATGTGCATATATGTTGATGATATAATCCTTACAAGTACAGATGAAGAAGGAATACAAAGACTGAAGAAGCAAATGGAAAAGGAGTTCAAAATAAGTGACTTGGGAGACTTGTCATACTTCTTGGGCATGGAGATTACATATACTCAACATGGAGTATTTGTGACCCAAGAAAGGTATTTGAAGAACTTGTTAATCAAGTTTAAAATGGATGATTGCAGGGTAGCACCTACACCAATGGAGGTGAATAACAGATTGAGTAAATTTGGAGGTGAAGAATTCAAGGACATGAGACAATATCAGAGTTTGGCTGGTAGTCTTATCTATGCTACTTTAACTAGACCTGATTTATCATATGCAGTAGGAGTTTTGTCTCAATTCATGCATTGCCCAAGGAAAGAACATTGGATTGCAGGACAAAGAGTGTTGAGGTACATTAAGGGTACACTCAATGAGGGTTTGTATTATGGGTTCACATCAGATACAAACATCAAGATCTATAGTGATGCAGATTGGGCAGGTAATCCAGATGACAGAAAATCAACTTTTGGATACATGTGTTATGTGGGAGATAAGTTAATCTCATGGTGTTCCAAGAAGCAACATACAGTTGCTTTGTCTTCTACAGAAGCTGAATATAAAGGCATGGTTGAAGCTGCAAAGGAAGTAATTTGGCTCAAGACATTGATGAAGAGTTTTGACATTGTGCATGGGATACCAATTATATATGGAGATAACATGAGTTCATTGTATTTAGCTGCTAATCCTGTTTTTCATGACAGGACCAAACACATTGAGATACAGTATCACTTTCTAGGAGAGAAGGTGATGGATAAAGAGATTGGAACGATAAGCCAAGCTTCCCCTATCTGTTGTTGGCAATGAGCGATAGAGCCTGCCCAAACATGCACGCGAGAAAGAACAAGAAGAAATGTCTTTCCTCTGGCTCTGTGTATACGCGTACCTCCACACCCCCTTTTTTCACCACGAAAAAATGCGTGCCCCACCCCTTTTTCTGGCGAAGAAGAATGGAGAGAGAGATGTCCTCCTGACAGAAGAAACCTCCCCCCCTTTTCTGTTGTTGTCTTTGTTTTTTCTGAACAGTGCTTTTTCTGTTTTGATGGGACCTCTCCTCCCACACCTTGACCTATTTTCCACAAGAAAACAACACTCTAGACCACACTATCAAATGATTACTCAATAACAACATCTTTCCAATTAGGGATAGAACCTTTTCAAATTCACCTTATTGACTGAAAATGTGTATCATGCAAGCATAATGATCCAAACTGGGAGTTATCCCATAGTCTTTACTCATAATCTCAAAGTACGTTTGAGCCTCCTTCATAATACCCAAAGAACTGCATGAATGCAGGAGCACAAGAATGTGACCGAAGTTGGGTCTATACCTTCTCTTATCATTTCATTTAAGAAGTAAAACACAATAACGTGCTCTCCAACTTGGCCATAACCTGCAATCAGTGAGGTCCATGCAACAACTGTCCTTTTATGAAGTTCAAAGAATACATGATAGGAATTCAAAAGTGACCCACATTTCACATACATATGTACTAGCGCATTGCCAAAAAATGTATTCTTCCCCAGTATACCCCTGTCGAATGGCTTTTGCACGCACCATTCTTCCCTTATTAGCTGCTCCAAAATTGGAGCAGGCCTTCAGCAGGCACAACAATGTTACTGAATTTGGAAAGAGTCCTTCACATTTTATTTCCTTGAAGCAGTGGTGGGCTCTCTCACCCTGCCCATCATATCCTGCAATAAGAGCAGTCCAGGCAACAATATTGTGCACTAGAAGCTCATCAAAAACCTCCTATGCTGCTACAAGTTCCCCAATTTTGGCATACATGTCCACCAAAGCACTTCCAATAGTAACATTTTCATTAAGGAAGCCCTTTCTAGCAATCTCTGCATGAACTTCTTTACCCTCGTTAACTGCTTCTATGCTGCCATAGACCTTAAGAATGCATCCCCACATCACTGCATCCAGTGGCAAACCCTCATGATTCATTTGTTTGAATAGATCAAGCTCTTTCATCACCCTCACCATGACAGCAATATCCTGCTCTCTGCATTTGGTTGAAGCACGTAAGAACCTTTGTATAGTGTCCATGTTTGGCATAGCCTAGAAGCACGGTTGTGCTCAATAAGCCCCTGTTTACAGCTTCAGCATATAGAAATTCGCCTTTCTGCAATTCCCTTTGTTCAGTGGCTTCCTTGAGCAAAACAAGGACAGCGGCAGATTCTTGAAAAATATCAGTCCTCCTGCCCAATATTAACTGATATTGGTTGACCAACAGTAGTATCAAGTTCCAACTCATTCCGATCATGATGTTGTCATGTAGTTGCAAATACCTCCCTTCAAACATTTGATCACTCTTCAAGTACCTGTAATCAAACATCTTCTTCTGCCAAATAGCAACACATTAGTGCGTACAAACCAATCATTTCTTGAGCTAACATACTCCCCTCTTCTTATTTGCGAAGTTGTCCTCGACGAGCCACTACATGCTGCAATATCCATTCAGCCATGAACATGTCAGTTTATAACTTGGTTGCATACTTTTTCATCAAGCCGTCACTTCCATTGAACCTGCACTCATTGAAGCTATCAGTGCTAAAAAAAATCACTCATGAGTACATACAAATCAGTCACTTCCAAATGATCCAAGAACATGTACATATATGCAATTCCATTTCAACCATGCATCAATTTTCTCATGCATTTCATTATGAAAATAGCCTCAACCAAAATATCACATTCATACCTTTCCATGTTTTACACATGCAACTATCATTACGAACAAACAGAAATGGAAATACCGAAATAAACAACAACAACTGAAACGAATTCAACAGGAGATGCAACATACCCAAAATGCATACCCCATTATTGCACCTATCATTTGCTATGTACAATTATCCCATGACTAGGCATTCCCGAAGAATCCCCATCGTCGTCCTACAAAAGCCATTGAGATCCGAGTACAAGTCAAGACCTACATAAAAACCCTAGAGTGCTCCACACACTAGAAAACCCTCGGATAAAGCACACAAGTTATAAAGCAAACCCATTGCGTTACCTTGCTAAAGCCTCATCCATAAGTACATATAGAGTCTCTGTGCCTTCAAAAATGTTGATTCAAAGTGAGCTGATCTGTCACAAGCCATCACATACCAATCACACAAGCAAATAACATTCCCTTCCAGGCGATCATCGCCCTCTCCTCTCTCTCTCTCCCCCTCAGGAGTGGGGAATAATTTCATAGGTAAATTTTATTTTAATCACACGTTGGCCTGTATTGACATTGGATGCGATTCGTGGACCTGACCACCCGATCAGGTTGGTTCCACCCATCTACCAATGCAATGCAACGCACAACACACAAACACACAATGATAACACATAACATATATCAGCTAGCCCATAATGAAGCTGGATACGGCTCGTGGTTCTCACTACCCAGCCACGATGGCTCCACGTACCTACCAACCCGTTATGGCGTGTAGCTAAGACATAGACATATACATCCCAAGCCTATGGCGAAACTAGCTGCGGCTCGTGGTCCTAACCACCCGGCTAGGATAAATCGACCCACCTACTAGCCCACCATAGCGCATTGGTACGATCACAGCAACACAAATTTTTCTTTTCTTTTCTTTTTCTTCTCTTTTTTTTCATAGTTAATTAATTTACCCAAGTCCTGAGAATTAGGGAGAGGAAGAAAGGGATTGTTTTTTTCCCACACATGCATGCAAACATATACACTCTAGCCTTTGATAGATCAACCACCTCTTCACTCCATTCTCTCAATTACAGACACTACATATGTATTCATCGATTTGACTTTTCACTACGTAACTACAACCAGCTATGCCTTAGTCCCTCCTGTACCTATCCTTAGACGATCTAGAATGTGGGTCTCGGGATGTCGCATGTAGCCTCAACTCGTACTCGCATCCCGACAACTTCCCTAGGGCGAGTCAGGCTCAACTTCAGGAGATCCGTCATCACTTCCTATTGTTAACACATCTGCCCAAAGCCCAAGTGATATCGTTCTCTTCGTTAGGCATTTCCCTCGAAGGTTCGAAATAGTAATATCGATCCCCCGCCCATCCTACATGTCGGCTCAGGTATTCCTCAAAACACTCAATATAAAACATAACATCCAAACCCTGGTTTATGAAGCATACCAGCCAATGCACTTCCTCCACATCATATTCCGTCTCAAAGTCCTCGACATCTATGTCCATGCGGGCGAATGTTTGGTCCGAGAAATATATCCTTAGCTCGTACAAATAGAGTTGAGTTATTTGATCTGCCATTTTATTACCTAGGTCCTAACAGGCTTTGCGCAACACACAAAAAATAATTAGAAGTCCAAAATTCCTGAGCTAGCAAGGAAGAAAATTTATGACACACAAATCATAGCTTACATATGCGCATTTATATATATATATATATATATATATATATATATATATATATATATATAACTATACATCTATGTACAAGGAGTCTACTTCGTCCTTCTGCTTGGATCTCGTCTGGCTTCTCCCGTCCTAATGTCACGTGAAATATGGTTTAACTCGAAGCGCGTTAACCTTCACGGGAGCACATTCTTCTCCTAAATCTTGAATTTGCATGGAACCATTGGAGTTGAGTTCCACCACCTTAAACGGTCCTGACCATCTTGTATGTAACTTCCCCGAGAATTTATAATATTTACTATCATAGACTAGCACCAAATCCCCTTCTTGAATCGCATAGGTCCTGAGATTCTTGTCATGCCTCTCCTTACATCTTTTCTGAATAGCTTCCAGACTTTGCTGTGCAATGAGTCTCTTTTCTTCTAGCTTGACCAATTGTATGTACCTCTCCTTCAATGACTCTTCCTCTCCCAGCCTGGCCTCTATGGCTACTCTTAAGGTCGGAACTTCTTTTTCAATGGGAAAGATGGCTTCCTCGCCATATACTAGGGAGAACGGAGTGCTCTTAGTCGTCACTCGGTAGGATGTTCTATACGCCCACAAAGCTTCCAAAAGTCTCTCATCCCAGTCTCTCCTATGCACAGCTACTGTCTTTGTTAGAATCTGTTCAAGAACTTTGTTGGTGACCTCCACTTGTCCATTCGCTCTCGGGTAATATGGAGTGCTTTTTCTATGTTTAATCTTATATAAGTCCATTAACTCCTCGATCAATTCGTTGACAAAATGGGTTCCTCTATCACTCACTATCTCCAACAGGCATCCGAATCGAGTGATAATTTGTTCATACAAAAATTTGGCCACATCAACAGCTCGGTCAGTCTTCAGAGCTTTGGCCTCTACCCACTTGGTAACATGGTCAGTGCAGACCAAAATATACCTATTAGACCGACGTCTTGAGGGAGGATCAATAGGCCCCACAAAATCAATTCCCCACTTTTCAAAAGGCTTAAGAGCAAACACTGGCGTAAGAGGAGCTGCATGTACTAATGTTGGTTTGCCCATTCTTTGGCATTTGTCGCATTTCTTGCAGTATGTGTGAGAGTCTTTGAACAGTGTTGGCCACCAATACCCAGCCAATAAAATCTTTCTTGCCGTCAATTCACCAGCAAAATGCCCACCGCAGGGTTCATCATGCAATACCCTCAAAACTAGGGCTGCCTCTTCCTCAAGACACCTCCGATAAATGCTTTCATGTACAAAATATCGATAGAGTTGCCCACCAATGATGCTATGGTGCTTCGCCAATGCTAACAGTTTTTGCTTCTCTCTCTTGCTTTCTCCTGGCGGATATTTAGTGGTGCACAAGAAATTCACCAAGTCGGCATACCAAGGTACTTTAGCATCAACCTAGAATAGATGTCCATCAGGAGCATCATCCGGCACACTAGAGATTGGCTCCTCATTAACAATTCGAGATAAATGGTCAGCCAATATATGTGCTTTGCCTGGTTTGGTTACCACTGTGAACTGAAATTCTTGTAGGAGTAGCATCCACCTCATCAATCGCCCTGATAGCTCGGGTTTATTAATGATATACTTAAGGGCTTCATGATCCACATAAAACGTGAAATGCTTTCCCATCAAGTAATGCCGATACTTGTTCACCGCAAAGATCATCGAGAGGCATTCCTTTTCTGTAGTTGTGTAGTTTCTTTCCGTGCTATTCAAGTTGCGACTGCCGTAATAAATAGGGTGGTCCAATTTCCTTTCATCAGCTTGACATAGCACTGCTCCAACCGCAGTATGAGAAGCATCTGTATGGACATGAAATTCTTTCGTCCAGTCGGGTGCTACCAAAATTGGTGCATCTATCAATTTATTTTTGATCAATTCGAATGCAACTTGACACTCTCCAGTCCATTGATATTGTTGGTCTTTCCTCAAAAGATTCGTCAGTGGTGCTGCTATTGATGCAAAATTTAATATAAATCATCGATAATAATTAGCATGCCCCAAGAATCCTCTGAGTTGCCGCAAGTTTTGAGGAGGTGGAAGTTATCCAATTTTTTCTACTTTATCCTCGTCAACCGCGATCCCTTCTTCGGAAATAACGTGTCCCAAAAGCAATCCTCTTCGTACTCCAAATGTACACTTTTTCAATGCTTCTTCTTAAAATAGCTTCGATCCTCTCCATCATGTTTTCATCATTGCCCCTGATTGCAAAATCATCGAGGAATTGCAAATAGTCTTGATATGCAGCTATCATTGCTCTCTGGAATGTGGCCGGTGCATTGTATAATCCAAATGGCATCACACGATATGCATACGTACCCCATTCTGTCGTGAAAGTAGTTTTTGATTGATCTTCTTCATGGATTTGGATCTGGTTGTAGCCACTGAAACCATCCAAAAATGAGTACAATTTATGGCCAGCCACTCTGTCCAAGATTTGATCAGTGAATGGCAAAGGGAAGTGATCCTTTTTTGTGTGCTCGTTCAACTTCGATAATCTATGCAAATACGGATTTTCTTATTTTTCTTCGGAACCACTACAATTGGTGATACCCACTCGCCGGATGCGATGGGATATATGAATCCTGCTTCCAATAACTTAGTCAATTCCAGCTTGATCAATTCCGAGTAGACTGGATTTGTCCGCCTAAGTCGTTGACATATTGGTCAGGTGCCTTCTTCCAAATCTATATAATGTTGGCAGATTCGGGGATCAATTCCTCTCAGATCACCGTATGACCATGCAAAGGCCTTGCTGAAATTTTTGAGTGCCAATTTAATGCAATCTCGTACTTCATCTGGTAGCTCTGACCCCACACTCAGGAACTTTTCTGGAAAAACTTCCCATTTTTCCAACTGAGCTTCTCGCGAATATTCCTTATTCCTTGATGATGTTGTGATTGGAAAGTGCTCCCCGATCACGCGTGCATGGTTGGCCAGTAAATCATTGTTTTTTCTGTTTCAACCAAACCCATTTCTTTAGTTCAGCTTTTGCAATGGCTTCCCACACTTTAGTTTTACTTTCCGCTTCTCTGTCTGATTGTGGATTTCTCCTTAGAAGCTCTTCTTCTAGCATTATAACCCTTTCTCTCAACTGTTGCACTTCCATTGTCGGAGCTAACTCCAGTTTCAACTCTTCTTTTGAAGTTCCCTTCTCCAGGGATTGAGTAGCTTTATTTTCCTTTGCGTCTATACTCAACATGTAGCACTCAAATTCACTTGTATGTGTCAACCATCCCAGCAACTCCTGGTCTGAGTCATCCTTGTAACATAGTGGATCTTTGTACTCGCCCACTTTCGCATGTTGGAGGTTGGCCAATTGCAGATTAAATCCATCCTGTGAAAGGTCCTTGGAAGTCTCCGTGCGCAGGGCAAATCTTACGCGCGCTATTTCTTGTCTAACCTTTTCCTTTGCTTTTTGCTCCCTTTCCTCAGCTGTTGTCGATTTCTTGCCGGTCAAGTTTGGAGACACTTGAAGTTGTATTCGATCAGCCTTTGGTCCAATTGTGATAAATCATGTGCGCCAATCGTGCACACATTCGGCTTGCACCAGCCATGGCCGTCCAAGTAGGATCGAGAAGGTGGCCTCTGAGGTCCTTGGTCTTACTATCAGATAATCAACTTTAAATTCTAGACCGCCCACAATTGTGCTTACATTCTTTAAAAGACCCACAGGCTTCACTTATGTTTGATCTGCCATTCTCAAGGACATCGGCGTTTCTTCCATGTGGTTGAGGCCCAAAGCTTTCATCATGAACTCAGTCATTAAGTTGACTGCGGCTCCACTATCTAACTGAGCACCGGGGACTGCATACCCTTTAATTTTGATTGTCACAGCTAGAGCGTTCGAATCAATTTGTGTCGTAATGCTTTGAATGATCCCTTGGACATCTTTATCTTGTCTCTTTTTATCTCGAGCTTTCCTCGGCTTCTTAATATATTCGTTGTAGAATTGTTTCCTATATGCAGGTGAACATTTCAGCAATGTGCCAATGTCTAGGGTGACTTCCGTGTCAGCGAGCAACTTTACAATGTCCACTTCCTCCAAACTTTGTCTTTCCTTCCTACTCTTAGGAGCCTTCAATCTTTCAAGGAATGGTGCTATGCCCGGCACAAACTCCTTGGTCACTGGTGGAAGAATCTCTATCTCTTCCCCCTCCTCAAACTCTTGCTGCGCAGCAAATCCTCCAACTTGGTTTTCTACCTCTCCATGTTTAGCTATCTTCTCTTGACTTGCTTTTCCGTTTTCACCTTTTGGATTTTTCTTCAAATACTCTTGAGTTCTTGTGACTACTGCCACACTTGGCTCTTTATGTGGTTTCTTGGCCTCGTAAGCATCCACAAAGTGCATTGACGAGCTAGAGCCTTCTTGAGGGTTCGGTGTCTTGAACACTACTCCGATTGTAGGAACGTGCTCTTGAGCTCTCGATGTGGAATGCATCTGAGTATCAACATAATTCGAGGACCCTACTGGTCCTTTTTCCTTGCCGACGGCAGCTCTTCGTTTTGGACAATCTTCATCAAAGTGGCCCTCTCCACTATAGTACCTACATAGTGGGGTATAATCAATTGGTTTCTTTCCGTTTGGACATCTAGATTGAGTATGGCCAAAGCCATGGCATCTCCAGCACTGGATTAGACCATCTCTCCTTTGATCATGTGCGGCTCCTCTTGGATAGTCTCCTCCTTGACCCTGAGCACCATATCCATAAGTCGCTTCTGTTTTCCCAACGAGATGTAGGTGGGACACTTTGAGCGGGCAATCCCGTGTAAGGTCTTTCTCTTGTATCTCCCGATTTCATGGACCTCTATTCATAGGCTCTCTTGTTATAACATCGGTTCTCTGTGTGATTTGTTCTTCCACAAAAAGTGCAACGCATTCTAGGTGGTGATCTATCTGTGAATACTCTTGAGACTG
Source organism: Ceratopteris richardii (assembly GCA_020310875.1). NCBI lineage: Eukaryota > Viridiplantae > Streptophyta > Polypodiopsida > Polypodiales > Pteridaceae > Ceratopteris > Ceratopteris richardii. The sequence continues at coordinate 33,135,019 of CM035429.1, read as the reverse complement.
TAGGGCATTCTGAAGCCAAATGGCTGTAACCATGGCACTTTCCACACCATGTGTTCGATCTAAACACTTGATTCGGGTTTGTAGTTACCTCGGGTTTTACTGTGTATGTTTCATCGGTCATTGTGGTAGCTTTTATAGCTTGTGTGACCAACTCCAATATTCGTTCTTCAGTTAGCGCAGGCTTTACCTCGCCTGGCGTGCTAGTGGCAGCTACAAAAGCTGGAGTCGTTAATGCGGGACTTCCTTGGCCAGGATCTTTTATTGGTATGTTACCTGGGCCTCCCATTGGCTCGTATAAGAGCTCCATCTTCCTCTGTTGACATAATTGTACTTCCTCCCAAAGCCTTGCTTGTTCCTTAGCATCCATTAAAGTTGCAAGTCTTGTCAGGCTGATATGTTGGTGTGCCGTAGGATCTCTCAATCCCGCGATGAATCTTCTCTTCAATGTCTCATCGTTCGGGGTATTCGCAACAAATTGGGCGCCGTTGCCGGGGAACAACAACCCTAACCGCCTCACATGGAAGTGAGAGGTTTCTCCAAGTTGGGGCAAAGAATGAGAGGAGAGGTTCACCCACGCTCATGGAGCAATGGCAACAATGGCCAACGTCACAAGGAGCAAGGGGAACATCCTCCCAACCATGCACACACACATGCAAATCCATACACCAAGATCATCGCCTTGCACACAAGGAAACAGGAGAGAAGCAAATGACACCTTCTTCCATTACCAAAATGGAGGCCAAGGCCATGGCCAAGGGACCTCCTTTACAAGAAATGAGCCTCTATTTATAGGCTCAGCACATTCTCCAATGTGCTCTTTTTGACTAGTCAAAAAGGAGCACATGCTCATCTCTCTCTAAATCTTTGTGAATATTCTCCAACAACCAACTCAAAAGAAATGAAGGCGTGGGAAACTTCTACGTGGGGATTTCTACATGTGCCAAAAAGCTACATTATTTGAGAGGCTTCAAAACCATAGCCTAAGGGAAATATCAAAAAAGGGGCTTAGGAGAGTGTTGAGAGCAGTATGGGCACCCAAGGACTGACTAGACAAGGAAGCCAGGGAACCCAAGGATTGACTAGACAAGGAAGCCAACGGAGAGAGTCAGAACAAGGTGAAGGAGTAAGTAGACAAAGCAGTCAACGCAAATCTGGCAGATAGGCCCTTCAATTTTTCCAATCTACATCTTTTAACAGTGATTCTTATCACTAACAATCATTGTAAATACCATTTCATATTTTTGTAGCTCCATTTTGTGCAAGCCAAGGAGTCCTTGAGCTTGAGGAGCCTTAGAAGTACCTACATATCAATTTTCGTATTTTTTAGACTCCGTTTGAGCCCTCAAATTGGCCCTGGAACCTAATTTTTAACTAGGCCGGACACTAGGTCTGGACAGGGCCAAAACCTAGTCAAAAACTATAAAAAGAGCTAGAGAGCTCATTTTTTAGTTTAGATTGTAATTGAAACGAACTTGTAAGAGCATTTTGAAAGTAATCTAAAAAGCTCCATTGATTCTCACTCTTTGTCTTGCCGTGTGTGCGCGTGTGTGTGTATGTGTGTGCATGCTAGTGTGCTTCTCACTCACGCACTTGTGTCGCCTCTTGCTCGAGGTCTTCATACCATCCTCACGTCTTCCCGGATTGACATTAAAGGAGGTGCTACTCATCATTGAGCTACACCAAATTTTGGCGCCGTTGCCGGGGATCGAGCTTTGAGGACGAGCGTGTGATGGTAAGACGTAGAGTTGACACGTTGGAGTTGTAGGTATTTTCTTCACTCTCATCGATTTTCTTTTACTTTCTTCACCATCTTCATCACCATCATCATCATCACCATCTCCCACGTCCATCTCCATCATCGCGAAAATTTCAGTTTTTTGACATATATCCCCACCTCCACCTCATTTCCCTCATTTCACTTGTGAGAGAGAGCGAGAGAGCGAAATTGCATGTGCTGTTTTTGCATGTTTCTTGAGCTATCTTGCAGGTACAGGTCACATCACCATCTCCAGCTTCCCGCGCAGGTACGGAACTTGACGAAACTGTCTCGCATTCGCCGCCTTCTGTCCATCGCGATTGACAGAAATTTTCACTTGTTGGTAAATCTGAGTGCACCACAGTGGACTAGAGACCTTGCACACCACATTCCCACTAAAATTTTTGAAAATCTTGCAAAATTTCAGTCCATCGCGATTGACTGCTCTGTCCATCGCGATTGACTGCCAGTCCATCGCGATTGACTGAACCCCGGTCCATCGCGATTGACTGAAGTCTCTGTCCATCACGATTGACTGAAGTCTCTATCCATCGCGATTGACTGCCTGTCCATCGCGATTGACTCAACCCCTGTCCATCGCGATTGACTGCCTGTCCATCGCGATTGACTCAACCCCTGTCCATCGCGATCGACTGAAGTCTCTATCCATCGCGATTGACAGCCCTATCCATCGCGATTGACAGCCTTGTCCATCGCGATTGACAGCCAATTTTAGCCAAATCTTTAAGGATTGTTAATTGAAAGGTTGGGCTAATTTTGGGCACAAATATTATGCTCTTGAGCACATGGGGAAGCCTTAGGAAAACAACTTGGGGAAAACCTGTTGCACAGTGATCCTGTTTGAACCCTGTCGTAACCCTAGAACCCTGAACGGTCACAACTTTTTCATACGAGATCCATTTTTTGAGCTCTAGGGCTTGTTGGAAAGCTCATAGCATATACTACATGCCCTCAACTGTTTTTTATAAAGATAATGTATTGATTTTTAGATAGGGTATTTTGAAGTTGACCATACCCAGGGGGATCAAAGTCAGGGGTCCTTAGGATTGTTTCCTTGAAAATCACTATGCAAGTTTGTGTTTGTGCTACATGAATGAAAATAATTGGTTCTGTCTTTGGAATGTAAATTTCAATTTCAAAAGCTAACTTTGAAACTCTTACAGAGCATCGAGAGGCGTTCTAAGCAAGTGTAAGTGCGAGCTTGGGAACACATTTCCTGGGCACTCAAGGGCAACCGAGCAGGAAACAAAAGGTTGGACACTTTTAACCCCCTCTGTCAATTCATAGCTTAGGCTAAGAACGACGAGAGGCAGGAGTAAGTCAGAGCGACGATAGGCAGTTATCAAGTTGAAGACTACCTAAAAACTCAAGTTCAAGCTAAAAATTTAATCTCTGTACTGTCGATAACATAAAGGAAAAGAACCTAACGTGGAACGATCAACCGAAAGTACGAAGAACATTCAAGTATTCCTGACGACGTAAGAGCGGACAAGACTTTAAACACGAGGAATAACTAAAAGGAATCAAGTGACTGGTACCAATTGATCGGCAACGAGGTTGTACTCTGGGCAAAAAATTGGGCTAATCAGTTAGGCATATGAACCTTAGATCAGGAAGACACCTAGCAAGAGAGAGACAAAGCCTTAGGTCTTCAGAGGCTAGTGTTAACCACACTGCTAGGTCTTGGGCCCAGCAGTTGAGCCACCACTCGTATCACCCTAGCTCAGAGACCAGTGAGTCAGAGATGTCTCAAGGCATGGACAGACCTACGGGGAGTTCAGGTGTGCCTTACTTGTACAGGGTAGAAGGCCCTTACAAAACACAGTTGGAATACCTTAGGACCAACCGATTAGTTGCTAGCATCTATGAGGACGGCTTAGGAAGATCTGTGGTCCAGATTAAAAACCCTGATCAATCCATTGGACTAGAACACCCAGCTGTCAAGTTTGAAAATGGTGCATACCTGGACAAAGAAGGAACTATATATGTAGTCACTAGTCACCCTGATAGGACAGATGACTTTGGGAATGTAATCTCAGAAGCGGACTTAGGTGACCTGGAACAAGGGAACATGGGTGCGGAACCTAGAACCCCTCGAGGTAAATCAGTTCTCACTAGGATTATCACGCCTGAATGGGTCCCCCAAGACAACAAGAGCATAGAGTTGCTCCTCAATCGAGAAACTGATGAAGCCTTTTGGAGGTATAAGTCTAATCAGCCAACAGACATAGGAAATATCATGATCTATGAGTTTAAGGATCCGGATAGCCCAGGCAGAGTGACCTACTTAGATCATGCTTCAGAACGGATCTTTGTGGTGACAGAAAATGATAGGCATGCTTACACTTGGAAGGGTGAATTTATTTTCCCTCAACCAAGATCAAATGTATCCTATGGTCACCCTGGGGCTGGAACTTCCCAAGCTCATGGTACGCAAAGAGACAGAAGTAGAGATAGACCAGAAGTAAGTTTTGCCAACCCAGTGGGCAGAGAAAGAACTAGAACAGAGACGAATAGGGTAGAACCTGAGATGCATAGAGCCCACAGGAACCAAAGAAATGTAGATGGATTCCCTCTGCCGAGGCCTAGAGAGCACACAAGAACTTTGAGACCCACCTAGCTAGTTAAGTCCATGAAGAATTACTTTGACGGCACAGGAGATCCCTATGATCATGTGGCGGAGTTCAAGCAAGTCTTGAGAGCTGAACAAGTGGAGGATCTGTTCACGCAGTACAATGCCTTCGGTCTAACCCTTAGGAACACAGCACTTACATGGTTTCAGCCATTAGATGAGCGTCAGTTCAGGAGCATAGACCAACTCCTAGAGGCATTCATTGTAGAGTTCTCTAAGAGCGGCATAAGACACAATACCTCCTCATTGATTCACAGCTTCAAACAGACCCCCCAAGAGACTGTCAGATTGGTCGGAAGAAGATTTAGACAATATCTTGAAAGGTGCCCTATTTCGGAACTACCCACATCTGCTAAACAAGTAGCCTTATTCCTTGATGGATTGCTGAGTACGAAATTGAGATCCTATGTGTATCTGAAGGACCCTAGGACTATAGAAGAGTGTGTACGCATGTGCATTGACATTGAAGATAACCTAGGGGAAGAACTAGAGCTTTCCAAAATCTACAAAGATTCAGATAGTGCATCTAGTCACTCTTCCACGCAGTCCACATCAATTGAGGAACTTGCCGAAAAAGTAGCTCAGAAATTAGGTGTAACTAGCAAACAAATCCCAAGGTTTGCCCCTGTGAAAAGATGCTATACATGCGGTGGTGACCATATGGCAAATGTCTGCCCTATTATGGCTCAACCCCAAGTAAACCCTAGTAGCCAGTACTGCACCATAGAACGGAGATACACCAATCACACCGCACAAGACTGCCCATACAACAAGCAGGCAGTTAGGCAACCCTATCCGCAACCCTACCAACAAGGCCGATACCAGAACCAAAATCCACCACCACAATATGCTAGACCCCAACAAACCTATCAGCAACCATATCAGGCCCAACAGAGACCCCAACCGGTGCTAGCTCAACAGCCTCCAAACCCCGCTAACGTGATTCCAGTCAAGTATGCTGTGGCAGAAGAAAACCTGAATAGGGCCATAGTACCAGTAACCCCATTGATCTCAGAAAGTGACCCGAGTGACCATAGCTTTGATTCAACACATGTCGATAGTCCCCAGGCTTACTACATGCAGTCTCCAGAACATGGTGAGTCCTACTATAGTGAAGAACCAAGTGAACCTAGTTGGGAGTCGGATTACACGAACGTCATGTATGCAAACCCCAACCCTAGGCCTCAACCTAGGCAGGTACGACCACCCTTTCCTAGAGGAACATGCTACCGATGTCAGGGGGATCACTTCATTCGTGATTGTCCCTTACCTCCACCTACACAAAATCAGTCCGTGACGATCCAAGGCTTTTGCCAAGATTGTGGAAAAGAGCATCTCTTACGAGATTGCCCAAAGAACCCCAATAATATGCCAAAAATCACTCCTATCAATGTGATTGGGTTGGTTGTGGATGCCTCAGGAAGTGTCACTTCCACTGCACCAGTGCAGGTGGTCACTAGAGCTCAGGCATTGCAGCAAAACCAAGAGGCAAGCCAGGAAAAGGGCCCAGAGGCTAGTGAAACCGAGAGCGTGACAAAGAAAAGGACTAGAGCGTGGAAAGATAGTCGAGAAAGAATGAAAAGACAATGGGCTAAAAAGATGAGTGAGCTTGAGGAAAGCATAAGAGAAACCAAAGCGAGGATAACTGAACTCACAGCTCCAACTCCCTCTCACATTACCCCGCCTCCACCACTCCCACCTCCATCCAACCCACCACTTTCCCCACCGCCTCATCAAATCCCACCACCCCCTAGAGTAGGATCAGTCCTAGCTGATCCCACTCCCGAGGACCTAAACATGATGCTTAAAGCATATCAGGCCAGGATCCAAGAAGGGCCAACCATAACTGATCATGAAAAATGCTACCCTAGAGCCGAGCTAGAGCTTGAACGAACTAAGATTTGTGCCAAAATGGTGGAATTGGCTCAGACCATGTTTGAGGCAAGCCGCCTATTTAACATTTCTAGTTCAGCTAAGACGCAGTTACACTTTGATGGACTGCTGGAAAGAATAGAGAAGCTGATTGCACAATCAGAGAAGGAAACTGCCCCTCAAAGAAAGGATAGGGCAAGAGAACGGATAAGCCAGCCTCTTCAGGAAACCCACGCGCCTCCTCAAGGAGCCTATCTTCCTCCCCAAAAGGCAGATGGGCCTCCCCCGAAAGCTTATGTACCTCCACAGGTGACCCACATTCCTTCTCAGGGAGCGTATGAGCCTGCTCGAAAGAGTAATAGAATAAGTAATCCTCCCCAGGAAGCTTGTGCTCCAGCCATCTATGAGAACAAGGAGAGAGTCAACGATAGAATAAGCCCTCCTTCCCAGGTTGCTTATGTGCCTAATTCTACGGAGCCAGACACTTCTTCTTCTATGAATCGGTTTGCACCAGACTTCCTACGAGAGATTCAAGAAGACAAATGGGATAACGAAAGTGAAGTCGCCCCTCCCTTTGAACTTGTGGATGATGCACACGACCAATTCCCACAAGACATCCCATCTATTTACGGGGAACATGAGAGTACTCAGTCTCATGAGAGATTGGACTTTGAGTCTAATTCCATACAGGAGCTACCCCACTTCACAGGCCCATGGGAAGCAAAGTCCACATGTATGAGAGCACCCACAGTCATGGTAAGGAACGACGACTCAGTCATACCTAGGAACACGGAGGTAGTAAAGAACACCGAGGTGCATTGCGATCTCACTTTGGAAGAACTGCCTGAGGATAGACTAAACGCGCGGAAATGTGCAGCCAGTCGAGTAACTGAAGTTGCAAAACCTCATTCCCGGGTAGGATCCCATAGGACAGTGCCAGAAATTCCCTTGGACAAGATAGGAGATATGTGTGAAGGTGAAGAAGGGAACACCTATCTTCCCATCACCTACCAGGAGTACACCACCAAGGCAATTTTGGACTCAGGTGCAGGAGTTGCAATTGCTACGACTTCCCTTTGGAAGCGGTGGGGCAAGCCAGCACTCAGGCCAACGAGGATGAAATTGCAAATGGCCGATGGTCACATAGAGAGACCCTTAGGATTGCTAGAAGGAATAACTCTCACCACTTGTGGTGTCGAGTTCGAGCATACATTTGCTATATGTGATTTTAGCAAAAATCATGCCTATGAGATGATTTTGGGAAGACCATTTATGCGACAGTTGCAAGTGGTACAGGATTGGGGGACCAATTCTTTGTACCTGCAGCACTTAGGTGTTACAACCAAAGTCAATCTCAAGGATTATTCCCATAGAGATGTCCCTCCTATCCAATGGAATCCCATCCATAGAGCCAAAGATGATACAGAATCGGTGCATTCCATAGGGTCGGGATCCTCATGGATGCATGAAGACACTCACTTATGGATGTGCAAGGTAGCAGTGGAAGAAGAGAAGAGAGAGAAAGCCAGAGAGGTAGGTGCGAAAGAAACCCATAGATCAATCCAAGACCCAGCCTATGCACCTATAGTTTTTCCAGACGAAGAATTTGAACCTCACGGTTGGGCAGAAATTTTAGCAACAATGGACGTAGCCATCAATGAAGAACAATGGACACCTCACTGTGATGAGGATGGCTATGACATTTCAGTCTTCTCCATAGAGCCAATCATGGGAGAGGCAGTTCTAGAAGAATGTGAACCTAGCCCTGATGCATTTGAGGATGCAAGTGACTCCGATCTAGAGTCAATCATTATGGACCCACCATTTGCATCAGATGAAGAATATTTCCATGAAGTAGAATTTCAACCCCAGAGGCATGGAGAGGTTACAAATGATGTAAGATTAGCAACACATATGACCCGGAAGGAAGAAGGAAAGAAACGAAAGAAGAAAGAAGTCTCACCAGAGGAGGAAGAATCTTTGTTTGAGGTCCCAGAAAATTTTAAGAAGTATGAGATAGATGACAGGAGAGTCATGATAAGAATGCCTAAACGAGAAGCACAATCAGGAGAGGCCTATGATAACAAAGAAACCACCAAGAAAATAGTAGTGGCCATAGAAGAAGGAGAGGAGAGATGCACGTATATAGGCCATGACCTGACAGAAGAAGAAGAGCATGAATTGATTGCCTTGCTAAGAGAATACAGAGATGTATTCGCTTGGAGTTACAAGGATTTGAAAGGGGTTGACCCGGACATATGCTCACACACCATCCCTATGACCTCAGATGCCAAACCCTCTAAGCAAAAGCCTTATACATATAACGATAATTACGCTGCTAAGATCAAGGAGGAGATAGATAGACTGGTTGAAGCTGGATTTATCTATGAAATTGAGCACACTGAATGGGTATCCCCCATCGTAGTGGTGCCCAAGAAGAATGGCAAACTGCGTGTGTGCATTAACTTGAAAAAGGTTAATGCAGCCACAATTCGAGATAACTATCCGCTTCCCATAACAGAACATCTCTTAGAAAGAGTGGCAGGCAAGGAAGTGTACAGCTTCCTTGATGGATTTTCGGGCTACAATCAAGTAGCCATAGCTCCAGAGGATCAGCATAAGACAGCCTTTGCCACAGAATGGGGCATTTTTGCTTTTAGAGTAATGCCATTTGGGCTTACCAATGCACCAGCCACCTTCCAGAGGCTGATGTGCCATGTGTTTAAGGAGTTCCTGAGGAAGAGTTTAGAAGTCTATGTTGATGATCTCTGTGCTCATTCTAATGTTAGACAAACCCATATTCCTGAACTCAAACAAATCTTTGACAAATGTAGAGAGTACCAAGTCTGCCTGAACCCAGAAAAGTGCGTTTTTATGGTCAGGCAAGGCAAGATTCTAGGACACATAGTGTCAAAGAATGGCATATCTACAGACGAAGAAAAAGTGAGAGCCATAGCAGAGCTACCGAGGCCAAAGAATGTCAAGGAAGTACAAGCTTTCATGGGGCATTGTGGGTATTACCGACGTTTCATCCACATGTATGCGGTCATTGCAAAGCCCATGTACGGACTTCTGACAAACTTTGAGTGGACGGATGAATGTGAGAATTCCTTCCAAGAGCTTAAACGAAGATTATGTTCAGCACCAATCTTGACCACACCAGATTGGAATAAGCCTTTCCATGTTCATGTGGATGCATCCAATTATGCTATTGGATGTGTGCTTGCACAACCTACTGGTGAAGGTAATATGGATCTTCCAATTGCCTATGCCAGTAGACAATTGAATGCGGCTGAACGGAATTACACCACCACAGAGCGAGAAGGATTAGGCATGGTGTATGCAGTTAAGAAATTTAGACACTATTTGCTTGCAAATAAGTTTAAATTTTTTACTGATCATCAGGCATTGTTGTACCTAGTAAACAAGCCATGCAATACAGGTAGATTAGTAAGATGGTTTCTCTTACTAATGGAATACGACTTCGAGGTGGTGGTAAGGAAAGGTAGGACTCACTTACGAGTAGACCATCTCTCTAGACTCACATCTGGAGAAGCCCCACAAGGAGTATCAGATGACCTTCCTGATGCTTACTTGTTTAATTTGGAAGTGGTGCCGCAGTGGGCCAAGCCAATAGTACCAGTATTAACATACGGGCCTAATCATCCAGTGGTGAACACACGGAATAGAGAGATTGTAAAAGCCCAAAAGTACCATATCATGGCAGGAAGCATGTACAAGCACACAGATCAAGGGATCTTGGCTTGTTGCGTAGAAGAGGATGAGTACGCTAAATGGTTGCAATTAGCACATGTAGGTGCGTTAGAGCAACACCATTCAAAGCAAAGAACGTTGCAGACTCTAAAGAGATTCGGAGTGCATTGGCCAACTATGGAAGCGGATGTCCAAAAGTTGTGCAAGGAATGCCCAATCTGTTGCACTAAACCACCTGTGGAACATGCCACTCTCTATCAAGTATCCATTGCGCCAGATTGGAGTGAACCCCTAGTATCATTCTTGAGGACAAACACATTCCCTCCAGACATGACTCTAGCTAGAAAAAGGAGTTTGGAACAAGAAGCCCAGGATTATTCACTCGTTGGTGATAATCTATACAAGCGCGGTAAGGATGGTTACCTGAGACTGTGTGTCCATGAAAGTGAGTATCTTAAGATCTTAGAAACTGCTCACCAAGGTGTAGCAGGAGGACACTTTGGACCGGATCGAGTGATCAAGGCAATCCTATTTGCGGGCTTTTGGTGGCCTACCCTTCACATGGATGCACATACCTATGTGAAACGGTGTGATGTCTGTCAGAGGACTCAGTATCCCATACGCAAAGATGAGATGCCACTGAAACCTATGATGGGTGGACGTGCATTCTCTAAGTGGGGAATAGACTTCGTAGGTCCTATTAATCCCCCAGCTAAGGGTTCTCATGCGGAATACATCATTGTTGCGACAGATTATCTCACCAAGTGGGTAGAGGTAAAGGCTACGACAAAGAACGATGCTCAAACAACTGCCAAATTCTTGTTTGAGAATGTATTCACGAGATACGGGCTACCTATAGAGCTTGTAAGTGATAGAGGCACTCATTTCTTGAACGAAGTGATTGAAAATCTACTCCAAGAATTCTTGGTAATACACAAGAAGTCTGCCCCTTATCACCCTCAAGCTAATGGACAAGCTGAGAGCACTAATAAGATTTTATGCAATGTACTGACGAAACTAGTGAACACTAAACGCTCTGATTGGGACAAACAGCTACACCATGCTGTTTGGGCATATCGAGTTGCCTACAAAACGGTACTCCAAGCCACCCCCTTTCAGATGGTATTTGGCCAAAACGCTGTGCTACCCTTGGACTTCCTGATTCCTACATTGAGAGTAGCACAAGAGCATGAATGGACAGGTCATGAGCTTTCCTCTAGGATCTTTGACCTTGAACGATTAGGAGAAACAAGACTGAGAGCCGCTGCAGGAATATATGCAGCTAAAAAGAGACAGAAGGCATACTTCGATGCCCATGTGAAGGATAAAGGCTTGAAAGCCGGAGATCTAGTCCTAGTCTATACACTGAAACAACACGCGAGGAAGCTAGAAAAGAGAGGCTACGGACCTATGATTATCAATAGGATCTCCACGAGTGGAGCAGTACAATTAGCCACATTAGAGGGCGATGTTCTCCCTAACTATATTAGCGGATGCAGAGTCAAGTTGTATCAGGAACCCCTCACGGAGGAAATGCTCAGCCGACTCAACACTGCTAAGAAACGCAAAGAGGAAGAGAAGCGAATTAGAGAAGAAGCTCAAGCAGAAGCGTTAGAACGCATCAGAAGGATGAAATTACGAAGGCAAGGCAAAGAGCAGCCTAGCACAAATGACTATGCAGATCAGGGATATCATATGGCCATGTGTGAAGTTACAGGAACAAGCTCGCATAGGATAATTGATAGACGTCCTTTCATAACCCTAGATATAGGACAAGGAAAAAGTGCAAGGACTGTAAGAGCCTTGATTGACTCAGGTGCAGCCACTAGTGCTGTTAGAGTGTCTTACTGTCAAGAGTTACAGTTAACTGTCAATCCTGTGGAAGCATATCTCATAGGATTGGGAGGCGTGGAAACCCCTTGTATGGGCGAGGTGGAACTTCCCCTCTACATTCATGATGAAGCAATGACAGTTAAAGTACTAGTGTGTCAAGATGAGGATCTCACTGAACCTCTTGTCTTGGGTCAAGACTGGATCTATGACCAAGCAGTCAACTTAAACCTAAGAAGTGGACTTCTTCAGGTATGGGTCAATCATAGTCGAATTACAGTAGAGTTGGATAATGGAGCACTCAAGAAACTAGAAAAGGCACAGACTCCTGGTCCCTCCAGGGGTGCACATGAAGTTGACCATGTTGTTCTTGTCCAAAACTATGTGTTGCAGAGGAATGATATTCGCAAAAAAGGAGTCAGGGATGCAAAGGAATTCCCTTCTTTTCCAAAGGCCGGAAGGAGGCAACAACCAACGGTGGAGCAAAGGCAGAAGAAGCAGAGTACTACCTATGCCGGACATCAAAAGAACCTGCGTAGCAGAATGTCTCAACAAGTGAACCAAGTGTGGGTGCGAAAAGGCGAACACCCGGTTGCACCCACGCCAACAGCACGGGCGAAGCCTCTTGCTAGTACCCATCAACACGTCACTAATAAGAGGTCTTCCGGAAATTCTTCTGCTAACGTGAAATCTATTTGGGTGCCCAAAAAGTCGATGAAGGCCAGCCCACAATCAAGACAAATTTGGGTGCCTAAGGCTTGTTTGCGGGCTCAAATAGCTACACCAAGAACACACCCTACACAACATGATCCATTCACTCGCACAGCCTACATCCACTCATTTTCAACACCAAGGCACATGAACACGAACAGAATCAGTTGTAAATGGGCCCCTAAAAGGCCTCAGGTTAAAGCTGACACACCTATAAAGCTCTCGAGAATCTCTACGGAACCACGAGTAAAACCCATCCACTGCATTTGGCAGCCCAAGACTTGTAACAAACCCCCTGACCCTATTGTAAATCCATGACCACCTACTAACCGCTTCACTCTTAATTCACATCATTTCGCTTAGCTCTTAGGACTACCTAACTCCTAACTACACACACCAGCGCCGAGCACTTATTAACTCCTAACCACTCCAGAACTTTAAGTTAATATTGTAACAAGGGACACCATGTCATTTTTGTGTCCATTGCAATGTTAACGTTTATTCATATATTCTCACAGAATCAGCTGCGACATTTTCAACATGGCGGAGGCAGCAGGAACTAGCTCTCACACAGAAACAAACCCGCAAGTGGTGGACTTGGACAGTTTACCCGTTTTGCCTGAGACAGTTGAAAGACCAGAAGAGTTGCGGGCCGTCAAAATCATACCTATTGCGGACCCTCCGCGTGGCCACACCATGCCCGTGGGAAAGACTTCACATTGGTTTACCGAGGTAGCAGGACCCTTGGGGGAAGGAACGTATCTATGGGAATCAGAGTTGGACTACAATGGAAAGCAAGGCAGATACCATTTCTTTACAAGAGAATTTGAGAAGTTACAAAATGCGGAAAGTCTACGTCCGATATGGGAAAAAGCCAGATTGAGTGCCTATTTCAGTGCCCGACTCCCAAAACCTGACTTCATGCGATGCTACTATCTCATCAACACCTTGACTCCAAATCCGAACCCAAAAGGTGCAAGCTCATTTGTGATTCCATCTCTGACAAAGGGGAATGAGCTCAAGAGGTTTAGGCTATCAAACAATTTGGTGAGAGAAGCTCTGGATATGCGCGGCATGCATATTCCTACAGAGAAGGAAACCCTAGTACCGGACTACATGAAGAATCGAAGTCTCACCAAACTCAAGGACATGGTATCCATGACGCCTAATATTGCAATACACCTTCGCATGTGCATGCAACACTTTGCTTTCCCGGCGCAGGATAGATTCACCATGCCGCACAAAAAGATTTGGTTTAGCCTGTATCTGGCAGAAACACAGAGCCTCACCATCAACCTACCCCACTGGATAATTGATCAGATACACTTAGCTCACAAACGCTGGCCGCGGAAACAGGTTTTATATGGTTGCTGCGCTCTGACAAGAATCATTTATAGGTGTTTGGCTTATGACATTCCAATCCAACGAGCCCTGATGTGGAATCGGGTAGAGCAGTTTCGAGGCAGGACATCCACTGGACCCCCTTCTAAGAAGATGAGAGGCACGGTCCAAGTCCCATGTGCTCAACCACGTGGAGCCACGATGAAGAACAGGAGGATGATGAGGAGGAGTATGATCAAGAGCAACAAGAGGAGCAACAAGAAGTGCCAGAACTTGTAGGTGCACCTGCATATACAGCTCAACTACGAAGGCTATATGACACTATCAAAGCAGTACAAGAAAGACATCAACTCTCTCTGGTATCAGGTCAAGCTTTGATGCAAGAAATGCTATCAGATGAAGGGGTGGACCAACACTTCATTGACACCCTCAAATTAGTGTCAGACTCTTTAGGAGTTCCAGAGGCTGTCCACACCGCAGTCCGCCAGTCCGTAAGATATGACAAACGCAGAGTGGACACGTTACCACGAGCAGGTAAGACTATCAGGATACCCGTCACAGAACCAGAAGTACCTATTGAGACCACAGCCACTCCCACAACCACCACTGACCTCTCCGCTGAAACCTTCGTTCAGACATCACCCATCTCACCCCAGCGTCCTCCATCACCACCTTCTCCACCCCCACCACCACCTCCCACCTCGGAAGAAACGACAGTCATCACCTCTACGTTCACTTATAACCCATCCTCATTCAAATCATTCTCATTTCGAGAACCCACCTCACAAGACACCCTCTTCTCCTTCGTCACCAATCCCTTGTACACTTCATCCCGTCTATCCTCTGAACCCATGACTGGCCATCCCATAATTACAAGTGTAGTTGGAAACCCAGCACCCACAGAAGGCACCCTATGTTTCCCGACCTATCCCCCAATACGAGTACCTCCATTCCATGACCCCCACTTCCCAGCTGGCCCCTACACCTCTTTCAACCGGACCTCACCACCCCAATACCCGTCCTTTGTGGAGCAGTTCTTCCGCTCTCCAATGTTTCAAAGGCACCTTCCCCCGCTGTTCGCAACGACATCAATTTACACAAACACCACACTCACCTCACCTACCATACCCAACTATATGGTAGCCCCTATACACACCACTCTGTCTGACCCGATGGACATTTCACCCACCACAGCACCTCTCCCCACGATTCCACCCTCTCCCCCTCCACTACCCCCCACCTCACCACTCACAACATTGGCACACACAGCATTCACTACCCCCCTACCCAATCCCTCCTCCCCTGCATTTCAAACTTTTCCCCTTGCATCTCATAATGTAAATAGCACATTCGACACATTACTTCAGTGTGCACATCAGCTACAACAAGACTACCACCAATTGGAAGAACGCAATGCTGCCCTCCAGGCAGAATCTCAACGTCTCCAAGCTAGAGTCACCACTCTTGAAGCTGACTACCTGACGCTCCTAGACGAGCATACCACACTACAGCAGGCTCACTCCGAATTGGAATCCAAGGCATCAACTGTAGATGACCAAGCAGTCAAGGAACTAGAAACAGTGCTTCAAGCGCAAATGATATCTAACGCTACACTCAGACGCAACATTGGACTACTAAGAAAGCATATGGCAGCAGCACTAGAAGAGAACAAACGTCTTCAACAACAAAACCAAGATAATTTTGAAGCGGCTATGGAAGGAACCGTGGGAGCAACCATTAGCCCTACCAGATATAGAGCAGTTCCATCAGAAGACATCCGCATCCTACTTGAGGAGCATGCAAATTTCCTGGAGTCATATGAAAAACTAGAGACTGAATGTGCCGATCTAAAGAAACAGTTAGCCAGTGTACCCACTGCTCAACAGGAGCCGGTAATCTTGCAACAATCTACAGAAGAAATGGAGACCCTTCGGAAACAGGTGGCAGACCTCCAAGCACGCCTCCTACCATATGAACGACCGCCCTCGCCCATTGAAGAACCAGAACCTGAAACAGTAGTGGAAATCCCCGTCGAGGACAGCTACGAAGAGCCCTACGAGCCTATGCCGACGCCTGGTGGTCGAACTACAGAAGAAGGACAAGACACGTTAGAAATTCAAGTTCCAGATTGGGTCAGAAGGGTCGAGAAAGTGGGCAAGACACATGATGATCGTGTGGCCGTGCAAATGCAATCTCTCACGAATCTGGAAGAAACGGTCCTTCGGTCTTCCTACTTTCAACAGTTATCCCATCAACGGTTAATCACAACATCAGAATCGCAATACATGCCTTATTTTGTCTTACTACATGATTATAATGCAGAAGTCAAAAGACATACAGGGAAGGAGCCCACATTCGCTACTCAATTCGAGATAGGGGATTTACCGACCGATGCACGTGCTGGCTCGATTTTCCAACCTAATTGGCGTGCACGTTTACTCACCGATTACCCAGAGATGATGAGTACCTGGGCTACCATGCCACTCTATATCAAGTATAATCCATGCTATTGTCCAGTGGTACGTCGCAGATCCTGGCAAGCATTTGCAATCAAGGTACGCAACAATAAAGAGTGCTCGGCTTGGGTTAACTATCCGTATTTTGCTCCACCTCGAGGGCCTCCAACCGTAGCCTACATGATATCAACCATTCGGCACTGGTCCGCACGCCTAAATAATGTACCTGATATAGCAGCGAAAATGTGTATGAAGATATTCGAGCTCATGACCATTGTCTTCAAAACCTTTCGGAATGTCCAAGCTCCATACATCTCCGCCCCTGGATTCGCTCAAGGCAACAAGGATCTAGTCTACGACATGAGCCAAACCCCCTCGGTCACTATCATCTTTGCTTGGCATGCACGAATAAAGTACTTGCCCGCATGCTTCAAGCAAACATTTGAGGAAATGTTCTCTACGGGCTTCTGGGAATACAATTCCGAAATTTTCATTCCCAGACCCACACACTTGCTACATCTATTCGCAGTAGAACAAGCGATCCATGCAGATCAATTACGTCTGCCACATCCGGACATTCCAGGACCAATCGATTGGGATCGTATGATGACAGATTTGGCCAGAGGACTACACTTACAAGAACATCAGCTTGCCACTCAGGTTGTGGAATATTACATCCAACACCCCCAGCAACAAGGGTCTGTCAGGGACGACAGACGCGAGAGAGGGGGGGGTGTTGAGAGCAGTATGGGCACCCAAGGACTGACTAGACAAGGAAGCCAGGGAACCCAAGGATTGACTAGACAAGGAATCCAACGGAGAGAGTCAGAACAAGGTGAAGGAGTAAGTAGACAAAGCAGTCGACGCAAATCTGGCAGATAGGCCCTTCAATTTTTCCAATCTACATCTTTTAACAGTGATTCTTATCACTAACAATCATTGTAAATACCATTTCATATTTTTGTAGCTCCATTTTGTGCAAGCCAAGGAGTCCTTGAGTTTGAGGAGCCTTAGAAGTACCTACATATCAATTTTCGTATTTTTTAGACTCCGTTTGAGCCCTCAAATTGGCCCTGGAACCTAATTTTTAACTAGGCCGGACACTAGGTCTGGACAGGGCCAAAACCTAGTCAAAAACTATAAAAAGAGCTAGAGAGCTCATTTTTTAGTTTAGATTGTAATTGAAACGAACTTGTAAGAGCATTTTGAAAGTAATCTAAAAAGCTCCATTGATTCTCACTCTTTGTCTTGCCGTGTGTGCGCGTGTGTGTGTATGTGTGTGCATGCTAGTGTGCTTCTCACTCACGCACTTGTGTCGCCACTTGCTCGAGGTCTTCATACCATCCTCACGTCTTCCCGGATTGACATTAAAGGAGGTGCTACTCATCATTGAGCTACAGAGAGTGTTCATATGGACATCTCCTAAATACAAAAAAGAGATATTTTTATGAGGGCTAGAGGGTGCCATTGCATGAGGAAATTGTGGGCAACCCTTATAACAACAAACCCCTAGAAGCATACCTGATAGGATTAGGGGGTGTTGAAACCCCTTGCATGGGAGAGGTGGATCTTCCCCTCTACATACAAGAGTTCCTCATGCCAGCAAAAGTGCTAGTGTGTGAAGATGAGGATCTGACCGAACCTCTTGTCTTAGGCCAAGACTGGATCTATGATCACGCAGTCAACCTCAACCTAAGAAGTGGACTTCTTCAGGCTTGGGTAGGCCAAAGCTGTCTCACGATTGAATTAGAAAATCAAGCACTCAAACCAATAGAACAGGCACCAACTCCTGGTCCCTCCAGGAATCCACATGAAGATAACAATGTTGTTCTTGAACAAACTTCTATGGTGCAGAGGATTGTCAATCTTACTGAAGGTACAGGAGCCAATAAGGAGTTCCTAACTGATCCAAAGAAGATTCTAGACGAGCAGACCAAACATCACTCGACACGAAGGAGGCTGCTGATCAAGAGGCAGGAGCACCAACCTGTGCAACACGGAGCATCTCGTGGCGCGAAACAGATCTGGATACGCAAGGATGGGAAACCCACAACTCTAATAGAAGACTCTCAAGAAGACAAGAAACGAGCCTCACCGTCAAGGAACGAAGTGAAGAAGCCCCCTAGGATAACCCCTAGGCATACCATTTTTATTTGGGTTCCTAAGCGGTGTGGGCGCGAAAGCGACGGTCGGTGGATCAGGGCAACCGCCAAAAATACGGCGCACACAGGGTGCTTGGAGCAAGCTCAGGTAAAGTGGGAGCTCAGGTTCACCAAGTAGATGTAGAATAAAAGCATTAGTATTTGCTTCATTCAAACTCATATGGATTAAAGTTTGATTGCAAGGAAATACTTATGACATAAGTTATTTTCATGATTGCAGTATTATTCACTTTATGATGCAAGATTTTTTTAAACAAATTTAGATCTTAATCGCAGCCAGAAAACACATGACACAAAGACATAAGAAATTAAATTCTTTTAATCTTTCATAATACTTTGAAGTTATGATGGTATCACCTGTGTATAAAAAAGAACCTTTATAGCGACCATTCAATAAAGTTCTAATTTCATATGGCAACGTTCATGAATAACCATGAAATTAAGGGTGGGAATTCTTTTTCTTATATCAAATTCAATAGAAAAATGTAACACATGGCACTGTTACAAACGAGTATCGAACTCAGCAATGCTGATTAAACGTATGCTGTATTGTTGAAGCTCAATTCCATCGTCTTTAAACGAGTTTTTCTATCCGTATATAAGCTCATATCATTTAAGTGTAGTTGTTATGTAAACAAACACAATGCATATATGTCTTCATCGTCTTTAAACCATATATGAAATGCACTTCCATAGATTCAATTCAAGGACTTTCGCGGCTGCATATGGAATAGCAAACAGATATTACGCCAACAATTAAAAAATACATTCAGACTACAAACACTATATAAAGACTAAAAAAAACAAAAGATGCGTTCTGCGCTATACTCTTATGAGTTCTGCACTATACTTTTACGCTTCATATCAGTTCTCTACTTCTAACATAATAACAAGGAAGATCATTTAATGCATCATATGATGTTACCTGCAACAATTTTTCATGTGTTGAAAAGTTCGTATCTGTAAGTCACACACACAGTTATTTGTAATGAATTTACCTCAATATAGTTACAAACAAAAAATCGAACATGTTTTCCAATCTATGTAGACAACGCAAATCCTTCTCAACTATGAACTATAGCGCAAGAGAATTCAAAACATATGTGAAAACTTTCTGGTGATATAGAGATACGAAGAAGCCGCGAAAGTTCGGGAAAAGTCTGACAGCAGGAATAAAAGTGTTTCTGTAATACTGTACAAATGGCTTTATCTGAATAATGAATCATATAACTTACAGAATTGCATCAGACGTGAATACGTATATCGGCGCAGTCGTCAGAGAAATTATTTAGTCGTCGTAAAATAGGCAAATAGAAGATAAAATTCAGAGTGTCAGAGCAGCATCACATAAGGTCGAAGTACCTTTCTCGTGCGTGGTAAGGCATAATTCTTCAGCGTGAATCATGGCCGGAGTCATCTGCAATCACAGATCGGCAGAAGAAGTCATAGCCCATCAGATATGCTGAAGATGATTGTCCCTCCTATATGACAGAGTCTCCTCATCAATTCCTTTCTGCAGCTGTTGTGAAAGTTGATCTCCTCCGTATCAGTTGTTAAAGTTGATCTCCTTCGCAGCAATTCAGATGCTCCACCCGCACCTCCTATGTCTGAGTAGTCGCTTCAGATGTTTACAATCTCGCCAAAGTTGCCAGATGAATACCTCAAACTCTGTGCCAAATCGCTATTGCATTTCAGTCAGCCCAGCCCCCATTTCCTGCGTAGCGTTCCCTGCCAGATGAATAATTGCGAGCGGATTTGTCTTCTTCTTCAATCGCGAGCTTCCTCCCTCCTTGATGGATTCACAGAGAAAGAGAGGATGGTCTGTTCCCTCCGAATTGCCGTCCCAAAAGAAGAGAGCAAGCCCCCATATCTCGCGGAGAGTATGTCCTAAAAAACTGAGAGATTATCTGTTAGCGCCCTCCGAATGCATTCTCCTTCACTGCATTCTCTTATCTGTTAGCGTCCTCCTCCAATGCATGCACGCCTCCCTCCAGTTCCCTTTTTGCTTCGAGTACTTTTTGTGGTGAATGGACGCATCCGTCCTCCTCCATGCAAAAACTCCCACTTTGATTCGTGATCAAGAAGTTGAAGTACAGTAATATGTGCCATCATGCATACTAATGCATGTAGTGCTTTCTATTCTGCTCATCCTCCACGTAAGTGAGGAACAACAGAATGAAGCATCCACTAAATATTGTAGTTCACAATAGTATGAAAATAAAACGTTGCTGATTTAGGGAAAATATTCTTCACAAAAGATATCTTGAAATATTTACTTCTTGGTTCTTCCCGTATTCGAAGCATCCATCATTATTGCCACCTATATCTTCATATCCACGTATAGCTTCATTGTTTGCTCCATGAAAATTATCATGTTCAAACATTGTATGTATGAAAGAACATTTCAATCGTATGTTTACAAGACTTTTTATTCGCACCATCCGAATGTCTTCGATAATACTAGTCACTAGTTCGACAATTATTATGTCAAAATAAAAGATTGAGATATCCGGTTAAGGAGAGAGAATCTCTCCGACAGCGGTCAATGAAGGCCATCCCTAATGCTAGACAGATATGGGTGCCCAAGGCTTGCTTACAAGCCCAAATTACTTCACCTTCAGACACTAGGATGAAGCAACTTTCACAAACACTCGTGGCCAATAACTCAGAAAATGAAAAGATGCCTACACCTCTCACTGTCTCCACTCCCATCAACCATAGGAATGTCTGGAAATGGGTACCCAAAAGGTCCCAAATACATCACACTCTCATCCAGAAACCTTCACCTGTCTTTAGCTCTAAGAGCTACGACTCCTCTATCAAAGCGTGGAGAATTAAGCTGTGTATTAAACCCCCTGACCCCATTCTGTAAATCCGTCCACTCTAACACAGGAACATTCTGAGCCCATGGCATAACCAAAGTATGCATCTAGGATGACACTGACCTCTAATCACCACTCACACCTATCACAAACACTTCACCACTAACCACTGACCTCCGGAATTGTCATGTTAGTATTGTGAAGGGAACACCATTACATCTTGTTTCCTATGCAACACTAATGTGCCTTTCTTCTTCCAGCAGATAAGCAACCTACTCTCATGGCAACAGTGGCAAGCACAAGCTCTCAGGCAGGCTCTGGTGCTCAAATCAATTGGGATGCCATGCTGGTGGAGGCCCCACCAACAGCTCGGCCTGAAGAGTTCGTGAATGTGCGGAGAATCCCTATTCCAGATCCACCAAATGGCCTAACCGAAAGAGTAAAGAGGCATTCTCACTGGTTCAATGAGATGCCAGGAGATTTGGGAGACGCGGATCATATCTGGGAATCCAAGATGGAATGTGGATGAGTATGGTGGACCTTCCAGTTCTTCTCACGAGAATTCGAAGCATTGCAAAATGCAGCTCCACTTCGAGATATCTGGCAAAAAGCAGGATTACAAACTTATTTTAGTGCAGCTCTGCCTAAACCCGATTTCCTCAGGTGCTACTACCTAATTGCCACGCTGAAGCCGACAGGGGATAAAGATCATTCAGGCACATTCTGGGTCCCTCCTCGTCAAATCTGGAGGAAATGAGGAAGTTTGAATTGAATGTTACTTTAATCAGGGAAGCACTTCAGATGTATGGCACGCATGTACCTTCTGACCGCGACCCCTTGATACCTGAGTCGATGAAAAGCAATAGAATCAAGAAGCTAAAAGAAATGTGCGCCCTCATCCCCAACATCGCCATACCTTTGCGGATGTGCCTCCAACACTTCGCATTCCCAGCTCAGGACCGTTTCACCCAACCCCACAAGAAAATATGGTATGGGCTATATCTAGCACAGACTGGAAGCTTGCCCATTAAGATGCCTGTATGGATCTTGGACCAAGTGTATGAGGCAGGCAAGCGGGGAGTGAGGAAGCCTACTCTACATGGCTGTTGCGCGCTTACAAGAATTATCTATAGATGTCTTGCATATGATGTGCCAGTTGCCAGAGCCCTAAAGTATGCACAACTGGAGTTGTTCAAAGGGCGGAAGTCAGGGAGCCAGCCTGCAAAACGAATGCGTGGATCGCTCTCCCAGGTAATGATCCCTCAAGAGGCCACGACTGAAGCTTCTCCCAGACCAGAAGCTCAGGTCGCACCTTTCACGATCCACCTTCAAGGAGTTCAAGCTGGGGAGGTAGTACAACCCGCTCCATCCGCCCCTCCACTACCTACCGATGCAGAGTTTGCATCTATGGCCACCTTCACAGAGGATCCAAACTTTGATTTTGAAAGATTCGTGTAGACGGTCCCCCTATCAGACAGTGAAGATTCCCCTAACAATGCTGATCCGGGAGCATCCGCCCAAAGAGAACAGCCACGGGGCGAGACAAGCAGAGTACATGGGGAAGAAGTGGCACAACATCCTCATGACCCAAACACACAAATTCAGGAAGGTGCACAAAGAAATGAACCAGAAGACAGTGAAGAGGAGGCCCCTGCCTACATAGCACAACTCAGACGGCTGTACAAGACAATCAAGCAGGTACAGAGAAGACATAAGATGACAGAAAAGGCGAATAGAGCTCTAGTGAACCAGATGCTTCAAACCGAGAATGTCGACTCACATTTTGTGGAATCATTGAATCTATTGGCAGAGACATGTGGGATCGGGGAAGCATTGAGGACGATGGTCTATCAGGAGAACCCTACCTATGATCAACGAAGGATTGATACACGGCCACAACGAGGAAAGATGATTCAAATGGAGGTATCTACCGTATTGCCTACTCCAATGACAGAAGATGTTCAGATGATCAGCCCTAGTCCCAGTGACGAACCAGATGTAAATACACATTCACCACCTCCGCCATCACCTCCCAGCCAGCCTTCCGAACTCTTTTCCACGAGTCTTCCTGAACAACCGATATCCACCCATCAGGAAACCATTGTACACACCTCTGTTTTTACACCCTTCCCTTTGACCACATCCATCACTTCCACCAAAATTTTTGAACCTCACACCGGTCATCCAGCCACCGATGAAACCATAATAGGTCACCCCTCCTATCTCCCCGCCCTTGGACAACCACTTGCCACTAGCCAGACCTCACCCCATCCTTTTCCATTCACCCACACCCAAACCCTATCCACCACTTCCCTGGTAACCGCCTCATCCTCAACCCAAGTCACACAACCGTCATTCTGGACAAACCTTGTAAATATACTCCAACAGGTGGATAATTATAATAAAAAGTCCCTTTCCCAACCCCACTCCCCCACATTCAGTGCCACCACTATCACACCACCCACCATTCCTGTATTCACAGTTCACGAATCACACACTCTCACGTCTGATCCCATGGACATCTCACCATCCACAGGATCACCCACCACCACTGTTATTCCAACATCACCACGTGTCATTTCACTCACGTCACCATTTCCAAACACTGTAGGCACAACATCCACTTTTCCCTTTCCCATCTCCCGACCCCTTGCATCTTCCACCCTCACCCCTGCACCCACCTCATTTAGTCATGCACTCAACACCATGCTCGAAGCTGCTGCCCAACTTAAACAGGAATACAGGTTATTAGAAGAAAACAATAAAGAGCTCTGTACTTTGTCATCCCACCTCCAGGCACGTGTCACCGCCTTGGAGTTGTCTAATACGGAATTACAGCAGGAGGTGACCACCCTCCAACAATATCAGGTGGAGCTCGAGTCCACACAAATAGAGAAGAGTAGGGCAACGGAAGAACAACTTAGAGATCAGCTAGCCCGTAATGCTAGACTACAACGAAACATGGCTCTACTCCGACGCCATTTAGCGGTTGCTCAAGAAGAAAACAAAAGACTACAGCAACAAAATCAAGACAACCTCGAAGCAGCCATGGAAAATACTCCAGGGGCACCCATCGACCCAGCTAAATTCCAAGCCATCCCCTCAGAAAACATACAACAAATATTGGAAACCTATGCCAATCTCTTAGAAGCACATGATCAGCTTGCGGACCAAGTCAAAGACCTACAGAAAGCTCAAGTGCCTACACCACACCAACGAGAACCTAAAGAGATGGCCAACGCTGCAACCTCACCAGAGCCGGAACTATCAGTAGCCAGGGAAGTACTAGAGCTACGTCAGCAGGTGGCCGAGTTAAAAATTAAGTTGCTACAATATGAACGACCCCCCTCCCCACCTGATCAGCCAAGTGAAGAGGAGACTATTGTTATTCCGGTGGAAGAAACATTCGAAGATAATTATGAGCCACAACCTCTTCCAGGTGGCAGGATCACTGAAGAGGGACAGGATACATATGAGGAACCTCGTCACCATGGATGAAGCAGGTAGAGGAGATGGGTCACACTCACGAAGAGCGTGTTGCAACTCAGATGCTAGCCATGAAAGCCATAGAGGAGACCATACTCAAGTCTGAATATTTCTCGAACTTGGCTCCTAGGCGGCTGATAACTAGCTCAGAGTTACAATACAAACCTTATTTTGTATTGTTGGCGGACTACAATGCTGAGATCAAACGCATAACCAACAAGTACCCCTCTTTCGCAACACAATTCGAACCCGAGGACATCCTAGAGGCAGCCAAAAAAGGGGCCATATTCCAGCCCATATGGAGACAAAAGTTACTGGAGACCTATCCGAAAATGTTACGAACATGGGATCATGCTCCCATGCATCTGAAATACAACCCTTGCTTTGGCCTAGTACAAAGAAGAAGATCATGGAAAGCATTCGCCATCAAGGTTCAGAACAACGCAAATTGTAAAGAATGGCTCAATTACCCCGCAATCGCACCCCCAACAGGCACACCTACAGTATCATACATGATAGCCACCATCAGACATTGGATACCACGCCTCCACCCCATGCCGGATGTCGCCGCTCAAATGATGCTCAAAATTTTGGACATGATGCAAGTGGTCCTAAAGACCTTTCGAAATGTACGTAACATCCAGCCTTCAATTCCGGGCTTCATCAATGGTAATTATGATTTGCTGTATGACATGAGCACGACCCTGAGCATTCGAGTAGCTTACGCATGGCATGCACGAATAAGATATCTCCCTGCCTGCTACAAGCAAACCTTTGATGATATGTTCACCACGGGGTTTTGGGAGTCACACTCAGAAGTGTTCGCACCACGCCCAACCCACCTGCTACATCTATTCGCGTGTGAACAAACGATGCACTCAGAACTCTACACCATACCACACCCTGATATGCCGGGAGCAGTCAATTGGGATGCCCTCCAGAGAGACTTGGTCCGGGGACTACGCATCAAGGAACAAGAAGTGGCAACCGACCTCCTGCAGAAGTACATTGATCAAACAGTGGAGCAGAGGTCTGTCAGAGGCGACAGACGCTAGGGGGGGGAGAGTGTTGGCCGTATACGAGAAGAAGCAAGTACGGATGCACATGCAGATCTAGCACTAAGGCAACCCTTCATAATTTTTCAAAACCCTTACATGATTTTAAAGTGATTCTCATCACTAAAAACCCTTGTAAATATCATTTTACCTTTTTGTAGCTCCATTTTCTACAAGTCGAGGAGTCCTCAAGCTTGGGGAGCCTTAGAAGTAGTTGCCTGCCAATTTTCATAATTTTTAGATCTCGTTTGAGCCCTCAAATAAGCCCTGGAACCTAATTTTTAACTAGGCCGGACACTAGGTCTGGACAGGGCCAAAGCTAGTCAAAAACTATAAATAGAGCTAGAGAGCTCATTTTTGGAGAGTTTTTTTGTAGTTTGAGCTTGTATGAGAACTTTGTTGCAATAGAAGTGATTCCATTGTCTTACTCTCTTTGTTCTTGCCATGTGTGTGCGTGTGCGTGTATGTGTGTGCATGCTTGTGTGCTTCTCACTCACGCACTTGTGCTCCCACTTGCTCGTGGTCTTCATACCATCCTCACGTCTTCCCGGATTGACATTAAAGGAGGTGCTACTCATCACTGAGCTACACCATAGTTGTGGATGCCATGTTCATGCCAAGTTCTTGACATCTACCAGATAAGGGAGCAATTATATCATCTGCTAGCAGAGACACACTTCTATCCAAACTGATAAATGCCCAACAATCCAAGGTTCAATCTTCAACTAAGCGTGACTCATTCATATTTCATGAGCGAAACCTGGGAACAAGTTCTTTATTTATTTTTTTTTTCTTTGGAGGAACAATGGCACAAAACAAGAAGACAAAGATTAGTATCAAAAAATGGTTTACACATGTCAATGTGCTCTCGTGCATGGGACTCTCAATTGTGTCTATGCACGGCAATGTAATGTGGCCCTATATTAATGCATACTTTGGAAATGCATGACCTGAATGGTGCAAAAGACAAGGTTGTGCAAGGAGCACATGGTTATCGCTCGTTAAGGCTTTCGATGTTATTTGCGGAGGTTGATGCCGACCTTGGTGGGGGTATCCATTGAATCTCAAACTGACGTCCTCCTCCTTATTGGAGTCCATTTTAGAACAGCATTTGGCACTATAGAAATCACTTCAGGTGTCTTCGTCTTTGGATGCTTTCTAAACTATGGTATCCAGTGTGGTTGGCACTTTGATTCGGTGGAGGCTACCTGTTCTTTTGGCTTCCAAACCCATATCCTTTTTGCACGTCTTCCTACTATTGTTGAAGAGCTGATTTGATCTTCCTTTAGTCTCTGTACGTGGTTCTTACCCTTTTCTCTTTTTGGCTTCTTTGTTTAGACCTTTCGCATGTGGGAGAACATAGGTTGTTGTGGATGTAAGAGCTTCTTAGGTACCCATATCTGTAATCGCCCTTGTTGAGCTGCAGCTAATTTCTTAGGCACCCAAACTTGTTGGATACCTTGTGATTGAGCTTTTCCGCGCTGCTTCCTTCGTCTTCTAGCCTAGTTGGCTTAACTGGGTGGGATTTGTGGGGGCAAGGCTGGTGGTTTCTCTCCTTCGCGTACCCAGATCTGTTTCATGCTCGAAACTGCTTTCTTGTCGAATGGTGTCTTTCTATTTGATGTAGCAGTTGTCGTGAACAATTGTGTTTGTCTGTGTGGTGGACTCACTACTGTGGCTATTTGATTCTTTGGAGAAGAAGAAAGATCCACCCGCCTTCGAACCTGTTCTTCCACGATTGACTCCTTCTGCATCATAGAGCTTTTGACACATACAACATCTTCTTCCATATGATTAGTCTTAGAAGAACTACAAGATGTGACATCTGGATTTGTGATTGTGCCATTTTCTAGTTCTAATGTAAAGCATTGTCCCTGGATCCAAACTTGAAGAAGTTGACTTCTTAGGTTTAAGTTGACTTCATTGTCATAAATCCAATCGTGTCCTAAGACAAGTGGTTCTATAAGGTTCTCATCTTAACACACTAGCACTTTGACTTTCATTGGAACATCTTGCAGGTAGATGGGAAGTTCCACCTCGTCCAAACAAGGGGTTTCCACACCTCCCAATCCTATGAGATAAACTTCTATGGGATTGACATTCAACTGCAAGTTTTGGCAGTAGGATAGTCTAACTGCACTACTTGCTGCACCTGAGTCAATCACTGCTTTCACAGTCCTTGCACCCTTTCCTTGTCCTATCTCTATGGTCACAAAGGGACGTCGGTCAATGACTTGAGAAGTAGTTATGCTCGATTTTTGGCACATATCCATGTGATATTATGGGGCTTTTGAGTTGACATCTAGGCCTAGTCACCTTAACTTATTTTGCCTAATACGCTCTCTAGCCTCTGCTTGTGCTTCTTCCCTCACCCTTAACTCCTCTTCTTTTCGCTTCTTAGCAGTGTTGAGTCTCGTAAGCATATCCTCTGTAAGAGGTTCCTGGTATAACTTGACTCTACATCCACTAATATAGTTTGGCAAGATATCTCCTTCTAGAGTGGCCAACTAAACTGCACCACTAGTGGAAATTCTATTAATGATCATGGGTCCGTATCCTCTTTTTTCCAACTTACGAGCATGTTGTTTTAGTGTATAAACCAACACTAGATCTCCCTCTTTCAATCCCTTATCCTTGATGTGTGCATCAAAGTATGCCTTTTGCCTCTTCTTTGCAGCGTAGATGCCTGCTGCCGATCGTAGCCTCATCTCACCTAAGCGTTCGAGATCAAAGATCCTAGAGGATAATTCATGCCCATTCCACTCATACTCTTGTGCTACTTTTAAGGCAGGGATTTGAAATCTATTGGTAGCACAGCATTCTGTCCGAAGATCATCTGAAATGGGGTGGCGTTGAGTACCGTTTTGTAGGCAACTCGATAAGCCCAAACAGCATGATGAAGTTGTTTGTCCTAATCAAAGTGTTTATTATTTACCAGTTTTTTCAATACGTTACAGAGGATCTTATTGGTGCTCTCGGCTTGTCCGCTAGCTTGTGGGTGATAAGGGGCAGACTTCTTATGTATCACCAAGAATTCTTGGAGAAGATTTTTAATGACCTCATTCAAGAAGTGTGTGCCTCTATCGCTCACTAACTCTATTGGTAGCCCATATCTCGTGAACACATTCTCGAATAAGAACTTAGTCGTAGTCTGAGCATCATTATTTGTTATGGCTTTCACTTCTACCCACTTTGTAAGGTAATTTGTGGTTACAATAATATACTCTGCATGGGAGTTTCTAGCTGGTGGGTTAATAGGACCTACAAAGTCTATACCCCATTTCGAGAATGCACGTCCTCCCATCATTGGCCTCAAAGGCATCTCATCTTTTCTAAATAGATATTGTGCACGTTGGCATGTGTCACATTTCTTCACATAGGTATGTGAATCCATATGGAGAGTGGGCCACCAAAGTCCTGAGAATAGAATGGTCTTGATCACTTGGTCAGGACCAAAATGTCCACCTGCAACACCACTGTGTGAAGTCTCTAAGACCTTGAAATAGTCTGATTCATGAACGCAGAGTCTTAAGTAACCATCTTTGCCTCTTCGGTATAGGTTGTCTCCTACTAAGGCATAGCCTTGAGCCTCTTGCTCCATGCTTCGTCTTCTTGCTAGACTAGCCTCTTTGGGTAATCTTCCCGATCTCATAAACTATACCAATGAGCACTCCAATCAGGAGTTAATGACACTTGATAAAGGGTGGCATGCTCTATTGGTGGTCTCTCTCTGCACATTGGACAATTCTTAATCCACTCATGTATTTCTTTGTCCATGCTAGGCCAATACACTCCTAAACGTTTTAGATTCTGCAATGTTCGTTGTTTAGAATAGTGATTTCCTAGCAATCCTTCATGGGCTTGTTGCAACCAGCTACTGTGTTCATCATCCTCGACACAACAAGCTAATACACCTTCAGTATCTTGTTTGTACATGCTTCCTGCCAGTATGTGATACTTTTGTGATTTTACAATTTCTTCTTGTGATGTTTTCAAATTCTTATTCGCAGGTCTGAAAGTTAGCACTGGTACCAACTTATTTGCCCATTTAGGAACAACTTCTAAATTGAACAGATAAGTATCGGGTAATTCATTAGACACTCCTTGCGGTGACTCTCCTGCAGTGATGCGAGAAAGGTGATCTGCCCGAAGGTGGGTTCTACCTTTCCTGACAACAACTTCAAAGTCATACTCCATTAGTAAGAGGAACCATCTTACTAAGCGTCCAGTATTGCAAGGTTTATTGACCAAATATAACAAAGCTTGATGATCAGTGAAAAACTTGAACTTGTTGGCCAATAAATAGTGTCTAAACTTCTTCACAGCATATACCATGCCTAAGCCCTCTCGCTCAGTTGTGGTATAGTTTCGTTCAGCTGCGATGAGCTATCTACTAGCATATGCTATGGGCAAATCTAAGTTTCCTTCACTTGTGGGTTGTGCTAGCACACATCCTATGGCGTGATTGGATGCATCCACATGGACATGGAATGGTTTATTCCAATCAGGAGTGGTCAGTATTAGTGCTATGCACAAACATTTCTTCAGTTCATTGAAAGAATTCTTGCATTCGTCGTTCCACTCAAAATTAGACAACAAGGCATAAAGGGGTCTAGCTATGATCGCGTACATGTGGATAAACCTATGATAATATCCACAATGGCCCATAAAGGCTTGTACCTCCTTAACATTCCTTGGCCTTGGCAGCTCGGCTATGGCTCCTACCTTATCTTCATCTATTGAGATTCCATTCTTAGAAACAAGATGACCTAAGATTTTACCTTGACGCACCATGAACACACACTTTTCTGGGTTCATACACACTCGATATTCTCTACACTTGTTAAAGATTTGTCTGAGTTCAGGTATGTGCAATCTTCTTTCTTGGGAATGAGCACATAAATCATCCACATATACTTCTAAGCTCTTTCACAAGAACTCTTTGAAGACATGACACATAAGCCGTTGGAATGTTGCAGATGCATTGGTGAGCCCAAATGGCATCACACGAAATGCAAATATTCCCCACTCTATGGCAAAAGCTGTTTTGTGTTGATCTTCTGGGGCAATGGCTACTTGATTGTAACCGTAAAATCCATCAAGGAAGCTATAAACTTCCTTTCCTGCAACACGCTCCAATAGGTGTTCCGTGATTGGAAGTGGATAACTATCTCTGATCGTAGCAGCATTAACTTTTTTAAGGTTAATACACACTCGCAACTTTCCGTTCTTCTTGGGCACCACTACAATGGGGGACACCCATTCAGTATGCTCAATCTCATAGATGAATCCAGCTTCAATCATCCTATCAATTTCTTCTTTTATTTTGGCTGCATATGTATCATTATATGTGTAGGGCTTCTATTTGGTGGGCTTTGCATCAGCAGTCATGGGGATAGTATGAGAGCAAATTCTTGGATCTACCCCTTTCAAGTCTTTATAGTGCCACACAAACACATCCCTATATTCCCTTAATAGAGCTACAAGCTCCATTTCTTCTCTTGCACTTAGGTCATCGCCTATATATGTGCATCTCTCTTCGTTCTCTTCAATCGTCACTACAATTTTCTTGGTCTTTTCTTTATTATCGTATGATTCTCCTATGATGGCCTCTCTCTTAGGCATTCGTACCAAAATTTTGCAGTCGTCAACTTCATATTTCTTGAAGTTTTCTGGTACTTCAAACAATGATTCCTCCTATTCTTGTTTCACTGCTTTTCTTTTCTTTTTCTTTTGACTGCTCTCACTTCCATCCTTTGAATTTACCGTTTTAATGCTTGTGATAGGTTCTTCTTCTTTCTGGTTAAACACGCCTACATCTTCTAAATAGTGCTTCTCTGAGTTAAAGCAACTATCCATCACAATGGACTCTAGATCATCGTCATTCTCTTCTTCTTCTATGACATCACTAGGGACACATTCTTCTAGCAATGGCTCACACATGAACACTGAAATGTCATAACCCTCCTCATCACAATGAGGTGTCCATTGTTCTTCATTGACAGCAATGTCCATGGTGGCTAAGATTTCTGGCCAGCCATGAGGCTCAAATTCCTCATCTGGAAAGATCATTGGTGTATAGGCTGGGTCTTTAATTGGTCTATCTCCTGGTGAAGTTCCTTCTTCTCTTGCCTTTAAGCATTTTTCCTCTTCCTCCGCGACTTTGCACATCCACAAATGAGTATCTTCATGCAACCAAGATGGATCAGGTGAACTTTTCGAATGCACAGAGATGGAATCTTCTTTCGCTTTGTGGATAGAATTCCACTGTAGGGGTGGTACATCTCTGAAGGTGTAATCCTTCAAATTAACCTTGGTGGTGACCCCTAAGTGCTGCAAGTACAAGGAGTTGGTTCCCCAATCCTATACTATTTGCAATTGTCGTAGGAAGGGTCTTCCTAGGATCATCTCATAAACATTATTTTTCTCAAAGTCACATATAGCGAATGTGTGCTCAAACTCTACACCACAAGTAGTTAGAGTTATCCCTTCTAGCAATCCTAGAGGTCTTTCAAAATGACCGTCAGCCATTTGAAGCTTCATTCTAGTTGGTCTTAATGTGGGTTGTCCCCATTGCTTCCACAAGGAGGTGGTCGCAATAGCAACACCCGCACCTGAATCTATGATTGCTTTGGTTGTGTAACCTTGGTAGGTGATTGGAAGATAAGTATTACCTTCTTCACCCTCACACATGTCTCCTATTTTATCGAGAGGTATCTCTAGAACTTTTTGCTTAGAGCCTATTTTTGGCATATTGGAATCAAGTTCTGGGACCTGATCCTTCACATGATCCCACGCTCGGGTTTTGCTTTCAGCAGCTCTTCTACAGTGAGATGACATTGAACCTTAGTGTTCTTCACGACATCAGTGTTCCTTGGAACCACTGAGTCTTCATTTCTTACTAGTATTGTGGGAGCTCTAATCTGGAGAGATTCAGATTCCCATGGGCCTAGAAATTGAGGCAGTTCTTCTAGGGTATTAGATTCAAAATCTAATCTTTCGACTTCTTGTTGTTCTGCTTCATCTCCGTAAATAGATGGAATGTCTTGGGGAAATTGATCATGAAGATCATCAATCTCAGAAATAGGAGGGGAGTTACCCTTCTCCTTGGCCCATTTCTCTTCTTGTATTTCCCGCAAGAACTCTTGAGAGTACTGTTGAATTGAAGGAGGCATTCCAGCATCCGTGGAATTAGGAACATAAGCTCCCATTGGTGGTGAGCTTCCTCTCTCAATAACTAGTTGAGCCTGTGGAGGTAAAGAAACTTGTGGTTTGTTTACCAATTGCTCTAATCTTTCTAGTAAGCCCTGGAAATGCAAATCTGGTTTGAGAGAGTTTGTTTGATTGAACTTTTGACTAGTCTCAAGTATAGCTTGAGCTTGTTCTACCATTTTCATGCACATTTTCATATGTTCAATCTCTAAATCTGCTCTAGGGCAACTCTTGTCTAGGTTTACAGCTGTTGGCCCTTCTTGAAGACGAGCTTGGTAGGCCTTGAACATCATGTCCAAGCCTTCTGGGGTTGGATCTGCAAGAACAGACCCTGGTTGCGGCCTATTTACAATGGGTGGTGGGGTGGGATGAGGTGGAGTGGATGGAGTTTCAGCATGCAAGGGGCTTTGAGATGCAATGTCTTCTATTTTTGTTTTCGCTTCTTTTAAGCTTTCTTCTAGTTCCGAGAACTTTTTATTCCACTTGCGATTGGCCTTTTCTCTGGTATCTTTCCATGTTCTTGTTTTCCTCTTACTATGCTCTCCTGATTCACTTGACTCCGATTGTTCTGCTGGTTTATCCTATTTTAATGCTTGTGCCCTAGTAACTTCCTGTACAGGTGCCACATTACTACTACTGGCACTTGAATCCGCCACTAAGCCTACCACATTAATGGGTGTAATCTTGGGTGCACTGGAGGGGTTTCTTGGACAATCTCTGAGAAGATGGTCTTTTCCACATTCAGGACAAAAAGCTTGCATTGTGATAACCTGACCTTGACTCGGAGATGGTGGGTGGGGACAGTCACCAATGAAATGGTCACCTTGACATCTGAAACAAGATCCTCTAGGGGCTTGTGGTCTCATTTGTCTCAATTGGGGCCTAGGGTTAGGATTTGTGTACATGACATTGGAGTATTCTAGCTCCCAATTTTGCTCCATAGGTGGTGCCTCATATTGATACGAGTAAATCTCACTATGCTCAGGCGACTTAGTGTAATAAGCATGTGGACTACCTTCATGGGAGTAGTCTGAACTATGAGCATAAGAGTCATTATCTGGTATCAATAGGGTTAGTGGCACCAATGCTCTATTTGGATTTTCCTCTCCCACAGCATAGTTGACTGGAATCACGTTGGCAGGAGCTGGTGGTTGGTTTCCCAAGACTGGTTGTGGCCTAAATTGTGCCTGATATTGCT
This sequence comes from Ceratopteris richardii, assembly GCA_020310875.1. Lineage (NCBI taxonomy): Eukaryota > Viridiplantae > Streptophyta > Polypodiopsida > Polypodiales > Pteridaceae > Ceratopteris > Ceratopteris richardii. The sequence goes on along the minus strand of CM035429.1, from coordinate 33,100,751 downwards.
GTTGTGGTCCATAATATGGCTGTTGGTATTGGTTTTGATACCTACCTTGTTGGTAAGGTTGCTGATAAGTTTGTCTAAGAGCCTGCCTATTGTAGGGACAATCTTGAGCCATGTGGTTCATGTATTTTCTGTCAATAGTGCAATATGGAGCATTCCTTTCTCTAATGTTTTGGTTTTGCATTGGGCATACGTTAGCCATGTGGTCCCCTCCACAGGTATAACATCGGTTCAATGAGGTGACTCTTCGTGTTTGTCTATTTTGGACTCCTAGCTTCTTGACAACTTGCTCAGCTATCTCATCTATTTCCGTGAAGATTTTTGAAGTATGACTAGTAGAACTATCAGAATCCTTATAGAGTTTGGACAATCCTAACTCCTCACCCAAGTTATCTTCTATGTCAATGCAACGTCCGCACACACTCTTCTATGGATCTGGGCTCTTTCAAGTACACATATGATCTCAACTTTGTGCTCAATAAGCCATCTAAGAACAAAGCCACTTGTTTGGCTCGTGTGGGTAACTCTGGAGCAAGGCATCTTTCTAGGTATTGTCTAAACCTTCTACCTGCTAGTCGCACTGTTTCTTGGGGTGTCTGCTTGAAACTGTGGATCAAAGATGATGTTTTATGCCTGATACCACTCTTGGAAAATTCTAAAATGAATTCGTCTAGTAGCTAACCTATATCGTGATAGTTGCGACTACTCAGTGGTTGAAACCAAGCTAAGGAAGTGCCCTTAAGAGTCAAGCCAAATGCCTCGTACTGGGTGAACAAATCCTCAACCTGTTCAGCTCTTAACACTTGTTTGAACTTGGCCACATGATCATAAGGATCTCGTGTCCCGTCAGAATAATTTTTCATTGCCTTGATCACTTGAGTGGGTCTAAGGGTTCTTGTGTGCTCTCGAGGTCTAAGCAATGGAAAATCTTGTTCATCTCTTTGTTGCCTATGTGCTTGATGTCTCTCTCTTTCAGGTCTTTCATTTCCAACTCCTGATCTATTCCTGCCCACAGGGTGTGCAAAACTTACCTCAGGTCGCTCTCTAGTTCTTTCTTTCTGGGCTTCATGAGCTTGGGATGATCCTACTCCATGGAGACCATGGAAAACATTTGATCTTGGTGGAGGGAAAATCAATTCACTCTTCCAAGTATATGCATGTCTATCATGTTCTGTTACCAAGAATATCTTCTCTGATGTGTTATCCAGAGGTACACAACTTTGCCTGGCATCTCAGGATCTTTGAATTCATAGATGATGACTATGCCTAGTTGGCTAGGTTGATCTGGCTTGAATCTCCAAAAGGCTTCCTCTGTTTCTCTATTCAAGAATAGTTCTATGCTTTTTTTATCTTGATAAATCCAGTCTGGAGTGATCACTCTGGTCAAAACTGACTTGCCTCTAGGAGTCTAGGGTCCTTGTCCTACATTTCCTTGTTCTAGGTCTCCTATCTCATTCTCAGGAATGATATTTCCAAACTCATCAGTCCTATCTGGTAGGTTGATGACCACATACATGGTTCCTTTGATGGAGAGTGTTAATCTCCAAAAGAACAATCTACTCTTGAATTTAGAACACCTCTATATCAAGAGTAAGTCAAAACTTTCACCAAATTAGAAGTCCAATCTCCAAATTATCAAAAGTTGAAAAATTCTGTGAAGAAGATAAAACACAGAAAGTCTGCTGCACAATTTCTTCTCATTGACCTATCAAACATGTAAAGTTTTCTATGAAATTTTGTATGGAGTGTCTCCTAGAAGTTGCGTACCTCCTCCAAGTTAAAGTTCTTCAAAAGGTTTAGTAAAACTTGAGAAATCAACTTCACAAGTTACCTATGTCCAAATCTGCACTTCTGAGAAGTCGATTTGACACCCCTAACTTCTTAACTTTGGTTCTCACAATGTCAAATCCGTTTTACCAAATCCTTTTGGCTGTAGATAGCTTATCTCTCAACTTAGATTTTGAGCTATCATATCTGTAAAACTTTACACTGTGCACTGAGCACTACTCATTTCTTTGGACTCGAAATCTGTGCCTGTTTCAGAGAACTGTGAACACTCATCACATATGAATGTTCCTACACACAATTCTCCTAGCCTGTTTGCAATTAGACTCTGAAACTCAGGTCAAAGACTCATTAACTATCAACTTAGATATCCTCAAAAGGATTTCACAAATGATCAAACACAGACGGAGCAGACACGAAAAGATCGGGCGCAATATTTCTTCAATTACTCAGAAAAATACAGTTGAGTGATGAGAGGAAAACTCAACTAACATTTCACATGTCTCATGACATCTAACTTCTCCTTTTCTTGACATCTATGCTCACTCATCTATTCTTTCATATGCTCTCATATCACGCCTCGACATTTTCAAGGTATTTATAGAGAAATTTGTACAAGTCTATGACTAATCAAAGATCTAAGTGAACTATAACTATACTAATGTACATATGTGTACATTCCTCATATCCTCTGAATGTATCTTTCCTCCAAGCTTCAATTGGTGATTGATCTGCACCAACATCCTTCCTTATCAATGTATGAACCCTCTTCAAACTTGACCACTGGGTGTTCAAGTCCAAAGGGTTGATCTGGATTTTTGAGTTGGACCACTGACCGCCTCAATCCATCCTCATAGATGCGAGCACCTAATCGGCTGGTCCGAATATATTCCAATTGTGTTTTATAGGGTCCTTCTGGTGTTTGTAGACCCATGAGCCACCTGCAGGTTTCCCCATGCTAAAAGACATTTCTGAGTCACTTGTGTCAGAGTTTTGTACGTAAGGACAGCCACTTAGTTGTTGTGCCCAAGACTTAGCTGTATGGTTGACACTAGACTGAGAAGATTTAATGCTTTGTCTATCCTTGCCTAGGTGTCTACCAGATCTCAGGTTCATAAGCTTTGTTTAAGAGTCCAAAATTTCCCTTTGTTATGGTTCAAAAATCCTTTGGAGCCCCCTTGGTTTCCTAGTCCCACTTGAAGCCCAACTTCAAATTATCCTATCTAAAAATCAATGTGTTATTCGAAAGGAGCATTATTCTAAAAATCAACGCCGTGTAGGATTCGAAACGAGCTTTCCAACGAGCTATAGAGCTCAAAAAATGGACTTTGGATGAAAAAGTTATGTCAAATCAGGCTCCTCGGATCGAAATAGGCAAACATGACCTTTTGGAAAAAATCGCGATTTTGTGAAATCAAGAGAATCACGATTTTGTGAACTTCAAGAGAATCGCGATTGTGTGAAATCAGAGAATCGCGATTTTGTACCTTGAGAATCGTGTTTTCACAAAATCGTGTTTTTGGCTGAAAATCGTGATTTGTGAGAATCGCGATTTTGAGCAGAGAATCGTGTTTTTGAGAATCGTGATTTTGAGCAAAGAATCGTGTTTTTGAGAATCGCGATTTTTTGAGCAAAGAATCGTGTTTTCACAGAATCGCCTTTTCACAAAATCGTGTTTTTGCTGAAAATCGTGATTGGTGAGAATCGCGATTTTGAGCAAAGAATCGTGTTTTTGAGAATCGCGATTTTGAGCAGAGAATCGTGTTTTCTCAAAATCGTGGTTCACAGAATCATGTTTTCACAAAATCGTGATTTCACAAAATCGTGTTTTCACAAAATCGTGATTTCACAAAATCGTGTTTTTGAGAATCGTGTCTTAGAGAATCGTGTTCTAGAGAATCGCGATTTTGTCTCAGAGAATTGTGGTTTCCAAAAATTTAGAGAATCACGATTTTGAGCACAACCATAGAATAGTGTTTTCTCAGAATCGTGTTTTTTTGGCTGAAAATCGTGATTTGTGAGATTCACGATTTTGAGCACAACCATAGAATCGCAATTCTGAGAATGACCATAGAATCGTGTTCTTTTCAAAAGGTTTTTAGGCGGGAAACAGAGAATCGCGATTTTCAAAACAAATTTGAATTATCACAGAATCATGATTTTCATCACAGAATCGTGTTTTTTGGCAGGAACTTCAGATTTCTGAGCATCGAGCAATGGCGAGCTCCGTATGTGCAGAAAATCATGAAAAAAACACAGCGCTTGCACTCTCTTGCACTTCCTAACTCCTCCTCACACAATAATGCATGAAAGATGGTATGAAAATGATGAAAATGCACTAAAAAACAAGAAATTTCTATGAAGAAGAAGATGGAAGAAGATGGAGATGGTGATGATGATGAAAATGAAGAAGAAAAATCAGAAAATGAACAAAAATGACAATTTTTTTACCTTCCAACATCGCAAATCTACGATCTTACCATCACAACGCTCGTCCTCGAAGCTCTCTCCCCGGCAACGGTGCCAAAATTTGGTGTAGCTCAAGCGTAAGCACCACCTCCTTTACTTGTCAATCCGCAGAGACCTGAGGACCGGTATGAAGACCACGAGCAAGTGAAGGCACAAGTGTGTGAGTGAAAGCACACAAACATGCACACACATACACACACACGCGCACAAAGTAAGATCAAAGAGAGGAACAATGGAAAGCTTTGATTGAAAAAGATTTCTCTTACCAAAGCTCTATTCTCTAACAAGCTAACCCCAATAATGAGCTCTCTAGCTCTTTTTATAGTTTTTTGACTAGTTTTGGCCCTGTCCAGACCTAGTGTCCGGCCTAGTTTAAAATTAGGTTCCAAGGCTTATTTGAGGACTCAAACGAAGTCTAAAAATTATGAAAATTGGTAGGATGATACTTCTAATACTCCTCAAGCTCAAGGACTCCTTGGCTTGAACAAAATGGAGCTAAAAAAATAGAAAATGGTATTTACAATGGTTTTTAGTGATGAAAATCACTATTATTGTAGGGGATTCTTCTGAAAATTTCACATACACTTCTTGGAGCTCCCTACTTGCTCCTTCTACTTGTGTGTCCACCTCTTTGATGTGCTCTTGTGCTTTGTCCTTGACCTTCAGCTTCAACAAAATGTTTGGGAACCTTGAACTGGTCTTGTGGTGTATTCTCTTTCCTACTAGTCTCTTCTGAATTTACGTGCTCTTGTCTTCCTTTTTGTTTGAGGGGAAAAGTGCTTTCACTAATAGTTTCTTTATGTTCTCCCTCCAAGTGATGTGCTTCCACCTGGGTCTCAACGTCCATTTCTATACTTTCATAAGCTTGTTTCCATTCTTTCTCTATCCATTTTCCTTCCTCCGTCTCTTGTAGAATGAGCATGCATAGACTCACATCATATCCATCCTTATCTATGCACTTGTTCAGGGTTAGGACTTCCTCATCGACACACACATCCAATGTGGCCAATATCTCCATCCATCCGTGGGGCTCAAAGTCTTCATCTGGGAACACTTGTGGTATATATGCTGGATCATCTACTGGTCTAGAGATTCCACAACCTAGTTGCCATGTTTGTCATCTTTCTTCTTCTCGCTTGGCTGCCTTGCACATCCATAGTTGGGTGTCTTCATGCATTTATGATTGGTCTTCGGATCCCACACTATGGATTGATAGGTCATCCTCTTCTTTATGACTGTGTCCCATTGTAGAGGTGGAACATCTAGGTAAGCGTATGTATGGAGATTTATCCTCATGGTTGTGCCCCTATGTTGTAGGTATACTACGTTTCTTCCCCAGTCTTGCACCACCCTTAGCTGTCTCATAAAAGGTCTTCCTAAGTTCATCTCAAATTGGCAAATGGCTAATGTGTGCTCAAAGTCTACTCCACATGTTATAAGTACAACATTTTCTAACAATCCTAGAGGTCTCTTGGTGTGACCATTAGCTAATTGTCATTTCATTCTTGTGGGTCGTAAAGCTAGTTAAACCCACTTCTCCCATATTTCTTTTGTGACATTCCTACTCCAACTCCTATGTCTAGGATTGCTTTCATGGTGTAACCTCAGAATGTAATGGGTAGACATGTGTTACCTTCATCTCCTTCGTTGAAATCTCCTACTTTGTCTACAGGGATTTGGACTGTACGCACATCTCCATTGGCTTCCTTATTGACTGTCTTTGCTTCCTTTTGCCCCATTTGCTTAGTCAATTTACTCTATACTTGTGGTTTCATTTTCAATAATTCCTCCAAAGTTATGAAGCACTGCACTTTTGTCTCCTTCAACTTTCGTGCTATTGTTTATGTTTTGCTTGAGGTTTCTCATCCTTTTGCTCTTATTGTTGGGGCATGATAAAGCTCAAAATTGGTCATATTGTCCCATGTAGTTAGGTAGAGTGTTTATACTTTCCAAGTCCTCTTTATCTACTTCGGATAATTCCTCACGGTTTATCTCTTGGTTCATCATTTCTTGGTTCTTGGATGCATCTAATTCTTCAAAAGGCAGATCAATTCCGTTGGTTTTCCTCCATCTTTGTTCTTGAGCTCTAGCCCATAGATCCTTAGGCCAATTAGCTTCAACTTCTAGGATCACATAACTTCTTTCATGGTTTTCAGTGGTTACACTTTTGGCTTTCTCAACAATCCTCCTTTCTTCTGAAGGGTCATGTACTCCTAAACGTTCTTGAAATTTTGTATCAGATATCCTTGTTTCCAAGAGAATTTGGATAGGTTTTTCTAGTGCATTTTGAGTAGTTTCAATCAATTTTTTGCAGATCTCTAGCCTTTCTCTTTCCAAATCTCCTCTCGGGTAACTTAGTTCGTGTTGTTCCAAACTTGGTCTTGCTTTGATCCTTGGCTGATATGCTTTTATCCACATGGCTAGATCTTCGGGCATTGGATCAGTTAGAACTAACCCAGCTTGTTGTTTCTGCTACTCTTTTGCCTCTTTAATATAATCCTTAATGGTTGTAGGATTCTTAGATTGATTTGGTTCTTCTTTGCTCTTCTCTTCCTCCTTCTGTTGAGTCCACTTGTTTCTCAATTTCTCTTCTCAAGCTTTCCATATTTTTACCTCCGAGTTTTCTTCAGACTCTTCCAAGTCTGCCACTATTTAAGGCATCGATGTTTCTTGTTTGTTGGTTTCTTGCATAATTGAATTTAGCCTTTCCGGACTTTCTTTAGCTCTTGCTCTCGTAATCACCTTCAATGGCAGCATATATTCCTTGTCACTTCCAGAAGACTCTACCACTTCTACTACATTCACATGAGTCGTTTGGTTCATCTTGTTAGGGTTTTTAGGAAAATCCCTAAAAAATGCTCCTTTCCATAATCACTACCATATCCTTCCCAAATCTTAGGTGGTGGTTGGTAAGGCAGAGTGCATTCCCTAATGAAATAGTCTCCTCCACAGCGATAATAGGGTCGTCTAGGGATTAGAGGTCTAATCAAGGGTCTAGAAGGTGTTTGGGCTCTAGGAATTGTGTACATTAATGTAGCATATTCAATTCCGTATTCATGTGAGCTATCATAGGCCTCTTGTCCATAAGGGTGTTGCCCATAGGTCTGCTCATAGTTCATTGAATCAGCTTCGGGTGTTGCCCATAGGTCTGCTCATAGTTCTCCCCATTTTTTATCATAGAACTGATTATGGCTATCAGGGTCTGTTAATGAAGTGGTTGACACTATGGCTCTCTCAGTGCTCTCTTCTGCTTGATGGTTGTTGATCTAACACTGGTTGTGGTGGGTTGTAACCTTAGTATTCGTATGGACATTGAAGTGGAGGCAGGCTCTAGTACTAAGGATATCTAGGAAATTCCCTTCCTTGGTCTCTAGATGGGTATCCATATGGCTTGAATTGTGGTGGTTGAACAGGTCTAGGTTGTCTTTTGTAAGAACAATTTTCAGTATTGTGATTTGTTTATTTCTGCTCAATACTGTAGTACTGAGCTTGATTATGTGCTAGTTGTCAATTATAAACATACGAGGGTGGTGGGACAATTCCTCTATTGCACACATGAGAAGGATGATCCCCTCTATAGTGTACACATGTCCTAAGCATCGACATCCTCAGCAGGGGGTTGGGGTAATTCTTTTGTCCCTGCGCACCTAGTTTCTTGGCCACTAAGTTTGCAATCTCCTCCACATTTTGGTTCAAACTAGAGATGCTGCTAGAAGTATCCTCACTCCTATTCTTAGTTTGGGGGATCTTCAAGTCTTCTGATAGGCTTTCTTCCAAGTCTATACACTCCTTCAAGCATTCACACAATGTTTGGAATCTCTTTATGTAGACTAGTGCTCTTAGAGATCCATTGACTAATCATTCCAAAAATAGTGAGATCATTTTCTACTGTGCAGACCTTTCCTCTATGGGGCATCTATCCACATATTGCTTAAATCTCATAGCTTCTAGATGGACCGACTCAATAGGAGACTGTTTGAAGCTGTGAATCAAAGATGAAGAGTTATTTTTAATGCCAGTCTTTGTGAATTCTTCAATCATTTCTTGAAATACTTGCTCCATATTCAGGAAACTATTGGGTTCAAGTGGTTGGAACCAGGCTAATGATTATATGTGCGAGTCAAACTAAATGTCTCATATTGAACCACAAAATCTTCCATTTTCAACATGAATCACTTGCTTGAATTTGGCTATGTGGTTATAAGGTTCACCAGACCCATCATAGTGGCTCGACATACATTTGGCCACTTGAATTGGTCGCAGTCTTCTACCAAGTTTTGGTGGTCTAGGCATAACAGGAATGGCTAGATGTCTCACTTGAATGCCAATTCCTCTCCCTATAGGTGGTCTGTCCAGAACAAGATTTCTGTTTCTTGGCTCTCCACTAGATGGGGGTTGATAGTCGGGATTGTCTCCTGGCATTGAAAACTAAACGTTAGTCCTCATCGGAATGCTCTATTGTTGAGCATGCCCAAAGTTTTGCTAGGCGTAACTTTGGTAAGTTCCTTGAGGGTGCTGGAAGGTGGTTCCCTGGTCTCTACGGGGAAACACTAGAATGCCTTGATATCTTAATCGGGATCTTTCAAGATCCATAATAGGCCAGTAACTTCTCATATTCCTGTCAAGGTAGGTAATTTGAGAGAGATCCTCCAGATCTTGTAACTCATAAATGGTGATAGGGTTGCTACTTTTTCCCCACAGAGATGAAGGGGCTTGTAGTAGTTTCTCCATCCCAACTACCATATACACATCAGCCAATGTGTCATCCTAAGGGATCTTGTCACCTCTTCAAAATCTAAATTAGTGTCTACAAGCAATTCTGATATTAATAGCAAAGAATTAGATAACTTTATTATAGGAACACTTCTTCCATCTTCTATTGATAACACGAATAATAACGAAAATATAGAAATAGAAATCATTAAAGATAAAAGAGTTGACGAAACTTTATATACATTAGAGTACGATCGTAATTTTTCCAGAGTTATACCGTTACTATCTATAGTCTTACCAGATCAAGATAACAAAGAAGACCTATTTCCACCTAATTTAATAAGAAAACCTAATTCAAATCAAATTGAAAACGAAGTAGTTGACTTAGTTAAAGATAAAATATCAAGTGAGGAATTAGTTTTGCCTTCTTACTTAGAAGCTGTAGCTAGATATAGAAACACTCGTCCTTACGGCTCGTAGTTCTAAGAGTCTAGTTCTTAAATTACACTCGAAAAGATCAGAAACCTATAGGTTTTATCACGCCTAAACTGAAAATTCAATCTAAGACCCCAAGCATACTTAGAAGCACCTTGCGTGCAGTCACATGGATAGGTTAGCGTGAATCTTTTAGATGAACGTCTGCCTCCTTTCACACCCCTCTACGACACCGGTGAACAACTTGAGTCTAGGAAAATAAAAATCAATTCTTGCCACATAAGCTCCTAGAATAAACACAAATCAGGGAGACCCACTAACCTGGCTTAGGTGATCAGTGAATGAACCTGCACTCAGGATATGTCCTAGGAAGTTGATGTAGTGTCATATCATCACCAGGAAGTGTAATTCTACCTAATACCAATTTCCATTACTCTAATGTTGAAGATAAATATACAAGCTCATTTTCATATGATCTACGCTTGGATAAATTTACCAAATATAAAGATAAAGAAAAAGAAGAGAAAAGAAAAAAAGAAAAAAAAAGTCTAGTTAAATTTCATGATGAGTAAAAGATACAATATCTGCCTTGTAGTCAGTGGCATGTAGTGATCAAAGTGGTGAGTTAAGAAGGATGCACAAACTTCTTTACATGCTCATTGATTACGATTGATTGGTCTATCGTAATAGATGTGTCTATCGTTATAGACTGATCTAGGGGTCTGTCCATCATAATTGAGGCTATCATGATAGATGAGTTTGTCATGATGGTTGACGTCTATCGTGTTCTGAGGTCTATCAAGATGGACAATACTTTCATTAAATGTGTCTGTAATGATGGATAGATAGAATATCACGATGGGTTAGGGTGTCCATCACAATGGACACCAATTATCGTAGGGTCTGTCTATCGTTTGTTATCGAGAGGTGATAGACAGAGTCTATTGTGAAATTTTTCTATCATGATGGACATGTGTCTAGTGTGATAGAGTGAAATAATGCTTATTTTTTAGTAATTTTTAATGATTTGTGATGTTCTCATGGTGCAGTTTATCATGCCTAACCTGTAGTCACAAAATACCAAAACATTTTGTCTATTGTGATAGATAGAGGTCATCATCCAAGGATGCATGCATAGAGTTTTCATATTTGCTGATGCTATTGGTGCTTTTGGTGATGCTAGTACTTGCCAAAAAGCTCAAGGAAGCACAAAACACAGAATACGCTAGCTTGCTCTCTTTCTCTCTCACACAAATAAATTGAGGGAAATGAAGTGGAGGTATGGATATGACCTAGAAGGTGGAATTTAGCAAGGATGGAGATAGAACTAGGGAAGGAGTACGGATGGTAGGGATGATGATGAAGAAGGTAAAAAGTGAAGAAAAGGAGATTCACCTATGAATCCAATATCAAATCTCTATGGCTTACCATCATATACTTGTTGTCCAAGCTTGTTCCCCATAAAGGATGCCAAATTTAGTGTCACTATATCATAATGGTATGCACCAACGTGAGGAGATCTACCTCATAATTGTCAGTCCATGGAGATGTGAGGGTGATATGATGACCAAGAGCAAGTGAAATGCACAACTACATGAGTAAGAAGCACATCGACATGCACACAACTACATACACACACACACTTACAAGATAAGACAAAGAGTGAACAATGGAATCTATTAATTAAATGCTCTTCATAAAAAGTTCCATAAAAGATCCAACCTCAAAAGTGAGTTCTCTAGCTCCTTTTATAGTCTTCTAACTAGTTTTGGCTCAATCCAAACCTAGTGTATCATTTAGTTAAAAATTAGGTTCCTAAGTTCATTTGAGAGCTCAAGCAGGCTCCAAAAATTATGAAATTTGATACATGGATACCTCTAATACTCCTCAAGCTTGAGAACTCATTGGATTGAACAAAATGGAGTTTAATTTTATGGAATTTATAATGAAGTGTAATTATAAGAATCACTATTTGTTGTGTGCATACTTTAGAAAAATGATTAGGCCTACTCGCCAAGTCTTCCTTGACTTTGATATCTACTTATTCCTCCTTTCTCTTTTCTCTGTGCCTCTTGTGTTTGACATCCTTGCCTCATGGTTCCTTGACGTGTTAATCTCACTTGACTACTAACAAATACATAGATCAACCTAGGAACACTAATTATGAAGCCCTAAGGTATCATATGGTTGTATTCCATGCTAATAATAGTCTCTCTTCTCCCATCGTAGATAGACATTCATTTATAAAAATAGAACTAGGAATCAATGGTCAATGAGTTGAGAGTGGCTTGTAGTCTAGTGGTCGTTTGTTGTAAGGCCTGATAATGATGTCCTAATGAAGCAAACTCTTCTCTTACTTGATGCATAGAGGAAAACATTTGTTGAAAAGTCGTATCTATAGTGGAAGAGGAAAATAATGATGGAGTGTGCAAAAAGCCATGCTATTCAGTGTGTAATGCAGGGGGAATGGGGGTCGAGTAAGGGATTCTGGATGACATGGTGATGGTGGAGAAGTGCGTGGATGTGGGTGTATGAGTAGTGGTGATGGACGTGAGTGGAGGTGCAGTTGGTGGTGAAATATCCATGTCACTAGAAGTTTGATCTAGTGAATTGATAGTGAAAAGTGGTGGGACCATGGGTGTTTCTGATGGCATGAATACATGATTTACAAAGCTGGATGAATATGTTACATAGATGGGTTGGTGAGAAAAGGTTGTTGAGGGAAGAGAATAGGTAAAACAGGCAAAGCTAGGAAAGGGTTGACAGTGATTGGTTGAAAAATTGATGTGGTAAATGATGTTGATATGTTGTGGAAGTGGTGAGGAAGGGATTGACATGTTTTTTATGATACGAAATTGGAAATGGGGTGATCGAATGAAGATGATCTAGGATGTATAGGTGAAGCGGGTGTAGAGGTGATTGAATGTTGGGTTCGGGTGTAGAGGTGATGTCCAATGTGTGGGTGGGTAGGGATGTGGATGGAGGTGGCATGTCAATTATGATGGTTTTATATCGATTTGGCATGTCTAGCACGATTTGTGCTTCTTGATGAATGGAGGTGTGGATCTCGATTGGTACACGAATATACTCTCCTATTCATGACATTAATCGTACTCTTTGAGGATCAAATTATGGTAGGGCTTGCACTTGAGGAAGTGTAACCCTTCAACTATGCCCACTGCTTGAACTAATTCATTAAAAGCATGTACAAAGGTGGCCTAGGATCCACTGTTTGCCAGTCCTTGTTGTACAATTTCCTTACTTTGTTGCTTCGTGACCTGACTTCTCATCCAAACAACTTGCATGTTTTTGTATAACCTTTGAATTGCAATAATGTATGCTCCTGCATATGAGGTGTCATCTTCTTCAGTGCTTGTATCTCCTTGAGTTTTTGTTTGCCTCTCATCTTCAACTTGTTGATCCTCATCTTTTGTTTCTTGGCTTTGTTGACTGGCATCCTCTTCATCGTCATCCTCGGTGATTATTTTGTCTTTGTCTTCTAGACTTGTTGCAACTTGATCGCCCTCATACCTTTTGATGAGGGAGAGGTAAAACTCCCATGCTCGCAATTACCTTTTGATTAGGGAGAGGTAAAACTCCCATTCTTGTAACTACCTTTTGATGAGGGAGAGGTAAAACTCCCATGCTCATAATTATCTTTTGATGAGGGAGAGGTAAAACTCCCATGCTCATAATTACCTTTTGATGAGGGAGAGGTAAAATTCCCATGCTCGTAATTATCTTTTGATGAGGGAGAGGTAAAACTCCTATGCTCGTAATTACCTTTTGCTGAGGGAGAGGTAAAACTCCCATGCTCATAATTACCTTTTGATGAGGGAGAGGTAAAACTCCCATGCTCGTAATTACCTTTTGATGAGGGAGAGGTAAAACTCCCAATCATATTTTTTTTAATTGTGAGGGAGAAAAATACAAAACTCCCGATCATATTTTTTTTAATTGTGAGGGAGAAAAATACAAAACTCTCGAGGACTGTCATGCTTCTTGTTTCTTAAACATCATATTTGTTGAACATCTCCTCCATTTTTGCGTTCTTGATAACGCTTTGAATGGAGTAGAAGATCCTAATAGCGGTTCTAATTATTTTCTGAACTACCTATATCTATCACTAGTGGATAAAGCCAAGGATGGTGGCTTTACCTAGTCCTAGGTTTTACTAATTCTAATCTTCTTTTCTTAAATCTTTTTTATTTCTTAAACCTAAATTTTTACTTATCTCTTTAACTTACTCTTTTGAATTTAGAACTTTTTTTTTTAGAATTTAATATTTTAAACTTTTTTAATTTTAAAGGATTTTTTAATAAGGTAAATTTTATAAAATAGTTTTTCTTGATTTAAATATTTTAATTTACTATTAGTTTCTTTAAAAAATAGTTTCTTTGAAGAAATAAAAGCAAATAACTATAAATCAAAAGAACCTAAACTAAACTCTTTTCATGCTTCTAAAATGAAATAAAGCAAACAATCTTTCTCTTTCAAAAAAAAATAAAATCTTTTCTTTTTGATGTTGAAAAAAATAACTTTTCCGAAAATCTAAGATGCAGATATCTTTAACTAAGTCAACTACTTCGTTTTCAATTTGATTTGAATTAGGTTTTCTTATTAAATAAGGTGGAAATAGATCTTCTTTGTTATCTTGATCTGGTAAGACTATAGATAGTAACGGTAAAACTCTGGAAAGATTACGATCGTACTCTAATGTATGTAAAGTTTCATCAACTCTTTTATCTTTAATGATTTCTATTTCTATATTTTCGTTATTATTTGTGTTATCAATAGAAGATGGAATAAGTGTTCCTATAATAAAGTTATCTAATTATTTGCTATTAATATCAGAATTGCTTGTAGACACTAATTTAGATTTGCTTGTAGAACCTAAATCTTTAGACATATGAAATCAAAATGTAAAGAACTTAATTGATCTGCAGAGTAATAGTATGAAGAACTTCAAAATAAATCTATTTAAGCCTATACAAAATCTTATGATAAGTGCTAATACAATTTTTTTTTGCGAATAATCTTATACAACTTAATAGTTCTAAATGATCATAAATTGCTTCAAGCTTCAAATATCGCAATCTTGTAAACTCGTAATCTCGTAAACTTGTATTCTCCTTTGCAATCAAAGAAAAACCATACGTGCATAGGTTAGGTCTTGGATTGATCTAGGATTCTCCATAGCACCTAAATCTCTAGTGGTCACTCTTTTCTCTTCCTCTACTACGACTTTACACATCCATAAATGAGTGTGCTCATGCATCAATGAGGATCTTGATCCTAAGGAGTGCACTAACTCCATGTCACCTGATGCTCTATGGGCTAGGTTCCATTGTAAGGGAGGTACATCTCTATGTGGGTAGTCCTTGAGACTGATGTGGGGACTCCCAAGTGTTGTAGGTACAAAGAATGGTGTAGCTCAAGCGTAAGCACCACCTCCTTTACTTGTCAATCCATGGAGATGTGAGGGCTAGTATGAAGACCATGAGCGAGTGAAGGCACAAGTGTGTGAGTGAAAGCATAAAGCATGCACACAAATACACACATGCACACAGGGTAAGACCAAAGAGAGGAACAATGGAAAGTTTCGATTAAAAAAGAGTTCTCTTAAAAAAGCTCAAATCTACCACAAGCTAACTCTCTAGCAAGCTAACCCCCAAAAATGAGCTCTCTAACTCTTTTTATAGTTTTTTGACTAGTTTTGGTCCTGTCCAAACCTAGTATTCAGCCTAGTTAAAAATTAGGTTCCATGGCTTATTTGAGGGCTCAAACGGAGTCTAAAAATTATGAAAATTCGCAGGATGATACTTCTAATACTCCCCAAGCTTGAGGACTCCTCGGCTTGAAAAAAATGGAGTTAGAAAAAGGTGAAATGATATTTACAATGGTTTGAGTGATCAAAATCACTGTTTTTTTAGGGGATTCTTCTGAACATTTGACATACACTTCTTGGAGCTCCCTATTTGCTCCTTCTTCTTGCGTGTCCACTTCTTTGATGTGCTTTTATGCTTGTCTTTGAACTTGAGTTGCAACACTCCCCCTCCCCCTCTCGAGTCTGTCATCCCAGACAGACCCTTATTGTAGTGGTTGTTCTATGTAGCGCTTTGAGAGGTAGTGTCCATCCTTTGCATGTGTTGCTTCCTTGGATTCCAGCGAGAATGTGTCGTTGTGAGCTTCCAAAAACTGCGAGTTGCTCAAAAGAGGTTTCAAGTTTGAGTTGGAGCAACTGCTAGCTTTGAATTGCTTCCTAGGTATTGATGTTGTCGTCGTGATGTCCTCTAGTTCTTCCAAAGATGATGTTCATAGTAGTCATGCCAAGTACTCATAACCCATAGTGAATGATGGGTAAGTGTTTTAGTGCATGGGTCGAAGAAAATATGTGCCTCATGCACGGCCTTGTAATGTAGCCCTATGCATGCTTACTTGGGTAATGCATTAAAAAAAACATGGTGCAAAAAATTAGGTCTTGAGCGAATTACTTAAGGGTATGCTGATGAAGAGGTTTCCTAATCTATCAGTGTTATCATGATACCCATGTAGAGGATTCTTACCATGAAAGGTTAGTCCACTCTTCGTGTTGCACTCCCATCATAGTGATCAATTGATGGTGTAGCTTCCATGGTTGATGAATGTCCTTGTTGATGATTCACTGATGAGATTCTTTGAGCACCTGGTCCTATCCCCTCTCTTCAAAGCAACATTTGCCAAATATAGATAATTGAGTTTCTTTATATTCCTTGACAAACAACATCGGATAACTACACCAAGCTTAGTTTCACATATTCTCTTCAGCTCACCATAAGTAGGCATCTTCTCACCCAGTATTCATATGAGGTTTGCAGAGTACCAAAACGACCCCTTGCAGATATCTCCTTGGATGCTCTTCTACATATAGTAGTTAAGCATCACTCAAGTTGCACACCTTCAAGCTCCTTTCTCCTACCATGGTAAGGTGGAACAATATTTCTGGATGCCAAGTTCATGACAAGTTCTTGACATCTAGCAGATAATGCAGCAATAATATCGTTTGTTAGCCAAAACACACTTCTATCAAAACTGATAAATGCCTAGTAATCAACGGTTCGACCTTCAACTAAGCATGACTCATGCATGTTCCATGAGCCAAACTTGGGGACAAGCTCTCTCTCTCTCTCTCTCTCTCTCTCTCTCTCTCTCTCTCTCTCTCTCTCTCTCTCTCTCTCTCTCTCTCTCTCTCTCTCTCTTTTCACAAAACAAGAAGAAAGAGGTTAGTATCAATCAAAACAGTTGACATATGTCAATGTGCGCTCATGCCTGGGACTCTCAATTGTGTTTATGCTCGTCGAGGCTTTCAACGTTACTTGCGGATGTTGATGGCATCTTTGTTGGAGGTATCCATTGGACTTTCAAATGATGTAAGCGATTGATTGTTGAATGACCACTGATCATTCTTCCTTATGGGGATCCATTTGAGAAGAGTGTTTGACTACAAAGTGATCACCTTTGGCAGCTTCATGTTTGGATGTCTTCTGGAATTTTGTGTCCCTTGTGGTTGGCTCTTTGGTTTTGTAGGGGCCGTTGCTGTTTTTGGCTTCCAAACCCATATCCTTGATGATGGTCTTCTTACCATTGCCGAAGAGGTGAACTGATCTTCTTTGGATTTTTGTGCTTTGTTATGATCCTTACCTCTCCTTCGCTTCTTTGTTGAGATCTTTGGCATGGTGGAGAGCATAGGTTTTTGTGTATGTAGGAGCTTCTTGGGTACCCATAATTGTAATTGTCCTTGTTGAGCTGTAGCTAATTGTGAAGAGAGATGGTGGATGCAATCCAAAGATGAGTAGGTGCTGCTACAACCAGCTTCACACCAGCCAACTGAGACTTCAGAGTTGATTAGTAGACCCTTTGAGCTTCCTAAATCCACCAAAATATCAGCCAAGTACTTTGGAACATGTATCCCAAAAGTTTAAGTCAAGACAGGCTAGTTGCGAAATGACTAGCTCCCAAAACTTGCTATTTTTGGACATACACCTGCTGGAAAAAATGAACAGTGCTCTCAACCTGGAAGGAATTAGAAAAATTCCTTTTGGGCATAGCAAATAGACTTAGCAAGCTTCCTATTCCAAGTTAAAACACTTCAAATGATGGACTGAGCACTGAGAACAAGTTTCATCAAGTTCTGGAACATTCCCACAATTCTCGGGGCTCTGCAGAGATAGACCAGTAAGCAGTAAAATGCAGATATCTCCAAAAGTATAAATCCAATGACCTTGAAACTTTATAGGTAGAAACTAGACAGTGAGAGCTATTCAACGCATTTTAAAACACTGAAAAAGATTCAGTAAAACTCGAGATATGACCTTCTGAAGTTACTGCTCTGAGTGAGTATAGCAGAGAACAAAACAGAGAGGTAGATGATAATAAATGTATAGATTCACATATGATTACAACCACATTGGCAATGAATCTTTGCACAATGGGAGTAGAATGATAGAGCTATGGAGTAAGCTCTTCAATCTCTACAAAATGACATGAAGTGGTCACGTACAAGGCTTGCTAATCGCCTCTTCCTTCTTGCTCCTTTTATAGCTATTCTTGGAGGGAGTTTTGAATTCGAATTCGAATGGCTCCACCTAAAAGTGATCCCCAAAGTTAGGAGAGATTCCCTCAGCTCAAAAATTCGTGATTTTGGTAGTTGGAGCCACGAATTTGCTTTTACATCATGGATGAGGTAAGCCATCCTTTTACTTTTTTCTTTTTCCATTTACAAGAGATAAAATGTACTCTTTTACAAGAGGTGTTCACATGACTACTCATGTGACTTACAAATGAGGATAATATCAAGCATATCAAGCATGTAGGCTTGGGCAAAATGCACCAACAGCTCCCCCTCAAGCCTAACATGCTTGGCCTCCAAATAAGTCTTCAATTGTCCTTGATTTCCTGCAAACCAATCATCAACTTGAATCTACTTAATTTCGTACCATCAAGAGCTTTCGTCAACATGTCTGCACATTGCATATCTGTAGAGACGTAGGATAGTTGAATATCCTTGCTCATTAGCTTCTCCCTTACATAATGGTAGTGGACTTCAATATGCTTGGTTCTAGCATGGTATACCGGATTAGCTGCTAGATGTAGTGAGCTTGTGTTGTCACCAAAAATGTGAGGTGTTGAAGAATGAAGTCCAAGATCTGTGTACAAAGATTTTAACCACATGATTTCTTGAGTTGCATTAGCCAAACCTCTATATTCAGCTTCAGTAGAAGATAATGCCACGGTTGGTTGCTTCTTCGATGACCAAGAAATGATTTTTGAACCTGCAAATGATATATACCCTGATGTGCTTCTTCTATCATCTTTAGATCCGGCCCAATCTGCATCTGAGTAGACCTTTAGCTCAATATCTGAAGTAAATGAATAAAACAAACCTTCATTCATGGTCCCCTTTAGGTACTTGAGGACTCGCTTGGCCGCTTCCATATGTGGTCTTCTCGGCTTATGCATAAACTGACTCAATATGCTAACACTATAGCATATATCCACCCTTGTGAGTGTTGCATAGTTCAAACTTCCAACCAAGCTTTGATAGCTTGTGATGTCTTCAATTGGCTCTCCTTCATAAGCACTAAGCTTATGATTTTGCTCCATAGGTGTACCTGCACACTTTGTATTTTCCATCTTGAACTTGACGAGCATGTCATGGACATACTTCCTTTGTGTGATGTATATACCTGAATCTGTGTAGATCAACTCCAATCCAAGAAAATAAGTGAGTGGTCCGAGGTCACTTATTTTGAACTCCTCCTTCATTTGACTCTTTTCCTGTTTGATTCCTTCAAGATCATTGCCTGTGATAATAATATCATCAACATACACACATAAATAGATCACTTCAGATCCATTCCTCTTTATGAACAAAGAGGTATCCGCCTTGCTAGCTTTGAATCCTTGGTCCTGCAAATAAGTAACCAATCTGAAATTCCAAGCTCTTGGAGCTTGCTTCAATCCATACAAAGCTTTCTTTAGTTTGCATACATAGTTAGGATGATGTGCATCCTCATATCCAGGAGGTTGTGCCATATACACTTCCTCAGAAATCCATCCATTCAAGAAAGCATTCTTTACATCAAGTTGATAAAGATTCCAATTTCTAGATGCAGCAAGACTAATGAGAACCCTAATTGTAGGCATTTTTGCAACAGGAGAGAAAGTCTCCTCATAATCAATACCATGGGTTTGAGCAAACCCTTTAGCAACTAACCTTGCTTTGTGTCTATTTATACTTCCATCTGGATTCTTCTTGATTTTGTATATCCATCGAGATCCGATTATCTTCATAGATGGCTTGTTAGGTACAAGCTCCCAAGTGTCATTCTCCTTCAAGGCTTCCATTTCTTCATCCATTGCATCTCTCCAAGCTTTCTTGCTTTGTGCTTCTTCGAATGTGGTAGGTTCTTCATTGGTTGAATCCTTTGCAATGTAGATTGAGTGCTTGGTGACCAAAGAAGTATCATAACCAAACCTCTCTGGTTTCTTCTTCTCCCTCGAAGACCTTCTAAGTGGTTGATGTGAGCTCTCGGGTCCATATGTAGCATCCTGCATCTTTGCTTTACCTTTGTTCTTCCATAGCTTTAGTCTTTCCAAGTCTTCTAGGTCAATCTCCGAATCACTTTCTTCAATCTGCTTTGGCTCCTTTGGTTGAAGTGATGGAAAATCTTCATCCAAGTCATATGGCAGCTTCACTTTCCTGTCATCATCAAACCATGATTTGTTTTCATCAAAAATTACATCTCTACTCACAGAAAATCCTTTATTGGTTGGATTGTACAATCTATATCCTTTTTGGTTTTGATCATAACCAATGAATACACACTTCTCTGCCTTGGGATCCAATTTCCCTCTTACTTGAGAAGGAATGTGAGCATAGGCTAAGCATCCAAAGATTTTACAATGCTCTAGACTAGGTCTTCTTCCATTCCACACTTCATATGGAGTGGTTCCATCTAGTGACTTAGATGGAAGTCTATTTATGAGATATGTGGCTGTCGACACAGCCTCTGCCCATAGGTAGTTCGGCAATCCCTTTTCATTGAGCATGGACCTTGCAGCTTCGACAATAGCTCTGTTCCTCCTCTCTGCTACACCATTGAGTTCGGGTGTATACCTTGTAGTGACTTCCCTTTTAATGCCTCTTTCATGCAAGAAGGCATCAAATTCAGAAGAGAAGTATTCTCCTCCACCATCTGATCTGAGTCTTTTCAAAGTCCTACCTGTTTGATTTTCAACAAGAGCAATATACTTCTTAAAGCAATTAAACACTTCATCCTTGTGCTTCATGAAAAACAGAATGGTCCACCTGCTACAATCATCTATGAAAGACACATAATATCTTGAGCCTGATATAGATGGCTCCTTACTTGGACCCCACACATCCGTGTGCACTAGATCCAAAGGATTTTGATACATATATCCTTTCTTATTGAAAGGTTGTCTATGAGCCTTGCCGAGTTGACAAGCTTCACACTTATAAATCATGTGTTGCCTTGTGATATTAGGCAAACCAAGTACACTTTGGTCCCTGCAAATCTGTTTGAGTGTCCTCTCACCAATGTGAGCAAGCCTTTTGTGCCATATCTCCAACTCTGTTAGAGTTTGAGATCCATAGCTAAACAAAGCTATGTTCTTTGTATCTTCCACTTCAAAAGTGAAAAGCCTTCCTGTCTTTTCTCCTTTGGCAATCCTTCGAAAGCCTTGCCTTGGGTCTTCAACATATGCTCCAAATCGATTGAATCTAACCTGCAATCCTTTTTCAACAATCTGTCCAACACTTATTAAATTTTTGGTAATTGTAGGGACATACAAGACTTTGCTTAAGAGGTTCATATTCCCATCTGATGTCTTCACATTACCTATCTTCTCCACTGAGTGCTTTGTGTCATCTCCTGTCTGCACTTCATGCTTGTTATGAGGATCTTCCAAATCAGAAAGTAAAGCCACATTTCCTGCTACATGGTTCGAGCATCCCGAATCAATGTAAAATATGTGATCATCATCCTTACCCTTCTTCGTTGATAGATTCATAATCAATAATGAATCTTCTTGACTTTGGTCCTCTGCATAGTTATTGTAATCTCTTCTTCCTCTATGGCCACTTTGATAGTTGTTGTTGTTGTTGTAATTGTTGTTGTAGTAATTGTTGTTGTAGCCTCCATTGTACCTGCCTCTATTTGATCCATAGCCACCTCTATTGAATCCTCTTCCTCTTGAGTTCCTCGGGTTCCTGAAACATTCTTCAGTAGTATGGTTAGATAAGCCACATATGTTGCAAGGTTGAGATGATTGGAATCTCCCCCTGCCTTGCTTTCCACCTCTGCCTCTTCCTCTAGCTCTTCCTCTACCTGCAAAGTTTGCTTGGAAAGAGCTTCCTTCATCTTCATTCTTCCTATTCTTTGACTTGTCCTTGACCTTAGCTTTATCAGAATATAAGGCAGAAGTTTGATTACCTCTTGAGGACTCACCACCTTTGCTAATCTTTGCTTCATGAGTGAAGAGTTGGCCCATGAGTGTGTTGAGGTCGGGTACATGCATATCCATGTATAAATCCATGGCTGTTGTGAATGACTCCCACTTGTCGTCTGCTTTGATTCCATTCATGATTTGTCTTATGATTTGCTCCTCTTCAATTACCTCTCCAATGCTTCCAAGTTGGTCGGAAATCTCCTTCATCTTTGTGACATAATCAGTCACATTTTGCTTCGGGCTTTTCTTCATTGTTGTGAACTCCATCCACAATTGGTTCTTCCTTGCTCGAGTGTTGGAAGAGAAGAAAGAAGCAAGTGCATTCCAGGTTTCTCTTGATGTCTTGCATCCCTTGACATGAGGTAAAAGAAAATCAGAGATTGAGTTTAGAATATAGGACCTTGCAAGTGCATCCTTCGAACACCAATTCGAAAGTCCTTCCACTTCTTCATGTGATGGTTGCCCTTTGTTCCTCATGGTTGGCATTGCTTCATCTCCGGATATGAATCCATATAGATTCCTCCCTTGAAGGTAAGCCTCCATCCTTAGAGACCATGCCGGATAGTTGTTTCGATCCAATTTGTCAATTGTTGATGGAAATCCATCTCCCATGTTGCTTGACTATGCTCTGATACCACTGTGAAGAGAGATGGTGGATGCAATCCAAAGATGAGTAGGTGCTGCTACAACCAGCTTCACACCAGCCAACTGAGACTTCAGAGTTGATTAGTAGACCCTTTGAGCTTCCTAAATCCACCAAAATATCAGCCAAGTACTTTGGAACATGTATCCCAAAAGTTTAAGTCAAGACAGGCTAGTTGCGAAATGACTAGCTCCCAAAACTTGCTATTTTTGGACATACACCTGCTGGAAAAAATGAACAGTGCTCTCAACCTGGAAGGAATTAGAAAAATTCCTTTTGGGCATAGCAAATAGACTTAGCAAGCTTCCTATTCCAAGTTAAAACACTTCAAATGATGGACTGAGCACTGAGAACAAGTTTCATCAAGTTCTGGAACATTCCCACAATTCTCGGGGCTCTGCAGAGATAGACCAGTAAGCAGTAAAATGCAGATATCTCCAAAAGTATAAATCCAATGACCTTGAAAATTTATAGGTAGAAACTAGACAGTGAGAGCTATTCAACGCATTTTAAAACACTGAAAAAGGTTCAGTAAAACTCGAGATATGACCTTCTGAAATTACTGCTCTGAGTGAGTATAGCAGAGAACAAAACAGAGAGGTAGATGATAATAAATGTATAGATTCACATATGATTACAACCACATTGGCAATGAATCTTTGCACAATGGGAGTAGAATGATAGAGCTATGGAGTAAGCTCTTCAATCTCTACAAAATGACATGAAGTGGTCACGTACAAGGCTTGCTAATCGCCTCTTCCTTCTTGCTCCTTTTATAGCTATTCTTGGAGGGAGTTTTGAATTCGAATTCGAATGGCTCCACCTAAAAGTGATCCCCAAAGTTAGGAGAGATTCCCTCAGCTCAAAAATTCGTGATTTTGGTAGTTGGAGCCACGAATTTGCTTTTACATCATGGATGAGGTAAGCCATCCTTTTACTTTTTTCTTTTTCCATTTACAAGAGATAAAATGTACTCCTTTACAAGAGGTGTTCACATGACTACTCATGTGACTTACAAATGAGGATAATATCAAGCATATCAAGCATGTAGGCTTGGGCAAAATGCACCAACACTAATTTCTTAGGTACCCAAACTTGTGGAATACCTTGTGGTGGAGCTTGTCCTAGTTTCTTCGTTCATTTGGTGGCATGGTTCGCTTGCTTGGATGGGAATTGTGGGGCCAAGGCTGAAGGTTGTCCTTTTTGTACCCAGATTTGCTTGATGCCTAGAACTACTTTCTTCTTGAAATCGCTTTGTCTATTTGATATAGTAGTTGTCTTGAACTATTGTTCTTGCCTTTGTGGTGGAACTAATATGGTTGCATTAGTCTTTGAAGAAGAAGAGAGGTCCACCTGCCTGTGAGTTTATTCTTCCAAGATTGATTCCTTCTTTTGACACATACAACATCTTCTTCTATAAGATTACTCTTAGAAGAACTAAGAGAATGTGTGACACTTGGATTTGTGAGCATGCAGTTCTCTAATTCTAATGTAATGCACTGTTCATGTACCCAAACTTGAAGAAGTTGATTTCTTAGGTTTAAGTTGACTACATGGTCATAGATTCAATCTTGACCCAAGACAAGTGGTCTCGTAAGATCCTCATCTTGACACACTAGCGTTTTGACTCTTAGTGGGACATCTTGAAGTTAGGTGGGAAGCTCCACCTTGCCCAAACAAGGGGTTTCCACACCTCTTATCCCTATGAGATAGGCTTCTATGGGATTGATGTTCAATTGCATGTCCTGGCAGTATGAGATTCTGACTCCATTATTTGCTTCACCTGAGTCAATCAATGCTCTCACAGTCCTTAAATTCTTTCCTTGTCCTACTTCTATGGTCACAAAGGGATGTCAGTCAATTATTCGAGAAGCAATTGCACCTGATGTTCCGCACATGGCCATGTGATATCCTAGGGCCTTGGGATTGACATCTAGGCCTAACCTCCTCAATTTATTTTGCCTAATGCATTCTCTCGCCTCGGCCTGCACTTGTTCTCTAACTCTTAACTCTTCTTCGTTTCTCTTCTTAGCAATGTTGAGTCACCTTAACATATCCGCTGTAAGAGGTTCTTCATACAACTTGACTCTACATCCATTAATATAGTTTGGCAAGATGTCACCTTCTAGCATGGCCAATTGAACCGCACCACTAGTAGAAATTCTATTAATGATCATGGGTCCATATCCTCTTTTTTCCAATTTACGAGCATGTTGCTTGAGTGTGTAAACCAACACTAGGTCTCCCTCTTTCAATCCCTTATCCTTGATGTGAGCATCAAAGTATGCCTTTTGTGTTTTCTTTGCAGCATAGATGTCTGCTATCGCTCGTAGTCTTGTCTCACTTAAGCATTCTAGATCAAAGATCCTAGAGGACAACTCATGTCCAGTCCACTTGTGCTCTTGTGCTACTTTTAAAGCTCGGATTAAGAAGTCTAATGGTAGCACGACATTCTTTCCAAAGACCATCTGAAATGGGGTGGCATTGAGTATTGTTTTGTAGGCAACCAGGTAAGCCCAAACACCATGATGAAGTTGTTTGTCCCAATTAGAGCGATTACTATTTAACAGTTTGGTCAATACATTACGTAGGATCTTATTTGTGGTCTCGGCTTGTCCGTTAGCTTGTGGATGATAGGGGACGGACTTCTTATGTATCACCAAGAATTCTTGGAGAAGGTTTTCAATAACTCTAACACTTACTAAATCTATTGGTAACCCATATCTAGTGAACATGTTCTCAAATAAGAACTTTGCTGTCATTTGAGCATCATTCTTCATTGTAGCTTTGACTTCTACCCACTTTGTAAGGTAGTCTGTTGCTACAATAATATATTCTGCATGGGAGTTTCTAGTTGGGGGGGTTAATAGGACCTACAAAGTCGATGCCCCACTTTGAGAATGCACGTCCTCCCATCATTGGACTCAAAGGCATCTTGTCTTTTCTAATCGGATATTGTGCATGTTGGCATGTGTCACATTTCTTCACATAAGTATGTGCATCTAAATGAAGAGTGGGCAACAAAGTCATGAGAATAGAATGGTCTTAATTACTCAATCAGGACCGAAGTGTCCACTTGCAACATCGCTATGTACAATTTTTAAGACTTTCAAGTAGTCTGATTCATGAACGCATAGTCTTAAGTATCCATCTCTACCTCTTCGGTATATGTTATCTCCTACTAAGGCGTAGTCTTGAGGCTGTTGTTCCATGCTCCATTTCCTTGCTAGACCAGCCTCATTGGGTAAGGTTCTTCATTTCATAAATTCTACCAATGGAGCACTCCAATCTGGAATTAACAACACGTGATGAAGAGTGGGACAGTCCATGGGGGGTCTCTCTTGACATATTGGACAATTCTTAATCCATTCATGTATTTCCTTGTCCATGTTAGGCCAATACACTCCTAAACATTTTAGATTTTGCAATGTTCGTTGTTTAGAATAGTGACTTCCTAGCAATCCTTCATGGGCTTGTTGCAACCAACTACTATGTTTGTGGTCCTCGACACAACAAGCTAATACACCTTCTGTATCTTGTTTGTACATGCTTCCTACCAATATATGATATTTTTGTGAGTTTACAATTTCATCTTTGTTCATTTTCACATTCTTATTTGCTGGTCCAAAGGTTAGCACAGGTACCAACTTATTTGCCCATTTAGGAAAAACTTCTAAATTGAACAGATAAGCATTGGGAAATTCATCAGACACTCCTTGTGGTGACTCTCCTGAAGTGATGCGAGAAAGGTGATCTGCCTTGAGGTGGGTCCTACTTTTCCTAACAACCACTTCAAAGTCATATTCCATTAGTAAGAGGAACCATCTTACTAAGTGTCCTGTATTGCAAGGTTTATTGACCAAATATAATAAAGATTGATGATTAGTGAAAAACTTGAACTTGTTGGCCAATACATAGCGTCTAAACTTCTTCATAGCATATAGCCTTCTTAAGCCTTCTCATTCAATTGTCGTATAGTTTTGTTCAGTTGCGTTTAACTGTCTACTAGCATATGCTATTGGCAAATCTAAATTTCCTTCACCTTTGGGTTGTGCTAGCACACATCCCATTGCATGATTGGATGCATCTACATGGACATGAAATGGCTTATTCCAATAAGGAGTGGTCAGTATTGGTGTTGTGCACAATCGTCTCTTCAGCTCATTGAAGGAATTTTCACATTCGTCGTTCCACACAAAATTTGTCAACAAGGCATAAAGATGTTTAGCTATGATTGCATACATGTGGATAAATCTGCGGTAATATCCACAGTGGCCCATAAAGGCTTCTACCTCTTTAATGTTCCTTGTTTTTGGCAACTCCGCTATGGCTCTTACTTTGTCCTCGTCTATTCCATTCTTCGAAACAATATGACCTAAGTGAAGTATTTCGATGGCGATGCACCACAGTGTGCTCTCCTTCTCGAGAGCTCCACGTCCATATGCTCCGAGTAGAAAACCGAGCTCCTAAGGCCGCACACAGTACTCCGCGCAGAGGCTGCAAAATATACAAAAACACAGTACACAGAGAGCATGAAGACAGACTTCTTAGGTCTTACAAATGTGGTCGAACTTACAATCTCTGACTGGCAAGGCCACTATATGTTTTATTAAAGAACATATACAAAGAAGTGTCCAGTGGCCATTTGGCCTTTCACATGGACACTAACGGTAACAATCTCCCACTAAAGGCCAACATGGCCAAAGTAACTATGGGAGAAAAATAAAGAATGATAAAGAATACCTGAGTGTAAGCATACAAACTATACCTCCCACCCGATGAGCATGTAAGATCAAGAATCAAGTAACCCCCATCAAGTGACAACAGTGTCAAAAGCTATCCTATGGTAGAGCTTTAGCCAAAGCATCTGGAACATTATCTCTAGTGTGAATCTTCTCGAGAATAATGTGCTCAATGGCTAAGCAATCTCTAATGAAGTGATACCTCACCTCAAGGTGCTTGGTCTTTGCATGATAGACCGGATTCTTAGCCAAAGCAATGTCACTTTGACTATCACTAAGCAAGCGAGGTACATGATGAGATAAAGCCATATCACAAGCAAGACGAGAAAGCCACAATGCTTCCTTACATGCCTCACTTGCTGCAACATACTCTACTTTTGTGGTGGAAATAGTTGTACATTCTTGAAGACGAGATCTCCAAGAGATAGCACCTCCTACAAAATGAAAAATGTACCCTGATGTAGACTTACGATTGTCTACACAACCAGCATAGTCAGAATCTGTGTAACCAATAATGGATGCTTTCCCTCTACCTAAGCATAGACACTTGTCCTTAGTGCCACTCAGATATCTCAAAATCATCTTGATCACTTCCCAATGTTTCTTGCCAGGATTAGACATATATCTGCTCACAACTCCCACTGCAAATGCAATCTCTGGTCTTGTAGCTACCATAGCGTACATGAGACTACCAACAGTACACTGATAGGGAATTTTGGTCATGAATTCCTTTTCCTCATCTGATTTGGGGCAATCATCCTTGCTCAATTTCACATATGTGAGTAAAGATGTACTCAATGCCTTTCCACCCTGCATATTGAACCTGTGAAGTACTTTGGATATGTACTCGCTTTGAGAAAAGTATATGCATCTTTTACTCCTATCACGAGTAATGCGCATGCCAAGAATATGTTTGGCATCCCCAAATCCTTCATATCAAATGTCTGACTCAACTTTTTTTTGAGAATTGACAAGTCATAAGAGGACTTCCCAGCAATCAACATATCATCGACATAAAGTATCAAGCATATCAAGCTGCCATATGAGCATCTCTTTGTGTAGAGACAATGATCCTCATTGCTTCGAGAATAGCCTTGAGACTTCATAAAAGCATCAAAATTTTGGTACCATTGTTTAGGGGACTGTTTAAGTCCATACAAGCTCTTCTTGAGCTTACAAACTAGACTTTCCTTGCCAGGAAGTACATAACCCTCTGGTTGTTCCATATAGATCTCATCAGTAAGATCTCCATGCAAGAAAGCAGTTTTCACATCCATTTGGACTAACTCTAAGTCCTTCATTGCAACAAATCCAAGCAACATGTGTTAGAGGGCCGCCGAACAAGGACAAATGAACTAGGATAGGTGTCTTAAATGTAAAAGTGTTAGACGGCCGCCGAACAAGGACAAAAGTACTAGGACAGGTATCTTAAATGAAAAAGAATCTTTCAGGAAACGCACAGGTAACTGAAGAATTGCGCACTCTTGTAAAAAACTCCTCTATATAAGGCAATGAGAAAAGAGCGGCAAAAAGCACCCCTGTTTGGGAATTGCAGTGTATTGTTGAGTGAGCCCCGTTTGGGGGTTGTAAACGTATTGTGTGAGTGTGCATGTTGTTGAGAAGATCAGTCCTGCTCTGTTCTGTTCTGCTCTGTGCTCCATCTAGCAGTTTATTCGCACATTATTACAGAGTTACGAATCAGTTGTATTGCGTTACGAATCTGTTCGGTAATGGGTGAGTGTGTCTCTGAGTGTTATCCAGTGTAGTGTGTTGTTTGTTAGTTCTGCGGCGGAGTAAGGGAACGTGAAAAGTAGTCCCGAACTATTTGTCTATTAGCGTTTTCTGTAAGTGACCGAATTCGATACCGTAGTCTACAGTCACTGTTG
This sequence comes from Ceratopteris richardii, assembly GCA_020310875.1. NCBI lineage: Eukaryota > Viridiplantae > Streptophyta > Polypodiopsida > Polypodiales > Pteridaceae > Ceratopteris > Ceratopteris richardii. Next base: position 33,071,568 of record CM035429.1, on the reverse strand, counting down.
ATTCCGATCACAGGAAGACTAGTATCTGTAATGGTCTGGATGTGAGTAGGACACCGTTAAGTCTATGGTTAGTCGTTTGTTATTAGGAGATTGGTTGTTCGAGTTTAGCATACGATGAGTCCTCATAACTTCAAGGTATAATGTCTGGTTGGTATACCTATCTGCTATGAAGAAGTACGTATTAGGTGACCCTCGTTACTGAAGTATATTTTGCTCATAAAATAAGTAACCGGACTGTTGCCCAGATACTACAACAGGATCAGTCCTGAAGTTCTAATTCCAGTACACTGAACAATCTTCCGTTGTTCAGAGTTGGACACTGAGCTAAGAACGGGATAACATTTATGATTGTGTGATGAGTTGGGAAAATAGTACATGGCCTCTATCTAACAGACCCCTACCACTCCCAAGGACCCACGTGGCTAAGAGATAATTTACGGTTAGGAAAGATTCGAAACGGCTGAACTTGAAGTACTTAGAGCCTGAAGTCGGAAGTAGCGAAACTAAAGTTAACATTTGGCGCCGTCTGTGGAAAAGTGGCATCAGGTTGCCGGTTATCTGTGAAAAGTGGCATTAGCGTGCCAGCTGTTTTGCAGAATCAAACATTACGCTTATCGTCCGATTGACTGACAGTAGCAACAGAGCCAGATTGTTGCCAACCGCGCAGATAGTGCTACTATGCAATGATACATGCCGGTTACTCGGTCTGGCGAAACGTATCCTAGGAACCATACGACTGGAACATGAAAAGTGCTAAAGACAACCCTAGGAGAAGAAGGCATAACGCAGCCTGACCCACTGGTCAAGCAAGTTAAAGACGTTAGAATTAAGTTCGGTCATATTCCGGTGGAACGATCAACGCCTTTGGTACATTCTGGTGTCACTTCAACCCAGCCTATCGAAAATATAGTAATTCCAGAATCTACCAAGACACCGCTGGAAACCAGTTTAACAATCTTGGATAAAGATTCAGAGTTATCCATGATCAGAAATACTCTAGGAAAAGAAATCGGTAAAAGCGGAAAAACACTGCAGTCTGGTACACTTCCAGTTCACTCCGGTGATATTCCGGTGATAGAAACACCAATTGGCGGCCAAGGATTAGCATTTTTTGCGGAATCCTCAGCCCGACCCGCGTGCTTGGAAGAAAGATTTCGGATATTGGACATTCAGAAGGAAGGAAAGCTGTTCGAAGCAGAGATCCGAAGTATCCTACGCAAAAACAGCTCACCGGAAGACACGCCATCCGACGATCCAAGTTCTGATAGTTCAACCAATCAACCTCAAGATACAGAAGAAGGACCGGATACACTCACAATGAACGGACAACAACAGCAACAACAGTTATATCAACCAAGGTCGCCTCCAACAGGAGTAACATACACAAAATTTGGTGGATTCCTAGGAGATGATCCGGATGCTCACGTACGCACTTTCGAGATCAGTTATGCAGTCCTTAACCATCCACCGGATCAGGCATACAAGGCCATTGTTTTTCAATCTACACTGGTCAATGAAGCGGCTAGATGGCTTACGGAATACGACATTAATCATTTCGATACCTATGATGCAGTACGAGATGCTTTTCTGCAACGATTCAGGCTAAAGAAGAATCCCGCCGAAATCTTTGATTATTTACAGAACAACCGACAAAAGGCGAATCAAACTGTCCAGGAATATGCTACACTTTTTAGAACATACTTGCGACAGATACCACAGGCCCACGCTACCTTACCGGATGATGTCATCACTCAGTGGTTTATCAATGGTTTAACCCCGCAATTGAAGCAGATCATGATCATAAGATGTGTCGGAGCAATGACGTTGGATGCAGTCATTGCCATGGCTCTGCAACTGGAATCCAAAGTAGGTGGATTTACAGAAGATCTAGAGTGGTTAAAAACGAACAAAACTATGAATGAAGATATAACCAGACAAGTATACTGTATCACATGCAAGAATTCAGGTCATACTAGTGCCAATTGTGCGCTAAATCAAACGTTCTGCGCTATCTGCAACACTGCCAGACACACCACCGGAAATTGTGTCTATAATGCCAGAATACAAGGAACAGCAACAGTCAATGTTGTTATTCAAGAACATGGACAGGCAACGAATCACTATGTACCTCCGCAACTGAGAAACAATCAACCGCAAGGATATCGAAACTACCGAGGACAGAGAAACAATAACTATAATGCAAACCGCTGGCAGAACGAACCACCACCGGAAAATCCCAATTTGCCACCGCCACACTATCATTTTTGTGGTGAATACGGACACATTAGAAGATTTTGCAAGGATGCAGCTGACTATGATCAAAGGAAGAAGGAGCGGCAAAACCCAATGGCCAACATGGTACAAATTACACCGGTAGAAACGCAAACTGCTACAGTCCAGACCCGATCAGGTAAACAGTTGCAGTCAGCAGCAAAAATATTCGAACCTGGGATACGAGAACAACATAGGATGTATAACAAGGCTAGTCACTGGACCACAACAGAGCCACCAGTGTTCCCAGAACCTATTCCGGTGACTCAGAACTCGTCGACAAAGGAAGGGACACAACAAAAGGAAGCAGCAGCGGAGCCATCAGCAGCAGACATAACAGCAGATACTTCTACATCAGTAGAGACCTTAAGTTCAAAAGAGCAGGATAACCAATCTCAGCAGGCTTAGGAAATTTTATCCAAGGCATCTATCACTCTGCCTCTCCCCGAAAGTACAAACAAATCACTATTGAATATCCTTCGGAAACTGATCATGGAAGCACTGGAAAGATGGGATCAACTACTACCTGCAGTATTATGGGCATACCGAACTACATATAAGGTAACTACAGGTTTGACACCTTTCAAACTAGCTTATGGCTTAGAAGCAATAACACCCATGGAAATAGTTATCCCAAGTCTGCGTGTAGCAATCACTCAGAAAATGCTACCGGAAGATTCGCTGACAGCACGAATGGACGCACTCAGGGAACTTGATGAGCACCGATGGCTCAGCTTTTTAACCATGCGCGAAGTAGAATTAAGGCAAGCCAAGACACACGATTGATATTTGAAGACTCCAATCTTTTCAGTAGGTCAGCTTGTACTCTTCTATAATGCAAAATCCGATAGAGCAGCAGGAAAGTTCAAATTAGGATGGTTCGGCCCTTTTAAGATCTCAGAACAAGTCGGCCCGGCAACTTTTCGGTTGACTACGTTGACTGGAAATCCACTCCCAAAGGTAATTAATGGGTCGAAGTTGTGGCCATATCATCACACCACTAGCCCGCATTAAGTTTTCGACGATGGATCGCGTTTTGTTTAATCTTTTCTTTTTCTTCTTTCTGCTTTTTATAAATAGCCGTGTTTTGTACAATCTTGATGTAACCAGCCGCCCCCTTAACAGTTACTCGAGTACGCACGCTTGCATGAAAACCAACATTATTCTCGCACTGCACAATGATATCCAACCCCCTTTTCCTCCCCACCGTATTGTTTCTACTTAAACTCTGTCGACAATGCCGAAAAAGCTATTGTGTTGTATGTTAGTATTCTGAGCCCTCGTGCATTCTGCATCCGTGTTCATTGTCTGTCTCAGTAAACGCCATGGAAGCGATAGCCAACTATGTTGCCTTCCGCGATGGTATCCCTACCGAGGTAGATGAATATATGCGTTGCAGAGGGTTGGCCAACTTCGCTGAGTTGCCTTGGCACTCGGTGGAAGCCCATCCTTTCTTCACGCAAGTCATCACCGCCATTGCTCAGTCCCCCACCACCGAACGCCAATGGGTCTTCCTCTCGCTCCCTTCGCGAACAGTCATCACCTTCCAAGCCTTCGCTGAAGCCTATCGCCTCAACTCGCAAGGCCGTGAACATGGCCCTAGTATTCCCATCGCCCGCATGAATGAACTATTCCCCCGCTCTTCGTCCAACGAATACGCCATTCTCTGCCGCCCCGAATCCGAATGATCCGCACTGCAATTCTTAGTCGCTATACTCAACCTGCAGAAGCGCACCTACGGCATCTCACGACCATTTTATTCCGCTTTAGAATTAGCTGCCCAAGAACCCGTGAACTTCGCATCATATTTTTTCCTTAGAATCCATAAAGAATGTGTAGCTATAGTGAAGCAACTCCAAAAGGGTACCACCCCGCGCTCTTGCCTTCCCCATATCATCTCATTCCTTTTCCCAGCCATCCTTGCCGCACAACCACCACCCCAAGGTCACATACTTACGTACGAAGAATCAGTTCAACCACTCGACGACGAGGAAGAAGAAGATGAGGAGATCAACCAACTCTTCCGCAACAAGAGAATTCGGATCAGCTCCTCAGAAAGCGAAGCACAAGGATCCGCCGGAAAGAATCAGGACACCCGAAACGCCGAACAAGAAGAGACCTTCCACGACACAGCCACTTCTATCCACAACGAATCATCGGCCGACCACCACGACCAGCAGAATCACACAGAAATAGAACCAGTCTCAACCGAACAAGCATCCGCACGACGAGAAGATGAACAGCAAGTGATCGACAGTGCACTCAACAACCTACTGAAGGTCGTAGAATCCACCATCGCCCACATTACAAGTGAACACCAATCCATCCATCAGGTAACCCACCCTACATCCCCTGGTCCTCAATCCCCACCAGTCAACCCTTTCCCGCCGCCAATTTCCGAATCCTCTTCATCCTCCCCCAATTATTCATCCCCGACTTCCCCCCAAATCCATAACCAAACCTCTACACCACCACAACACCCACTCCTCCTTTCCTCTGTTCCGATCTTTTCTGAACTGGCTGACATGGGCCAACTGCTCATTACCCTCTCACAACAACTTCTGGTACAGATGAGTGAGGTCGCGAATACCATTCAGCACGACCTACAGCATAAAGTCGACCTCCTGGAAGCCAACATCACTCCACTCCAAGAAGAAGTCGACGCTGTAAAAGCAGAGAATCATCTACTACAGACACAATTAGCAGATCTCCAAGCGCAGTTTTCGGAACAACAGGCCTTTTACAGCAAAGGGATGCAGCATTAGAGCAGCTTACCGCCAAAGACCAGATATTACATGCAGCACACGAAGAAATCCTGGAATTAAAGACCGCACTCCAAGAAAAAGAAGACATCAGCTCATCCCTAGAAGAATTGTTCGAAGAAACGAAGGCTCAATTGCAGGAAACCATCTAGAAGAATCAAGACCAACAGCGAGAAGCAACACAAGTCCAAGACGAGCTACCAAGAGCCCAGGAATGTTTGGATGAGGTAAACAGAATGCTGAGACATCTATTAACCAGGGAAGAAAAATACCAAAAAGATCTGGTAAATACTCAAAGAGAACGCGATGCATTCGCCAAAACGATCGACTTTCAGAATCAGCAACTCGAGCAACTGGATAACCAATTGCGAAATCAGAAGGACCGAGTCACGGATATGCAGTAGAAGGTCACCGAAATGAAGACATCCCGGGACGCTGCATTATCCAATGATTTTTATTTACAGGAGGCCTTTTTGCAAACCCAGGCCGAAATCCTGCTTACTGAACCAATCGCATTTAGTTTCGTCAGAATAGATGCGCAGATTTTAGAACCCGACACTCTGAAGCAATTATTAAAAACCCTTAAGAAAAAATAGCTCGTACATTTAGATTAGCCAGGAATATGTACCTCGAAGGCCTCATAGAAGAATAGTAAACTTCGACCATGCGAATTCATAATGTAACGATGAGTTCGAATTGAGTATGATATCAGGATTTTGTTTCATAATACTTTTCGCACATGTAAAAGACTTGCTAAGTCCAGCATCGATCTATGGCATAGAATGCAGAATGATGATTTTTACTTATGCTACAATTTTGGTAAAGGGAATGAAGTGTCATGTCCGAATGAAATATAATCATTCTAGCGAATGGCAGTTCAAGCTATGGTGTTTATAAAATGTGTATGCCTAGCATAGTATTCTTCAGTATAGTATTCTTCGAGCTTGGGTGTGAGTTAACAAACTTCCAGCATATTATTTTCGGCGACTCTTATAATCATATCTGAATCCGATATACTAAGATGGCGACTCAGGAAGCGCGCAAATGCACAGAACCGTGTTGTGACGACAACAGACACTACATTACAGGATGATGAAGATGACTCAATGACTTCTGCAACAGTAAAGGTTCAGCATAACAACCTATTATTTTCCACAGAATTTAAAATAGAACTCGACATCCATTCAAGGAGGAATGAAAACTGGCTACGGAGGATCGGACTCCTCTAGTTTGCTCAGTTACCATGGGAGCAGTGGACAGGTAATGAAGATGCAGAGAATCAGTTACACAACATGCGACAAACAAAAGGCCTCATTTTAAACCAGGTACAATTTTCACCACAGTTAGTTTCAGCCATATTTAAACTGCCGTTGTATGATGATGCACGTTTTCCTAAATGTTCGAATGATGATTTGAGAAAAGAATTTGGAAACTGCAAAGGCCGCAGAAGATATTACATGATGAAAAATGCCATATATCAGCGCCATGAACAATTCAAGTGGTATTTAGAGAAATTCTGTTTCTTAGTTAAATTTGATTTGATGTCTAGAGAAAATTTCTCACCATTAGTACATGCCGAAGGAGGTGGTAGAGTTAGTTGGACACACTGGCTATATAACCATCTCCATACACAAATCTTTGTCGGGGATAAGCGAAGATCCCAAACCAATAGCAGACTAGCAGTATATTTAGCTGCTATATTCGAATTTGTGCAGTCAGTGAAAGAGCAGAAGCTGAATTGGTCCCAACATATTAATTCTTGTGATCATAACATGATAGACACAGGACACCCACACAGTGCAGAGCAAGAGGAAGCAGAACAAATTTCCACATCGTCTGCAAATTTATTTCACACAGGTAATAGCAAACAGAAAAAGACAGTAGGAACGCCGTTTAGGCTGTCAATTAAACGAAGGATGGAAGACCACTTACCCACTGTCAGTCCAGGGCAATTACCGGATGACAATCTCCAACCAGATTATGTGACAGGGTTGCAAAATAAATTACAGGAAGTCTCTGATTATTTGCGTCAACAAGAACAATTGCTTCAGCGGAAAAAAGAATTATTATTCGCTAATACGAATAATTCCAATTCATTATTAGAAAAAATGACACAGATGCAAAAGGAACTGGACGATGAAGAAGGCTTACTGAAGGAGTTACAGAGTAACCAATGGCAATTAATGGCGAAATTGATTAACGCTAAAAAGTTTTTTCAAGAATTTCACCAGTGGCAGCAAAATATACAAAAACAGATACAAGACGAAATGATGAGCTTTTCTACCATGAATGCCAACCTGCAAGCAGAAAATGAAGTTTTGCGTTCAAGAATACAGGTTTTGCAGGAATTGGAAGGGCAGATATTAAAAGATGAAGGAGTAGAATTGAATGCCACATTAATGACGAATGTGGATATAGATTTATTAAAAGTACAATTGGATAGTCGTGTTCAAAGTAATTGGACACTTTTTCGTAGAAGATGGCTTGCTATACTTGTTCCTTCACTTGAACAAATGCGGTCATATTTTGTATCGGACCATGAAAGTCATCTGATTACTGTAATTCAGAAGCAAGAAAAGCAGCTTGAAGAATACAAGCAGAATATTAAAGGATTGCAAGAGGAGCTCTTACAAAAGAATATACAGGAAAAGCCAGAAATGATTCGAGAGCAGAACTCTGTAGCAGGCCTTCAGGCAAAACAAAAGAATGTCGAAGACGATAATGCACTTGCGGGTTCGAGTCCACCATGCGTGCCAGTGTTAGAGGGCCGCCGAATAAGGACAAATGAACTAGGACAGGCGGCCCTCTAACACTGGCACGCATGGTGGACTCGAACCCGCAAGTGCATTATCGTCTTCGACATTCTTTTGTTTTGCCTGAAGGCCTATTCCAGAGTTCTGCTCCCGAATCATTTCTGGCTTTTCCTGTATATTCTTTTGTAATAGCTCCTCTTGCAATCCTTTAATATTCTGCTTGTATTCTTCAAGCTGCTTTTCTTGTTTCTGAATTACAGTAATCAGATGACTTTCATGGTCCGACACAAAACATGACCGCGCTTGTTCAAGTGGAGGAACAAGTACAGCAAGCCATCTTCTACGAAAAAGTGTCCAAATACTTTGAACACGACTATCCAATTGTTGTTTTAATAAATCCATATCCACATTCGTCATTAATGTGGCATTCAATTCTACTCCTTCATCTTTGAATATATGCCTTTCCAATTCCTGCAAAACCTGTATTCTTGAACGCAAAACTTCATTTTCTGCTTGCAGGTTGGCATTCATGGTAGAAAAGCTCATCATTTCGTCTCGGATCTGTTTTTGTATATTTTGCTGCCATTGGTGAAATTCTTGAAAAAACTTTTTAGCGTTAATCAATTCCGCCATTAATTGCCGTTGGTTATGTTAGAGGGCCGCCGAACCAGGACAAATGAACCCGGACAGGTGCCTTAAATGTAAAAGTGCTGGACGGCCGACGAACAAGGACAAAAGTACGAGGACAGGGAGCTTAAATGAAAAAAGAATCTTTCAGGAAACGCGCAGGTAACTGCAGAAGTGTGCACCCTTGTAAAAAATCCTCTATTTAAGGCAATGAGAAAAAGAGCGGCAGCAGCCCGTTTTTGTGGGAATTGCAGTGTGTTGTTTGATTAAGTCTCGTTGGAGAGTGCTGTAACGCATTGTGTGCACGTATATGTTGTTGAAAGGATAAGTTCTGCTTTGTTCTGTTCCGTCTGTACTCCGGCTAGTCGATTATTCTCACCTTAGTACAGAATGACGAATCAGTTGTATTGTGTTGCGAGTCTGTTCGGTGATGATTGAGTGTGTCTCTGAGCGTGATCAAGTGCGGTATGTTATTGGCAGTTCTTCGGCGAAGTAGGTAGCACGAAGAGTAATCCCAAACTAATTGTCTGTAACGTTTCTGTAAGCGACCAAATTCGATACTGTAGCCTATATTTGCTGTTTATTCCACCTATGGGAAGACTAGTAGCTGTGATGGTCTGAATGTGAGTAGGACATCGTTGGTTTATGGTTAGCCGTTTATTACGAGGAGATTGATTGTTCGAGTCCGCGTAACTTTAAGATATAATGTCTGATTGGTATACCTATCTGCCCTGACGAAGTACGGATTAGGTGACATTGTTATTGAAGTATACTTTGCGCATAAATTAAGTAACCGGATTGCTACCTCAGTCCTGAAGTTCTAATTCCAATACACTGAACAGTCTTCCGTTGTTCAGGGATGGACACTGAGCTAAGAACGGGATGACATTAAGATTGTGTGTTAAATTGGGAAGATAGTACAGAGCCTCTGTCTAACAGACCCCTACCACTCCCAAGGACCCACGTGGCTAAGAGAACATTTGCGGTTAGGAAGATTTGGAACCGGTTGAACTTGAAGTGTTTGAGTCGGAAGTAGAGTAACGATTAAACGATAAACCGTTTAACATTTGGCGCCGTCTGTGGGAAAGTGGCATCAGGTTGCCAGTTATCTGTGAAAAGTGGCAGTAGCGTGCCGGCTGTTCTATAGAATCAAACACTACGTTTATCGTTCGATTGACTGACGGTAGCAACAGAGCCAGATTGTTGCCAACTGCTCAGATAGTGCTACTAAGCAATGATACATGCCGGTTACTCGGTCTGGCGAAACGTATCCTAGGAACCATACGACTGGAGCACGAAAAGTACTAAAGTCAACCCAAGAGAAGAAGGTATAACGAGGCCTGACCCAGTGGTCAAGCGAGTTAAGGACGTTAAAATTAATTCCGGTCATATTCCGGTGGAACGATCAACGCCTTTGGTACATTTTGGTGTCACTTCGACCCAGCCTAACCAAAATACAGTAATTCCAGAATCTACCAAGACGCCGCTGGAAACCAGTTTAACAACCTTGGATAAAGATTCAGAGTTACCCACGATAAAAAAAACTCTAGGAAAAGAAATCGGTAAAAGCGGAAAAACACTACAGTCTGGTACATTGTCAATTCATTCCGGTGATATTCCGGTGATAGAAACACCAACTGGCGGCCAAGGATTAGCATTTTTTGCGGAGTCCTCAGCCCGACCCACGTGCTTGGAAGAAAGATTTCGGATATTGGACATCCAGAAGGAAGGAGACCTATTCGAAGCAGAGGTCCGAAGTATCCTACGCAAAAACAGCACACCGGAAGGCACGCCATCCGACGATCCAGGTTCTGGTAGTTTAACCAATCAACCTCAAGATACAGAAGAAGGACCGGATACACTCACGATGAACGGACAACAACAGCAACAACAGTTAGGCCAACCAAGGCCGCCTCCAACAGGAGTAACATACACGAAATTTGATGGATTCCCAGGAGATGACCCGGATGCTCACGTACGCACTTTCGAGATCAGTTATGCAGTCCTCAACCATCCACCGGATCAGGCATACAAAGCCATTGTTTTTCAATCTACACTGGTCAATGAAGCGGCTAGATGGCTTACGGAATACGACATTAATCATTTCGGTACCTATGATGCAGTACGAGATGCTTTTTTGCAATGATTTAGGCTAAAGAAGAATCCCGCCGAAATCTTTGATTATTTACAGAACAATCGACAGAAGGCGAATCAGATTGTCCAAGAATGTGCTACACTTTTTAGAACACACTTGCGACAGATACCACAGGCCCACGCTAACTTACCGGATGATGTCATCACTCAGTGGTTTATCAATGGTTTAAACCCGCAATTGAAGCAGATCATGATTATCAGATGTGTCGGAGCAATGACATTGGATGCAGTCATCGCCATGGCTCTGCAACTGGAATCCAAAGTCGGTGGATTTACAGAAGATCTAGAGTAGTTAAAAACGAACAAAACTATGACTGAAGATATAACCAGACAAGTGTACTGTATCACATGCAAAAATTCAGGTCATACTAGTGCCAACTGTGCGCTAAATCAAACATTCTGCGCTATCTGCAACATTGCCGGACACACCACCAGAAATTGTGTCTACAATGCTAGATTACAGGGAACAGCAACAGTCAATGCTGTTATTCAAGAACATGGACAGGCAGCAAATCATTATGTACCTCCGCAACTGAGAAACAATCAACCGCAAGGATATCGAAACTACAGGGGACAGAGAAACAATAACTATAATGCAAACCGCTGGCAGAACGAACCACCACCGGAAAATCCCAATTTACCACCGCCACGCTGTCATTTTTGTGGTGAATTCGGACACATTAGAAGATATTGCAAGGACGCAGCTGAGTATGGTCAAAGGAAGAAGGAGCGGCAAAACCCAATGGCCAACATGGTACAAATTACACCGGTAGAAACGCAAACTGCTACAGTCCAGACCCGATCAGGTAAACAGCTGCAGTCAGCAGCAGAAGTATTTGAACCAGGGATACGAGAACAACATAGGATGTATAACAAAGCTAGCCACTGGACCGCCACAGAACCACCAGTGTTCCCAGAACCCATTCAGGTGACTCAGACCTCGTCGACAAAGGAAGGAACACAACAAAAGGAAGCAGCTGCGGAACCACCATCAGCAATAGACATAACAGCAGATACTTCGGCATCAACAGAGACCTCAAGTTCAAAAGAGCAGGATAACCAATCTCAGCAGGCCTGGGAAATTTTATCCAAGGCATCTATCACTCTGCCCCTCGGCCAACTACTGGCATTAGTACCTGGTGTTCGACAACAGTTCCAGCAACAGTTCAGTCTGGTACCTTCTTGTATTCCGGCGACAGCAGCAGTTCAACCAGAACCTGATTCTACGGTTGATCATTCAGTCCCCTTGATTACAGTATGGTATAAGAATCATAAAATTACACAGGTATTGATTGATGGAGGCTCTGGTGTCAACATTGCAACTACTGCCTTATGCAATAGGTTAGGATGGACCGAAATCGAACCAGTTCAATTTTTTGTCAGAATGGCACACCAATCTAGAGTCCATCCTGTAGGACTTGTGTGAAATGTACCCATTACTTTACAAGGTACGACCTTCAAAATGAATTTTTTCATACTAGATCTGCTGGAATCCACTTTGGATTACAACCTTCTTTTTGGTCGACCTTGCCTGAAGCATGCGAAGGTAATACAAGACTGGTCTGCACAAGAGCTTACGTTCAAAGATGCCAGCCGTAGATATGTAGTAAAATTAGATGCTATACAACCTTACGAACTGCACGCCAGACCATATTTTGCTGAACATGTCCACATGTTAGATGGACTATCAGATGATGAAGAAGAGGAATTTCTGAAGAGTAACGCTGACTTAATGACCTTAGGGACTGTTGATCTACAGTCCGTAATAGATAACTGGAGTACTTCAGTATGTACAGTTACACCAATCACCCAAGAAACCAAGCAGGAAGATAGGGTGCCAACACATGACAATGAATTACATTCACTATTCCGGTCGACAGACGACACAGAGAAACCGCAACAGCTTTATGTCTCCAAAGACCAGTTGACCTCGTACAATCTAGGAGACGAAGATCATCCACGACCTGTAAAGATAAGGCAAAACTTACCGGAATTATTTAAAGCTGATCTGATTCGACTACTTCGCGAATTCTCAGACGTCTTTGCCTGGGATTACAAAGATATGAAAGGATTAGATCCGCGCATATATCAGCACCGAGTCATGCTGAAGCCTGAAGCTAAACCGAATAGGCAGCCCAGCTATCAGATGAATCCCAATTATGCATCTCAGGTAAAAGCCGAACTTGACAGATTATTAAAGGTTGGATTCATCGTACCAGTAGAACATGCTGAATGGATTTCACCAATTGTGATCGTGCCAAAGAAAAATAAGCAATTACGAATCTGTGTAGACTACCGGAAATTAAACGCAGCAACAATACCAGATCCTTTCCCGATCCCCTTTCTGGATACCATGCTTGATAGGGTAGCAGGCCACAAAATGTATTCATTCTTAGACAGATACAGCGGTTACAATCAGGTTAGAATGGCTGAAGCAGATATCCCAAAAACTGCCTTCATTACCAATTGGGGTGTCTTTGCTTGTACGGTAATGTGGTTTGGATTGAGAAATGCACCAAGCACCTTTCAGCGATGTATTCAGGAGATTTTCTCTCCTTATCTCAATTCGTTTATGCAAGTATATCTCGATGATTTCTCAATTTTGATGGCACATTTGCTTCATCTACGGTGTTGTTTCCAAAAGTGTCGAGATTACCGACTCTGCCTTAACCCAAGCAAAGCTGTGTTTGCCGTTTCATGTGGCAAACTACTTGGTCATATTGTATCTACCCAAGGTATCCGAGTAGACCCAGATAAGATTTCAGCAATTTTAGAAGCCCCAGTACCCGCCACTCCGAAAGAAGTAATGCATTTTATAGGTCAAGTACGGTGGCACGGCAGACACTTACGGTGGCTTGCTCATCTGGCTGTACCTCTGAATAGACTAATCACCAAAACTCCACGACAGTTCGAATGGACTCAAGAATGCCAAACTACATTTGATCGACTCAAGTATCTATTGACGCAGGCACCAATCCTACAACCACCGGACTGGGACAATCCGTTCCATGTTTTTGTCGATGCTTCAGATATTGCAATCAGCAGTATTCTGATGCAGCAAATAAATAAGTGGTTTCGCCCTGTCTATTACGCCAGCAGAAGGCTTGCACCGACAGAAAAGAACTATTCTACCACTGAAAGAGAATGTCTAGGATTAATTTACTCCATCAAAAAGTTCAGACATTATTTATTAGGCCGGAAATTTACCTTTCATGTGGATCATGCTACCCTTGTCTATCTAGTGAGACAACAACATCTAGGCGGACGATTAGCCCGATGGGTGCTACTCTTGCAGGAATTTGATTATGAAGTCATTCACCGACCCGGAAATGCACATGACATGCCTTAGCAGATTTCTTATCTCGCCTAGATTCTAGTGAAGCTCCGATAGGCATAAATGACACGACTCCAGCAATTTATAGTTCTGAGCCACTGACCGATGAGACTGCCGAATTACAAGCAACACCTACATATTATGATCAGATTTTAACTTTTCTCACCGAAGGATGCTTTCCATCTGAGACTGCCAAGGCACTTCGAAGGAAATTGGCAGTCTTTAGCCGTCGATTCCGGCTAGTGGCAGAAGAACTGTATTATGTAGATCCCACCGGAATCTTACTTCGATGTGTTCCTCCGCACGAAATTAACTCGGTCATCACGATGGCTCATTCAACCCCTACTGGTGGTCATTTTGCCACAGATCTAACTCACCAGAAAATTCTGCAAGGAGGTCTCTGGTGGCCTACTATGTACCGAGATGTGGCCCAATTCGTCAAAAACTGTGATAACTGTCAAAGGTCTGGACAACCACTGCAACGACACTTCTTTCCCTTGCAGCCTATTATGCCACTCGAACCATTTCAGAAATGGGGATTAGATTTTATCGGTCCAATCACACCTCCAGCAGTCTTGAGTAACAACAGATACATACTAACTTGTACAGACTATGCAACGAGATGGGCAGAAGCCTGGGCTTTACGGTCTGCTACAGCAGTTGTAGTAGCGAAATGTCTGTTAAATGATGTCTTCCCACGATTTGGCTTACCACTCGAATTGGAGACAGATCAAGGTACTCACTTCGTAAATCAAGTAATGAAGGTACTAACCCAATCATCCCAGGTGACACATAAACTCAGCTCTCCATATTACCCTCGTGCCAATGGTCTGGCCGAAAGCATAAACAAATCACTATTGAATATCCTCCGGAAGATGATCATGGAAGCACCGGAAAGATGGGATCAACTACTAACTGCAGTATTATGGGCATACCGAACTACATATAAGGTAACAACAGGTTTGACACCTTTCAAACTAGCTTATGGTTTAGAAGCAATAGCACCCATGGAAATAGTTATCCCAAGCCTGCGTGTAGCAATCACCTAGAAAATGGTACCAGAAGAGTCGCTGACAGCACGAATGGACGCACTCAGGGAACTTGATGAGCACCGATGGCTCAGCTTTTTAACCATGCGCGAAGTACAACTAAGGCAAGCCAAGACACACGATCGATATTTGAAGACCCCAATCTTTTCGGTAGGTCAGCTTGTACTCTTCTATAACGCAAAATCCGATAGAGCAGTAGGAAAGTTCAAACTACGCTGGTTCGGTTCCTTTAAGATCTCAGAACAAGTCGGTCCGGCGACTTTTTGGTTGACTACGTTGACTGGAAATCCACTCCCCAAGGTAATTAATGGGTCGAAGTTACGGCCATATCATTACACCACTAGCCCGCATTAAGTTTTCGATGATGGACCGCGTTTTGTTTAAACTTTTCCTTCTTTTTTGCTTTTTATAAATAGCCACGTTTTGTACGATCTTGATATAACCAGCCGCCCTCTTGACAGTCACTCGAGTACGCACACCTGCAAGAAAACCAGTACTATTCCCGCACCGCACAATGATAGTCCACCTCCACCGTAGTGTTTCTATTTAAACTCTGTCGACGACGCCTGTTGGAAGCAGCCAGAGGCACAGACGACACGGAAGCATGTAACGATAGAGCAGGGAGCCATTCGAATCGTTTTTCAAAGAATTATGTTTTCAAATACTTTCCAAAAAACCTCCAACAGTGATTTTTATCACTATTGTAACATATGTAACATAGAAAACCCCATTTTGTAATCCATAGCTCCATTTTGTGCAAGTCGAGGAGTCCTCGAGCTTGAGGAGCTTAGGTAGAATGCGCGTACCAATTTTCGTTATTTTTAGATACCGTTTACCCTTCCAAATAGCATCTAGGACCTAATTTTTAACTATGCCGGTCACTAGATGTGAAACCGGTCAAAACTACTCTAGAAACAATAACTATAATGCAAACCGCTGGCAGAACGAACCACTACTGGAAAATCCCAATTTACCACCGCCACGCTGTCATTTTTGTGGTGAATTCGGACACATTAGAAGATATTGCAAGGACGCAGCTGAGTATGATCAAAGGAAGAAGGAACGGCAAAACCCAATGGCCAACATGGTACAAATTACACCGGTAGAAACGCAAACTGCTACAGTCCAGACCCGATCAGGTAAATAGCTGCAGTCAGCAGCAGAAGTATTTGAACCAAGGATAGGAGAACAACATAGGATGTATAACAAAGCTAGCCACTAGACCGCCACAGAACCACCAGTGTTCCCAGAACCCATTCCGGTGACTCAGACCTCGTTGACAAAGGAAGGAACACAACAAAAGGAAGCAGCAGCGGAACCACCATCAGCAGTGGACATAACAGCAGATACTTCGGCATCAGCAGAGACCTCAAGTTCAAAAGAGCAGGATAACCAATCTCAGCAGGCCTGGGAAATTTTATCCAAGGCATCTATCACTCTGCCCCTCGGCCAACTACTGGCATTAGTACCTGGTGTTCGACAACAGTTCCAGCAACAGTTCAGTCTGGTACCTTCTTGTATTCCGGCGACAGCAGCAGCTCAACCAGAACCTACGGTTGATCATTCAGTCCCCTTGATTACAGTATGGTATAAGAATCATAAAATTACACAGGTATTGATTGATGGAGGCTCTGGTGTCAACATTGCAACTACAGCCTTATGCAATAGGTTAGGATGGACCGAAATCGAACCAGTTCAATTTTTTGTCAGAATGGCAGACCAATCTAGAGTCCATCCTATAGGACTTGTGCGAAATGTACCCATTACTTTACAAGGTACGACCTTCAAAATGAATTTTGTCATACTAGATCTGCCGGAATCCACTTTGGATTACAACCTTCTTTTTGGTGGACCTTGGCTGAAGCATGCGAAGGTAATACAAGACTGGTCTGCACAAGAGCTTACGTTCAAAGATGCCAGCCGTAGATATGTAGTAAAATTAGATGCTATACAACCTTGCGAACTGCACGCCAGACCATATTTTGCTGGACATGTCCACATGTTAGATGGACTATCAGATGATGAAGAAGAGGAATTTCTGAAGAGTAACGCTGACTTAATGACCTTAGGGACTGTTGATCTACAGTCCGTAATAGATAACTGGAGTACTTCAGTATGTACAGTTACACCAATCACCCAAGAAACCAAGCAGGAAGATAGGGTGCCAACACATGACAATGAATTACATTCACTATTCCGGTCGACAGACGACATAGAGAAACCGCAATAGCTTTATGTCTCCGAAGACCAGTTGACCTCGTACAATCTAGGAGACGAAGATCATCCACGACCTGTAAAGATAAGGCAAAACTTACCGGAATTATTTAAAGCTGATCTGATTCGACTACTTCGCGAATTCTCAGACGTCTTTGCCTGGGATTACAAAGATATGAAAGGATTAGATCCGCGCATATATCAGCACTGAGTTATGCTGAAGCCTGAAGCTAAACCAAATAGGCAGCCCAGCTATCAGATGAATCCCAATTATGCATCTCAGGTAAAAGCCGAACTTGATAGATTATTAAAGGGTGGATTCATCGTACCAGTAGAACATGCTGAATGGATTTCACCAATTGTGATCGTGCAAAAGAAAAATAAGCAATTACGAATCTGTGTAGACTACCGGAAATTAAACGCAGCAACAGTACCAGATCCTTTCCCGACCCCTTTCTGGATACCATGCTTGATAGGGTAGCAGGCCACGAAATGTATTCATTCTTAGACGGATACAGCGGTTACAATCAGGTTAGAATGGCTGAAGCAGATATCCCAAAAACTGCCTTCATTACCAATTGGGGTGTCTTTGCTTGTACGGTAATGTGGTTTGGATTGAGAAATGCACCAAGCACCTTTCAGCGATGTATGCAAGAGATTTTCTCTCCTTATCTCAATTCGTTTATGCAAGTATATCTCGATGATTTCTCAATTTTTGGAAAAATGATGGCACATTTGCTTCATCTACGGTGCTGTTTCCAAAAGTGTCGAGATTACCGACTCTGCCTTAACCCAAGCAAATCTGTGTTTGCCGTTTCATGTGGCAAACTACTTGGTCATATTGTATCTGCCCAAGGTATCCGAGTAGACCCAGATAAGATTTCAGAAATTTTAGAAGCCCCAGTACCCACCACTCCGAAAGAAGTAATGCGTTTTATAGGTCAAGTACGGTGGCACGGCAGACACTTACGGTGGCTTGCTCATCTGGCTGTACCTCTGAATAGACTAATCACCAAAACTCCACGACAGTTCGAATGGACTCAAGAATGCCAAACTACATTTGATCGACTCAAGTATCTATTGACACAGGCACCAATCCTACAACCACCGGACTGGGACAATCCGTTCCATGTTTTTGTCGACGCTTCAGATATTGCGATCGGCAGTATTCTAATGCAGCAAAAAAATAAGTGGTTTCGCCCTGTCTATTACGCCAGCAGAAGGCTTGCACCGGCAAAAAAGAACTATTCTACCACTGAAAGAGAATGTCTAGGACTAATTTACTCCATCAAAAAGTTCAGACATTATTTATTAGGCCGGAAATTTACCTTTCATGTGGATCATGCTGCCCTTGTCTATCTAGTGAGACAACAACATCTAGGCGGACGATTAGCCCGATGGGTGCTACTCTTGCAAGAATTTGATTATGAAGTCATTCACCGACCCGGAAATGCACATGACATGCCTTAGCAGATTTCTTATCTCGCCTAGATTCTGGTGAAGCTCCGATAGGCATAGATGACACGACTCCAGCAATTTATAGTTCTGAGCCAGTGACCGATGAGACTGCCGAATTACAAGCAACACCTACATATTATGATCAGATTTTAACTTTTCTCACCGAAGGATGCTTTCCATCTGAGACTCCCAAGGCAGTTCGAAGGAGATTGGCAGTCTTTAGCCGCCGATTCCGGCTAGTGGCACGAGAACTGTATTATGTAGATCCCACCGGAATCTTACTTCGATGTGTTCCTCCGCACGAAATTAACTCGGTCATCACGATGGCTCGTTCAACCCCTACTGGTGGTCATTTTGCCACAGATC
Source organism: Ceratopteris richardii (assembly GCA_020310875.1). Classification (NCBI taxonomy): domain Eukaryota; kingdom Viridiplantae; phylum Streptophyta; class Polypodiopsida; order Polypodiales; family Pteridaceae; genus Ceratopteris; species Ceratopteris richardii. Next base: position 33,052,580 of record CM035429.1, on the reverse strand, counting down.
TAACTCACCGGAAAATTCTGCAAGGAGGTCTCTGGTGGCCTACTATGTACCGAGATGTGGCCCAATTCGTCAAAAACTGTGATAACTGTCAAAGGTCTGGACAACCACTACAACGACACTTCTTTCCCTTGCAGCATTTTATGCCACTCGAACCATTTCAGAAATGGGGATTAGATTTTATCGGTCCAATCACACCTCCAGCAGTCTTCAGTAACAACAGATACATACTAACTTGTACAGACTATGCAACGAGATGGGCAGAAGCCTGGGCTTTACGGTCTGCTACAGGAGTGGTAGTAGCGAAATGTCTGTTAAATGATGTACTCCCACGATTTGGCTTACCACTCGAATTGGTGACAGATCAAGGTACTCACTTCGTAAATCAAGTAATGAAGGTATTAACCCAATCATTCCAGGTGACACATAAACTCAGCTCTCCATATTACCCTCGCGCCAATGGTCTGGCCGAAAGCACAAACAAATCACTATTGAATATCCTCCGGAAGATGATCATGGAAGCACCGGAAAGATGGAATCAACTACTACCTGCAGTATTATGGGCATACCGAACTACATATAACGTAACAACAGGTTTGACACCTTTCAAACTAGCTTATGGTTTAGAAGCAATAGCACCCATGGAAATAGTTATCCCAAGCCTGCGTGTAGCAATCACCCAGAAAATGGTACCAGAAGAGTCGCTGACAGCACGAATGGACGCACTCAGGGAACTTGATGAGCACCAATGGCTCAGCTTTTTAACCATGCGCGAAGTACAACTAAGGCAAGCCAAGACACACGATCGATATTTGAAGACCCCAATCTTTTCGGTAGGTCAGCTTGTACTCTTCTATAACGCAAAATCCGATAGAGCAGCAGGAAAGTTCAAACTACGCTGGTTCGGTCCCTTTAAGATCTCAAAACAAGTCGGTCCGACAACTTTTTGGTTGACTACGTTGACCGGAAATCCACTCCCCAAGGTAATTAATGGGTCGAAGTTACGGCCATATCATTACACCACTAGCCCGCATTAAGTTTTCGATGATGGACTGCGTTTTGTACAATCTTGATATACCCAGCCGCCCTCTTGACAGTCACTCGAGTACGCACACCTGCATGAAAACCAGTACTATTCCCGCACCGCACAATGATATTCCACCTCCACCGTAGTGTTTTTATTTAAACTCTGTCGACGACGCCTGTTGGAAGCAGCCAGAGGCACAGACGACACGGAAGCATGTAACGATAGAGCAGGGAGCCAGTCGAATCGTTTTTCAAAGAATTATGTTTTCAAATACTTTCCAAAAAACCTCCAACAGTGATTTTTATCACTATTGTAACATATGTAACATAGAAAACCCCATTTTGTAATCCATAGCTCCATTTTGTGCAAGCCAAGGAGTCCTCGAGCTTGAGGAGCTTAGGTAGAATGCGCGTACCAATTTTCGTTATTTTTAGATACCGTTTACCCTTCCAAATAGCATCTAGGACCTAATTTTTAACTATGCCGGTCACTGGATGTGAAACCGGTCAAAACTAGTCTAGAAACAATAACTATAATGCAAACCGCTGGCAGAACGAACCACCACCGGAAAATCCCAATTTACCACCGCCACCATTAGAAGAGCCTAGAACACCTAGAGGGAAATCTGTACTGACACGAGTACTAATCCCGGACTGGATCCCTCAGGATAACAGAAGCATAGAGTTGTTTGTAAATAAAGAAACTGATGAAGCGTTTTGGAGATACAAGACAGAACTACTTAGTGAGGTAGGTATCATCACTATATACGAGTTCAAGGACCCGGATACACCTGGAAAGGTTGTATACCTGGATGAGACTTGAGAAAGAGTCTTTGTGGTGCCTGACCGTGCTAAAAACACATACACATGGAGAGGTGAATTGGTATTCCCTCCATCTAGGACGAACATGAACACAAGTAAACAAGGGGCAGGAACATCCTCAGCCCATGGAAATCAAAGAGAGAAAAATAAAGAGAGACCGGAAGTAAGCTTTAATCACCCCGTAGGGAGAGATAGAACAACCACAGACACTAATAGAGCGGATAGACAAGGAGATCATGGAGTACTAGGTGGTAGAGATGATTTTCCTCTACCTAGACCACGCGAACACGCAAGAATATTGAGACCCACATAGTTAGTAAAATCAATGAAGAATTATTTTGATGGGACAGGAGATCCCTATGACCATGTCGCAGAATTCAAGCAAGTACTAAGAGCAGAACAAGTCGAAGACATGTTCACGCAATACAACGCATTTGGGCTAACGTTAAAGAATACAGCTTTGACTTGGTTCCAACCTTTGCAACAAAGGTAATTTAGAGACATCCATCACTTTTTAGAGTCATTCATCACCGAATTCTCTAAAAGTGGGATTAGACATGACACGTCTTCGTTGATTCATAGCTTTAAACAGACCCCTCAGGAAACCGTAAGACTCGCAGGACGTAGGTTTATACAATATGTTGAACGATGTCCAATGCAAGAGCTACCCTCACAAGCTAAGCAAGTGTCATTGTTTCTAGATGGCTTGTTGAGCTCTAAACTACGCTCCTATGTGTACCTAAAAGAACCCAGAACGCTAGAGCAATGTGTAAGAATTTGTATAGACATTGAGGACAACTTAGGAGACGAGTTGGAACTCTCAAAGCTCTACAAGGATTCAGACTGTTCATCTCTAGCATCCACAAAATTGTCTAGCTCAATAGAAGACCTAGCAGAAAAAGTGGCCCAGAAACTAGGAGTTTCTAGAAAACCTAGGGTGCTAACAAACAAGTGTTGTTACACCTGTGGTGGTGACCATATGGCAAATGTGTGTCCCAATGCAACACAACCTCAAGCCAACCCTAGTGGCCAATACTGTACAATTGAGAGAAGATACACGAATCATACGGCTGAGGACTGCCCATACAACAAACAGACCGTGAGACAGAACTACCCGCAAGCATACTCGCAGCCAGGTAGGTATCAAGGCCAATACAATGCTCAGCCTTATTACTATAGGCCTCCTCAGAACTACCCATACCAGGCTCAACAGAGACCTCAACCTGTCTTAGCTCAGCAGCCACCCCCACCAGCGAATGTCATCTCAGTCAAATACGCTGCTGCAGAAGAGAACCTAAGTAGGGCTTTAGTGCCTTCTTCACCTTTGATCACAGAGAGTGACCCACACTCCAACAGTTTTGACTCTACGCATGTAGATAGTCCACCCGCTTATTACACAGAGTCACCAGAACACGTAGAGACATATCATTACGATAGTCCACCAGTGGAACCTAGTTGGGAGCCCGACTATGCTAATGTGATGTACACAAACCCAAATCCACGGCCCCAATTAAGACAACAAAGACCACAGGGCCCTAGAGGACCATGCTTTAGGTGCCAAGGAGACCATTTCATAAAGGATTGTCCACATCCCCCGATAGTAGGACAATCACAGTACTATAACATACAAGGTTTTTGTGCCGATTGTGGCAAAGAGCACATAATCAAAGATTGTCCTAAGAACCCTGTTAATGCTTCGAATGTGACACGGATCAACGTGATAGGTATTGTGAACAACGCAGATGGATCCAACCCTACATACGTGCCTATCCAAGCTATCACAAGAGCCCAGGCGCTCTTACAGAACCAACAACTTAATCAAGGGAAAGTAGCTGGAAGTAGTGAAGTTGCAGAATCTAGCAGTAAAAAGACAAAATCTTGGAAAGATTCTAGAGAAAGAATAAAGAGAAAGTGGAGTAAAAAGATAACGGAGTTGGAAGGAAGTTTGAAGGAATCTAGAGCCAAAATCCAAGAATTGACTTCACAGGAATTGAATCAAGAGAATCCAGCTCAAAAATCAGGATCAGTTTTAGCGGAACCCATACCAAAAAATCTAGACATGATGTTTTGCACATATCAGGCTAGATTAAAAGAGGGACCTCAGGTAGCTGAAATGAACAAAAACTACCCTCGAGCTGATCTAGAAATTGAGAGAACTAAACTTTGCATGAAGATGGTAGAACTAGCACAAGCTTTGTTCGAAGCCTCTAGATATATTAATTGGAATAACATGGCAAAACCGGAACTACACTTTCAAGGACTATTGGAGAGGCTAGAATATTTGATTGACAGCAAAGAGAAAAAGGATCAGCCTAGAAACCCTATTGTCCCAGAGACACAGGAAAGGAATGCACCATCCCTGTCTCAAGTACCCAACTCGGAAAGTCAAGACGATGTGTCTTCCATACATAGGTACCCACATGAATTTTTGAGAGAAATCCAAGAAGAGAAATGGAGAAAGGAACAAGGAACCTATCCTCCTATTCAAGAAATAGATGACTTGCAGGAACAATTTCCCCAAGACATTCCCTCTATTTACGATGGTGTAGAGGAGGAACAACTGAGTGAATACACAAGATTTGAATCTAATTCTTTACAAGAATTACCTCAGTTCACAGGACCTTGGGAAGCAAAGTCTATTAGTATGAGAGCACCCACGATAATAGTGAGGAACGAAGAATCAGTAATCCCTAGAAACACGGAAGTGATCAAGAACACTAAAGTACAATGTAATCTCACTCTAGAGGAGTTGTTAAAGGTAAAACCAGAATTGTGGAAACATGTTGTAGCTCAGTGATGAGTAGCACCTCCTTTAATGTCAATCCGGGAAGACGTGAGGATGGTATGAAGACCTCGAGCAAGTGGCGGCACAAGTGCGTGAGTGAGAAGCACACAAGCATGCACACACATACACACACACGCGCACACAAGGCAAGACAAAGAGTGAGAATCAATGGAGCTTTTAGATTACTTTCAAAATGCTCTTACAAGTTCGTTTCAATTACAATCTAACCTCAAAAATGAGCTCTCTAGCTCTTTTTATAGTTTTTGACTAGCTTTTGGCCCTGTCCAGACCTAGTGTCCGGCCTAGTTAAAATTTAGGTTCCAGGGCTTATTTGAGGGCTCAAACGAAGTCTAAAAATTATGAAATTTGGTACGATGGTACTTCTAATACTCCTCAAGCTCGAGGACTCCTCGGCTTGCACAAAATGGAGTCTAATCTACCAAAAACGGGATCTACAATGTTTGTGTAGTGATTAAAATCACTTGGGTTGTACATAATCTATGGGAAAAAATGATCTGGCCTTGTTGCCGTATTGTGCATGACTCCTTTGTTGCTTTGTATGCCAACACTCCCCCCTTCCTAGCGTCTGTCGCCCCTGACAGACCTTTGTTCGCGCGGGTGGTCGATGTAATATTGGATGACATTGGTGGCCAGTTCATGTTCTCCTATCCTCAAGCCTCTTGCTAGATCGGCTTCCAATGCCTCCCAATTTATTGCACCGGGGGTTTCTGGTTGCGGGGTGGTGTAGTACTCTGAATACATTGCTTGTTCACAAGCAAACAGTTGAAGCAGATGTGTCGGCTTTGGTGCGAAAATCTCCGAGTGGTACTCCCAGAAACCTGATCTGAACATTTCTTCGAAGGTCTGTTTGTAGCAGGCGGGGAGGTACTTGATGCGTGCATGCCAAGCGTAAGCCACACGGATACTGGGGGTGGTGCTCATGTCATACACCAAGTCGTAATTTCCATTGCTAAACCCCGGAAGACGTACCTGTGGTGCGGCTGCATTTCTAAAGGTCTTCAGCACTACTTGCATCATATCTAAGATTTTAAGCATCATTTGCGCTGCTACATCTTGCATGGGCTTCAAGCGCGGCATCCAGTGGCGAATGGTCCCCATCATATATGCTACCGATGGTGGTCCTTGTGGTGGCGCGATGTACGGGTAGTTCAGCCATTCCTTGCATTGCGCATTGTTCTGTACCTTGATATTAAATGCCTTCCACGACCTGCGGCGGGGGACTGGACCGTAGCATGGGTTGTACAGGAGGTGCAACGGCGCGTTGTTCCATGTGCGTAGCATTTCTGGGTAGGTCTCTAAAAGTTTCTGCCGCCATGTTGGTTGACGAATCTTGCCTTTTCGCACCTCTGGAGGAAGGTCTTCGGGTTGAAATTGGGTCGCAAAAGTAGGAATCTGACCCGTGACTCTTTGTATTTCTGCATTATAATCAGCCAAGATAATATAATATGGCCTGTACTGGAGTTCCGATGAGAGAATCAGGCGTCTCGATGACAAGTTCTTGAAGTAAGCTGATTGTAACACAGTCTCCTCTATGACCCTCATGGCCTGATTTTGCACTACGGTGCGCTCTTCATGCGAGGTCCCTATTTCCTCCACTTGTCGTAACCATGGCGGCCGTGGTGCCTCAAACGTTTCCTGCGCTTCTTCTGTTTGTTGGCCTCCTGGGAATGGTTGCGGATCATATTCTTCATCAAACGTTTGTTCCACAGAAATTTGCACAACTTCTTCGTCCGTGGGAGCCTCCGGAGGGGAAGATGGCCTCTCATATTGTAGTAGGCGTGTTTGCAATTCAGTTACCTGTTCCTGGAGATCTTTTATGGTCTCTGCGTTGAGAAGTGAAGCCGTAGAGGGGGTGGTTGGAGGGGCAGCTGTTGGTCCTTGTTGGTGTTCCTGCTTCAGTTGTCCTAGCTCCTCCGATAGCTTATCATGTGCTTCGAGCAGCATGGCATAATCTTCCAATATAATCTTGATGTTATCGGGGGTCACTGCTTGAAACTTGGATGGGCTGATGGGTGCTCCCGGTGTGCTCTCAATAGCTGCCTCCAGGTTTTCTTGATTTTGTATTTGCAGACGTCTGTTCTCTTCCTGAGCAGCCGCAAGATGGCGTTTAAGTAGCGCCATATTTCGCTGAAGTTTTGAGTTGCGTTCCAGCTGTGTCCGTAGGTGACCTTCTACCATCTGCACCGCTTCCTGATCTACGTTCTGTAGCTGTACCTCCAATATATTATGGGCGTCTTGGAGGGTTTGGAACTGTGTGTGGAGGCGAGCGTTCTCCTCTTCTAGTACCGCAAGGCGGAGCTGTAGTGTCGCTGAGTGCTCTTGCAGGCGTGCGTTTTGTTGCTGGAGCTGAATGTAATCTGTTCTTAAATTTGATATACAAGCCAACATGGTGTCCAGTGCATTACCTATAGATGAGTGGGGGGTGTTTACCGTGGAAGATGCATGGGAAGGGAATTGGGGAAGGGAGACAGTGAATGATGTGTCTACGAAAGTTGTGTGTGTGGGTGAAATTGGTGGAGGGGGAATGGGAGGAGGTGAAACCGTGGGTGGAGGTGCCGTGGGTGGTGAAATGTCCATCCCTTCAGGAGTGGGTGTTAGTGTGGGGCCTGCCATATACACTGGTATGGTAGGTGGTGTGTGTGTGGAAGTGGTGAATAGATGTGAAGTGGGGTGGGGAGCTGAAAAGACAGGGAATGGTTGAGGGCCTGGTTGAAAAGCCCTAGCAAAGATGTCCTGGAGGGATTGTAGAAATGGAGAGAGGGATATCGGGGGTTGGGGTCGTAAATTTGAGGAGGGCTGAAAGGGTTGCGTGGTAGCAGGGAAGCCCATGAATGTGGATCTAGGGTCAGGATGACCCGTGGCTGAGGGCGTTGGGGATGGTTGCCCTAGGGCAGGGTCTAGGAGGGGTTCGGCGGATTGTGTAGTGTTGGGGTTGTCTTCGAAGATAGGATTATCAGTGGTAGAGAATAGGGTGGCACTGGAGATCGGAGTACGGAAGATGAAGGTGGGGTCGGTGGGTTGAGTGTCGATGTGGTTTCTACTGTTTCTCTTCTAGGAGGTGATGGTGGGGGAGTAGGTGGTAGCGGTTCGGTGGACTCCTCATGGGTGGCTGGGTGCTGTTGGCTAGCTGTCTGGGAGGTTGTTCTGATAGTTTCAGGTGTAGTAGTCGGCTCTTCTGCAACTGTAACGGGAATTTGTATATTTTTTCCTGAGCGAGGTCGTGTCTGGAACCTTCGTGGGTCATATTGAACTGAAGGCCTCTGAATGGCAGTGCGCACAGCTTCTACAACTCCATATGTTTCTGCCATCAATAAGAGACCCTCCCTGTACTCTGAGTCAACTCCCGCTTCTTCCAACAACTAGGTCATAAGTACTCTGCTGCTCTGTTCAGTGAGTAATTGCTGCGATCGCACTCTTTCCATAATCTGATACAGCCTTCGGAGTTCTGCTGTATATGCTGGGGCTTCAGTGGTCTCTTCTTCATACGCTTCTTCTTCTTCCGGGTGTCCGTGTTGTTGACTTTGCTGAGCGTCACTCCAATGGACATGTCTACCGTCTGTAGACTTTCTTCTTCTTCGTGAGGATGTGTCCTGCTCCTCTGCCTCTGAATAAAACTCTACATCAGAGAATTGTGTGCTTTGTAGGAATGCTTCGAAATCCTGGGGGTCCAGTCCTTCAGCGTCTCCAGTGGCAGCAAATTCGAATTCAGGTGTAACAGGAGGAGCCGATGGGGTAGGTTGAGTCGTAGTGTCAGATTCCGACCTGGGTATCCTAATGGTAAAGGGAGGTACAGTGCCCTCTCTTAATGGTGATGCCTCAGGAGTAGTCAGGACTTCCCGTGTCTGGACGCAAGGGATCGCGCCCCTCATGCGCTTGGACTGATGTGTGGATGTCTTGAGCCTTTTAAACATTTGTAATTGTGCCCAAGTTAAGGCACGCTCAATGGGGACATCATATGCCAAGCATCGGTAAATGATGCGTGTGAGTGCACAGCATCCGTTCACCACTAATTTCCTAGAAGCCCGTTTGTTTGCTTCATACAACTGATCTATAATCCACACTGGTAGCTTAATAGGTAACGCACCTGCTTCCGCCAAGTAGAGAGCAAACCAGATCTTCTTGTGTGGTTGCGTGAATCGGTCTTGACCGGGGAAGGCAAAATGTTGCATGCACATGCGGAGAGGGATGGACACATTTGGGGTGAGTGCTGCCATGTCTTTCAGCTTCACTACTTTCCTGTCCTTCATGTTGGTGGGAACGAGAGCATCCTTTTCTGAGGGTACATGCGTGCCATGCATATTTAAAGCATCACTCACCAGCTCCACAGTAAGCTCAAACCTCTTCAACTCGTTGTTGCCCAGCAGTGAGGGGAGAACAAATGATCCGGGTTGGTCCTTATCTTCATGAGCTTGTAATGTGGAGACCAGATAATAACATCGGAGGAGATCGGGTTTAGGTAGTGGGGCTTCAAAATATTCCGCCAATCCTGCTCGTTGCCATATGATTTGTAGATCTTCTGTGTTCTGTAGAGTCTCGAACTCCTTGGAGAAAAATTGGAATCGCACCCATGATCTGTCATACTCGCATTTAGACTCCCAGATATACTTGGCCTCACCTAATGGACCGGGCATGCCATTGAACCAATGAGAATTCGCATGAACTCTTTCCGTGATTCCTGTAGGTGGATCTGGCACCGGGAGTTGCTGAAGGTGTTGCATCTCCACTGGTCGTTCAGTCGGAGGCACGTCCACAGGTAGGCTATCCACATCAATTCCTGCAGTAAGTATCCCTACTTGTGAGCCCGAACCTGTCGCTTCTGCCATTTTCTTCTTGCCTTCTGATTCTGTGAGAATATAGAAGCATGTGTTAACATCGTAATGGACAGAATAAATCCGTTGCTGTCCCCGTTACAACATTAACATGAGGCAGGTGATGAGTTAGTGGTTAGTAAGTGCACGAAGACAGTGAGTGTAGTTAACGTTTGTGTATTCCTAGGAGACTAATGCCATTAGTAAGTGGGGTGAATTTACAAATCGGGGTCGGGGGCTTTATTACAGGTCTTAGACTGCCAAATGCAGTGGATGGGCTTTGCTTTCGGTTTCGTAGGGACTCTAGAGAGCTGTGTCGGTGTCGCCGTTTGGGAATGGGGCCTTTTAGGGACCCACTTATAAGTGATTTTATGCATGCCCATGGGTCTTGGTGTGTTCCTAAGTGTTGAGCACGAGGGAATTCTGGTTGTACTCGTAGAAGGGTTATGCTGCATAGGTTGTGGCCTTGGCGTAACTACTTGTGCCCTCAAGCAAGCCTTAGGCACCCAAATTTGTCTAGATTGTGGGCTTGCCTTCATCGACTTCTTGGGCACCCAAATAGATTTTACTTTAGCAGAAGAACTTCTGAAAGACGTCTTATTAGCGTCGTGTTGTTGGTTACTAATAAGAGGCTTTGCCCGCGTAGTTGACGGTGGTGCACCCGGTCGTTCGCCTTTCCGCACCCACACCTGGATTATTTTCTGGGACATTCTGCTGCGCAGGTATTTTTGATCTCGGACATAGGTAGTACTCTGCTTCTTCTGCTTGTGATCCGCCTTTGGTTGCTGCCTCCTTCGGGCCTTTGGAAAAGAAGGGAGATCCGTTGCATCCCTGACTCCTTTTTTGCAAATGTCATTCCTCTGCAACACAGGGTTTTGAACAAGAACAGCATGGTCATCTTCATGTGTACCCCTGGAAGGACCAGGAGTCTGTGCCTTTCCTAGTTCCTTTAGTGCTCCATTGTCTAATTCTACTGTAACTCGACTATGACTGACCCAAACCTGGAGAAGTCCACTTCTTAGGTTTAGATTGACTGCTCGGTCATAGATCCAATCCTGACCCAAGACGAGAGGTTCAGTGAGATCCTCATCTTGACACACTAGTACTTTAACGGTCATTGCCTCATCGTGAATGTAGAGGGGAAGTTCCACCTCGCCCATGCAAGGGGTTTCCACGCCTCCCAATCCTATGAGATATGCTTCCACAGGATTGACAGTTAACTGCAACTCTTGACAGTAAGACAATTTAACAGCGCTAGTGGCGGCACCTGAGTCAATCAAGGCTCTTACGGTCCTTGCACTCTGTCCTTGTCCTATATCTATGGTTATGAAAGGACGTCTATCAATTATTCTACTCGAGCTTGTTCCTGCAACTTCACACATGGCCATGGGATATCCTTGATCTGCATGGTTGACTGTTGTAGTCATATCTCGGCCTTGTCTGCGTAACTTCATCCTTCTGATGCGTTCTAAAGCCTCTGCTTGAGCCTCTTCTCGAATGCGTTTTTCTTCCTCTTTGCGTTTCTTAGCAGTGTTGAGTCGGCTGAGCATTTCCTCCGTGAGGGGTTCCTGATACAACTTGACTCTGCAACCGCTAATATAGTTTGGGAGAACGTCACCCTCTAACGTGGCTAGTTGTACTACTCCGCTCGTGGAGATCCTATTGATGATCATAGGTCCGTAGCCTCTCTTTTCTAGCTTCCTGGCGTGTTGTTTTAGTGTATAAACTAAAACTAAATCTCCTGCTTTCAAGCCCTTATCCTTCACATGGGCATCGAAATATGCCTTCTGTCTCTTCTTGGCTGCATATATTCCTGCAGCGGCTCTCAGTCTTGTTTCCCCTAATCGTTCAAGGTCAAAGATCCTAGAGGAGAGCTCATGACCTGTCCATTCGTGCTCTTGTGCTACTTTCAATGTAGGGATCAAGAAGTCCAAAGGTAACACAGCGTTTTGACCGAATACCATCTGAAAGGGGGTGGCTTGGAGTACCGTTTTGTAGGCAACTCGGTATGCCCAAACAGCATGGTGTAGCTGTTTGTCCCAATCAGAGCGTTTAGTGTTCACCAATTTCGTCAGTACATTGCATAAAATCTTATTAGTGCTCTCAGCTTGTCCATTAGCTTGAGGGTGATAAGGGGCAGACTTCTTGTGTATTACCAAGAATTCTTGGAGTAGGTTTTCAATCACTTCGTTCAAAAAATGAGTGCCTCTATCGCTTACCAGCTCTATAGGTAGCCCGTACCTTGTGAATACATTCTCAAACAAGAATTTGGCAGTTGTTTGAGCATCGTTCTTGGTTGTAGCTTTTACCTCTACCCACTTGGTGAGATAATCTGTTGCCACAATGATGTATTCCGCATGAGAACCCTTAGCTGGGGGATTAATAGGACCTACGAAGTCTATTCCCCACTTAGAGAATGCACGTCCACCCATCATAGGTTTCAGGGGCATCTCATCTTTGCGTATAGGATACTGAGTCCTCTGACAGACATCACACCGTTTCACATAGGTATGTGCATCCATGTGAAGGGTAGGCCACCAGAACCCCGCAAATAGTATTGCCTTGATCACCCGCTCTGGTCCAAAGTGTCCTCCTGCTACACCTTGGTGAGCAGTTTCCAAGATCTTAAGATATTCACTCTCATGGACACACAGTCTCAGGTAACCATCCTTACCGCGTTTGTATAGATTATCACCAATGAGTGAGTAATCCAAGGCTTCTTGTTCTAAACTCCTTTTCCTAGCCAGAGTCATGTCTCGAGGGAATGTGTTTGTCCTCAAGAATGATACTAGAGGTTCACTCCAATCTGGCACAATGGATACTTGATAGAGAGTGGCATGTTCCACCGGTGGTTTAGTGCAACAGATTGGGCATTCCTTGCACAACTTTTGGACATCCGCTTCCATAGTTGGCCAATGCACTCCGAATCTCTTTAGAGTCTGCAACGTTTGTTGCTTTGAATGGTGTTGCTCTAACGCACCTACATGTGCTAATTGCAACCATTTAGCGTACTCATCCTCTTCTACGCAACAAGCCAAGATCCCTTGATCTGTGTGCTTGTACATGCTACCTGCCATGATATGGTACTTTTGGGCTTTTACGATCTCTCGATTCCGTGTGTTCACCACGGGATGATTAGGCCCGTATGTCAATACTGGTACTATTGGCTTGGCCCACTGCGGCACCACTTCCAAATTAAACAAGTAAGCATCAGGAAGGTCATCTGACACTCCTTGTGGGGCTTCTCCTGATGTGAGCCTAGAGAGGTGATCTGCTCTCAAGTGAGTCCTACCCTTTCTTACCACAACCTCAAAGTCATATTCCATGAGCAAGAGAAACCATCTTACTAATCTTCCTGTATTGCATGGCTTGTTTACAAGATATAACAATGCCTGATGATCAGTAAAAAATTTAAACTTATTTGCAAGCAAATAGTGTCTAAATTTCTTGACTGCATATACCATGCCTAATCCTTCGCGTTCTGTAGTGGTGTAATTCCGTTCAGCCGCATTCAATTGTCTACTGGCATAGGCAATTGGAAGATCCATATTACCTTCACCAGTAGGTTGTGCAAGCACACATCCAATAGCATAATTGGATGCATCCACATGAACATGGAATGGCTTGTTCCAATCTGGTGTTCTCAAGATTGGTGCTGAACACAATCTTCGTTTAAGCTCCTGGAAGGAATCCTCGCATTCATCCGTCCACTCAAAGTTTGTCAGAAGTCCGTACATGGGCTTTGCAATGACAGCATACATGTGTATAAATCGTCGATAATAACCACAATGCCCCATGAAAGCTTGTACTTCCTTGACATTCTTTGGCCTAGGTAGCTCTGCTATGGCTCTCACTTTTTCTTCGTCGGTAGATATGCCATTCTTTGACACTATGTGTCCTAGAATCTTGCCTTGCCTGACCATAAAAACGCACTTTTCTGGTTCAGGCAGACTTGGTATTCTCTACATTTGTCAAAGATTTGTCTGAGTTCAGGAATATGGGTTTGCCTAATGCTGGAATGAGCACAAAGATCATCAACATAGACTTCTAAACTCTTCCTCAGGAACTCCTTAAACACATGGCACATCAACCTCTGGAAGGTAGCTGGTGCATTAGTAAGCCCAAATGGCATTACTCTAAAAGCAAAAATACCCCATTCTGTGGCAAAGGCTGTCTTATGCTGATCCTCTGGAGCTATGGCTACTTGATTGTAGCCCGAAAATCCATCAAGGAAGCTGTACACTTCCTTGCCTGCCACTCTTTCTAAGAGATGTTCTGTGATGGGAAGCGGATAGTTATCTCGAATCGTGGCGGCATTAACCTTTTTCAAGTTAATGCACACACGCAGCTTGCCATTCTTCTTGGGCACCACTACGATGGGGGATACCCATTCAGTGTGCTCAATTTCATAGATAAATCCAGCTTCAACCAGTCTATCTATCTCTTCCTTGATCTTCGCGGCGTAATTATCATTATATGTATAAGGCTTCTGCTTAGAGGGTTTGGCATCTGAGGTCATGGGGATGGTGTGTGAGCATATGTCCGGGTCAACCCCTTTCAAATCCTTGTAACTCCAAGCGAATACATCTCTGTATTCTCTTAGCAAGGCAATCAATTCATGCTCTTCTTCTTCTGTCAGGTCATGACCTATGTACGTACATCTCTCCTCTCCTTCTTCTAGGGCCACTACTATTTTCTTGGTGGTTTCTTTGTTATCATAGGCCTCTCCTGATTGTGCCTCTCGTTTAGGCATTCTTATCATGACTCTCCTGTCATCTATCTCATACTTCTTAAAATTTTATGGGACCTCAAACAAAGATTCTTCCTCCTCTGGTAAGACTTCTTTCTTTTTTCGTTTCTTTCCTTCTTCCTTCGGGGTCATATGTGTTGCTAATCTTACATCATTTGTAACCTCTCCATGCTTCTGAGGTTGAAATTCCACTTCATGGAAATATTCTTCATCTGATGCAAATGGTGGGTCCATAATGATTGACTCTAGATCGGAGTCACTTGCATCCTCAAATGCATCAGGGCTAGGTTCGCATTCTTCTAAAATTGCCTCTCCCATGATCGGCTCTATGGAGAGGACTGAAATGTCATAGCCATCCTCGTCACAGTGAGGTGTCCATTGTTCTTCATTGATGGCTACGTCCATGGTTGCTAAAATTTCTGCCCAACCGTGAGGCTCAAATTCTTCGTCTGGAAAAACGACAGGTGCATAGGCTGGGTCTTGAATGGGTCTATGAGTTTCGTTCGCACCTACCTCTCTGGCTTTCTCTCTCTTCTCTTCTTCTACTGCTACGTTGCACATCCATAAGTGAGTATCTTCCTGCATCCATGAGGATCCAGACCCTATGGAATGCACCGATTCTGTATCATCTTTGGCTCTATGGATGGGATTCCATTGGATAGGAGGGACATCTCTATGAGAATAATCCTTGAGATTGACTTTGGTCGTAACACCCAAGTGTTGCAAATACAAGGAGTTGGTTCCCCAATCCTGTACTACTTGCAATTGTCGCATAAATGGTCTTCCCAAAATCATCTCATAGGCATGATTTTTGCTGAAGTCACATATAGCAAAACTATGTTCAAACTCGACACCACAAGTGGTGAGAGTTATCCCTTCTAGCAATCCTAGGGGTCTCTCTATGTGACCATCGGCCATTTGCAATTTCATCCTCGTTGGCCTGAGTGCTGGCTTGCCCCAACGCTTCCATAAGGAGGTGGTGGCAATTGCAACTCCTGCACCTGAGTCCAAAATCGCTTTGGTGGTGTACTCCTGGTAGGTGATGGGAAGATAGGTGTTCCCTTCTTCACCTTCACACATATCTCCTATCTTATCCAAGGGAATTTCTGGCACTGTCCTATGGGATCCTACCTGGGAACGAGGTTTGGCTATCTCTGGTACTTGTTTGGCTACATGTTTCCATAATTCAGGTCTAACCTTGAGTAGCTCTTCTAACTTGAGATTACACTGCACGTTAGTGTTCTTTACTACCTCTGTGTTCCTAGGTATGATTGAGTCGTCGTTCCTTACCATGACTGTGGGTGCTCTCATACATGTGGACTTTGCTTCCCATGGGCCTGTGAAGTGGGGTAGCTCTTGTATGGAATTAGACTCAAAGTCCAATCTCTCATGAGACTGAGCACTCTCATGTTCCCCGTAAATAGATGGGATGTCTTGTGGGAATTGGTCGTGTGCATCGTCCACAAGTTCAAAAGGAGGGGCGACCTCGCTTTCGTTATCCCATTTGTCTTCTTGAATCTCTCGTAGGAAGTCTGGTGCAAACCGATTCATAGAAGAAGAAGTGTCTGGCTCCGTGGAATTGGGCACATAAGCAACCTGGGAAGGAGGGCTTGTTCTATCGTTGGCTCTCTCCTTGCTCTCATAAATGGCTGGAGCACAAGCTTCTTGGGGAGGATTGCTTATTCTATTACTCTTCCGAGCAGGCTCATACACTCCCTGAGAAGGAATGTAGGCAGACTGTGGAGGTACGTGAGCTTCCGAGGGAGGCTCATCTGCCTTTTGGGGGGGAAGATAAGCTTCTCGAGGAGGCACATGGGCTTCCTGAAGAGGCTGGCTTATCCGTTCTCTTGCCCTTTCCTTTCTTTGAGGGGTAAGTTCCTTTTCTGACTGTGCAATTAGCCGCTCTATTCTTTCTAAGGAGGGGAAACTGTCTGGTTTAGTGGAATTGGCCACATAAACTTCCGATTGGGAATGATTCATGTTTTTGCTTGCTTTTTCTTGGTCTTGATTTTTCTCTTCCTTGTCAGATCTTGCAATTATCCTCTCTAACTTCTCTAGGAATCCATCCAAGTGTAATTGCGTTTTGGCTGAGCCTGAGTAATTGAAAAGGCGACTGGCTTCAAACATAGTCTGAGCCAATGCGACCATTTTCGCGCATAGTTTGGTTCTTTCTATCTCTAGGTCAGCTCTAGGATAGCACTTGTCATGATCCGTGACGTTTGGCCCTTCTTGGATTCTGGCCTGATATGCTTTAAGCATCATGTCTATGTCTTCGGGAGTGGGATCAGCTAATACCGATCCTGTTTGGGGTGGTGGGTGGGTTACGTGGGCTGTCTTAGAGGGTGAAGGGATGGAGGGTGATGGGGATGGTAGCGGTGGGAATGTGTGAGAGTGCGGTTGAGATGTGATCTCTATGATTTTAGCCTTGGTTTCTCGTAGACTTTCCTCAAGTTCACTCATCTTCTTTGCCCATTGCCTTTTCATGCGTTCGCGGCTATCTCTCCAAGCTCTTGTTCTCTTTTTATTTTGGCTCTCAGTATCGCTAGCATCTGGGCTCTTTTCCTGGCCTACCCCTTGGTTTTGCTGCAATGCGTGAGCCCTAGTGACTACCTGTACTGGTGCAGTGGAAGTGACACTTCCTGAGGAGTCTACCACTAACCCAACAACGTTGATAGGGGTGATTTTTGGCATGCTATTGGGGTTCTTTGGGCAATCTCGTAAGAGATGCTCTTTTCCGCAGTCTTGGCAAAAGCCTTGGATAGTCACGGACTGGGTTTGTGTAGGTGGAGGCAAGGGACAATCACGAATGAGGTGATCTCCTTAGCATCTGTAGCACGGTCCTCTTGGGAATGGAGGTCTTACTTGCCTAGGTTGAGGCCTAGGGTTGGGGTTTGCATACATGACGTTCGTGTAATCTGACTCCCAACTAGGTTCATTCGGCTCTTCACTATAGTAGGACTCACCATGTTCTGGAGACTGCATGTAGTAAGCCTGGGGGCTATCCACATGGGTAGAATCAAAGCTATGATCACTTGGGTCATTTTCAGAGATCAAGGATGTTACAGGGACTATAGCTCTATTCAGGTTTTCTTCTGCAACAGCATACTTTACTGGAATCACGTTAGAGGGGTTTGGAGGCTGTTGAGCTAGCACCGGTTGGGGTCTCTGTTGGGCCTGATATTGTGGTTGGTAGGTTTGTTGGGGTCTAGCATATTGTGGTGGGGGAGGATACTGGTTCTGGTATCTGCCTTGTTGGTAGGGTTGAGGGTAGGGTTGCCTAACTGCCTGCTTGTTGTATGGGCAATCTTGCGCAGTGTGGTTTGTGTGCTTCCGTTCTATGGTGCAGTACTGGCTACTAGGGTTAACCGGGGGTTGGGCCATAATAGGGCAGACGTTCGCCATATGGTCACCACCGCATGTATAGCATCTTTTCACAGGGGCAAACCTTGGGATTTGTTTGCTATTTACACCTAATTTTTGAGCTACCTTCTCAGCGAGTTCCTCAATTGATGTAGATTGCGTGGAAGAGTGGCTAGATGCACTATCTGAATCTTTGTAGATTTTGGAAAGCTCTAGCTCTTCCCCTAGGTTATCTTCAATGTCAATGCACATGCGTACACATTCTTCTATGGTCCTAGGGTCCTTTAGATACACATAGGATCTCAATTTTGTACTCAGCAATCCATCAAGGAATAAGGCTACTTGTTTAGCAGATGTGGGTAGCTCCGAAATAGGGCACCTTTCAAGATATTGTCTAAATCTTCTTCCGGCCAATCTGACAGTCTCTTGGGGGGTCTGTTTGAAGCTGTGAATCAATGAGGATGTATTGTGTCTTATGCCACTCTTAGAGAACTCTACGATGAAAGCCTCTAGGAGTTGGTCTATGCTCCTGAACTGGCGTTCATCTAATGGCTGAAACCACGTAAGTGTTGTGTTCCTAAGGGTTAGACCGAAGGCATTGTACTGCGTGAACAGATCCTCCACTTGTTCAGCTCTCAAGACTTGCTTGAACTCCGCCACATGATCATAGGGATCTCCTGTGCCATCAAAGTAGTTCTTCATGGACTTAACTAGCTGGGTGGGTCTCAAAGTTCTTGTGTGCTCTCTAGGCCTCGGCAGAGGAAATCCATCTACATTTCTTTGGTTCCTGTGGGCTCTATGCATTTCAGGTTCTACCCTATTCGTCTCTGTTCTCGTTCTTTCTCTGCCCACGGGGTTGGCGAAACTTACTTCTGGTCTATCCCTACTTCTATCTCTTTGCGTACCATGAGCTTGGGAAGTTCCAGCCCCAGGGTGACCATAGGATACATTTGATCTTGGTTGGGGGAAAATAAATTCACCCTTCCAAGTGTAGGCATGCCTATCATTTTCTGTCACCACAAAGATCCGTTCTGAAGTGTGATCTAAGTAGGTCACTCTACCTGGGCTATCTGGATCCTTAAATTCATAGATCATGATATTTCCTATATCTGTCGGCTGATTAGACTTATACCTCCAAAAGGCTTCATCAGTTTCTCGATGGATGAGCAACTCTATGCTCTTGTTGTCTTGGGGTACCCATTCAGGCGTGATAATCCTAGTGAGAACTGATTTACCTCGAGGGGTTCTAGGTTCCACTCCCATGTTTCCTTGTTCCAAGTCACCTAAGTCCGCTTCTGAGATTACATTTCCAAATTCATCTGTCCTCTCTGGATGACTGGTGACTACGTATATGGTTCCTTCCTTGTCCAGGTATGCACCGTTTTCAAACTTGACAGCTGGGTGCTCTAGTCCTATGGATTGGTCAGGGTTTTTAATCTGGACCACTGATCTTCCTAGGCCGCCTCATAGATGCTCGCACCTAATCGGTTGGTCCTAAGGTATTCCAACTGTGTTTTGTAAGGGCCTTCTACCCTGTACAAGTAGGGCACACCTGAACTTCCCGTAGGTCTGTCCATACCTTGAGACATCTCTGACTCACTGGTATCAGAGCTAGGGTAATGAGAGTGGCGACTCAACTGCTGGGCCCAAGACCTTGCAGTGTGATTGACACTAGCCTCTGAAGATCTAAGGCTTTGTCTTTCCCTTGCTAGGTGTCGTCCTGATCTAAGGTTCATATGCCTAACGGATTAGCCCAAAAAAAATTTTTTTAGAGTACAACCTCATTGCCGATCAATTGGTACCAGTCACTTGATTCTTTTTAGTTATTCCTCGTGTTTAAAGTCTTGTCTGTTATTACGTCGTCAGGAATACTTACATGTTCTTCGTACTTTCAGGTTGATCGTTCCACGTTAGGTTCTTTCCTTTACGTTGTCGATAGTACAGAGATTAAGTTTTTAGCTTGAACTTGAGTTTTTAGGTAGTCTTCAACTTGATAGTGGCCTATCGTCGCCCTGACTTGCTCCTACTTCTAATCGCTCTTAGCCTAAGCTAGGAATTGACGAAGAGGAGTTGAGAATATTCCGACCTTTCTTGCCGAACCTTGCTCTTTAGTGCTCGAGAAGTTGATTCTCAAGCGTGCGCAACACCCTTGCTTGGATGCTCTCAATTGCTTCTCAATAGGCCTGCATAAATCCCAAGATTAGCTCCAAGTAGATCTTTCAATTGACAGACAATTTATTTCAGACACTTTTTTAATGACCCTTGTTCCCCCTTTTGTATTGCTAGAAATTTCCTCTAGAGCTCCCTTGGTGTTTCTACCCCTCTGTGGGTCAACTTCCAAAGATCCTATCTGAAAATGAACGCGTTATTCTCATAAAAAACAGTTGAGGGCGTGTAGTATATGTCACGAGCTTTCCGACAAGCCCTAGAGCTCAGAAAATGGATTTCGTATGAAAAAGTTATGACCGTTCAGGGTTTAGGGGGTTAACTAGACAAACAGAACCTTTCGGGGTTTTAATGCATTTTCTAAGGCCTTCGTAAGTAGATGAGTACATGAAAGTGCAAATATGCCCAAAATTTAGCCTAAATTTCCAAAAATTCACTCCTTAATTTTTTGCCGAAAATGCCTGTCTATCGCGATAGACGGTGTCTGTCGCGATAGACACAATCTATCGTGGGGGCTGTCTGTCGCGATAGACGGTGTCTGTCGCGATAGACGGTATCTGTCGCGGATTTCTGTCTGTCGCGATAGACGGTGTCTGTCGCGATAGACGGTATCTGTCGCGGATTTCTGTCTGTCGCGATAGACGGTGTCTGTCGCGATAGACAGTGTCTATCGTGGATTTCTGTCTGTCGCGATAGACGGTGTCTGTCGCGATAGACGGTGTCTGTCGCGGATTTCTGTCTGTCGCGATAGACGGTGTCTGTCGCGATAGACGGTATCTGTCGCGGATTTCTGTCTGTCGCGATAGACGGTGTCTGTCGCGATAGACGCTATCTGTCGTGAAATTCTGTCTGTCGCGATAGACGGTGTCTGTCGCGATAGACGCTGTCTGTCATGGGTCTCTGTCTGTCGCGATAGACAGTGTCTGTCGCGATAGACGGTGTCTGTCGCGATAGACGGTGTCTGTCGCGATAGACTGAAAAAACGCAAATTTTTGAAAAACTTCTAGTGATTTAGAGTGCCCTCAAGGTGTAGGTTACAGTGCTAATCATGCATTCACAAAATGTCAAGATTTTCTGTCTGTCGCGATAGACAGAGGTTGTCGTCCCGGGACCTGTGCAGAGCCTGTCGTACCTGCGCACACTGCTGGGGATGATGGTACGGCAAAAAACCTGCAAAATAGCTCAAGAAACATGCAAAAACAGCGCATGCAAATTCGCTCTCTCGCTCTCTCTCACAAGTGAAATGAGGGAAATGAGGTGGAGATGGGGATATAGTCAAAAAACTGAAATTTTCGCGATGATGGAGATGGACGTGGTAGATGGTGATGATGATGATGAAGATGGTGAAGAAAGTAAAAGAAAACCGATGAGAGTGAAGAAAATACCTACAACTCCAACGCATCAACTCTACGTCTTACCATCACACGCTCGTCCTCAAAGCTCGATCCCCGGCAACGGCGCCAAAATTTGGTGTAGCTCAGTGATGAGTAGCACCTCCTTTAATGTCAATCCGGGAAGACGTGAGGATGGTATGAAGACCTCGAGCAAGTGGCGGCACAAGTGCGTGAGTGAGAAGCACACAAGCATGCACACACATACACACACACGCGCACACAAGGCAAGACAAAGAGTGAGAATCAATGGAGCTTTTAGATTACTTTCAAAATGCTCTTACAAGTTCGTTTCAATTACAATCTAACCTCAAAAATGAGCTCTCTAGCTCTTTTTATAGTTTTTGACTAGCTTTTGGCCCTGTCCAGACCTAGTGTCCGGCCTAGTTAAAATTTAGGTTCCAGGGCTTATTTGAGGGCTCAAACGAAGTCTAAAAATTATGAAATTTGGTACGATGGTACTTCTAATACTCCTCAAGCTCGAGGACTCCTCGGCTTGCACAAAATGGAGTCTAATCTACCAAAAACGGGATTTACAATGTTTGTGTAGTGATTAAAATCACTTGGGTTGTACATAATCTATGGGAAAAAATGATCTGGCCTTGTTGCCGTATTGTGCATGACTCCTTTGTTGCTTTGTATGCCAACACATGTAGCAAATCAATTCCCCAAGCTTGCTACTACTCCCTCACAAATAGGATCACAAAATAAGGTACCAGAAATACCCGTAGAAAAGATTGGAGATGTAAGCGAAGGAGAGGAAGGTAACACTTATATTCCGATAACCCATCAGGGCTACACCACGAAACCCATCTTAGATTCAGGAGCCGGAGTAGCCATAGCTACCACCGCCTTATGGAAACGTTGGGGTAAGCCAGCATTGAGACCCACCAGGATGAAGCTACAAATGGCTGATGGACACATAGAAAAACCATTAGGCTTACTAGAAGGCATATCTCTCACCACTTGTGGCGTAGAATTTGAGCATACCTTTGCCATTTGTGACTTTGCAAAAAACCATGCTTATGAGATGATATTGGGACGACCATTCATGCGTCAGTTGCAAATTGTACAAGATTGGGGAACTAATTCTTTGTACTTGCAACATTTAGGAATGACTACCAAAGTCAATCTTAAAGACTATTCACATAGAGATGTACCCCCAATACAATGGAATACCATCCATAAGACACCAGTAGAGACAGAATCCGTGCACTCATTAGAATCAGATCCTTCTTGGTTGCATGAGGATACTCATTTATGGATGTGTAAAGTAGCCAAACAAGAGGAAGAACGATTAGAAGCAAGGACCTTAGGTGCAGAACAACATCCACGAAGTCTTCAAGATCCAGCCTACGCACCTGTAGTATTCCTTGACGAAGAGTTTGAACCCCATGGTTGGGCAGAAATCCTAGCAACCATGGATGTAGCCATCAATGAAGAACAATGGACTCCCCACTGTGACGAGGATGGCTATGACATGTCAGTTTTCACGATAGAGCCAATCATGTGCGATGCAATTTTAGAAGAGTGTGAACCTAACACTGATGCATTTGAGGATGCAAGCGATTTTGATTTAGAATCAATTATCATGGATTCTCCCTTTGCATCAGAGGAAGAATATTTTCACGAAGTAGAAACTCACACTCAGAGACACGAGGAAATTACGAATGAGGTGAGATTAGCCACAGAAGTGACTAACAAGAGTGAAGGCAAGAAAAGAAAGAAGAAAGAAACCATGTCAGAAAAAGAAGAATCCTTGTTTGAAGTACCCGAAAACTTCAAGAAATATGAAATCGAAGATAGAAGAATCAGGGTACGAATGCCTAATAGAAAGGCGAATGACGGACAAGTATATGATAACCGAGAGAAAACCAAGAAAATAATAGTAGCCATAGAAGGAGAAGAAGAAAAATGTACATACATAGGGCATGATTTGACGAAGGAAGAAGAAGAAGAATTAGTTGCCCTGTGTATTAACCTTAAAAAAGTTAATGCCGCCATGATTAGAGATAGCTATCCTCTTCCTATCACAGAACATCTATTGGCAAGAGTTGGGGGCAAGGAAGTTTACAGCTTCCTTGATGGTTTTTCAGGCTATAATCAAGTAGCCATTGCTCCAGAAGATCAACACAAGACGGCTTTTGCCACTGAATGGGGTATATTTGCATTTCGTGTAATGCCATTTGGCTTAACAAATGCACCCGCCACTTTCAAGCGACTCATGTGTCATGTTTTTAAGGAATTGTTACGCAAGAGTTTGGAAGTTTATGTCGATGACTTATGTGCACATTCAGATGTAAGACAGACACATATCCCAGAGTTAAGACAAATATTTGACAAATGTCGAGAATATCAGGTTTGTTTGAACCCAGAAAAATGCGTTTTCATGGTCAGACAGGGCAAAATTCTAGGACACATTGTGTCAAAAAATGGAATCTCTACGGATGAAGAAAAGGTGAAGGTAATTGCAGATTTACCTACACCAACTAATGTGAAAGAGGTACAAGCATTTATGGGCCATTGCGGATATTATAGGAGATTCATACACATGTATGCAATCATAGCCAAGCCTTTGTACTCTCTTTTAACCGATTTCGAATGGACAATGAATGTGAAAATTCATTCAATGAACTTAAACGACGCTTGTGCTCAGCACCTATATTGACAACCCCAGATTGGAGTAAGCCATTCCATGTACATGTGGATGCATTCAATTATGCCATAGGATGCGTGTTAGCACAACCCACAAATGAAGGTAACATAGATCTCCCCATAGCTTACGCAAGCAGACAATTGAACGCAGCAGAAAGAAATTACACCACGACGGAACGAGAAGGATTAGGGATGATCTACGCAGTAAAGAAGTTCAGACACTATTTGTTGGCCAACAAATTCAAGTTCTTTACAGATCATCAAGCCCTATTGTACTTAGTCAACAAACCATGTAACACAGGACGACTGATACGTTGGTTTCTATTACTCATGGAGTATGATTTTGAAGTCGTAGTCAGGAAAGGAAAGACACACCTTAGAGCTGACCACCTTTCGAGATTAACCTCAGGAGAAGCTCCTCAAGGAGTAGCGGATGATCTACCAGATGCATACTTGTTTAACCTTGAGATAGCACCAGAATGGGCTAAACCTATAGTCCCTATTCTCACGTACAGACCCAAGAATCCTAGGATAAAGATCAAAGAGGGAGAGATTACCAAGTCTCTGAGATACCAAATAATGGCAGGAAGCATATATAAACAGGATAATCAAAAGATTCTTGCTTGTTGTGTAGATGAATCAGAACATGCGAATTGGTTGCAATTAGCACACATAGGTGCATTAAAGCAACATCATTCAAAACATCGAACATTACAGACTCTGCATAGATTAGGAGTATATTGGCCGACGATCGAAGCAGATGTCTACAGGTTGTGTAAGGAATGCAATGTTTGTTGTGAAAAACCACCAGTAGAGCATGCTACATTATATCACGTGTCTCTCACACCAGACTGGAGTGAACAATTAGTGACATACTTGAGGACGAAGACATTCCCTCAAGGAATGACTTTAGCACGACAACGCAGCCTAGAGCAGGAAGCTCAAGATTATTCACTTATTGGCGATAATCTATACAACAGAGGACGAGATGGATATCTAAGACAATGTGTTCATGAGAGAGATTATCTGAGCATACTAGAGACTGCACACCAAGGTGTTGCAGGAGGTCATTTTGGACCCGATAGGATAATCAAAGCCATCCTCTTTGCAGGATTATGGTGGCCCACTCTTCACATGGATGCTCATACCTATGTAAAGAGATGTGATGTGTGCCAAAGAACTCAGTTTCCTACTCGCAGAGATGAAATGCCATTGAAACCCATGATGGGCGGACGTGCATTTTCTAAGTGGGGTAGAGACTTTGTAGGACCCATTAACCCCCCTGCAAAAGGTACACATGCTGAAGACATTATTGTTGCCATAGATTATCTTACGAAATGGGTAGAGGCAAAAGCCACGAAAAAGAATGATGCACACACAACTGCAAAATTCTTATTTGAGAATGTCTTTACAAGATATGGATTGCCTATAGAGTTAGTGAGCGATCGAGGCACTCACTTTCTAAACCAAGTCATTGAATATTTGTTACAGGATTTTATAGTGATTCACAAGAAATCCGCACCATATCATCCTCAGGCCAATGGTCAGGCTGAAAGCACTAATAAGATCCTTTGTAACGTACTGACGAAACTCGTGAACAACAAACGTTCAGATTGGGACAAACAGTTACACCACGCTGTTTGGGCATATCGAGTGGCCTACAAGACCGTACTCAATGCAACTCCCTTTCAGATGGTTTTTGGTCAGAATGAAGTGCTTCCTTTGGACTTCTTGATACCGACCCTTAAGGTTGCACAAGAACATCAGTGGACCGGCCATGAATTATCAGCAAGAATAATGGACTTGGAACGATTAGGAGAAACCAAGCTAAAGGCAGCAGCAGGAATATATGCAGCGAAGAAGCGACAGAAAGCATATTTTGATGCACATGTGAAAGATAAAGGCCTAAAAGAAGGAGATTTAGTTCTAGTATATACGCTAAAGCAACACACACGTAAGTTAGAAAAGCGAGGTTATGGACCTATGATCATTAATAGACTCTCAACAAGCGGAGCAGTACAATTAGCCACTTTAGAAGGAGATATAATGCCTAATTATATTAGTGGTTGTAGAGTCAAGTTATATCAGGAACCTCTTACTGAGGATATGCTTAGACGACTCACGTTGGCAAAGAAGCGTAAGGAGGAAGAAAATAGAATACGAGCGGAAGCTCAGGCAGAAGCAATAGAACGCATTAAACGCATGAAGTTAAGAAGACAAGGACTAGGGAGAGAACATTATCACCATCTGGAAACTACACCCAGATACCCCATGGCCATGTGTCAAGTAAAGTCAAACACTCATCCTAGTATAGTGGACAGGAGACCATTCATTACAGTCAGGTTAGAGCACGGCAACCCTTGCCAAGAGCTCAGGGCTTTAATTGACTCAGGTGCTACGACTAGTGTGATTAGATGGTCCCACTATAAGGATTCAGGAATAGAAATGCGGCCAATTGAGGCATACCTCATAGGGCTAGGAGGCATGGAAACCGCTTGCATGGGTGAGGTGGACCTTCCTATCCTCATTAAGGATGTGACCATGACAGCGAAGCTACTAGTGTGCCATGATGACGACCTGATAGAACCCCTAATCCTTGGCCAAGATTGGCTATACGATCACTCAGTGGACCTAAATCTTAGACAAGGCTCCATACAAATTGGAACCTTAGAGCAGAAGCGAGTGATACCGCTTGACTTCCCTAATTGCATTCCGATTGAGGTTTGTAACCCGAGACCCTATGAAACGCATGCGACGAAAGACCGGAAGATCTTGGGTCAGACCAGTCACGTTACGTCTACACCAACCCACTCGGGCTTGGCTATGGACAGTTGTCAATCAGAAGGACGACAGGAGATCTTCCCTGGGGCTTCCTGCAAACTAGAAGGGGCAGCTACCCAACCGCTAGGGCAGATGAACACACTCAGCGGTCAGGTGGGTTGCATCAGCGGCCAAATGAGAACAACACCCTGCGGTGCTCATCCTTCCAAACTTGCGGCGGACTGGCCTAGATTAAAGATAAAGAACGAATCACTTCCTAATGGGCAGGTCACGCAAGTGTTGGATCTCCCTTCTTTTCCAAAGCAGAGCGTCCAATGGACCTCTCAAACCCAACCACGAACGAGTCAACCACAACAGAGGAACCCAGACCGATGACACCAACAACAAGGCAAGGAAAGCACCAGTATCAACATCACGGAACAAGTGGCACGAGACAAATATGGGTGCCAAAAGGACAGCAACCACAGGCTATTGGCAACATTGCAGACGAGAACAGGACAAAGTTTCAACAAAAGCAGAGTCAGCATTCAAAGTCCCCTCGATCTTCTTCTACAAGTACAAATACTCGACAGATTTGGATCGCCAAGAAATACCTTATCCATAGACCCACACCCATGCAAATTTGGGTACCCAAACAACGTATTATAGCCCAACCCTCAAGCCATGTAATATATACCCCCTCAGAAATCTTTTCATCCTTCAATACCACCGAACCCGATACCACTTTTTGTCCCTCAGAAGAAACATACCACCCACTCAAAGACTCTTAGGAAATGGATACCGAAACGTATCCAAACGTCTTCTTGTACCCCATTATCTAACAATTCTCCCACCCCGTTTAAACTCCACCCTTGTAATAATTCACCCTCAACCAAACCTTGTATAAATTCATACACCCCACATCATGCATAATAAAAGCTCATCAAGAATTACATAATCTGAACAATGTAGGTGTCTAGAGACCTGCATTAGTTTTGCAAATAATCATTGCATCAATCACTTCATGACACTTGGCTACACGGGTTACACATCGGTTATGGAAACGGATTGCGGTCTCACCTTAATGGGATCATAATTAATTTCCATGCTAATGTGTTAATCTTTTGTAGCAGATCTTTTTCCATTAGCTCGTCAGTCATCATGCAAACCAAAGCAGGACCATCAGAAGCTGGCCCCAGTGCACCCATGGCCACTATTGGAGAATTACTAGCGGAATCTTATCCTACGATGCAACCACCAGAGTTTCAAGGTTTTCCAGGACCCATGCCAATCGATGATCCTCCTAGAGGATATACTGAGAAGATTCATCGTAATTCTCACTGGTTTCAAGGCCTAGCAGGACCATTAGCAGACGCTGATTTCATATTTGAGGCCAATTTGGCATTTGATCTTCGCACATGGACCAAGTACCAGTTCTTTTCAAGAGAATTTGAAGGACTACAGAATACACAAGATTTAACGCACGTTTGGGCACGAGCGGGATTTACAGAGTATTTTAGCGACCCTCTGCCTAAACCCGATTTTTAAAGATGTTTTTACCTAGTAACCACCTTGACGGCTTCAGAAAACAAGGATCTACCTCGCACATTCATGTTACCATCCTTGGTAAATGATCCTCCATTTAGAAGGTTTTATTTGTCTAAAGATTTAATTCGCGCAGCTCTGAAAATACATGGAACGCATACTCCGACGGAGCGAGAACGGCTCGTCCCTGAGCAGATGAAACGTGGTGATGTTACTAAATGGGAGGATATTTCGTCTATAACACCTGAGCTCTCTAAGCCATTACGGATATGCATGCAGCACTTTGCTTTCCCAGCTCAGGATCGTTTTACCATGCCTCACAAGAGAATCTGGTTTGGATTATACTTAGCATGTACTGTACCGCAAACGGTTGATTTAGCCAGCTGGATAATTGATCAGCTCTATTTGGCACAACATAGGTGGGAGCGAAAGAAGGTAATCAATGGGTGTTGCGCCCTCACCAGGATCATATATATGTGCTTGGCGTATGACTTACCAATTGAGCGTGCCATGACCAGTGAGGAACTGAAAGCATTTAAAGGCACCACTAGGAAGGCTAGAAAGTCTAGCAAAGGCAGAGCCGGAAAGCAAATGAGAGGTACTATCCCGTGCCTACAAGTCCCAGAATCACCCTCGCCACAACCATCTCCAGAGCCGTCACAAACAGCAGCCACTCCCATGGTAAGAAAAGAGGTGAGGTTAGCCACTCAAGTGACTACCAAGAGTGAAGGTAAGAAAAGAAAGAAGAAAGCAACCATGTCAGAAAAAGAAGAATCTTTGTTTGAAGTACCCGAGAACTTCAAGAAATATGAAATCGAAGATAGAAGAATCATGGTACGAATGCCTAATAGAAAAGCGAATGACGGACAAGTATATGATAACCGAGAGACAACCAATAAAATAATAGTTGCTATCGAAGGAGAAGAAGAAAAATGTACATACATAGGGCATGATTTGACGAAGGAAGAAGAAGAAGAATTAGTTGCCTTATTGCGCGAATATAGAGATGTTTTTGCTTGGAGTTACAAAGACCTGAAAGGAGTAGATCCAGATATATGTTCTCATAGAATCCCTATGACTCCAGATGCAAAACCGACAAAACAGAAACCATACACATACAATGATAACTACGCTGCAAAGATTAAAGAGGAGATAGATCGGCTGATAGAAGCAGGATTCATTTACGAAATTGAGCACACTGAATGGGTATCCCCCATTGTGGTTGTGCTCAAGAAGAATGGAAAATTGCGTGTGTGTATTAACCTTAAAAAAGTTAATGTCGCCACGATTAGAGACAGTTATCCTCTTCCTATCACAGAACATCTATTGGAAAGAGTTGCGGGCAAGGAAGTTTACAGCTTTCTTGATGGATTTTCAGGCTATAATCAAGTAGCCATTGCTCCAGAAGATCAACACAAGACGGCATTTGCCACTGAATGGGGCATATTTTCATTTCGTGTGATGCCATTTGGCTTAACAAATGCACCCGCCACTTTCCAACGACTCATGTGTCATGTTTTCAAGGAATTCTTACGCAAGAGTTTGGAAGTATATGTCGATGACTTATGTGCACATTCAGATGTAAGACAGACGCATATCCCAGAGTTAAGGCAAATATTTGACAAATGTCGAGAATATCAGGTTTGTTTGAACCCAGAAAAATGTGTTTTCATGGTCAGACAAGGCAAAATTCTAGGACACATTGTGTCAAAAAATAGAATCTCTACGGATGAAGAAAAGGTGAAAGTAATTGCAGAATTACCTAGACCAACTAATGTGAAAGAGGTACAGGCATTTATGGGCCATTGCGGTTATTATAGGAGATTCATACACATGTATGCAATCATAGCCAAGCCTTTGTACTCTCTTTTAACCAACTTTGAATGGACAGATGAACGTGAAAATTCATTCAATGAACTTAAACGACGCTTGTGCTCAGCACCTATATTGACTACCCCAGATTGGAGTAAGCCATTCCATGTACATGTGGATGCATCCAATTACGCCATAGGATGTGTGTTAGCACAACCCACGAATGAAGGTAACATAGATCTCCCCATAGCATACGCTAGTAGACAATTGAACGCAGCAGAAAGAAATTACACCACGACGGAACGAGAAGGATTAGGGATGATCTACGCAGTAAAGAAGTTTAGGCACTACTTGTTGGCCAATAAATTCAAGTTCTTTACAGATCATCAAGCCCTATTGTACTTAGTCAACAAGCCATGTAACACAGGATGACTCATACGTTGGTTTCTATTACTCATGGAGTATGATTTTGAAGTAGTAGTCAGGAAAGGGAAGACACATATTAGAGCTGATCACCTTTCAAGATTAACCTCAGGAGAAGCTCCTCAAGGAGTAGCGGATGATCTACTAGATGCATACTTGTTTAATCTTGAGATAGCACCAGAATGGGCTAAGCCTATAGTCCCTGTTCTCACATATGGACCCAAGAATCCTAGGATAAAGATCAAAGAAGGAGAGATTACCAAGTCTCAGAGATACCAAATAATGGCAGGAAGCATATATAAACAGGATAATCAAAAGATTCTCGCTTGTTGTGTAGATGAATCAGAACATGCGAATTGGTTGCAATTAGCACATGTAGGTGCACTAAAGCAACATCATTCAAAACATCGAACATTACAGACTCTGCATAGATTAGGAGTA
Source organism: Ceratopteris richardii (assembly GCA_020310875.1). NCBI lineage: Eukaryota > Viridiplantae > Streptophyta > Polypodiopsida > Polypodiales > Pteridaceae > Ceratopteris > Ceratopteris richardii. The sequence continues at coordinate 33,021,818 of CM035429.1, read as the reverse complement.
TATTGGCCTACGATGGAAGCAGATGTCTACAAGTTGTGTAAAGAATGCCATGTTTGTTGTGAAAGACCACCAGTAGAGCATGCTACATTGTATCATGTGTCTCTCACACCAGACTGGAGTGAACAATTAGTGACATACTTGAGGACGAAGACATTCCCTCAAGGAATGACCTTAGCTCGACAACGCAGTCTAGAGCACGAAGCTCAAGATTATTCACTTATTGGCGATAATCTATACAAAAGAGGACGAGATGGATATCTAAGACAATGTGTTCATGAAAGCGATTATCTGAGCATATTAGAGACTACACACCAAGGTGTTGTAGGAGGTCATTTTGGACCCGATAGGATAATCAAAGCCATCCTCTTTACAGGATTATGGTGGCCCACTCTTCACATGGATGCTCATACCTATGTCAAGAGATGTGATGTGTGCCAAAGAACTGAGTTTCCTACTCGCAGAGATGAAATGACATTGAAACCCATGATGGGCGGACGTGCGTTTTCTAAGTGGGGTATAGACTTTGTAGGACCCATTAACCCCCCTGCAAAAGGTACACATGCAGAATACATTATTGTTGCCACAGATTATCTTACGAAATGGGTAGAGGCAAAAGCCACGAAAAAGAATGATGCACATACAACTGCAAAATTCTTATTTGAGAATGTCTTTACAAGATATGGATTGCCTATAGAGTTAGTGAGCGATCGAGGCACTCACTTTCTAAACCAAGTCATTGAATATTTGTTACAGGATTTTATGGTGATTCACAAGAAATCCGCACCATATCACCCTCAAGCCAATGGTCAGGCTGAAAGCACTAATAAGATCCTTTGTAACGTACTGACGAAACTCGTGAACAACAAACGTTCAGATTGGGACAAACAGTTACACCACGCTGTTTGGGCATATCGAGTGGCCTACAAGACCGTACTCAATGCAACTCCCTTTCAGATGGTTTTTGGTCAGAATGCTGTGCTTCCTTTGGACTTCTTGATACCGACCCTTAAGGTTGCACAAGAACATCAGTGGACCGGCCATGAATTATCAGCGAGAATAATGGACTTGGAACGATTAGGAGAAACCAGGCTAAAGGCAGCAGCAGGCATATACGCAGCGAAGAAGCGACAGAAAGCCTATTTTGATGCACATGTGAAGGATAAAGGCTTAAAAGAAGGAGATTTAGTTCTAGTATATATGCTAAAGCAACACGCACGTAAGTTAGAAAAGCGAGGTTATGGACCTATGATCATTAACAGACTCTCAACAAGTGGAGCAGTACAATTAACCACTTTAGAAGGAGATATAATGCCTAATTATATTAGTGGCTGTAGAGTCAAGCTATATCAGGAACCTCTTACTGAGGATATGCTTAGACGACTCACGTTGGCAAAGAAGCGTAAGGAGGAAGAAAATAGAATACGAGCGGAAGCTCAGGCAGAAGCAATAGAACGCATTAAACGCATGAAGTTAAGAAGACAAGGACTAGGGAGAGAACATTATAACCATCTGGAAACTACACCCAGATACCCCATGGCCATGTGTCAAGTAAAGTCAAACACTCATCCTAGTATAGTGGACAGGAGACCATTCATTACAGTCAGGTTAGAGCACGACAACCCTTGCCAAGAGCTCAGGGCTTTAATTGACTCAGGTGCCGCGACTAGTGCGATTAGATGGTCCCACTATAAGGATTCAGGAATAGAAATGCGGCCAATTGAGGCATACCTCGTAGGGCTAGGAGGCATGGAAACCCCTTGCATGGGTGAGGTGGACCTTCCTATCCTCATTAAGGATGTGACCATGACAGCGAAGCTACTAGTGTGCCATGATGACGACCTGATAGAACCCTAATCCTTGGCCAAGATTGGCTATACGATCACTCAGTGGACCTAAATCTTAGACAAGGCTCCTTACAGATTGGAACCTTAGAACAGAAGCGAGTGATACCGCTTGACTTCCCTAACGGCATTCCAACTGAGGTTTCAAACCCTAGACCCTATGAAACGCATGCGACGGAAGACCGGAAGATCTTCTGTCAGACCAGTCACGTTACGTCTACACCAACCCACTCGGGCTTGGCTAGGGACAATTGTCAATCAGAAGGACGACAGGAGATCTTCCGTGGGGCTTCCTGCAAACTAGAAGGGGCAGCTACCCAACCGCTAGGGCAGATGAACACAATCAGCGGTCAGGTGGGTTGCATCAGCAGCCAAATGAGCACAACACCCTGCGGTGCTCATCCTTCCAAACTTGCTGCGGACTGGCCTAGATTAAAGATAAATAACGAATCACTTCCTAATGGGCAGGTCACGCAAGTGTTGGATCTCCCTTCTTTTGCAAAGCAGAGCGTCCATTGGACCTCTCAAACCCAACCACGAACGAGTCAACCACAACGGAGGAACCCAGACCAACGACATCACCAGACAAGGCAAAGAAAGCAGCAGTATCAACATCACAGAACAAGTGGCACAAAACAAATATGGGTGCCAAAAGGACGGCAACCACAGGCTATTGGCAACACTGCAGACGAGAACAGGAAAAAGTTGCAACAGAAGCAGAGTCAGCATCCAAAGTCCCCTCGATCTTCTTACCCAAGTACAAATACTCGGCAGATTTGGATCGCCAAGAAATACCTTACCCATAGGCCCACACCCATGCAGATTTGGGTACCCAAACAATGTACTATAGCCCAACCCTCAAACCATGTAATATATACCCCTCAGAAATCTTTTCATCCTTCAATACCACTAAACCCGATACCGTTGTTTGTCCCTCAGCAGAACCATACCACCCACTCCAAGACTCTTAGGAAATGGATACCGAAACGTATCCAGACGTCTTCTTGTACCCCCTTATCTAACAATTCTCGCACCCCGTTTAAACTCCACCCTTGTAATAATTCACCCTCAACCAAACCTTGTATAAATTCATACACCAAAACCCCACATCATGCATAATAAAAGCTCATCAAGAAATGTATGCATAATCTGAAGCATGTAGGCGTCCAGAGACCCGCATTAGTTTTGCAAAAAATCATTGCATCAATCACTTCACGGCACTTGGCTACACGGGTTACACATCGGTCATGGAAAGGGATTGCGGTCTCACCTTAATGGGATCATAATTAATTTCCATACTAATGTGTCAATCTTTTGTAGCAGATCTTTTCCATTAGCTCATCAGTCATCATGCAAACCGAAGCAGGACCATCAGAAGCTGGCCCCAGTGCACCGGTGGCCACTATTGGAGAATTACTAGCAGAATCTTATCCTACGATGCAACCACCAAAATTTCAAGGTTTTCTAGGACCCATGCCAATCGATGATCCTCCTAGAGGATATACCGAGAAGATTCATCGTAACTCTCATTGGTTTCAAGGCCTAGCAGGACCCTTAGCAGACGCTGATTTCATATTTGAGGCCAATTTAGCATTTGATCTTTGCACATGGACCAAGTACCAGTTCTTGTCAAGAGAATTTGAAGGACTGCAGAATACACAAGATTTAACGCACGTTTGGGCACGAGCAGGATTTACAGAGTATTTTAGCGACCCTCTGCCTAAACCCGATTTTTACAGATGCTTTTACTTGGTAACCACCTTAACGGCTTCAGAGAACAAGGATCTACCCGACACATTTATGTTACCATCCTTGGTAAATGATCCTCCATTTAGAAGGTTCTATTTGTCTAAAGATTTGATTCGCGCAGCTCTAAAAATACATGGAACACACACTCCAACAGAGAAAGAACGGCTAGTCCCAGAGCAGATGAAGCGTGGTGACGTAACTAAGTGGGAGGATATTTCTGCTATAACACCTGAGCTCTCTAAGCCATTACGGATATGCATGCAGCACTTTGCTTTCCCAGCTCAGGATCATTTTACCATGCCCCACAAGAGAATCTGGTTTGGATTATACTTAGCATGTACTGGACCTCAAACGTTGATCTAGCCAGCTGGATCATTGATCAGCTCTATTTGGCACAACATAGGTGGGAGCAAAAGAAGGTAATCAATGGGTGCTGCGCCCTCACCAGGATCATATATATGTGCTTGGCATATGATTTACCCATAGAGCGTGCCATGACCAGTGAGGAACTGAAAGCATTCAAAGGGACCACTACGAAGGCTAGAAAGTCTAGCAAAGGCAGAGCCGGAAAGCGGATGAGAGGTACTATCCCGTGCCTACAAGTCCCAGAATCACCCTCGCCACAACCATCTACAGAGCAGTCACCAACAGCAGCCACTCCCACAGTACAACCAATTCGTATACGGTTATCAAGACCAGTTACGCCGGAGGGCACCACCAGTAATGTTGCACCCCAAGCAGCCACAACCACAGAACCTATCACCACAGCAGCTGAACTTCCCACCACTATTGGTGCGGAAGCTTTCTCTTTTCCAATACCGCATTTAGAACCAGGACAAGCAGAGCCACTAGACCAAACTTTTGATTTTGAGATGCCCGATGCATTCTCCAACGAGTTCGAGTTTTCAGAAGGACAAATGTTTTCTCAAGAATTTGAAAGGCCTAGCTACCCTACCACACCCAGGGATCAGCCACAAGGACAGATCGTGTCCAGCTCTGATGACGACGAAGGAGACGACGAAGCTAGCCAGGGAACACATGAATCCCAAGAGCATGAACAGACAGATGGCCAAGGCCAACAAATAGACACACATGGTGATACAAGTACCCATGAAGATGAAACTTACGAGGCAGCAGCTTACACACTAGCTATCAGGAAGTTGTATAGAACTATGGAAAAAGTTTGTGCACGCAAAAAGCTGACAGAGGAAGAGAGTCAAACAATAATAGAACAAGAACTTGTCACAGGCGGATTCGAAGACGCATACATCAAAGGATTCCGCGAGTTAGTCAAATCAGTAGGCTCCAACGAAGCACTCAGGTACTTGCAACGAAAGCCACTGCCACAGTTTGACCCCCGCAGAGTACGACTACTTTCAAAGCCCGGCGAATACATTCGTGTACCAACCGGAGCACAATCTTCAGAACAAGCGAGGGAGGCACGCCTCGTCCCCGAAAGTTCATTGGCCGTAGAAACCATCTTTGTAGATTCCCCATCCCGCGCTACAGCTGTACAAACCTCAGTAGTCACTGAAGTACCGACCACTCCCACCGCTCCTCTCTCACCGCCCATCCATCCAGCCTCCCCTCTCCACCCTCCTTCCCCCAGACCCACATCTTCATTCGCCGGTGGTGTTGCAGAAATCGTCTTTACGACCACTCACCCCACAATTCCCGCACCCATTAACCCTAGTCTACCCCCTCCCACACCCACCTTTCTACCCAACCCATTCCTTCATCAATCTTTTCCAGCTTTCCCCACAACTCCACGACCCCTTTTCCCATTCCCCCCGCCCTTAACCTTCTCCCCCGTCTCACCTCCCCGACCCACTGTAACCCCTCTTTCCCCTTTCCACCAAGCTGCTCCAGCCAGCCCCCTTGTAAATTACCCCTCAACCCTTGTAAATCCCGTATTTACACCAGCACGAGCACCCACGATCAGACCCATATTCACGGTCACCGCACTAGATACGTCCACTGACATGGACATCTCACCACCCGCTGCACCATCACTCACTTCACTCCCGGCACAAACATTTTTAGGCACATCACAATTTTCAACAATCACTACATCATCCACCTTCCCATACCCATTCCCCATTCCCGTTGCATCTACACCAACTGCATCTTCATTTAGCACCCCATTAATACTATCACCCACTATAGACAATGCATTCCGACAGATGTTCATGTGTATGACGCAAGTAAGAGATGAGTTCACATCTCTTGGTGATAATTATCAACAGCTGCAGAGGACAACCAATGACTTACAATCGCAGCTTAATTTATTGTCTATTGAGAATGCCTCTCTGAACACCCGATACCAGGAATTATGCGAGGCTTATCACAAATTGGAACTAGAAAGCGAAGAAAAGACCAAGGAAGCAACTGCTGACCTGGATAACTTATTAAGAGCCCAGACATTCCGCAATGCAATGCTAACACGAAACATGGGCTTACTACGAAGACACCTAGCAGCCGCCAAGGAAGAAAACCAGCGCTTACAGGATCAGAACCGAGAAAACTTAGAAGCAGCGCTCGACCACCCAGACCAACCACTCAGTCCTAGCAGGTTCAAAGCCATTCCTTCAAACTCGATGACGATGCTGCTAGAAGATCATGTAAGATTGCTAGATGAATACGACCGCATGAACGAGGAGTTACAGAAACTCAAAGAAGATCACAAATTACTCCAGTTACGAGAACCGGCACACCAAGACATACCAACACCTGTGGACCCCTCTCTTGACCTCCTAGAGGAACTCAACTCATTAGGGGCCCAGGTATCGACCCTTGAATCAAGGATTGCAGTATATGAAGCGCCACCAAGGCCAGATTCCCCACCTGAGCTTCCAGCTGAGGAAGAAACGGTCACCATCCCGGTGGAGGAAACGTTTGAAGAAGCGTACGAGCCACAACCCATCCCAGGCGGACGCGTCACGGCCGAAGGTCAGATGACGTACGAACTTCCAACCCCCGCGTGGATGAAAACTATTGAGGAACTTGGAACAACGCACTCAGCTAGAGTAGAGGCACAATTACACGCTATGGCGATGATAGAAGAACGCATATTACAGTTTCCATTCTTTGCTCATTTGGCCTCTCGACGATACATATCTGGGCATGAGCTACAGTATAAACCATATTTTATGTTAATGGCTGAATACCAATTAGCCATTGAGAAAGAGACAGGTAAGAAACCATCGCATGCAACTCAATTCGAGGAGGACGATTTGCCACTAGATGCGCAGCAAGGAGAGATCTATCAACCAGAGTGGCGAAAAGATTTACTACAGAAGTATCCAGAGATGATGAGTACATGGGTAAAGGCACCTTTGCATTTGAAGTACAATCCGTGTTGGGGACCAGTGCCACGACGCCGCTCCTGGACTGCCTTTGCTATTAAGGTACAAAACAATAAGCAGTGCCAAGACTGGTTGAATTACCCCTATTTTAAGCCACCCATTGAGTTACCAACTGTTGGCTACATGATGGCTACAATTCGCCACTGGCTCCCTAGATTAAAGCATATGGATGATATAGCAGCGCATATGACTGTCAAAATCTTTGACATGATGCAAATGATTTTGAAAGTCTTTCGACGCGTCAAGGCACCACATGTCAACACCCCGGGCTCTGAGCATGGCAATTCTGATCTGGTATATGATATGAGTACAACGCCATCGCTACAAGTGTGTTATGCCTGGCACTGCAGAATAAAGTACCTACCGGTGTGCTACAAGCAGACATTCGAAGAGATGTTCACAACCGGCTTCTGAGAATACCATTTAGAGGTATTCATAAGCAGGCCTATACATTTATTACAATTATTTGCCTGTGAACGAATGGTCTATTCCACACACTATCAGCTCCCGCCACCGGAAGAACCGCAACCAATCGACTGTGAGAAACTCGAGGCAGACCTGGCCCGAGGCATTCGTATCTCCGAGCACACCCTCGCTCAAGACCTCCTACAGAACTATATCCGGCAGACCTCACAGCAAGGTTCTGTCAGGGACGACAGAAGCGAGAGGGAAGGAGGTGTTGGAAGCAGCCAGAGGCACAGACGACACGGAAGCATGTAACGATAGAGCAGGGAGCCAGTCGAATCGTTTTTCAAATAATTATGTTTTCAAATACTTTCCAAAAAACCTCCAACAGTGATTTTTATCACTATTGTAACATATGTAACATAGAAAACCCCATTTTGTAATCCATAGCTCCATTTTGTGCAAGCCGAGGAGCCCTCGAGTTTGAGGAGCTTAGGTAGAATGCGCGTACCAATTTTCGTTATTTTTCGATATCGTTTACCCTCCAAAAAGCATCTATGACCTAATTTTTAACTATGCCGGTCACTAGATGTGAAACCGGTCAAAATTAGTCTAGAAACTATAAAAAGAGCTATAGAGCTCATTTTTGAGGCTGGTTAGTGTTAGCTTGTTTGAGGTTAGAGTTCTTTTGAGCTTGTAATAGTGTTCTTGAGCAATAGAGCTAATTTCCCACCTTCCATTGTGTCTTGCTTGTCTCTTCGTAGTGTGTGTGCATGTGTGTGTGCATTTCTATGCTTCTCACCTTCACTCTCACTTCATCTCACATTCACGATCTTCATATCACTCCTATCTCTTCCGCAGATTGACAATTAAGGAGGTGAAGCTTCTTAACGTGGTTCTCACCATTGTGCTAGAGCAACAACGCCGAAATAAGCTATTGTGTTGCATTCTAGTATTCTGAGCCCTCGTGCATTCTGCGTCCGTGCTAATCATCTATCTCAGTAACCGCCATGGAAGCAATAGCCAACTATGCAGCGTTCCGCGATGGTATCACTACCGAGGTAGGCGAATACCTGCGTTGCAGAGGGTTGGCTAGCTTCGCTGAGTTGCCCTGGCACTTGGTGGAAGCCCATCCTTTCTTCACACAGATCATCACCGCCATTGCTCAGTCTCCCGCCACCGAACGCCAATGGGTTTTCCTCTCACTCCCTTCGCGAACAGTCATCACCTTCCAAGCCTTCACTGAAGCCTATCGCCTCAACCCGCAAGGCCGTGAAAATGGCCCGAGTATTCCCATTGCCCGCATGAATGAACTATTCCCCCGCTCCTCGTCCAACAAATACGCCATTCTCTGCCGCCCCGAACCCGAACGATCCGCTCTGCAATTCTTAGTCGCCATACTTAACCTGCAAAAATGCACTTACGGCATCTCACGACCATTTTATTCCGCTTTAGAATTAGCTGTCAAGGAACCCGTCAACTTTGCATCATACTTCTTCCTCAGAATCCATAAAAAATGTGTAGCCATCGTGAAGCAACTCCAAAAGGGTACCACCCCGCGCTCTCGCCTTCCCCACATCATCTCATTCCTGTTCCCAGCCATCCTTGCCGCACAACCACCACCCCAAGGTCCCATTCTTAGGCGCGAAGAATCAGTTCAACCTCTCGACGAAGAAGAAGAAGAAGATGAGGAGATCAACCAACTTTTCCGCAATAAGAGAATTCGGATCAGCTCCTCAGAAAGCGAAGCACAAAGATCCGCCGGACAGAATCAGGACACCCGAAACGCCGACCAAGAAGAGACCTTCCACGACACCGCCAGTTCCATACACAACGAATCATCGGTCGACCACCACGACCAGCAGAAGCACACAGAAACAGAACCCGTATAAACCGAAGAAGCATCATCACGACGAGAAGATGAACAGCACGTGATCAACAGCACACTCAACACCCTACTAAGGGCCGTAGAATCCACCATCGCCCACATTACAGGTGAAAACCAACCCACCAATCAGGTAACCCACCCTACATCCTCTGGCCCTCAATCCCCACCAGTCAACCCTCTCCCGCCGCCAATTTCCGAATCTTCTTCATCCTCCCCAATTATTCACCCCCGACATCCCCCAAAATCCATACCCAAACCTCTGCACCACCACAACACCCACTCCTCCTTTCCTCTGTTCCGATCTTTTCCGAACTGGCCAACATGGGCCAACTACTCATCACCCTCTCACAACAACTTCCGGTACAAATGACTGAGGTTGCAAATACCATTCGGCACGACCTGCAGCACAAGGTAGACCTCCTGGAAGCCGACATCACCCCACTCCAAAAAGAAGTCGACGCCATAAGAGCGGAGAATCATCAATTACACACACAACTAGCTGACCTCCAAGCCCAGTTTTCGAAACAACAAGACTTGATACAACAGAGAAATACAGCATTGGAGCAGCTTTCCGCCAAAGACCAGCTATTACACGAAGCACACGACGAAATCCGGGAACTAAAGACCGCCCTCCAAGAAAAAGAAGATATCAGTTCATCCCTCGAAGAAATGGTCGAACAAACAAAGGCCCAGTTGCAGGAAACAATCCAAAAGAGTCAAAACCAACAGCGAGAAGCAGCGCAAGTCCAAGACGAGCTACGCAGAGCTCAGGAATGTTTGGACGACGTAAATAGAATGCTGAGACGCCAATTAACCAGGAAAGCGAAACACCAAAAAGATCTGGCAGATGCTCGAAGAGAACGAGATGCATATTCCCGAACGATTGAATTTCAGAACCAGCAATTTGAGCGCCTCGATAACCAACTGCGAAATCAAAAGGATCAAGTCACAGAGATGCAGCGGAAAGTCACCGAAATGAAGACATCCAGGGACGCTGCATTATCCAATGATTTCTATTTACAGGAGGCCTTTTTGCAAACCCAGGCCGAAAACTTGCTTACCGAAGCAATCGCGCTTAGCTCCGTCAGAATAGATGCGCAGGTTTTAGAACCCGACACGCTAAAACAATTATTAGAAACCCTTAACAAAAAAATAGCTCGCACATTTAGATCAGCCAGGAATATGTATCTCGAAGGCCTCATAGAAGAATAAGTAAAATTCGACCATGTGAATTCATAATGTAACGATGGATTTGAAATGAGTATGATAACCAAGTTTTGTTTTCTGATATTTTTCGCACATGTAAAGTCTTGTTCAGTCTAGCATCGATCTACGAAATAACACGCGGCATAATGATTCTTACTCATGATACAATTTTGACAAGGGGAAGGAAGAGTCATGTCCTACTGAAATACAATCATTCCAGCAAAAGGCAGTTCAAGCCCTGGTGCTTATAAAATGCGTATGCATAGCATAGCATTCTTCACTACAGTATTCTTCGACCTTCAGCGCTAGTTAGAAACTTCCAACATATTCTTTTTGGCAACCCTTACAAGCATGTCTGAATCCCACATACTCAGATGGCAACTCAGGAAGCGCGCCAATATACAGAACCATGTTGTGATGACAACAGATACTACCCTACAGGATAATGCAGATGACTCAGTAACTTTTGCAACAGTAAAGATTCATCATAAATTTTCCACCGAATTTAAAATCGAGCTCGACATCCATTCGAGAAGGAATGAGAATTGGCTACGGAGGATAGTACTCCTCCAGTTTGTTCAATTACCATGGGAGCAGTGGATCGCTAATGACGATGCAGAGAATCAATTATATAGCATGCGACAAACAAAAGGCTTCATTCTAAATCAGGTACAATTTTCGCCACAGTTATTCTCAACTATATTTAAACTGCCACTGTATCATGACGCCCGATTTCCTAAATGTTCGAATGAATATCTGAAAAATGAATTGGGCGACTGTGAAGGCCCAAGACGGTATTACATGTTGAAAAATGCCACATATCAGCGTCGTGAACAATTTAAGTGGTACTTAGAGAAGCTCTGTTTCTTAGTTAAATTCGATTTAATGTCTAGAGAAAATTTTTCACCATTAGTACATGCCGAAGGAGGAGGTCGGGTTAGCTGGACACACTGGCTGTATAACCACCTCTACACACAAATCATTGTCGGGGATAAGCGAAGATCCCACACCAACAGCAGATTAGCAGCCTATTTAGCTGCTATATTTAATTTTGTGTATAAAGATGGTTATGTAGCCAGTGTGTCCAGCTAACTCTACCACCTCCTTCGGCATGTACTAATGGTGAGAAATTTTCTCCAGACATCAAATCAAATTTAACTAAAAAACAGAGTTTCTCTAAATACCACTTAAATTGTTCACGGTGCTGATATGTGGCATTTTTCATCATGTAATATCTTCTGCGGCCTTCGTAGTTTCCAAATTCTTTTCTCAGATCATCATTCGAACATTTAGGAAAACGTGCATCATCATACAACGGTAGTTTAAATATGGCTGAAACTAACTGTGGTGAAAATTGTACCTGGTTTAAAATGAGGCCTTTTGTTCGTCGTATGCTGTGTAACTGATTCTCTGCATCTTCATTACCTGTCCACTGCTCCCATGGTAACTGAGCAAACTGGAGGAGTCCGATCCTCCGTAGCCAGTTCTCATTCCTTCTAGAATGGATATCGAGCTCTATTTTAAATTCTGTGGAAAATAATATGTTGTTATGCTGAACTTTTAATGTTGCAGAAGTCATTGAGTCATCTTCATCATCGTGTAATGTAGTGTTTGTTGTACTCACAACACGGTTCTGTGCATTTGCGCGCTTCTTGAGTCGCCATCTTAGTATATCGGATTCAGACATGATTGTAAGAGTCACCGAAAATAATATGCTGGAAGTTTGTTAACTAGCATCGATTATATTTTTCATTCGAACATGACACTTCATTCCCTTTATCAAAATTGTAGCATGAGTAAAAATCATCATTCTGCGCGTTATTTCGTAGATCGATGCTAGACTTAGCAAGTCTTTTCATGTGCGAAAAATATCATGAAACAAAACCTTGGTATCATACTCATTTCGAACTCATCGTTACATTATGAATTCGCATGGTCGAATTTTACTATTCTTCTATGAGGCCTTCGAGGTACATATTCCTTGCTAATCTAAATGTAGGAGCTATTTTTTTCTTAAGGGTTTCTAATAATTGCTTCAGAGTGTCGGGTTCTAAAATCTGCGCATCTATTCTCACGGAACTTAGTGCGATTGCTTCAGTAAGCAAGATTTCGGCCTGGGTTTGCAAAAAGGCCTCCTGTAAATAAAAATCATTGGATAATGTAAGCATCTCGGGATGTCTTCATTTCGGTGACTTTCTGCTGCATAACCGTGACTTGATCCTTCTGATTTCGCAATCGGTTATCCAGTCGCTCGAATTGCTGATTCTGAAAGTCGATCGTTTTGGCGAATGCATCGCGTTCTCTTCGAGCATTTGCCAGATCTTTTTAGTATTTTGCTTCCCTGGTTAATTGTTGTCTCAGCATTCTGTTTACCTCGTCCAAACATTCCTGGGCTCTTCGTAGCTCGTCTTGGATTTGTGCTGCTTCTCGCTGTTGGTCTTGATTCTTCTGGATGGTTTCCTACAATTGTGCCTTCGTTTCTTCGACCAATTCCTCGAGAGATGAGCTGATGTCTTCTTTTTCTTGCAGTGCGGTCTTTAATTCCCGGATTTCTTTGCGTGCTTCGTGTAATAGCTGGTCTTTGGCGACAAGCTGCTCTAGTGCTGCATCTCTTTGCTGTATCAAAGCCTGTTGTTCCGAAAACTGTGCTTGGAGGTCGGCTAATTGTGTCTGTAATTGATGATTCTCCGCTTTTACGGCGTCGACTTCTACTTGGAGTGGGGTGATGTCGGCTTCCAAGAGGTCGACTTTGTGCTGTAGGTCGTGCCGAATGGTATTTGCGACCTCACTCATCTGTACCGGAAGTTGTGAGAGGGTAATGAGCAGTTGGCCCATGTTAGCGAGTTCAGAAAAGATCGGAACAGAGGAAAGGAGGAGTGGGTGTTGTGGTGGTGTAGAGGTTTGGGTATGAATGTGGGGGGATGTCGGGGGTGAATAATTAGGGGAGGATGAAGAAGATTCGGAAATTGGCGGCGAGAAAGGGTTGACTGGTGGGGATTGAGGACCAGGAGATGTAACTAACTAGGTTGACTGGTGGGGATTGAGGACCATTGATAATTACTAACTATCATCGATTGTGCTTGAAGAAGTACATCATTGATGGCAACGCAATTGCTGGTGAAGAGACTTCTTGTGTGTTGCACTTCTTTTCCTTTTTTGAAGAGCAGAGATTGTATTAAAAGATGAAGTGTGCAAAAGCCCCAAATTTGCAAAGTTAGGAGATCAATCTCACCAATACAAATCCATAAAAGATAAGTACATGATGAACCTAGTAAAATGAAAAAACAGAGTCTCATTTCTAGGAGGCAACTCTACAAAGTTTCATTTCTAGGGTGCAACTCTACGTGCAACCCCTGATCAACTGAGTACAATGAGCCCCAAAGAACTTCAATCTAGAGGCAAGACCATCTCTAACATGTTCCCAAGAGCTTTTGATAAGTCCATCTATTTGCGTTCACCAATGAGGACCTCATTTTAAGACCACTCGTGATCATGGTATCAAATTCAATTTTATATATGCTAGTACGGATTGTTGATCTCTTCTGATGATCATCAACCTCTTTGAGAATGAATGATCTTTAGTGCCACAAACTTTTCTTATTAATAGGAATTCTTTACAAAAACTGTTTGTCGGCCTCTTCATTAGCCCTTAAAGAAGCTGCGTGAGTGATTCGAGAAGATGGTGATCACTTTGAAGATAAAATCCATGATCGCCTAGAAGAGCAATTGTGATGATCTCATAATTTATGTTTTGGTTGCATGTAAGGAGCTTGTTCTTTTATTCATTATACAAGTCATTGAATACATAAAATATTTGGTTGGTTGGCAGCATATTAACCACAGATGTATTGCAGCCTCTTGGGGGTGGTTCTCATCCCTTTTCCATCACTTTAGTTTAAGCTCCAAATCATGACTTTAAATGAATATATATTTGGTAGTCTCTTGATTCTTTGTCATTGGATATCATGCTCTATAATGATGTTAATATGGTGGAAGATCTTTTGAATAGGTAGGAGCAGAGGGGCCACATTATAAATGGGTTGGAAAAGGACTATTGGGAGCTACTGAAGCTCCATCATTACTTGATTGAGGTCAAAGAAAGCGTCTTCTTTGTATATGCCTTTTGAGCATCACCTTCATTCTGTGTATTTGTGGTTTGATCCTCATTACCTTGGTTCTCTATGGAAGTTCCCCCATGATCTTTCTCTTCACTAATGTAGAGCTTTCAAGCAATCTTCTTTGTCATGTCCATGATCTATTAACTAAAGGAATGAGAGGAGGGTCCTAAAACCTATGGATATGAAAGTACAAAAGAAAGAAGATGTAGGTATTCAAGACATGACCAATTCAAGTGATTAGGGCAATCCAAAGTTGTCTAATTTCCCATTTTGCTTTAATCAATTATGCCCAAAGATGCAAGCCATTGAGTAATCTCTGCTTTATTTCATGACAAAACTCCATAATCAATCATGTCTTACATTCAAATAAGAAAATTTACAAAAAATGAGTGTTCTAAATGGAGATGATCAATTCAAATGATTAGGGGCCATCAAAAAACCTCTAATTGCCTTTATCTCTTGAATCGGTCATGTCAAATACCTCTACACCAAAAATAGAGTTTGCTACTCTTATGCAGGATGAAGAATGGGCGTTTACTATTGTTTACAGTTTTGACCCATCTTCTCATTAGCATGACATCAATCAAATAATCTAACACTTTTAACACTTACAAGAGGCAAATATAATTTAAACAATTAGTGTCAATTTACACAACCAATTCAAAGGATTAGGGACCACTACAAGGAATACGAGCGTGTAGCGACGGTTAACGCGACAGAATTTCGTCGCTATAAAAATTGCAATTTGCATCGGAATTACCGTCGAGCGCGGACCGTCGATTATATAACGCAAAAAACGACGGTATTTGCGACCTTTTTGCGACGCTTCCGCTTAATGTCGCTTAAATGACGCTTGTCAAAGGCGTCGCTTAAGCGACGCGCTTTTGCATCGCATAAGCGACACGCTTTTCCGTCGCATAAGCGACGCGCTTTTCCGTCGCATAAGCGACGGTCCTTACCGTCGTATAAGCGACGGTGCAAACCGCCGTATACGCGACGCTAAGCAAATGTCGCTCATACGACGATGCGTTGCATCGCTTATACGACGATCTATTGACGAACAAAAATTAAAACGTTGGAGGCTCTGCAATCGGCATTTTCACGCATCCGATCGAAGAGCTCTCCAACGTTCGCAATTGCGCTGCGCTTACGAGCTGAAGCAAGTATATACAGAATTGTTGTTTTGCTTAAGCTCTCTGTTATTGTCTCCCTCTGTCTTTGTTTCTTTTTTTCTACATCTTTCTCTCTTTGAATTTTTTCTCTCTCTCTAGATCTCTCTCTCTAAATCTCTCTCTCTAGATCTCTCTCTCTCTAGATCTCACTCTCTCTCTCTAGATCTCTCTCTCTCTCTAGATCTCTCTCTCTCTCTCTCTAGATCTCTCTCTCTCTCTCTCTCTCTCTCTCTCTCTCTCTCTCTCTCTCTCTCTCTCTCTCTAGATCTCTCTCTCTCTCTCTCTCTCTCTCTCTCTCTCTCTCTCTCTCTCTCTCTCTCTCTCTCTCTCTCTCTCTCTCTCTCTCTCTCTCTCTCTCTCTCTAGATCTCTCTCTCTCTAGATCTCTCTTTCTCTCTAGATCTCTCTCTCTCTCTAGATCTCTCTCTCTCTCTAGATCTCTCTCTCTCTCTCTCTCTCTCTCTCTCTCTCTCTCTCTCTCTCTCTCTCTCTCTCTCTCTCTCTCTCTCTCTCTCTCTCTTCTCTCTCTTTATTGCAGGTTATTCAAGAAGCTAACCAAGCAAAAACTATGGATCATAATTATAAGTACAATTTCTATTATTTGTAGATCATTTGAATTGTGTTATTTTCATTACATACCATACTCACACTTATTGATATGCACTCATACACTTATACATGATGAAGAAGCACACACACATGCATATACCTACATATACACATATACATGCACATACACACACATACACATAGAGTTATACATATACACACACATACACAAGAACATGCACATATTGATACATACATATACACTTATACATGCACATGCATATACACACATATACGCACACATACACATGCACATATACACATATACATGCACATACACACATACACATAGAGTTATACATATACACACATACACATGCACATGCACATACTCATACACACATATACACTTATACATGCACATGCACATACATACATATACACACACATACACATGCACATACATACATATACACACACATACATATACACTTACGGACACACATATGAATGAATTATATAATTAAAGTATTAAAACACATGCTTAATATAAACAATAATAAAAATCAATAGAACAAAACTCTTCATTACTTAATACCATACACACAATTCAAAACATGATTGAAATGAAAAATATATAGATAAGTATATATATACATATATACCAATGTAAATACATATAATCCAATGTCATAATCAACTAAAATCCTAATCATCATCATCATGATCATCATCATCATCAGCAATATCATGATCATCCTGATCTTCCTCATCCTCATCCTCATGATCACCTTGTGACGATCGAGATCGTCCCTCTTGTGTCTGTCTCTCCACCTCATCCATATTTGTCTCCCTATAATACTCCTGTATTACATATAACAAACATAAATCAATAAAATAATTAAAGCATTCATAACAACAAAATAATTATATAAAATTTAAAAATACTCACAAAGGCATCAGGATGATCTTGTATATACTCGCTCAAACGTCGATATCCAAAATGTGTAGCATACTCGATCTCGTGTTTCGTAAGATATCGGCCATAATCCTTTCGCTGCAATGAAACAAATAAAAAACATTAGTTGCTTGCATTTTAACTAAAATAAAAAATATACTCACAATAACACATATACTTACAAACGTAGCTACAAAACTATTATGGCCCATTTGGCCTAAGTGCGATGTGTGGCCCGACTCCACTCTCTTCTTTGCAGCAGCCTGTTTATTCAAGGAAAAAAATACATAAATTAAATTAACAAATTATTAAAATATCTAAAAATTATAAATATAAACTATTAATTTGTGTACCTTCTGCTGAGGAAATGACTCCTGAAGACGTAGCTGTCTACGAAAAAAACCGCCACGACTCAGGTGGTATGTTAGCTCGCCTCTTATTTTTTTCGACCATACAATATCTCCTGTTAATTTAATCTCAAACAAAAAAAAAAGTCAGAATACATACACATATATACACACATATACACATACACATACACATACACATACCCACATACACATATACATGCAAACATATACGCATGCATATATGTATATATATACACATATACATACATATAACATAAACACACATATACATATCCACATATATACGTACACACACATGCATGCATATACACTCATTCATACAAAATACATGTATTTATCCCACAATAATATGTGTTGTGTATATGTGAATATGTGTGTATGTATAAATGTGTATATGTGAATATGTGTGTATGTGTAAATATGTATATGTGAATTTTTTATTTATGTAGATAATCAAATTATTAATATCAAATACCATTATTTGTAGATTTTGATCAATCAGATGGAAGGAAGAGTCATGTCCTACTGAAATACAATCATTCCAGCAAAAAGCAGTTCAAGCCCTGGTGCTTATAAAATTCGTATGCATAGCATAGCATTCTTCACTACAGTATTCTTCGACCTTCAACGCTAGTTAGAAACTTCCAACATATTCTTTTTGGCAACCGTTACAAGCATGTCTGAATCCGACATACTCAGATGGCAACTCAGGAAGCGCGCCAATATACAGAACCATGTTGTGACGACAACAGATACTACCCTACAGGATAATGCAGATGACTCAGTAACTTCTGCAACAGTAAAGATTCATCATAAATTTTCCACCGAATTTAAAATCGAGCTCGACATCCATTCGAAAAGGAATGAGAATTGGCTATGGAGGATAGGACTCCTCCAGTTTCTTCAATTACCATGGGAGCAGTGGATCGCTAATGACGATGCAGAGAATCAATTATATAGCATGCGACAAACAGAAGGCTTCATTCTAAATCAGGTACAATTTTCGCCACAGTTATTCTCAATTATATTTAAACTGCCATTGTATCATGACGCCCGATTTCATAAATGTTCGAATGAATATCTGAAAAATGAATTTGGCGACTATGAAGGCCCAAGCAAAATTACATATTGAAAAATACCACATATCAACGTCGTGAACAATTTAAGTGGTACTTAGAGAAGCTCTGTTTCTTAGTTATATTCGATTTAATGTTTACAGAAAATTTTTCACCATTAGTACATGCCGAAGGAGGAGGTCGGGTTAGCTGGACACACTGGCTGTATAACCACCTCTACACACAAATCATTGTCGAGGATAAGCGAAGATCCCACACCAACAGCAGATTAGCAGCCTATTTAGCTGCTATATTTAATTTTGTGTATAGAGATGGTTATATAACCAGTGTGTCCAGCTAACTCTACCACCTCCTTCGGCATGTACTAATGGTGAGAAATTTTCTCCAGACATCAAATCAAAGTTAACTAAAAACAGAGTTTCTCTAAATACCACTTAAATTGTTCACGGTGCTGATATGTGGCATTTTTCATCATGTAATATCTTCTGAGGCCTTCGTAGTTTCCAAATTCTTTTCTCAGATCATCATTCGAACATTTAGGAAAACGTGCATCATCATACAACGGTAGTTTAAATATGGCTAAAACTAACTGTGGTGAAAATTGTACCTGGTTTAAAATGAGGCCTTTTGTTCGTCGTATGCTGTGTAACTGATTCTCTGCATCTTCATTACCTGTTCACTGCTCCCATGGTAACTGAGCAAACTGGAGGAGTCCGATCCTCCGTAGTCAGTTCTCATTCGTTCTAGAATGGATGTCGAGCTCTATTTTAAATTCTATGGAAAATAATATGTTGTTATGCTGAACTTTTAATGTTGCAGAAGTCATTGAGTCATCTTCATCATCCTGTAATGTAGTGTTTGTTGTAGTCACAACACGGTTTTGTGCATTTGCGCGCTTCTCGAGTCATATCATCATTCGAACATTTAGGAAAACGTGCATCATCATACAGCGGTAGTTTAAATATGGCTAAAACTAACTGTGGTGAAAATTATACCTGGTTTAAAATGAGGCCTTTTGTTCGTCGTATGCTGTGTAACTGATTCTCTGCATCTTCATTACCTGTCCACTGCTCCCATGGTAACTGAGCAAACTGGAGGAGTCCGATCCTCCGTAGCCAGTTCTCATTCCTTCTAGAATGGATGTCGAGCTCTATTTTAAATTCTATGAAAAATAATATGTTGTTATGCTGAACTTTTAATGTTTCAAAAGTCATTGAGTCATCTTCATCATCCTGTAATGTAGTGTTTGTTGTAGTCACAACACGGTTCTGTGCATTTGCGCGCTTCTTGAGTCGTCATCTTAGTATATCGGATTCAAACATGATTATAAGAGTCGCCGAAAATAATATGCTGAAAGTTTGTTAACTAGCGTCGAAGTTCGAAGAATACTATACTGAAAGAATACAATGCTAGGCATACACATTTTATAAGCACCAGAGGTTGAACTGCCATTCGCTGGAATGATTATATTTTTCATTCGAACATGACACTTCATTCCCTTTATCAAAATTGTAGCATGAGTAAAAATCATCATTCTGCGCGTTATTTCGTAGATCGATGCTAGACTTAGCAAGTCTTTTCATGTGCGAAAAATATCATGAAACAAAACCTTGGTATCATACTCATTTCGAACTCATCGTTACATTATGAATTCGCATGGTCGAATTTTACTATTCTTCTATGAGGCCTTCGAGGTACATATTCCTTGCTAATCTAAATGTAGGAGCAATTTTTTTCTTAAGGGTTTCTAATAATTGCTTCAGAGTGTCGAGTTCTAAAATCTGCGCATCTATTCTGATGGAACTTAGTGCGATTGCTTCAGTAAGCAAGATTTCGGCCTGGGTTTGCAAAAAGGCCTCCTGTAAATAAAAATCATTGGATAATGTAAGCATCTCGTGATGTCTTCATTTCGGTGACTTTTTACTGCATAACCGTGCCTTGATCCTTCTGATTTCGCAATCGATTATCCAGTCGCTCGAATTGCTGATTCTGAAAGTCGATCGTTTTGGCGAATGCATCGCGTTCTCTTCGAGCATTTGCCAAATCTTTTTAGTACTTTGCTTGCCTGGTTAATTGATGTCTCAGCATTCTGTTTACCTCGTCCAAACATTCCTGGGCTCTTCGTAGCTCGTCTTGGACTTGTGCTGCTTCTCGCTGTTGGTCTTGATTCTTCTGAATGGTTTCCTACAATTATGCCTTCGTTTCTTCGACCAATTCCTCGAGGGATGAGCTGATGTCTTTTTTTTCTTGCAGTGCGGTCTTTAATTCCCGGATTTCTTTGCGTGCTTCGTGTAATAGTTGGTCTTTGGCGACAAGCTGCTCTAGTGCTGCATCTCTTTGTTGTATCAAAGCCTGTTGTTCCGAAAACTGTGCTTGGAGGTCGGCTAATTGTGTCTGTAATTGATGATTCTCCGCTTTTACGGCGTCGACTTCTTCTTGGAGTGGGGTGATGTCGGCTTGCAAGAGGTCGACTTTGTGCTGTAAGTCGTGCCGAATGGTATTTGCGACCTCACTCATCTGTACCGGAAGTTGTTGTGAGAGGGTAATGAGCAGTTGGCCCATGTTAGCGAGTTCAGAAAAGATCGGAACAGAGGAAAGGAGTGGGTGTTGTGGTGGTGTAGAGGTTTAGATATGAATGTGGGGGGATGTCGGGGGTGAATAATTAGGGGAGGATGAAGAAGATTCGGAAATTAGCAGCGGGAAAGGGTTGACTAGTGGGGATTGAGGACCAGGGGATGTAGAGTGGGTTACCTGATGGATGGGTTGGTGTTCACCTGTAATGTGGGCGATGGTGGATTCTACGGCATTCAGTAGGGTGTTGAGTGCGCTGTCGATCACTTGCTGTTCATCTTCTCGTCATGCTGATGCTTCTTCGGTTGAGACTGGTTCTGTTTCTGTGTGATTCTGCTGGTCGTGGTGATCGACCGATGATTCGTTGTGGATGGAAGTGGTTGTGTGGTGGAAGGTCTTTTTTTGTTCGGCGTTTCGAGTGTCCTGATTCTTTCTGGCGGATCCTTGTGCTTCGCTTTCTGAGGAGCTGATCCGAATTCTCTTGTTGCCGAAGAGTTGGTTGATCTCCTCATCTTCTTCTTCCTCGTCGTCGAGTGGTTGAATTGATTCTTCGTACCTAAGTACGGGACCTTGGAGTGGTGGTTGTGCGACAAGAATGGCTGGAAAAAAGAATGAGATGATATGGGAAAGGCGAGAGCGAGGGGTGATACCCTTTTGGAGTTGCTTCACGATAGCTACACATTCTTTATGGATTCTAAGAAAAAAATATGATGCAAAGTTGACGGGTTCTTGGGCAACTAATTCTAAAACGGAATAAAATGGTCGTGAGATGCCGTAGGTGCGCTTCTGCAGGTTGAGTATGGCGACTAAGAATTGCAGAGCGAATCGTTCGGGTTCGGGGCGGCAGAGAATGGCGTATTCGTTGGACGAGGAGCGGGGAAATAGTTCGTTCATGCGGGCGATGGGAATACTCGGGCCATTTTCACGGCCTTGCAGGTTGAGGCGATAGGCTTCAACGAAGGCTTGGAAGGTGATGACTGTTCGCGAAGGGAGCGAGAGGAAGACCCATTGGCGTTCGATGGTGGGGGACTGAGCAATGGCGGTGATGATTTGCGTGAAGAAAGGATGGGCTTCCACCGAGTGCCAAGGCAACTTAGTGAAGTTGGCCAATCCTCTGCAACGCAGGTATTCACCTACCTCAGTAGGGATACCATCACGGAAGGCAACATAGTTGGCTATCGCTTCCATGGCGGTTACTGAGACAAACAATGAACACAGATGCAGAATGCACGAAGGTTCAAAATACTAACATACAACACGAAGACTACTATGCATTAAAGATTGATAAAAAAAGGATAGAATGTTGAAGGACATGATAAACAACAACCAACACCATCTACTTTGACTATAAAGATTGAAAAAATCATTGTTATTTCTTATAATGCTAATATATTGACACTTGATAGTATTGTGTCTACTGAGCTCTTATGGCTGATTCTCTTTCCTACACCTTGGTGTTAGATTCTAATGCTTCTTTATATGTCACATCACCTAGAGAATGGTTCTCTACTTATGCAACAAAGTCTCTTCGTACTTTGAGAGAGTATGATATTTTCAAGATTGGAGATGTGATTGTGCAACTCATTAACGGTACAAAATTTACTATGCATAATATATGCTATGTACCTTAATTATCACACAATTTGATGTCAGTAAGTCAACTTGATGATCTTGGTTATAAGATGGCTTTCTATGCTCAATCCTTTTGCATATCAAATGGCAATATGGTTATTGCAAAAGGAAGCAAAGTTTGCACTTTATCCTTTATATGTATCAGAGAAAGAAAAATTATTAACTATTACTCAATGGCATATGGCATGTATTTGACATGGCCATTGGGGCCATATATCTCGTAGTGGAATGGAAAATCTTTTTCGTTTTGGCTAGTTATGTGTGTTATCTTTCTCTGATTTCTTATTTTATGAGCATTGTCAATATAAAAAGCAAACTAGGAATGTGCATAAGGCACACATTGAATCTTCAATTATAGCTTTTAGATCTTGTTTATATAGATATGTGTGGTCCTATATCCACAAGGCTATTAAGTGGTTCTCTTTACCTTATCACTTGCAAAGATGATGCTACTAGAAAAGCTTGGATATATCCTATCAGAGCGAGGGATCACATATTCCCTACTTCTAAAAAATGGTTTTCTTCAATTGAGACTAAAAAAATAACTAATCTTAAGACTTAACATTTACATAATGGATGTGAGTATACCTCACATGAATTTAGTTTTTTCTATCAGTCTAGAGGAATTTGTAGAGAGATTACAATTTCTTATACCCCAATTCAAAATAATGTAACTAAAAAAATGAATAGAACTATTTAAGATAGAGTAGTTTCTATATTGCATCATGCAAACCTTTCACAAGGATTTTGGGCAAAAGTATTATGATCATCTTTGAGTTTTTGGGTGCGAAGCATGTGTTCTTATACTGAAAAATGTTAGACAAAAGCTAGGCCATAAGTCAAAGAAACACATTTTTCTTCGATATGGTCAAGAAGGCCAATATGGATATCATTTATGGAATCTTGTAACATAAGCAATGATCAGAATTAATGGTGTCATTTTCAATGAATCTAAGATGCATAAAAAACCCATTAAGAAGATTGAAGTGAAAAAAGTATTGTTTGAGAATACTATTCCTCAAGTTAACATGCATAAAAATGATGCACATAAGCATGTTCAAGAGAATGTTCGATCATATTTAGTTGTAAATGTTTCTATTCAGCAGATATTGAGACACTCTGCACATGTCTCATATCCACTTGGTGGATATGTTCAAGGTTTAGATTTTGTTATGCTAACATGTGCCATTGAGCCTTCTCACTCCAAAGAGACTATGCAACATATGATTATATCAAGTGGGAGCATGCCATGAAGAGTGAGTTGGATTTTATTCACAAGAATGGTACTTAGGATTCAATACCTTTGCCAAAGGAAAGAAAAGATTTGCCATGTAAATGGATATATAAATTGAAACTCACATGAGATAGTGTTTCTCCAAAGTATAAAGCATGGCTTGTTATAAATGATTCTAAGCAACAACATGATGTATATTTTGAGGAAATTTTCCCTCTAGTGGTCAACGTGACTACCTGGTGAATGTCTCTTGGATTCATTGCAATGGCAAACTTAGAGCTAGTCAAAATGGATGTGAAAACTACTTTCTTGCATGGATATTTTATAGATGAGATCTATATGGAACAACCTAAGGGTTATGTAGTTCCTCATTAAAAAATTATAATTTGTAAGTTGAGAAAGAGATTCTATGGACTTAAACAAACCCATAGAAAATGGTACCAAAAGTTTGATGCTTTTATGAAGTCTCAAAGCTATTACCAAAGCAATGAGAAGCATTGTCTCTATACAAATATGTCTAGATAGAATCTTGATACTTTATGTCGATGATATATTTACTACTGAGAGGTCCTATTATGACTTGTCAATTCTCAAAAAGACCTTGAGTGAGATATTTGATATGAAGGATTAGGAGTTTTGGGACCCATAAACTAACCATCATGGCATAGCTTTTAGTCCTAAAGCTAACCATCATCATAAACTAACCATCTATTGGAATATCCTAAAGTTATTATTGATTTTCACCAAGAGTATACTATTAGAGTATATAAAATCTGTAGTGAAGGATTATAGTATAAACAATTTGTAGTTAAGAATTCTTATATCTCAATTGGATTCTTTAATGCAATAATTTAATTGGGTGTCTTTTCAATCTTGTAGAGATTGAAGAAAGGTACAAGCTTTAAAAAAGCTTGGAATAGCCATGGGTTATAAATAGCCCATAATTACTGTGCATGATTAGAAACTTCCCAAATAATTACAATCATTATTCTCTTAAGAATTCTCATTTATCACATTTTTAATTTTCAATCGATTAGAGAGACTTTACATTTTGTGAGGAATGCTTGTTCAATGTATACAGATATCTTTAATTGAATATTGATTATTCTTTGTACGATCAAGACTTTCAATTTATCTATGCATAACATAATTCTAAATCATTTTTATTGCAAGACATCTCTTCTTTCAAGTAGAGTCTTTATCACTTATCTCAAGAACATCTTCCCTTAAGTCTTTATTTACATACACATATACATACATACATACAAAAATACATACGTACATACATACATACACACACACACATATATATATATATATATATATATATATATATATATATATATATATATATATATATATATATATATATATATATATATATATATATATATATATATATATACACACGTGTATATGTATATACATACGTGTGTGTGTATGTATGCATGTTTATATCATACACATGAAAATCCACAAACATGCATTTATGTACATGTATAAAAGGATACACAGGTAAACATTGTACCTTAATGTGACTTTCACAAAGCATATATCGATCAAATCCGAAAAACAAGTATAATTGCATGTATGTCGCATGAATGTATGTATGCGCGTAAGTAATTATGTGTTATTCATGCGTGCGCGTAACACACGCGTAAGTATGAATGAATATGTATGTATGTAGGCGTAAGTATGTATTAGTCACATATTAGTTATGCGTAAGTATGTATTTATGTGTGCGTGTAACTAAGATGTCGAACATATATACACACGCATGAACATCGGCATCAACATCGATATATACATACATACATACGCATCAACATCATCATATACATACATACGCATCAACATCTACATATATGCGCATGTATACGTGCGTCTATTTACATCATATACATACATACGCATCAACATCGACACATCTGCGCATGTATACGTACATGTATAAATAGATGCCATGCAATATACACATAAATCGGAAAGTAGTTTACCATTATAGACAATTTTATAAGATACGGAAACGAGCAATACTTAATCTTTGAATTTCTTGCGAGCAATGCTTAAGCTTCGACCTTTTTTTCTCTTTCATTTGTAAATAGAAGAAATTTATTTTTCTTTCTTTTTTGTTTGAATAGTTCGTCCATCTATCTACTCTTTCCACACACCCTGGAATCTATCAGGAAATTGATCTTTCCACACACATATCTATAAATTCATCTTCATTACAGATACCTATCTGTTGGTTATGCTGTAGGATACAAATGCTTCTCTCTAACAATTGAGAATGCATACACACAGCTCAGAAACAACACCCGATGTGGATGTGTATAGCATTATATTTATCTTTCAAATTACCCGATGTGGATGTGTATAGCGTTATATTTATCTTTAAATTTGCGTCACCAGCTGCATACCTAGCGTTCAGTTTTGTTTCATGAATAGTAATCATCCACATATGCGCGCCATACGAATCGTACGTAAGCAGAAGTGCTGGTAGTGATGCGAGCACATGCTGAGACGGCGGTGAGAGAGATGTATGCGATGTCTGAATGTTGAATAACCGAAATCGATGCCTAAAATTTTCATGTCAAAAGTTCAAAATATTTGAAGATCAGTCATGAAGTCAAAAAAATGGCTGCCACTGGCTAAATCACGCAGCGTAGACGGGCAAGCATCAGAGAAGAATTGTGAAAATGGAGTTACCTGGATGACGGGAACTTCTATGTATTTGTTTCATTGTCCGATCCCTCGTCTTCGTTCCTTCCATAGCCATGCTAGATTGCTTCTCTGGATGATGGAACATCATTGTTGGTTGGCTGAAAAGAAATGAGAATCAAATAAAGAGACAACAGAAGCAGACGATGCTACATGCGAAAATAAGCATCGAAGTGAATTATGCGAATGAAGAAAGAGGAAAGGTGTAGGATAAAGAATCCACAGTTTAAGAAATTATACCCCCGAGCCAGTTCAGAAGGATGGAGAGAGAGAGAGAGAGAGCAGAGAGATTAGAAAGTTCTGAAGCAGCGAGCAACGACAAGCAAGACGTTCATGCTCATGTTAAACCTAACCACGTTCGTGCTCATGTTAAACCTAACCTGTGGGAAACGGAGAGTACTAGTTCTTATAGCACGGAACAACGACCAACTGGGAACAGGAGTATTGGAAAGCTGTCAAGCACATCTTGTAGTTATGGGGGGGCAGAGAGAGGGAGAGAGTGAGAGAGAGAGAGGCGCGATTCGTGAACCAAAAACTAACCAATGACCATCGAACCGACTGAGGACTCGACGAGAGTTTTAATCTCTTAGTACAGGCTATGGCTATAAGCTAAGGGGGTTGTAGATATCCTACAGGCCTGGCTAGAAGCCTATCGCCCAAATTCCGCAGAAATTTCAAAATGGAGAACGAGGCGGATGATCGTGGAATCTCGATCGAGGCAAGCTACACGCATAAAACGTCATTTTGTATCTTCATGTCTGTAAGGAGGTAACCATTGATTATTATACAACTGTCATCGACTGTGCTTGAAGAAGTAGATCATTGCATGGCAACGACAATGCAGGTGAGCAGGCTTCTCATCTGTTGCACTTCCTTTCTTTTGTTTTTTTTCAAGACAACAGTAAAGATGAGTATTAAGAAGGATTGTACAGCACTGCCAAGGGCAAGATCCCAGAATCAACAGTCAGAGATACAGTCATCAGATACAGATACAGGGCAAACTCATCTCAAACCTTTGGGGGACCTCCGAGGGAGTAAAAGGATAATAGGGAATCTTGGAGGCAAATTATGAATTGCATCTGAGACTTGGGTAAATTATGAATTACATCTGAAACTTGGGTATTTTAAGGGGTATTTTAAGGTAGGGAATTATTGATAGCAATTAAAGAGTTATTGACTATCTTTTTAAGCCCTGAATAAAAAGAGAACTGATAATCCACATTGCCTTTGTTGAAAATCTGCTGATTCCTATTAATCCATATATACCACACCACATGGCTTCTCGAGAGATTTTAGAGGGCACGATCCATTCTTAAGCAGCAACCAAGCAGCACCTCCTTGTAGGTGAGCACTATGTTGTTTTTGCAATACTGGTAAAGAAATCTCCAAAACTTGTTAGCCATTCTACAGCGCATGAATATATGGGGTAAATCTTTCTTCTAACCACATGTTGTACAATTGACGTCCTTAATACCACATCTTTTAGATTTGATGCCACACCATAATCCATTGTGGATTATAAGCCATTGGAGACAAGAATGCTTAATGTTGGGTGGGGAAGGAACAAATTAAGACAAATAAAACCATATCTGCACTCGGAATCATTCCGTTTCAAGGAACGCCTTTTGTTTAATTTGGTGATGATTTTGTTGATGGAGCCCTTTTGCATCTTAAACTTCTTCCACATGTCTTCAACAACTTTAGGTAGCAACACATTCCTATTGTTGTTACACTTGTGTAGCTAGTCATTCACCACTGTTCTCTACCTCAGCGAAACCTGTTTTGCGGCAACGTAGCAATTAGGTAAACTCATAATGTAATCAACAGAATAGACCTATACCCCAGTAATCAGATCTCTCCAAGTCTGGAAGCTTTTGCACTTGTGTTCAATAATACTTATATTTCCATCTCTCCAGAGGATGAGCCAGCCTATCCAAAGAGTATTGTAAAACAAAATTAGTGTTAAGCAACAATTTATGATCACAAGACTAGGCCTTTTTGACTTCCATCCAAGCAGTCCAAAATCTACAACTAACGACAAACCCAAGAGGAATAAAATTGTGTGGATATGATCACATCCAAAGCGACTGACTTTTTCCAAGCAATATAGCCTTTTAAATTAAGTTTTTTAATGTTTCTCTTTAGAGGACAAGCCCACATATCATCAAAGTAGGCAGCCCGAAGGATCCACTTAGATGCCATGTTGTGAGCCATTTTAATGGGCAAGTAATTCCAAGGCCTCCTTATTTTCCGGGGAGGCCAGAGGTATCCTAAGAGACCTTGAAGGTCTTGTTGATGTCAGAGTTTCCTCCCCAAAGAAACCTTGTGGCCATGGAGATGGCTTGTTAAAGGTTCTTTTTAGAGGGCAACCATCAAGAAATGTAATAGGTCAAACATGGCAAAACATAATGGTTGAGAACAAAAACTCTGTAGGAAATAATACCATTTGTAAATTTTATCTCTAAAGTTGTTCATAATCCAGTCCCACCTATGGGTAAGGGTGATATACATACATACGCATCAGCATCATCATATACATACATACGCATCAACATCTACATATATGCGCATGTATACGTACATCTATATACATCATATATATACGTACGCCTCAACATCGACACATATGCGCATGTATACGTACATGTATAAATAGATGCCAGGCAATATACAGATAAATCGGAAAGTAGTGTAGCATTCATTATAGACAATTTTATAAGATACGGAAGCGAGCAATACTTAATCTTTGAATTTCTTGCGAGCAATGCTTAAGCTTCGACCTTTTTTATCTCTTTCATTTGTGAATAGAAGAAATTTTTTTTTTCTTTTTTGTTTGAATAGTTCGTCCATCTATCTAATCTTTCCACACACCCTGGAATCTATCAGGAAATTGATCTTTCCATACACCTATCTATAAATTGATCTTCATTACAGATAATAATTTTATAAGATACGGAAGCGAGCAATACTTAATCTTTGAATTTCTTGCGAGCAATGCTTAAGCTTCGACCTTTTTTATCTCTTTCATTTGTGAATAGAAGAAATTTTTTTTTTCTTTTTTGTTTGAATAGTTCGTCCATCTATCTAATCTTTCCACACACCCTGGAATCTATCAGGAAATTGATCTTTCCATACACCTATCTATAAATTGATCTTCATTACAGATAATAATTTTATAAGATACGGAAGCGAGCAATACTTAATCTTTGAATTTCTTGCGAGCAATGCTTAAGCTTCGACCTTTTTTATCTCTTTCATTTGTGAATAGAAGAAATTTTTTTTTTCTTTTTTGTTTGAATAGTTCGTCCATCTATCTAATCTTTCCACACACCCTGGAATCTATCAGGAAATTGATCTTTCCATACACCTATCTATAAATTGATCTTCATTACAGATAATAATTTTATAAGATACGGAAGCGAGCAATACTTAATCTTTGAATTTCTTGCGAGCAATGCTTAAGCTTCGACCTTTTTTATCTCTTTCATTTGTGAATAGAAGAAATTTTTTTTTTCTTTTTTGTTTGAATAGTTCGTCCATCTATCTAATCTTTCCACACACCCTGGAATCTATCAGGAAATTGATCTTTCCATACACCTATCTATAAATTGATCTTCATTACAGATACCTATCTGTTGGTTATGCTGTAGGATACAAATACTTCTCTCTAACAATTGAGTATGCACACACACAGCTCAGAAACAACACCCGATGTGGATGTGTGTAGCATTATATTTATCTTTACAATTACGTAACCAGCTGCATACCTAGCGTTCAGTTTTGTTTCATGAATAGGAATCATCCACATATGCGCGCCATACGAATCGTACGTAAGCGGAAGTACTGGTAGTGATGCGAGCACATGCTGAGACAGCGGTGAGAGAGAGATGTATGTGATGTCTGAATGTTGAACAACCGAAATCGATGCCTAAAATTTTCATGTCAAAAGTTCAAAATATTTGAAGATCAGTGATGAAGTCAAAAAAAAATGGCTGCCACTGGCTAAATCACGCATCGTAGACGGGCAAGCATCAGAGAAGAATTGTGAAAATGGAGTTACCTGGATGACGGAAATTTCTATGTATTTGTTTCATTGTCCGGTTACTTGTCTTCGTTCCTTCCATAGCCATGCTAGATTGCTTCTCTGGATGATGGAACATCATTGTTGGTTGGCTGAAAAGAAATGAGAATCAAATAAAGACAGAAGCAGACGGTGCTACATGCGAAAATAAGCATCGAAGTGAATTATGCGAATGAAGAAAGAGGAAAGGTGTAGGATAAAGAATCCACAGTTTAAGGAATTATACCCCCGAGCCAGTTCAGAAGGATCGAGAGAGAGAGAGAGAGAGAGAGAAAGAGAGAGGAGAGAGATTAGAAAGTTCTGAAGCAGCGAGCAACGACAAGCAAGACGTTCGTGCTCATGTTAAACCTAACCACGTTCGTGCTCATGTTAAACCTAACCTGTGGGAAACGGAGAGTACTAGTTCTTATAGCACGGAACAACGACCAACTGGGAACAGGAGAGGGAGAGAGGCGCGATTCGCGAACCAAATACTAACCAATGACCATCGAACCGACTGAGGACTCGACGAAAGTTTTAATCTCTTAGTACAGGCTATGTCTATAAGCTAAGGGGATTGTAGATATCCTACAGGCCTGTTTACAAGCCTATCGCCCAAATTCCGCAGAAATTTAAAAATGGAGAACTAGGCGCATAAAACGTCATTTTCTATCTTCATGTCTGTGGCAGGAGGTAACCATTGATGATTACAAACTGTCATCGACTGTGCTTGAAGAAGTACATCATTGCATAGCAACGACAATGCAGGTGAGCAGACTTCTTATCTGTTGCACATCTTTTCTTTTGTTTTTTTACAAGACAACAGTAAAGATGAGTATTAAGAAGGATTGTACAACGCTGCCAAGGGCAAGAACCCAGAACCAACGGTCAGGGATACAGTCATCATCAGATACAGATACAGGGCAAAGTCATCTCAAACCTTTGGGGGACTCCGAGGGAGTAAGAGGATAATAGGGAATCTTGGAGGCAAATAATGACTTACATCTTGAGACTTGGGTATTTTAAGGCAGGGAATTATTGATAGCAATAAACGAGTTATTGACTATCTTTTTAAGCCCTAAATAAAAAGAGAACTGATAATCTTTATTTCCTTTGTTGAAAAACTGTTGATTCCTTGCATTGTGGGATTTGGGGGCTCCATAGGCACTAGTCCCATTCACATGTAACTCCTCTTCTTTATTTTAATTAAAGTCTGGGAGAATAAGCCAAGGCAGAACTTTCTTTTCAAAAAAAAAATCTGTTGATTCTTATTAATCCATATATACCACACCACATGGCTTCTCCAGAGATTTTAGAGGGCACGATCCATTCTTAAGCAGCAACGAAGCACCACCTCCCTATGTTGTTGTTTTTGCAATACTCGTACATGAATCTCCAAATTAGATATGCAACGAAGCAGCACCTCCCTATGTTGTTGTTTTTGCAATACTCGTACATGAATCTCCAAAATAGATATGGGTAAATCTTCCTTCTAACCACACGTTGTACAATTGACGTCCTTAATACCACATCTTTTAGATTTGATGTCACACCATAATCCATTGTGGATTATAAGCCATTGGAGACAAGAATGCTTAATATTGGTGGGGAAGGAACAAATTAAGACAAATAAAACTATATCTGCACTCAGAATCAAGGAACGCCGTTTGTTTAATTTGGTGATGATTTTGTTGATGGAGCCCTTTTGCATCTTAAACTTCTTCCACATATCTTCAACAATTTTAGGTAGCAACACATCCCTATGGTTGTTACAGTTGTGTAGCTAGTCATTCACCACTGTTCTCTACCTCAGCAAAACCTGTTTAGCGGCAACTTAGCAATTAGGTAAATTCATAATGTAATCAACAGAATAGACCTATCCCCCAGTCATCAGATCTCTCCAAGTCTGGAAGCCGACTCGTTCGCACTTGTGTTCAATAATACTTATATTTCCATCTCTCTAGAGGGTGAGCCAGCCTATCCAAAGAGTCTTGTAAAACAAAACTAGAGTTAAGCAACAATTTATGATCACAAGACTAGGCCTTTTTGACTTCCACCTACCCAAACAGTTGTGAAACAAAATTAGAGTTAAGCAACAATTTATGATCACAAAACTAGGCCTTTTCGACTTCCATCCAAGCAGTCCAAAATCTTCAACTAACGACAAACCCAAGAGGAATAAAATTGTGTGCAGATATGATCACATCCCAAAGCGAGTGACTTTTTCCAAGCAATATAGCCTTTTAAATTAAGTTTTTTAATGTTACTCTTTAGAAGACAAGCCCATATATCATCAAAGTAGGTAGCCCGAAGGATCCACTTAAATGCCATGTTGTGAGCAATTTTAATGGGCAAGTAATTCCAAGGCCTCCTTATTTTTCAGGGAGGCCAGAGGTATCCTAAAGAGACCTTGGAGATCTTGTTGATATCAGAGTTTCCTCCCCAAAGAAACCTTGTGGCCATGGAGATGGCTTGTTAATTCTTTTTAGAGGGCAACCATCAAGAAATGTAACACGTCAAACATGGCAAAACATAATGGTTGAGAACAAAAGCTCTATAGGAAATAATACCATTTGTAAATTTTATCTCTAAAGTTGTACAAATCGAGTCCCACCTATGGGTAAGGGTGATTTTAAAACCCATAGGAACACCTTGCAATTAGAAAATTTCACGACACACCCTTTATTATTAACATAATTGGGCACTCAATTGTTGGAAGCTTTAAAGCCAGTCTTGTTATGGTTGATCTCAGACACACTAGCTAGACAAAAAACATCAAGGAAGGTGAGAAAGTTAATAGCAAAATAGTTATCAGCAAGCATGATCATATTAGTATCATCGGCAAACATTTGCAAGCCAACTTGAGAGGAAGAGTTAGGAATTTTGATACCCTTTATGATTTGGTGAGACATAGCATCCTTAACTAACCATAGGCATCACTCAAAATGGAAAAGAACAAAGGGGCGAGGCGACAACCTTGTTTAATAGATCTAGCATGCTTGAAAGGTTGGAAAAGAGACCCATTAATGGAAATTCTACAATAGGAATTACCAAAAAGGGTGCTAACTGACTTAATGAAATTTCTCCCAAGGCCCACATCATGCAAGGATTGAAGAACAAAATCCCACTCAATTCTATCATAAGCTTTGTCAAAGTCAATTAAAAAAGACTCTTGATTGAACTCTTGGGCATACTCCATTCCTTCCCAAAGGGAAATAATAGAATCAAGGATGAATCTTCCTTTGATGAAGCCTTTTTGTTCAGGCAAGATGATACTATCCATGATAGGACCGAGCCTTCTAGCTAGGGTAGAGGCAAAAATTTAGCAGATGGTAGTGAGCGAGGTAATGGGTCTCCAATTATCAAGCTCATATTTAGGACCTCTTTTATGTACTAACTTCATCACACCATCCTCGAGGCTTTAATTTTGAAATTGCAACTATACAAGGAAAGGTGTAGTACCCATGGGACTTCCCTTATCCCACAAGAACAGGGGTCTACATAGGTGAGTTTAACCTTCTCCAGGCTTTAAATTTGAAATTGCAATTGTACAAGGAAGAGCATAGTACCTATGCGACCTCCCTTATCCCACAAGAACACGGGTTTACATATGTGGGTTAAACTGCGATCATAATTATCGCAGGGCAAGACAAACGGTGGCACATCAGCCACAAGATAAAACTTTCCATGTTAAACATGTCCCTTACATGATGCCGATGGGGGTTGAACCCTCACCCCCTCTTCAAGAGGCGAGAGGCCCAACCACTTGGACAAGCGGCCTCGGACTCATTTTGTATCTTCATGTCTATGGCAAGAGGTAACCATTGATGATTACTAACTATCATCGATTGTGCTTGAAGAAGTACATCATTGATGGCAACGCAATTGCTAGTGAAGAGACTTCTTGTGTGTTGCACTTCTTTTCCTTTTTTGAAGAGCAGAGATTGTATTAAAAGATGAAGTGTGCAAAAGCCCCAAATTTGCAAAGTTAGGAGATCAATCTCACCAATACAAATCCATAAAAGATAAGTACATGATGAACCTAGTAAAATGAAAAAACAGAGTCTCATTTCTAGGAGGCAACTCTACAAAGTTTCATTTCTAGGGTGCAACTCTACGTGCAACCCCTGATCAACTGAGTACAATGAGCCCCAAAGAACTTCAATCTAGAGGCAAGACCATCTCTAACATGTTCCCAAGAGCTTTTGATAAGTCCATCTATTTGCGTTCACCAATGAGGACCTCATTTTAAGACCACTCGTAATCATGGTATCAAATTCAATTTTATATATGCTAGTACGGATCGTTGATCTCTTCTGATGATCATCAACCTCTTTGAGAATGAATGATCTTTAGTGCCACAAACTTTTCTTATTAATAGGAATTCTTTACAAAAACTGTTTGTCGACCTCTTCATTAGCGCTTAAAGAAGCTGCGTGAGTGATTCGAGAAGATGGTGATCACTTTGAAGATAAAATCCATGATCGCCTAGAAGAGCAATTGTGATGATCTCATAATTTATGTTTTGGTTGCACGTAAGGAGCTTGTTCTTTTATTCATTATACAAGTCATTGAATACATAAAATATTTGGTTGGTTGGCAGCATATTAACCACAGATGTATTGCGGCCTCTTACGGGTGGTTCTCATCCCTTTTCCATCACTTTAGTTTAAGCTCCAAATCATGACTTTAAATGAATATATATTTGGTAGTCTCTTGATTCTTTGTCATTGGATATCATGCTCTATAATGATGTTAATATGGTGGAAGATCTTTTGAATAGGTAGGAGTAGAGGGGCCACATTATAAATGGGTTGGAAAAGGACTATTGGGAGCTACTGAAGCTCCATCATTACTTGATTGAGGTCAAAGAAAGCGTCTTCTTTGTATATGCCTTTTGAGCATCACCTTCATTCTGTGTATTTGTGGTTTGATCCTCATTACCTTGGTTCTCTATGGAAGTTCCCCCATGATCTTTCTCTTCACTAATGTAGAGCTTTCAACCAATCTTCTTTGTCATGTCCATGATCTATTAACAAAAGGAATGAGAGGCGGGTCCTAAAACCTATGGATATGAAAGTACAAAAGAAAGAAGATGTAGGTATTCAAGACATGACCAATTCAAGTGATTAGGGCAATCCAAAGTTGTCTAATTTCCCATATCGCTTTAATCAATTGTGCCCAAAGATGCAAGCCATTGAGTAATCTCTGCTTTATTTCATGACAAAACTCCATAATCAATCATGTCTTACATTCAAATAAGAAAATTTACAAAAAATGAGTGTTCTAAATGGAGATGATCAATTCAAGTGATTAGGGGCCATCAAAAAACCTCTAATTGCCTTTATCTCTTGAATCGGTCATGTCAAATCCTCTACACCAAAAATAGAGTTTGCTACTCTTATGCACGATGAAGAATGGGCATTTACTATTGTTTACAGTTTTGACCCATCTTCTCATTAGCATGACATCAATCAAATAATCTAACACTTTTAACACTTAGAAGAGGCAAATATAATTTAAACAATTAGTGTCAATTCACACAACCAATTCAAAGGATTAGGGACCACTACAAGGAATACGGGCGTGTAGCGACGGTTAACGCGACAGAATTTTGTCGCTATAAAAATTGCAACTTGCATCGGAATTACCGTCGAGCGCGGACCGTCGATTATACGATGCAAAAAACGACGGTATTTGCGACCTTTTTGCGACGCTTCCGCTTAACGTCGCTTAAACGACGCTTGTCAAAGGCGTCGCTTAAGCGACGCGCTTTTCCGTCGCATAAGCGACGGTCCTTACCGTCGTATAAGCGACGGTGCAAACCGCCGTATACGCGACGCTAAGCAAATGTCGCTTATACGACGATGCGTTGCATCGCTTATACGACGATCTGTTGACGGACAAAAATTAAAACGTTGGAGGGTCTGCAATCGGCATTTTCACGCATCCGATCGAAGAGCTCTCCAACGTTCGCAATTGCGCTGCGTTTACGAGCTGAAGCAAGTATATGCAGAATTGTTGTTTTGCTTAAGCTCTCTGTTATTGTCTCCCTCTGTCTTTGTTTCTCTCTTTCTACATCTTTCTCTCTTTGAATTTTCTCTCTCTCTCTCTAGATCTCTCTCTCTCTAGATCTCTCTCTCTCTAGATCTCACTCTCTCTCTCTAGATCTCTCTCTCTCTCTAGATCTCTCTCTCTCTCTAGATCTCTCTCTCTCTCTCTCTCTCTCTCTCTCTCTCTTCTCTCTCTTTATTGCAGGTTATTCAAGAAGCTAACCAAGCAAAAACTATGGATCACAATTGTAAGTACAATTTCTATTATTTGTAGATCATTTGAATTGTGTTATTTTCATTACATACCATACTCACACTTATTGATATGCACTCATACACTTATACATGATGAAGAAGCACACACACATGCATATACCTACATATACACATATACATACACATACACACACATACACATAGAGTTATACATATACACACACATACACAAGAACATGCACATATTGATACATACATATACACTTATACATGCACATGCATATACATACATATACGCACACATACACATGCACATATACACATATACATGCACATACACACACATACACATAGACTTATACATATACATGCATATACATATACACACATACACATGCACATGCACATACTCATACACACATATACACTTATACATGCACATGCACATACATACATATACACGCACATACACATGCACATACATACATATACACACACATACATATACACTTAGGTACACACATATGAATGAATTATATAATTAAAGTATTAAAACACATGCTTAATATAAACAATAATAAAAATCAATAGAACAAAACTCTTCATTACTTAATACCATACACACAATTCAAAACATGACTGAAATGAAAAATATATAGATAAATATATATATATATATATATATCAATGTAAATACATATAATCCAATGTCATAATCAACTAAAATCCTAATCATCATCATTATGATCATCATCATCATCAGCAATATCATGATCATCCTGATCTTCCTCATCCTCATCCTCATGATCACCCTGTGACGATCGAGATCGTCCCTCCTGTGTCTGTCTCTCCACCTCATCCATATTTGTCTCCCCATAATACTCCTGTATTACATATAACAAACATAAATCAATAAAATAATTAAAACATTCATAACAACAAAATAATTATATAAAATTTAAAAATACTCACAAAGGCATGAGGATGATCTTGTATATACTCGCTCAAACGCCGATATCCAAAATGTGTAGCATACTCGATCTCGTGTTTTGTAGGATATCGGCCATAATCCTTTCGCTGCAATGAAACAAATAAAAAACATTAGTTGCTTGCATTTTAACTAAAATAAAAAATATACTCACAATAACACATATACTTACAAACGTAGCTACAAAACCATTATGGCCCATTTGGCCTAAGTGCGATGTGTGGCCCGACTCCGCTCTCTTCTTTGCAGCAGCCTGTTTATTCAAGGAAAAAAATACATAAATTAAATTAAAAAATTACTAAAATATCTAAAAATTATAAATATAAACTATTAATTTGTGTACCTTCTGTTGAGGAAATGACTCCTGAAGACGTAGCTGTCTACGAAAAAACTACCACGACTCAGGTGGTATGTTAGCTCGCCTCTTATTTTTTTCGACCATACAATATCTCCTGTTAATTTAATCTCAAACAGAAAAAAAAGTCAGAATACATACACATATATACACACATATACACATACACATACACATACACATACCCACATACACATATACATGCAAACATATACGCATGCATCTATGTATATATATACACATATACATACATATAACATAAACACACATATACATATCCACATATATACGTACACACACATGCATGCATATACACTCATTCATACAAAATACATGCATTTATCCCACAATAATATGTGTTGTGTATATGTGAATATGTGTGTATGTATAAATGTGTATATGTGAATATGTGTGTATGTGTAAATATGTATATGTGAATTTTTTATTTATGTAGATAATCAAATTATTAATATCAAATACCATTATTTGTAGATTCTGATCAATCAGATGGAACTCCACCACCGTCTCCTCACCGTGCAACGACTTTATACTGTAAGTATATGAAATATTTAATTTTAACTATATTTGATGGATACATAACTTATATATTTTTTTTATGTTTCTTATGATGTGCAGATTCTGATCAATCAGAGGGTACTCCACCACCTCCTACCCATGCAACGACTTCACATGTGTCCTCCGATAGGAATTATGATGAATTTTACTATCAAGAGCATATTATATGTTGGTATAACTCTTGTTATGGCACGTATCGAAGACCACGATTGGAATGTATTCAACATGAGGCAGAGTATGGTACTTTTGAGCATGCACCATCACCTAGTCAACGTGATAATCCTTGGGTATAATGTCATTTTTTTATTTAAAAACCATGTATAAAATCAAATTATTATTGATATACAAGAATACTTGCTCGATGATGATGATGATGATGATTTTTCTCATAATGTTAATATACCTCGTACACGTCATGGACTTGTTGTTCATCAATTACAAGTAGAGGTTTCTAGAAATCCTCTACCTCCGGGTTTAGAGAATGAAAAGGCTGGAGATTATCCATTGCCAGCTCGTGATCGTTCTTTAGTACAAACATATGATAGAAGAAGATATGGAGGATGGAATAGAGGACCACTTCCTTTAGATGGAAAGCATGAGTACTTATGGAATATGCTTGAACGCAGCATCTCTTACTAGTAGAAGGATTTTACATGCAGAAAATGAAAGATTATATATTGATGGAAGACCTTACACACATGGAAATATAGCAGGTTTAATAAATAGTAGTTGAGGGTTACATAATAGTTCAAGGACTAATTGCACATTTGAGGAGCGTGAAAATAGTCATGAATCACCATACATGAGTAGAGATGTATCAAGATACATAGTTGTCAATGCTATTACTACATTACATGCTGGTGATGAACTATTAGTGAATTATGGATGGCGTAGACCTCCAAGAGCACCTTTTAGCTAGAGAGAATAAAAATTTTCTATCCATATTTAATAAGTTATATACTTAATTTTATATTTGAAGTTTAATTTTTATTCATTTATGGAATACTAATGAGTTTTATTTATATGTGTAGATTCCAATGTATGATGTTGATGATATTCGTCCACAACATTCACAATTACCAATAAGACCTCATTTACCAGAAGCTTCCATGAGGAGGCTACGCAAAACTAAGCCTGTGCAATATGCAAAGTTGAAAGATCTATATTCAAAAGATGATAAAGTACAAGATTTGTGTGACAATGATGAAGATGATGGCATGGCAGATTTTATTGAGGATTGGTATCAAAATGACAGAGAGAGCATGGATATTTCTAAAAATGAGAAATATCTTCGAGAGGAATGTCTAAAGCATGTATATGAAGGAAGTCATTTGACACGACTAAATGCGAGCTTACTTATTCTCAACCTTCAAAATCGTTTTGGATGGAGTAATGTATCTGTTTTGACACTATTAAGGTATAAATTTCAATTTTCTATCTATTTATATATATATATATGCATAAATATATATACATATATAAATACATGTAGGTTTTTATTCTTACTTTAGATAAGGTTATAAGAACAAGAACTTGAATTGAATGGAAACTTTTTGTCCGCGCATCTTTTAAAACTATTAATGCATCTTTCCAAATATTCGCAATGGTGACCTGGATGAGTCGCATGCACAGAGGTTACTCAAGAGAC
Source organism: Ceratopteris richardii (assembly GCA_020310875.1). Taxonomy (NCBI): domain Eukaryota; kingdom Viridiplantae; phylum Streptophyta; class Polypodiopsida; order Polypodiales; family Pteridaceae; genus Ceratopteris; species Ceratopteris richardii. The sequence goes on along the minus strand of CM035429.1, from coordinate 32,981,067 downwards.
AGCAATCTGATTATAATGGAGTAGTCCACTTTGTATCCTAAAGTTCAGATGCTCATCATTGACATGCAAGAGGTTTACTGCATACCCGAGAAATCCTGCTCTATCTTGAGTAACCTCTGTGCATGCGATTCATCCAGGTCACCATTATATGAACTTATGTGTGAATTGACAGGATACGATTGTTTTGCGTAAATATTTTGAAAGATGCATTAATAGTTTTAAAAGATGCGCGGACAAAAAGTATCTATTCAATTCAAGTTCTTGTTCTTACCTTATCTAAAGTAAGAATAAAAACCTGCATGTATATATGTATGTATATTTATTTACCTTTTTTAATATATCTTTTCTTGATAAACTTACAGGTTATTATCTGAAAAGTTTTTACCAAGTCAAAATATTCTTCCTACCTCACATGATGAAATGAAGAAGATAATCAACAATCTTGGTATAGATTATCAATGTATACATGCATGTCCTAACGATTGTATTTTATATAGAGGTGAATATGCAGACTCTTTGACATGTCCCAAATGTCAATCTCCTCGATATAAGGGTGAAGAAGGTAAAATCTCGAATAAGGTATTGAGACATTTTCCATTGGCTCCACGGATTAGACATATGTTTCAAAGCCCCGAATTATCAAAGCTTTTGACTTGGGGACATGCTCACAAAAGTACTGATGGAATAATCAGAATTCCTCATGATAGTGTTGCTTTTCAGCATATTGATTCTACATGGCCTGAATTTGCACAAAATCCACAGAATCTAAAGTTAGGAGTTGCATTAGATGGGGTTAATCCATTCTCCATGAAATCCAGTAAATGGTCAACATGGCCAGTGGTAGTCATAAACTACAATCTTCCGCCATATCTTAGCATTAAAAAGGAACATTTAATGCTTTCACTTTTAATCCCAGGCAAAAGACAAGTTAAAGATATGAATGTATATCTTGCTCCTCTCATTGACGATCTTCAAGAGTTATGGAGAGGTATTAATGTCATTGATATATCAAAAAGCATCAATGAAAGACATATTACGATTCGTGGTATTGTGGCTTGGACTATTCACGATTTTCCTGGATATGGCGTTTGTTCAGGTATTGATGTAATTTTTTAATTCAATATGCATGTAAATAAATATGATTTAATCTAATTATATTTTTATCCTTTTCCATGATGCAGGAATATCTACTAAGGGTTATAAAGCTTGTCCATATTCTGGTGATTGGTTGAGATCAATCTATAGTAAGAATCTCAACAAAAATATTTATCTTCGACATCGACGATTCTTGCCTGATGATCATCCATTAAGATCTAAAAGAGAAGCGATACATTTTAATGGAAAGCTTGAAACAGGCCAGTATCCAAAACCTATGACGCCTATGGATTGGTATAAAAAATGGACAGATGGACCTCTGATAGATCCAGAAGCAGAAATCTTCAGTGATGATTCAGATAATGAGTATGTGAACAGAGGTAAAGGGAAATTGGCACTCGCAGAGAACATATCAATATGGTATTCTTTGGAGTATTGGAAAGAGTTAAAAGTATGTCATCTTCTTGATCCTATGCATATATTCAAAAATATTGGTTATTCACTATGGCAGCATCTTCTTGGACTAAAAGATACCAAAACATTAAGGAATGATTTGAAAGATAAAAAATCCAAACCAAAGTTATGGCCAGTTTTTGATAGACATCGACAAGAAACGACTTATGCATCTGCTCCTTGGGTACTTACAACAAAAGAGATACAGACTATCAACAATAGAATTCAATTGATCAAGACTCCTACAGGATATGGAGCATCGTTTCAAAACATGTTTACTATGGATGATAAGAGCTTATCTGGATTAAAGACCCATGACTGGCATAACTTTTTGAAACATATTTTACCTTTGGTTATCGATGGATGTACAACGAAAGGAGTACGAGATGTGATCTATCGTCTTGGATCACTTATAAGGTAATTATGATACTTTTATATTTAATATGTATGAATATTGGATATCTTTTATTTTTTAATTAACTTCTTTACAATTGTTTTTATGAATTGTATAGGTGGATTACATCCAAAGAGATCGATAAAAATTTGATCCCACAAAAAAAACGTGAATGCAAAGAGCTACTATGTTTGATGGAAAAAGAACTTCCTACTTCATTTTTTGATATTCAAGTTCATTTACTAGTCCATCTTGTAGATGAGATAGAGATTGCCGGTGTTGTCAACACTCGATGGATGTTTTGGGTCGAGCGATTTATGGGAATACTAAAAGGTTATGTGCGACAAAGAGCAAAACCAGAAGGATCCATGGCAAAGGGTTGGATGCTTGAAGAGTGCATGTATTACGTTAGTGAGTACCTTGAAAGAGTTCATGAAGAAGCTCCATGTGCATGGACCAACGAGTCTTCTTCAAAAATAACAGATGAGGTATTATCAGGTAAGGGGGTTCCATTCTTATTCACATTTCAAGAAAAAAATGATGTTTCTACTTTTGTAGCATATAATAGCGAATGCATGCAAGCATTCGTTAGCGAGTACGAGGAACTTCAAAGTCTCCAAAGTAAAAGGCGAAAAAACAAAAGATCTAGATGTAATCTCGATAATAATGAGATTACGGATATACCTTCTTTCACGGATTGGCTATATAGTCGTTTGCAACGCGCCAACGCAAATAATGAAGAAATCTCAGATGAGCAAAGAGAGTTAATGATAGGTTGTGAACAAAAGGTAATTTTATCAAAATATATATTTTATTTTTTTCATATATGTATGTTAGTTTCTATTTACTAATTGAATTTATTTTGCAGGCTCGAATGTTCACTAATATGTGGGCTTTTGGACAGCATATTAGAATCAAAGCCATTGATTCTTTACGTAAAACAGAGGATTCTAGTATTGTTGCTTGTTTCAAGCAACTATCACGTGCTAGCTCAAAAGACACGAACCTTATAGATAGCGAACTTGGTTACGTAGGAACTATTGTTGGTATCTACAAAATTTCATTTCGTACATTCAAACAGGTAGAAAAAAGTTTATATATTTTTTTTAGAGTTAGTTATTTTTTTAAGCACCTAATAATGGGACGTTTTTGTTGTTATATATTTTGATAGGTCATTTTGAAGGTTGACTGGTATCGAGCGGAGTATAAAGGTAGTAATTCTACAATAAGAAAGGAATTATCTGGGTTTTGGGCAATTGATTCTTCCAAGGTAATGCGATCTACTAAAGAACCATATATTCTTCCTAGGCATATTGAACAAGCATTTTTTTATAAAAACCCAGATGCTCATCCTTGGTGGCAAGTCATTCATGTGCAACCTAGAGGTAGGTCATTGTTTGAACAGTTTATTGTTAGAGAGATTGAAGAAAGTCCTCTTGATGATTCAGCATCAGATACTGATACATCAACATCTGGAATAGAAATTAGACTCATTATACGTGATAATGATACTAATCTTTTTGATGAAGAGGATAATTCTCTACATGGATTCTACTGATGAGGAAGAGGAATTACCAGAAATAGATATTAATCCACCAATAGATGATGTGATTCATGAGAACATAGATTTAACAATAGAAGAAATAAATGAAATCAATAAGGATAATGAAGATGAGACTATATTGATGTCTTACCAAAATGATGGCAATAATGAAAACATATGAGCAGATTAGATAGTAACTTGAAGCTTCTGAATGGATATCAGATAATATGTTTTTTTTATTAACTTGAATAACGATGAATCCTACTAGAGAGATGAAATCATGTTCTTCTAAGTTAGAAGATGAAGCTCGGGGGTATGCCTAATTATTTTATATATAGCTTTATCTTCGAGGAGTAAATTTTTATCATGTATGTATGCATATGTGTGTGTATTCATGTGTATTATATGTATACATATATTAGTATGCATATATATGTATTTCATGTATATGTATGTGTTTGCATGTGTGTGATATATGTATACATGTATTCATGTACGTAATATATGCAAGTGTTTATAATTGTGTACATGTATATATGTATATGTGTCTATGTGTAAATATGTACATGTAAATATGTATGCATGTATTTATATGTTTATGTGTGCATGTAGGCATGTACATGTATGTGTAAATATGTACATGTAAATATGTTAGTATGTATATATATATTTATGTGTGCATTTAGGCATGTATGTGTGAAGCATAATATATCTACTCCATTTTATATTTATGTATCCTATCTACATGATGTGTATATATCTTTACATATATTATGAATCATGATCCTCGTTGATTCGAGTAGCTATATATAGAGGCATAAGGTTGGGAGGAGAGACATCTCTCTAGTAGGACGTTGGAGGTGTACATATACTTCAAACATATGGCTAAAAGGTTGAATTAGAGTTTTTAAATTAGGGATTTCAAAACCCTAATATCGAGATTAGTGCTCTCTATCTCTCTCTCTCTCTCTCATATACATACATACCGTGCATTGTCACGACGATGCGCCATAAGTGTCCGCATCTCTTTTAAACACCATTTAAGAGACCACCCTGTCCCAAACTCCGTCTCAAGTGAACTGAGCACGTACTTTTTATCCCTCTCATCATGCTCACTACAAAAATAAAAAACATAATATAAATAAAACATAAGATATATATTTCAATTTATATGTAAAACTTTTACTTACTTCCACGGTAAGTGGATAAAGCGCAGGTAAGAGTCGCATAGTGCACGCATTCTCCTCTTGAACTCCAATCCATTTCCTATGTATACAATATTCCCCTCTGGCTCTATGTCGCACTCTAGTCCTAACGTGCCTATGCATGTCCTCATAGGCAACGTCTCTGCTCTGCTATCACGTGCTGGAGGTGGTATAGGTGTCCTGAAAATAGATAGATAGAAATAAATAAAAATATGTGCTATAATATCATTAAAAAAATTTATGAAAAAAAACATACCTATGAGCAGATAGCTCTCTTCCTGCATGTGGATCCGCAGAAGAGCCCTCGTCTGATCGCGTAAGCATCTGGATCGTATAATCCAGCTCCTCATCGGACATCTCTGCGTAGTCCCGCATTATGGCCCCTAGAGTATCTGACGGAACTCTTGCTCTCATAAGACTTTTTATGAGAGTGAGTTTCGCCTTTCTCTCTTTACTGGGATCCATAATACCTAACATATAAAACAAAATGGTTAGAAATCAATATATATATACGTGTATGTGTGTGTATGCATGTGTATGTGTGTGAATGCATGTGTATGTGTGTATATGCATCATTATGTGTGTATGTGTGTAGGTATATGTGTGTGTTGTCTATGTGTATGTGTGTGTGCCTATGAGTGTGTATGTGTTTATGTATATGTATGTATCTACGTGTGTGTATGTATCTATGTGTGTATGTGTATGCATGTATGTATGCATATGTGTGTGTATGCATATGTATGTGTGTATGCATCATTATGTGTGTCTATGTATGCATTTGTACGTGTGTATGCATCATTGCATGTGCATGTGTCTATGTGTGTATGTGTGTGTATATGTGTGTGTGTCTATGTGTATGTGTGTGTGTTTATGAGTGTGTATGTGTTTATGTGTATGTATGTATCTATGTGTGTCTATGTGTCTAAGTGTGTATGTGTATGCATGTATGTATGCATATGTATGTGTATGCATATGTATGTGTGTGTATGCATTATTATGTGTGTCTATGTATGCATGTGTATGTGTGTATGCATCATTACGTGTGTATGTATCTATGTGTGTATGTGTGTGTGTATATGTGTTTGTATGTGTGTATGCATGTGTGTGTGTATGCATGTGTATGTGTATATGTGTATATGTGTGTGTATATGTGTGTATGCATGTGTGTGTGTATATGTGTGTATATGTTTGTATGCATGTGTGTGTATGCATATGTATGTGTGTGTATGCATTATTATGTGTGTCTATGTATGCATGTGTATGTGTGTATGCATCATTACGTGTGCATGTGTCTATGTGTGTATGTGTGTGTATATGTGTGTGTGTCTATGTGTATGTGTGTGTGTCTATGAGTGTATATGTATTTATGTGTATGTATGTATCTATGTGTGTGTATGTGTATGCATGTATGTATGCATATGTGTGTGTATGCATATGTATGTGTGTGTATGCATAATTATGTGTGTATGTGTCTATGTGTCTATGTGTGTATGTGTGTGTGTATACATTATGACAGTGTATGTAAGCATGTGCATTATGTATGCATATAAGTATGTATGTATGCATATGCATATGCATTATGTATGCATATGCATATGCATATGCATTATGTATGCATATGCATATGCATTATGTATGCATATGCATATGCATATGCATTATGTATGCATATGCATATGCATTATGTATGCATATGCATATGCATTATGTATGCATATGCATATGCATTATGTATGCATATGCATATGCATTATGTATGCATATGCATATGCATGTGTATGCATATGCATGTAAGTATGTATGTATGCATATGTGTGTGTGTATGCATATGCATGTAAGTATGTATGTATGCATATGCATATGCAATATGTATGCATGTATGTATATGTGTGTGAATGTGTGTGAATGTGTGTGTGAATGTGTGTGTACATGTGTCTGTATGTGTGTATGCATGTGTATGTGTGTGTATGCATCATTATGTGTGTATGTATGTGTACATGTGTCTGTATGTGTGTATGCATGTGTATGTGTGTGTATGCATCATTATGTGTGTATGTGTGTGTGTCTATGTGTATGTGTGTGTATCTATGAGTATGTATGTGTTCATGTGTGTGTATGTGTCTATGTGTGTATGTATCTCTGTGTGTGTATGTATCTATGCATGTGCATTATGTATGCATGTAAGTATGTATGTACATTATATGCATATGCATATGCATTATGTATGCAAATGTATGCATGTATGTGTTTATGTGTGTATGTCTCTCTATGTGTGTGTATGCATATATGTGTGTGTATGTGTGTGTATATGTGTCTGTATGTGTGTATGCATGTGTATGTGTGTGTATGCATGTGTATGTGTGTGTACGCATGTGTATGTGTGTATGTGTCTATGTGTGCATGTGTGTGTATATACTATATGTGTGTGTGTCTATGTGTATGTGTGTGTACCTATGAGTGTGTATGTGGTTATGTGTGTGTATGTGTTTATGTGTGTATGTGTATGCATGTATGTGTATGTGTATGTATGTCTCTCTATGTGTGTGTGTATGCATATGTGTGTGTGTGTGTATATGTGTGTATGCATGTGTATGTGTGTGGGTGCATCATTATGTGTGTATGTGTCTTTGTGTGTATATGTGTGTGTATGTGTGTGAGCATCTATGTGTGTGTATGTGTGTGCGCGTCTATGTGTATATGTGTCTGTGTGTGTATGTGTGTGCGCGTCTATGTGTATATGTGTCTGTGTGTGTATGTGTGTGTGTCTATGTGTATGTGTGTGTATCTATGAGTATGTATGTGTTCATGTGTGTGTATGTGTCTATGTGTGTATGTATCTGTGTGTGTATGTATCTATGCATGTGCATTATGTATGCATGTAAGTACGTATGTACATTATATGCATATGCATATGCATTATGTATGCAAATGTATGCATGTATGTGTTTATGTGTGTATGTCTCTCTATGTGTGTGTATGCATATATGTGTGTGTATGTGTGTGTATATGTGTCTGTATGTGTGTATGCATGTGTATGTGTGTGTATGCATGTGTATGTGTGTATGTGTCTATGTGTGCATGTGTGTGTATATACTATGTGTGTGTGTCTATGTGTATGTGTGTGTACCTATGAGTGTGTATGTGTTTATGTGTGTATGTGTCTATGTGTGTGTATGTGTTTATGTGTGTATGTGTATGCATGTATGTGTATGTGTGTGTATGTCTCTCTATGTGTGTGTGTATGCATATGTGTGTGTGTCTATGTGTGTCTATGTGTGTATGCATGTGTATGTGTGTAGATGCATCATTATGTGTGTATGTGTCTGTGTGTGTATATGTGTGTGTATGTGTGTGAACGTCTATGTGTGTGTATGTGTGTGCACGTCTTGTGTATGTGTGTCTATGTGTGTGTATTTGTGTGTATGTGTGTGTGTCTATGCGTATGTGTGTGTGTGTGTCTATGCGTGTATATGTGTGTGTGTGTAAGTGTGTCTGTGCGCATACCTATCAACCGTCTCCCTTCTCTCTCTCCCTCTCGCGCGCGCTCTTTCTCTCTCTCTCTCTCTCTCTCTCTCGGTCTTGCGTTCAAGGCCCGGCACAAATGTGCCGGGAGAATTGAATTTTTTTTTTTTTACATTCCAGAGCATCGCATATGCGACGCTCTGCAGTTTGCCAACGTCGCTAAGTGCGTCGCTAACTAGCGACGCTTTGGTGTTGCGTCGCATAAGCGACGCTACCGTCGCTTATGCGACGATGCTCGGCCAAAAAAAAAAATCGGATTTTTTTACCGTCGTTTATGCGACGATTTCATCGCATAAGCGACGGTTTTCATTTTTTTCCCGATTCGGGGGCATCGCTACGCCCCCCTTTTTCTTGTAGTGGACATATGTGCTTTTTTGATAGCTCATATCGCTTGAATTGGTTGCCTGTTTGTTATTGATCTTTGGAGTTGTCCTCTCCAATCATTTAGCATAAAGAATCAACAATACATCTTTATTTTGTCAATCCTGGAAGTATTCTTGAGACCATAGCCCCTTCAAGATGATAGAATCCAAGAAATAAGAGAATAATGGCTGGATTTCTGAGAATAGTGAAGATGAAGAGGAATTTCTAGGGTTTGGATTATCTTGAGCAAATCTCCACCATTTTCTACAATCTTGGTGTCTATTGCATGCTATTTTATCAGCAAAACACAATTATGAAGTCAAAATTAAAAAATATCACCTGTATCATACAGACGAGACAATCACGATTCTGTGCAAACAGACGATTTTCAGCTCCAGCACCATTTTTCATCACTCAACACAATAGTATTCAGCTCTCTTCATACACATTCAACAGATTTACACAATAGAAACTCACAAATCTCCATGGAAACACAAGAACTAGACTCACAAATCAAACAAACCACACAAAAGAGGAGAAACATGATTTTCAGCAGAAAAATCCTTCTCTATTCACTTAGATAGCATGTACACAAATGATTAACCAACCCCCTCATAATAGAGGAAATTAGCTTATATACATTTTCAAGTGTCCCTTTTCACACTTGAATTTTGGTCCTTCCTCTATTATTCTAAAAATATGCTATCTAGGAGTTTCCAAAAGTTCTAGAAAAAATACATTAGATTCTATTCTACATAAGGAAGACTCTTTCTTATTTTTACAACAACTGCATAAATATTTTTACAAATTTCTACCATTTTACAATTATTTTCCTTCAAAAAAGGTTTCCAAAAATGCATCTTCCAACATCCTTCCCCTCCTAAGCCTTTCGGCTCCTGACGAAAGATTTTCCTGCTCTTCTACACTGATCACTCTTCTTCACTTCTTCTTTCTTTGGTATACTTGTGACAGCAAATCATGATTTTTTTTTTTGTGACATTTAAATTATTGACCATTTCAAATAATGCCTTCCTCCATTGTACTGCAACTTCTGGTTTATCTATGACATCCTTCTTCAAGTATTCTGTATAGGCAGCTTCATATGCTGTAAGTCAGGACTTTGTAACAACTGATAGGTTTCCAAAAATCTCTGATTCCCTCTCAAAAAACCCGTAATCAAAGGCATCTTCAAAAATCTGTAAGTAATGACTGCCCAAAAATATTATTCTGCTGTAATATGCCATTAAACACATTCTGTCAGGCGTTTCGCTTAAATCAAATAATAAAGCGTCTCTTGGAGAATTAAAGCCGATATAATTCAAGGTTCTAATATCTGTGTCGGTATAAGTTTCTATACAAGCCAAAATTAATCTCATTATTCTTATAAGTAGAATGCAAGCAGTGTCATTGACATCCTTGTATGTAGCTATTACATTCTCAATAGTATTCACCATGTAACTCTTTGTAGGCCATGTGCCTGCCTTTGGACCTTCTATTTTTGGGAAATTTAACCACTTAGATGGAATCTGACCTTCTCTTCTTCTTTCCCAAAAAGTTGCCCATTCCCTCCTTCGTGCCACTGGACAGTAAGCTGGATTGATCTTTAAATGAAGAGGTGCCTCTTTCCAGATTTTCCTACACTCTTTGTTGGCATCTAACCATTTATTTCTCCACTTTGGGTTGGCCCTTTCAAATAATTCTTTAGTCACATTGATGTCCTCTTCATACTCAAGGTATTTGTTTGGAGGTAGCCCAACTCTGGCCATCTGGTAGTTCTTTATACTCTCCAAAATCATACAAAATGGTATTCCCAATCCATCTGCTGCCCAGTGATGCTGATCTGGATTGATTCCCTTATTTAATGCGAATGTGACAATTTGCTCTTCATACTCATCATGCATCTTTCTGATGAACTCCATTCTAGAATCTCTACTTGTCAGCAATTTCTTCACAAAATCCTCTGAATATTCTTCTTCTGATCTTTTGTCTGCTGGTTCACTGTCATGTTGTATTCCCTCAATATTTTCTACCCCATATCCTTCTGTATATGTGGTTTCCACATGTGTTTCTTCCTGGATTTGTGGCTTATCCAATTTCTTCTGCAATTCTTCTATAGTCATCATCAGACTCCCATTCTATTGTGCCCATAGTTCTCTTTCTTTTTTCCATTCATTCTATTCCTTTTCTCTCTTTGCCTGCCAATCACTTCTTTCCCTTTCCATATCCATGTATAGTTTATTATACCCTCTCATAGATGTAGCAGCATGTGAACTTGCCTGCTTTTCTAATTCTTTGGCTTCTTTCAGTTCTCTTTGTAATTTCTGAATCTCTTTATGTAATCCTTCCTTCTCTTCCTCTGTCATTTGGGCTGTCTGACTTTCCTCCTTCAATTGCCCTTCCTCCAATAGTAGCTTATTGATTTCTTCATTGGCTTTAGTCAAAATTTGATAGGAAGTTTGCAGAGTTCTATATCTTCCCTCAATCTTTCTCAACTCTTTTTCCAATTTAGTGTTCTGCTCTGTTAGTTGCATACTATTTTCTTCCAAGTATTGAATCTTATTTTGCTTTTGCACTTCTAGCTCTTCCAAAGCAATTATTTTATTGGAAAACTCCTCATTTTTCTCTTGCACCATCCTTAGTTGCTCTGCTATTTGCTCCTTTTCCCTTTTATGCTCTTTAATTATCATACTACCCTTCTCAAATTCTGACTCTGCCACCATCCCTGAAATGATCATGTTCCGGCAAGAGGGTCTGAACTGTTCAATGTTATTCATAATGAGTTGGCATGCTGATCTTATACTCTTTGGTATTCTTTCCAATCCTCCTTCCATTGCTATTTGTTTGGTTTCTAGCTGTTTGTCCTCTTTGCATTCACTCTCCTCTTCCTCTTCTCCTTCATATTCTATAATCTTGGCCTTGTTTTCTTCATGGCTTGGATGAGTATCCAATGTTTCTAAATCTGCCATGTCTTCTTGAATACCTGAATTCCTTTGCTCTAATACATCTGAGATCAGCTTCATTTCTTGTACCTTTTCTTTCTCCAACACCTGTTGAGTTTCTTCAGAAAGATATCCTTCCTTTACTTGTATCTCCTTTTCCTGGCTTAAAGTTTCCTGGAACAGGTTATATTCAGTTTTCCCAACAGAATTTTCCTGGCATTCACCTGTTTGTTCTTCCTGCCTTTCCTTTTCCTGGGCTAGAACTGACTCAATTATTTGAAAATTTTTCACCTGATCATTACTTCTTTCCTCTTTGTATTCTTCTTCCTGCTCATCAATGTTCATGAGGTCCATTGCTTCCTCTTGTTCTTGACTCTCTTTGGATGTGAATTCCTCATTGCTCTTCAAATCATGCAGCACATCCTTTATACTCTGAATGATTTCCTTTTCCACTACTTTCCCTGAAACCTTTTGAACATTGCCTTCTTCAAATATTTCCTCTGCTTCCTGTAGTGGATTTTGATCTGTGCTTTTTTGTTCTATGACTGAGCTGCACACTTGTGCCTTCTTAGCTATTTCTTCTATGCTCTCATCCAGTTTAAAGTAGGTCTGTGAGGGTTTTGTCCATATAGATTTCATCCCAATATGCACTATTCCACAACTAACTTCTTCCCTTATTTCACTTGCTTGTTCTATCATTACTGCTTTTCCCTTCATTATCCTTCTTTCATCTTCCAAACTGAGCTGTTTTTTCTGCATGTTCCTGAAGTGGCTTCTCCTGAGACTTCCTCTTCAATTCTTCAGGTGTCTTTTGTTTCTCAGAGGTCTGTATAATGACATTAGGAGTATTTGGTATTGACAAATTTAGACTTTTTAACAGAAAGCTCTCAATATCACTGTCGGAATCAGATGAAAAGTGTGAAGGTCCTCCTATTTCTGGTTCTGTGGGTCTTGATACTTCTTCAACCATGGATGGCTTTTGTGTTTCTTCCAAGATTACTTCCTCCCTCTCTTTGGTGACAACAGTTTCAACTATGGATTTGCCCTTTCCTTTCTTAGTCAATTTCTTCTTTTGTACTGGTTTCTTTGGAACCTTCTTTTTCACCACAACAGTGGTTTTGGTCTCTGGAGGTCCTTGCAGTTCCTTGAAATAAGCCAGCAACTCCACTTCTTTCCTGACAAACACCTCCTCAATTTCAGCTGTCATCATTTGATCATGGAGAGCTTCGTAGTGCTCCACCTCCTCCTGAACCCAGTCTGTAGCTTTGCATGAATAATCTTCCAGCATTTTCTGGTATTGTGCTTCATACATAGCTCTCTTATTATTCCCTTGGGTTAAATAGGTGTATAATTGCTCTTTGCTTGTTTGGGGTGGATGTGGTTCACTAGAGGATTGAACCTGTTTCTGTGCCTCCTCTTGTTCCTCTTTTGTGGCTTCCTCCATTTCTAGTTCCACCTTCCTTGGGTCCAACCTTCTTTTCTTTACAGGAATTACTTCCTTAGATATCATCTTCCTTTTCATACCTGTTCCCCTCATGCGGGTTTGTCCTTCTGTTTCTCTTTCAGTCATTTTCCTTGGAGGACTCTTGATTTCAGTCATAAGATTTCTGAAATACTGTGCCTCTGGAGCCAATTTCAATTGATCTTCCATCCCTAGAACATGATAAATGATTTTTGTTAAGAACTGGGCTCCATTCATGAACTTCTTCTGCTCCCAGTGTTTTGCTGCTTCCTTTAGCTGTTCATGGATGTATGGTGAGACATCCATTACTCCAAAAGGTTTGGTTCTATCTTTGTTATTGAACATCAATAATGTCACTAACTTATGCGGCATGGTATACCTTGGTAATTTCGGAAAACAAAAGTATTGTAAAAACATCCTTACGGCATATTCTTCATTCTCCCTTCCTTTAAAATCAGTGAATTTCGCATATCCTGTGTAAGTTTCCTTATTCTTTTTGACAAAACTCGGGTCAAGTTTGGTTCCCATTGTGTAGAATTGCAGTGCTGCTCTGATATGTTCTGCCTTGATAGTGATACCTACTTCCTGATTATCCTTGTTTTTGACTTTGTCTGAAATAGGCATCATTCCCTCTTCCTATTTCTGTCAAAATGTTCATTACTTGTGATACTCTCTCAAAATCAATGAAAAAGATGGGCTCCTCCAATATTCTGTGCAGTCCTACTGCCTTCCATGTTTTCATGTTGATTGCCACTCTTTGGAACCTATAGAACTCCTGGCACAACATTGTATATTTATACCCTCTTACTCCCACTGTGAATATGTGTTGGCCAATTATGTTTAGGGTCTCTTTAAGTTCCTTCACCACCTTCTCAGATTCTAGAATTTCTGCTTCTTCATCCGACTCTAGGTCCACCTGTTCCTCCACAGCTTCACTGTCCAGAAACCAATGTCCTCTTGATAGCACAACTGATTCGGCCTTGAAGTCATGAATTGGCAACTCCTTTGTATTCACCATTTTCTGAGGAAAATAAAATACACAAAGAAAAACTCTACCCACATAAGTTACCAGAAGTCAAAGAATAATTTGTAGGGATTTTTTTTTTTTAGATGTCATGACATAAGAATGAAAATAAAATCCAAAATAAATTCCATTTCTCCAAAAAAGACTCAAAAGTGATCATTACAGGTGTAGCAAGATGTCTAGTGCAGTCCCTTTCCCTAACCACTCTTTTTGGAAAAACAAATCATTTATCAATGATAGAAAACAAAAACTAACAAAAAAAACTAAGCAAAAATAAAAAATAAAAAATAAATAGATCTCTACTATTCTTCTACCTAGATCTTGCTTTGTGACATATGATTTTTGTAAAAAACAACAGAAAGTAAACAATTTTTCACAATTTCTCATTCTCTTTTTTTTCAACAATGATTCTTTTTCTCTCTTTTTTTCAGCAATGATTTTTTTCTCTTCTCTTTTTTTCAACAATGGTTTTTTTTCTCTCTCTTCTTTTCAAATACTTTTTTTTATTTATTTTCTTTTTTCATTTTCATTTTTTTTCATAATAATTTTTTTTCTCTTTCTTTTCTTCCCCTCCTAATTCTCTTTTTAGAAAAGAAAATCAGGTCTAATATGTATTTTTTCATAATTTTTATGATTCTCTAGATATAGATCAAATCCGGATGATCTTTCTTCCACTGGAACAATTCTGATTTTTTAACCCAGTACTTCCTGACTCCAATTGATCTGGTTCCCAACAAACAACCATTCCCTTTGGATAAGCATTTTGTAGGAGCTTTTGGTCTCCATATCCATTTTGTCCTTGATTCCTGTTTTAATGAGTAGACCTGCTGTAGACTTTGATTCCATGTACTTTTTGCTCTGATGCTTTGATTCTTTAGACAATGCCATGATTGCCATCTTCTTCCTATCTCTCCACCCTTCTTTGTTCTTCCAGTCTTTTGCTGATTTTGATTATATGAAGCTTGATCTTTTAACATTTGTATTGGTAATGTTTGTGTATCCTCAAATACAAAAGTGAATCCTTCAAAGTGTATATCATGCACATCTGATTGACTTTCCTGTTTTTCGTTACTCAATAGAAATATTAAAAACCTTTTGTCATTTATGTTCAATTTAAGCTTCATTTTTTCAAAATCCAAGATCACTTTACCTTGTTGAAGCCATGGTTGCCCTAAAATCACTTTTTCAGTCATCAAATTATCTGGCCATTCTTCACAGTCTATTTTCATATATTCTTCATTAAACTTTACTTCAATAGTCAGTGAAGACATGCTCTGTACTATCTGACCTTCCAAAGTTTTGATTAGGGTTCTATTTTTAGTTCTTTTTATGTTGAACTTACTTACCAAAGCTGAACTTATCAGATTTACTTGTGCTCCAGAGTCTATCAAAACCCTAATGCTTTTATTTTGAAAATCCATTATCATCAGAGGGACATGTTCCTTTGGTTTGAGAGGAGATTCACACAGACAGACTTCCCTAAGCTCATTGATTTTTCTTATCCTTTCCATAGCTTCCTGTTGAGGTTCTTTTCTAATGTCTTTCTCTTCTCTTTTCCTGTTTTGAGCTTGTTGCAACCTTCTCCATTCATCAACTGTTAATGGGCAATCATACCTCTTAACTCTACATCCACTTATAAAGTTTGGCATGATTTCTCCGTCTATGTTAGCTAGTTGAATGGCTCCGCTGTTGCTTATCTGATGTATAATATATGGTCCATGTCCTTTTTTCTGGAACTTTTTCTGATGTTCTCTGACTGTGTACGCCAACACTAGGCTAGCAAACTTTGTGGGATCCCTCCTTGGTGCAAACGCTGCCACCGCGCTATCGAAGATGTCCCACACATCTTCCTTACTTGCCCCAACTCCTACAGAATCTGGCAGATGGTTGGAATGAAAATCAGACTTCAAAAACAGCTTAGTTGGAAACAAGTCCTTTTGGGAGAAGCGATCGGCTGCTCTGCGACACTCTGGAACGCCATCAGAGGGGAAGTCCTGTGGAAAATTTGGCGGGAGAGGTGTGCTCTCAACTTCGGCGATCCCCCCAGGGAGTGGTCGATAGAGAAATCACTTTTCCTCCTGGGCAAAAGGATCGTTAACAGTAAGAAGTCCCCCCCCTTCAGGCACCATCAAGTCCTCCTTTTGATCAACAACAAGCTCAAACCCAAGTGGGCCCCGCATGAGGGCGATGAGAGGGTGATTAACCTTCTCTGTAATGCAACCTAGGATTCATCCAAGCTTCCCCTGCTTTGTGGGATTTGGGGGGTCCCGTGGGCACTAGTCCCCTTCTATTGTACCTTTGTTTCTTAATTTAATTCAAGTCCGGGAGAGTAGGCTATTGCCGAACTTCCTTTATATTAAAAAAAAAAAACTTTTCCAATTCCATTACTCTTTCTAATAGTTCATGTCTAGTCCAATTATAGTGACTCCCTACTTTTAATGTTGGAATAAGGAATTCCATATGTAAAACTGCATTTTTTCCATATACTAGATTGAATGGTGTGCTCCCTATTGCAGTTTTGTAAGCCACTCTATAAGCCCATAGGACATGATTAAGTTGTAGATCCCAATCATTCCTGTTTGTGTTCACTAATTTTGATAGTACAGTACAAAGTACTTTATTGGTGCTTTCTGCTAGCCCATTGGCTTGTGGGTGATATGGGGCTGACTTTCTATGACTGATCAAGAAATATTCAGTGATGTTTTCTATGATCTGTTTAAAAAATGGGTCCCCCTATCACTTACTAGTTCAATTAGAAGTCCAAATCTGGTGATAATGTTTTCATATAGGAATCTGGCAGTAGTATTAGCATCATTTCTTTTAGTGGCTTTGGCCTCAGCCCACTTTGTCAGGTAATCTGTAGCCACTATGATGTATTCAGCATGGGATTGTTTTGCTGGAGGATGTATAGGTCCAATGAAATCCAAACCCCATTTACTAAAGGCTCTGGCTGAAATTAATGGAACCAATGGCATATCATTTCTTTTATTTGGTTGACTTACCCTTTGACAGACATCACACCTTTTTACATAGGTTCTTGCATCCAGAAATAGCGTTGGCCACCAAAATCCAGAATATAAAATGAGTTTAGCAGTTTTGTCACTTGAGAAGTGTCCTCCTGCAACTCCAGAGTGTGCCATTTCCAAGATTTCTAGATATTTATTCTCAGGAACACAGATTCTTAGGTATCCATCCATTCCTCTCTTATACAACTGTTCTCCTATCAATTGATATTCCTCAGAGATTACTTGTAAGTTTTTTGAATCTGTACCAGCTATCACTTGTTTTCCTTTCTCCTTCCTTCTCAATTCTTCAATGATATTTTCACTCCAATCTGGATCTTTCTGGAACCAATATAGAGTTATGAATTTTGAATCTTGCAATGTTTGACACTTCCTACAATTGGCAATGTATTTTGATACATCTTGAATTTTATTAGGCCAATGTACCCCCATCCTATTGAGATTACTTAGGGTGACTACCCTAGAAGCATGGGTGCAAGGGTTCCAATGATGAGATCTCCTCAGATATTCTTGTTGCTCCTCCTCAGGAGTGCAATATTCTAATATGCCTGTGTGGTTAAGATGGTATAAATGCCCGGCTAGTAACATGAAGTTCCTGCTTTGCAATACTAGGTGTGCATTATTCCGAATTGTTCTACAAGGTCCCATAGTTAATAATGGTACTAAAGTCATGGCCCACTCAGGAACACTTTCAACTTTAAAGAGATAAGTGTCTGGCAGATTTGTCATCTAAAGGTGAACTGGGTTCTTCAGACTGGATTCGAGATAAGTGATCTGCTCTCAAGTGTGTTTTCCCTTGTCTGACCACTACTTCAAACTCAAGTTCCATTAACAATAGAAACCATCTGACTATTCTTCCTGTGTGACAAGGTTTATTTACCAAATATAACAGAGCTTGATGGTCTACAAAGAACTTAAACTTGTTGGCCAAAAGGTAGTGTCTGTATTTTTTTACAGCAAATACCATACCCAATCCCTCTCTTTCAGTGGTTGTGTAATTTTTCTCTGCTAGATTCAATTGTCTACTAGCATAGGCCACTGGAAAATCTAACTTGCTTCCTTCTATTGGTTGTGCTAACACACATCCCAAAGCATAATTGGAAGCATCCACATGAACATGAAAAATTTTGTCCCATTGAGGTGTTTTCAGAATTTGGGCTGTTACCAAACAAGTTTTTAGAGTTTCAAAGGCTTGGTCACACTCCTTGGTCCACTCAAACTTTGTAATTAGGGCATATAAGGGTTTTGCTATATCAGCAAATTTGTGTACAAATTTTCTGTAGTACCCACAATGTCCCATGAAAGTTTGAAGTTCCTTTACACTTGTTGGTCTTGGAAGCTCTATTATGGCCTTTATTTTCTTCTCATCAGTTGAAATTCCATTTTTAGAGACTATATGACCCAGCATTCTTCCTTGTCTGACAAAGAATACACATTTTTCTGGATTTAAACATACTCTGTAGGTTCTGCACTTCCTGAATATATTTTCTAAGTCCTGCAAGTGATCCTGTCTTTTAAATGAAAAAGTACAAAGATCATCTACATAGATTTCCATTACCTTTCTCAGGAACTCTTTGAAGATATGACACATCAATCTCTGAAAAGTTGTTGGAGCATTAGTTAACCCAAAGGGCATAACCCTAAAGGCATAAATTCCCCATTCTGTGGAGAAGGCAGTTTTATGTTGGTCTTCCAATGCTATGGGGACCTGGTTGTATCCTGAAAAACCATCTAAAAAACTATAAACCTCCTTCCCAACAACTCTTTCTAGAAGGTGATCTGTTATAGGCAGTGGATAGTTATCCCTTATAGTTGCTGCATTTACCTTTTTCAAGTTAATGCATACCCTAAGTTTCCCATTCTTTTTTGGTACCACAACTATAGGAGATATCCATTCTGTATACTCAATTTCATAGATGAAATTGGCAGCTAATAGCTTATCAATTTCTTCCTTTATCTTTGCAGAGTATTTGTCATTAAATGTGTAATGTCTTTGTTTACTAGGTTTTGCTTCAGGTGTAATAGGAATCTTATGCTCACAGATTTTAGGATCAATACCTTTCAAATCCTTGTAGCTATAAGCAAATACATCCCTATATTTTCTTGCCAAATTTCTTAGTGCCTCTTCTTCTTGGGTTGTCATGTCATCAGCCACTACAATGTGTCTTTCTTCTCCCTCCTCCTGAGTGATCATGATCTTCTTAGTTTCTTCCTCATTGTCATAAGCTTCTCCTTTCTTCTTTTCCGTCTTTGGTTTCCTTCTGAGAAGTAATCTATTTTCCACTTCATAAGTCTTGAAATTTTCTGGTACATCAAACTGTTGATCTTTGTTCAATTCCTTTGACTTTTTCTCATTTCCCTGATTTTCTTCTATTTCTTTGTGTTTGTTTTTCTTGTACTTACCTGAGATTTTATCCTTAATAGCATCTTCAGCTTTTACTTCCTCCAAAAATTGTGTCTTTCCTTTTTCTAATATCACTTCTTTGTCCTCTTCTGTTCTGGATACCTTTATCATTTGTATTCCAATGTGAAAAATATCATATCCTTCTTCATTTTGAAACTCCACTCCTACATATTCATCATTGGCTAGATCCATGGTAGCCAAGATTTGATTCCACCCATAGGGCTCAAATTCGTCATCCTTGAATTGTTGAGGTACGTAATTCTCATCTTGTAACCCTCTTTCTTCCACACAATCCTCTCTTCTTAATCTTCTTTTCCTATTGGTCAGATTTCTTATCATATTGCACTTCCATACTGATGATTCAGCTTCATCCTGGTCCTCCATTTCTGATTCCTCACTCAACTCTTGATTCTGATGAATTTTATACCATTCTTGAGGGGATATGTCACAGTAGTGCCCATTTCTTAGATTTAATTTGGTTATTCTTCCTTTGCTCTGTAGGTATAAGCAATCATTACCCCAATCTTGTACAATTTGCATTTGTCTCATGAATGGTCTTCCTAGGATAATTTCATATGAAGTAGATTGTGGGAATTCAACTATAGCAAATGTATGTTCTATCTCTATCCCACATATGTCCACAATCACTTTTTCCCATATTCCTAGGGGTTTCTCTATATGTCCGTCTGCAAGTTGCAATCTCATTTTTGTGGGTAATAATTCATTTTTTCCCCATTTCTCTCAAGTTTGTTTAGTCATGATGGCCACTCCTGATCCACTATCCAAAATAGCTTTGGCCTGGTTTTTACCAAATTGTATTTTTAAAGTTGAGTTTCCCTCTTCTCCCTCACAATATCCTCCTATCTTATCAATGAGAATATATCACAACTCCTCCATTTCCTGTAGTTGTGGGTGAAGATTTTCTGGTGTTGTCTGCCATTTTTTCACTTGGCTCTGTAAGTGAGGATTTTGTTTCATTAAATCTTCCCATGTGGTGTGATACAGAATTGTGCATCTTTTGTTTACATTCACTTGGAGTGTTACTTGTGGGTTTTCTTCCTTGATACTATTTCCTCTTGTTTTTGCTGTCTCAGATTCCTCCACTGTTTTTTGAGAATTGTCTTCTTCCCCCATTTTGAGTTGTACTTCCCGAATGATTTGCCTACATTTCTGCATTCTTTCATGTTCTAAGTTTGGCATAGGATAAGCCATTGTATGATCAGCAGGGCTTGGTCCCTCTTGAATTCTTCCTTTGTAAGCTTTTATCATGGTGTCTAGACTTTGTGAATTTCCTATTTCCAATTGGGTTTGTGTCTTTGGAGGAGAAATATTGTTTGATTGTTCCCTATTTTCTTCTTCAATATTTTTTACTCATTTTTTACTTCCTCTCCCATTTCCCTTTTTGTCTATATTTCTTTACCTTTGAGATTGAACCTTCATTTTGTTCCTTAGTTATTCTTTGTTGTTTTATTTGTGACCTTGTTACAACATTTACATCCACTAAGTCTATGTCACTCAATTCTTCCTGTTCCATGATACTGACTGCTTTTAGTGGTATGTTATTAGGTGTGTTTTGCTGTTTTTGAGGATTTTTTGGGCAATCCCTTATCAAATGCTCCCTGCCACAATCCTTGCAATATGCTCCTTCTATTCTTAATGTAGGAGGTTGTGGACAGTCTATAATAAAATGATCTCCCCCACACCTATAACAAGTTATCTTTGGTCCTCCTTTGAATTGAGGTTTTTGATTGGACATGTAATTATTGGTTATATACATGAAAGTGGCAGTGTCCATCTCAATTCTTCCATTTCCCAAGTCTAAGGCTTGTAATTCTGGCTCTCTTGATTCATAACCTTCCCATTCTTCTTGATATCCCTCATTCCATTGATAATCTTCCTTGTATGGTGGCTTTGTTCTTGAGTTTCCCTCCTCTATAGGTGTGTATTTGATTGGCACCACATTTGTTGGTATAGGAGGTTGTTGCCCAAGCACTGGTCTTGGTTGCTCACTAAACACTGATTCTCTTTGGCTCCCATAGTCTCTCTCCTTTATGGGTTGTTTATTATAGAAGCATTCTTCCCTGGTATGGTTGGTCCATTTCCTCTTTAGTGTACAATATTTGAGTGTCTTTCTGTATTGCAATTGTGGAGGCTTTTGATATGGGCACTATTGTATCAGATGACTTTCTCCACAATTGTAGCATTTTTTATTTGTGTTTATCCTGGAGTTTATCAAATTGGTTTTAGTGCTTACCTCTAGGGCTTTAGCAATGGCCTGAGCCAACTCTTCTGCTGGAGGAATTTTATCTTCATAAGATCTGGGTTGATCAAATGCTAACAGATCTTGGCCTCTATTATCCTCCAAATCTATTGCTTCTTTTACACAAGCTCCTAGATCAGGGTATCTCCTGTAGTACACTAGGGTTCTTAATTGAGCACTTCTCAATCCTTCTATGAATAGGGATACTTGTCTAGCCATGGAAGGTACTTCCTCCTTAGGGCATCTGTCAATATATTGCTTAAATCTCCTGGCTGCCTCCCTAACATTTTCATCCTTTTGTTGTTTAAAACTGTGTATCAAAGTGGCTGTGCTATGTTTTATCCGGGTCTTTGAGAATTCTCCAATAAAGGCTTCTAGGAAGGATTCTATATCTAGGTACATTTCTTTTCTCAAAGGGATGAACCATGATAATGCTGGTCCTGTTAGGGTTAGACCAAATGCCTCAAATTGAACTTTGTAATCTTCCACCTCCTCAGCTCTAATTAATTTCCTAAACTCTGCAGCATGAGCATGGGGATCTGAATACCCTTCATATTGATTTTTCATACATTTGGCTACTTGATATGGTCTCAGCATTCTACCCTGAGGTTGCCAATGATGTCTTCTTCTGAGTGAAAATTCATTATAAGCTTCTGGTTCCTTATCAAAGGGATTTGGGGAAGCATGGGTCCTCCTCCCATGTTGTTGCTCAATATTAGTGTAGTTTTCATGTGGTCTAGGCAAATCTGGTTGTCCCATGTTATGTTCCCAAGGTCCTTTGTCAGCACATTGTCCTAAGTCATTTGAATTTTTTGGGTCTTGGGAGAAGATGTACACACACCCTTGCCTATCCTCATACCTACCATCTTTGAATTGAGCTACAGGTGTTATGTTTAGGGGAGCTTCTAAGTTTCTCAATCTAATGAGAAACTTATGCATTCCATCTTGATATACATAGGTGCCAAACCTATTTGTATACATGTATTTGATGATATTTATGTAATCCCCAGTTTCAATGGGCTCATTTGTTTCATTTAAATTTTCCATGTTGTTTTCTTGCCCTAAATTTCTTTCTTGGGCTTCCCCTACTACTGACTCTATCTCCTTCCTTCCTAGGTCTTGCTTGGTAAGTGGATTTAGTTTGTTCCTAGACCTAAGGATCATTCATTTAATTTTCACGATTTTGAACTCAAAAATCGTGTTTTTCACGATTTTGTGTTCAAACTAGTGATTTTTCACCAATTTCTGTTGAAAATCGTGTTTCCCACGATTTTCTACCTAGGATAGTGTTTTTCACGATTTTGAACTGAAAATCGTGTTTTTTCACGATTCTGTATTCAAAATCGTGTTTTTCACGATTTTCAACTTAAAATCGTGTTTTTCACGATTTTCTACCTAGGATTGTGTTTTTCACGACTTTGAACTGAAAACCGTGTTTTTTTCACGTTTCTGTGTTCAAAATCGTGTTTTTCACAATTTTCAACTTAAAATCGTGTTTTTCATGATTTTCTACCCAGGATTGTGTTTTTCATGATTTTGAACTGAAAATCGTGTTTTTTCACGATTCTGTGTTCAAAATCGTGTTTTTCATGATTTTCAACTTAAAATCGTGTTTTTCACAATTTTGAACTGAAAATCGTGTTTTTTCACGATTCTGTGTTCAAAATCGTGTTTTTCACGATTTTGAACTTAAAATCGTGTTTTTTACGATTTTCTACCTAGGATTGTGTTTTTCACGATTTTGTGCTTCAAAATCGTGTTTTTCACGATTCTGTGTTCAAAATCGTGTTTTTCACGATTCTGTGTTCAAAATCGTGTTTTTCACGATTTTGTGCTCAAAATCGTGTTTTCTACGACTCTGTGCTCAAAATCGTGTTTTTCACGACTTTGTGCTAAAAAATCGTGTTTTTCACGACTTTGTGCTCAAAAATCGTGTTTTTCACGACTTTGTGCTCAAAATCGTGTTTTTCACGACTTTGTGCTCAAAATCGTGTTTTTCACGATTTTGTTCCCAGACAATCGTGATTGCTCACAATTGTAAATAACACGATTTTCTGATGAAAATCGTGTTCTGGGAATCGCGATGTTGACTCTTTTGTGCTCAAAATCGCGATTTTGTGTTGACCTCAGAATCGCGATTTTGAACAATTTTTTGAATTTTTTCAAGTTTTGATTTTCAGATTTCTCTTTCTTCTACTAGAATCGCCTTATTGATTTTTTAACATGCAATGAAACAACTTAACCAAAAACTAATGTTTTCTCAGTAAAAAACTCAAAAGTCAGAAAATCGCGATTTCGTTATTTTGCTATTTTCCTACTTTTTATGTTATTTGATCACTTTAATGCAAAAATATGTACAAAAAATGATGCTAAAACTTTTTACCTTGCTCGCTAGGTTTAAAATTTCTCCAAAGATAACTGGTAGCAGAAAGTCGCGATTTTGCTCGATTCTGCTCACTCTCTCTCTCCCTCACTCTCACTCAAATGAATTTTTCTTTCAATTCCAGGTTTTTATAGTGTCCAGAAAATCACGATTTTGTGTGGTTTCCACAATTCTTCACTCTTCCACTTGTCCAATCTTGATGATATCTTTTGCAATTTTCTTTTCTCAAAGTACCCAAATATGCTAGAAATTCCAGAAATTTTCCTTTACAGAAAATCGCGATTTTGTGCAGAAAATCGTGTTTTTTCTGTAGATCTTATTTTGTGCAAATTTGAGTATTCTTTCTTGTTCTCTTTCAATACCCTTTACTCATTGCAATTCACCAAACTCCAGTACTTTTGCATCAAACTCACAACCTTACTCAGAAAATCACGATTTTGTGCAGAAAATCGTGTTTTTTCTAAACTTCTGATTTTATGCAAATTTGAGTATTCTTTTCTCTTGTTCCCCTTCAGTATCCTTTACCAACTCCAATTCCATAATCACCTGCAGTTTTACCTCATAGTCATAATCATTAATCAGAAAATCGCGATGTTGTGCAGAAAATCGTGTTTTTTCAAATCTGCTAATTTTTGAAATTTTTTTTTTGCTTTTCTCTTACTTGGTCTCTATTAATCTTATCCACAAAGCTCCAGTCCAACTTCCTAAGAAGAAAAGAAATTTGTTTGGTTGTTTTTGATGAATTTTATTAATTTTTTTAGTTTTTTGCCCTAAAATAAAGGTGAACACTTTACTTAGGGTTTCTTGTTTGGTGATCTAATGATCCTATGTTTCTTTATTGGTTATGATTTCTTATGGTTTAGCTATCACAACAGCTCATGAGAAAAATTTTCCAAAGAAAATGTGCTATGAAATGCAAGCAATTTTTGCAAAGATAAACTCAATCACATCTTTCTTTTCAAAGTGAAGATCAACTCAAGATTTATGCTCAGATTTGGTTAACAAATGAATCCTTTCTACTTGCATCTAGCTACTTTAACTGACTTTTCCTTAGTGTAACCATGTTATCTTCCCAAGATCCACAATGGTGCCTAGTACTTGGTCAAAAAGAACTCTAAAAATGCAAGAATAGACTTATGAATCTTTCCTACTTGCATCTAGCTACTTTAACTGACTTTTCCTTAGTGCAACCATGTTACCTTCCCAAGATCAACAATGGTGCCTAGTACTTGGTCAAAAAGAACTCTAAAAATGCAAGAATAGACACATGTTACCTCATCTTCAGCTTTCTTGGCTCAAATCTTCCACACACTTGCACTTTTACTTCCACAATGTAATGAGCAACTATCAATTTACAAAAATTTCAGCACTTCTAATTCTAAAAGATGATCTATTGCTTTCTTTTCCCAAAAGACAAACAAAAGACATCTACCTTTTCATGTTCACATTTCTTGATTAAAGAGTGTTACCTTTTCCTTGTGTGTGTTACCATCATCAATAGAAGATCCAGCAAGGTCCAACTTCAATGAAGCTTTTGAATTACTCCCCGGCAACGGCACCAAAAAATGTTTGTTATTGATCTTTGGAGTTGTCCTCTCCAATCATTTAGCATAAAGAATCATACATCTTTATTTTGTCAATCCTGGAAGTATTCTTGAGACCACAGCCCCTTCAAGATGATAGAATCCAAGAAATAAGAGAATAATGGCTGGATTTCTGAGAATAGTGAAGATGAAGAGGAATTTCTAGGGTTTGGATTATCTTGAGCAAATCTCCACCATTTTCTACAATCTTGGTGTCTATTGCATGCTATTTTATCAGCAAAACAAATTATGAAGTCAAAATAAAAAAATATCACCTGTATCATACAGACGAGACAATCGCGATTCTGTGCAAACAGACGATTTTCAGCTCCAGCACCATTTTTCATCATTTCATCACTCACACACAATAGTATTCAGCTCTCTTCATACACATTCAAAAGATTTACACAATAGAAACTCACAAATCTCCATGGAAACACAAGAACTAGACTCACAAATCAAAGAAACCACACAAAAGAGGAGAAACACGATTTTCAGCAGAAAACTCCTTCTCTATTCACTTAGATAGCATGTACACAAATGATTAACCAACCCCCTGATAATACAGGAAATTATCTTATATACATTTTCAAGTGTCCCTTTTCACACTTGAATTTTGGTCCTTTCCTCTATTATTCTAAAAATATGCTATCTAGGAGTTTCCAAAAATTATAGAAAAAATACATAAGATTCTATTCTACATAAGGAAGACTCTTCCTTATTTTTACAACAATTGCATAAATATTTTTACAAATTTCTACCATTTTACAATTATTTTCCTTCAAAAAAGGTTTCCAAAAATGCATCTTCCAACATTGCCCCTTGCAACTTCAACTTCAAGAACTGTTGACATGTGAAATTCATCTCAAATCAATTAAGCAAACACTTTTTAAATGAGGAAAAGCAAATAACCATCATATACTTATTCTCTTTAGACATGACTGATTCATGCAATTAGGGACATCCAAGCTTCTCTGATGGACCTAATTGCTTGAATTGGTCCTATCCAAAGAAGTTTCATATTTCAAAATACAAGAATCAATGACTTCAAAAAGCAAAGAAACACATATATTACCTTGCATATCAAAATACTTCAACAAAGAATGGCTTGTTTCTTGCAAAAGAGGCTAAGAAAAGGACTGCAATGAAAACGAGAATTAAGAGAGGCAAGGGAGAGCACAGAAATATGGCACAGATGAAGTGAGGAGCTTATATAGAGTCCCTAGGGTGTGTTGACCATTCATGCCACATGGCATTATCTTATTGGTCCATGTCTTTTGATTGTGGTGAATTCCAATGTATCTTGCCATGTGTCATTTTTTCATCGGTGCACATAATTTGACCGTTGTAAATTTTGAGGTGGGGTGGCCATGTGTGAAGCTCTCATTGATCCATACCATTTGACTATTGTCATTCTCGAGGCCTTGCCATGTGGCATGCTCTCATTGGGACATTTGGACTTTACTAGAATTTTTTGAGGTAGAGTAATTGGGGATCTTATGAAGAAGTGGGCAATCTTTTATAAGATGCCCTTTTTGATAGCAGTTGAAACACACATTCGGGTGGTTTTGGTAAATAATCTTCTATTCATGAAGGATACGGCCATCAAAGTCCTTAATCAGTAAACTAGTTTGAATAGGCCTATTAGTGTTAATTTCAACCATGACCTACGGATCGCACTTAGGGTTGATGCTACCCTTGTCTCTTTGTCCTAGGAACTTTCCAAGGAAGCCACTTAAACTATCAAGCCACGGGTAATAATCAAGAGGGAGGTCTGGATAGTCTACCCAAAAAAGCACTCTAGAAAGTTTAGGACCACGAGGATTAAAACCAACATGCCATTTGAACAGAGAAAGAGGAGTAAACTTAATTAACCATTGATCTTCAGTGACAACCTTAAGCACACTTTACGAATCTTAAAAAAAAAATAAGAATAAGTAATTTGGCAAATACTCGACATGCCTAACGAAAAACCTTTTGTTCTCCCAATGCATTTTTATCCAATGTCTCAAAGTTTATTGTGATGGTCTAGGTCCGTGGCATAGATCTATAACCACTACCACTGTATCATTAAGTTGAGATTGCTAGACGTCTAAACTATTCCTGTCAATGATAAGCGTGGCATCCGGAGAGTCTTCCATATCAAAGTCAACATTGATATGGTGAGGATGGTATACAAAATCTAACTTCTCTTTCCCGTTACTTTCAGGGTTAGAAGCAAGGTTTATATTGTTACTCTTTGAGAATGAGTATTCGCATAGAGAATTGGAAGCAATTGATTGAGTAATCAACTTTAAACCCATGTATGCTGATGGATTATTATTCTAACCAAAGTGGGGTGAACATTAGAGAGAAGAAGTCTGAACGCATACAATGGATCTGCGTTATTCCCCCAATTTATCCTTTATATACAAGTGACTGAATCTTAGGGAGCATGAATGCAGCCTCGTAAATTGCGCACTCGTTCATTTGATATTTTGAAGGTCCTCCATAAAACCACATCACCTCGGTAGATTGCATGGTTCTATTGTGCCAATTGACTTGATGATAATATCTTGCTCACAATTGACTCCATGACTCCCACATAAACCCTCAATCCATATTATCATATGCCAAAACACCATATATCAGATTGCTAGTGTGATCGTCTTGTTTGGTGGTTCATATGTGCAATGCATAGGAAGGTCGACCTTCAACTGCTTAATCCAATTTCAAAACCTCCTTGAATCTTATTATTGGTGGACTCATCGCAAACTTTGAACCCAAAATTCAATCATCCACCCTAATAACCCATCGATGGTGTCCATATGACCTCGATCCAAATATATCAATTTCTTGATATATATATATATATATATATATATATATATATATATATATATATATATATATATATATGTGTGTGTGTGTGTGTGTGTATATATGTGTGTGTGTGTGGAGAAAGCACATATGAGTAGAGCTAGAGAGTAGTGTGAGGGCATTTAATGGATTAAAGGCGTTTCGTTTTGATCTTTAATGCCGCAAACTTTTCTTATTAATAGGAATTCTTTACAAAATTTGTTTGTCGACCTCTTCATTAGCGCTTAAAGAAGCTACCTGCGTGATTCGAGAAGATGGTGATCACTTTGAAGATAAAATCCATGATCGCCTAGAAGAGCAATTGTGATGATCTCATAATTTATGTTTTGGTTGCATGTGAGGAGCTTGTTCTTTTATTCATTATACAAGTCATTGAATACTTTAAATATTTGATTGGTTGGCAGCATATCAACCACAGATGCATTGCGGTCTCTTGGGGCTGGTTCTCATCCCTTTTCAATCACTTTAGTTTTAGCCCCAAATCATGACTTTAAATGTATATATATTTGGTAGTCTCTTGATTCTTTGTCATTGGATATCATGCTCTATAGTGATGTTAATATGGTGCAATACCTTTTGAACAGGTGGGAGCAGAGGGGCCACACTACAAATGGGTTGGAAATAAACTATTGGGACCTACTGAAGCTCCATCATTACTTGATTGAGGTCAAAGAAAGCATCCTTCATTCTGTGTATTTTGTGGTTTGATCCTCATTACCTTGGTTCTCTATAGAAGTTCCCCCATGATCTTTCTCTTCACTAATGTAGAGCTTTCAAGCAATCTTCTTTGTCATGGCCATGATCTATTGACAAAAATATGGCACAAATGAAGCGAGGAGCTTATATAGGGTCCCTAGGGTGTGTTGACCATTGATGCCACATGGCATTATCTTACTAGTCCATGTGATTCCATCATTGTGAATTCCAATGTACTTTGCCATGTGTTATCTTTTCATGGGTGCACATAATTTGATCGTTGTAAATTTTTAGGTGGGGTGGCCATGTGTGAAGCTCTCATTGATCCATGCCATTTGACTCTTGACATTCTCGAGGCCTTGCCATGTGGCATGCTCTCATTGGGACATGTGGATTCTCCAACATCTCTTTTCCCTTATAAATACCATGTCCCTTGGCTTTTGCTCATTTTCTACCTTAAACAAATTTGTGCATCCATACTCAAGCACTCCTACCTTGAATTCTATATATGACCAATTCAAACGATAGTGTGTGTTTGACCATCTTTGACTGCCCTTATTCTCTTGGATCAATCATCCTGGACATCTACAATAAGAGCCCTTTAGGATTCTGAAATGGAAGAGAAGAATGCCTCTCCATGTGAGAAACTATTGGATGTCATGGTACAAGAGGGCTCGAGAGTTATCGGTTTCCAAATGCAATGAAGATGTTCAATCCCTCCTGTGATTTTGAAGCACTTGTAGATATAGGTAAGTCATTTCTTGTGGATAAGTGGAATAGTTTTAACTTTTTTAAGCATAGT
This sequence comes from Ceratopteris richardii, assembly GCA_020310875.1. Classification (NCBI taxonomy): domain Eukaryota; kingdom Viridiplantae; phylum Streptophyta; class Polypodiopsida; order Polypodiales; family Pteridaceae; genus Ceratopteris; species Ceratopteris richardii. Next base: position 32,951,057 of record CM035429.1, on the reverse strand, counting down.
TAATGGATAGGAAGTTATTGTCTCTGGCAAGAAATAATATTCACCCAAGAACTATCCATATATTGTTGAACAAATTTTAAGTAAAATGTAAAATTTTTTTTCTTACCTCATAAGGCATGTTATCATGAATATGGTTATAATCACCAAATATAGATGTAATTTTCTTGTTCAAATAGAGCAGATTCTTTCCTAGATGAAGAGTTCTCGGCAATACAAAGCTTTTCACTTTATTAAATTGAAAAAATTCACACCAAACTTTTGAAATTACTCTATAACCCTTTCTAGTCACTCCAAAATCATCATAAACCTCTTAGATTTGAGATGGTTCTAATAACAAATTCATTCCTTTAATGAGTTTTTAGAAAATGGAATTTTTTAGGCATGCATTCTCATTCAGTTTCAACTGTTCTAAAACATCATGTTGATTCATGAAAGTACTTGGAGAAGCTTGTAGGAGGTAGATAAGTGAGTTTCAAAGCGATGAAGTTTGGTCGAGCCAACCGACACAAGACCAACCCTTGAGCTTATGGAGACTCAAATAGACGTTACTGGCATGCAATAAGTGCAAAGAAATGCACTATGTACTTTGGAGCATCAAGGAGAAGGATTCGATACAAAACAAATAGGTTTGTGGGTCGACTAGCTCAAAAAACTTACTATCTATGGAAGAGACAATGAACTTCAATTGCCCATAGCAACCATAGTAATTACAATTAGAAAAAATACTTTTATGGGAGTGATACACATAGGCTTGAGTGTATGTAATGCACAAAAGCATAAGGAATAAGGAAAATATGCTATAGGAATGAATCAGACACTCTATGGTGGTACCTCCTATTTTTCAGGAATACCTAGAGACTGACCCCGAGACAGAAAAACTGAGATTTCTCCCAATCTACGAAACCAAATGATATGAAACTTTATAGGCATAAACTAGTTACTAATAAATTTCCAATGATCTATATTTTATCAAATTTAAACCTCTGGAGAGAAAGCATCAACCTCTGCAAGATTACTGTTGGCGAAAAAGATGATGCAAAAAATTGAAGGAGCAAGACAATGATGGTAACAAGTGTATGTATATTGCTTCCATGTATTGTACAAGTGATTTCAAGTCTTTATATAGACTCTAGAAGTGCTTCACAAGCTCTACAAGTGGATTTTGAATTCAAATTAAGGTGGGAATGGTTGTTGGAGGGAATCAATTCACCTTCCTACAATCTAGGAAAAGTGAAGATCTAGTTTGATCTACTTTTAGGTGATTGATTGCTTCATTAAATGCAACTCAACCACCACAAATTCATGGGATTTGGGCTCTATCTTTCTATTTTTACATGTGTAAATCTCAAGGCTTTTACAATGGTAAAAGATCCATAAAAAATCTTTTTTAAAAAATACAATAAGTGAGCATAACAAAAAGAACTCTCCAACACATATTCTTTCGAGATGATAGCCTTTGATGTGATCAAATCCACATCAAGCATAGTGTCAGCTTGATGTTCCAACAACTCCCCCTCAAGCTAAAGTATGCTTGAGTCTTCATTCTGTGATAGGTTGAATACCTGTCATAGCTTTGAATCTACAAAGCTTTATTCCATCAAGTGCCTTCGTCATCATATATGCTACTTGGTTTTAAGTTGGAACAAAAGAAATATTAATCTCCTTTGCCATGAGCTTCTCTCTGATGAAGTGGTAATGAACCTCTATGTCTTTGGTTCTTGCATGGAAAATAGGGTTTGCCGCTAGATGCATGGAACTTACATTATCTCTGAATATGTGAGGTTTGGAACTTACAAGTCCCAAATCTGTATACAATGCTTTTAACCATATTGCTTCTTGAGTTGCTATGGTCAAACCTCTCTAGTCTGCTTTAGTTGAGGATAAAGCAATTATAGGTTGCTTCTTGGAACTCCATGACACTAGCTTCGAACCTACAAATGCTAAGTAACCAGAAGTATTTCTTGTATCATCCTTAGCTCCTACCCAATCTGCATCTGAATAGATTCTGATATCCAAATCTGAAGAGTAAGGATAGAATATACCTTTGTTGATTGTACCTTTGAGATACTTAAGTACTCTCTTAGCCACATCCATGTGTTGTCTTCTTGGCAAGTGCATGAACTGACTAAGCACTCCCACCCTATATGAGATGTATGCCCTCATATGAGTAGCATATATCAAGCTACCTACCAAGCTTTGATACTCTTTAATGTCTTCAATTTTCTCACCTTCATAAACACTAAGTTTATGATTCATAAACCCTTGATCTTGAAGATATGTAACCAACCTGTAATTCCAAGCTCTAGGAACTTGCTTCATACAATGCTTTCTTAAGTTTGCAAACATAAGATAGATGATTAGGGTTTTCAAAGCCTGGTGGTTGTGACACGTATACCTTTTCACTTATCCAACCATCTAAGAATGCATTTTTCACATCAAGTTGGAGGATTTACCAATTCCTTGCAGCAGCTACACTTATCAATGTCTTGATTGTAGTCATCTTTGCAACTAGTGAGAATGTTTCCACATAGTCTATACCATGAGTAATTATGCCTTGTACCTACAAACTGATCCATCTGAATTTCTTTTAACTTTATACACCCATATGCAACCAATTACCTTTTGATTTGAAAACATTGGAACCAAACCCCAAGTGTCCATCTCCTTCAATGCATCTATTTCTTCTTTCATGGCCTTTTCCCAATTAGGGTTTTCCTTTGCCTCTTCATAGGTTGATGGTTCTTCTGAAATTGAATCTTTTGCCAAGTAGATTGAATGCTTTGTAACAAATGTGGAATCATATCCATACCTTTCTGGTTGTTTCTTCTCTCTTGCCGATCTTCTAGGTGCTTGTTTGGAGCATTCTCACACCTCTTGCATCTATGCTTTGCCTCTTGACTTCCATACTTTGTAAACCTTTTCTCTTTCATCTTGGTCATCGTCTCTATCACTTCTTGGATCCTAGACTTGTGTATCATGCTTGCTTCTTAACTGATGAGAATTAGAATCAAGATCAGATGGTAGAGTTACCTTTTGTTTGTCTTCATCATACCAAGACCTATGTTCTTCAAACACATCTCTACTTGTAGTGAATTGCTGGTTGAAGGATTATAGAACCTGTAACTCATCTGAGTTGAATCATATCCAGTAAACACTACCTTTGTTTCCCTTTCATGTAGCTTACCTCTTATTTGTGATGGTACATGAACATAAGCTAAACAACCAAACACCTTGCAATGTCCAACACTTTCTTCCATGACATGCTTCATAAGGAGTCATACCTTGAAGTGATTTGGATGGTAGTCTATTGATAAGGTACACAACAGTTGAAATAGATTCTACCCATAGATAATGTGGCAACTTCTTCTCTTTAAGCATTGTTTGGGCTGATCCAACCAATGTCTTATTTCTCCTCTCTGCAATTCCATTTAGTTGAAGAGAGTACCTGGTAGTCATTCCCTTTCGATACCTTTGTCTTGCAAGAACTCATGAAACTCTTCGGAGAAGTATTCTCCCCCTCCATCAGATCTGAGCTTCTTGAGTGATCTACCTGTATGATTCTCCACATGTGTGAGATACTTTTTGAAGCAATCAAACACTTCATTCTTACTCTTGATAAAGTATAGAACAATCCATCTACTATGGTCATCAATAAATGAGACATAATACCTTGATCCTACCAATGAAGGTTCTTGACTTGGTCCCCATACATCTGTATGTACTAAGTCCAATAAGTTGTTGTGGATGTAGCCTTTGTGGTTGAATGGTTGTTTTTGTGCCTTCCCAATCTGACATGCATCACACCTATTGATCATGTGTTTCTTTGATATGTTCGACAATCCTAGAACACTTTGATCCCTGCATATATCCTTCAAGGTTCTTTCATTCACATGAGCAAGTCTCGTATGCCACACTTCAAGCTCACTTAGGGTTTGAGACCCAAAGTTGAATAGAGCTATGTTCCTGGTTTCTCCTACTTCAAAAGTAATAATCTTACCATGCTTCTCACCTCTAGCTATCTTCTTGAAGCTTTGACATGGATCTTCCACAAAAGATCCATGCTGGGTGAACCTAACTTGAAACTTCTTATGTAGGAATTTGACATGAAAGATCTTGGTGTGCTATGCTATTTCTTGGGCATTGAGTTTATACATACAGAAACAGGTATATGGATGTCGCAAAGGCAATACGCCTTGAATATGCTGCAAATGTATGGTATGGCTAATTGTAAGCCAATTTCTATGCCATTAGATCAGAATTTGAAGTTGGATACTACATCAGGTGAAGCATTGGAAAATGCTACTATGTACAGGAAAAGTGTGGGAAGTCTTATATATCTCACGACTACAAGTCCTGATCTAAGTTATACTATTGGACTTGAAAGTCAGTTTATGCAGGTTCCCAGGAAGCCACATTTGGATGCTTTGAGGTGCACTCTACGTTATGTGAGTGCTACTTTGTATTATGCATTGTTTTATGAGGCTGGTGTAGATTTGTAGGCTTATGGATACACCGATGCAGATTGGGCTAGTAGCATTCCAGATAGAAGATATACTAGTGGTTTTCTATTCTCACTTGGGCGTGCAGCTATTACAAGGAGCAAAAAGAAGCAACCCATTGTTGCTTTGTCGAGTACAAAGGCTGAGTATAGAGGTGCTGCAATAGCAGCATGTGAGGCATCATGGCTAGAAATGCTACTTGCAGATTTAGGTGTGGAACGGGAAAAGCCTATCACTATTTATTGCAATAATCTTAGCAGCATACAGTTAGCACGGAATCCTGTTTTCCATGCTAGAACAAAGCATATCGAGGTACATTATCACTTCATCAGAGAGAAGGTATTAGCAAGTGATATTGATCTTGGTGAGAACAAATGAGCAGGTTGCTGATATTTTCACCAAAGTACTTGGAGCTAAGAAGTTGAAGAAGTTTTGGGAGATGCTTGGATTACAGGCTATGTCATTGAGCTTGAGGGGGAGTGTTGAGATATCAAGCTCAACACGTGATGATCCAAGATGACACGTATGAGTTTTTCGTTTCTCTGACATGTATAGTTGTCATGCCGATATATGTCAGGGATACTTCATTGAGCTTTATTAGATTTATCTACTGAGGGTGATGGCACATTTGTTCTTTGCCAGCTCACTCATTCGCAGACATTAGTTTTTTCCTTATGTACAGATCTCTGTATATTGCACTTGTTGTATTGTTGTTTTTAGGTTGTTCTTGTACATTCCTTTTTTATGTAATAGAAGAAGAAGAAGATCATTCTTCCTTGCCTCAATCTGTGTGTGCTTGTCTAAAGCATACAGGTTGTGGGATCCTTAGGCAAGGAAAATTTTGGTCAGCTGAGATGTGGTGTTTGATGAACGATCACACTTAGTAGAAGATAAAGGTAAATCTACTATCTCATCAAACAAAGAAATATCTCACCTTGTGCAAACAAAAGACAGGTTAAAGTTGACAAGGAGGAAACATTTGATGGTGAAATTTCCTCATTAAAGATACCAGAATCATCCTCAGATGGATTACATAGATCAAAGAGAATAGAGGAGCAAAGAAGAGCCTCAATACACATTGTTAACATGGCTCTAAGGGTAGATATCATGGGATCGATAAAGGAAGCTACCACCATTGAAGAATCCCTTGATGATCTAGGTTAGAGATTGATGATGCAGTGTGAGTATGATAGTATACTAAAAAATGATACATGGGATCTAGTGGACTTGCCACCAAAGAAGAAGGTAATAAGTACTAAATGGGTTTGGAAAGCTAAGTATAAAGCAGATGGCAGATTTGAAAAGTATAAGGCAACATTTGTTGCATAGGGGTTCACAAATTGAAGGTTTTGATGTTCAAGAAACCTTTGCACCAACAACACACATGAAAACTATTCAGATGGTACTTGCAGTAGCTACACAAAAAGCATGGCCTATTTTTTAGATGGATCTAAAATCTGCATTTTTGAATGTCCACCTCAAGGAGGAGGTATATGTATCTCAATCACCAAGTTTTGAGGTGCCCAATTCAGAAAATAAAGTTTGCAAGTTGAAAATATTTTTTCCAAAATATGGGTTTGGAAAGAAGTACTTATGATGCTAACTTGTATGTAATGAAATGGGATAGCAAGCTAGTTGTTGTCATTCTATATGTAGATGATCTGATTATTATAAGAAATCATCAAGAACTCATCAATGAAACTCAGATCAGCTTGGGAATTGAGTTTGAAATGACAAGCTTAGGTCTAATCCATCTTTTTTCTGGGAATTGAAGTATGGCAAAGAAAGGATGGCATTTTCATGTCACAACAAAAATATGCCAAAGAAATTCTTAAGGCATTTGGAATGATCGGCTGCAAACCAACAAGCACACCTACGGAGGTAAATCATAAGCTATCTGTGAATGATAACATGCCTAATGTAGATGCTAAGAAGTATAGGGAGCTCATTGGAAGTCTTATTTTTCTGCGCAACACTAGACCAAACATCTACTATGCTATTGGAGTGTTGAGCAGGTTTTCCAACAAACCTAAAGAGAGTTATTGTGATGCTGGAATGCAAATTCTAAGGTACATTGCAGGAACCTTGCATTTTTGTATTCTTTATACTAGAGGTGATACACTTCAAGGATATTGTGATTAAATTGGGCTAGAGATTGTGGTTCTAGAAAATTATTTTTTTGATATTGTTTCTCACTTGTTCAAGAATATTTTCTTGGGTAAATCAAAAGCAACCAACTCTCACACTCTCCTCCACTGAACCAAAGTACAAAGAAGCTTATTTTGCTTCTTGTGAGGTAGTTTGGCTAAGGAGAATTCTTCTAGATCTAGGCTTTCCATCAAATATAGCAACTGTGCTTAAGATAATTAAAGTTGTATGGCCATTGCAAAGAACTTAGTATTTCATGTTCACACCAAGCATATAGAAGTAAAATACCATTATGTTTGTGAGCTTATTGAAGATGAAATTGTGGAGCTAGAATATTGCCCAACAGAGGTGAATTGTGCTGACATATTAACTAAAGCACTTGGAAGAGAGGAGCTCAACAGGCATCTTCAACAGATGGGCATAGGAGGCATAGCCCCGGTATGAGCTTGATGGTAGTGATGCCCTTGAACTAGTAGATTGATCTGTCCTTCCATGAACTGGTGAGTTTCCTCCATGTTATCTTGCAATTCCCCTTCCGTAATAGGAGTGGATTCTTCTATTTTGGTTCTAGGGAGTACATGTGTCCTCTTTGATGGTGGAGTTGCTTCTTCCACTTTTAGTGCCTTCCTCACTCTTTTTACTCCTCACATAACCGGTTGTGAGCTTGTTCTTGCTTCTTTGGTTATCTTCACTCTTTTCTTCTTTTTTGGGACTGTTGTTGGTTTCACATACTTAGCCGTTTCCATCAATGATGGCATTTCCTTGAGGTATTCTCGAATGCCTAATGCGTGGTATATTAATACTATTAGAGCCACACTTCCATTCAAAAACTTCTTATGACCCCATTGCTTCTTGCCTCAAATAATCGTTCTCGAATGTAGGGCATCAAGTTTATTTGGTTGCCTATTTGCTTGGTGGCATGAGATAATAATTGATCTATTATCTTCTGTGGCGCTGTATATCTATGCATATTAGGAAAACAAAAGTCTTGATGCACCAATCTGACTACTTCTTCAATATGAACATGATTGATATCCAAGAAAGTTCTTGTCTTCATGCCATGAATTTCTTCCTTGAGATCGGTTGTCACATCCTTGGCCTATCTGAATGCTTCTTTAATGAGCTCATGTGTGAATTGTATTGTTACCCATTCTCCTTCTGCATCAAGAACTTTGGCTTCTGGCACTAATGGTTTGTCCAAGGCCAGATGCAGAGTTTTCATTACCTGAGTGCATCATTGAAAATCGGGCATATAGATTGGTAACTCGAAATACTTGTGAATCCCATCCTTCGTCAAAACATCTAGGATGGATGGAATCTCATGCAGGATGTTGATGTCTTGGGACATCACTAGAAATTAATGGTCTGTGTCCATGATTTTGTTCGTCACTAAGAATAGATGTTCTCGAATTGGTTGGTCTTCTCAAAACCAATGACCTTTGGCTTTTTTCACACTCTTCATTGGAAATTCAAGCCCTTCTTCCTGAATTGTTGCTTTAGCGTCTTTGGAAGCCATATGCACTTGTAATGTAGTAGAGAATCGGTTGAAGAAAGAGACCAATTCCACATTTTTATGTGTAGTTCATTAATAGGTCGTTTTCCATCGCTCCATACCTCCTTGTGTGAGTAGAGACAAGTAAGGTACCTTATCATACTTTTTCTTAATTTTTGAAGTCGAAAAAAAAACAAGAGATTAGTTTATAGCCAAAGCATTTATTTATTTACAAATGAATGATCATTCCTATGATAGTAGAAGCTAAATTCTATTCGGTTTATGGAAATGTGCACCACTACTTTTATTGGAAGGGATATGTGCCGAATGCATGGATTTGTAATGTGGCCCTATCATGCATACTCTGCATGCAATTGATTCTTTATGAGTGGAAGAAGAGTCTCCTTGATCCGCTTGGTCGATTCCTTATCACTTCTTGGGTCTCCAAATTAACCTTGTATTGTGTGCTTGTGGCATTTGCTTGAGCTGCATTCCCCTTCCTTTATTCTTGAATGTAGTTTTTGATATATTCCTGTTTTTTTGGATTGGATTTTCTGTGTTGTGGTCTTTTGGGGTTTTCTTCGATCTTTTACAGTTTCCTTTGCTTTATTCTATTGGTATGATACTTCCTTGAGTTTCTTTATCTCTATCTTTGCTCTTGTTTGGACTACTTTCGAAATCCATATGCATTACTGTGATTTTTGAGCTTCCACCAATGATTTTGGAAGCCATATGCAAAGAATTCTTGGTCTATCCCATTGTGATTTCGAATAGTGGTTGTTTTGCTACATTTCTACGAGATGGTCGATCTGTTCCTATGTTGTACTAGCATGCTAAGGTAGTTTATCCTTGCGTACCCATTGTACTCGCGTATTCGTTTGTGGTGGTAGTCTGGCAGTTGATATCCATGTCGGTTTTTTCCTTATAGTGTTGTTGGGTTGAGAAATGTCCTTACTTTTTCTCTCAAGCTCATGTCCTATAGGAGAATTGGTTATAGAATCATGCAATGCCTCACCAATCGCAGAAAAGTCTCACTTAGGATACTCATGAGATACATCCCTACCTCAACATTCTTCCCTAACCTCCTTTGGGTTTGCTTCCTTAGGTAAAATTGTGGTAGTGGTTTGGGATGATCTAGTTTCCAATAGTCAAAGGACTTCTTTATGCCCTACTTTGGGCGATATGTATCCCTGTGTAAGGTGTATGCTGACCTCATTCTCAAAAATCTAGTCTTGTCCTAGAATAAGGTCTTCAATAAGGTCTTCCTCTTTGCATACCAAGAATCTTTGCTCCATAGTGGAATTTCCTAGATGAAGGGACATTAGGACTTCTCCAATGCACTCAATGATTTGTCCTCTGATTCCAATCATATATGCTTTAGTGGGACTCATGGTTGTTTTGAGGTGAGTGGTTAACGGAACTCGCATGCAACTGAAAGACCATGAAGGGAATGTGCGTTTCCCTAAATAAAAAAGGCGCTAAATACCGTTAATGTAAACTAAGCACTAAAGAAAACGTTTACAACTCAGTCAACTAACTGAGTGCCGCTCTTATGTCAATCAATGCATCCACTAATTGATACTCCATTGTTCGGACTCTTAGGTTTAACTATGGTCGAGAAATACTATTACTTGCATTATCGACTTGGTAGTTTGCCATGAGTATGGGTTCCTCTCCCTGTACATATCGTTTGTCTCTTTGTCTCATCCACTCTTTTCGTTTCTTGATTTGCTCCAGAATTTCCATTCAAGCTTCTTCTCTAATCCTTTCTTCTTCCTTATTTTGATTTTGTGCTCCTACAAGTTGTGCTAACATTTTGTTTGTTAATGGTTCCATATACCTTTTAACTCTACATCCACTAATGTAGTTGGACAGTAAATCCCCATCTAGTGTGGCGAAGTTTACTGCTCCACTGATTGATATTCGATTTATCAATAATGGTCCATATCCTCGTTGTTGTAGTCTTTTGGCATGTTGTTTCAATGTGTACACTTATACCAAATTGCCTTCCTTTAAGCCCTTATCTTTAATATGTGCATCATAATATGCTTTTTATCTCCTTTTAGCCGCATAAATTCGTGCCACAGCTTGTAATCTTGTTTAATGCAATTTTTCAATTTGGTCCAATTGTTGGGATAGTTCATGGCCTGTCCATTCATTGTGTTGTGCTATACATATGATAGGGACTAGAAAATCAATTTGGAAGAATTGCATTCTGCCCATATACCAAATTAAAAGGAGTAGTTCCAATGGCCATCTTGTAAGCCACTCCAAAGGCCCAAATTGCATGATGGAATTGTTTGTCCCAAACTGACCTCCCATTGTTGACTATTTCGGTCAGCATTGTGCACAATACTTTGTTGGAAATTTCAGCCTGACCATTGGCTTGGGAATGGTTGGGGGCTCACTTTTTATGTATAACAAGAAATTCATTCATCAGTGATTCTATAACTTCATCGATGAAGTGTGTTCCCCTATCACTCACTATCTCTACTGGCAATCCAAAGCGAGTAAAGATATTTTGAAGAGGAATTTAGCTATGGTTTGTGCATCATTTTTCCTCGTTGCTTTTGCCTCTACCCATTTAGTTAGATAGTCAGTGGCCACTATTATGTATTTGGCATGTGATCCTTTGGTTGGAGGATTTATAGGTCCTATTAAGTCAATGCCCCATTTGGAAAAGGCTCGTGCATAGATCATAGGTCTTAGAGGCATGTAGTCTCTTCTTATAGGATACTTGGTTCTTTCACACACCTCACAACTTCGTACGTATATGTTGGCATCCATGTGTAGAGTTAGCCACCACAAGCTTGAAAAGAGAATCATTTTTATAGTTTTGTCCGCTGAAAAATGTCCTCCTACTGATCTTGCATGTGCCATCTCTAATATGGATAAATATTCTCTTTAATGTACATATAACCGTAGCTGATTGTCTTTTGTACTTTTGAATAATTGTTTTCCAATTATACTGTAGTCCTTACTCATTTCCTCTAAAGTCCGCTTCCTTGCCAAACTAGCTCCTTCCTCATGTGCTCATGTTTTCAAGAACTTCACCAATGCCTTACTCCAAGCTAGTGCTATTGTAGAGAATTGTAAAGATGCATGGTCCTCTAGGGTATTCTCGTGGCATTCTTGGCAATTGTGAATGTGTTCATGTATGTCTTTTGGCATGTTTGGCTAGTATACTCCCACTCTTTTCAATTCTCTTATCGTTCCATTAACTCCCTTAAGAATTTATCATTGATTCACATGAGCTTGCTCCATTAAGTTCTTCTGTTGTTCCTCTTCTACACATCTCAATAAAATGCCATTTGGTTCTTTGTAGTATAAACTACCTACTACAATATGTAAACTACGTGACTGTAGGAATTCCTTCTTGTTATCTTGGTTGATCTTATGAAGTGGTCCATGTGTGAGGATGGGTATCAATTTTTCTGCCCATTTTGGACAAACTTTTAAATTGAATAAGTATGTGTCAGGTAGATCATCACCCACTCTTGAGGGTGATTCTCCATGTTTCATTCGTGATAAATGATCCGCTTGTACATGAATATTTCCCTTTTTTACTATTACTTCAAAATCGAATTCCATCAACAATAAGAACCATCTCACTAGCCTTCTTGTATTGTAGGGCTTATTGACCGGATACAATAATGCCTGATGGTCGATAAAGAACTTGAATTTATTGGCTAGGAGGTAATGTCAAAATTTCTTGATTGCATACACCATTCCTAGGCCTTCTCTTTCCGTAATGGTATAATTTCTCTCTGCATGGTTTAATTGTCTACTAGCGTATGCAATAGGATGATCTAATTTTCCTTCGTTCATAGGTTGAGCTAGTATGCATCTATTGCAAAATTTGATGCGTCCACATGGATATGGAGTGGTTTGTTCTAGTTGGGTACTTTCAAGATAGGTGTTGAACTTAGTCATCATTTCAATTCATTAAATGCCTTTTCACATTCCTCCATCCAATTGAACTGAGTCAACAACCCATATAAAGGTTTCATAATTATAGCGTACATGTGGATAAACCTACAACAGTATCCACAATGACCCATAGAGGCTTGTACTTCTTTCGCATTTTTAGGTCTGAGTAAGTCTAAGATCACATTAATCTTATCTTCATCTCTGGAGATTCCATTCCTTGATACAATATGTCCCAAAATCTTTCCTTGTCTTACCATAAAGATGCATTTTTTTGGATTCAAGCATACTCGATACTGTTAGCATTTTTTGAAGATCCTCCGTAGCTCAAGAATGTGTCCAATTCTTTGACTATAGTAGGTGCACAAATCATCTACATATACTTCCATGCTTTTTGACACATCAATCTTTGGAAAGTTGTGGGGCATTAGTGAGCCCGAATGGCATCACTAGAGAGGCATATACTCCCATTCAGTTGCGAAAGCTGTCTTATGTTGGTCCTCTAGAGCAACACCTACTTGGTTATAACGAGAGAATCCATCCAGGAGCTGTAGAATTCCTTTCTTGCAACTCTTTCGAATAGGTGGTTGGTGATAGGTAAAGGATAGCCATCACATATCATAGCTGCATTCACTTTTTTCAAATTGATACAGACTCTAACTTTACCATTCTTCTTGGGTACTACAACCAAAGGTGATACCCACTCTATATGCTCTATCTCATAAATGATCCTTCCGCTAAGAGCTTGTCAATTTCTTCTTTAACCTTAGCCAAATAGACATCATTATACATGCACGATTGTTGTTTTGAGGGTTTTGCCTAAGGTTTCTTTGGAATTCTATGGGAGAAAATGGATGGGTCTACTCGCTTGAGGTATTTATTGGTCCATGCAAATACATCCCTATATTCCCTAATTACTTCTACCCATTCTTATTCTTCTTCAAGAGATACGTCTTTTCCAATGTATGTACATCTCTCTTCTTCTTCTTCCATGGTTACTAGCACTTTCTTGGTTTATTCCTTATTATCCTAAGCCTCTCCTTCTTTGGCTTCTCTCTTGGGCATTTGAATAGCTATCTTTTGTTCTTCTATTTCATATCTTTTGAAATGTTTCGGAACTTCAAAGAGATCGAGTGGTCGCTCTACTTTATCTAGCATTTCCTCGTTCTCCTGTCTCATTGGAACCACTTCGACCATGAACACTTTCAATGTCTCTTTTTCATTTTTTGCCTTAATCTCTTCTAAATATCATTCCTCTGAATCGAATTTTCGCTCCATCTCTATGCTTTCATAATCCTCCTTCCATTCCTTTTCTAGTAGTTCTCCCGCTTCCATTTCTTGAAGGATCACCATGTAAAGATTTACATCATACCCTTCTTCATCCACACACTCATTCATGGTTAGTAGTTCGTCATTTACACACACATCTAAGGTGGCTAGTATTTCCATCCATCTGTGTGGTTTGAATGCTTCATCCGAGAAGATTTGAGGCATGTACACTGGATCATCTATGGGTCTATAATTTTGATGCCCTATTGGCCATAACTAGTTTTTTTTTTCTTATTTTGCTTCTTTGCACATCCATAGCTGAACATCTTCATTCATCCATGATTGATCACTATATCCCATGCTATGAATGGACATATCATCTTCTTCTTGGTGGATTGCGTTCCATTGTAATGGGGGCACATCCCTATATGAAAAAGTGTGCAGATTTATCTTCATAGTTGTCACTTGTGTTGTAAATGCAATGCATCTCTTCCCTAATCTTGTACTACTTTGAGTTGTCTCATGAATGGTCATCCCAAAATCATTTGATAATTATTGGCTTTTCCAAATTGACATATAGCTAGAGTGTGTTTGAACTCTACTCTGTAAGTGGTTAGCTTAATTTTCTCTAGTATTCCTAATGGTCTCCCCACCTGACCATTTGCTATTTGAAGTTTCATGTGCGTGGGTCGTAGGGCTAGCTTTCCCCATTTCTCCCAAATCTCTTTGGTGGCTATGCCTGCACCAGCTCCAGTGTCCAAGATGGCTTTAGTCATATATCCATTAAAAGTGATGGGTAGGCATATATTTCCTTCATCTCCCTCACTAAATTCTCCAAATTTATCGTTTCAGATTTGAATGGTTGATGGAGTTTTAGCTTCTTTCTTCTCATTCATGGGTTCTCTCATTTCTATTCTCAATTTTCCAGCTAATTGCTTCCACAATTGTGGCTTAGCTTGTACTAATTCTTCTATCATCAATAAGCATTGTACTTTAGTCTTCTTGACCTCAGATAAGTTGTGTGATGTCTTATCTTGTGGCCATTCCTCCTTGCCTCGGATTGTGGGAGCATGAAATACTATCAACCTTCTCTTCTCCCATGTAATTGGGTAGAGTGGATATGCTATTTGATTCTTCCTTGTTTTGGTCTAAGATGGATGCTTCCTCATATACCTCTTCTAAGTTTGGTATAGGTTTATTTTCTCAAATGTCTAATTCTTGGAAGTGTGGTGGAGAGTTCTCATTCTTTTTCCACCATTCCTCTTGAATCCTGGCCCACAAGTCTTATGGCCAATTGGCCTCTATTTTTGGAATTACTACAATATGTTCTTCCTTGTTGTTCTGCTAGTCTTTTTCACCATTCTCCTCTTGTTGTGTCTTTGCTAGATTTTGATTGTTATTTTCTTGTTTTTGAAAGGATTGGGGTAGTATGTTCCAGTGTGGTTTGAGCTATTTCTATGAGTTTGCTACATATAGCCAATCTTTCCTTCTCTAACTCTCCTTGTGGATAGAGTTTCTCATGTTGCTCTATGCTCGGTCTGGTTGTGATTCTAGATTGATAAGGCGTCAACCACATATCCAAGTCCTCTAGCACTAGATCTGCTAGAATTGATCTTGGTTTGACTATTTTTTATGATTGGATAGTCTGATGGGTGTTTCCTTATGCTCCTAGTTCTTGAGGTTTCTCCCTTTCCTTCACTTATTTCTCATTCTCTTCACTTTTCTTCTTCAACCATTTATTCTTAAGTTTTTCTCTTCTCTCCTTTCATCTTTGTGTCTTCCTCGTTTTGTTAGTTTTTCTTAGGTCTTCTGAATCCTCCACTACCTGAATCTTAGGTCCTAAACTTTTATCCGTCCCATGCTCAGAATCTATCTCTTTTATTGCTTGTCCCTTGGCTTGGGCTTGAGTAATGGCTTGTAGCAGCATTCTGTATTCTTTGTTACTTCCAGATGATTCAATGACTTCTATTACATTGATCTGGGTAGTGGTGTGAACCTTATTGGGGTTTTTTGGGCAATCTCTAAATAGATGTTCCTTGTCACAATCATTGCAATATCCGTCCCATGTCCTAGGGGATGATGGGTTGTACGACAAAGTGCATTCCCTTATAAAGTGATCTCCACCACATCTATAACATGGTCCTCTTGGTGTAGTTGATCTAGTAGGCGGTCTCATTTGGGTTTGTGTCTTAGGTGTGGTGTACATAAGGTTTGCATATTCCGGTCCATAAGAGTTTTCATACCCTTCATAACCGTAGTATTGTTGCTCATAGGTTTGGTCATACTCTATTAGATTGGCTTCATAAGGATAATATTCTCCCTAGGCTTACTCATATCCCTAATTTGTTGTTTCTGCATTAGCTAGTGGTGTGGCTGGTATATAGCTCTTTCTAAATTTTCATCTGGTTGAGTGTATTTGACTGGCACTCTATTTTGTGGATGGGGTGGTTGTTGTCCTAGCAGAGGCTGTGGTTGTCCATATCCTCCTTGTTCATATGGTCTAGGTGCTCCCTGTTGACTCGGATAAGGATGGTACCAGGAACCTCTCTGCCTTGTTCCCTAGGAGGATATCCATAAGATCTATACTGAGGTTGAGTCATTGGTCTTAGTTGTCGGTTAAGTGGACAATTTTTGGTGTTGTGGTTGGTATATTTTTACACGATGTGACAGTACATATTGGGTCCTTGATTTGGCTGCTTCTTGTATGAGTAAAGTTGAGGCAATCCTATGCCTCCTCATGTGCATGCATGGGATAGGTGGTCTCCATCGCACAGGGTGCATCTTCTCAACATAGGCATTCTCAAAGGGGGGACTCTGGTAGTTCCTCTATCTGTGTACTCCCAACTTTTTAGCTGCCAATTTTGCTAATTCCTCCACATTACTTGAACTAAATGTCATGTTGCTCCGAGTTTCCTCTGATTTCATGGACCTTTGTGTGCCTTTGAGATCATTCGCTAAGTTGTCTTCCAAGTCTATGCATTCTTGGAGCCACTTGCTCAATGTCTGCAACTGTTTCATCTAGACTAAGGTTCTCAATGTTCCATTAGTCAATCCCTCTAGAAATAGTGAAATCATCTTTTGTTGTGAGGGCTCTCTGTTATTGGACATTTGTCAACGTATTGTTTGAATCTTTGGGCTTCAATTTTTATTGTTTCATTTGGAGCTTATTTGAAATTATGAATTAATGATGACAAATTGTGCTTAGTCCCTTGCTTGGTGAATTCTCCAATAAACTTTTAGAAGAATTGTTCGATATTGCCAAAACGATTTGGATCCAAGGGTTGGAAACAAGTTAAGGTTGTTCCCATGAGGGTTAGTCGAAAGGATTCATATTGCACAAAAAAGGCATCTACTTGTTCTGCTCGCAACACTTGCTTGAATTCAGCGATATGATCATAGGGTTCTCCCGTGCCATCATAATGATTTCTCATGCATTTGGGCACTTGGATTGGTCTCAATCTGTTTGCTAGCTCTGGGGGTCTTATTATTATAGCTATTGCTAGTCTTAGAGGTTGCACTCCTAGTCCTACACATGGTTGTGGTCTTGCCATAGTGGTTGGTCTATTCATATTCCCTAGATTACTTTGCTTGTGCGAATTCATTCCTGGCATAGTGAATTGAACATGGGTTCTGGTGGGGACACTACATTGACTAGTTTGACTTGACATAGTGTTCTTTGTTCCTTGATGGGATCCAAATGGGTTTTGTGATGTAGTTGCGTGTTTTCGAGGAGGGAATACAGGCAAGCCCATGTATTTTAGCCAAGACCTATCAACTTCATCTATCGGCAAATATTGTCATGGACAAAGGAAACCATCCTGAATCTCAGATCCCATGTGAATCCTATATCTCGTTCTTGGTTCAAAATTAGGAGAAACTAATGCTTTCATTACATTCGGAGTGTACCCAAACCCTAAGATCGAATGTCTTCTTGCTCAACTCTAACATCTAGAGACCATGCTTCGAATTGATGACATCATCAATGATATCATCAATTTGTAACCACCCTTGAACGTCCCTTGGAAAACCTATATAAGGAGGGGTCGGCCACATTCATTCTCAGTCTTGCCAATACCACTCTTGGGAGCTCAAGGAGTCGTGACCACCAAATAAGTACTCTCTAAGTTCGAGTTCTTGTTCTTGTCTTGTTCCTTGTTCGAGTCCTGTCTAGTCTTGTATCCTGGACATCTAGTCTTGTCCTTTTGTAGTCTCATAGTACGAGATCTTTTTGACTTATTTCTTGTATCCAGTTCATCTCCTAGAAGGGAGTTCTTGTAATCCAGATATCTTGTTTCATACTTAGGATCCTAGGTTGTGGGAACTCCTATATCATCTCTAGTCGAGTTATTCATACCTATCAGTCATGGGTTGTGGGACATCTTGTATCAATCACATATTCTTGTATCATTTTCCCTATGTGGGTGTTCTTGTAGTCAGAAGTGTAGTTCTGAAATCTTGCCTACTCTAGTTAGAGAGCACAATCTAGTGCTCCCTTGACATTTTCGCAAGACTAGCTTCTATCCAAGACCCAGCATCATGGAGAACGCTTATGAACAGATTGTAGCATCACTTCACAGTCTCCAACAATGAGTCGAAGACCTAACTCATCGAGAGACACAAGTCAAGATGGGACATCCAATGCATGTAGGTGCACTCTTACAAGAATTACAAGAACGAATCGGGATTCTTCAAGAAAATCAAGGGAGCGTTCAATTGAATCAACGGCCTAATACATCATCTATGAAGGAACCCAAGATTTGCATGCCAGAAAAGTTCGATGGGGATCACACAAAGTTTCATGGATTTCTCCAACAAGTTAAATTGTACATCCGTATGCAACTTGAGAGATACCCTGACGAGGCATCCAAGGTCGGGTTTATAGGAACCTTGCTTTGTGGCCAAGTGTTGGCAGTAGCCAGAGGCACAGACATCGAGGAAGCATGTAAAGGCAGAGCACAATAAAGTAGTCGGGAGTTAGTCGGATCATTATTTCAAAGAAATATGTTTCAAAATACATTTCAAAAACCTTCAATAGTGATTCTCATCACTTTTGTACCATATGTAACATAGAAAAACCCTTTTGTAATCTGTAGCTCCATTTTGTGGAAGCCGAGGAGTCCTCGAGCTTGAGGAGCTTAGGTAGAACGAGCCTACCAATTTTGGCTATTTTTAAACACCGTTTACCCCTTCAAATAGCACCTAGAACCTATTTTTTAACTATGCCGATCACTAGATGTGAAACCAGTCAAAACTAGTCTTAAAACTATAAATAGAGCTAGAGAGCTCATTTTTGAGGTTAGCTAGTGTAGACTTGTATGTGCTAGAGTGAGCTTGATCTTGTAATTGATCTTGAGAATAGAGTCTAATTTCCTACCTTCCATTGTATCTTGCTTGTCTCCTACATGTGTGTGTGCATCTTTATGCTTCTCACCTTCACTCTCACTTCATCTCACATTCACGATCTTCATATCACTCCTATCTCTTCCACGGATTGACATTAAGGAGGTGGAGCTTGTTAACGTGGTTCTCGCCATTGTGCTAGAGCAACACCAAATTTGGTGCCATTGCCGGGGATCGAGTCTAGGACGAATGTGTGATGGTAAGAGTATAGCAAGAAGTGGCATTAGAAGGTAAAAATTTTAGTTTTCGTTGTTGTTTTTAATTAGTTTTTTTGTTTTTCATCTCCTCTACACTCCTTCTTCACCACCGCATCGAGTCTTCTTCCACTCCAAAAAAAACAGAAAATTCACCATATCCACCCATTCTCCTCATTTCCCCTCATTTGTGCATGCGAGAGAGAGAGAGAGCTTTTGTGCTTGCATGTACTTGTGTGCTTTTGAGTTTTCTTGCAGGTATAGAGCTCTAGTGCATCAGGAAGGCTTCCAAATGGTAAAAAATCACTTTCTGTCAGAAATCTTCCATGTGTGTCAGACCATCGCGATGGTCTGCCAAACTCGAAATTTGAGGTAAGCGAGTTCACCACCGTATAGGGGATCCTTGCGCATGTAGGAATCCACACTTGCATTTCAAAAATTCACATTTTGGTGGACCATCTTGATTGGCTCACACCATCGTGATTGGCTCACGCCATCGTGATTGTGTCGCACCATCGCGATTGGCTCACGCCATCGTGATTGTGTCGCACCATCGCGATTAGCTCACGCCATCGTGACTGTCGGACCATGGCGATGGTCTCACACCATTGCGATAGTTCACTTGAGCCATCGCAACGGTCTCAGACCATCGCAACGATCCCGTCAACCCCACGCCATCGCGATCGGCCCACGCCATCATGTCGATCCTGCCACGTGTCAAGCCAGACCATCGCGATTGTTCACTAGCCAGACCATCGCGATGATACCAGGTGCACCATCGTGACGCCTCGAAAGTTGGACCATCGCGATTGGCTCAAGCCATCGCGCCCCATGACCATCGCGACGGGCTCACGCCATCGTGACAGTTGCATTGATCGTTGACCGTTGACCTACGCCATCACGATTGTTCGTTGATTAGACCATCGTGACGCGTCGCACCCTCAGACCATCGCGATTGTACCACGCCATCGCGACGGTTCACCTGAGCCATCACGATGGTCCCAGAACATCACGATTGTCCACCCCAAACACAAAAATTAGGGTTTGATTTTTTGGACAAATTTGGGGCTATTTTTAGCAAATTTTTGGGTGATTACACTCATTGGAGACCCCTTAGCTCATATTGGAAGAAAAACCTAATTGCTAGTTTTCACCCCCTGAGGGCCTGAATGCTCATATCTTTTTCATCCCAAGTCCATTTTTTGAGCTTTGTAGCTCATTAGAAAGCTCTTTACGAGATAACATAATTTGAGGTTGATCATAGTTGGGACTAGAAAAGCCAGGGGGCATTAAAAATTTGGGCCAAGGGAAAGGCCCTAAAAGGTGTATATATTAAAGTGTGTAAGCCGCCAGATTGGCATATTGTAATTCCCTATTTTTCATATACCGCACGAATCGAAAGGTCGTTGCGAAGCGATGTATCTATTTATCAACTAATGAAAAGACATTGCGGTGACTCTCCGGTAACGACAAGCGGGATCGCCAGACTGTCTGTCTAGGCGATTGCGGTCGGTGAAGTCAACGTAGTGCAGTATTCTTAACTTTGAGTATTGTTGTTCTTATCGCTGTATAATTACATTTAATTTGTGATTGATATAGTAAGATTAAGTGTGGATAATAAGTCTGCATAACGGAAAGGAATAACTCCTGCGTTATGTACGGTGAAAAATATTAACCTGAGTATGAACAGTAAATCTGTGAGATGACTAACCAGAGTCTTGATAGCAATTCGTATTAAACAGAGTTTTGAACATTAACATACTGCGACTTGGATAAGTTAATTGGGAAAATCAAGTTACAGGGCCTTTGATTTATCAGACCCCTACCACTCCCAAGAACGCGAAAGAACTTAAAATGCCTGTAGTGTAACTGCGCATTTTAACAAGTGCTTGAGTATCCATTTAAAAATTGGTCTAAACATTGGATTTTTATAGTTCTAGCAAGGACTAGCAAGGGCAATCAAGGCAAGGCAGTGAAGAACGCAAGGCTTGGGAAGTGCGACTTCTTGGGTAACAGAGCAATCAAAGGAGCCGACTCGAGGTTGGAAGAATACTCAACCCCCTCAGTCAATTACTAGCTTAGGCTAAACAGTAGCATTGTGGATTAAAGACGATAGGAACGCGCAAGTTCAAGAGACTCCCCCAAGGAGTGGTCAATTGAGAAATCGATGTTCCTCCTTGGCAAAAGGATTGTCAACTGTAAAAAATCCCCCCCCTTTAGGCATCATCAAGTACTCCTTTTGATCGATAACAAGCTTAAACCCAAGTGGGCCCCACATGAGGGTGATGAGAGGGTAATTAACCTTCTTTGTAATGTCATCTAAGCTCTGTAAAAGCTTCCCCTGCTTTGTGGGATTTGGGGGGTCCCGTGGGCACTAGTCCCCTTCTCTTGTACTTTTCTTTATTTAATTCAAGTCCGGGAGAGTAGGCTAATGCCGAATTTCCTTTATATTAAAAAAAAAAAGAGACTTAATTTTTCAAGTCCAAGACTAAAGTAAAAGTGTGCGATACAAAAACCTAAAGGAAGGAACCTAAGTCTGATGGGACGAGAACTCAAAAGTACCACAGAAAGTTGATTCTTGATGCATACAGTAAGACAAGACAAGAATCTAAAGAAATTAAAAAAGAACCAAGAAATTAAAAACAAGGAACATTGATGATCAAAGAGTGCCGCTAAGTAAATTCATGAACCTTAGATCAGGCAAGCATATAGGTAAGTCAGACCGACGAAGCTTTAGATCATCAGAAGCAAGTATAGGAACTACTCCACGTTCGTGGGCTCAGCAATTGAATAATAGTTATCCTTACGAGTTGAGCTCAGATACGAGTGAATCAAAAATGGCTTTTAGCACAGAAAGACCAGAAGGAGGGTTAAACATAGCATATTTGGAAAAAATCGAAGGACCCTATAAGACTCAATTAGAATTTGTCCGAACCAACCGCTTAGGTGCTCGCATCTATGAGGATAGTTTGCGAAGGCAAGTGATGCAAATGCACAACCCTGATCAACCCATTGGATTGGAACATCCAGTGGTGAAATTTGAGAGAGATGCGTACATAGAAAAGGAAGGAACAATGTATGTCATAAAAAAAGTACTCAACCAAATAATACCAATGAGTTTGGTGTAATTGAGTTAGAGACGGAAGCTAAAGCGCAAGGAAAAGAACCAGTAGGAGAGGAACCTAGGACACCTAGAGGGAAATCTGTACTGACAAGAGTATTAATTCCAGAATGGATCCCTCAGGATAATAGAAGCATAGAATTGTTTGTCAACAAAGAAACTGACGAGGCCTTTTGGAGGTACAAAATGGAAAAATTTAAATTTATACATCATGGTATACAAATTTAACTCCATCATGGTATACAAATTTAAACACCGAGATACACCAGGAAAGGTTGTATACCTGGATGAAACTTCAGAGAGAGTATTTGTGCTACCAGACCATGCGAGAAATACCTACACATGGAGAGGTGGTTTAGTATTCCCTCCATCTCGAACAAATGGAAGCACAAGTCATCAAGGTGCTGGAACATCCTCATCCCATGGCATGCAAAGAGAGAAGAACAATGAGAGACCATAAGTAAGTTTCACTCATCCCATAGGGAGAGATAGAACAACCATGGACACCGATAGAGTGGAAAGACAAAGGGAACATAGAATACTAGGCGGTAGAGATGATTTTCCTCTACCTAGACCACGTGAACACCCAAGGGTACTAAGACCCACTCAGTTAGTAAAGTCCATGAAAAAGTACTTCGATGGGAGAAGAGATCCCTATGACCATGTTGCGGAATTCAAGCAAGTGCTACGAGCAGAGGAGGTAGAAGACATGTAGTGTAAAGTTTTTGATGAATAAGCATTTAAAATCTAAGTTAGAAGGTAAGGAAGCTATGGCTAAAAGCATTTAGCAAAAGGGATCTGTGCTGTGAGAAATAAACCTTAGAAGTTACCTATGTCAAAGTCGCTTGTTCAAGAAGACAATTTCTGACATACTTTTGATCTTAAGGATCAAATTAAAGTTTTAATGATTCTTTTGAAGAATTAATGGTTGATATATTGCACAAAGGTAGCGTGGAGATATGTGCATCATTAGTTTGAAGAAATCTAAAGATATGTGCAGGTAATGAAGTCAATTTTTGAACGAGACTTTCTGAAGAAGGAATTTCTTCACTTAGAGAAGTGATAGTGAAAGTTTTGATAAATAAAGATAACATTTGTGTAAAGTTTGGTCCATAACTGATATAGAGGTGTTCTTAGATCAGTATAGATCAAACCTTTGGAGAGTTAGAGGTCTCCAACAGTGGTATCAGAGTTGAAGGTGCAATACAAGTGAAGTAAAGGCATCAGAAGTCCCGACTATTGCAAGTATTGAAGTTCCTTCTAATCGAAGGTGGACAAGGAAAACTTCTTGCAGATAACCTGTAGAAGTACAAAGTACGAGTTCAAAGGATCAAGAAGGATTAAAGCTTCATATCAAAGTTACACTCTATTATCATAAATCATAGTAATTGAAGACACAGAAGATCAAAGATGGGAGAAAGCTTGCAGATTGATAAGCTAGATAGGGAGAAGTATCCAACTTGTTCCATGAGGATGGAGGCACACCTCATGAGCAAAGATTTGATGACATTCATTACAGGAGAAGAAGAAAAGCCTGAGTTTGAAGATCCTAGTGTTCCAACTAGGGAGGAACTTGCAGGTTTGAAGAATTGGATGAGAAAGGATGCTCAAGCTAGGAGAATCATTTACATGGCTGTAAATGATTATCTTCTACCTCACATCACAGGATTAGAAAGTGCAACAGATGTGTGGAATGCTTTGGAAGAGCATTTCCAAAACACAACCAAGTCTAGGAAGTCCTCATTATGGGCAGAGTTTACAACCTTTAAGAAGAAGAGTTCACAATCAATTTCTGATTATGTGGCAAGAATGAAGGATATTGTAGATAGCTTGGGAGCAATAGATGAAGACATTGAAGAGGATAAGTTGGTAAGGCAAATACTTAAAGGTCTGAGAGGAGATGAGAAATGGAAGCCTTTCATATTGTCCATAGAATTGTCACTAGATCACTTTACTCCTGATCTTAATCAATTGCTAGGACATATGCTAACTTTTGAGCAAGACATTAAGGGAGACAATGATAGAAGTGCAAGTCAGGCTATGTACTCCAAGGACAAGAAAAAGAATGGCAAAGGGAAGCAGTCAAGTGATGATGAAGGAACTTCAAGTCAAGCTAACTTTACAAAAGGAAAGATAAACTTCAGAGGTAAAGGAAGAGGAGGTAAGTACAAAGACAATACTAAATCTTGTTGGATTTGTGGCAGAACCAATCATTTGGCAAATGATTGTTGGTATAACAATCAAAATGGTGGAAGTAATAACCAGAGCTTCAATCAAAGAGGTAGAGGAGGCAGAAACCAAAGAGGCAACTTCAGAGGAAGAGGTGGTAGGACATCATATGCTAGAGGAGGTGGAAGAAGTTTTCAATCTTAGTCCTATAACAACAATTATTATTATTATGCATCAGATCAGAAGGATGACATGACTCTCATCTTGAATGCAACTCATGAAGCAGTAGGAGAAGACCAAAGGGTGTTCTATATTGACTCACGATGTAGCAATCATCTGAGTGGCAATATATCATTGATGATTGATATGGAAGCAAAGGTGAATGGACATACAATTCAAACAGGTGACAACACCAAGAATAAGGTGGAAAGCATTGGATCAGTGAAGACAAAGAATGGAAGTACACTCTTGAGAAAGGTACTTTATGTTCCTACTATTCCTAAAAACTTGATAAGTGTAGGGCACATTGTGGAGAAGGGATATGAAGTCAGATTCACAAATGATGGTGTTTATGTGCAAGATCCAAATCAGGGATATAGAAATATCATTGCAGGTAAAAAGGAAGGAAGGTTGTTTACTCTCAAAGTCCAAGGTAATGTGGGACATGCCTTATTTACTTATGGAAGTCAAAAGATGTCTGAATTAGACCTACGGCATAAAAGGCTAGGTCATTTCAATGAGAGAGCCATAAAGGAAATGTCAAAGAATGATGTGGTGCTTAGTTTGCCAAATATTGAAGGGCAACACATGGTGTACAAGTGTGAAGCTTGTCAATTGGGTAAAGCACACAAAAGTTCAGACAATAAATCAGGGTATAAGTATTCAAATATGCTTTTGAATTGATTCATACAGATGTGTGGGGTCCTTCAAGGGACTATAACATAAATGGATCCAGATATTATGTGTTGTTTGTTGATGATGCAACCAGATGGATTACTTTATATGTAATCAAGGACAAATCAGAAGTGTTCAAGACATTGACACATTATCATGCTTATGCAGAAAGGATTACAGGACAAAAGCTCAAGAGGTTGAGATCAGATGGAGGGGGAGAGTATTTCTCTAAAGAGTTTGATGATTATTTTTGTAATGCAGGTATAAAAAGAGAAGTAACTTGTAGGTACTCTCCTCAACAAAATGGAGTTGCAGAAAGAAGAAATAGAACTCTTGTAGAGTTTGCAAGAGCAATGATGAAAGAAAAGAATTGTCCAAACTACCTATGGGCAGAAGCTATCAACACTGCAACATACCTTGTGAATAGGTTACCTTGTAAAGCTTTGGATGGAAGAACACCTTATGAAGCATGGTGGGGTAAGAAACCTACTCTTGATCATTGTAAGGTATTTGGATGTTTAGCATATGCTTATGTTCCTTCAGTATTGAGACATAAGCTAGAACCCAAAGCAGAGAAGTATGTGTTTATTGGGTATGATGATAGACATATGGGTTACAGATTATGGAATCCATCCACAAAGCAATTTCTTGTTACCAAAGATGTTACATTTGATGAGCAAAGCACATGGTATACAGGATCAACAAATGATTATGCAGATGTCAAAGAAATACAAAGGAAAGGCAAGACAAAAATAAGTGTATATGAAGAAGATATTGATGATGATGATTATAAAAGTAAATTGCAGGATAATGTTGAAGATGGGCCAAGATTTGATCCAGAATCAAATATGGTTGAGACTTCAAGGAGTGCAGAGGTCAGAAGATCCTTGAGAGAAAGGAAAGAGCCTATCAAGTATAGCTATGATACATCTTTCCTAACAACAAAAGATTATGCTATGATAATGTTGAAGATGGGCCAAGATTTGATCCAGAATCAAATATGGTTGAGACTTCAAGGAGTGCAGAGGTCAGAAGATCCTTGAGAGAAAGGAAAGAGCCTATCAGGTATAGCTATGATACATCTTTCCTAACAACAGAAGAGGATCCAATCAGATATGAAGAAGCTAAAGGTAAACAGAATTGGGAGAAGGCAATGCAAGAAGAGTATGATGCTCTACTTGAAAATGAAACATGGGAATTGGTGCCAAGACCAAAGAATCAGAAAGTCACTGGATGTAAGTGGGTGTATAAAACAAAAAGGTTTGCAGATGGTAAAGTGTCTAGATACAAGGCTAGACTTGTGGTCAAAGGTTATGCCCAAACTTATGGGGTAGATTATGATGAAACCTTTAGTCCTGTTGCTAAGATGTCTACAATTAGATCATTGATTGCTATTGCTACTTGTAAAGGATGGAAGTTATCACAATTAGATGTGAAGAATGCATTCCTAAATGGATACATTGCAGATGAAGTGTACATGGAGCAACCATAAGGCTTCATGGATCCAAATGAATCAGATTATGTGTGTAAGCTCAAGAGAGCTTTGTATGGTTTGAAGCAGGCTCCAAGAGCATGGAATTACAGGCTGGTTAAGTTCTTGAATGAATGTGGATTTCAAGCATCAAAGGTAGATAGGAGCTAGTCTAGTGAAGGCAAGTGAAAATGGATACATATACATGTGTATTTATGTTGATGATATTATTGTCACAGGTACAGATGCTCAAGGAATCAATGAGCTTAAGAAAAAAATAGAGAAGAAGTTTAAGATAAGTGATTTGGGAAACTTATCTTATTTCTTAGGAATGCAGATTGTGTATACTCAACATGGAGTATATGTTACACAAGAGAGATACTTGAAGAATCTTCTGGTCAAGTTGAACACGGAGGATTGCAAGCCTTCAACTAGACCATTGGAGCTAAACCATAAGTTAAGCAGATATGGAGGTGAAGAATTTAATGATATGAAGAAATATCAGAGTTTGGTAGGTAGTCTAATCTATGCTACCTTGACAAGGCCAGATCTATCATATGCAGTAGGTGTGTTATCACAATTTATGCATTGTCCAAAGAAGACTCATTGGATTGCAGCTCAAAGGGTACTCAGATATATCAAAGGAACCCTAAGTGAAGGTCTGTATTATGGATTTACTTCTGATACAAGAATCAAAGTGTTTAGTGATGCAGATTGGGCAGGTGATTCAAATGATAGAAGGTCTACTCATGGGTATCTGTGTTATATTGGAGATAAATTAGTTTCTTGGTGCTCAAAGAAGCAACATATAGTTGCTTTGTCATCCACAAAAGTTGTGTATAAAGGAATGGTGGAGGCTGCAAAGGAAGTGATATGGTTAAAGACCTTGTTGAAGAGTTTTGGAACTGATCAGAGTACTCCAATTATTTTTGGAGACAATATGAGTTCATTATATTTGGCAGCTAACCATGTTTTTCATGCCATGACTAAGCATATAGAGATTCAATATCATTTCTTGAGGGAAAAGGTACTAGATAAAGTGATTGAAGTGTTGTATACTCCAACAAAAGGACAAGTTGCAGATATGTTAACAAAAAGCTTGGATGGACCTAAGCTACAAAGATTCAAAGAGATGGCAGGAGTGAAGAAGAATAGAATAATCACAATTAGTGATTGAGGGGGAGGTGTTGGAACAAAACAATCACAAATTGATGATTACAAAGAGCTTGAAGAAAGTGTATG
Organism: Ceratopteris richardii; assembly: GCA_020310875.1. Classification (NCBI taxonomy): domain Eukaryota; kingdom Viridiplantae; phylum Streptophyta; class Polypodiopsida; order Polypodiales; family Pteridaceae; genus Ceratopteris; species Ceratopteris richardii. The sequence goes on along the minus strand of CM035429.1, from coordinate 32,923,231 downwards.
AGCAGATTGAAGTTCCAGAAGTCATTTGAGAAAGTGAAGAGATCTCAAAAGTGAAGTTTGTATACATATGTAAATTATAGTTGGAAATTCTTGTAATTTGAGTATAGATAATCCTTAGGATGATAAGGATTAATGTGATAGATGCGGGATAATTCTAGAACCATATGTATATAAGTCAATGATTGTAGCTCAGTGATGAGTAGCACCTCCTTTAATGTCAATCCGGGAAGACATGAGGATGGTATGAAGACCTCGAGCGAGTGAAGGCACAAATGTGTGAGTGAGAAGCACACTAACATGCACACACATACACACACACGCGCACACACGGCAAGAACAAAGAGAGTAAGACAATGGAATCACTTCTATTGCAACAAAGTTCTCATACAAGCTCAAAACTACAAGAAGCTAGCCCAAAAATGAGCTCTCTAGCTCTATTTATAGTTTTTGACTAGCTTTGGCCCTGTCCAGACCTAGTGTCTGGCCTAGTTAAAAATTAGGTTCCAGGGCTTATTTGAGGGCTCAAACGAGATCTAAAAAATACGAAAATTGGTAGGCAACTACTTCTAAGGCTCCTCAAGCTCGAGGACTCCTCGGCTTGTACAAAATGGAGCTAGAAAAAGGTGAAAATGGTAATTACAAGGGTTTTTAGTGATGATAATCACTTTTAAATGGTGTAAGGGTTTTGAAAAAAAATAGAGAGTTGCCTTAGTGCTAGATCTGCATGTATGTCCGTACTTGCTTCTTCTCGTATATCGCCAACACTGTCCCCCCCCTAGGGTCTGTCACCTCTGACAGACCTCTGCTCCACTGTTTGATCAATGTACTTCTGCAGGAGGTCGGTTGCCACTTCTTGTTCCTTGATGCGTAGTCCCCGGACCAAGTCTCTCTGGAGGGCATCCCAATTGACTGCTCCCGGCATATCAGGATGTGGTGTGGTGTAGAGATTTGAGTGCATGGTTGGTTCACACGCGAATAGATGTAGCAGGTGGGTTGGGCGTGGTGCGAACACTTCTGAGTGTGACTCCCAAAACCCCGTGGTGAACATATCATCAAAGGTTTGCTTGTAGCAGGCAGGGAGATATCTTATTCGTGCATGCCATGCGTAAGCTACTCGAATGCTCGGGGTCGTGCTCATGTCATATAGCAAATCATAATTACCATTGATGAAGCCCGGAATTGAAGGCTGGATGTTACGTACATTTCGAAAGGTCTTTAGGACCACTTGCATCATGTCCAAAATTTTGAGCATCATTTGAGCGGCGACATCCGGCATGGGGTGGAGGCGTGGCATCCAATGTGTGATGGTGGCTATCATGTATGATACTGTAGGTGTGCCGGTTGGGGGTGCGAATGCGGGGTAATTGAGCCATTCTTTACAATTTGTGTTGTTCTGAACCTTGATGGCGAATGCTTTCCATGATCTTCTTCTTTGTACTGGACCAAAGCAAGGGTTATACTTCAAATGCATGGGAGCGTGATCCCATGTTCGTAACATCTCCGGATAGGTCTCTAGTAACTTTTGCCTCCATATGGGTTGGAATATGGCCCCCTTTCTGGCTGCCTCTGGAATGTCCTCGGGTTCGAACTGTGTTGCGAACTTAGGGTACTGGTTGGTTACGCGTTTGATCTCAGCATTATAGTCAGCCAGCAGTACAAAATAGGGCTTATATTGTAACTCTGAACTGGTGATCAACCGCCTAGGAGCCAAGTGCGAGAAATATTCAGACTTGAGTATAGACTCCTCAATGGTTTTCATGGCCAGCATCTGAGTTGCTACACGCTCTTCGTGAGTGTGGCCCATCTCCTCTACCTGCTTCATCCATGCCGATGGGGGCTCCTCATATGTGTCTTGGCCTTCCTCTGTAATTCTGCCTCCTGGAAGGGGTTGAGGCTCATAATTGTCTTCAAACGTCTCCTCCACTGGAATGACTACTGTTTCTTCTTCTATGGTTTGATCAGGTGGAGAGGGAGGTCGTTCATACTGTAACAACTTGATTTTTAGTTCTGCAACCTGTTGTCGTAGCTCAAGTACCTCACTGTTGGTTGAAGGTTCAGGTTCTAGCGAAGTAGCGGCCTCGACCGTCTCTTTAGGTGTGGGTGGGTGTGTTGTCGGTACTTTGGATCCTTGTAGTTCCTTTATCTGGTCTGCCAACTGATCATGGGCCTCCAAGAGGGTCCCATAACCTTCTAAAACCTGTTGAATATGCTCTGAGGGGACAGCCTGGAATTTTGCAGGGTCTATAGGTGCTCCCGGGGTGTTTTCCATGGCCGCTTCTAGGTTCTCCTGGTTTTGTTGTTGTAGCCTTCTGTTCTCTTCTTGAGCAGCTGCTAGATGGCAATGTAGTAGAGCCATGTTGCGTTGAAGTCTCGCATTGCGGCCCATTTGTTCTCTGAGTTGTTCCTCCATAGCTTTGCCTGTCTTTGCATACTTAGCTTCGAGTTCTGTCTTCGATTGTTGGAGGTCAGTCACCTGGTGTTGTAGTGCTGTATTACCTAGTTCCAAGGCATCGACTCGTGCCTGGAGTTGAGCCGAGAGATTGCACAGCTCTGTGTTATTTTCTTCTAATAACTTATACTCTTGCTTAAGCTGAGTGGCCGCTTCAACCATGGTGTCTAGTGCACTACTAAATGATGTGGATGCATGGGTAGAGGTGGAACATGCAAAGGGTCGGGAAATGGGGAAGGGAAAAGTGGATGATGTGCCTATGAGTGAAGTGAGATGTGATGATGGTGGAACAGACGTGGCGGTGGGTGCTCCTGTGGATGGTGAAATATCCATGGGATCGGATGTGATAGTGTGTGAAGTGTGAATTGTGAATACGGGAACGGTAGGTGGTGTGTTAGTGGTGGCAGTGAATGTGGGGGAGTGGGGTTGGGAAAGGGACTTTTTATTATAGTTCTCCACCTGTTGGAGTATATTTACAAGGTTTGTCCAGAATGACGGTTGTGTGACTTGGGTTGAGCCTGAGGCAGTTACAAGGGAAGTGGTGGATAGGGTTTGGGAGAGGGGGAATGTGTGGGTGAATGGAAAAGGATGGGATAAGGTCTGGCTAGTGGCAAGTGGTTGTCCAAGGGCGGGGAGATAGGAAGGGTAACCTAGTATGGTTTGATCGGTGGCAGGATGTCCTGTGTGAGATTCACAAATTTGGGTGGAAGTGATGGATGTGGGTAAGGGGGAGGATGTAAAAACGGAGGTGTGTACAAAGGTTTCATGATGGGTGGATATCGGTTGTTCAGAAAGACTAGTGGAGAAGGGTGCTGAGGGTTGAATGGAAGGTGATGGTGGAGATGGTACCTGTGTATTTACATCTTGTTCATCAGTGGGACTTGGGCTAGTCATGTGAACATCCTCTGAAATTGTGGTAGGTAAGGTAGTAGAGACTTCCCTTTGAATCATTTTTCCTCGCCGGGGTCGTGTATCAATCCTTCGTTGATCATAGGTAGGGTTCTCCCGATAGACCATTGTCCTCATTGCTTCCCGATCCCACATGTGTCCGCCAATAGATTCAATGATTCAACAAAATGGGAATCTACATTCTCGGCTTGAAGCATTTGGTTCACTAGAGCTCGATTCGCCTCTTCTGTCATCTTATGTCTTCTCTGTACCTGCTTGATTGTCTTGTATAGCCGCTTGAGTTGTGCCGTGTAGGCAGGGGCTTCCTCTTCACTCTCTTTTGGCTCATTTCTTTGTACTTCTTCCTGAACTTGTGTGCTTGGGCCATGAGGGTGTTGTGCCTCATCTTCTCCATGTACTCTGCTTGTTTCACCCTGTGGCAGTTCTCTTTGGAATGATGCTCCTGGATCGTCATTGTCAGGGAAACCTTCACTGTCCGACAAGTGGGCCGTCTGCAGGAATCTTTCAAAATCAAAGTTTGGATCTTCTGTGAAGTTGGCCATAGATGCAAACTCTACATCGGTAGGTAGTGGAGGGGCGGATGGAGTGGGTTGTACCACATCCCCTGCTTGAACTCCATGAAGATGGATCGTGACCGGTGCGACCTGGGCTTCTTCTCTGGGGGAAGCTTCGATCGTGGCCTCGTGAGGGATCATTACCTGGGAGAGTGATCCACGCATTCGTTTCGCAGACTGGCTCCCCGACTTCCGTCCTTTGAAAAACTCCAGCTGTGAATATTTTAGGGCTTTGGCAACCGGCACGTCATATGCAAGACATCGATAGATAATCCTTGTAAGCGCACAGCAGCCGTGTAGAGTAGGCTTCCTCACACCCCGCTTGCCTGCTTCATACACTTGGTCCAAGATCCATATAGGCATCTTAATGGGCAAGCTTCCAGTCTCTGCTAGATATAACCCATACCATATTTTCTTATGTGGTTGGGTGAAGCGGCCTTGAGCTGGAAATGCGAAGTGTTGTAGGCACATTCGCACAGGTATGGCGATGTTAGGGGTGAGGGCACACATTTCCTTTAGCTTTTTGATTCTGTTGCTCTTCATCGAGTCTGGTATCAAGGGATCGCGATCCGACGGTACATGAGTGCCATACATTTGAAGGGCTTCCCTGATTAAGGTAATATTCAATTCAAACTTCCTCATTTCTTCCCGATTTGATAAGGAGGGCACCCAGAATGTGCCTGAATGATCTTTATCACCTGTCGGTTTCAGTGTGGCAATTAGGTAGTAGCACCTGAGGAAATCGGGTTTAGGCAGAGCTGCACTAAAATAAGTTTGTAATCCTGCTTTTTGCCAGATATCTTGAAGTGGAGCTGCATTCTGTAAGGTTTCGATTTCTCTTGAAAAGAACTGGAAGGTCCACCACACTCCTCCACACTCCACCTTGGACTCCCATATATGATCTGCATCTCCCAAGTCTCCTGGCATTTCATTGAACCAATGAGAGTGCCCTTTTACTCTTTTGGTTAGGCCATTTGGTGGATCTGGAATAGAAATTCTCCGCACATTCACGAACTCTTCAGGCCGAGCTGTTGGTGGGGCCTCCACCGGCATGGCATCCCAATTGATTTGAGCACCAGAGCCTGCCTGAGAGCTTGTGCCTGCTGTTGCTGCCATGAGAGTAGGTTGCTTATCTGCTGGAAGAAGAAAGGCACATTAGTGTTGCATAGGAAACAAGATGTAATGATGCTCCCTTCACAATACTAACATGACAATCCCGAAGGTTAGTGGTCAGAGATGAAGTGCTTGTGATAGGTGTGAGTGGTGATTAGAGGTCAGTATCATCCTAGATGCCTACTTTGGTTATGCAGTGGACTCGGAATGCACCTATGTCAGAGTGGATGGATTTACAAAAATTGGGTCAAGGGGTTTGATACATGGTTTAGGTCTCCAAACTTTGATAGGGGATTCGTAGCTCTTAGAGCTAAAGACAGGCAACGGTTCATGAACTAGGTTGTGATGGATTTGGGACCTTTTGGGTACCCATTTCCAGACATTCCTCGATGTGATTGCGTGTGGGTCAGAGTGGTATTTAGGTAGAGTTGCTGCGTTGTTAGTCGAGAGGACTTGAGAGTGTGGAATTATGCCAGTAACTAGAGTTGGAACTATTTGGGCTCGTAAACAGGCCTTGCGCACGCATATGTGTCTAGCATTGGGGCTAGCCTTCCTTGACCGCTTAGGGACCCAAATAGATGTGGTGTGCCTAGGAGGTTTCCTAGGGTACTCCTTCACTTGTGTCCGTGATGGTGTGGCTTGTTTGTTGTCTCCTCGAGAGTCTGCTATTAGAGTTGTGGGTTTTCCATCCTTGCGTATCCAGATCTGCTTCGCGCCACGAGGTGCTCCGTATTGCACGGGTTAGCGCTCCTGCTTCTTGATCAATGGCCTCCTTCGTGTTGTATAGTGTTTGGTCTTCATGTTTAGAATCTCCTTTGACCCCGCTGCGAACTCCTCATTGACTCCTGTACCTTTGGTAAGATTGACAAACCTCTGCACCATAGAAGTTTGGACAAGAAGAGCAACATTATCTTTATGTGGATTCCTGGAGGGACCAGGAGTTGGTGCCTGTTCTATTGGTTTGAGTGCTTGATTTTCTAATTCAATCGTTAGACGGCTTTGGCCTACCCAAGCCTGAAGAAGTCCACTTCTTAGGTTGAGGTTGACTACGTGATCATAGATCCAGTCTTGGCCTAAGACAAGAGGTTCGGTCAGATCCTCGTCTTCACACACTAGCACTTTTGCTGGCATGAGGACCTCTTGTATGTAGAGGGGAAGATCCACCTCTCCCATGCAAGGGGTTTCAACACCTCCTAAACCTATCAGATATGCTTCCAGGGGTTTTATCTCCAATTGCAGTTGTTGGCAGTAAGAAAGCCGAACTGCACTAGTGGCGGCTCCTGAATCAATTAAAGCTCTCACACTAGTTGGATTGTCTCCTTGTCCTATTTCTAGGGTTACAAAAGGTCTTCGATCGATTATTCTATGGGAATGTTCACCGGAAACCTCACACATGGCCATGTGATAACCTCGGGACTCTTGAGGGTCAGGCATAGGCTGATCCCTCCCTTGTCTCCTCAGCTTCATTCGTCTGATGCGCTCTAAGGCCTCTGCCTGTGCTTCTCGAATTCGTTTTTCCTCCTCTTTACGTTCCTTAGCCGTATTGAGTCGACTTAGCATTTCCTCTGTGAGGGGTTCCTGATACAACTTGACTCTGCATCCGCTAATATAGTTTGGGAGAACATCACCCTCTAAAGTGGCTAGTTGTACTGCTCCACTCGTGGAGATCCTATTGATGATCATAGGTCCGTAACCTCTCTTTTCTAGCTTCCTTGCGTGTTGTTTCAATGTGTAGACTAAAACTAAATCTCCTGCTTTCAAGCTCTTATCCTTCACATGGGCATCAAAGTATGCCTTCTGTCTCTTCTTAGCTGCATATATCCCTGCAGCTGCTCTCACTCTTGTTTCTCCTAATCGTTCAAGGTCAAAAAGTCTAGAGGAAAGTTCATGACCCGTCCATTCATGCTCTTGTGCTACTTTCAATGTAGGTATTAAGAAGTCCAAAGGTAGCACGGCGTTTTGGCCAAATACCATCTGAAAGGGGGTGGCTTGGAGTACCGTTTTGTATGCGACTCGGTATGCCCAAACAGCATGGTGTAGCTGTTTGTCCCAATCAGAGCGTTTATTGTTCACTAATTTTGTCAATACATTGCATAGGATTTTATTGGTGCTTTCGGCTTGCCCATTGGCTTGAGGGTGATAGGGGGCAGACTTCTTATGCACTACCAAGAATTCTTGGAGTAGATTTTCAATAACTTCATTCAAAAAGTGAGTGCCTCTATCACTAACTAGCTCTATAGGTAGCCCGTATCTTGTGAATACATTCTCAAACAAGAATTTAGCAGTTGTCTGAGCGTCGTTCTTCGTTGTGGCTTTTACCTCTACCCACTTGGTTAGATAGTCTGTGGCAACGATGATATACTCAGCATGGGAACCCTTAGCTGGGGGATTGATAGGACCTACAAAGTCTATTCCCCACTTAGAGAATGCACGTCCGCCCATCATAGGCTTCAGTGGCATCTCATCTCTGCGTATAGGATACTGGGTTCGCTGACAAATCTCACACCTCTTCACATAGGTATGTGCGTCCATGTGAAGGGTGGGCCACCAAAATCCTGCAAATAGGATTGCTTTGATCACCCTATCTGGACCAAAGTGTCCTCCTGCTACACTCTGGTGAGCAGTTTCCAAGATCTTTAGATATTCATTCTCATGAACACATAGTCTCAGGTAACCATCTTTTCCGCGCTTGTATAGATTATCACCAATGAGTGAGTAATCTAGGGCCTCTTGTTCTAGACTTCTTTGCCTCGTCAGGGTCATATCTTGAGGGAATGTTTTTGTCCTCAGAAACACCACTAGTGGCTCGCTCCAATCTGGCACTAGAGACACGCCATAAAGGGTGGCATGTTCCACTAGTGGCTTAGTGCGACAAATTGGGCATTCCTTGCACATTCTATGGACTTCTGCTTCCATCGTTGGCCAGTACACTCCAAATCTCCTCAATGTTTGCAGGGTTCGTTGTTTTGAGTAGTGTTGCTCTAATGCACCTACATGTGCTAATTGCAACCACTTCGCGTGCTCGTCCTCTTCCACACAACAAGCCAAGATCCCTTGATCCGTGTGCTTGTACATACTTCCTGCCATGATGTGATACTTTTGGGCTTTTACTACCTCTCTATCTTGTGTGGCCATTACTGAGTGGTTAGGCCCGTAGGTTAACACTGGCACTAATGGCTTAGCCCACTGCGGTACCACTTCCAAGTTAAACAAGTAAGCATCAGGTAAGTCATCTGACACTCCTTGTGGGGCTTCTCTTGATGTGAGCCTTGAGAGATGATCTGCTCTTAGGTGAGTTCTGCCCTTTCTCACTACTACCTCAAAGTCATACTCCATTAGTAAGAGAAACCATCTTACTAATCTACCTGTATTACATGGCTTGTTTACTAGGTACAGTAGAGCTTGGTGATCAGTAAAAAATTTGAACTTATTTGCAAGCAAATAATGTCTAAATTTCTTAATTGCATATACCATGCCTAAGCCTTCTCTCTCAGTAGTGGTGTAATTTCGTTCAGCTGCATTCAATTGTCTACTGGCATAGGCAATTGGGAGATCCATATTACCTTCACCAGTAGGTTGTGCGAGTACACATCCAATAGCGTAATTGGATGCATCCACATGAACATGGAATGGCCTGTTCCAATCTGGTGTGGTCAAGATTGGTGCTGAACATAATCTTCGTTTAAGCTCCTGGAAGGAATTCTCACATTCATCAGTCCACTCAAAGTTAGTCAGAAGTCTGTACATGGGTTTTGCAATGACAGCATACATGTGAATGAACCGGCGGTAGTAACCACAATGCCCCATGACAGCTTGTACTTCCTTGACATTCCTTGGCCTAGGTAGCTCTGCTATGGCTCTCACTTTCTCTTCATCAGTGGATATGCCATTCTTTGACACTATGTGTCCTAGAATCTTGTCTTGCCTGACCATAAAGACGCACTTTTCTGGGTTCAGGCAGACTTGATATTCTCTACATTTGTCAAAGATTTGTCTGAGTTCGGGAATATGGGTTTGCCTTATGTTGGAATGAGCACAAAGATCATCAACATAGACTTCTAAGTTCTTCCTCAGGAACTCCTTAAATACATGGCACATCAACCTTTGGAAGGTTGCGGGAGCATTGGTCAGCCCGAATGGCATTACCCTAAAAGCAAATATACCCCACTCTGTGGCAAAAGCCGTTTTATGCTGATCTTCTGGTGCAATGGCTACTTGATTGTAGCCCGAAAACCCATCTAGGAAGCTGTACACTTCCTTGCCTGCTACCCTTTCTAAGAGATGCTCAGTGATAGGAAGCGGATAGCTATCTCTAATAGTGACTGCATTAACCTTCTTCAAGTTAATGCATACTCGTATTTTCCGTTCTTCTTGGGCACCACTACAATGGGGGATACCCATTCAATGTGCTCAATTTCATAGATAAATCCGGCTTCCACCAAGCGATCTATCTCTTCTTTGATCTTAGCAGCATAGTTATCATTATATGTGTATGGCTTTTGCTTAGAGGGTTTAGCATCTGAGGTCATGGGAATTGTGTGTGAGCATATGTCTGGGTCAACACCCTTCAAATCCTTGTAGCTCCAAGCGAATACATCTCTGTATTCTCTTAGCAAGGCTATCAATTCGTGCTCTTCGTCTTCCGTCAGGTCATGTCCTATGTAAGTACATCACTCCTCTCCCTCTTCTAGGGCTACCACTATTTTTTTGGTGGTTTCTTTGTTATCATAGGCCGCTCCTGATTGTGCCTCCCGTTTAGGCATTCTTATCATGACCCTCCTATCGTCTATCTCATATTTTTTAAAGTTTTCAGGGACCTCAAACAAGGATTCTTCTGCCTTCCGAGTGACTTCCTTCTTCATTCTTTTCTTTCCTCCGCTTTTAGAAGCTACTTGTGTGGCTAACCTCACCTCATTTGTAAGCTCTCCGTGCCTCTGGGGTTGAAATTCTACTTCATAGAAGTATTCTTCATCTGATGCAAAAGGTGGGTCCATGATGATTGACTCTAGATCGGAGTCACTCGCATCGTCAAATGCATCAAGGATAGGTTTGCATTCTTCTAAAACTTCATCTCCCATGATTGGCTCTATTGAAAAGACTGAAATGTCATAGCCATCCTCATCACAGTGAGGTGTCCACTGCTCTTCATTGATGGCTACATCCATTGTTGCTAGGATTTCTGCCCAGCCATGGGGTTCAAATTCCTCATCCGGAAAGACTACAGGTGCATAGGCTGGGTCTTGAATGGGTCTATGTGTTTCGTTTGCACCTATTTCTCTAGCCTTTTCTCTCTTCTCTTCCTCTACTGCTACTTTGCACATCCATAAGTGAATGTCTTCATGTATCCATGAGGATCCTGATCCTATAGAATGCACTGATTCCGTATCATCTTTGGCTCTATGGATGGGGTTCCATTGGATAGGAGGGACATCTCTATGAGAGTAATCTTTAAGATTCACTTTGGTCGTAACACCTAAGTGTTGTAGGTGCTGAGTCCAAAATTGCCTTGGTGGTGTGCTCTTGGTAGGTAATGAGAAGATAGGTATTCCCTTCTTCACCTTCACACATATCTCCTATCTTATCCAAGGGTATCTCTGGCACCGTCCTATGTGATCCTACCTGGGAATGAGGTTTCACTATCACTGGTACTTGTTTGGCGACATGTTCCCATAATTCAGGTCTAACCTTGAGTAGCTCTTCTAACTTGAGATTGCACTGCACTTAAGTGTTTTTCACTACCTCTGTGTTCCTAGGTAAGACTGAGTCCTCATTTCGTACCATGACCGTGGGTGCTCTCATACAAGTAGACTTAGCCTCCCATGGGCCTGTGAAGTGGGGTAATTCTTGTAGAGAGTTAGACTCAAAGTCTAGTCTTTCCTGAGAGTGGGTGCTCTCCTACTCCTCATAAATGGATGGGATGTCTTGTGGGAATTGGTTGCGTGCATCATCCACAAGTTCAATAGGAGGAGGGACTTCACTCTCTTTAGCCCATTTGTCTTCTTAAATCTCGCGTAGGAATTCTGGTGTGAACCGATTCATAGAAGATGATGTGTCTGGCTCCGTAGAGTTAGGCACGTAGGCTTCCTAGGGAGGTAGGCTCACATTCTCACTTGCCTTGCCTTTATTTTGAGAGGCGGGTTCCTTTTCTGATTGTGTAGTTAGCCTCTCTATTCTTTCTAGGGAGGGGGGGTTGTCTGGTTCAGTGGGATTGGGCACATAAGCTTTTAGTGGGGGATGGGTCATGTTTTTGCTTGCTTTATCTGTTTCTTGATTTTTTTCTTCCTTGGCAGATCTTGCAATTATGCCCTCTAACTTCTCTAGAAGTCCATCCAAGTGTAATTGTGTCTTGGCTGAGCCCGAGTAATTGAAAAGGCGACTGGCTTCAAACATAGTCTGAGCCAATGCGACCATTTTCGCGCAAAGCTTGGTTCTTTCTATCTCTAGGTCAGCTCTAGGGTAGCACTTGTCATGATCCGTTACATTTGGCCCTTCTTGGATTCTGGCCTGATATGCTTTAAGCATCATGTCTATGTCTTCAGGAGTGGGATCAGCTAATATTGATCCTACTCGGGGTGGTGGGTGGGTTACGTGGGGTGTATTAGAGGGTGGAGGGATGGAGGATGATGGGGATGGTAGCGGTGGGAATGTGTGAGAGTGCGGATGAGATGTGATCTCTATGATTTTTGCTTTGGTTTCTCTCAAGCTTTCTTCAAGTTCGCTCATCTTTTTTGCCCATTGCCTTTCGACTATCCTTCCAGGCTCTAGTCCTCTTTTTGGTTATGCTCTCTGCTTCACTCACCTCGGGGCTCTTTTCCTGACCAACACCTTGGTTTTGTTGTAGTGCTTGGGCTCTTGTGATTACTTGCACAGGTGGGGTGGAAGTCACACTCCCTGTGGAGTCTACAACTAACCCAACAACATTGATAGGAGTGATTTTAGGCATGTTATTAGGGTTCTTTGGGCAATCTTGTAAGAGATGCTCTTTTCCGCAGTCTTGACAGAAACCCTGAATTGTTACTGGTTGAGGTTGTGTAGGGGCAGGCAGTGGACAATCACGTATAAGGTGATCTCCCTGACATCTGAAGCATGGTCCTCTAGGAAATGGGGGTCCTACATGCCTAGGTTGAGGTCTAGAGTTGGGGTTTGTGTACATGACATTGGCATACTCAGGCTCCCCACTATTTTCACTTGGGTCCTCATAATAGTATGACTCGTTATGCTCGGGTGACTGCATGTAGTAAGCCTGTGGGCTATCAATATGTGTGGAGTCAAAACTATGGATCACTGTCTGATAGCAATGGGGTGACTGGGACTATGGCTCTGCTCGGATTTTCTTCAGTAGATGCATATTTCACTGGGATCACATTGGTTCGAGTAGGGGGTTGCTACACTAGGACTGGTTGAGGTCTCTGCTGCCCTTGATAAGGTGGCTGATAAGTTTGCTGTGGTCTGTTGTATTGTTGTGGTGGGTACTGATTCTAGTATCTACCCTGTTGTGGATATGGCTGAGGGTAATTTTGCCTAACAGTTTGTTTGTTATATGGACAGTCTTGTGCAGTGTGGTTGGTGTACCTGCGCTCTATGGTGCAGTACTGGCTACTAGGATTCGCCTGGGGTTGGGCCATAATGGGACATACATTTGCCATATGGTCACCGCCACAAGTGTAACACTGCTTAACTGGGGCAAATCTCGGAATTTGTTTGCTAGAGACACCTAGTTTTTGAGCTACCTTCTCTGCAAGTTCCTCAATGGATGTGGATTGACCAGATGTGAGGCTACTAGAGCTATCAGAATCCTTATAGATTTTTTATAGTTCTAATTCCTCACCTAGATTGTCCTCAATGTCTATGCACATGCGCACGCACTCTTCTATCGTTCTGGGGTCCTTCAGATACACATATGACCTGAGCTTGGTGCTCAACAATCCATCTAAGAACAAGGCCACTTGTTTGGCTGGTGTGGGTAACTCCGGCATCGGGCATCTCTCCAGGTACTGCCTAAATCTTCTTCCAGCTAGTCTGATCGTCTCTTGAGGTGTTTGTTTGAAGCTATGAATTAGTGAGGAAGTGTTGTGCTTGATTCCACTCTTAGAAAACTCAATGATAAATGCCTCTAAGAGCTGGTCTATGTTTCTGAAATGCCTCTCGTTCAGTGGTTGAAACCACGTAAGGGCAGTGTTCCTAAGGGTTAGACCAAAAGCATTATATTGTGTGAATAGGTCCTCTACGTGTTCAGCTTTCAATACTTGCCAAAATTCTGCCACATGGTCATAAGGGTCTCTAGTGCCATCGAAGTAATTCTTCATGGACTTCACCAGTTGAGTTGGTCGCAGGGTCCTAGTGTGTTCTCTCGGCCTTGGCAAAGGAAAATCGTCAGCATTCCTTTGATTCCATGGGGTTCTATGTCCCTCAGGTTCCAATCTATTCCTTTCCGTTCCCGTTCTTTCTCTTTCCAGGGAGTTGGCAAAACTTACCTCCGGTTTGTCTCTACTTCTATCTCTTTGAGCTCCATGAGCTTGGGAGGTCCCAGCTCCTTGGTGACCAAAGGACACATTAGACCTTGGTTGGGGAAAAACAAATTCACCCTTCCATGTGTAGGCATGTCTGCCATGCTCAGTGACCATGAAGATTCTCTCTGATGCATTGTCTAGGTAGGTTACTTGGCCTGGGCTATCAGGGTCTTTAAACTCATAGATTGTGAGGGCACTCACTTCCTGAGGTTGAGCAGATTTATATCTCCAAAAAGCCTCATCGGTTTCTCGGTTTAAAAGCAGATCTATGCTTTTATTATCCTGTGGAATCCACTCTGGAGTCATGATTCTGGTCAAGACAGATTTACCACGGGGGGTTCTTGGCTCTCTCTCTAAGTTCCCTTGCTCTATATCACCCATGTCGGTCTCCGCAATCACATTTCCAAACTCATCAGTTCTATCAGGAAGAGTGGTGACTACATATATAGTCCCCTCTTTATCTACGTATGCTCCATTCTCAAACTTGACTACTGGGTGGTCTAATCCATGGGGTTGATCGGGGTTCTTAATCTGGACCACCGATCTTCTCAGGCCATCTTCATAGATGCGAGCACCTAGACGATTAGTCCTGATGTATTCCAGTTGAGTCTTGTAAGGTCCTTCTGGCTTTTCTAGATAAGCCAACCCTGAACTACCTACTGGTCTCTCCATGTTATAGGACATCTCAGAATCACTTGTTTCTGATCTGGAAGTGTATGGGTAATCACTCAACTGCTGGGCCCAAGACCTAGCAGTGTGATTGACACTAGCTTCAGAAGATCTGAGGCTTTGTCTGTCTCGGCCTAAGTGTCTGCCTGATCTAAGGTTCATATGCCTGATTTATCTACCCCCTTGGACCCAAGCACACTCTCGTTGTAGGTTAATTTGCACCAATCACTTTGTTCTTTTGAGTTGAATATTATGTTTATGATCTTGTCTGAAATCGCGTCGTCAGGAGTATTTAAGTGAATTTCGCACTTGATAAGTGATCGACTCCAGTTTACCCTTTGTCCCTTAGGGTTTTCGCACTTAAGACCTATTTAATTCTTGCACTTAGTTGATTAATTCTCTTGGACTTGATTCGTGCCTAACGTTGCCCTAATTAATTACCACACCTAAGTCGTACTTAGCCTAGGCTAGGAATTGACAAAGGAGGGTTGAGAGATCTTCCAACCTCAATTAGCGGGTTGACCAGACTGCTACACAAGCCCAGGAAGCCTTCTCCCAAGCTTGGTACTCACCCTTGCTAGCTTGCTTTGGATTGCCTTGAGTGCACACAATGTTCCTGCAAAAGCTCACCAGTCAGTATAGCTCTATTACCACAAGTAATTGAAAGACACACATCAATATTTTCAGTCCCCCCTGGAGTAACTCACTATACCCCCTCAATCTTAGGACCACCTAGTCTCACCTAAAGGCCAACTTGAAAATACATGTTATAAAACTCCACGTAGGACTTTCAACAAGCTTTCCAACGAGACCAAAATCTCATCAATCGAAGTTCGTATGGTGAAGTTATGACCATTCAGGCACTTAGGGGTCCAAACAGGCTCTCAGGGTTCAGGAAATTCCTCCTTGGTTTCTAGGTCTTTTGCCCACTCCTAAGGCTCTTATATCCTCCCAATGTGTCCATGATTAAGCCCAAAGATACCTTAATTCAGTCAATTAAATTACTCTAAACTTTCACGCGTTAAGCCCATGTATCGCGATAGGTCGGGTCGAAGTGTCGTGATAGCTCCCAAGTGTCGCGATAGGTCGTGAGGTGTCGCGATAGGTCGTGAGGTGTCGCGATAGCTCGTGAGGTGTCACGATACTCCCAAGTGTCACGATAGGTCGTGAGGTGTCATGATAGCTCGTGAGGTGTCGCGATACTCCCAAGTGTCGCGATAGGTCGTGAGGTGTCGCGATAGCTCCTGAGGTGTCGCGATACTCCCAAGTGTCGTGATAGGTCGTGAGGTGTCACGATAGCTCGTGAGGTGTCGCGATACTCCCAAGTGTCGCGATAGGTCGTGAGGTGTCGCGATAGGTCGTGAGGTGTCGCAATACTCCCAAGTGTCGCGATAGCTCGTGAGGTGTCGCGATAGGTCGTGAGTGTCGCGATACCTCGAGGTGTCGCGATAGCTCGGGATATGGTGAATTTTTCAGTTCTGTCTAGTGATCCTAGGAGCTCTCAGCCTACGCAGTGTCGTGGTGCACTCAGAACTGTGATTGGGTGAAGTTTTTGAGGTGTCGCGATAGCTCGAGCTTGACGCCTCGGGACCTGTGCAGAGGAAATCCGTACCTGCTGAGCTTGCTGGAGATGATGATGAAGCTGAAGCCTGCAAGAAACATGCAAAAACACACAAAAACAAGCACACACACTCGCTCTCTCTCAAACTCGCACACAACAAATGAGGGGAATGACAAGGAAGAGGGAATATGTAGTGGAGAAGGAGGTGGAGGTGGAGATGGAGAAGGAGGTGAAGATGGAGATGGAGATGGAGAAAAATCAAAAATTTACCGATTACTTACCATTCCAACGCGTCCTCTCTACATCTTACCATCACACGCTCGTCCTCAAAGCTCGAATCCCCGGCAACGGCGCCAAAATTTGGTGTAGCTCAGTGATGAGTAGCACCTCCTTTAATGTCAATCCGGGAAGACATGAGGATGGTATGAAGACCTCGAGCGAGTACGTTGAAGGCACAAATGTGTGAGTGAGAAGCACACTAACATGCACACACATACACACACACGTGCACACACGGCAAGAACAAAGAGAGTAAGACAATGGAATCACTTCTATTGCAACAAAGTTCTCATACAAGCTCAAAACTACAAGAAGCTACCCCAAAAATGAGCTCTCTAGCTCTATTTATAGTTTTTGACTAGCTTTGGCCCTGTCCAGACCTAGTGTCCGGCCTAGTTAAAAATTAGGTTCTAGGGCTTATTTGAGGGCTCAAACGAGATCTAAAAAATATGAAAATTGGTAGGCAACTACTTCTAAGACTCCTCAAGCTCGAGGACTCCTCGGCTTGTACAAAATGGAGCTACAAAAAGGTGAAAATGGTAATTACAGGGGTTTTTAGTGATGAGAATCACTTTTAAATGGTGTAAGGGTTTTGAAAAAAAATAGAGAGTTGCCTTAGTGCTAGATCTGCATGTATGCCCGTACTTGCTTCTTCTCGTATATCGCCAAC
This sequence comes from Ceratopteris richardii, assembly GCA_020310875.1. Taxonomy (NCBI): domain Eukaryota; kingdom Viridiplantae; phylum Streptophyta; class Polypodiopsida; order Polypodiales; family Pteridaceae; genus Ceratopteris; species Ceratopteris richardii. Next base: position 32,906,517 of record CM035429.1, on the reverse strand, counting down.
AATGATGTAAAGAAATACATGAGAGAGTCATTAGAAGACAAGTGTCATAGAGATAGATGTGAACAGAGTGATCTTCAGGAAATAGGGACGAGTATTTCGTAGATTTCTCTGAGTCTGATAACGTGGATCAAAAATTCTTTTGTACACATCTAATCTAGAAGCTAATGAAGCTATGTTCAAATTTTCATGGTCCAATTCTTTTCATGTTGTGAGTATGATCAATAGGAACATGTGTATGTAAAGTCTGCAGGTAGACCTTTCAGAATCGCACACTTTTTTGTGTCAATGTTTTGCTTAGATCTCAGTGCACAGTGTAAAGTTTTTGATGAGTAAGCATTCAAAATCTAAGTTAGAAGGTAAGGAAGCTATGGCTAAAAGCATTTAGCAAAATGGGATCTGTGCTGTGAGAAATTAACCTTAGAAGTTACCTATGTCAAAGTCGCTTGTTCAGGAAGATAGTTTCTGACATACTTTTGATCTTAAGGATCAAATTAAAGTTTTAATGATTCTTTTGAAGAATTAATGGTTGGTATGATTGCACAAAGGTAGTGTGGAGATATGTGCATCATTAGTTTGAATAAATCTGAAGATATGTGCAGGTAATGAAGTCAATTTCTGAAGCAGACTTTTTGAAGAAGGAATTTCTTTGCTCAGAGAAGTGATAGTGAAAGTTTTGATAAATAAAGATAACATTTGTGTAAAGTTTCGTCCATAACTGATATAGAGGTGTTCTTAGATCAGTATAGATCAAAACTTTGGAGATTTAGAAGTCTCCAACAAGACAGAGTTACCCGCAAGCATATGCACAACCAGGTAGGTATCAAGGTCAATATAATGCTCAGCCTCATTACTATAGGCCTCCTCAGAACTATCCTTATCAGGATCAACAGAGACCATAACCTGTTTTAGCTCAGCAGTCACCCCCACCAGTTAATGTCATCTCGGTCAAATATGCTACTGCAGAAGAGAACCTAAATAGAGCTTTAGTTCCCTCTTCACCCTTAATTATAGAAAGTGACCCGAACTCAAACAATTTTGACTCTACTCATGTAGATACTCCACCGGCATACTATACGAAGTCACCAGAACATGTGGAAACATATCAATACGATGGTCCACCATTGGAACCCAATCGGGAGCCCGACTACACTAACCTGATGTATGCAAACCCTAATATGCGGCCCCAATTGAGACAGCAAAGACCATGGGGCCCTAGAGGACCATGCTTTAGGTGCCAAGGAGATCATTTCATAAAGGATTGTCCACATCCTCCTATAGCAGGACAATCACAATACTATAACATACAAGGTTTTTGTGCCGATTGTGGTAAAGAGCATATCATAAAAGATTGTCCTAAGAACTCTGCTAATGCTTCAAATGTGGCAGCGATCAACGTGATAGGTATTGTACATAACGCAGATGGATCCAACCCTACATACGTGCCTATCCAAGCTATAACAAGAGCCTAGATGCTCTTTCAAAATCAACAGCTTAATCTTGAGAAAATACCCAGAACTAGTGAAGTTGAAGAGTCTAGTAATAAAAAGACGAAATCATGGAAGGATTTTAGAGAAAGAATTAAGAGGAAATGGAGTAAAAAGATAACTGAGTTGGAAGGAAGTTTGAAGGAATCGAGAGCCAAAATCCTAGAACTGACCTCGCAAGAATCAAATCAGGGGAACCTAGCTCAGAGATCAAGATCAATTCTAGCGGAACCCATACTAGAAAACTTAGACATGATGTTTCGTGCATATCAGGCTAGATTAAAGGAAGGACCCCAGACAGCTGAAATGAGTAAGAATTATCCAAGAGCAGATCTAATGAGAGGACTAAACTTTGCATGAAGATGGTAGAATCAGCACAAACTATGTTCGAAGCCTCGCGATATCTTAATTGGAATAACATGGCAAAACTAGAATTACACTTTCAAGGACTAATGGAGAGGTTATAATACTTGATCAATAGCAAGGAGAAAAAGAATCTACATAGGAACCCTATTGCCTCGGAGATACAAGAAAAGAATACAACATCCCTGTCTCAAGTACCAAATACAGAGGGTGAAGACAACCTATCTTCCATACATAAGTATTCACATGAATTTCTAAGAGAAATCCAAGAAGAGAAGTAGAAAAAAGAACAAGAGACCCATCCTCCTATTCAAGAAATAGACGACTTGCAAGAGCAATTTCCCCAAGACATTCCCTCTATTTATGATGAAGTAGAGGAAGAACAGCTGAGTGAACACACATGCTTTGAATCTAATTCTTTGCAAGAATTACCTCAGTTCACAGGACCTTGGGAAGCCAAGTCTATTAGCATGAGAGCACCCACGATAATAGTGAGGAATGAAGAATCAGTAATCCTTAGAAACACGTAAGTGATCAAGAACACCAAAGTACAATGTAATCTTACTCTAGAGGAGTTGTTAAAGCTTAAACGAGAACTAAGAAAACATGTAGCAAATCAATTCCCTGAGGTTGCTACTACTCACTCGCAGATAGGATCACACAAGAAGGTACCAGAGATACCTGTAGAAAGAATCGGAGATCTAAGCGAAGGAGAGGAAGGCAACACTTATCTTCCAATAACCCATCAGGGCTACACCACGAAAGCCATCTTAGATTCAAGAGCCGGAGTAGCCATCGCTCCACCACCTTATGGAAACGTTGGGGTAAGCCGGCATTAAGACCCACAAGGATGAAGCTACAAATGGCTGATGGACATATAGAAAAACCATTAGGATTACTAGAAGGCATATCTCTCACCACTTGTGGTGTAGAATTTGAGCATACTTTTGCCATTTGTGATTTTGGGAAAAATCATGCTTACGAGATGATCTTAGGACGACCATTCATGCGTCAGTTGCAAATTGTACAAGATTGGGGAACTAATTCTTTGTACTTGCAACATTTAGGAGTGACTATTAAAGTCAATCTCAAAGACTATTCTCATCGAGACTTACCCCCCAATACAATGGAATACCATCCACAAGACACAGGTAGAAACGGAATCCGTACACTCATTGGAGTCACACCCCTCATGGTTGCACGAGGATACTCATCTATGGATGTGTGAAGTAGCAAAACAAGAGGAAGAACGATTAGAATCCAGGACCTTAGGTTCATAACAACATCCACGAACTCATCAAGACCCAACTTACGCACCTATAATATTTCCAGATGAGGAATTCGAGCCTCATGGTTGGGCAGAAATATTAGCAACAATGGATGTAGCCATCAATGAAGAACAATGGACACCCCACTGTGATGAGGATGGCTATGACATTTCAGTCTTCACAATAGAGCCAATCATGTGTGATTTCCTTATTGAAGAATGTGAACCTAGCATTGATGCATTTGAGGATGCAAGCGACTTTGATCTAGAGTCAATTATTATGGACCCTCCCTTTGCATCAGATGAAGAACATTTCTACGAAGTAGAAGCTCACCCTCAGAGACACGAAGAGCTTACAAATGACGTGAGGTTAACCACACAAGTGACTGCCAAAAGTGAAGGAAAGAAAAGAAAGAAGAAAGAAACCACGTCTCAGGAAGAAGAAGCCTTGTTTGAGGTTTCGGAGAACTTCAAGAAGTATGAAATAGAAGATAAAACAATAATGGTACGAATGCCTAAAAGAAAAGCTGATATTGGAGAACTATATGATAATCGAGAGAAAACCAAAAAAATCATAGTCACCGTAGAAGGAGAAGAAGAAAATGTACATACATAGGACATGATTTGATGAATGAAGAAGAAGAAGAGTTAGTTGCTCTATTGTGAGAATATAGAGATGTGTTCGCTTGGAGTTACAAAGACTTGAAAGGAGTAGACCCGGATATATGCTCCCATAGAATCCCTATGACTCTAGATGCAAACAGACGAAATAGAAACCATACACGTACAATGATAACTATGCTACGAAGATTAAAGAGGAAATAGATTGCTTGATAGAAGCAGGATTCATTTACAAAATTGAGCATACTGAATGGGTGTCCCCCATTGTGGTTGTGCCCAAGAAGAATGGAAAATTGTGTGTGTGTATTAACCTTAAGAAAGTTAATGTTGCCACGATTAGAGACAGTTATCCTCTTCCTATCAACGAACATTTATCGGAACGAGTTGCGGGCAAGGAAGTTTACGGCTTTCTTGATGGTTTCTCAGGCTATAATCAAATAGCCATTGCTCCAGAAGATCAACACAAGATGGCTTTTGCCATAGAATGGGGCATATTTGCATTTCGTGTGATGCCATTTGGGCTGACAAATGCACCCGCCACTTTCCAGCGACTCATGTGTCATGTTTTTAAGGAATTCTTACGCAAGAATTTGGAAGTCTATGTCGATGACATATGTGCATATTGGAATGTGAGACAGACACATATCCCAGAACTAAGGCAAGTGTGTGACAAATGTCGAGAATATCAAGCTTCTTTGAACCTAGAAAAATGTGTTTTCATGGTCAGACAAGGCAAAATTCTAGGACACATTGTGTCAAATAACGGAATCTATACGGATGAAGAAAAGGTGAAAGTAATTGCAGACCTACCTAGGCCAAATAACATGAAAGAGGTACAGGAATTTATGGGCCATTGTGGTTCTTCCAGACAATTCACACACATGTATGCAATCATAGCCAAACTTTTGTACTCTCTTTTGACCAAGTTTGAATGGACAGATGAGTGTAAAAATTCATTCAATGAACTTAAATGACATTTGTGCTCAGCACCAATATTGATAACCCCAGATTGGGGCAAGCCATTCCATGTACATGTGGATGCCTCCAACTATGCCATAGGATGTGTGTTAGCACAACCCACGAATGAAGGTAATATAGATCTTCCCACAGCATATGCGAGCAGACAGTTGAACGTAGCAGAAATTACACCACTATGGAACGAGAAGGATTAGGAATGATCTATGCAGTAAAGAAATTCAGGCATTATTTGTTGGCAAATAAGTTCAAATTATTTACAGATCATCAAGCATTATTGTACTTAGTCAATAAGCCATGTAATACAGGATGATTGATACGTTGGTTTCTATTACTCATGGAATACGACTTTGAAGTAGTAGTCAAGAAAGGAAGGACACATCTTAGTGCTGACCACCTTTCAAGATTAACTTCAAGAGAAGCTCCTCAAGGAATAACAGATGAATTACCCGACGCATATTTGTTTAACCTTGAGATAGTATCAGAATGGGCTAAGCCGATAGTCCCTATTCTCACATATGGACCCAAGAATCCCAAGATAAGGATCAAAAAAGGAGAGATCACCAAATCACATAGATATCAAATAATAGCAGGAGGTATATATAAAGATAATTAAGAGATTCTTGCTTTTTGTGTAGATGAATCAGAACATGCAAATTGGTTGCAATACTTGGAGTTCTAAGAATTGATTTCCCTTCTTGGAGTCTTCTGGTCATCATCAAAATCACTTGATGCTTCACCTATAGGCTCATTTCTCTTTGATAATGTTGGAAAGTCTTCGTCTAGGTCATAGGGAAGTTTGATTTTCCTATAATATTCTTCAAACCAAGATTTCTTTTCATCAGACAAAACATCTCTACTTACCCTATGTAAATATGGCACTCCTCAACTTCCTGTAGGTCTCTCCATACCTTGAGACATCTCGGACTCACTGGTTTTAGAGCTAGGGTAGTGCGAATAATGGCTCAACTGCTGGGCCCAAGACCTAGCAGTATGATTGACACTAGCCTCTGAAGACCTAAGACTTTGTCTATCTCTCCCTAGGTGTCGTCCTGATCTAAGGTTCATATGCCTAACTAAGCAATCCCAATTTTTACCCAAAGTACAACCTCGCTGCTGCTCAATTTGTATCAGTTACTGGGTTTCTTTTTAGTTGATTATCGTGTTTATGATCTCGTCTGATATCACGTCGTTAGGAATACTTGAGTTAGTTTCCACACTTTAAGTTGATCGTTCCCCGTTAGGTTCTTTTCCTTTAAAGTTATCGGTCACACAGAGGTTATCTCTTAACTTGAACTTGATTTCTTAGATATTCTTTGACCTGTCTTATGCCTATCGTTGCCCTGACTTACTTCTAGCACTATTCATGTGTAGCCTAAGGTAGGAAATGACAAAGGGAGTTGAGAGTATTCCAACCTCACTTGCAGATCCCTTGCTCTTTGGTGCTCAAGAACCCTGTTCTCAAGCTTGCGGAATGCCCTTGCTTTGGATGCCTTCTAGTGCTCTCAGTGGACCTGTAAAAGTCCCAAAGTTAGCTCAAGACTTAGATTCAAATGACTTAACAAATCACTTCCATTCATGCAATTTAGATATCAATCTGCCCTATGTCTTTATGGCAAACAATTCTAGGGATCCCTTGGTTTTCTTCCCACTGTACTCCCCACGAGCTTTCCAACAAGGCAAAAATCACAGCAAACGGATTTCGTATGAGGAAGTTATGACAGTTCAAGGTTCTAGGGTAAAAACAAGGTTCAAACAGGCTGACACTTCACAGGAGTTTTCTCAAAACACACGTGTGGGGACCTCAAAAAATGGTAATTGATAGAAAAATATGCCCAAAATTATCCCCAAATCTTGGAATAACAAAACCCTGAATTTTTAGCCAAAAAAGCCTGTCAACCGCGATCGACAGGTCTGTCAATTACGATTGACAGAGGTGTCCGTCGTGGCTGTCGATCGCGATCGACACGTCAGTCGGAATTGACAGTGTCAATTGCAATCGCTAGAGTCGGTCGTGGGTCCTGTCAATCACGATCGACACTTTCTGCACGAATTCTGGTGAGATTTCAATCGATCGTGGGTTTATCCATCACGATGGACACATGGGCACGCGAACATATGTGTCAATCGTGAAGTTCTTGTCGGTCGCAATCGACGGTGTCGATCACGATTGATAGGGTCTGTCGGTCGCAATTGACAGGGTCTGTCAGTCACGATTGACAGAGGCTGTCCGTCGCGATTGAAAGGGTCTGTCGATCGTGGCTGTCGATCGTGATCGATGGTGTCAATCGCGATTGACAGAGAAACACAGAATTCTTTCACTATGATTTATGATTTAGAATGTGCTCATCTTGTGTGTCATTGTGGTGTACTTTGTTTTACCAAAAGCTCAATTTTTCTGTCGATCGCGATCGACAGAGGTCTGCGACACAGAGACAGTTCCGAGCTTTTTCGTACCTGCGCAGCGTGCTGGAGACGATGAGACAGTCAATTCCTACAGGGAAACTCAAAAAACATGCAAAAATAGCGCACACAAATCGCTCTCTTGCTCTCTCTCAGAAGTGAATGAGGGAAATGGAAGGGAGAAGGTGATATGATCAAAAACTGAAATTTTCATGATGATGGAGATGGAACTGGGGTATGGTGAGGATGATGATGGTGAAGTAAGAAAGAGAAAAGGAAGTAAAGAAATTACCTACTACGCCAACGTCACAACTCTATGTCTTACCATCACACGTTTGTCCTCAAAGCTCGATCCCCGGCAATGGCACCAAAATTTGGTGTAGCTCAGTGATGAGTAGCACCTCCTTTAATGTCAATCCGGGAAGATGTGAGGATGGTATGAAGACCTCCAACAAGTGATGGCACAAGTGCGTGAGTGAGAAGCACACTAACATACACACACACACATGCGCACACAAGGTAAGACAAAGAGAGAAGCAATGGAGTTCTTTTAGATTACTCCAAAGTGCTCTTACAAGTTCAATTCTACAACAAGCTACCCTCAAAAATGAGCTCTCTAGCTCTTTTTATAGTTTTTGACTAGCTTTGGCCCTGTCCAGACCTAATGTCCGGCCTAGTTAAAAATTAGGTTCTAGGGCCTATTTGGAGGCTCAGATAGAGTCTAAAAAATATGAAAATTGATAGGTAGGTACTTCTAATGCTCCTCAAGCTCAAGGACTCCTTGGCTTGCACAAAATGGAGCTACAAAAATATGAAATGGTATTTACAATGGCTTTTAGTGATGAAAATCACTATTTTTGTAGGGATTTCTTCTAACAATTTGACATACAATTCCTGGAGTTCCCTACTTGCTCCTTCTTCTTGTGTGTCCACCTCTTTGATGTGCTCCTGTGATTTGTCCTTGACCTTAAGCTTCATGAAAAATGATGGCCTACTTGCCAGATCTTCTTTGACTGCTTTGCCTGCTTGGCCCTTCACGTTGGCTCCCTTGTCTTGTAAGTCCTTGACCTCCTTGATGTTGGTGCATATCAATCATCAATTGAAGGTTTATGAAGAAATGAAGTCAAGGAATTAAGAAGAGAACAAATTCAGAAGTTTGAAGGAAGAACATACTCAGAAATTCAAAGCTATGTACACATATGTACATTAGTTCAGATATAGGTGACTCACACTTTTGATTAGTCATAAGCTTGTACATATTTGCCTATAAATGTTTTGGAAAAAGTCGGGGCATGTAGAATAGAGAATAGGAAGAAAGAAATCAGATGTAGAAAGTGTCATTGGACACAAGAAAGTTAGTTGAAGTTATCTCTTCAATGTAGTTGTAACTTTTCTGAGTAATCGAAAAAACTTGCGCCCGATGTTTCAGTGTCTGCTACTTCTGTAGTTAATCTTTTGAGAAATCCTTCTAAACATATCTAAGTCCATAGTTAATCAATCTATGGCTAGAATTTGAGAGCCTAATTGTAATCAGGCTAAGAGAATTTTGCATAGGAACATTCATATGTGAAGATGTTCTGAGAGTCGTAAAACTGGCGCAGATTTCATGTTCAGAGAAATGAACATTGCTCAGTGCATGGTGTAAAGTTTTACACAAATGAGGGTTCAAAATCTAAGTTGAAAGGTAAGCCATCTATGGCTAAAAGATCTTGATCAAACGGGATTTACTTTGGGAGAACTAGTGTTAAGAAATTACAGGTGTTAAAGTCGCCATTGCAAAGAAGCTGTTTCAGACATAGGTAAAGTGTTTCACACATTTCTCACAGTATACTCAATCATTTTGAGAAATTTAACTTGGAGAGGTTGCGCAATCTTAAGGCGAAGCATTGTGCAAAGTTTTATTAAAAACTTTATAGGATTGATTAGTCAATGAGTGATTAATCTGCAGCAGACTTTTCTGAGAAGTGATTTCTTCACAGTTAATCAATTTCTTGGTAATGTGATAGTGGATTTCCAAAATTCTATGGAGTCTAAAGTTATTCTTGGTCTAGAGGTGGTCTAGTACAAGGATAGCTTATTCTTTTGGAGATCAACACTCTCCATCAGTGGTATCAGAGCAGGTTGTGTCAAAATTAAGGAAAGGAAGACTCCAACTACTGCAGATATACAAATTCTACATCTCGAAGGTTCAAAAGGATAAAGTGTTGAAGAAAGATTGAAGGGAGACACGCAAAGATTATCAAGGATGGGAGATAGTCTCCAAATTGAGAAGTTGGATAGAGAGAACTATCCAGCTTGGTCTATGAGAATGGAAGCTCATCTGATGAGCAAAGATTTGATAGAATACATTACAGGTGAAGAAGAGAAGCCTCAGTTCAGAGATCCTAGTGTTCCAACTAGGGAAGAATTGTCAGATCTAAAGAATTGGATGAAGAAGGATGCTCAAGCAAGGAGCATAATCTACATGGCAGTCAATGACTATTTGCTTCCTCACATTAGAGGACTTGAAAGTGCATGTGACATTTGGAATGCTTTGGAAGAGCATTTCCAAAACACAACCAAATCAAGGAAGGCTTCACTATGGGCAGAATTTACTACTTTCAAGAAGAAGGCCTCACAATCAATCTCTGATTATGTGACAAAGATGAAGGACATTGCAGATTCTTTAGGTGCAATGGATGAAGATATTGAAGAAGATAAATTGGTAAGACAAATTCTCACAGGGCTAAGAGGAGATGAGAAATGGAAGCCTTTTATTTTGTCTACAGAACTTTCATTAGATCACTTCACTCCTGATTTGAATCAATTGTTAGGTCATATGCTAACCTTTGAGAATGATATCAAAGGAGATGTTGATAAGAGTGCAGGTCATGCAATGTACTCTAAAGACAAGAAGAAAGCTAACAAAGGAAAGCAACAATCAGGTGAAGAAGAAGGTACTTCAAACCAAGCAAATTTAATAAGAGGAAAAGGAAATGGCAGAAGTAGAGGAAGAGGCAGAAACAACAAAGATAATGCAAGAGCTTGTTGGATATGTGGTAAGACCAATCATCTATCTCATGATTGTTGGCACAATAATCAGAACAATGGTAATTATCAGAACTTTAATCAAAGAGCAAGAGGTGGTAGATTTCAGAGAGGAAACTTCAGAGGTAGAGGTGGTAGGAATTCTTTTGGAAGAGATGGAGGAAGAAGCTTCCAAAATCAATCCTATAATAACACCTACTACAACTATGCATCAGATCAGAAGGAGGACTCGACTCTCATTATGAATGCAACATGTGAAACCTCACATGAGGACATGAGAGTGTTCTATATTGATTCAGGATGTAGTAATCATTTAAGTGGAAATATTGCTTTGATGACTGATCTAGATCATAATGCAATTAATCATACAGTTCAGACAGGTGATAATACAAAGCATAAGGTAAAGTCAATTGGTTCAGTCAAAGCTAAAGATGGGAGCACTCTTCTGAGTAAGGTTCTTTATGTTCCCACAATTCCAAAGAATTTGATCAGTGTAGGTCAAATTGTGGAAAAAGGATATGAGGTAAGGTTCACCAATGATGGAGTATATGTTGAAGACCCTAGTCAAGGGTATAAACAGGTTGTTACAGGAAAGAAGGAAGGGAGGCTTTTCACATTGAAGGTACAAGGAAATGTTGGACATGCTATGTTTACATATGGAGAGCAGAAGGTATCTGAATTGGATCTTTGGCATAAAAGACTTGGACATTTCAATGAGAGAGGTATTAAAGAAATGATTAACAATGATTCAGTGCTTGGGTTGCCTAACATTGCAGGTCAACACATGACATACAGATGTGAGGCATGTCAATTAGGTAAGGCCCATAAACAATGTTATTCCAAGCATGGATTTATGTATTCAGAAAGACTTGAGTTGGTGCATACAGATGTGTAGGGTCCTTCAAAGGACTTTAGTATAAATGGTTCAAGATATTATGTCATATATGTTGATGATGCTACGAGATGGATCACAATTTATGTGATTAAAGAAAAGTCAGAAGTGTTTAATACATTTAAACACTATCATGCATATGTAGAAAGAATTACAGGTCAAAAATTGAAGAGACTAAGGTCAGATGGAGGGGGAGAGTATTTTTCAAATGAATTCAATGATTACTTGTGGAATGCAGGTATAAAGAGAGAAGTTACTTGCAGGTACTCTCCTCAACAAAATGGGGTAGCAGAAAGAAGAAACAGGACACTTGTTGAGTTTGCAAGGTCCATGATGAAAGAGAAGAATTGTCCAAATTATTTATGGGCTGAAGCTGTGAATACAGCTACATATTTGGTTAATAGATTGCCTTGTAAAGCTTTGCAAGGTATGACACCATATGAAGCTTGGTGGGGTAAGAGACCTACCTTGGATCATTGCAGAATATTTGGATGCTTGGCATATGCATATGTGCCATCTCAATTGAGGCATAAGCTGGAGCCTAAGGCAGAAAAGTATGTATTCATTGGTTATGATGATAAGCAAATGGGATACAGGTTGTGGAGTCCATTCACAAAGCAATTCCTTGTATCCAAGGATGTTACATTTGATGAGCAAGGTACTTGGTATGCAGGTAAATATAATATACATGCAGATGTTGAAGAAGTAGTGGATCAAAAGAAAGGTAAAGCAAAGATTCAATTACTTGATGAAAATGAGAATAATGAAGTACAGGTTGAAGTGGAAGAAAGGCCAAGGTTTGATCCAGAATGTGATGAACCAGAGACTTCAAAAAGTGCAGAAGTTAGGAGGTCATCTAGGCACAAATGGCAACCTACAAGGTATAGCTATGACACCTCATTCTTGACTACTAAAGATTATGCTTATTTGGTAAAAGCAGATGAAGATCCATCTACATATGATGAAGCCAAAGGCAAGAGAAATTGGGAAGAAGCCATGCAAGAGGAGTATGATGCATTGATAGAGAATCAGACTTGGGATCTGGTTCCTAAACCTAATAGCCAGAAAATTATTGGATGTAAGTGGGTTTACAAAACAAAAAGATTTGCAGATGGAAGTGTGTCTAGGTACAAAGCCAGACTTGTTGTGAAAGGGTATGCACAGACATATGGAGTGGACTATGATGAGACCTATAGTCCTGTGGCAAAGATGACAACCATCAGAACTCTCATAGCAATTACTGCTTGCAAAGGTTGGAAGTTATCTCAATTAGATGTTAAAAATGCTTTTTTGAATGGTTACATTTCAGATGAAGTTTACATGGAGCAACCAGATGGGTTCAAAGATCAAGTGAGTCAAAATTATGTGTGTAAGCTCAAGAGAGCTTTGTATGGATTAAAGCAGGCCCCAAGGGCATGGAATTATAGGCTTGTAAAGTTCTTGAAGGATCTTGGATTTCAAGCATCAAAGGTAGATAGTAGCTTGCTAGTCAAAGCAAGTGAAGATGGATTCATTTATGTTTGTATTTATGTTGATGACATAATACTTACAGGAACAGATGATAAAGGAATACAAATGATCAAGAAGCAGATGGAGAAAGAGTTCAAAATTAGTGACTTTGGGAACTTGTCATTCTTCTTAGGAATGGAGATTTTATATACTCAACATGGAGTATATGTGACCCAAGAAAGGTATCTTAAAAATTTGCTAACCAAATTTAAAATGGAAGATTGCAGGGTTGCACCTACACCATTGGAAGTGAACCATAAATTGTCTAGATTTGGAGGAGAAGAATTCAGAGACATGAAGCTTTATCAAAGTTTGGTTGGTAGCTTGATTTATGCTACATTAACAAGGCCTGATTTGTCATATGCAGTTGGTGTGCTTTCACAATTCATGCATTGTCCTAGAAAGGAACATTGGATTGCAGGACAAAGAGTACTTAGGTACATCTAGGGTACACTCAAAGAAGGGCTGTACTATGGATTTACTTCTGATACAAGAGTGAAGATATATAGTGATGCAGATTGGGCAGGTAATGTGGATGATAGAAGATCAACACATGGATATTTGTGCTATGTAGGAGACAAATTGATTTCATGGTGTTCTAAGAAGCAACATACAGTTGCTTTGTCATCTACAGAAGCAGAATATAAAGGTATGGTGGAAGCTGCAAAGGAGGTAATATGGCTAAAGACACTTATGAAGGATTTTGATGTTGTTCAAAGTACTCCTATTATTTGTGGAGAAAATATGAGTTCTCTATACTTGGCAGCTAATCTTGTGTTTCATGCTAGAACTAAGCATATTGAAATACAATATCATTTTCTGAGAGAGAAGGTCATTGATAAGGAAATTGAAGTTATGCATACTCCTACAAAAGATCAACTTGCAGACATGATGACAAAAAGTCTAGATGGACCAAAGCTACAGAGATTCAAGGATATGGCAGGCATTAAGAAGATAGAGAAAAACCTCAATTAATGATTGAGGGGGAGCTGTTGGTGCATATCAATCATCAATTGAAGGTTTATGAAGAAATGAAGTCAAGGAATTAAGAAGAGAACAAATTCAGAAGTTTGAAGGAAGAACATACTCAGAAATTCAAAGCTATGTACACATATGTACATTAGTTCAGATATAGGTGACTCACACTTTTGATTAGTCATAAGCTTGTACATATTTGCCTATAAATGTTTTGGAAAAAGTCGGGGCATGTAGAATAGAGAATAGGAAGAAAGAAATCAGATGTAGAAAGTGTCATTGGACACAAGAAAGTTAGTTGAAGTCATCTCTTCAATGTAGTTGTAACTTTTCTGAGTAATCGAAAAAACTTGCGCCCGATGTTTCAGTGTCTGCTACTTCTGTAGTTAATCTTTTGAGAAATCCTTCTGAACATATCTAAGTCCATAGTTAATCAATCTGTGTCTAGAATTTGAGAGTCTAATTGTAATCAGGCTAAGAGAATTTTGCATAGGAACATTCATATGTGAAGATGTTCTGAGAGTCGTAAAACTGGCGCAGATTTCATGTTCAGAGAAATGAACATTGCTCAGTGCATGGTGTAAAGTTTTACACAAATGAGGGTTCAAAATCTAAGTTGAAAGGTAAGCCATCTATGGCTAAAAGATCTTGATCAAACGGGATTTACTTTGGGAGAACTAGTGTTAAGAAATTACAGGTGTTAAAGTCGCCATTGCAAAGAAGCTGTTTCAGACATAGGTAAAGTGTTTCACACATTTCTCACAGTATACTCAATCATTTTGAGAAATTTAACTTGGAGAAGTTGCGCAATCTTAAGGCGAAGCATTGTGCAATGTTTTATTAAAAACTTTACAGGATTGATTAGTCAATGAGTGATTAATCTGCAGCAGACTTTTCTGAGAAGTGATTTCTTCACAGTTAATCAATTTCTTGGTAATGTGATAGTGGATTTCCAAAATTCTGTGGAGTCTAAAGTTATTCTTGGTCTAGAGGTGGTCTAGTACAAGGATAGCTTATTCTTTTGGAGATTAACACTCTCCATCACTTGACCACTGCCAACAGAGACCTATTATCTGCTGGCTCTAATCTAGCTGTGGAGGTACTAGCAATTGCATTTGATATCGTTAAATTTTCATACAAATTTTTCATACCTCTTTTGTCCCAGTTAATGGCTAAGGGAAGTCATGACCTAAAGTCACACGATCTCTTATCAATCTCTACTACTAATTGATTTTATTTTGCACTCTTTAATTCCTCACAATCATAAGTTGCATATTCCTAGCTATCACACCACACACTGTTTTTCGCCAGTCCCTTTTCTTTCAGTGTTCCTTTGAAAGGCTGGCTGAGCAGCGAACTGAGTAGGTGGAGCTGGCTTCAAAATCTTCATCATCAAACTTTTATGGAATGTACCTTGTATCCCTCACCTTTCTTTCATTTATGTACTCTTTTTTTGTTAAAAGAATTTTTTTGGGTATTTTCCTATTGTAGAGGCAAGTGTCCAAAGTGGTGCTTCATTGTCACTACTATCAGTTGAATCATCCATACTTCCATGTTCATAATGCACTTGGTTCCATTCTCTTGGGGATATATTGTAATAACATTCTCATTCTCTTCACATATTAACTTTGGTGATCTTCCCTTGATTTTTGACATAAAGGCAATCTTATCCCTAATCTTGAACTACTTGCATTTGTCTCATAAAAAGTCTTCCTAAGATGATCTCATATGAGATGAGTTGTGGAAAATCCACTATTTCAAAGGTATGTTCAATTTCAATTCCACATGTTACTATGATTACCTTTTCCTATATTCCTAGTGGTGTTTTTATGTGCCCATATGTAATGAACTATAGGAGATTTGAACTCACAACATCTTGGTTAGAAATGTGATGGGCTAACCACTAGCCCCAAAAGCCATGTTTGAGGATTAATTCCTAATCCTCTCTCTTAGGGTGTAAGTCAACCATCTCCTATCTTTCAAGGTTGTGGTTCAACCATCTCCTATCTATCACTTTATTACATTCTTCTCCCCTTCATTGATCATTGTCCTCAATTATCTACTCATGTATCCTGATAGCCTCAATGATAAACTCCTTTGGTACCCTTGAATTGATTTTCTGAACTTTGGATAGTTTCTTGATTCTTGTTCGAAACTTGGTGTCTTGAACCCTATTCTCAACCTTAGTATCATGAACCTTGTTCTTGTAAGAGAATGGTTACACAATATAACACAAGAGCAGTAGCAGAGAAGATAATAGATATAGGAGAATCTCAACAATTTTCTACTAACATCAAGTACAAAGATGATGGCATTGTCCACCCATGCACTCTCAAGATAGAGCTTAAATGGTGATCTAGACAACTCTAGATAGGGCATTACAAGGTAGAGGTATGCAGGCTCGATTCAATGTCTCAGGTAGTGCAGAAGTCATGTATATATAGGATAAATGGGTGGCCTTCTGTAGACGGCTATACATGGGTGGTAGAGCATGGGCGGCCACCACCCATGTAGTTTCCATACATGGCTTAGGTCGGTTAAACCAACCTAACAAATATAAATGATTTTTGACTTCAAGAGGGAATATTCCTTTGAATATTCCCTTTACCGTCATGTGGAGGTGTTGCCCCTAGACCCCCACAGGGGGCCCGCTCGCCCCCTAGGACCCCCTAGCCAGAGAGCCTACGGGTCCCCTTCGGCCCCCAGTTGAGGTTGCTCCCCACTACCCCTGGTAACACCCTTTCCTTACAATACCTTACGTGGTCCAATATGACCTTCATCCAACATGCAAGTTGGGATTTCCATCAATTCACTAATGCACACTTGGCTTCTCCTCATAATGGTGGCCTTACAAAATGTGCATTAGGACATACAATCATGAGGGGTAGACATTGATCATATACTACCACCCCCCTCAATGTTTACCAAATGATAAATCAAGTAGGTCTAGAGGAACATGAACCATCACCTATGAACGTTGTGTTAAAATGTCGCTTGCCGTCAGAAGCGCGTTTAAACACCTATTCGGGTTCTTGGGAGTGGAAGGGGTCTGTTAAACAGAGGCCCTATGCTTGATTTTCCCAAAATAACCACTTCATACACAACAATATACTAATGTTCAAGAACTCTATCAAGAATCTGTTTACGCTTCACAATCTAACTATCTGTAATCGGACTCTTCCAAGGCTTACCGAACACACTCCAGTTAATGCTCTCTCAGCGTACAGCGCAGGCAATATTCAGTACCGTAATACAATTTTACTTTTGTCTAGCTTAAAGAACTGATCCAACACAAACTACCGTACACAATCGAATCAATAATAGTAACTCAATCTATACCGTGCAGGTGCGGATAATCCATCAGAAGAGAAGACGTAGGATGATTCAGAATTCTCAACCACACAGTACTGAACTGTCATTACTGGAGCATGGGCTTCAGCAAACAACTTATAGAACATCAACAAAACGGAGAGACACAACAGTACGCAGCACTATTAGAACAATCACAACAGAAACTACACAGAACGACTCGCTCAGACAGACAGTCTAGCGATCTTCTGGTCGTCTAGGTAAATCACAAACCGAACAGGTATCGATAAACAAACAAGACAGCAATGAGAACAGAATACTCAGAATTACTCAATGCACACCACAACAAGGTTATAGATCAATCACCTAGACAGACAATCTGGTGATCCCCCTGATCGTCACCGAAGCGTCTCTTTTTCATTGATTTATAAAGATTACAAAACATCTTTGTAACAACCTTTCATTCGTGCGGAATATGAAAAGATTCAGTCTTTACAATTGCCAATCCGGCGGCCGACTAACACTGGCACGCACGATGGACTCGAACCCGCAGGTATACAAAAAAAAGTTACGACTCGTCTACTATCCCTTCTAAATACATTGTTCTGGCTAATCTAAATGTGCGGGCAATTTTCTTCTTAATTGATTCTAACATCTACTTCAAATTGTCTGGTTCCACCAGATGAGCATCTGTGCGTACTGCATTTAAGGAAATGACTTGGGTCATCAAAACTTCTATTTATGTCTATAGAAAAGCTTCTTGTAAGTAAAACTCGTTTGACAGAGCTGCATCTCGAGTTATCTTCGTATCTGCAATCTGTTTTTCAATTTTGGAGAGTCTTTCTTTCTGTACATCCAGTTGATACTCCCTTCTTTCTATGTCCTGATTCTGAAATTGGATTGTCTTGTAATAGGCGTCACGCTCTCGGCGGGTACTTGCGATGTCTTTCTGTAATTGCGCTTCCCCGATCAATTTGCGTTTAAGAATACTGTTTACTTCAAATAAATCAGACTTGTTTCTCTAGAGTTCTTCATTAGTCTTCTTAAGCAAATCTGCCATCTCTTGTCCTTTTTGTACTTCTTCATTTAGCTGTTGTCTGGTTTCTTCTAACAGATTGCCTAAAGCTACACGTGCATCCTCCTTGTCTTGGGCTAATTGCTTCAAATGCCTATTTTCAGCCTCTGCAGCGCACAATAAGTCTTCCTTTGTTCTGACTTCGGCCAAGACAACATCTCTTTGATGTATAATTGTCTCCTGGTCGGCAAGTCGGGCCTGTAGCTCCTTAATCTGTTCACTTAAATTATGATTTGCTGCTTTGACTTCGATGAGTTCTTCCTGGAGTGGGCTAATATCAGCTTCTAGAACATCAACCTTATGTTGTAATTCATCCCGGATGTTATCAGTCACTTCCTTCATTTGTATAGGTAGTTGTTGCGATAACTGGATCAGCATTTGTCCCATGGATGCTAGCTCAGAAAATACAGGGAGTGAAGGAAGCGAAGGATGAGAACGAGGCTGTGAGGAGCTGATGGGAATTTGGTTGTGAGTAATTTGGTGATGAGGATCAAGAAGTAGTAGGTTCCTCAATGACAATGGGTGGGACAGGGACAATGGGTGGAACAGGTGGAGAAGTTAGAAGAACAGAGTTAGGTTCAACTACCTTTTCAGTGGTTTGATACGTAGTATCCTCACGGTCGGCAACTGTATATTCCACTGCTCTAATCAATTCTTCAAAAACTTCTTTAATGATAGGTTCTCCATCATCTTGCTTTTCCTGCTCAGATTGCTGTTTAGATTCTTCTTTTGACGAGCTCGTTTCAGAATCGATGGTAGCATCCTATTCTTGTTGCTTTTCTGAAGAAGACTGCACAGATGAGTCATGATGAATTGATGTTGCGGTATCGTGGAAAGTCTCATCTTCATTCCCTTCCTCTTCATTGTTATCTGCTTTATCATTTGCGGCTGAACCCTATACTTCATTGTCAGATGAACTGATTCTAATTCTTTTGCGGCATAGGAGGTGGAAAATCTCTTCGTCATCCTCTTCATCATCGTCCAATATTTGTGCAGACTCTTCATGGTGCAGAACGGGTCCTCGGGGTTGTGGTTGTGCTGCTAAAATGGTCGGAAATAGAAAAGATAGGATGTGCAGCAGTCTCGACCTTGGCATATCTCCCTTATTGACCTGTTTGATGATTGAAACGCATTCTTTGTGAATGCGGCGGAAGTAGTATGATGCAAAATTTACAAGCTCTCTCGCAGCCATATCTATTGCCGAATAGAAAGGCCGAGAGATGCCATATATGCGCTTTTGCACATTTAAGATGGCAACTAAAAATTGGAGTGCTGATCTTTCAGGCTCAGGGCGACAGAGTATTGCATATTCATTGGATGAGTGCCTAGGGAATAATTGATTCATTGTGGCAATCGGCAGATTTGGGCCATTTTCCATACCTTGCAGAGAGATCCAAAATGCATCAGAGAAGGTCTGGAGAGTGATTACTGTGCGGGATGGCAGGGAAGTGATAGGCCAACTCTGCTGTGTAGCAGGTGTGGCAGTGATGGCGGCGATGATTTGTGCGTAGAAAGGGTGGCAATCCACTGAATGCCAAGGCAATTCAGCAAAATTGGCCAACCCGCCGACGCGCAGGAACTCACCTACATCAGCAGGGAGTCCTTCACGGAAGGCGGCAAAGTTTTCCAGAGCTTCCATGATGCACAGACAATAGCAAGCACAATAACACAACTGCGCAGGGTATACAGAGAGCACAAGCACACAGATCACACAAACACAATAGCAATTAACAACGAAACAAAAAAGGTTAAGTAGATGCTTTGCAGCAGGAAGCAATCGAAATTACTAATCATCGCACGATGTTGAGATGATAACCTCATAACTTCGGTGTGCATGCATGAGCAGAACGATAATGCAGGGCGGCTGTTGAGCATAATTAGGTAGCAAAACGAGGATATTTACAGACACTTTTTATTAAGCACGCAAAACCAAAAAGAAAATAAATAACATGAAAAAACACCGAACACGTCAGCAAGAGTCAGATGCTTGATGATACGGCTGCAACTTTGAACCATTGATGACTTTCGGAAGAGGAATTCCGATCAAAGTAGTCAACCGAAAAGTAGTTGGACCTACTTGTTCAGTAATCCGGTAGGGACTGAACCATTGTAACTTGAATTTTCTAGTCGAGCGATTTGATTTTGCATTATAAAATAATACAAGCTGTCCTATCTTAAAAACAAGAGTTTTAAGATATCGGTCATGAGTACGAGCCTGCCTTAATTGCACTTTCTGAATAGTCAGAAAACTTTCCCAGCGATGCTCATCTAGTTATCCAACCGAAATGGCAAGGACTCTTCCGATAACAACTTCTGAGTAATGGCCACACGTAAACTAGGAATAACAACTTCCATTGGAGCTATGGCTTCCAGTCCGTAAGCCAGTTTGAAAGGGTTTAGTCATGTTGCTACCTTGTATGTAGTCCGGTATGCCCATAATACTGTAGGTAATAGTTGATCCCATCTTTCCCGTGATTCCAGAATCAGTTTACGAAGCATATTCAACAAAGTCATGTTTGTACTTTCAGCTAAGCCATTTGCACGAGGATAATACGATGAACTAAACTTATGCATAATCTCAAAAGAATGTGTGAGTACTTTCATTAAATTGTTAACAAAATGCGTGCCTTGATCTGTCACAAGCTCCAAAGGTAAGCCAAAACGCGGGAAAACATCCTTTATTAGACACTTTGCCACCGAAACAGTTGTGGTGGACCGTAAAGCCCAAGCTTCTGCCCATCTGGTAGCATAATCTATACATGTTAGAATATAACGATTATTACTGAGTATGGCTGGAGGTGTAATTGGCCCAATAAAGTCAAGACCCCACTTCTGGAAAGGTTCTAAAGGTAAGACAGATTTTAGAGGGAAAAAATGGCATTGTAACGGCTGTCCAGACCTTTGACAATTATCACATTCTTTGACAAACTGAGATACATCCCTGTACATAGTAGGCCACCATAGTCCGCTTTGCAGAATTTTCCGGTATGTTAAATCTGCTGCAAAATGCCCAACGGAAGGTATTGAATGTGCCAAAGCTATAACTGAGTTTACTTCATGTGGGGGAATACAGCAAAGTAAAACTCCAGTGCGATCCATATAATACAACTCTCCAACAATCAACCGAAATTTTTGACTATACACTCCAATTTTCCTATGCATTGCAGGAGAAATCTGAGCAGGAAGACATCCATTAGTAAGAAAAGTTAATATCTGATCATAATATGTAGATGGTATAGGGGGTTCTGCCGATTCATCATTAGTTGGTTCAGTAACATAAATTAGGGGTGTGGTGTCATCTACACCGACCGGAGCTTCACCGGAATCTAAGCGAGAAAGGAAATCTGCTAATGCATGTGAACTGCCGGGCCGATGAATTACTTAGTAGTCAAACTCTTGTAAAAGTAGAACCCAACGCGCTAATCAACCACCTAAATGCTGTTGCCGTACTAGATAGACAAGTGCAGCATGATCTACATGAAAAGTAAATTTGCGGCCAAGTAAATAGTGTCTGAATTTCTTTACAGAATACACTAAACCGAGACATTCTCTTTCAGTTACAGAGTAATTCTTTTCTGCAGGAGCAAGTCTTCTACTCGCATAGTAAACAGACCGGAACCACTTATCAGTTTGTTGCATTAAAACAGTGTCGATGGCGATATCTGATGTGTCTACAAAAACATGAAATGGGCGTTCCCAATCAGGAGGTTGTGGGATTGGAACCTGCGTTAATAAGCTTTTGAGACGATCAAACACTGTTTGACATTCCTGAGTCCAAACAAACTGTCAAGGAGTACTGGTTATTAATCTATTGAGAGGTATTGCCATATGAGCGAGCCAACGTAAATGTCGACCATGCCACCTGACTTGACCCATGAATTGCATGACTTCTTTCGTCGTAGTAGGCAGAGGTGCTTCTAACATAGTTGCAATTTTATCAGGATCGACTTGTATACCTTGTGCAGACACAATATGACCAAGCAGCTTACCACATGAAACCGCAAACACAGACTTATTTGGGTTCAGGCAGAGTCTGTATTCATGACACTTCTCAAAGCAACACCGTAAATGATACAGGTGTGCTACCATCTTACCAAATAAAGAGAAATCATCTAGATATACTTGCATGAAAGAAGTAAGATAGGGGGAGAAGATTTCCTGCATACATCGTTGAAAAGTACTAGGAGCATTTCTTAATCCAAACCACAACTGTACAAGCAAAAACACCCCAATTGGTAATGAACGCTGTTTTTGGTATATCTTCCTCAGCCATTCTGACCTGATTATAGCCACTATATCCATCCAGAAATGAATACATTTCGTGCCCAGCCACTCTATCCAGCATTGTATCAAGAAATGGAAGAGGAAACAGATCTGGCACCGTAGCTGCATTCAATTTTCGATAATCCACACATATGTGTAGCTGCTTATTCTTCTTAGGGACGATAACAATGGGTGATATCCACTCAGCATGTTCTATTGGAACAATGAATCCAACTTTTAATAACCTATCAAGCTCTGCCTTTACCTGTGCTGCGTAGTTAGGATTCATCTGGTAGCTGGGTTGTTTAATTGGTTTTGCTTCCGGTTTAAGTACAATTCGATGTTGATATATGCGAGGATCCAGACCCTTCATATCACGGTAATCCCATGCAAAAACATCAGCGAACTCACGAAGTAACTGGATCAGATCTAATTGAAATACTTCAGACAATCCTTCCTTTATTTTGACAGGTCGTGGATTAACTTCATCCCCTAAATTATATGTGATCAACTGATCTTCTGGAACATAAAATTGACGAGGTTTTTCTAAATCATCGATTGATTGTAAAAGCTGTTGTATAGCAGTTTCATCCTTAGCAGCAGTATTTTCTGTTTCTACTTCTTCGGTCACAGGCATCACCGTACAAACTGCCGGATTCCAGTGATCTACAATAGATTGTAAATCAACAGTCCCTAAGGAAATTAAATCTATGTTATTCTTCAAAAATTCTTCTTCTTCGTCATCGGATAAACCATCTAGCATGTGAACTGGTTCTGCCACATAAGGTCTAGCATGTAGTTCACAGGGCTGAATAGCATCTAATTTTACAACATATTTTCGGTTATTGTCTTTGAAAGTGAGTTCCTGTGCGAACCAATCCTGTATAACCTTAGCTTGTTTCAGCCAAGGACGACCGAAAATAAGGTTATAATCGAGACTAGACTCTGGTAGTTCTAGAACTACGAAAGTCATCTTAAAAGTGGTTCCCTGCAAAGTGATTGGCACATTCCGTACGAGTCCTACTGGATGGACTCTGGATTGGTCGGCCATTCTAACAAAAAACTACACAGGTTCAATTTCGGTCCATCCTAACTTTTTACAAAGTGCTGCAGTAGCTATGTTTACACCGGACCCACCATCAATTAATACTTGAGTAATTTTATGATTTTTGTACCATACCGTAATTAAAGGAACCGAGTGATCCACCGTAGAGTCGGTTTCTGGTTGTACTGTTGCCGTTGCTGGAATGCAGGCAGACTCAAGACTGAACTGTTGCTGAAACTGTGGTGAACTCCTGGTACTAATGCAAGTAACTGGCCAAGAGGGAGAGTAATGGATGCTTTAGATAAAATCTCCCATGCTTGATCTGCTTGATTTGTACTTTTCACCGATTTTGAAGACGATGCGTCGGTTACTGGGATTGACTCTTGCTCTTGTGCAGTTTCTTTTGACCGTGGAACTTGTGTCACCAGAATAGGATGTGGGAACACTGGAGGTTCTGTGGTGGTCCACTGACTAGCTTTGTCATACATTCTTTGCTGTTCTCGGATGCCTGGTTCAAATATTTTAGCTGCTGGTTGTAGTGGCTTACCGGATCTAGTCTGAACTACTGCAGCTTGTGTTTCTATTGGTGTGATATGAACCATATTTGTCATCGGGTTCTAGCGCTCCTTCCTTTCATCATATTCGGCCACATCTTTACAAAATCTTTGAATGTGTCCTAATTCACCACAGAAATGACAACGAGGAGGTGGCAAAGCATTACCTTCTTGTGGTGGACATGTCTGCCAGCGGTTTGCATTGTAGTTATTATTTCTCTGTCCTCGATAATTTCGGTAGCCTTGCTGCTCGTTGTTTCTCATTTGAGGAGGTACATAGTGATTGGCAGGCTACCCTGGTTCTTGTATAATTGCATTTAGTGTTGCTATTCCCTGCACTTTGGCGTTGTATGCACAGCTTTCGGTGGAATGTCCGGTCATATTGCAGATAGTGCAAAACAACTGATTAAGGGCACAAGTGGCACTGGTATGCCCTGAATTCTTGCACGTGGTGTAGTACATCTGTCTGGTCGGATCTTCGGCAACATTCTTACTCGCTTTTAACCATTCCAGGTCTACTATAAATCCTCCTACCTTATTCTCGAGCTGCAAAGCCATTGCAATAACCGCATCTAATGTCATAGCTCCCACACAGCGGATGATCATAATCTATCTAAGCTGTGGAGTTAACCCATTGATAAACCATTGAGTGATGACATCATCCGGCAGGTTTGCATGGGCCAGCGGTAGTTTCCTCAAAAGCGTTCGGAACAGGGTGGCATATTCCTGCACGGTCTGGTGCAGTTTTTGTTTGTTGTTCTATAAATAATCAAAAATTTCTGCTGGATTTTTCTTTAACTGGAATCTCTGCAAAAATGCATCCCTTACTGATTCGTAAGTCACAAAATGATTAAAATCATATTTTGTAAGCCATCTGGCTGCCTCATTAACCAATGTAGACTGGAATATAATAGCTTTGTATGCCGGATCAGGGGGATGATTTAATACTGCATAACTAATTTCAAAAGTATGTATGTGGGCATCAGGATCATCACCTGGAAACCCACAGAATTTGGTGCATATTCATGAGTAATAGGGAATCCTCTTGATCATTTGTGTAATTGTTATAATCACTCCTTCCTCTGAAGCCTCCTTGATAGTTGTTGTTGTAGCCTTGATTGTAGTTGTGATGGTAGTTGTTTCCTCCATTATTGAACCTACCTCTTGATTGTCCATAGCCTCCTCTGTGGTAGCCTCTTCCTCTCTGATTCTTTGTGTTCCTAAAGCATTCATCTGTGGCATGATTGCTCACGCCACAAATGTTGCAAGGTGAAGAATTGTATGGTCTCCCCCTGCCTTGCTTTCCTTCTCTGACCCTTCCTATAGTACCTCTTCCTCTACCTGTGAAATTCACTTGAGAAGTACTTGCATCTTCTTCATTCTTCTTACCTTTGCCTTTATCTTTACTCTTATTTTTTATGTGTAAAGGGTAGAAGATTGATTGCCTCTAGAAGTATCTCTATTCTTGTTGAGCTTTGTCTCATGTGTGAAGAGTTGCCCCATCAATGTATTGAGGTCAAGTATCTGCATGTCCATATATAGGTCCATTGCTATGGTAAAGGACTCCCATTTGTCATCAGCCTTGATGTCATTTATGATCTACCTTACTATGTTCTCCTCTTCTATTTCTTCCCCAATACTCCAAGTTTCTCAGCCACATCCTTTGTCTTGATCACATAGTCAGCTACACTTTTCTTTGGTTGCTTCTTCAAGGTTGTGAACTCCATCCAAAGTTGGTTCTTTCTATCCCTTGGATTTGATGAGAAGTATGAAGATCGTACACCCAAGACTCTTGGGATATTTTACAATTCCTAATATGAGGTATAAAAAAAATTGGATATTGAATTGATTTATGAATGAACATATTAACTTTAGGATAAGTGATCAAGAATTTATGCTTGGAGTAATTGCACAAACGCAAGATCTCATAAAAACGTCAATGATTAGTGTATGTGGAGCACATTCCCTCTTCAATATACCTAGAGGAGAAATTAAAATGAAAACACAATCCATACATTAATTAAGTTTAGAAAGGAATACACATTATATATGAGAAAAATGCAATGCTCATTGATTCAAAAATTTATACCTGTTTTTAGCAGCCTTCAATTTCTCTACAATTTTCTTTCTCCTTTCATGAGAGACTACAATAGAATGGGGGGAGGGGGGGGGTTTGTAAAAATGGTCCCAATTAAACAAAACATGGGAAGCATCAATCATGCAACACCTCATAAATGACACACACACTAAAGAAAAGAAGAGTCACCACCCCGTAAGTGATGCTAAGCTTCACTTATGCTACATAAAATAAGAGCATCGCTAATAGCTTTGCACCTTTGCAACATTTGTTGCAATGCTAAGAAATTTCCTGCAATGCAAAGGCATCGCATAAGCGATGCTCTATGTAATATGAAAAAAAATTTGTTTTCTCTCGACACATTTATGCTGGGAGCATTCAAAGGAGCAAGAGGGCACAAGAGAGAGATAGATCTAAGAGAGAGATATAGGTAAGAGAGAGAAGCTCAAGCCAAGAGAGGTATGCATACACACATACACACACATGCATATATCATACACATTCATAACGATATATAGACACCACACACATACGCATGCAAATACACAAACATGCAAACACACATGCATACATACATACATGCATACAGGGATACACATGTATATTTCACACACCTGCATATACATACACATCATGCACACATGCATACATACACACACATATATCACATACACATACACATGAGACACACATGCATACACATACATATATGCACATATATACATACGTACACATGCATACAAACACATGCACATACATACATACACATCACACACGCACACACACATATATATATGTATGTATATATATATATATATATATATATATATATATATACATACATACATACATACATACATACATACATACATACATACATACATACATACATACATACATACATACATACATACATACATACATACATACATACATACATACATACATACATACATACATACATACATACATACATACATACATACATAAATACATACATACATACTTACACACATACATACATACATACATACATGCATACATACATACATACATACACAGATATATGCACACACATATATATATACACACATGCACACACATACGCACACACATATATATACTCGAATCAACAAGGATCATAAATATGACTAAATTCCACATGTGAACATGCGATCTCCACCACTCCTTTAGTACCTTCCACATGCCTACATATACACATGCATACACACACATATGTCACACAAATATGCACATACATATATATCAAACATATATGCAGATAGATACACATCACACACACACATACATACACATATGCATACACACATATAAACACATGCATATAGGCACATATATCAAACACACATGCAGCTACATACACATCACACACACACATATACACACATATGCATGCATATATCACATTGAGCACACACGTATGTATACTTAAATATTGAGCACACACATATGTATACTTAAATATGCATACATATATAGATGCATGCACCACATGCATACATATATGCATACATAGAAATGCATGTACCACTCCCAGATATACTTGGCCTTTGCTAGGGGCCCTAGCATGCCATTGAACCAATGAGAATTTGCATGGACTCTCCACCTTTTGATAATCCTCATGATATGATTAGATTTGTACGAGATGGTGATGATGGTTTACGTGGATATTGTTCTAGGTTCTAGAAGTTCTCAAAGAACTATATGCAATACATAAATGATCTATAGAATATATTATCTCAATGGGATTTACATCAAAAGTATCTAGAAAAAAGTTTTTGCATTTGACTTCTGAGTTATAAGCTTTTGAACAAATGAAAGAAACCACTATAGGATTGAGAATGTGTTCACAAAAAATGAGGCTTTTTTTAGAGCTGAGTAAAAAATCTGGCTAGAAGAAAAAGAGAATGAAAATTGCAAGTGTTCATGCAACAAATGTGCTAGGTTTAAACATGAGCAGTTTAGAGCTCATGAATTTTTTTAATGAAATTATGAATTGTTGGAACATCAAGCTTACACTATGCTTGATGTGGATTTGATCTACATCAAAGGCTATTGCATCGAAAGAATATCCGTTGGAGAGTTCTTTTTCTTATGCTCACTTATTGTATTTTTTTAAAAATATTTTTCATGGATCTTTTACCATTGTAAAAGCCTTGAGATTTACGCATGTAAAAGTAGAAAGATAGAGCCCAAATCCCACGAATTTGTGATGGGTGAGTTGCATTCAATCAAGCAATCAATCACCTAAAAGTAGATCAAACTAGATCTTCACTTTTCCTAGATTGTATGAAAGTGAATTGATTCCCTCCAACAACCATTCCCACCTTCATTTGAATTCAAAATCAAATTGTAGAACTCGCGGAGATTTTCTAGATTCTATATAAATACTTGAAATCACTTGTACAATACATGGAAGCAATATACGTACACTTGTGACCATCATTGTCTTGCTCCTTCAATTTTTTGCATCATCTTCTTCACCAACAATAATCTTGCAAAGGGTACTGCTCTCTCTCTAGAGCTCCAAATTCAATGAGAGATGGCTCATTGAAAAGATATTAGTGTTTATTTTATCTTTGTAAATGTACAAAGCATCTGGTGCAGTAGATTGAGAGAAATCACAATTTTTCTATCTCAGGGTCAATCTTTGCATATTCCTAAAAATAGGAGGTACCACCGTTGAGTGTCTGATTCATTCCTATAGCATATTTTGCTTATTCCTTATACTTTTGTGCATTATATACACTCAACCCTATGTGTGTCATAATTTTTCTAACTGTAATCACGTTGGTCACTATGGGCATTTGAAGTTCATTATGTTTTCCATAGATAATAAGTTTTTTGAGCTAGTCAATGCACGAATCTATCTGTTTTGTATTGACTCCTTCTCCTTGATGCTCCAAAGTACATAGTGCATTTCTTTGCACTTATTGCATGCCTATAAGATCTAGTTGAGTCTCCATAAGCTCAAGGGCTGGTCTTGTGCTGGTTGGCTAGACCAAACTTCATCGCTTCGAAACTCACTTTTCTACCTCCTACAAGCTTCTCCAAGTTCTTTCAGTGGTATCAGAGCTAGATCAAGATGGGTGACAGCTTTCCCTCAATGATCGAGAAGCTTGATCAACACAACTACGTAGCTTGGAAAATCAGAATGGAGGCCTATTTGCAAGGTAGAAATCTTTATGGATTTGTAACAAGTGATGAAGCTATGCCCATTCCAAGATCCAAAGGAGGACCTACACAAGAGGAGACAGATAAGCTCACACCTTGGTGCACAAGGGATGCTCAAGCAAGGTCATACATACTAAAATCTATCTCTGACTTTCTATTACCACATATTAGATGATGCAAGACATCTCAAGAGACTTGGGATGCCCTCGAGACTTTATTTTCTACTAGTACCAAAGCAAAACAAGAATCATCCTTGGAACGAGCTCAACCAAATGAAGAAGAAACCTAAGCAAACCATCATGGAGTTTGTTACCAAGGTAAAGGAGATTGCAGATCATTTAGCATCCATTGGAGAGCTGATTGAAGAAGAGGTTATCATGAGGAAAATTCTCAATGGGATTCGAAGTGATAAGCAATGGCAATCCTTCACGAGGCTTATGATCTCATCATGGATGTGCAAACTCTAGACTTCAACATCTTTCTTGGACAACTCTCCAATGAAGAGGAAAACAATAGCATAAAGGAAGGTAACTCCAATCATGGTAATTCAACTAGTGCTCTATATGTAGATAAGAAGGATAAGAAGCTAAAAGACAAGAAGAAGGAAGAAGATGAAGAGGAGACTTCCCAAGCCAACTTTGCAAGCAAGAGCAAGTGGAAAGGGAAGAAGAAAGGACCAAAGCAGGACAAAGCCAAAGGTCAGCATGTTCAACCTTGTGCCATTTGCAATAAGATCAACCACACCACTCAAAATTGCTGGTTCAATGGGAATACCCAGAAAGAAAGTGGAGGAGGTGGATATGGCAGCAATAATGGCAGATGTGGACACAATTTCAAAAATAACCATAGAGGTTGTAATAGAAGGGGCTTCAACGATTATTCAAAAGATCAACCACATGAAGACTCATTGCTTCTCATGAATCTAAGCCACAAAGAAGGTAAAGAAGATGATCATTTGTTCTACATAGATTCAAGATGTTGAAATCATGTTGCATGCAACATTGCTCTTCTATCTGACTTAAAGAGTCCAAAGCATAGACATGAAGTGCAAACAGGGGATGATACAAAGAACAATGTGGAGAAGATTGGTAATGTCAAAGCTTCCAATGGTAGGACAAACATTCTAAGTAAGGTTCTCTATGTACCCACTATCACTAAAAACCTAATAAGTGTAGGCCAAATAGTTGAAAAAGGCTTTTACCTCTTTGATGCTTCCTTCATTATCGCCACCTACAATCAGGTCATCAACATAAATAGCCACAATAGTGATGCCATCATCATACTTCCTTGCATATAGTGAGTGATCTGCATCACACATAAAAAACCCAATGCTGGTTAAGTAACCAACAATCCTTGCATGCCATGCATGAGGGGCTTGCTTCAGCCCATACAAAGCCTTTTGCAACCTGCAAACATATTCTGGATGCTTTGAATCTTCATATCCTTGTGGCTGGCCCATATATACTTCTCCTTGTACCTCACCATGTAGGAAAGCATTCTTGTTGGAAGCATCCAGAGGCATAGAAGACGCGGAAGCATGTAACGACGGAGCAGGGAGCCAGTCGAATCTTTTTTCAAAGAATTATGTTTTGAAATACTTTCCAAAAACCTCCAACAGTGATTTTTATCACTATTGTAACATATGTAACATAGAAAACCCCATTTTGTAATCCATAGCTCCATTTTGTGCAAGCCGAGGAGTCCTCGAGCTTAAGGAGCTTAGGTAGAATGCGCGTATCAATTTTCATTATTTTTAGACACCGTTTACCCTTCCAAATAGCATCTAGGACCTATTTTTTAACTATGCCGGTCACTAGATGTGAAACTGGTCAAAACTAGTCTAGAAACTATAAAAAGAGCTAGAGAGCTCATTTTTGAGGTTAGCTTGTTTGAGTAGAGAAGAGCTTAGAGCTATTTTGAGCTTGTAATAGTTTTCTTGAGTAATAGAGTTGATTTCTCACCTTCCATTGTGTCTTGCTTGTCTCTTCATTGTGTGTGTGTGTATGCGTGTGTGCATTTCTATGCTTCTCACCTTCACTCTCACTTCATCTCACGTTCACGATCTTCATATCACTCCTATCTCTTCCGCGGATTGACATTAAGGAGGTGGATCTTCTTAACGTGGTTCTCACCATTGTGCTAGAGCAACACCAAATTTGGCGCCGTTGCCGGGGATCGAGTCTAGGACGAATGTGTGATGGTAAGAGTATAGCAAGAAGTGGCGTTGGAAGGTAAAAATTTCAGTTTTTGTTGTTGTTTTTACTTAGTTTTTGTTGTTTTTCACCTCCCCCACACTCCATCTTCATCACCGCATCATCATCTTCATCTCCAAAAAAATCAGAAAATTCACCATATCCACCCATTCTCCTCATTTCCCCTCATTTGTGCATGCAAGAGAGTGAGAGAGAGCTTTTGTGCTTGCATGTGCTTTTGTTTTCTTGAGTTTTCTTGCAGGTATAGAGCTTGTAGCTCAATGATGAGTAGCACCTCCTTTAATGTCAATCCGGGAAGACGTGAGGATGGTATGAAGACCTCGAGCAAGTGGCGGCACAAGTGCGTGAGTGAGAAGCACACAAGCATGCACACACATACACACACACGCGCACACAAGGCAAGACAAAGAGAGAGGATCAATGGAGTTCTTTAGATTACTTTCAAAAGCTCTTACAAGTTCGTTTCAATTACAATCTAACCTCAAAAATGAGCTCTCTAGCTCCTTTTATAGTTTTTGACTAGCTTTTGGCCCTGTCCAGACCTAGTGTCCGGCCTAGTTAAAAATTAGGTTCCAGGGCTTATTTGGGGGCTCAAACAAGATCTAAAAATTATGAAAATTGGTACGCAACTACTTCTAAGGCTCCTCAAGCTCAAGGACTCCTTGGCTTGCACAAAATGGAGCTACAAAAATGTGAAATGAGATTTACAATGATTATTAGTGATAAAAATCACTGTTGTTGTAGGGATTTCTTCTAGTGATCTGCCATACATATCTTCAAGCTCCCTACTTGCTCTTCTTCCCTGCGTGTCCATCTCTCTGATTTGCATTAATGTCTTGAAAAAATATTGGCCTACTTGCCAGATCTTCTTTGACTGCCCTGTTTGCTTGTGCTGTCCCTTCGCTCGCTTGTGCTGTCCCTTCTTTGACTTTCACGTCTTGTAGATCCTGATGTACCAAGGCTACTGCCAACACCCCCCCCACTCTCGCGTCTGTCGCCCCTGACAGACCCTTGTCTAGCTGCTTTCTGGACGTAGTATTGTACCACATCGGCGGCGAGGTGGTGTTCTTCTAACCTGAGTCCCCTTGCTAGATCTGTCAGCAATGCATCCCAATTGACTGGCCCTGGGACATCTGGATGTGGCACCCGTAACTGCTCTGAGTGAAGGGTTCGCTCCACGGCAAATAAATGGAGGAGATGTGAGGGTCTGGGTACAAATATTTCTGAGTGGTATTCCCAGAACCCTCTTATGAACATCTCTTCGAATGTTTGTTTAAAGCAGGCCGGGAGGTATTTTATTCTGGCGTGCCAAGCGTATATCACCTCTATGGAAGGAGTGGTGCTCATGTCATACACTAAATCTTGGTTTCCTGTAAGGAATCCGACGCCTGAGAAGTGTGGGTCCTTGATATTCTTGAATGTCCTGAATGTAATAAGCATTAACTCAAAAATTTTCATGCACATCTGGGCCATTACATCAGGGGTATTCTTTAATCGGAGGCTCCAGTGCCGTATAGTGGAGATCATGTAATTGACGGTGGGAGGCCCTTGAGGGGGTGCTAAATAGACGTAGTTTAACCATTTGGCGCATCCCTTGATATTCTTGACTGCAATGGTAAACTCTGGCCATGTACGTCTGCGGAGTACAGGAACATAACAAGGGTTATATTTAATAAAAAGAGGCATATTCGTCCAGGTGCGAACCATCTCCGGATAGGTTTCGAGGAGTCGGATCCTCCAAGTGGGTTGATGAATGGATCCTTTTTTAGCGCTCTCTGGGATGTCATCTGGCCCAAATTGTGTAGCAAACGTTGGAGGTTTGCCACATTTATGTTGGATTTCGGCATTGTAGTCCGCCAGGAGTATACAATAGGGCACGTATTGATCATCATTGGTTCCGATCCATCTATGGTGGGACATGCTGCGGAAGTATTCTGATTTAATAATAGTGTCCTCTATCTTTGCCATAGATTGTATCTGAACTGCCACTCGATCTTCATGAGTTGATGCCGTTTTCTCTAGTGTTTGGAGCCACTCAGGTACTTCGATTTCTAACGTATCCATTCCTTCTGCGGTTTGCTCACCACCTGGCATTGGCATAGGAACGTAAGGTTCCTCATACGTCTCATCTACCTCGATGGGTACCAAATCCTCGGGTTCAGGTTCGACCACTGGAGAGGGTTGCCTTTCATGTGTGAGTAATCTTGCCTGTAATTCGGCCACCTGCTCTTTCAATGCCATGACTTCTTCTGAAGTCGTGGTCGTTTCTGTGACTTTGGGTACTGTCTGTTGCTCTTGGAGTTGATTGCGCAGCGCATCACGTTCCCTTTCCAAGTCATCATGAGCTTCTAATAGATCTGCATAGCCGTCCAAGATGGTCTTCATTGTCTCTGAGGGCACAGCTTTAAATTGCTCTGGATCAATTTCGTGTGGGGAGCCTTCCATTGCAGCTTCTAGATTTGCTTCATTTTGCTGCTGCAGCCTCTTGTTTTCTTCTAGGGCGGCCGCCATGTGTTTTCTGAGAAGTGCCAGGTTACGCCGAACTTTGAGATTATCGGCTTGGTATACCTCGAGCAAAGCCTCTAGTTGTTTGGCACCTGATTCTGTCGATGGTTGGGGTGCTGCCGATAAGGTTTGGTGAGCCTGCTCAAGCGCCGCGTAGCGTTGATTCAGTTCTGCATTTTCTGTGTGTAGAATGTGAAATTGTGTTTGTAAGTTCTGGTGGTGCGTTTCCAGTTGCTGATACCGGTTGTCCAGAGCTTTGTACTCATGTTGGAGCTGATATACACATTGGTTTAATGCAAAAAATATGTTATTTACATTAAATAATGCTGGGAAAGGTGAAGATGCAGGGGGAATGGGGGCGGGAATGGGAGAGGTGAATGCTGTGGATGTAAGTGGAGATGTGGGTGGAGGGGGTATGGGTGATGGTGGCATGGGGGGAGGGAGCGGTGCTGTGGCTGGTGATGTTTCCATCGTGTCAACTGTTTGAGTGACGGTGTAGATGGGAATCGTGGGTGGAGTGGATGTGACATCGGTGAACAGGGTGGTGAAGGTCGGCATGGTGACTCCCCCGACTTGGATTCCCGGGGAGAGTGGGATGCCCATGACAATGGTAGTGGTAGTGGATGTGGTAGTGCTAGTGTCCTGTGGTGGAGTGAATTGTGTGGTGTGAGGTGGGGATGGTGGTGACAACGGTGCTTCGTGATATTCTTCTGCTTGCGCTGACTCGCCTGGTGCTGATGTATTGATGTGAATTTGCTTCCCGGACCTCCTGGGACGAACGGGAACTCTTTTTTCAAACCTGTGGATGTAGGCCATAGCCTCATGGATGGCCTCGTCCAGTCCTACAGCGTCGGCATGAAGGTTCATGGACTCAATGAACAACTCGTCCACACCTTCCTCCGCTAGCAAGTCGTTCATGAGTCTTTTGCCCTGTTCTAGAGACATCTTATGCTGTTCCTGAACCAGTCGCATGGTTCGATATAGTCTCTTGACTTGTGCCGAATATGCTGGGGCACTTGCTAACTCGGAGAGTTCGTCATATTCTTGGTGTTGTTCTTCGTCGACCTCTTCTTCATCTCCTCCTGCCTCTTGTTCATCTACATCGACTTCTACAGTTTGTGGTTGGGTGGGGGCCGATGTTGTTTTGGGTCGTGGTTCCTGCGCTCGCGCTGCTTCCGCTTCGAGGTTAGAGTCATAGATTAACCTGGCAATTTCTTCATCCGTGAGGTCCTCAAGAGTAAATCCCTGCGGGAATTCCAAATCGGATGGAATGGGTGGAAACACCAGATTGGGCCCCTCCGTGCTTGGTCTTGGTAACCGGATTGTGAATGGCCTAACTCGTCGTGTCTGGGGAGGAGTGATTTCTGGTGTAGCGGTAGCTCCCCTTGGTTGAGCACAGGGTAGTTGGACTCCCCCCCTCATCTTCTTGGATGGGGGGCCTGCTGTTGATAGTCTTCTTTGGAATTCTTGGACTCGGGACCATACGAGTGCCCGCTGAACAGGCACGTCATAAGCCAAGCATCTATAGATTATTCTGGTCAAAGCGCAACACCCGTGGAGCACATTCTTCTGTTTTTTGTTCCACCTTTGATGCGCTAGGTGGATCTGGTCTATGATCCAGTGTGGCACATTGATGGGCAGGCTTTCGGTTTCTGCTAGATATAAACTGAACCATATTTTTTTCGGGGGCATTGTGAATCGTTCTTGGGCGGGAAACGCGAAGTGTTGCATGATGGTGCGCAGGTGAAGCGCAATGGTAGGTGTCATGGCTACCATATCCTTCAACTTATTCAGATCCTTGTGCTTCATTCGACCTGGGACCATGGTTTCCTTTTCTGTTGGGATGTGCATGCCGTACATACCCAACGCTTCTCTTACCAGATTGAGGCTCAACTTGAATCTTTTGAGCTCATTACCCGGCAGCAGTGATGGCAACACAAAGGTGCTGTCGCCGCCCTTGGCTCTGCTTGGCGTGATGGT
This sequence comes from Ceratopteris richardii, assembly GCA_020310875.1. Classification (NCBI taxonomy): domain Eukaryota; kingdom Viridiplantae; phylum Streptophyta; class Polypodiopsida; order Polypodiales; family Pteridaceae; genus Ceratopteris; species Ceratopteris richardii. The sequence continues at coordinate 32,870,785 of CM035429.1, read as the reverse complement.
ACTGATCAGATAAGAGCATCGTAAAAAATCCGGCTTTGGTAAGTGAGTCCTGAAATAACTTTCCACACCTGCTTTGACCCAAACTGATCTCATGACTTCAGCATTTTGGTAGCTTTCAAATTCGCGTGTGAAAAAGTGGTATCGACCCCATTTGCCATTGAACTCCAATTCTGCTTCCCAGAAGTAGGTTCCATCGCCCAGTGGTCCAGCAACATCACTGAACCAATGCGCATGCTTACCCACTTGAGAAGTGTGTCCTTGAGGAGGATCCTGGATGGGGAGCACATGCACATCTTGAAGCTCTTGCGGTCTTGCAGTGAGGCGTGGCTCAAGGAGAAGTGTTTCTATGTCCACTATCTGGGGACCAGATCCGGCTTGAGAGCTGGTACCTACTTCTGCCATGGCCTGTTTGCTGAGTGGTTCTGTGAGAATATAGAACCAAGTGTTAACATCGGACTGGACAAAATAAACCTGTTGTTGTCCCCGTTACAACATTAACATGAGATGGATGGTGAGTTAGTGGTTAGTAAGTGCATGAAGGCAGTGTGTGTAGTTAGTGATTGTGTTGTCCTAGGAAACTATTGCAGTTAGTAAGTGGGTTATGAATTTACAAATTGGGGTCGGGGGGTTTATTACAGGCCCTAGGCTGCCAAATGCAGTGAATGGGCTTTGCCTTCGGTTTCGGAGAGTCTCTACAGAGCCTTCTCGATGTCGTGGGTTGCAGATGAGGCCTTTTTGGGACCCATTTACAATTGATTACATGTACGCTTTTGGGTTTTGGTGTGTACATGAGTGTCGAGAACGAGTGAAATCTGGTAGTATGCGTCGCTCCGTTATGCTGTTTAAGTTGTGGCCTCAGCGTAGCTATTTGTGCCATCAAGCAAGCCTTAGGCACCCAAATTTGTCTTGATTGTGGGCTTGCCTTCATCGACTTCTTGGGCACCCAAATAGATTTTACTTTAGCAGAAGATTTTCTGAAAAACTTCTTATTAGCGTTGCGTTGTTGGTCACTAATAAGAGGCTTTGCCCCTGTAGTTGAGGGTGGTGCAACTGGTCGTTCGCCTTTCCGCACCCATACCTGATCTATTTGTTGGGCTGTTCTGCTGCGCAGGTACTTTTGATCGCTGACATAGGTAGTACCCTGCTTCTTCTGCCTCTGATCCACCTTGGGTTGCTGCTTCTTTCTAGCCTTTGTAAAAGAAGGGAGTTCCTTTGCATCCCTGACTCCTTTTTTGCGAATGTCATTCCTCTGCAACACATAGTTTTGGACAAGAACAGCATGGTCATCTTCATGTGTACCCCTGGAAGGACCAGGAGTCTGTGCCTTTCCTAGTTCCTTGAGTGCTTGATTGTCTAATTCTATTGTAACTCGACTATGATTGACCCAAACCTGGAGAAGTCCACTTCTTAGGTTTAGATTGACTGCTTGGTCATAAATCCAATCTTGCCCCAGGACAAGAGGCTCAGTGAGATCCTCATCCTGACACACTAGTACTTTAACTGTCATTTCTTCATCATGAATGTAGAGGGGAAGTTCCGCCTCGCCCATGCAAGGGGTTTCCACGCCTCCCAATCCTATAAGATATGCCTCCACAGGATTGACAGTTAACTGTAACTCTTGACAGTAAGACATTCTAACAGCACTAGTGGCTGCACCTGAGTCAATCAAGGCCCTTACGGTCCTTGCACTCTTTCCTTGTCCTATATCTAAGGTTACGAAAGGACGTCTATCAATTATCCTATGCGAGCTTGTTCCTGCGACTTCACACATTGCCACATGATATCCTTGATCTGCATAGTCATTTGTCCTAGGCTGCTCTCTACTTTGCCTGCGTAATTTCATTCTTCTAATGCGTTCTAAAGCTTCTGCTTGAGCTTCTTCTCGCACTCGCTTTTCTTCCTCTTTGCGTTTCTTAGCAGTATTGAGTCGGCTAAGCATTTCTTCTGTGAGGGGTTCCTGGTACAACTTGACTCTGCAACCACTAATATAATTTGGGAGAACATCACCCTCTAATGTGGCCAACTGTACCGCTCCGCTTGTGGAGATCCTATTGATGATCATAGGTCCGTAGCCTCTCTTTTCTAGCTTCCTCGCGTGTTGTTTGAGTGTATAGACCAAGACTAGATCTCCTGCTTTCAGGCCTTTATCCTTCACATGGGCATCGAAATATGCCTTTTGTCTCTTCTTGGCAGCATATATGCCTGCCGCAGCTCTCAGTCTTGTTTCTCCTAATCGTTCAAGGTCAAAGATCCTAGAGGAGAGCTCATGACCTGTCCATTCATATTCTTGTGCTACTCTCAATGTAGGGATTAGGAAGTCCAAGGGTAGCACAGCGTTTTGGCCGAATACCATCTGAAAGGGGGTGGCTTGGAGCACCGTTTTGTAGGCAACTCGGTATGCCCAAACAGCATGGTGTAGCTGTTTGTCCCAATCAGAGCGTTTAGTGTTCACTAGTTTTGTCAGTACATTGCATAAAATCTTATTAGTACTCTCAGCTTGTCCATTAGCTTGAGGGTGATAAGGGGCAGACTTCTTGTGTATTACCAAGAATTCTTGGAGTAGATTTTCAATCACTTCGTTCAAGAAATGAGTGCCTCTATCACTTACAAGCTCTATGGGTAGTCCATATCTCGTGAATACGTTCTCGAACAAGAATTTGGCCGTTGTTTGAGCATCGTTCTTGGTTGTAGCCTTTACCTCTACCCACTTGGTGAGATAATCTGTTGCCACAATGATGTATTCTGCATGAGAACCTTTCGCTGGGGGATTAATAGGACCTACGAAGTCTATTCCCCACTTAGAGAATGCACGTCCACCCATCATAGGTTTCAGTGGCATCTCATCTTTGCGTATAGGATACTGAGTCCTTTGACATACATCACACCGTTTCACATAGGTATGTGCATCCATGTGAAGGGTAGGCCACCAGAAGCCCGCAAATAGTATCGCTTTGATCACCCGATCTGGTCCAAAGTGTCCTCCTGCTACACCTTGGTGAGCAGTTTCTAAGATCTTAAGATATTCACTCTCATGGACACATAATCTCAGGTAACCATCTTTACCGCGCTTATATAGATTACCACCTATGAGTGAATAGTCCTGGGCTTCTTGTTCCAAACTCCTCTTTCTAGCTAGAGTCATGTCTGGAGAGAATGTGTTTGTCCTCAGGAATGATACTAGTGGTTCGCTCCAATCTGGCACAATGGATACTTGATAGAGAGTGGCATGTTCCACAGGTGGTTTAGTGCAACAGATTGGGCATTCTTTGCACAACTTTTGGACATCCGCTTCCATAGTTGGCCAGTGCACTCCGAATCTCTTTAGAGTTTGCAACGTTCGTTGCTTCGAATGGTGTTGCTCTAACGCACCTACATGTGCTAATTGCAACCATTTAGCGTATTCATCCTCTTCCACGCAACAAGCCAAGATCCCTTGATCTGTGTGCTTGTACATGCTGCCTGCCATGATATGGTACTTTTGGGCTTTTACGATCTCTCTATTCCGTGTGTTCACCACTGGATGATTAGGCCCGTATGTCAATACTGGTACTATTGGCTTGGCCCACTGCGGCACCACTTCCAAATTAAACAAGTAAGCGTCAGGAAGGTCATCTGGCACTCCTTGTGGGGCTTCTCCCGATGTGAGCCTAGAGAGATGATCTGCTCTCAAATGAGTCCTTCCTTTTCTTACCACAACCTCGAAGTCGTATTCCATTAGCAAGAGAAACCATCTCACTAATCTTCCTGTATTGCACGGCTTGTTTACAAGATATAACAATGCCTGATGATCAGTAAAAAATTTAAACTTATTTGCAAGCAAATAATGTCTAAACTTTTTAACTGCATATACCATGCCTAATCCTTCTCGCTCAGTAGTGGTATAATTTCGTTCAGCCGCATTCAATTGTCTGCTGGCGTAGGCAATTGGAAGATCCATATTGCCTTCACCAGTAGGTTGTGCAAGTACACATCCAATAGCGTAATTGGATGCATCAACATGAACATGGAATGGTTTATTCCAATCTGGTGTGGTCAAAATTGGTGCTGAACATAACCTTCGTTTAAGTTCTTGGAAGGAATTCTCACATTCATCCGTCCACTCAAAGTTTGTCAGAAGTCCGTACATGGGCTTTGCAATGACAGCATACATGTGTATAAATCGTCGATAATAACCGCAATGCCCCATGAAAGCTTGTACTTCCTTGACATTCTTTGGCCTAGGTAACTCTGCTATGGCTCTCACTTTCTCCTCGTCAGTAGATATGCCATTCTTTGACACTATGTGTCCTAGAATCTTACCTTGCCTAACCATAAAAACGCACTTTTCTGGGTTCAGGCAGACTTGGTACTCTCTACATTTGTCAAAGATTTGTCTGAGTTCAGGAATATGAGTTTGTCTAACATTGGAATGAGCACAAAGGTCATCAACATAGACTTCTAAACTCTTCCTCAGGAACTCCTTAAACACATGGCACATCAGCCTCTGGAATGTAGCTGGTGCATTGGTAAGCCCAAATGGCATTACTCTAAAAGCAAAAATGCCCCATTCTGTGGCAAAGGCTGTCTTATGCTGATCCTCTGGAGCTATGGCTACTTGATTGTAGCCCGAAAATCCATCAAGGAAGCTGTACACTTCCTTGCCTGCCACTCTTTCTAAGAGATGCTCTGTGATGGGAAGCGGATAGTTATCTCGAATCGTGGCGGCATTAACCTTTTTCAAGTTGATGCACACACGCAGCTTGCCATTCTTCTTGGGCACCACAACGATGGGGGATACCCATTCGGTGTGCTCAATTTCGTAGATAAATCCAGCTTCAACCAATCTATCTATCTCTTCCTTGATCTTAGCAGCGTAATTATCGTTATATGTATATGGCTTTTGCTTAGAGGGTTTAGCATCTGAGGTCATGGGAATGGTGTGTGAGCATATATCTGGGTCAACCCCTTTCAAATCCTTGTAACTCCAAGCGAATACATCTCTGTATTCTCTTAGCAAGGCAATCAATTCGTGCTCTTCTTCTTCTGTCAGGTCATGGCCTATATACGTGCATCTCTCCTCTCCTCCTTCTAGGGCCACTACTATTTTTTTGGTGGTTTCTTTGTTATCATAGGCCTCTCCTGATTGTGCCTCTCGTTTAGGCATTCTTATCATGACTCTCCTGTCATCTATCTCATACTTCTTAAAATTTTCTGGGACCTCAAACAAAGATTCTTCTTCTTCTGGTAAGGCTTCTCTCTTCTTTCGTTTCTTTCCTTCTTCGTTAGGGGTCACATGTGTTGCTAATCTTACGTCATTTGTCAGCTCTCCATGCCTCTGGGTTTGAAATTCTACCTCATGGAAGTATTCTTCATCTGATGCAAATGGTGGGTCCATAATGATTGACTCTAGATCGGAGTCACTTGCATCCTCCAATGCATCGGGGCTAGGTTCGCATTCTTCTAGGACTGCCTCTCCCATGATTGGCTCTATGGAGAAGACTGAAATGTCATAGCCATCCTCATCACAGTGAGGTGTCCATTGTTCTTCATTGATGGCTACGTCCATTGTTGCCAAAATTTCTGCCCAACCGTGAGGTTCAAATTCTTCGTCTGGAAAAACTACAGGTGCATAGGCTGGGTCTTGGATGGGTCTATGAGTTTCGTTCGCACCTACCTCTCTGGCTTTCTCTCTCTTCTCTTCTTCTACTGCTACCTTGCACATCCATAAGTGAGTGTCTTCATGCATCCATGAGGATCCAGATCCTATGGAATGCACCGATTCTGTGTCATCTTTGGCTCTATGGATGGGATTCCATTGGATAGGAGGGACATCTCTATGAGAATAATCTTTGAGATTGACTTTGGTTGTAACACCTAAGTGCTGCAGGTACAAAGAATTGGTCCCCCAATCCTGTACCACTTGCAACTGTCGCATAAATGGCCTTCCCAAAATCATCTCATAGGCATGATTTTTATTGAAGTCACATATAGCAAAGCTATGCTCAAACTCAACACCACAAGTGGTGAGAGTTATTCCTTCTAGCAATCCTAGGGGTCTCTCTATGTGGCCATCGGCCATCTGCAATTTCATTCTCGTCGGCCTGAGTGCTGGCTTGCCCCAACGCTTCCATAAGGAGGTGGTGGCAATTGCAACTCCTGCACCTGAGTCCAAAATTGCCTTGGTGGTGTACTCTTGGTAGGTGATGGGAAGATAGGTGTTCCCTTCTTCACCTTCACACATATCTCCTATCTTATCCAAGGGAATTTCCGGTACTGTCCTATGGGATCCTACCCGGGAACGAGGTTTTGCAGTTTCAGTTACTTGACTAGCTACATTTTTCCGCGCGTTTGGTCTATCCTCCGACAGCGCTTCCAAAGTGAGATCGCGTTGCACCTTGGTGTTCGTTACTACCTCCGTGTTCCTCGGTATGACTGAGTCGTCGTTCCTTACCATGACTGTGGGTGCTCTCATACATGTGGACTTTGCTTCCCATGGGCCTGTGAAGTGGGGTAGCTCCTGTATGGAATTAGACTCAAAGTCCAATCTCTCGTGAGACTGAACACTCTCATGCTCCCCGTAAATAGATGGGATGTCTTGTGGGAATTGGTCGTGTGCATCGTCCACAAGTTCAAAAGGAGGGGCGACCTCGCTTTCGTTATCCCATTTGTCTTCTTGAATCTCTCGTAGGAAGTCTGGGGCAAACCGATTCATAGAAGAAGAAGTGTCTGGCTCCGTAGAATTGGGCGCATAAGCAATCTGTGAAGGAGGGCTGATTCTATTGTTGACTCTCTTTTCGTTCTCGCAAATGGCTGGAGCACAAGCTTCTTGGGGAGGATTACTTATTCTATTACTTTTCCGCACAGGCTCATACGCTCTCTGGGAAGGAATGTGGGTTACCTGTGGAGGTACATAAGCTTTCGAGGGAGGCACCTGTGACCTTTGGGGAGGAAGATAGGCTCCTTGAGGAGGCACATGAGCTTCCTGAAGAGGCTGGCTTATCCGTTCTCTTGCCCTTTCCTTTTTTTGAGGGATAGGCTCCTTTTCTGGCTGTGCAGTTAGCCTCTCTAATCTTTCTAAGGAGGGGAAGTTGTCTGGTTCAGTGGAATTGGCTGCATAAACTTCCGATGGGGAATGGCTCATGTTTTTGCTTGCTTTTTCTTTCTCCTGATTTTTTTCTTCCTTGTCAGATCTGGCAATTATCCTCTCTAACTTTTCTAGGAATCCATCCAAGTGTAATTGCGTCTTGGCTGAGCCCGAATAATTGAAAAGGCGACTGGCTTCAAACATAGTCTGAGCCAATGCGACCATTTTCGCGCATAGTTTGGTTCTTTCTATCTCTAGGTCAGCTCTAGGATAGCACTTGTCGTGATCCGTGACGTTTGGCCCTTCTTGGATTCTGGCCTGATATGCTTTAAGCATCATGTTTAGGTCTTCAGGAGTGGGATCTGCTAGGACTGATCCTACTCTAGGGGGTGGTGGGATTTGATGAGGCGGTGGGGAAGGTGGTGAGTCAGATGGAGATGGGAGTGGTGGAGGCGGGGTGATGTGAGAGGGAGTTTGAGCTGTGAGTTCAGTTATCCTCGCTTTGGTTTCTCTTATGCTTTCCTCAAGCTCACTCATCTTTTTAGCCCATTGTCTTTTCATTCTTTCCCGACTATCTTTCCATGCTCTAGTCCTTTTCTTTGTTATACTCTCGGGTTCACTAGCCTCTGAGTTCTTATCCTGGTTTGTCTCTTGGTTTTGCTGCAATGCCTGAGCTCTAGTGACTACCTGCACTGGTGCAGTGGAAGTGACGCTTCCTGAGGGGTCTACAACCAAACCAATCACATTGATCGGAGTGATCTTTGGCATATTATTGGGGTTCTTTGGGCAATCTCGTAAAAGATGCTCTTTTCCACAATCCTGGCAAAAACCTTGGATAGTCACTGACTGGGGTTGTGTAGGTGGGGGCAAGGGACAATCACGAATGAGGTGATCCCCTTGGCATCTGTAGCACGGTCCTCTGGGGAATGGAGGTCTCACTTGCCTAGGTTGAGGCCTAGGGTTGGGGTTTGCATACATGACGTTCGTGTAATCCGACTCCCAACTAGGTTCACTTGGTTCCTCGCTATAGTAAGACTCACCATGTTCTGGAGACTGCATGTAGTAAGCCTGGGGACTATCGACATGTGTAGAATCAAAGCTATGGTCACTTGGGTCGCTTTCTGAGATCAATGGGGTTACTGGTACTATGGCCCTATTCAGGTTTTCTTCTGCAACAGCATACTTTACTGGAATCACGTTAGTGGGGTTTGGGGGCTGTTGAGCTAGTACCGGTTGGGGTCTCTGTTGGGCCTGATATTGTGGTTGGTAGGCTTGTTGGGGTCTAGCATATTGTGGTGGTGGATTTTGGTTTTGGTATCTGCCTTGTTGGTAGGGTTGCGGGTAGGGTTGCCTAACAGTCTGCTTGTTGTATGGGCAGTCTTGCGCGGTGTGGTTGGTGTATCTCCGCTCTATGGTGCAGTACTGGCTACTAGGGTTAACTTGGGGTTGGGCCATAATGGGACACACATTTGCCATGTGGTCGCCACCGCAAGTATAGCATCTTTTCACCGGGGCAAACCTTGGGATTTGTTTGCTAGTCACACCTAATTTTTGAGCTACCTTTTCGGCAAGTTCCTCAATTGATGTGGACTGCGAGGAAGAGTGACTAGATGCACTATCTGAATCTTTGTAGATTTTGGAAAGCTCTAGTTCTTCCCCTAGGCTATCTTCAATGTCAATGCACATGCGTACACACTCTTCTATAGTCCTAGGGTCCTTCAGATACACGTAAGATCTCAATTTCGAACTCAGCAGTCCATCAAGGAATAAGGCTACTTGTTTAGCAGATGTAGGTAGCTCCGAAATAGGGCACCTTTCAAGATATTGTCTAAATCTTCTTCCTGCAAGTCTCACAGTCTCTTGGGGGGTCTGTTTGAAGCTGTGGATCAATGAGGAGGTATTGTGTCTTATGCCGCTCTTAGAGAACTCTACAATGAATGCCTCTAGGAGTTGGTCTATGCTCCTGAACTGGCGTTCATCTAATGGCTGAAACCATGTAAGTGCTGTGTTCCTAAGGGTTAGACCGAAGGCATTGTACTGCGTGAACAGATCCTCCACTTGTTCAGCTCTCAAGACTTGCTTGAACTCCGCCACATGATCATAGGGATCTCCTGTGCCGTCAAAGTAATTCTTCATGGACTTAACTAGCTGGGTGGGTCTCAAAGTTCTTGTGTGCTCTCTAGGCCTCGGCAGAGGGAATCCATCTACATTTCTTTGGTTCCTGTGGGCTCTATGCATCTCAGGTTCTACCCTATTCGTCTCTATTCTCGTTCTGTCTCTGCCCACTGGGTTGGCAAAACTTACTTCTGGTCTATCCCTACTTCTATCTCTTTGCGTACCATGAGCTTGGGAAGTTCCAGCCCCAGGGTGACCATAGGATACATTTGATCTTGGTTGGGGGAAAATAAATTCACCCTTCCAAGTATAGGCATGCCTATCATTTTCTGTCACCACAAAGATCCGTTCTGAAGCATGATCTAAGTAGGTCACTCTGCCTGGGCTATCCGGATCCTTAAGCTCATAGATCATGATATTTCCTATGTCTGTTGGCTGATTAGACTTATACCTCCAAAAGGCTTCATCAGTTTCTCGATTGAGGAGCAACTCTATGCTCTTGTTGTCTTGGGGGACCCATTCAGGCGTGATAATCCTAGTGAGAACTGATTTACCTCGAGGGGTCCTAGGTTCCGCACCCATGTTCCCTTGTTCTAGGTCACCTAAGTCCGCTTCTGAGATCACATTCCCGAAGTCATCTGTCCTATCAGGGTGGCTAGTGACAACATATATAGTTCCTTCTTTGTCCAAGTATGCACCATTTTCAAACTTGACAGCTGGGTGTTCTAGTCCAATGGATTGATCAGGGTTTTTAATCTGGACCACAGATCTTCCTAAGCCGTCCTCATAGATGCTCGCACCTAGTCGGTTGGTCCTAAGGTACTCCAGCTGCGTTTTGTAAGGGCCTTCTACCCTGTACAAATAAGGCACTCCTGAACTTCCCGTAGGTCTGTCCATGCCTTGAGACATTTCTGACTCACTGGTCTCAGAGCTAGGGTAGTATGAGTGGTGGCTCAACTGCTGGGCCCAAGACCTTGCAGTATGATTGACACTAGCCTCTGAAGACCTAAGGCTTTGTCTCTCCCTGGCTAGGTGTCGTCCTGATCGAAGGTTCATATGCCTAACCGATTATCCCAATTTTTTCCCGAGTACAACCTCGTTGCCAATCAATTGGTACCAGTCACTTGACTCTTTTTAGTTAATTATTGTGTTTTATGATCTTGTCTGATATCACGTCATCAGGAACACTTGAATGTTCTTCGTACTTTCAGGTTGATCGTTCCACGTTAGGTTCTTTTTCTTTAGGTTATCGACAGTACAGAGATTATGTTTTTAACTTGAACTTGAGTTTTTAGGTAGTCTTCAACTCGATAGCTGCTTATCGTTGCCCTGACTTACTCCTATCTCTACTCGTTCTTAGCTTGAGCTAGGAAATGACAGAGGGAGTTGAGAATAATCCAACCTTACTTGTTGATTCCTTGCTTTATGGTGCTCAAGAATCCGGTTCTCAAGCTCGCAAAGAAGCCTTGCTTTGTACGCTCTCAGTTGCTCTCAATGGACCTATAAAAGATCCACGGTTAGCTCAATGCTTATATTCAAAGGACAGAATCAACCACTTTCATTCATGTGACACAAACACACATTTGCATTGTGACTTTTAGGAAAACAGTTCTAAAGACCCCTGGCTTGATCCCCCTGGTTATGGTCACCTTCAATTTACCCTCTCTGAAAATCAATGCATTATCTTTATAAAAAACAGTTGAGGGCGTGTAGTATATGCTACGAGCTTTCCAACAAGCCTAAGAGCTCAAAAATTGGATTTCGTATGAAAAAGTTAGGACTGTTCAGGGTTTAGGGAGTTAAATCAGGGTTCAATACAAGCTAACAGTCGAACAGGAATACTCGCATAGCTTGTGGCACGGCCTAATAATGCAATACTACACCTTAAAGCTTGCCCCACACTTAAACACAATTTAGACCAATCACTTTGCCTTAAAAATTTTGACCTAATTTGCCCTTCTAACGTGTTCGCAAAGTCTGTCGGTCGCGATTGACAGGTCAGTCGCGATCGACGTGTCGATCGCGATTGACAGGTCCGTCGTGGCTGTCAGTCGCGATTGACTGGTCAGTCGCGATTGACACGTGGCCGAAAAGTCAATCAATCGTGGTCAAAGCATCGTTGACTCTGTCGGTCGCGATTGATGAGTCGATCGCGATTGACAGGTCGGTCGCGAGGGTCTGTCGATCGTGGTCAAACAGTCGTTGACTGTGTCGGTCGCGATTGATGAGTCGATCGCGATTGATGACTCGATCGCGATTGACACGTGTCACGCGTATGGTCAGTCGGTCGTGGTCAATCGGTCGTTGACTCTGTCGGTCGCGATTGACAGAGCCGTCGTGGGCTGTCGGTCGCGATTGACGTGTCGATCGCGATTGACAGATCTGTCCGTCGTGGTTTGTCGATCGCGATTGACAGAGCGATCGCGATTGACAGAAATCTGTGGAATTTCAAAAAACTAAACACATTTTTGGGAAGCCCTTGGCCTGTAGGTCATGGATATGCACTTTGTTTAGCAATTAGAGCAATTTTTCTGTCGGTCGCGATTGACAGAGCTCGGCGACACACAGACAGTTACTCAGATTTCCGTACCTGCGCAGGGTGCTGGGGATGATGATGTGGCCTGTACCTGCAGAAAGCTCACAAAACATGCAAAAAACAGCACATGCAAATTCGCTCTCTCGCTCTCTCTCACAAGTGAAATGAGGGAAATGAGGTGGAGATGGGGATATAGTCAAAAAACTGAAATTTTCACGATGATGGAGATGGAGGTGGGAGATGGTGATGATGATGATGGTGATGAAGATGGTGAAGAAAGTAAAAGAAAATCGATGAGAGTGAAGAAAATACCTACAACTCCAACGCGTCTACTCTACGTCTTACCATCACACGCTCGTCCTCAAAGCTCGATCCCCGGCAACGGCGCCAAAATTTGGTGTAGCTCAATGATGAGTAGCACCTCCTTTAATGTCAATCCGGGAAGACGTGAGGATGGTATGAAGACCTCGAGCAAGTGGCGGCACAAGTGCGTGAGTGAGAAGCACACAAGCATGCACACACATACACACACACGCGCACACAAGGCAAGACAAAGAGAGAGGATCAATGGAGTTCTTTAGATTACTTTCAAAAGCTCTTACAAGTTCGTTTCAATTACAATCTAACCTCAAAAATGAGCTCTCTAGCTCCTTTTATAGTTTTTGACTAGCTTTTGGCCCTGTCCAGACCTAGTGTCCGGCCTAGTTAAAAATTAGGTTCCAGGGCTTATTTGGGGGCTCAAACAAGATCTAAAAATTATGAAAATTGGTACGCAACTACTTCTAAGGCTCCTCAAGCTCAAGGACTCCTTGGCTTGCACAAAATGGAGCTACAAAAATGTGAAATGAGATTTACAATGATTATTAGTGATAAAAATCACTGTTGTTGTAGGGATTTCTTCTAGTGATCTGCCATACATATCTTCAAGCTCCCTACTTGCTCTTCTTCCCTGCGTGTCCATCTCTCTGATTTGCATTAATGTCTTGAAAAAATATTGGCCTACTTGCCAGATCTTCTTTGACTGCCCTGTTTGCTTGTGCTGTCCCTTCGCTCGCTTGTGCTGTCCCTTCTTTGACTTTCACGTCTTGTAGATCCTGATGTACCAAGGCTACTGCCAACAGAGCTCCAATGCATCAGGAAAGCTTGGAAAAGGTAAAATTTTCAATTTCTGTCAGAAATTTCCGACTGTGTCAGACCATCGCGATGGTCTACAAAGTTCGGATTTTGAGGAAGGCGAGTTCACCACCGTGTAGGCGACCCCTGCGTGTATAGGAATCCATAGCTGCATCTCAAAAAATTGTATTTTGGTGGACCATCGTGACGGTCTCAGACCATCGCGATTGTGTCACACCATCGCGATTGGCTCACACCATCGTGACAGCTCGGCCGGACCATCGCGACGGTCTCACGCCATCGCGACGGTTCATTTGGACCATCGCGATGGTCTCACGCCATCGCGACGGTTCATTTGGACCATCGCGACGGTTCGCGGACGATCGCGACTGTTCGGTTGATCCCACACCATCGCGATTGGCTCACGCCATTGTGCCGACGGTGCCACGTGGCAAGTTGGACCATCGCGACAACTCAAATTTTGAACCATCGCGATTGGCTCACACCATCGCGCCCTGACCATCGTGATTGGCTCAAGCCATCGCATCGGTGACCATCGCGACGGTTCACTTTGGACCATCGCGATTGTTCACGTTGACCGTTGACTGACGCCATCGCGATTGTTCACGTTGACCGTTGACTGACGCCATCGCGATTGTCCGCCTGATCGAGCAATCACGACGGTTCACACCCACGCCATCGCGATTGTCCGCCTGATCGAGCCATCACGACGGTTCACACCCACGCCATCGCGATTGTCCGCCTGATCGAGCCATCGCGACGGTTCACACCCACGCCATCGCGATTGTCCGCCTGATCGAGCCATCGCGATTGCTCACTTTTGGACCATCGCGACCGTGCACTTCAGACCATCGCGATTGTTCACCTTCACGCCATCGCGACGGTCCCAGACCATTGCGATTGTCTCACGCCATCGCGATTGTGCACCCCCATCGCAAATTTTAGGGTTTCATTTTTTGGCCAATTTTGGGGCTATTTTTGGGAAATTTTTGGGTGATTATATTCATAGGAGACCCCTTAGCTCATATTTTGGAGAAAAACCTGATTGTCAGTTTTTACCCCCTAGGGCTTGAACGGTCATAACTTTTTCATCCGAAGTCCGTTTTTTGAGCTTAATAGCTCATTAGAACGCTCTTGACGAGTACTACGTGACCTCAACTGTTTTTTTTCTTAAAGGATACGTCTATTTTTAGATAAACTATTTTGAGGTTGACCTAGTTTGGGACTAGAAAGCCAGGGGGCAAGCATTAAAAAGTTGGGCAAAAGGGAAGGGACTTAAAAGGTGTATACACTCAAGTGCTTGATCATCCAACTGTGAATTGGTCTAATATTGGATTTTTCCAAGTCTAGCAAGGGCAATCAAGGGCAACCAAGGCAAGGCACTGAAGGGCATAAAGCTTGGGAAGCGCGGCTTCTTGGGCATCAGAGCAACCAGAAAAGCTGACTCGAGGTTGGAAGATTACTCAACCCCCTCAGTCAATTCTTAGCTTAGATAAACATGAGCACTGTGGATTTAAGACGATAAGAACGCCTCAAGTTCAAGAGAATTAAATTTATCAATTCCAAGACTAAAGATAAAGGTGTGTGACAGGAAAATCTAAAGGTTAGAAAAACCAGAAGGACCCTATAGGACGCAACTAGAGTTTCTCCGAACCAACCGCTTAGGTGCTCGCATCTATGAGGATGGTTTGCGAAGGCAAGTGGTGCAAATGCACAACCCCGATCAACCCATTGGATTGGAACGTCCAGTGGTGAAATTTGAGAGAGACGCGTACATAGACAAGGAAGGAACAATGTACATCTTAAGTACGCAGCCAAACAATACGAATGAGTTTGGTGTAATTCAATTAGAGACGGAAGCTAAATCTCAAGGAAAGGAACCATTAGAAGAACCTAGAACACCTAGAGGGAAATCTGTACTAACACGAGTAATAATCCCAGAATGGATCCCTCAGGACAACAGAAGCATAGAGTTGTTTGTAAATAAAGAAACTGATGAAGCCTTTTGGAGATACAAGACAGAACTACTTAGTGAGGTAGATATCATCACAATATACGAGTTCAAGGACCCGGATACACCTAGAAAGGTTGTATACCTGGATGAGACTTCAGAAAGAGTCTTTATGGTGCCTGACCACGCTAAAAACACATACACATGGAGAGGTGAATTGGTATTCCCTCTATCTAGAACAAACATGAATACAAGTCAACAAGGGGCAGGAACATCATCAGCCCATGGAAATCAAAGAGAGAAAAACAAAGAAAGACCCGAAGTAAGCTTCACTCATCCTGCAGGGAGAGAGAGAACAACCACGAACACTAATAGAGTGGATAGACAAAGAGATCATGGAATACGAGGTGGTAGAGATGATTTTCCTCTACCTAGACCACGTGAACACGCAAGAATATTGAGACCCACTCAGTTAGTGAAATCCATGAAAAATTACTTTGATGGGCAAGAGATCCCTATGACCATGTTGCAGAATTCAAGCAAGTACTAAGAGCAGAATAAGTCGAAGACATGTTCACGCAGTACAACGCATTTGGGCTAACGTTAAAAAATACCGCTTTAACTTGGTTCCAACCATTGCAACAAAGGCAATTTAGAGACATCCATCACTTTTTAGAGTCATTCATCACTGAATTCTCTAAAAGTGGGATTAGACATGACACGTCTTCGTTAATTCATAGCTTTAAACAGACCCCTCAGGAAACAGTTAGACTGGCAGGACGTAGGTTTAGACAATATGTTGAACGATGTCCAATGCAAGAGCTACCCTCACAAGCTAAACAAGTGTCATTGTTTCTAGATGGCTTGTTGAGCTCTAAACTACGCTCCTATGTGTACCTAAAAGAACCCAGAATGCTAGATCAATGTGTAAGAATTTGTATAGACATTGAGGACAACTTAGGAGATGAGTTAGAACTCTCAAAGGTCTATAAGGACTCAGACTGTTCATCTCTAGCATCCACAAAATTGTCTAACTCTATAGAAGACCTAGCAGAAAAAGTGGCCCAGAAACTAGGAGTTTCTAGTAAACCTAGGGTACTAACAAACAAGCATTGTTACACCTGTGGTGGAAATCATATGGCAAATGTGTGCCCCAATGCACCACAAACACAAGTCAACCCTAGTGGCCAATACTGTACAATTGAGAGAAGATACACGAATCATACGGCTCAGGACTGCCCATACAACAAACAGACCGTGAGACAGAACTACCCGCAAGCCTATGCACAACCAGGTAGGTATCAAGGCCAATACAATGCTCAGCCTTATTACTATAGGCCTCCTAAGAACTAGCCATACCAGGCTCAACAGAGACCTCAACCTGTCTTAGCTCAGTAGCCACCCCCACCAGCGAATGTCATCTCAGTCAAATACGCTGCTGCAGAAGAGAACCTAAGTAGGGCTTTAGTGCCTTCTTCACCTTTGATCACAGAGAGTGACCCACACTCAAACAGTTTTGAATCTACGCATGTAGATAGTCCACCCGCATATTACACAGAGTCACCAGAACACAAGAAACATATCATTATGATAGTCCACCAGTGGAACCTAGTTGGGAGCCAGACTATGCTAATGTGATGTACACAAACCCAAACCCACGGCCCCAAGTAAGACAACAGAGACCACAGGGCCCTAGAGGACCATGCTTTAGGTGCCAAGGAGATCACTTCATAAAGGATTGTCCACATCCTCCGATAACAGGACAATCACAGTACTATAACATCCAAGGCTTTTGTGCCGATTGTGGTAAAGAGCACATAATAAAAGATTGTCCTAAGAACCCTGTTAATGCTTCGAATGTGACACCGATCAACGTGATAGGTATTGTGAACAACGCAGATGGATCCAACCCTACATACATTCCTATCCAAGCTATAACAAGAGCCCAAACGCTCTTACAGAACCGACAACTTAATCAGGAGAAAGTAGTTGGAAGTAGTGAAGTTGCAGAATCTAGCAGTAAAAAGACAAAATCTTGGAAAGATTCTAAAGAAAGGATAAAGAGAAAGTGGAGGAAAAAGATAACTGAGTTGGAAGGAAGTTTGAAGGAATCTAGAGCCAAAATCCTAGAATTGACTTCACAGGAATTGAATCAAGAGAATCCAGCTCAGAAATCAGGATCAGTTTTAGCGGAACCCATACCAGAAAATCTAGACATGATGTTTCGTGCATATCAGGCTATATTTTAAAGAAGGACCTCAAGTAGCTGAGATGAGTAAAAACTACCCTCGAGCTGATCTAGAAATTGAGAGAACTAAACTTTGCATGAAGATGGTAGAATTAGCACAAGCTTTGTTCGAAGCCTCTAGATATCTTAATTGGAATAACATGGCAAAACCGGAATTACACTTTGAAGGACTAATGGAGAGGCTAGAATACTTGATAGAGAGCAAAGAGAAAAGGATCAGCATAGGAACCCTAGTGTCCCAGAGACACAGGAAAGGAATGCACCATCCCTGTCTCAAGTACCCAATACAAAAAGTCAAGACAATTTGTCTTCCATACATAAATACTCACATGAATTTTTGAGGGAAATCCAAGAAGAGAAATGGAGAAAAGAACAAGGAACTCATCCTCCTATTCAAGAAAAAGATGACTTGCAAGAGCAATTTCCCCAAGACATTCCCTCTATTTACGATGGTGTAGAGGAAGAACAACTGAGCGAACACACAGGATTTGAATCTAATTCTTTACAAGAATTACCTCAGTTCACAGGACCTTGGGAAGCAAAGTCTATTAGTTTGAGAGCGCCCACGATAATAGTGAGGAATGAAGAATCAGTAATCCCTAGAAACACTGAAGTGATGAAGAATACCAAAGTACAGTGTAATCTCACCCTAGAGGAGTTATTGAAGGTAAAACCAGAATTGTGGAAACATGTAGCAAATCAATTCCCCGAGCTTGCTACTACTCCCTCACAATTAGGATCACAAAATAAGGTACCAGAGATACCTGTAGAAAAGATTGGAGATGTAAGCGAAGGAGAGGAAGGTAACAATTATCTTTCGATAACCCATCAGGGCTACACCACGAAAGCCATCTTAGATTCAGGAGCCGGAGTAGCCATAGCTACCACCGCTTTATGGAAACGTTGGGGTAAGCCAGCACTCAGACCTACCAGGATGAAGCTACAAATGGCTGACGGACACATAGAAAAACCATTAGGCTTACTAGAAGGCATATCTCTCACCACTTGTGGTGTAGAATTTGAGCATACTTTTGCCATTTGTGACTTTGCAAAAAATCATGCTTATGAGATGATATTGGGACGACCATTCATGCATCAGTTGCAAATTGTACAAGATTGGGGAACTAATTCTTTGTACTTGCAACATTTAGGAGTGACTACCAAAGTCAATCTTAAAGACTATTCACATCGAGACGTACCCCCAATACAATGGAATACCATCCATAAGACTCAGGTAGAGACGGAATCCGTGCACTCATTAGAATCAGACCCCTCATGGTTGCACGAGGAAACTCATTTGTGGATGTGTAAGGTAGCAAAACAAGAGGAAGAAGGATTAGAAGCCACGACCTTAGGTGCAGAACAACATCCATGAACCCTTCAAGATCCAGCCTACGCACTTGTAGTATTTCCAGACGAAGAGTTCGAACCCCATGGTTAGGCAGAAATCCTAGCAACCATGGATGTAGCCATCAATGAGGAACAATGGACACCCCACTGTGACAAGGATGGCTATGACATTTCAATTTTCATGATAGAGCCAATCATGAGTGATTCAATTTTAGAAGAGTGTGAACCTAACACTGATGCATTTGGGAATGCAAGCGATTTTTATTTAGAATCAATTATTATGGACCCTCCATTTGCATCAGAAGAAGAATATCTTTTCAAAGTAGAAACTCACCCTCAGAGACACGAAGAAATTACAAATGGAGGTTAGCCACAGAAGTGACTAGCAAGAGTGAAGGCAAGAAAAGACAGAAGAAAGACACCATGTCAGAAAAAGAAGAATCTTTGTTTGAAGTACCCGAGAACTTCAAGAAATATGAAATCGAAGATAGAAGAATCATGGTACGAATGCCTAATAGAAAGGCAAATGACGGACAAGTATATGATAACCGAGAGAAAACCAAGAAAATAATAGTAGCCATAGAAGGAGAAGAAGAAAAATGTACATACATAGGGCATGATTTGACGAAGGAAGAAGAAGAAGAATTAGTTGCCCTATTGCGTGAATATAGAGATGTTTTTGCATGGAGTTACAAAGATCTGAAAGGAGTAGATCCAGATATATGTTCTCATAGAATCCCTATGACTCCAGATGCAAAACCTACGAAACAGAAACCTTACACGTACAATGATAACTACGCTGCAAAGATTAAAGAGGAGATAGATCGCTTGATAGAAGCAGGATTCATTTACGAAATTGAGCATACCGAATGGGTATCCCCTATTGTGGTAGTGCCCAAGAAGAATGGAAAATTGCGTGTGTGTATTAACCTTAAAAAAGTTAATGCCGCCACAATTAGAGACAGTTATCCTCTTCCTATCACGTAACACTTATTGGAAAGAGTTGCGGGCAAGGAAGTTTACAGCTTCCTTGATGGTTTCTCTGGCTATAATCAAGTAGCCATTGCTCCAGAAGATCAACACAAGATGGCTTTTGCCACTGAATGGGGCATATTTGCATTTCCTGTAATGCCATTTGGCTTAACAAATGCACCCGCCACTTTCCAGCGACTCATGTGTCATGTTTTTAAGGAATTCTTACGCAAGAGTTTGGAAGTATATGTCGATGACATATGTGCTCATTCAAATGTAAGACAGACACATATCCCTGAGTTAAGACAAATATTTGACAAATGTCGAGAATATCAGGTCTGTTTGAACCCAGAAAAATGCGTTTTCATGGTCAGATAAGGCAAAATTCTAGAACACATTGTGTCAAAGAATGGAATCTATACGGATGAGGAAAAAGTGAAGGTGATTGCAGATCTACCTAGGCCGACGAACATCAAAGAGGTACAAGCGTTTATGGGCCATTGCGGTTATTATAGGAGATTCATACACATGTATGCAATCATAGCCAAGCCATTGTACTCTCTTTTGACTCATTATGAATGGACAGATGAATGTGAAAATTCATTCAATGAACTTAAACGACGCTTGTGCTCAGCACCTATATTGACTACCCCAGATTGGAGTAAGCCATTCCATGTACATGTGGATGCATCCAATTACGCCATAGGATGTGTGTTAGCACAACCCACGAATGAAGGTAACATCGATCTCCCCATAGCTTACGCGAGCAGACAATTGAACGCAGCAGAAAGAAATTACACCACGACGGAACGAGAGGGATTAGGGATGATCTATGCGGTAAAAAAGTTTAGGCACTATTTGTTGGCAAACAAATTCAAGTTCTTTACAGATCATCAAGCCCTATTGTACTTAGTCAACAAGCCATGTAACACAGGACGACTAATACGTTGGATTCTATTACTCATGGAGTATGATTTTGAAGTAGTAGTCAGGAAAGGAAAGACACATCTTAGAGCTGACCACCTTCCAAGATTAACCTCAGGAGAAGCTCCTCAAGGAGTAGCGGATGATCTACCAGATGCATACTTGTTTAATCTTGAGATAGCACCAGAATGGGCTAAGCCTATAGTCCCTATTATGACATACGGACCCAAGAATCCTAGGATAAAGATCGAAGAAGGAGAGATTACCAAGTCTCAGAGATATCAAATCATAGCAGGAAGCATATATAAACAGGATAATCAAAAGATTCTTGCTTGTTGTGTAGATGAATCAGAACATGCGAATTGGTTGCAATTAGCACATGTAGGTGCACTAAAGCAACATCATTCAAAACATCGAACATTACAGACTCTGCATAGACTAGGAGTATATTGGCCTTCGATGGAAGCAGATGTCTACAAGTTGTGTAAAGAATGCCATGTTTGTTGTGAAAGACCACCAGTAGAGCATGCTACATTATATCACGTGTCTCTCACACCAGACTGGAGTGAACCTTTAGTGACATACTTGAGGACGAACACATTCCCTCAAGGAATGACCTTAGCGCGACAACGAAGTCTGGAGCAGGAAGCTCACGACTATTCACTTATTGGCGATAACCTATACAAAAGAGGACGAGATGGATATCTAAGACAATGTGTTCATGAGAGCGATTATCTGAGCATACTAGAGACTACACACCAAGGTGTTGCAGGAGGTCATTTTGGACCCCATAGGATATCAAAGCCATCCTCTTTGCAGGATTATGGTGGCCCACTCTTCACATGGATGCTCATACCTATGTTAAGAGATGTGATGTGTGCCAAAGAACTCAGTTTCCTACGCGCAGAGATGAAATGCCATTGAAACCCATGATGGGAGGACGTGCATTTTCTAAGTGGGGTATAGACTTTGTAGGACCCATTAACCCCCCTGCAAAAGGTACACATGCGGAATACATTATTGTTGCCACAGATTATCTTACGAAATGGGTAGAGGCAAAAGCCACGAAAAAGAATGATGCACACACAACTGCAAAATTCTTATTTGAGAATGTCTTTACAAGATATGGACTGCCTATAGAGTTAGTGAGCGATCGAGGCACTCACTTTCTAAACCAAGTCATTGAATATTTGTTACAGGATTTTATGGTGATTCACAAGAAATCCGCACCATATCATCCTCAGGCCAATGGTCAGGCTGAAAGCACTAACAAGATACTTTGTAACGTACTGACGAAGCTCGTGAACAACAAACGTTCAGATTGGGACAAACAGTTACACCACGCTGTTTGGGCATATCGAGTGGCCTACAAGACCGTACTCAATGCAACTCCCTTTGAGATGGTTTTTGGTCAAAATTCTGTGCTTCCTTTGGACTTCTTGATACCGACCCTTAAGGTTGCACAAGAACATCAGTGGACCGGCCATGAATTATCAGCAAGAATAATGGACTTGGAACGATTAGGAGAAACTAGGCTAAAGGCAGCAACAGGAATATATGCAGCGAAGAAGCGACAGAAAGCATATTTTGATGCACATGTGAAAGATAAAGTCCTAAAAGAAGGAGATTTAGTTCTAGTATATACGCTGAAACAGCACACACGTAAGTTAGAAAAGCGAGGTTATGGACCTATGATCATTAACCGACTCTCGACAAGTGGAGCAGTACAGTTAGCCACCTTAGAAGGAGACATAATTCCTAATTACATTAGTGGCTGTAGAGTCAAGTTATATCAGGAACCTCTTACTGAGGATATGCTTAGATGACTCACGTTGGCAAAGAAGCATAAGGAGGAAGAAAATAGAATACGAGCGGAAGCTCAGGCAGAAGCAATAGAACGCATTGAACGCATGAAGTTAAGAAGACAAGGACTAGGGAGAGAACAATATAACCATCTGGAAACATCACCCAGATATCCCATGGCCATGTGTCAAGTAAAGTCAACCACTCATCCTAGCATAGTGGACAGGAGACCATTCATTACAGTCAGGCTAGAGCACGGCAACTCTTGCCAAGAGCTCAGGGCTTTAATTGATTCAGGTGCTTCGACTAGTGCGATTAGATGGTCCCACTATAAAGATTTAGGAGTAGAAATGCGGCCAATTGAGGCATACCTCATAGGCCTAGGAGGCATGGAAACCCCTTGCATGGGTGAGGTGGACCTTCCTATCCTCATTAAGGATGTGACCATGATAGCGAAGCTACTAGTGTGCCATGATGACGACCTGATAGAACCCCTAATCCTTGGCCAAGATTGGCTATACGATCACTCAGTGGACCTAAATCTTAGACAAGGCTCTTTACAGATTGGAACCTTAGAACAAAAGCAAGTGATACTGCTTGACTTCCCTAACGGCATTCCGACTGAGGTTTGTAACCCTAGACCCTATGAAGTACATGCGACGGAAGACCGGAAGATCTTTGGTTAGATCAGTCACGTTACGTCTACACCAACCCACTCGGGCTCGGTTATAGACAGTTGTCAATCAGAAGGACGACAAGAAATCTTCCCTGGGGCTTCCCGCAAACTAGAAGACCGGAAGATCTTTGGTTAGATCAGTCACGTTACGTCTACACCAACCCACTCGGGCTTGGCTATAGACAGTTGTCAATCAGAAGGACGACAGGAAATCTTCCCTGGGGCTTCCCGCAAACTAGAAGGGGCAGCTACCCAACCGCTAGGGCAGATGGACACAATCAGCTGTCAGGTGGGTTGCATCAGCGGCCAAATGAGCACAATACCCTGCGGTGCTCATCCTTCCAAACTTGCTGCGGACTGGCCTAGATTAAAGATAAATAACGATTCACTTCCTAATGGGCAGGTCACGCAAGTGTTGGATCTCCCTTCTTTTCCAATGCAGAGCGTCCAATGGACCTCTCAAACCCAACCACAAAGGAGTCAACCACAACAGAGGAACCGAGACCGACGACACCACCAGACAAGGCAAAGAAAGCAGCAGTATCAACATCACAGAACAAGTGGCACGAGACAAATATGGGTGCCAAAAGGACAGCAACCATAGGCTATTGGCAACACTGCAGACAAGAACAGGACAAAGTTTCAAAAAAAGCAGAGTCAGCATCCAAAGTCCCCTCGATCTTCTTCTACAAGTACCAATACTCGACAGATTTGGATCGCCAAGAAATACCTTATCCATAGACCCACACCCACGCAAATTTGGGTACCCAAACCATGTATCATAGCTCAACCCTCAAGCCATGTAATATATACCCATGTAATATATACCCCTCAGAAATCTTTCCATCCCTCAATACCACCAAACCCGATACTACTTTTTGTCCCTCAGCAGAAACTCACCACCCACTCCAAGACTCTTAGGAAATGGATACCGAAACGTATCCAGACGTCTTCTTGTATCCCCTTATCTAACAATTCTCCCACCCCGCTTAAACACCACCCTTGTAATAATTCACCCTCAACTAAACCTTGTATGAATTCACACACCATAACCCCACGTCCCGCATAATAAAAGCTCATCAAGAAATGTATGCATAATCTGACCATGTAGGCGTCTAGAGACCTGCATTAGTTTTGCAAAAAATCATAGCATCAATCACTTCACAACACCTGGCTACACGGGTTACACATCGGTTATGGAAAGGGATTGCGGTCTCACCTTAATGGGATCATAACTAATTTCCATACTAATGTGCTAATCTTTTGTAGCAGATCTTTTCCATTTGCTCGTCAGTCATCATGCAAACCGAAGCAGGACCATCAGAAGCTGGCCCAAGCACACCAATGGCCAATATTGGAGAATTACTAGCGGAATCTTATCCGACGATGCAACCTCCAGAGTTTCAAGGTTTTCCAGGACCCATGCCAATAGACGATCCTCCTAGAGGATATACTGAGAGGATTCATCGTAACTCTCACTGGTTTCAAGGCCTAGCAGGACCCTTAGCAGACGCTGATTTCATATTTGAGGCCAATTTGGCATTTGATCTTCGCACATGGGCCAAGTACCAGTTCTTTTCAAGAGAATTTGAAGGACTACAGAATACCCAAGATTTAACGCACGTTTGGGCATGAGCGGGATTTACAGAATATTTTAGTGACCCTCTGCCTAAACCTGATTTTTACAGATGCTTTTACTTAGTAACCACCTTGACGGCTTCAGAGAACAAGGATCTACCCGGCACATTCATGTTACCATCCTTGGTAAATGATCCTCCATTCAGAAGGTTTTATTTGTCTAAAGATTTAATTCGCGTAGTGTTTTGTTTTGGACTCCAAGTTGTCCTCTCCAATCATGAAGTAACAAAGAATCAACAAATCATCTTTATTTTGTCAATCCTAGGAATATCCACAAGACCACAGCCCCTTCAAGATAATAGATTCAAGGAAATAAGAGATTGATGGCTGGATTGCTGAGAGAAATTGAAGATGAAGAGAAAATCTTGAGATTACCATAACTAAGGCAAATCTCCATCATTTTCTATGTTCTTTATGTCAAAACCATGCCATTTCATTAGCAGAATACAAATATGAACTCAAAACTGAAAAATATCACCTGTATCACCAAGACGAGACAATCGCGATTCTGTACCAACAGACGATTTTCACAATTTTGAAACTTCCTGCAGTCCTTTCCACTCATTTACAGCAATAGGTCTCTCCCTTCATACAACTTACTCAGTAATACACAATTAAGACTCACGAATCTCCATGATTAAGCAAGAGACAAGCTCACACATCAAAAGAAATACACTCAACAGGAGAAAACACGATTTTGCAGAAACTCTTTCTTCTCTATTGATAGCTTGAGCAAATGGCTAACCAACCTCTCCAAAATAGAGAAAATTGACTTATATACATTTTCAAGTGTCCCTTTTCACACTTGAAATTAGGTCTTTTTCTCTAATTTTCTAAAGAAATGCTATCTAAGAGTTTCTAAAAATTCTACAAAAATTACATGAGATCCTCAACCACATAAGGAAGACTCTTCCTTATTTTTACAATCATTGCATAAATATTTTACAATTTTTTTGACTTTTTACTAATTTTTTCATCAAAAATGCTCCTTCAAAATTACTCCTTCCAACATCCTTCCCCTCCTAAGCCTTTCGGCTGCTGACGAAAGATTTTCTTGTGTGAGCTCAGCTTTATTTCTTCTTCCTTTGATACACTTGTGACACCAAATCATGGCTCTTCCTTTCTGTGACATTCAAATTATTGACCATTTCGAATAAAGCTTTCCTCCATTGCACTGCAGCTTCAGGCTTATCTATGACATCCTTCTTTAAATATTCGGTGTAAGCAACTTCATAGGCAGTAAGTCTTGCTTTTGTAACAACTGATAGGTTTCCAAAAATCTCTGACTCCCTCTCAAAAAACCCATAATCGAAAGCATCCTCAAAAATCTGTAAGTAATGACTACCCAAAAATATAATTCTGTTGTAGTAGGCCATTAAGCAGATCCTGTCTGGTGTCTCACTCAAATCAAACAAAAGAGCATCAGTTGGTGAATTAAAGCCTATGTAGTTCAAAATTCTGATATCTGTATCAGTGTAGGTCTCGATACAGGCTAGAATCAATCTCATTATTCTGACAAGTAATATACAGGCTGGATCATTAACATCTTTATATGTTGTTAAAACTGACTCAGCAGTATTCACCATGTAATTTTTTGTAGGCCAAGTGCCTGCCTTTGGACCTGCTATTTTTGGAAAATTCAGCCATTTTGCTGGAATCTGTCCTGTTTTCCTCCTTTCCCAAAAAACAGTCCATTCTCTTCTCCTGGCAACTGGACAATAGGCTGGGTTGATCTTTAAATTCAAAGGTGCCTCTTTCCAGATTTTCCTGCATTCCTTATTGGCATCCAACCACTTATTTCTCCATTTAGGATTTGCTCTTTCAAATAACTCCTTTGTGACATTAATATCTTCTTCATACTCAAGGTATTTGTTCGGAGATAGCCCTACTCTGGCTAACTGATAATTCTTTATACTCTCCAAAATCATACAGAAAGGTATTCCCAATCCATCTGCAGCCCAATGATGCTGATCTGGATTAATGCCTTTATTCAGAGCAAACTTAACTATTTGATCTTCATACTCATCATGCATTTTTCTGATAAATTCCATTCTTGACTCTCTATTGGTCAATAATTTCTGTACAAACTCTTCAGAATATTCTTCCTCTGTTTCTTTGGCTGCTGACTCCTTGTTCTCTTGTTCCCTGTCAAAATCCCCTGTTTCATATTCTCTGTTGTCTGTATCTTCTGCCTGTACTTGATCTTGAATTTCTTCTGGAACTTTTGATTTCTCCAACTGTTTCTGTAGTTCTTCTATAGTCATCATTGAACTTTTGTTCTGAGCTGCCCATGACTCCTTTTCCTTCCTCCACTCATTTGTTTCTTCCTCCATCTTTGCTTGCCATTCACTTCTTTCCTTCTCTACCTCCAAATGTAATTGATGATATCCTCTCATTGATGTGGCAGCATGAGTGTTTGCCTGTTTCTCCATTTCTTTGGCCTCTTTTAATTCTGTTTGAAGTCTTTGAATTTCTTTATGCAGCTCTTCCTTTTCTTCCTCTGTCAATTGAACAGATTTGCTTCCACCTTGTAGTTGACCTTCTTCTAACAACACTTTATTAATCTCTTCATGTGCTCTAGTCAGAATTTGATAAGATGTTTGTAAAGTTCTGTATCTTCCTCCTATGGTTTTTAATTCCATATCCATTTTGGCATTCTGTTCTGATAATTTTACACTCTTTTCTTCCAAATACTGGATCCTGTTCTGCTTCTGAACCTCAGCTTCTTCCAAAGCAATGATTCTATTGAGATATTCTTCATTTCTTTCCTTTATCAACCTTAATTGCTCTGTCATCTGCTCTTTTTCCTTCTTGTGTTCTTTGATAATTAAACTGCCTTTTTCAAATTCTGATTCAGCCACCATTCCTGATATGATCATATTCCTGCTAGATGGTCTGAATTGTTCAATGTTGCTCATAATCATTTGACAAGCTGATCTTATATTTTTGGGTATTCTTTCCAACCCTACTTCTATTTCTGTCTGTCTAACTTCAATTTGCTTATCTTCTTTATCCACATCATCTTCTTCTGCTGCTGTTTCATCTTCTATGTCCTGCATGTCTTGTTCTTCATTACTGTGATCATAGTTCTCTGTATCCTGATTGTTATCATCCTCTTCATAAACTAGTGCTCTGTCATTTGCACTCTTTTGCTCTGAGAAATCTGAAACTTTCTTCTCTTCTAATGGCTTCTTTTCTTCCACTACTTGTTGCTTCTCTGTGAAGAGCTGGTCTCCCTTAATTAGTATCTCCTTCTCTTGTGTTAGGGTTTCCTGACTTTTATTTGAGTCCTTTTCAACAAGAATTTGTTGAACTTTCCTGAGTTGGTCTTCCTGTTCCTGCTTTTCCTGAACTTCAACTGATTCAATTTCTTTTGTACCAGCAACCTGGTCATTACTTTTCTCTTTTATGCATTCCTGATCTTGCTCCTCCATATCCATAAAATCTGCTTCCACTTCCTGTTCTTGATCATTCTTAGATGTAAATTCCTCATTGCTTTTTATATCCTGCAACACATCTTTTATACTTTGAACAATTCCTTCCTCTATTACTTGTCCAAAGACCTCCTGAGCATTCTTTTCTGATTCTAACTCCTTACTTTCCTGTTCTTTGAATGCATCCTTCTGCTGATTATTTGAGCTAAGTACACTGCCGAATACTTTCTTTGCTAGTTCCTCCAAACTTGCAGTCAATCTTGCATTTAATTTGAACTGTGTTTGTGATGGGTTGGTCCATATTGAATTTTTGTCAACATTCATTATTCCAGAATTATCTTCATTTCTCTTCTGGTCTTCCTCTTCTGTCATCCTTGCCTTTCCTTTTAACTGCCTCCTTTTTTCTTCAGCACTCACCTGTGGAACTATTTCCTCCTGTGTCTGCTTCTCTTGAGGTTTCTTACTTGAATCCTCAGGTGTCTTCACTTTTTCCACAGCCTGTACAGGGAGTGTTGGGTATTGACAGATTTAAACTTTTTAGCAAAAAACTCTCAATGTCGCTGTCTGAATCAGATGAGAATCGTGAAGATCCTCCCACTTCTTGTTCTATAGGCTTTGACACTTCCATCTCTGAGGTTAGCTTTTGTGTTTCTTTGGTAATTACCTGTCTCATTTCTTTTATCACAGGTTCATCTGCCATCTTTCCTTTCCCTTTCTTTATCATCTTCTTCTTTTGAACAGGTTTCCTTGGCATCTTCTTTTTCACTATCACTGTAGTTCTGGCCTCTGGAGGTCCTTGCAACTCCTTGAAGTATGCCAGCAATTCTACCTCCTTCTTTACAAATATCTCTTCAGTTTCTGCTGCCATCATTTCTTCATGCAATGCTTCATAATGTTCTACCTCTTCTTGGATCCAATCGGTAGCTTTACATGAAAAATCTTCCAACATTTTTTGATATTGTGCCTCGTATATGGCTCTTTTGTTGTTTCCTTGAGTGAGATAAGTGTAAAGTTGTTCTTTGCTTGTCTGCGGAGGATGAGGCTCACTGGAGGATTGCACCTTTTTCTGTGCTGCCACCTGTTCCTCTCTTGTTTCTTCCACCTGTTCTAACTCTACTTTTCTGGGGTCCAACTTTCTTTTCTTTACTGGAATCACTTCCTCATATATTACTTTTCTCTTCATTCCTGTTCCCCTCATGCGAGTTTGTCCTTCTGATTCTCTTCCAAGTGCCTTCTTTGGGGGACTTTTGATTCCTGACATCAAATTTCTAAAGTACTGTGCCTCAGGAGCTAACTTTAACTGTTCTTCCATACCTAGAACATGATAAATGATTTTTGTCAAAAACTGGGCTCCATTCATGAATTTTTTCTGCTCCCAATGCTTTGCTGCTTCCTTCAGCTGTTCATGGATGTAAGGTGAGACATCCATCACCCCAAATGGCTTGGTTTTATCTTTGTTATTGAACATTAGTAGAGTTACTGACTTATGAGGCATGGTGTACCTTGGTAATTTCGGAAAACAAAAGAACTGCAAGAACATTCTTATAGCATATTCTTCATTCTCTTTTTCCTTGAAGTCAGTGAACTTTACATACCCCGTGTAAGTCTCCTTATTTTTCTTGACAAAACTTTGGTCCAGTTTAGTGCCCATGGGATAGAACTGTAAGGCGGCTCTGATATGTTCTGCTTTGATGACTATCCCTGCCTCCTGATTGTCTTTATTCTTCACTTTACATCTGAAGTAGGCATCATTGCCTTTTCCCACTTCCTCTAAGCTTCCCATCACTTGTGCTACTCTTTCAAAGTCAATAAAGAAAATTGGTTCTTCTAAGAGCTTGTGCAATCCCACAGCTTTCCATCTTTTGAGGTTGACAGAAGTTTTTTGAAACCTGTAGAATTCTTGGCACAGCATGGTGTACTTATATCCTCCCACTGCAACTGTGAAGATATGCTGTCCTATCACTCCCAGAATTTCTTTAAGTTCTTTTGCTATTTTTTCAGCTTCTGGGATTTCTTGGTCTTCATCGGATTCCAAGTCCACCTGTTCTTCAGCTGCATCACTGTCCAAAAACCAGTGTCCTTTGGACAAAGTCACTGAATCAGCTTTGAAGTCGTGGATTGCCAACTCTTTTGTATTCACCATCCTGTATTTATATATAACAGAAAAGAAAATACTCCACCCACATGAGTCACAAGATTTCATAAGAAAATACTATATTATTCTGGAATGTTACTGACATATAAAAAATATGAAAGACAAGTTCCCAGCAATTTTTTCTTTTTTTCAAGAGACTCAATTTTAAGTGAGCAACACAGGTGTAGCAAGACATCTATTGTGCTCTCTCCAATTGTCACTTCTTTACTCAAAAAACAATTCCTGAATTAAAAGGATGATGCTAGAAAAGATGATTAATGAAGAAACTTGAAAAAGTAATGGTAAAAAAAAAGAAAAATGATCACAAAAAATTAAAAATCAATAAGACAAAACAACCCTTTTTTTTTCCATAATAAGTTACTCTTTCCCTCCCTATATCTTGCTTTGTGTTCTTTTATTTTTAGAAAGAAAATCAAGAAAATAAAATATATATATTTTTCTGGTTTTTTTTTTTTTTTTTTTTTTTTTTTTTTCTGTCTTCTTTCCTTCCCCTCCTAATTTTCTTCTAAGGGGAAAGAAGGAAATATTTTTCTGTCCTCTTCAAAATTCCAAAAATAGGTCCATTGTGGATTATCCCTCTTCCATTGACCCAATTCTGATTTTTTTACCCAGTAATATTTTACTCCATCTGTCCTTCTGTTATGGAAATATCCATGCTCTGTGGATGAACATTTTTTGACATTTTTTGGCTTCCATACCCATTTTGTTTTAATTTCCTGTTTTGGTGAGCCATAACTGTGCATGACCTGTTTCCATATTCTTTTTGTTCTGTTTTGTTGATGTTGCAACTTTGGCAATAATAGTCTTCTCTGTTTTGTCTCCTCATCAACCTTTACCTCTTCAATCTTTTGCTGATCTTGAGTGCATGAAGCTTGATCACTTTGTATTGTCAAAATGTTCCTGTCCTCCATTTAGAAAGCAAATCCCTCGAGATGTGGGTCATGAACATCCATATGAACCACCTGCTCTTCATTACTCAGAAAGAACATTAAAAACTTTTTGTCCTTGATGGTCAAATTAAGCTTCATTTTTTCAAAATTTAAGATGACTTTACCTTGTTTGAGCCATGGTTGCCCTAAAATCAGCTTTTCAGTCATTAAATGGTCTGGCCACTCTTCACAATCTATCTTCATGTATTCATTATTAAATTTAACTTTAACAGAAAGTGAAGATATGCTTTGAATTCTTTTCCCTCCCAGAGTTTTGATCAGAATTCTGCTTTCAGCTCTCTTAAGATTAAACTTATTGATCAAGGCTGAGCTAATTAGATTCACTTGAGCTCCCGAGTCTATCAAAACCCTTATGTTTTCATTCTGGTACTTCATCATAATCAAAGGCAAATGTTCTTTTTGTTTTAGAGTGTTTTCACATAAGCACACTTGTTTCAATTTTCTAATTCTCTCTTTGGCTTCCAGTTGAGCCTCCTTTCTAATACTTTCTTCTTCTTTTTTCCTATTTTGGGCCTTTTGCAACCTTCTCCATTCCTCGGTAGTTAATGGGCACTCATACCTCTTCACTCTACATCCACTTATGAAATTTGGCATGATTTCCCCATCAATATTGGCTAACTGAATAGCTCCACTTTTGCTTATCTGATGTATGATATATGGCCCATGACCTTTTTTTTGAAACTTTTTCTGATGTTCCTTGATTGTGTAAGCTAAGACCAGGTCTCCTTCTTGTAGATCTTTGTCTTTTATGTGAACATCATGATAAGCTTTTTGTCTTTTCTTGTTTGTGTATATACTCATCACTGCTTGGAGTCTCGATGCTCCCAGTTTTTCTAAGTCTATGACTCTCTCAGATAATTCATGTCCTGTCCAATTGTATTGGCTACCCACCTTCAGTGTTGGAATAAGAAATTCCATGGGCAAAACTGCATTCTAGCCATACACCAAATTAAATGGTGTAGTCCCTAAAGCTGTTTTGTATGCCACTCTATAGGCCCAAAGAACATGATTCAATTGATAATCCCAGTCATTTCTGTTTGTGTTGACTAATTTGGACAATACATTGCAAAGTACTTTATTAGTGCTTTCTGCTAACCCATTAGCTTGTGGGTGATATGGGGCTGACTTATTGTGACTAATCATGAAATAATTAGTCATGTTTTCTATGATCTGATTCAAAAAATGAGTCCCCCTATCACTTACCAATTCAATTGGTAGTCCAAACCTAGTGATAATGTTTTCATACAAAAATCTAGCAGTGATGTGAGCATCATTTCTTTTAGTAGCTTTGGCCTCAGCCCATTTTGTCAAATAATCTGTAGCTACTAGTATGTATTCTGCATGAGATTGTCTGGCTGGAGGATGTATTGGTCCAATAAAGTCCAATCCCCATTTACTAAAAGCTCTGGCTGAAATTAAAGGAATTAATGGCATGTTATCTCTTTTGTTTGGTTGGCTTACCCTTTGACAGACATCACATTTTTTCACATAAGTTCTAGCATCAGGAAATAGGGTTGGCCACCAAAAGCCAGAATATAAGATGAGTTTGGCTGTTCTATCACTTGAGAAATGTCCTCCAGCTACTCCTGAGTGTGCCATTTCCAACATCTCTAAATACCTTTCTTCTGGAACACAGATTCTCAGATATCCATCCATTCCTCTCTTGTATAATTGCTCTCCTATGAGTTGATATTCCTCTGAGATTACTTGTAGATTTCTTGAATCAGCACCAGCTATTACTTGTTCCCCTTTCTCCTTTCTCTTCAACTTCTCAACAATATTTTCACTCCATTCAGGGTTTTTCTGAAACCAATATAGAGTTATTAATTCTGCTTTCTGACATGTTTGACATTTTTGACAATTATCAATATATCTCTCCACATCTTGAATCTTATTTGGCCAATGTACTCCCATCCTATTAAGGTTACTAAGAGTAACAATTGTAGAAGCATGAGTACATGGATTCCAGCAATGAGCTTTTCTTACATATTCATGTTGCTCTTCTTCTGGAGTACAATATTCCAGTATACCTGACTGATTGAGGTGATACAAATGTCCAGCTAACAACATGAAATTCCTGCTTTGTAACACCAGATGTGTATTATTTGCTAATGACCTACAAGGTCCCATGGTTAGCAAGGGAATTAATGACATCGACCATTCAGGAACACTTTCCACCTTGAATAAGTATGTATCTGGCAAATCATCATCTATAGGTGAACTAGGTTCCTTTGACTGAATTCTTGATAAATGATCTGCTCTCAAGTGTGTTTTTCCTTGTCTAACCACCACCTCAAACTCAAATTCCATTAGTAAAAGAAACCATCTTACTATTCTTCCTGTATGACATGGTTTATTTACTAAATAGAGTAGAGCTTGGTGATCCACAAAGAATTTAAACTTGTTGGCCAATAGATAATGTCTGTATTTTTTGACAGCAAAGATCATTCCCAATCCTTCTCTCTCAGTAGTTGTGTAGTTTTTTTCTGCGATGTTTAATTGTCTACTTGCATATGCTACTGGAAAATCTAATTTGCTTCCTTCTATTGGTTGTGCTAACACACATCCCAGAGCATAATTTGAAGCATCGACATGTACATGAAAGATTTTATCCCACTGAGGTGTTTTCAAGATTGGTGCTGTCACCAAACAAGTTTTTAATGTTTCAAATGCTTGGTCACATTCTTCAGTCCACTCAAACTTTGTGATGAGGGCATATAAGGGCTTGGCTATATCAGCAAATTTGTATACAAATTTTCTGTAGTACCCACAATGTCCCATAAAAGTTTGGAGTTCCTTCACATTTGTTGGTCTAGGAAGCTCTATTATGGCTTTTATTTTCTTCTCATCAGTAGAAATTCCATTTTTTGACACTATGTGACCCAACATTCTTCCTTGTCTGACATAGAATACACACTTTTCTGGGTTTAAGCATACTCTATATGTCCTGCACTTCCTGAATATTCTTTCCAAATCTTGTAAATGATCTTGTCTTTTTAAAGAAAAAGTGCATAAGTCATCTACATAGATTTCCATCACATTTCTCAGGAATTCTTTGAAAATATGACACATCAACCTTTGAAAAGTTGCTGGGGCATTGGTCAATCCAAAGGGCATAACCCTAAAAGCATAAACCCCCCATTCTGTAGAAAAGGCAGTCTTATGTTGGTCCTCTAAAGCTATTGGTACTTGATTGTATCCAGAGAAGCCATCTAGAAAACTATAGACTTCCTTTCCTGCAACTCTCTCAAGAAGATGATCTGTTATTGGCAGTGGATAACTATCCCTTATAGTTGCTGCATTTACTTTCTTCAAGTTAATGCATACCCTAAGTTTCCCGTTCTTTTTTGGCACCACAACTATAGGTGATATCCATTCAGTGTACTCTATTTCATAAATGAAATTAGCAGCCAACAACTTGTCAATTTCTTCCTTTATTTTGGCAGAGTATTTGTCATTAAATGTATAATGTCTCTGTTTGCTTGGTTTTGCATCAGGTGTCATAGGAATCTTATGCTCACAAATTTTTGGATCAATTCCTTTCAAATCTTTATAACTGTAAGCAAATACATCCCTATATTTCTTTGCTAGGTTCCTTAATGCTTCTTCTTCTTGTGATGTCATGTCATCAGCTATTACTATTTGTCTCTCTTCTCCTTCTTCCTGTGTAATTACAATTTTCTTTGTTTGTTCTTCGTTATCATATGCTTCCCCTTTCTTCTTCTCTCTTTTTGGTTTCATTTTCAGAAGTAGTCTGTCTTCTACTTCATAAGTTTTAAAGTTTGCTGGTACATCAAAGTATTGATCTTTGTTTATCTCTTTCTCTTTCTTTTCTTTTTCCTGGTCTCTTTCTATTTCTTTGTGTTTATGTTCCTTGTATTTGCCTGAGATTTTATCTTTGATTGCATCCTCAGCTTTTACTGTTTCCAAATATTGTGATTTTCCTTGTGTTAATATCATTTCTTGATTTTGATCCTCTTCTCTTTGTGATACTCCTATCATGTGTATGCCAATGTGGAAGATGTCAAATCCTTCCTCATTTTGAAATTCCATTCCCACATATTCCTCACTGGCCAAATCCATGGTAGCTAAGATTTGATTCCATCCATAAGGCTCAAACTCTTCATCTTTGAATTGTTGAGGCACATAATTTTCATCTTGTATTTCTCTTTCTTCCACACAATCTTCTCTCCTTAACTTCCTTTTCCTATTTGTGATATTTCTTAATATGTTACACTTCCAAACTGCTGATTCACCTTCTTCCTGATCCTCCCTCTCTGATTCTTCACTTTCTGGTTGATTTTGATGTATTTTATACCATTCTCTAGGAGATATGTCACAATAGTGGCCATTTCTTAAGTTTACTCTTGTTATTCTCCCCTGGTTCTGAAGATATAAACAATCATTACCCCAATCTTGTACAATTTGCATTTGTCTCATGAAGGGTCTTCCTAGGATAATTTCATAAGATGTGGATTGTGGAAATTCTACTATAGCAAAGGTATGCTCTATTTCTATGCCACATATGTCCACAATCACTTTTTCCCAAATTCCTAGGGGCTTTTCTATATGTCCATCTGCAAGTTGTAATCTCATTTTAGTGGGTAGTAATTCCTTTCTTCCCCATTTCTCCCAGGTTTGTTTAGTCATTATAGCCACTCCTGATCCACTATCCAAAATGGCTTTTGCTGAATGTTTTTCATATTGTAGTTTTAAGGTTGAATTCCCTTCTTCTCCTTCACAATACCCTCCTATTTTGTCAATAGGAATATACCATAGTTCCTCTAATTCTTGTGTTGGTGAATTAAGGTTTCCAGATATTGTTTCTTCCTTGTTCATCTTGTTTTGTAGGTGAGGATTTTGTTTCAACAAATTTTCCCATGTTGTATGACATGTAATACTACAATGTTCACCTAAACTCATTTGGAATGTTATGTGTGGATTGCCTTCTTTATCATCTTCCTTGGTTTTTGTTTTTTCATGCTGATCAAATGTTCTCCGAGAGCTGTCTTCTTCCCCTAACCTGAGTTGTGTTTCCTGGATAATTTGTTTGCATTTTAGCATCCTTTCATGCTCTAAATCTGGTATGGGATAAGCCATTGCATGATCTGCAGGGCTTGGTCCCTCTTGAATCCTTCCTTTATAGGCTTTGATTAGGGTGTCCAGGCTCTGAGAATTTCCTAATTCTGACAGATTCTGGGTCTTTTGATGAGAAGTATGTTTTGAATTTGTTTGATCCTGACTGGAAGAATGTTTTGAATTTGTTTGTTCCTGACTGTCTTCTTCCAGACTTTTGCCCACTTTCCTTTTCTTTTCCCATTTCCCTCTTTGTCTATTTTTCTTTCCTTTTGATGTGGAACCCTCATTTTGTTCTTTAATTGCTCCTTGTTGTTTGGCTTGTGCCCTTGTTATAACATTAAGTTCAATTTGATCATTGTCACTCAATTCCTCTTGTTCCATAATTTTGACTGTTTTTAAAGGTATGTTATTAGGTGTGTTCTGTTGTTTTTGGGGATTTTTTGGACAGTCCTTGATCAGATGTTCTCTACCACAATCCTTACAATATGCTCCCTCTATCCTGAATGTTGGAGGTTGTGGACAATCTCTAATGAAATGCTCTCCCCCACACCTATAACATGTTATCTTTGGTCCCCCTTTGAATTGAGGTTTTTGATTGGACATGTAGTTGTTAGTAATGTACATGAATGTTGCTGTGTCCATTTCAATTTTTCCATTTCCCAGATCTAGGGCTTTAAGCTCAGGTTCCCTTATTTCATAATCTTCCCATTCTTCCTGATGTCCCTCACTCCATTGATACTCTTCCTTATAAGGTGATCTGAATCTTGAATTTCCTTCATCAATGGGTGTATATTTGACTGGTACCACATTGGTTGGAATGGGAGGTTGTTGTCCCAATACTGGTCTTGGTTGCTCAGTATAACCTGATTCCCTTTGAGCCATATAGTCTCTTTCCTTGACAGGTTGTTTGTTATAGAAGCAATCCTCCCTGGTATGGTTTGTCCATTTTCTCTCTAGTGTACAATACTTGAGTGTCTTCCTATCTTGTAAGTGTTGTGGTTTCTGATAAGGGCATTGTTGTGCCAAATGATTTTCTCCACAAATATAACATTTCTTGT
This sequence comes from Ceratopteris richardii, assembly GCA_020310875.1. NCBI lineage: Eukaryota > Viridiplantae > Streptophyta > Polypodiopsida > Polypodiales > Pteridaceae > Ceratopteris > Ceratopteris richardii. Next base: position 32,833,699 of record CM035429.1, on the reverse strand, counting down.
TTGTGTTCATCCTAGAGTTTATCAGATTAGTTTTAGTGCTTACCTCTAGGGCTTTAGCAATAGCCTGAGCCAACTCTTCTGCTGGAGGAATTTTGTCTTCATAAGATCTGGGTTGATCAAATGCTAACAAATCTTGACCTCTGTTGTCCTCCAAATCTATTGCTTCCTTAACACAGGCTGCTAAATCAGGACATCTCCTATAGTACACTAGGGTCCTTAATTGGGCACTTCTCAATCCCTCAATGAATAAGGATACTTGTTTTGCCATGGAAGGTACTTCATCTCTTGGGCATCTATCAATGTACTGCTTAAACCTTCTGGCTGCTTCTCTAACATTTTCCTCCTTTTGTTGTTTGAAGCTGTGTATCAATGTGGCTGTACTATGTTTGATTCCAGTCTTAGAGAATTCACCAATGAAAGCTTCTAAGAAAGATTCAATGTCTAGGTACATTTCTTTTCTCAAAGGAATGAACCATGATAAGGCTGGCCCTGTTAGGGTTAGACCAAATGCTTCAAATTGTACCTTGTAATCTTCTACTTCCTCTGCTCTAATTAGTTGTCTAAATTCTGCAGCATGAGCATGAGGATCTGAATACCCTTCATATTGGTTTTTCATGCATTTGGCTACTTGATATGGTCTAAGCATCCTACCCTGAGGTTGCCAATGAGGTCTTCTTCTGAGTGGGAAGTCATTGTTTCCTTCTGGTTCTCTGTCAAAGGGATTTGGTGAAGCATGTGTCCTTCTCCCATAATTTTGCTCATTATTAGTGTAGTTTTCATTTGGTCTAGGTATGTCTGGTTGTCCCATGTTATGTTCCCAAGGTCCTTTGTCAGCACATTGCCCTAGATCATTTGAATTTTCTGGGTCTTGAGAGAAGATGTATACACATCCTTGCCTGTCTTCATATCTTCCATCTTTGAATTGGGCTACTGGGGTTATATTCAGGGGAATTTCTGAATTTCTCAGTCTAATTAGGAATTTATGCATTCCATCTTGGTATACATAGGTTCCAAACCTATTTGTATACATGTATTTAAGGATGTTTCTAAAATCCCCAGTTTCTATTGACTCATTTGTTTCATTTAGGTTTTCCATGTTATTTTCTTGGCTTAAACTTCTTTCTGATCTTTTATTACTTCCTGGCTCTTTTTCCTTCCTTGTTAGGTCTTGTTTAGGAATTGAATTTATTTTATTTCCAGATCTTAGTATCATTCAACTATTCTTGACAAATTTCCAATACTCAAAGAAGTGTTTGTCACAGTTTCCTAACCAATGTATTGGTTTTCCACAATTTTCTGTCCAAAATTGTGTGTGTTTTAATTTTCTTCCTATGTTTTGTGCTTTTCACAGCTTCTTAATGAATTTAGGGTTTTTTCACGATTTTCTACTGCCTTTAGTGTTTTTTTCACAACTTTCAGATGAAAATCGTGTTTTTCACGATTTTATCATGCAATTAGACTTTTTCACGATTTTCTGTTGGATTTAGGTTTTTTCACGATTTTGTGCCTACCTGTGAGTTTTTTTTTTTTTTTTTACAATTTTCTGTTGAAAGTCGTGTTTTTCACGATTTTCTACTTACTTGTGAGTTTTTCACGATTTTCTGTTGAAAGTCGTGTTTTTCACGATTTTGTGTTGAGAATCGAGTTTTTCACGATTTTCTGTTGAAAATCGAGTTTTCCACGATTTTCTGTTGAAAATTGTATTTTTTGCGATTTTGTGTCAAAATCGTGTTTTTCCACGATTTTGTGTCAAAATCGTGTTTTTTGCGATTTTGTTCACAGAATCGTGTTTTTTGCGATTTTGTGTCAAAATCGTGTTTTTCACGATTTTGTGTCAAAATCGTGTTTTTTGCGATTTTGTTCACAGAATCGTGTTTTTTGCGATTTTGTGTTAAAATCGTGTTTTTCCACAATTTTGTGTCAAAATCGTGTTTTTTGCGATTTTGTTCACAGAATCGTGTTTTTTGCGATTTTGTGTCAAAATCGTGTTTTTTGCGATTTTGTTCACAGAATCGTGTTTTTTGCGATTTTGTGTTAAAATCGTGTTTTTCCACGATTTTGTGTCAAAATCGTGTTTTTTGCGATTTTGTTCACAGAATCGTGTTTTTTTGCGATTTTGTGTTAAAATCGTGTTTTTCCACGATTTTGTGTCAAAATCGTGTTTTTTGCGATTTTGTTCACAGAATCGTGTTTTTTGCGATTTTGTGTCAAAATCGTGTTTTTTTTGCGATTTTGTTCACAGAATCGTGTTTTTTTGCGATTTTGTGTCAAAATCGTGTTTTTCACGATTTTGTTCACAGAATCGTGTTTTTCACGATTTTGTGTCAAAATCGTGTTTTTTCACGATTTTGTTCCCAGACAATCGTGATTGCTCACAGATTGTTAAAAACACGATTTTCTTATGAAAATCGCGTTCTGGGAATCGCGATGTTGTTGGCACTTTTTCACAGAATCGTGATTTTGAGTAAAACTCAGAATCGCGATTTTGTCCAAAATTTGGCAGATTTTCAAGTTATGGCTTTTTTCAATATTTTTCCACTTATAGAATCGCTTTATCAAAATTTTAACATGCAATGAAGAAATTTTTTGAAAAACATTTTTTCTTACTGAAAACCAATAAAAAACAGGAAATCGCGATTTCGTGATTTTACTATTTTCCTACTTTTTTGTGTTATTTACTCACTTTTATGCAAAAAATATGTACTCAAAATGCTACTAGACTTTTTACCTTGCTTGCCAAGTTGAAAAAATCTCCAAAGCTTGCTTGTAGCTGAAAGTCGCGATTTTGCTCGATTCTGCACACTCTCTCTCTCCCTCACTCTCACTCAAATGAATTTTTCTTTGAATTTCAGGTTTTTATAGTGTTCAGAAAATCGCGATTTTGTGTGATTTCTACTTTTCCTCACTCTTTCACTTGTTTAACTTCACTTACTCAATCTTAATGACTCCCTCTACACTTTCTTGTGTCAAGTACCCAAATATACCATATTTTCCAAAAAATTTTCTTTACAGAAAATCGCGATTTTGTGTAGAGAATCGTGTTTTTTCTGTAGATCTTTTCTTGTGCAAATTTTGAGTATTCTATGTCCTTGCCTTCTCTCAATATTCTTCACACTTCAATTCATGAGTCACCTGGAAAGTTTTTTCAAAACAACACTTTTTACAGAAAATCGCGATTCTGTTCAGAGAATCGTGTTTTCTAATTTCCTGGTTTTTTTGATAATTTTTTTATTTTTTAAGCTTTCTTTCTCTTTGTTTGGCTTCAATTTCTTCTTTTCTTTAAAATTGACCTTACTCCTGAATTTTTGCACCAAAATCACAATCTCCCTCAGAAAATGGCGATTTTGTGCAGAAAATCGTGTTTTTCTCTATTTTTGATTTTATGCCACTTTGAGTAGCCTTTTCTTCTTGATTACCTTCAAAACCTTTCAACAACTTCAATTCAACCTTCACTTACAATGTTATTTCCAAATCAATTACTTTTTTCAGAAAGTCGCGATTCTGTGCAGAGAATCGTGTTTTTCAGTTTTCTGGTTTTTTGATCATTTTTTGCTTTTTTTTCCAGTTTTTCACAATCACTCCTATCCACAACACCTCACTTCAACTGCTTATCAAGAAAAGAAATTTGTTTGATTGTTTTTGATGAGTTTTGTGAATTTGTTTGGTATTTTTGCCCTAAAAATAAAGGTGAACACTTTACTTAGGGTTTCTGGTTTTGGAAATCAACTGATCCTATGGTTCTTGATTGGTTATGAGTTTCTATGTCCTTAGCTATCACTAAAGTACCAAAGAAAGGTTCTCCAATGAAAAAGTGTTATGAAAGGCAATCAAATTTTGTAAAGATAAACTCAATCATCTGATTTTTTCAAAATGCAGCACAACTCAAGATTTAATGCTCAGACTTGGTCAACAACTGAATCCCTCATTCTTACATCTAGCTACTTTAACTGTCCTTTCCTTAATATCACCATGTTATCTTCCCAAGATCACCCATGGTGTCCAGTACTTGGGCAAAAAGAAATCTAGAAATGCAAGAATAGATTCAAGTTACCTCCATCTTCAGCTTCTTGGCTCAAATCCTCCACACACCTGCACTTTTACTTCACCAAAATGATGAGCAACTATCAATCTACAAAAATTTCAGCACTTCCACTTCTACAAGACATCCATTGCTTTCTTCTTCCCTAAAGACAAACAATGATATCTACCTATTTATGTGCACTTTTCCTTATTGATGAGCTTTACCTTGTTTACCATCATCAACTGAAGATCCAGCAAGGTCCAACTTCAAAGAAGTTCTTGGAATGTTCCCCGGCAACGGCGCCAAAAAATGTTTTGTTTTGGACTCCAAGTTGTCCTCTCTAATCATGAAGTAACAAAGAATCAACAAATCATCTTTATTTTGTCAATCCTAGGAATATCCACAAGACCACAGCCCCTTCAAGATAATAGATTCAAGGAAATAAGAGATTGATGGCTGGATTGCTGAGAGAAATTGAAGTTGAAGAGAAAATCTTGAGATTACCATAACTAAGGCAAATCTCCATCATTTTCTATGTTCTTTATGTCAAAACCATGCCATTTCATTAGCAGAATACAAATATGAACTCAAAACTGAAAAATATCACCTGTATCACCAAGACGAGACAATCGCGATTCTGTACCAACAGACGATTTTCACAATTTTGAAACTTCCTGCAGTCCTTTCCACTCATTTACAGCAATAGGTCTCTCCCTTCATACAACTTACTCAGTAATACACAATTAAGACTCACGAATCTCCATGATTAAGCAAGAGACAAGCTCACACATCAAAAGAAATACACTCAACAGGAGAAAACACGATTTTGCAGAAACTCTTTCTTCTCTATTGATAGCTTGAGCAAATGGCTAACCAACCTCTCCAAAATAGAGAAAATTGACTTATATACATTTTCAAGTGTCCCTTTTCACACTTGAAATTAGGTCTTTTTCTCTAATTTTCTAAAGAAATGCTATCTAAGAGTTTCTAAAAATTCTACAAAAATTACATGAGATCCTCAACCACATAAGGAAGACTCTTCCTTATTTTTACAATCATTGCATAAATATTTTACAATTTTTTTGACTTTTTACTAATTTTTTCATCAAAAATGCTCCTTCAAAATTACTCCTTCCAACACGTAGCTCTCAAAATACATGGAACGCATACTCCGACGGAGCGAGAATGGCTAGTCCCAGAGCAGATGAAAGGTGGTGATGTAACTAAGTGGGAGGATATTTCAGCTATAACCCCTGAGCTCTCCAAGCCCTTAAGGATATGCATGCAGCATTTTGCTTTCCTTGCTCAGGATCGTTTTACCATGCCCCACAAAAGAATCTGGTTTGGATTATACTTAGCATGTACTGGACCTCAAACGGTTGATCTAGCTAGCTGGATAATTGATGAGCTCTATTTGGCACAACATAGGTGGGAGCGAAAGAAGGTCATCAATGGATGTTGTGCACTTACAAGGATTATATATATGTGTCTGGCATATGATTTACCCATAGAGCGCGCCATGACGAGTGAGGAATTGAAAGCATTCAAAGGGACCACTAAGAAGGCTAGAAATTCTAGCAAAGGCAGAGCCGGAAAACGCATGAGAGGAACCATACCCTGCCTTCAGGTGCCAGAATCACCCTCACCACAACCATGTCCAGAGCAGTCACCGACCGCAGCCACTCCCACGGTACGACCAATTCGTATACGGTTATCAAGACCAATTACGCCGGAGGGCACCACCAGTACTGTTGCACCCCAAGAAGCCACAACCACAGAACCTATCACCACGGCAGCAGAACTTCCGACCACTATTGGTGCGGAAGCGTTCTCTTTTCCAGTACCCCATTTAGAAGCAGAACAAGCAGAGCCACTGAACACAACGTTCGATTTTGAGATGCCCGATGCATTCTCCAATGAGTTCCAGTTTTCAGAAGGACAATTGTTTTCTCAAGAATTTGAAAGGCCTAGCTACCCTACCACACCCAGGGATCAGCCACAAGGACAAATTGTGTCTAGCTCTGATGACGAAAGAACAGCAATTGATGACGACGAAGGCGATGACGAAGCCAGCCAGGGAACTCAGGAATCCCAAGAGCATGAACAGACAGATGGTCAAGGCCAACAAACAGACACACATGGTGATACAAGTACCCATGAAGATGAAACTTAGGAAGCAGCAGCTTACACACTGGCTATTAAGAAGTTGTATAGAACTATGGAAAAAGTTTGGGCACGCAAAAAGCTGACTGAGGAAGAGAGTCAAGCAATAATAGAACAGGAACTTCTCACAGGCGGTTTCGAAGACGCATACATCAAAGGATTCTGAGAGTTAGTCAAATCAGTAGGCTCCAACGAAGCCCTCAGGTACTTGCAAAGAAAGCCACTACCACAGTTTGACCCCCGCCGAGTACGACTACTTTCAAAGCCCGGCGAATACATTCGTGTACCAACAGGAGCACAGTCTTCAGAACAAGCCAGGGAGGCACGCCTCGTCCCCGAAAACTCGTTTGCAGCAGAAACCATCCTTGTAGATTCCCACCCCGTGCTACAACTGTACATACCTCAGTAGTCATTGAAGTACCGACCACCCCAACCGCTCCTCCATCACCGCCCGTCCATCCAGCCTCCCCTCTTCACCCTCCTTCCCCCCGACCGACATCTTCAATCGTTGGTGATGTAGCCGAAATCATCTTTACGACCACTAACCCCACAAGTCCCGCACCCATTAGACCTAGTCTACCCCCTCACACACCCACCTTTCTATCCAACCCATTCCTCCATCCATCCTTTCCATCTTTCCCCACAACTCCAAGACCCCTTTTTCCATTCCCACCGCCATTAACCTTCTCCCCCATCTCACCTCCCCGACCCACTGTAACCCCTCTTTCCCCTTTCCACCCAGCTACTCCAGCTAGCCCCCCTGTAGATTACTCCTCAACCTTTGTAAATCCCGTATTTACACCAGCACAAGCACCCACAGTCACACCCATATTCACGGTCACCGCACTGGACACGTCCAATGACATGGACATCTCACCACCCACTGCACCATCACTCACTTCACTCACAGCACAAACATATTTAGGCACATCACAATTTTCAACAATCACTACAGCATCCACCATCCCACCCCCATTCCCCGTTCCCTTTGCATCTATACCCACTGCATCTTCATTTAGCACCCCATTAATTCTATCACCCACTGTAGATAATGCATTTCGATAGATGTTCATGTGTATGACGCAAGTAAGAGATGAGTTCACATCTCTTGGCGATAATTACCAGCAGCTGCAGAGGACAACCACTGACTTACAGTCGCAGCTTAATTTATTGTCTATTGAGAATGCCTCACTGAACAGCCGCTACCAAGAATTACAAGAGGCCTATCATAAATTAGAACTAGAAAATGAAGAAAAGACCAAGGAAGCCACTACTGACCTGGATAACTTTTTAAGAGCCTAGACAGTCCGCAATGCAATGCTAACATGAAACATGGGCTTACTCAGAAGACATCTAGCAGCAGCAAAGGAGGAAAACCAGCGCCTACAAGATCAGAACCGAGAAAACTTAGAAGCAGCTCTTGACCACCCAAACCAACCTTTGAGTCCTAGTCGGTTCAAAGCCATTCCCTCAGACTCAATGAGGATGCTGCTAGAAGATCATGTAAGATTGCTAGATGAATACGACCGCATGAACGAGGAGTTACAAAAACTCAAAGAAGATCACAAATTACTCCAGTTACGAGCACCGGCACACCAAGACATACCAGCACCTGTGGACCCCTCTCTTGACATCTTAGAGGAACTCAACTCATTACGGGCCCAGGTATCACACCTTGAATCAAGGATTGCAGTATATGAAGCACCACCAAGGCCAGATTCCCCACCTGAGCTACCAACTAAGGAAGAAACTGTCACCATCCCGGTGGAGGAAACGTTTGAAGAGGCGTACGAGCCACAACCCATCCCAGGCGGACGCGTCACGGCCGAAGGCCAGATGACTTACGAACTCCCGACCCCCGCGTGGATGAAGACTATTGAGGAACTTGGGACAACGCACTTAGCTAGAGTAGAGGCACAATTACATGCCATGGCGATGATCGAAGAAAGAATTTTACAGTCTCCATTCTTTGCTCACTTGGCCCCGCGACGATCCATATCTGGGCATGAGATACAGTATAAACCGTATTTTATGTTAATGGCCGAATACCAGTTAGCCATTGAGAAAGAGACAGGGAAGAAACCATCGCATGCGACTCAGTTCGAGGAGGAAGATTTGCCACTAGATGCGCAGCAAGGAGAGATCTATCAACCAGAGTGGCGGAAAGATTTACTACAGAAGTATCCCGAAATGATGAGTACATGGGTAAAGGCACCTTTGCATTTGAAGTACAACCCGTGTTGGGGACCAGTACCACGACGCCGCTCCTGGACTGCCTTTGCTATTAAGGTACAAAACAATAAGCAGTTCCAAGATTGGTTGAATTACCCCTATTTTAAGCCACCCATCGAGTTACCAACTGTTGGCTACATGATGGCTACAATTCGCCACTGGCTCCCTAGATTAAAGCATATGGACGATATAGCGGCGCATATGACTGTCAAAATCTTTGACATGATGCAAATGATTTTTAAAGTCTTCCGACGCGTCAAGGCACCTCATGTCAACACCCCGGGCTTTGAGCATGGAAATTTCGATCTGGTATATGATATGAGTACAACGCCATCGCTACGGGTGTGTTATGCCTGGCATTGAAAAATAAAGTACTTACCGGCGTGCTACAAGCAGACATTCGAAGAGATGTTCACAACCGGCTTCTGGGAATACCATTCAGAGGTATTCATAAGCAGGCCTACACATTTATTACACTTATTTGCCTGTGAACGAATGGTCTATTCCACACACTATCAGCTCCCGCCACCGGAAGAACCGCAACCAATCGACTGGGAGAAACTCGAGGCCGACCTGGCCCGAGGCATTCGTATCTCTGAGCACACCCTCGCTCAAGACCTCCTCTAGAACTATATCCGGCAGACCTCACAACAAGGTTTTGTCCGGGACGATAGAAGCGAGACGGAGGGGGGTGTTGGAAGCAGCCAGACGGCATAGAAGACGCGGAAGCATGTAACGACGGATCAGGGAGCCAGTCGAATCTTTTTTCAAAGAATTATGTTTTCAAATAGTTTCCAAAAACCTCCAGCAGTGATTTTTATCACTATTGTAACATATGTACCATAGAAAACCCCATTTTGTAATCCATAGCTCCATTTTGTGCAAGCCGAGGATTCCTCGAGCTTGAGGATCTTAGGTAGAATGCGCGTATCAATTTTCGTTATTTTTAGACATCGTTTACCCTTCCAAATAGCATCTAGGACCTATTTTTTAACTATGCCGATCACTAGATGTGAAACCGGTCAAAACTAGTTTAGAAACTATAAAAAGAGCTAGAGAGCTCATTTTTGAGGTTAGCTTGTTTGAGTAGAGAAGAGCTTAGAGCTATTTTGATCTTGTAATAGTTTTCTTGAGTAATAGAGTTGATTTCTCACCTTCCATTGTGTCTTGCTTGTCTCTTCATTGTGTGTGTGTGTGTATGCGTGTGTGCATTTCTATGCTTCTCACCTTCACTCTCACTTCATCTCACGTTCACGATCTTCATATCACTCCTATCTCTTCCGCGGATTGACATTAAGGAGGTGGAGCTTCTTAACGTGGTTCTCACCATTGTGCTAGAGCAACAATTCTTCACATCCATCTGATGCAAAGTCCATCCTTTTGTTGTAGTTAATGCAACAAGTATTCTTACAATAGACATTTTAGCTACAGGGCTGAATGTTTCCTCATAATCAATGCCATATGTCTGTGCATATCCTTTAGCTACCAATCGTGCTTTATACCTGCTTATGCTACCATCAGCATTATGCTTTACCTTGTAAACCCATTTGCAGCCTATGGGTTTCTTTCCTTGCGGCAATGGAACCAACTTCCATGTATCATTTCCATAAAGTGAAGCCATCTCCTCATCCATAGCCTTTTCCCAATCTACAATTCCAATTGCATCTTCAAAGCAAGAAGGTTTAGCATCTTGTATTACGTTTGTCATTGAGGCACAATGACAAGCCATATAACTGTCATACGCCAATCGTTGCACTGAATTCTGCATCCTCCCAAATCTTCTTGGTCCTAGGTCACTTCTCCTTGTATCATTTGCATGTGCCCTTCTTACTCCTGGAGTCTTCACAGAGGGCAGTCCAAGTTCCTCATCAAGACTCTTTTCTGAACCGCTTGAATCTCCATCAACGTCTTCAAAGCCTACCATGTTTTATGACCCATAGAAAGCTTTTCTTTACCTTTCTTGAATGTATTTGATGAATTTGCTGGATTGAAACTTCCACGCAATCTTCCAATCCATGGATTTGAGTTGGAACTATTGCTTGGTGATGCATCCGGTCCACTCAAAACTTAAGATTTTGCACTTGATTTTTCAACATTTTCTTTGTCATTTGGTTCAAGATTCAGTCCTTCTTTGGCATCTACATAGAAGCTTGACATTTCATCAAATATCACATCTCTGCTCACCTTTACCTGTCGTGTGAGTGGGTTATAACATTTATATTCCTTTTGCTCAAGGGAGTATCCAATGAAGACACACTTTTCTGCTTTTGGATCAAGCTTTGTCCTCAATTCATCAGGGACATGTACATATGCAATACAACCAAAAACTTTCAAATGTGCTAAGTTTGGCTTTTTACCTGTAAACTTCCCTTCAGGTGTACCTTGATGTATAGCAGCAGTTGGAGTTTTGTTCATGATGTATACAGTAGTATGCACAACTTCTGCCCAATAACAATAAGGCATATTCTTCTCAGCCATCAAGGCTCTTGCTATTTCTTCAATATGTCTATTTTTGCATTCAGCAACGCCATTCCGTTGTCGTGTGTACCTGCATGAAAACTGATGCCAAATTCCATGATTTTTTAGAAAACTATTGAACTCATTTGACATGTATTCACCTCCTCCATTAGATCTTAATGTCTCAATGTACTTCCTTGTCTACTTTTCCACCATAGCTTTAAAATTCTGGAAGTGAGTGAACACCTTGCTCTTCTCTTTCATGAAATATACCCATACTTTGCGTGTATGATCATCCATGAAAGTAAGAAAAAACCTGCAACTGCCATAGATGTGGTCTTTGCTGGACCCGAGACATCTTTATGTACCACTTCTAGTACATTCTCACTAACATGCTTGTCATGTGGAAATGATGCTGTTGACTGTTTACCAAATTGACATGCTGCACATCTCTTTTGCATTTCTGCAACTTTGAAATTTGGTAGTCCATGGACAATCTCCTTTGACTGCATCAATTTCAGCCTTTGCAAGTTTGCATGTTCAATCTGTTTGTGCCACATCTCTATATCTAGAGTAACTCCTACACCTTATGCAAACATGGATGCATTCATTTCAGGAATCTTTACATTTAAGGTGAACATCCTACCCACTTTGTTTCCTTTGACAACCAATCGTCCATTCTGCTTGTACTCTTCTACATATAATCCATCAGCATTGAACCTTACTTGTAATCCTTGGTCAACCATTTTTCCAACAGAAACCAGATTCTTTTTTATATTTGGAACATGCAACACATCAGCAAGATGTTTTACCTTTCCATCCTCCATCGATAGTGCTATGTTTCTTGTATGCTTAATAGGATGTGATGTGTCATCACATGTTTCAACATATCGAGGAACTAGCAATTTTTGCAAAGTACTAAACCATTCCGCATGGCTGGTCATGTGATTTGAAACACCTGAATCAAGATACCACACATTATCATTTAACTTTGAAACACCAGCAGACATCCTATTCATCATGTGATGTTGAACCATGAACAACTTCTCAAAATCATCTGCACTTGTGGATGCATAGTTATTCTGTTGCCTTCTGTTATTTTGATTCTTCAACCTGTAATCACGTTCAAAGTGTCCAGGTTTACCACAATTCCAACATCCTTTACTGTCATTACCTGAATCATTTCTTTGGAAATTTCTGTGGTCTCCTTGGCTCCCCTGCCTCGAAATTGCCCTCTTCCTCTTGCATGGTTCTGTTGTTGACTTTGGTCTTGGTTACTATTTCCTCTTCCACGTCCAAAATCTCTACCTCTACCTCTTCCTCTACTAGAGTAGAATACTTGCTCAGAACTAGATTTTCCTTGGGATTTTGAATCCTTACCAAGATTATTTTCTTCAATAATCAACATAGATACGAGATTAGCAAAATTTGGAATATTTTCCCTGGTCTATATAGAAGTTCTCAACTGCTTATATGCAGCTCCCAAAACCACGAAGACACACTTCCACCTTATCAACATCATCTACATTCACACCAAAGGATGCAAGTGACTCACATATGCTTTTGATTTTTAAGGTGTAGTCACTTACCGACATGCTCTTCTTCTCCAATGTATGCAGCTCGTTCTTGAGTTGCAATTTTTGTGCCTTTGTATTGGTCTCATACAATGTGACCAAACTTTTCCAAGCCTCTTTTGGAGTCTTGGCATCCTGTATGTGTCCAATCATGCTATCCTGTATGCTAACAGATAGCCAGTACATTACCTTTCGTGCTCATTGAGTCCATTCCTCATATGCTCTTACCTGATCTGCGATCCGATTCCTTTCTGGTAACTACGGAGCATTTTCGTTCTCTCCTTGGATGTACTTCTAGTAGCCTTTAACCATCAAGAAATTCATCATTCTGAATCTCCAAGCATGGAAGTTGTTCTTCTTTAGCTTATCACTCATAAGCTAACTCATTCCATCTGTGTTTGCCATTTTTGCAGCAATTCACAACACTGCAAAACACTACAAGCAGCACTTCTGCTTGAACACTGTTGCACTATGACGTGATGGTTCGATCTCAGAAAAACACAGTTTTCATGTACCAACAGTACGCGGAATCGCTTGAAATTTTGGATCTAGAATATATAAGTGTTGCCGAACACAATGCAAGTTACGGTTTCTTAAACTGACCTTGTTTTTCTACGGGCCCCACCTTGGGGGCTCAAAATGGAGGTCAAGATGGCTCTGAAACTTCAATCTAACAAAAACAAGTGACCCTAAAGGGATAACTCACGCAAATATTTTGAGGTCCTCTACCTTCAGGCTGATTTTCATAGCAAACGGAGGTCGTTTGTGAATCATGTTTTCTCCACACCTTACTGCATACTCTTCATTATCGCCTTCTCCACGAGCTCTCTATAGCCACATTGGCTCTGATCCCATGTCACGAGGAAGGAGATAAGGAAGAGAGCTCACACACACACTCTCACTCTCAAGGAGAAGCACACACATAGATTGAGGCAAGGAAGAATGATCTTCTTCTTCTCCTTCTATTACATAAAAAAGGAATGTACAAGAATGAACTAAAAACAAGAATACAACAAGTACAATATATAGAGATCTGTACATAAGGAAAAACCTAATGATCGCGAATGAGTGAGCTGGCAAGGAACAAATGTGCCATCACTCTTGGTAGATAAATCTAATAAAGCTCAATGTATCCCTGACATATATTGGCATGACCACTATACATGTCAGAGAAACGAAAAGTTGGTACATGTCATCCTGGGTCATCACATGTTGAGCTTGATATCTCAACACTTTGTTCTTTCGAGGTGATTTTAGAGTCCCATTTTGTTCATCAGCTTGCTTCTTTCTGCAATCCTGGATGGCATGGCCTTTCTTTTCAAAATAGAAGCAACTTCTTGTGAACTTTTTCTTCTTTGGCTTCTTCTTTGATCCATCAGAAGAGCCTTTTCCTTTTGCATTGGCTAAGAATGTAGCATCACTTGTACTTTGCCGATTATTCAACCGCATCTCCTCTTCTAAGAGCATATCACAAAAATCTTGAAATGTAAGAGGAGTAGGTCTTACTTGAGTGTTAAGGGTTGTTACTAATCCATCATATTTTGCTGGAAGAATACACACACATCTTCGAGCCATCTCTTTCGTTGTTATAACAACACCAAATGCAGCCAATTGGTCTTGTACATGTTTTATCCGTTTGATAAAATCTTTAGCCTTTTCATAATCAAAATGCTTTTCATTCACCAATTGGTTTTCTAGATTCTATATCCTAGTGTGGTTCTTGATCTCATATTGTCAAGCCAACATGCCCCAAGCCTCATGTGCTTTAGTAGTGTGTTGAACTAAAGTAACCACAGAATCACTTACACTAGTGACAATTGCACATAACGCAAACTTGTATAAGATCCGGGTTTGGCTGAACCATCAGTCTTGAATTTGCTGGATCCTCAACTAGTGTAGGCTTTGGATCCAATCCCATTGGTCCCATGACCGTGTCAAGTAATTCATAGGAATCCAAAATTGCAAAAATTTTGAACTTCAAGAGTGTATAGTTGGTTTCTTCCAGCGTCCCTTCAGTGAATGCAGGTGGATGAATTCGAATAGGTGCAGGATTAACATTAGCTAGAGCATCAAGACCAGTCTTTGATGATGAAGCCATCATGTAATCACTCGAATAATCTACTGATATTCTAGTATGCTAGTAGGCTGAAATAGTGATACCTCTCAAGCGATATGAACCTTACAACTCTGATACCATGTAAGACGATAGTTACCCAATATAACACAAGACCATTAGCAAAGAAGATACCACATATAGGAGAATCTCAACAATTTTCTACTAACAGCAAGTACAAAGATGATGGCAGTGTCCACCCATGCGCTCTCAAGGTAGAGCTTAAATGGTGATCTAGATAGGGAGTTACAAGATAGAGGTATGTTGGCTCGATTCAATGTCTCAGTCCCCACAATTGGGGACCCTCGTAAACTTACAATACCTTACATGGTCCAATATGACCTTCATCCAACATGCAAGTTGGGATTCCTATCAATTGGGTAATGCATGCTTGGCTTCTCCTCATAATCCGGGCCTTGAAAAATGCGCATTAGTACATACAATCATGAGGAGTAGACATTGATCATATACTAACAGTTCTCACCCATGTTTAGTATCTTGAACACTCAATCAAGGGACACCCAAAGTTTCCCAAGTACTTCACACTTCCAAGTTTTCACATAAGATTGGAAATTTCATTTCAAGAGCTTTCCAATGGTATCTCATATGCCTCAATCTGAACTATCGATTGAGAGATACACCCCAATCTCTCTTGGACAGAGTTCTCAAAGCACCGCCTTCCCAATTCGTACCCTTTCACATGATAGAGTGCCCAAGAGCCTTTTTTAGATGCCACTGGGTCAATCTAGCTTTCTCAAGCCTACTTCCTAGGCTGTGATACCAATGTAATGAACTATAGGAGATTTGAACTCACAACCTCTTGGTTAGGAATGTGAACTAACGACTTGCCCCAAAATCCATGGTTGAGGATTACTTCCTAATCCTCTCTCTTAGGGTGTAGTTCAATCATCTCCTATCTTTCAAGTGTGTGGTTCAACCATCTCCTATCTATCACTTAATTACATCATCTACAAGTTGAAGTTCCATTTTAGTAAGTGTGAGTGGTTGAGCACCTGTTGACATTGTAGCATCACAACTCACACTTGTCAATCCAAAGAGCATCTTTTTGAGACCCAAATGTTGCATGGAAGCATGAGCATGTGCGATGGTGCTTCGTTAGGACAAGATTAACAACAAAAAATACATGTGTGCATTCACTTCCTACACCTTATGGACATTTTCTCTTATATTTCTCACACCATGCAGATTTCATTAGCTCTTGATTATGATTCACAATCAATTTCAAGAAGTAAATGTATGAAGCCTTTCTTGCCTAGATCTACGTACTTTAGATTTACATGAGTTTCCTAAATCGTTAAAAAAGGGATTACCTTCTACACGCACACCAAACTATTCCATATGATCTTCTAGCTCATCTCCATCTCCATATTATTCAAACTCACTACTATTCTCACTCATAGAACAAAAAAGTCCTCCACTTATTCTGTTTTTTTTTTCTTTGAGAACATTCACCTTTCCCAAATGATTGAAAAAGGGTCCTTTGTTTTGTCTAAGAATTTCAAGCAAGAAAGATTATATTTAACGAACATCCAACAACTGTATTACAAAAGTATAATTAATGACATTAAAAAACCAATCCCTAAATTAGATGACTTATTGCCTTTAAAAAAGAATGCATGAACAAAAAAAAAATCAAACTCAAAAACACCAAACATAAATTTAAAGGAATAATTAAAAGAACATTATAATAGTAGTCAATCGAAAAGAATAATAAAGTGTGTATTTAGATGTGAAACAACTAATCAATCCTTGAGGTTTAAGGTATAAATTACTTACTAATTCCAATTCCTAATTTTATACACAAACATACCATCTTTCATACATCCACGCATATATAACTACATACAACTAAAATTAAAATATGCCAAAAAATCCACCATATATTTCATTATTTGTTAATTTGATTCAGTATCTCAAGTACTTTATGTTTTCTCTACATACATAAAAACACATATATACATCATACATATGAACCCCTTTCATTTCATAGGTATAATATTTATCAATTCAAAGGAATATTAAAATATGTATTTAAATGTGATCCAACTTATAAATCCTTGAGGTCTAAGCAATAAGTTTCATTTGGAAGCGCATGGAGTTTAGTCACGAGAGTAAAAAACCTTTTTATTTCTTTCAAGTGATTTTGCCAAAGCCTTATGCCAAGATGGAGTGGAATTTTATATTGGGATCCCTACATGATCATGGTGCCATTAGAGAGTTAAACAAAAAGTACTCATAATCTTTTTGATGATGCCTTTGCGAGGGTTTTTATCAATGGTGCTTTGTCTATCCCCATTTGACCTCAAAGATCTGTTAGGGCTTCACTCACTAATTAGGCATGGATATATGAAGACATATGAAGACATATGATGGAGGAAAGAAGAAGTGAAGAAAAGACCTACAGAAAATCAAGCCTAAGTGAAGGGACAATTTCACTATTGTAAATTAGTGCAAAATTAGAGTCTAGTTTTTTATTTTGATCTTCAGAACTTACGAGTTCAAGTCTAGGAGAATGTAAACCATAGGTATATAAGTTAATTTGATGCAAAAACAGAATAGAGAGAACTCAATTTTGTAATCTGAGTGAGTAGAGAAAAGTCGTGTCTTTTCTGAGAGAGATGTTGAGGAAAAACTTCTGAGTCTGAGAGAATTTTCCATGGCTATGAGAAAAATTAGGCTAAGCCATTTTGTACACATCTTCTCTGATAAACAACACATGTTTGTGTAGAAGGATTGAGTCTAATTCCTCTTGTACATTGAGTTCTAAGTCATTTCATATGACTGTGTAAGGTAGTTGACAATTACGACTTTTCTGGCGCAAATTTACCTGATCTTCTTAAGGTCAGATCTCGAAGTATGGTGTAAAGTTTTCAGTAAGTGATAGCTCATTTTAAAGCTACTGTCCTCAACTACATTTGGTCAAAAGATCTTTAAGAAACGGGATGTATACTCAGAGAAATCAGCTTAACAGTGAAGGTATGTCAAATCGATGAAGTAAATTTTCAGTTTTCAGACATAGTGGAAAGGATGAAGCAAAATCAGAAGATTTTGAAGTTATTACTTGAAAGTTTTGTTTGTTATGTGTTGCTTAACATTAGCAAGAACCTCTCTTAGCAAGTGATCAAAAGATTTTGCAAAGATCAAGCTAATACAGATCAGATTGAAGGCGTGAATAAAAGGCGCAGATTTTTGTAAAGTGAAATTTTGATTTTCACTAAATTCAGAGATGAAGACTCACATTGTGAGTATTGCTAAGCTAATGATGGTTATGGAGGTCTTCTAATACCACATTAGTTTTAGTTCTTGTGGTGTTTCACACACCAACAAGTGGTATCAGAGCAGATAAGGTCCTCGAGAGTAAAAGGAGAGCAGATACAAGAAGAATTGAAGAGTTCTTTATCAAAGAAGGTGGAAGCTGAGGTGTTCAACAAACAAAAGTCATCAGAAGATTATTTCAAAGGTAATCCTAAGGGCAAAGGTCTACAAAAGGTATCATTCTTTAACTTTATACTTACAGGTTGAAGCAGAAGCAAGAATACCATGGCAAATCATGTGTCCATTGACAAATTGGACAGAGATAACTATCCTGCTTGGGTAATGAGGATGGAAGCCTTACTTATGAGTAAGGATCTAATGGTATATGTTACAGGTGAAGAAGAGAAGCCTAAATTTGAAGATGAAAGTCATCCAAGAAAGGAAGAGCTAGAAGCTTTGAAGCTATGGCAGAAGAGAGATGCAAGTGCAAGAGCTTATATATATAATACTATTACAGATCATTTGTTGCCACACATCAGAGGGTTAGAAACAGCTGAAGATATTTGGAATGCTTTGGAAGATCACTTCCAAAACACTACTAAAGCTAGGAAAGCTAGCTTATGGTCAAAGTTCACCACATTCAAGAAAAAGCAGAATCAGAGCATTAGTGATTATGTCACTAAGATGAAAGACTTGGCAGATAGCCTTGGATCCATTGATGAGGATATTGAAGATCATAGGTTGATAGCACAATTACTTGCAGGGTTAAGAGGTGATGAGAGATGGAAGCCCTTTGTACTTTCAACAGAACTCTCATTAAACCATTATGTGCCAGAATTAAATCAATTACTTGGATTGATGCTCACATTTGAGCAAGACTTGAAGTCAGAAGGAGACAAAGGTCAAAGTTCTGCAATGTACATGAAGAATAAAAAGAAAGGAGATAAAGGCAAGGCAAAGGATGAAGAAGAGTCAACAACTCAAGCAAATTATGCAAGAGGAAGAGGTTTTGGCAGAGGTAAAGGTCGAGGAAATGGAAGAGGTAGAGGTAATCAGAATAATAACAAGAAGACATGTTGGATTTGTGGATTGAGCAATCATCTAGCATATGATTGTTGGCATAATCAACAAGGAGCAAGTCAAAATCAGAACAACAATGGTAGAGGAAGAGGTGGAAGGTTTCAGAATCAATTTCAAAGAGGAAGACAGAATTCTAGAGGAAGTTATAGTAGAGGTGGTGGAAGAAATTGGAATCAGAATCAATCTTACAACACCACATATTACAATTATGCAAATGATACACAGAATGACACTCATACAACATTGATGATGAATTCAATAAGTTCATCAGAGAAGGAGGATCTCAAGGTATTTAATATTGATTCTGGTTGTTCAAATCATTTGTCAGGTAATATAGAATTATTGTCAGAATTGGAAGAAGGCAATTCAAGTCATACAGTACAAACAGGTGATAATACAAAACATAATGTGCATTCAATTGGAAAAGTGAAATGCAGGAGTGGAGCTGATTTATTAACAAATGTTTTATATGTTCCAACAATACCAAAGAATCTGATTAGTGTTGGACAAATAGTGGAGAAAGGTTTTCAAGTCAGATTTACAAATGAAGGGGTATTTGTTGAAGATCCAGAGGATGGATACAATCCCATTGTTTGTGGTAAGAAGGAAGGTAGACTTTTTACTCTCAAAGTACAAGGAAATGTTGGTCAAGCCCTAATCACACATGGTGATGAAGTAATTAGAGAGTTAGATCTTTGGCATAAGAGATTGGGACATTTCAATGAAAGAGGAATCAAAACTATGGTGGAGAATCAATTTGTAATGGGACTACCAAATGTGAAGAATCAACATATGATATACAAGTGTGAAGCTTGTCAGATGGGAAAAGCACATAGACTACCATTTCAGAAGAAAGGTTTCAAGCATGATGGTTTGCTTGAACTCATACATACAGATGTATGGGGACCAACAAAAGAAGGTTCAATAAATGGATCTAGGTATTATGTTTTGTTTATTGATGATGCTACAAGGTGGATAACTCTTTATGTTCTAAAAGAAAGATCAGAAGTATTTGGAGCCTTCAAACATTTTCATGCTTATGCAGAAAGAGTTACAGGTCAAAAACTCAAGAGGCTAAGGTCTGATGGAGGGGGAGAATATTTCTCCCAAGAGTTTAATGACTATCTTTGGAATGCAGGTATCAAGAGAGAGATAACTTGCAGGTATACACCTCAACATAATGGGGTGGCAGAAAGGAGAAATAGAACATTAGTTGAATTTGCAAGAGCAATGTTAAAGGAAAAGAATTGCCCTAATTATCTTTGGGCTGAGGCTGTAAATACAGCCACATACCTTGTGAATAGGTTACCATGTGGAGCTTTGAATGGTATGACCCCTTATGAAGCTTGGTGGGGTAAGAAACCAACACTTGATCATTGTAAAGTGTTTGGGTCAATTGCCTATGCTTATGTGCCATCACAACTCAGACATAAACTTGAACCAAAGGCAGAAAAATATGTGTTTATTGGGTATGATGAAAAGCAAATGGGTTATAGGCTATGGAGTCCTTTAACTAAACATTTTATTGTTTCCAGAGATGTGACTTTTGATGAACAGAAGAGTTGGTATGCAGATAAAGATTGTGACCTTGAAACATTTGAAGAAGAGATAAGAAGGAGTGCAAAAGGTAAATCACATATGCATATAGATGGAGATGAAGAACATATGCAAGCAAGCACATCAAGAGTTGGATCATATAGAAGGAATGAAGATGGACCAATATTTGATGAAGAAGTACATCCAGATATACATGAAGAGTGTGAACCAAGAAGATCAACCAGATTGAGGAAGCAACCTACAAGGTATTCCTATGATACTTCTTACTTGACTCAGAAAAATTATGCTTACATGGTTAAGAAAGATGAAGAACCTCAAAGCTATGATGAAGCAAAGGGTAAGAGACAATGGGAAGAAGCAATGAAGGAAGAGTTTGATGCACTTGAAGAAAACAAAACTTGGGAACTTGTTCCAAAGCCCAATGGTAAGAAAGTGATTGGAAATAAATGGGTTTACAAAATTAAGAAGCATGCAGATGGAACTATAGCCAGATACAAAGCTAGATTGGTGGTTAAAGGCTATGCTCAAACTTTTGGCATAGATTATGATGAGACATTCAGTCCTGTGGCAAAGATGTCAACCATAAGGACAATCATTGCCATTGTAGCCTTAAAAGGATGGACATTGAGTCAATTGGACATTAAGAATGCATTTTTGAATGGATATATATAAGATGAGGTTTACATGGAGCAACCTCAAGGGTTTGTAGATCATAAGTTTCCAAATTATGTTTGCAGGTTAAGAAGAGCTCTTTATGGGTTGAAGCAAGCTCCAAGAGCTTGGAATTATAGACTTGTAAAGTATCTTAATGATCTTGGATATCAAAGTTCAAAGGCAGATGCAACTTTACTTATCAAAAGAACAGATGAAGGTATGATCTACATTTGTATCTATGTAGATGATATTATAATTACAGGTACCTCAAATGAAGGAATCAAGGAGGTGAAGAAGCTACTTGAGAGAGAATTCAAGATAAGTGATCTAGGAAAATTGTCATATTTTCTTGGAATGGAAATCACTTATGCAGAACATGGCATATATGTATCACAAGAAAGGTATCTCTTGAATCTTCTAAAGAAGTTTAACATGGAGAATTGCAGAGAGGCATCTACACCACTAGAGGTCAATCATAAACTTAGTAGATATGATGGTGCAGAGTTCAAAGACATGAGGAAGTACCAATCTTTAGTGGGAAGCTTAATTTATGCTACACTAACAAGGCCTGATCTTAGTTATGCAGTTGGTGTTCTTTCTCAATTCATGCATTGTCCAAAGGATCCACATTGGATTGCAGGTCAAAGAGTCCTTAGATATATCAAAGGGACTTTGAAAGAAGGATTGTATTATCCTTTTACATCAGATATAAGGTTGAGAGCCTATAGTGATTCAGATTGGGCAGGAAGTCAAGATGACAGAAGGTCTACCCATGGCTATATGATATACATTGGAGATAAACTTGTGAGTTAGTGTTCAAAGAAACAACACACAGTGGCCTTATCATCAACAGAAGCTGAATACAAAGGACTTGTGGAAGCAGCAAAGGAAGTCATATGGATGCAGACATTATTCAAAAGCTTGGGAATTGATCAAGGTATACCCATCATTCATGGAGATAATATGAGCTCATTATATCTTGCAGCAAATCCTGTATTTCATGCAAGGACAAAGCACATAGAAATACAGTATCATTTTCTTAGAGAAAAGGTAATGCAGAAAGAGATTGAAGTGGTGTACACTTCTACAAAAGATCAGATTGTAGATATTATGACAAAAAGCTTGGATGGAGTGAAGACAAATAGGTTCAAGGAGATGGCAGGAATAAAAGAGAAGAAGACTATGTGAAGAAGTCAAATTATGCTAATTAGTGATTGAGGGGGAGCTGTTAGGGCTTCACTCACTAATTAGGCATGGATATATGAAGACATATGAAGACATATGATGGAGGAAAGAAGAAGTGAAGAAAAGACCTACAGAAAATCAAGCCTAAGTGAAGGGACAATTTCACTATTGTAAATTAGTGCAAAATTAGAGTCTAGTTTTTTATTTTGATCTTCAGAACTTACGAGTTCAAGTATAGGAGAATGTAAACCATAGGTATATAAGTTAATTTGATGCAAAAATAGAATAGAGAGAACTCAATTTTGTAATCTGAGTGAGTAGAGAAAAGTCGTGTCTTTTCTGAGAGAGACGTTGAGGAAAAACTTCTGAGTTTGAGAGAATTTTCCATGGCTATGAGAAAAATTAGGCTAAGCCATTTTGTACACATCTTCTCTGATAAACAACACATGTTTGTGTAGAAGGATTGAGTCTAATTCCTCTTGTACATTGAGTTCTAAGTCATTTCATATGACTGTGTAAGGTAGTTGACAGTTACGACTTTTCTGGCGCAAATTTACCTGATCTTCTTAAGGTCAGATCTCGAAGTATGGTGTAAAGTTTTCAGTAAGTGATAGCTCATTTTAAAGCTACTGTCCTCAACTACATTTGGTCAAAAGATCTTTAAGAAACGAGACGTATACTCAGAGAAATCAGCTTAACAGGGAAGGTATGTCAAATCGATGAAGTAAATTTTCAGTTTTCAGACATAGTGGAAAGGATGAAGCAAAATCAGAAGATTTTGAAGTTATTACTTGAAAGTTTTGTTTGTTATGTGTTGCTTAACATTAGCAAGAACCTCTCTTAGCAAGTGATCAAAAGATTTTGCAAAGATCAAGCTAATACAGATCACATTGAAGGCGTGAATAAAAGGCGCAGATTTCTGTAAAGTGAAATTTTGATTTTCACTAAATTCAGAGATGACGACTCACATTGTGAGTATTGCTAAGCTAATGATGGTTATGGAGGTCTTCTAATACCACATTAGTTTTAGTTCTTGTGGTGTTTCACACACCAACAAGTGGTATCAGAGCAGATAAGGTCCTCGAGAGTAAAAGGAGAGCAGATACAAGAAGAATTGAAGAGTTCTTTATCAAAGAAGGTGGAAGCTGAGGTGTTCAACAAACAAAAGTCATCAGAAGATTATTTCGAAGGTAATCCTAAGGGCAAAGGTCTACAAAAGGTATCATTCTTTAACTTTATACTTACAGGTTGAAGCAGAAGCAAGAATACCATGGCAAATCATGTGTCCATTGACAAATTGGACAGAGATAACTATCCTGCTTGGGTAATGAGGATGGAAGCCTTACTTATGAGTAAGGATCTAATGGTATATGTTACAGGTGAAGAAGAGAAGCCTAAATTTGAAGATGAAAGTCATCCAAGAAAGGAAGAGCTAGAAGCTTTGAAGCTATGGCAGAAGAGAGATGCAAGTGCAAGAGCTTATATATATAATACTATTACAGATCATTTGTTGCCACACATCAGAGGGTTAGAAACAGCTGAAGATATTTGGAATGCTTTGGAAGATCACTTCCAAAACACTACTAAAGCTAGGAAAGCTAGCTTATGGTCAGAGTTCACCACATTCAGGAAAAAGCAGAATCAGAGCATTAGTGATTATGTCACTAAGATGAAAGACTTGGCAGATAGCCTTGGATCCATTGATGAGGATATTGAAGATCATAGGTTGATAGCACAATTACTTGCAGGGTTAAGAGGTGATGAGAGATGGAAGCCCTTTGTACTTTCAACAGAACTCTCATTAAACCATTATGTGCCAGAATTAAATCAATTACTTGGATTGATGCTCACATTTGAGCAAGACTTGAAGTCAGAAGGAGACAAAGGTCAAAGTTCTGCAATGTACATGAAGAATAAAAAGAAAGGAGATAAAGGCAAGGCAAAGGATGAAGAAGAGTCAACAACTCAAGCAAATTATGCAAGAGGAAGAGGTTTTGGCAGAGGTAAAGGTCGAGGAAATGGAAGAGGTAGAGGTAATCAGAATAATAACAAGAAGACATGTTCGATTTGTGGATTGAGCAATCATCTAGCATATGATTGTTGGCATAATCAACAAGGAGCAAGTCAAAATCAGAACAACAATGGTAGAGGAAGAGGTGGAAGGTTTCAGAATCAATTTCAAAGAGGAAGACAGAATTCTAGAGGAAGTTATGGTAGAGGTGGTGGAAGAAATTGGAATCAGAATCAATCTTACAACACCACATATTACAATTATGCAAATGATACACAGAATGACACTCATACAAAATTGATGATGAATTCAATAAGTTCATCAGAGAAGGAGGATCTCAAGGTATTTAATATTGATTCTGGTTGTTCAAATCATTTGTCAGGTAATATAGAATTATTGTCAGAATTGGAAGAAGGCAATTCAAGTCATACAGTACAAACAGGTGATAATACAAAACATAATGTGCATTCAATTGGAAAAGTGAAATGCAGGAGTGGAGCTGATTTATTAACAAATGTTTTATATGTTCCAACAATACCAAAGAATCTGATTAGTGTTGGACAAATAGTGGAGAAAGGTTTTCAAGTCAGATTTACAAATGAAGGGGTATTTGTTGAAGATCCAGAGGATGGATACAATCCCATTGTTTGTGGTAAGAAGGAAGGTAGACTTTTTACTCTCAAAGTACAAGGAAATGTTGGTCAAGCCCTAATCACACATGGTGATGAAGTAATTAGAGAGTTAGATCTTTGGCATAAGAGATTGGGACATTTCAATGAAAGAGGAATCAAAACTATGGTGGAGAATCAATTTGTAATGGGACTACCAAATGTGAAGAATCAACATATGATATACAAGTGTGAAGCTTGTCAGATGGGAAAAGCACATAGACTACCATTTCAGAAGAAAGGTTTCAAGCATGATGGTTTGCTTGAACTCATACATACAGATGTATGGGGACCAACAAAAGAAGGTTCAATAAATGGATCTAGGTATTATGTTTTGTTTATTGATGATGCTACAAGGTGGATAACTCTTTATGTTCTAAAAGAAAGATCAGAAGTATTTGGAGCCTTCAAACATTTTCATGCTTATGCAGAAAGAGTTACAGGTCAAAAACTCAAGAGGCTAAGGTCTGATGGAGGGGGAGAATATTTCTCCCAAGAGTTTAATGACTATCTTTGGAATGCAGGTATCAAGAGAGAGATAACTTGCAGGTATACACCTCAACATAATGGGGTGGCAGAAAGGAGAAATAGAACATTAGTTGAATTTGCAAGAGCAATGTTAAAGGAAAAGAATTGCCCTAATTAACTTTGGGTTGAGGCTGTAAATACAGCCACATACCTTGTGAATAGGTTACCATGTGGAGCTTTGAATGGTATGACCGCTTATGAAGCTTGGTGGGGTAAGAAACCAACACTTGATCATTGTAAAGTGTTTGGGTCAATTGCCTATGCTTATGTGCCATCACAACTCAGACATAAACTTGAACCAAAGGCAGAAAAATATGTGTTTATTGGGTATGATGAAAAGCAAATGGGTTATAGGCTATGGAGTCCTTTAACTAAACATTTTATTGTTTCCAGAGATGTGACTTTTGATGAACAGAAGAGTTGGTATGCAGATAAAGATTGTGACCTTGAAACATTTGAAGAAGAGATAAGGAGTGCAAAAGGTAAATCACATATGCATATAGATGGAGATGAAGAACATATGCAAGCAAGCACATCAAGAGTTGGATCATATAGAAGGAATGAAGATGGACCAATATTTGATGAAGAAGTACATCCAGATATACATGAAGTGTGTGAACCAAGAAGATCAACCAGATTGAGGAAGCAACCTACAAGGAATTCCTATGATACTTCTTACTTGACTCAGAAAAATTATGCTTACATGGTTAAGGAAGATGAACCTCAAAGCTATGATGAAGCAAAGGGTAAGAGACAATGGGAAGAAGCAATGAAGGAAGAGTTTGATGCACTTGAAGAAAACAAAACTTGGGAACTTGTTCCAAAGCCCAATGGTAAGAAAGTGATTGGAAATAAATGGGTTTACAAAATTAAGAAGCATGCAGATGGAACTATAGCCAGATACAAAGCTAGATTGGTGGTTAAAGGCTATGCTCAAACTTTTGGCATAGATTATGATGAGACATTCAGTCCTGTGGCAAAGATGTCAACCATAAGGACAATCATTGCCATTGCAGCCTCAAAAGGATGGACATTGAGTCAATTGGACATTAAGAATGCATTTTTGAATGGATATATATCAGATGAGGTTTACATGGAGCAACCTCAAGGGTTTGTAGATCATAAGTTTCCAAATTATGTTTGCAGGTTAAGAAGAGCTCTTTTGTATCTATGTAGATGATATTATAATTACAGGTACCTCAAATGAAGGAATCAAGGAGGTCAAGAAGCTACTTGAGAGAGAATTCAAGATAAGTGATCTAGGAAAATTGTCATATTTTCTTGGAATGGAAATCACTTATGCAGAACATGGCATATATGTATCACAAGAAAGGTATCTCTTGAATCTTCTAAAGAAGTTTAACATGGAGAATTGCAGAGAGGCATCTACACCACTAGAGGTCAATCATAAACTTAGTAGATATGATGGTGCAGAGTTCAAAGACATGAGGAAGTACCAATCTTTAGTGGGAAGCTTAATTTATGCTACACTAACAAGGCCTGATCTTAGTTATGCAGTTGGTGTTCTTTCTCAATTCATGCATTGTCCAAAGGATCCACATTGGATTGCAGGTCAAAGAGTCCTTAGATATATCAAAGGGACTTTGAAAGAAGGATTGTATTATCCTTTTACATCAGATATAAGGTTGAGAGCCTATAGTGATTTAGATTGGGCAGGAAGTCAAGATGACAGAAGGTCTACCCATGGCTATATGATATACATTGGAGATAAACTTGTGAGTTGGTGTTCAAAGAAACAACACACAGTGGCCTTATCATCAACAGAAGCTGAATACAAAGGACTTGTGGAAGCAGCAAAGGAAGTCATATGGATGCAGACATTATTCAAAAGCTTGGGAATTGATCAAGGTATACCCATCATTCATGGAGATAATATGAGCTCATTATATCTTGCAGCAAATCCTGTGTTTCATGCAAGGACAAAGCACATAGAAATACAGTATCATTTTCTTAGAGAAAAGGTAATGGAGAAAGAGATTGAAGTGGTGTACACTTCTACAAAAGATCAGATTGCAGATATTATGACAAAAAGCTTGGATGGAGTGAAGACAAATAGGTTCAAGGAGATGGCAGGAATAAAAGAGAAGAAGACTATGTGAAGAAGTCAAATTATGCTAATTAGTGATTGAGGGGGAGCTGTTAGGGCTTCACTCACTAATTAGGCATGGATATATGAAGACATATGAAGACATATGATGGAGGAAAGAAGAAGTGAAGAAAAGACCTACAGAAAATCAAGCCTAAGTAAAGGGACAATTTCACTATTGTAAATTAGTGCAAAATTAGAGTCTAGTTTTTTATTTTGATCTTCAGAACTTACGAGTTCAAGTCTAGGAGAATGTAAACCATAGGTATATAAGTTAATTTGATGCAAAAACAGAATAGAGAGAACTCAATTTTGTAATCTGAGTGAGTAGAGAAAAGTCGTGTCTTTTCTGAGAGAGATGTTGAGGAAAAACTTCTGAGTCTGAGAGAATTTTCCATGGCTATGAGAAAAATTAGGCTAAGCCATTTTGTACACATCTTTTCTGATAAACAACACATGTTTGTGTAGAAGGATTGAGTCTAATTCCTCTTGTACATTGAGTTCTAAGTCATTTCATATGACTGTGTAAGGTAGTTGACAGTTACGACTTTTCTGGCGCAAATTTACCTGATCTTCTTAAGGTCAGATCTCGAAGTATGGTGTAAAGTTTTCAGTAAGTGATAGCTCATTTTAAAGATATTGTCCTGAACTACATTTGGTCAAAATATCTTTAAGAAACGGGACGTATACTCAGAGAAATCAGCTTAACAGTGAAGGTATGTCAAATCGATGAAGTAAATTTTCAGTTTTCAGACATAGTGGAAAGGATGAAGCAAAATCAGAAGATTTTGAAGTTATTACTTGAAAGTTTTGTTTG
Source organism: Ceratopteris richardii (assembly GCA_020310875.1). NCBI lineage: Eukaryota > Viridiplantae > Streptophyta > Polypodiopsida > Polypodiales > Pteridaceae > Ceratopteris > Ceratopteris richardii. The sequence goes on along the minus strand of CM035429.1, from coordinate 32,805,256 downwards.
TTATGTGTTGCTTAACATTAGCAAGAACCTCTCTTAGCAAGTGATCAAAAGATTTTGCAAAGATCAAGCTAATACAGATCAGATTGAAGGCGTGAATAAAAGGCGCAGATTTCTGTAAAGTGAAATTTTGATTTTCACTAAATTCAGAGATGAAGACTCACATTGTGAGTATTGCTAAGCTAATGATGGTTATGGAGGTCTTCTAATACCACATTAGTTTTAGTTCTTGTGGTGTTTCACACACCAACAAGTGGTATCAGAGCAGATAAGGTCCTCGAGTGTAAAAGGAGAGTAGATACAAGAAGAATTGAAGAGTTCTTTATCAAAGAAGGTGGAAGCTGAGGTGTTCAACAAACAAAAGTCATCAGAAGATTATTTCGAAGGTAATCCTAAGGGCAAAGGTCTACAAAAGGTATCATTCTTTAACTTTATACTTACAGGTTGAAGCAGAAGCAAGAATACCATGGCAAATCATGTGTCCATTGACAAATTGGACAGAGATAACTATCGTGCTTGGGTAATGAGGATGGAAGCCTTACTTATGAGTAAGGATCTAATGGTATATGTTACAGGTGAAGAAGAGAAGCCTAAATTTGAAGATGAAAGTCATCCAAGAAAGGAAGAGCTAGAAGCTTTGAAGCTATGGCAGAAGAGAGATGCAAGTGCAAGAGCTTATATATATAATACTATTACAGATCATTTGTTGCCACACATCAGAGGGTTAGAAACAGCTGAAGATATTTGGAATGCTTTGGAAGATCACTTCCAAAACACTACTAAAGCTAGGAAAGCTAGCTTATGGTCAGAGTTCACCACATTCAAGAAAAAGCAGAATCAGAGCATTAGTGATTATGTCACTAAGATGAAAGACTTGGCAGATAGCCTTGGATCCATTGATGAGGATATTGAAGATCATAGGTTGATAGCACAATTACTTGCAGGGTTAAGAGGTGATGAGAGATGGAAGCCCTTTGTACTTTCAACAGAACTCTCATTAAACCATTATGTGCCAGAATTAAATCAATTACTTGGATTGATGCTCACATTTGAGCAAGACTTGAAGTCAGAAGGAGACAAAGGTCAAAGTTCTGCAATGTACATGAAGAATAAAAAGAAAGGAGATAAAGGCAAGGCAAAGGATGAAGAAGAGTCAACAACTCAAGCAAATTATGCAAGAGGAAGAGGTTTTGGCAGAGGTAAAGGTCGAGGAAATGGAAGAGGTAGAGGTAATCAGAATAATAACAAGAAGACATGTTGGATTTGTGGATTGAGCAATCATCTAGCATATGATTGTTGGCATAATCAACAAGGAGCAAGTCAAAATCAGAACAACAATGGTAGAGGAAGAGGTGGAAGGTTTCAGAATCAATTTCAAAGAGGAAGACAGAATTCTAGAGGAAGTTATGGTAGAGGTGGTGGAAGAAATTGGAATCAGAATCAATCTTACAACACCACATATTACAATTATGCAAATGATACACAGAATGACACTCATACAACATTGATGATGAATTCAATAAGTTCATCAGAGAAGGAGGATCTCAAGGTATTTTATATTGATTCTGGTTGTTCAAATCATTTGTCAGGTAATATAGAATTATTGTCAGAATTGGAAGAAGGCAATTCAAGTCATACAGTACAAACAGGTGATAATACAAAACATAATGTGCATTCAATTGGAAAAGTGAAATGCAGGAGTGGAGCTGATTTATTAACAAATGTTTTATATGTTCCAACAATACCAAAGAATCTGATTAGTGTTGGACAAATAGTGGAGAAAGGTTTTCAAGTCAGATTTACAAATGAAGGGGTATTTGTTGAAGATCCAGAGGATGGATACAATCCCATTGTTTGTGGTAAGAAGGAAGGTAGACTTTTTACTCTCAAAGTACAAGGAAATGTTGGTCAAGCCCTAATCACACATGGTGATGAAGTAATTAGAGAGTTAGATCTTTGGCATAAGAGATTGGGACATTTCAATGAAAGAGGAATCAAAACTATGGTGGAGAATCAATTTGTAATGGGACTACCAAATGTGAAGAATCAACATATGATATACAAGTGTGAAGCTTGTCAGATGGGAAAAGCACATAGACTACCATTTCAGAAGAAAGGTTTCAAGCATGATGGTTTGCTTGAACTCATACATACAGATGTATGGGGACCAACAAAAGAAGGTTCAATAAATGGATCTAGGTATTATGTTTTGTTTATTGATGATGCTACAAGGTGGATAACTCTTTATGTTCTAAAAGAAAGATCAGAAGTATTTGGAGCCTTCAAACATTTTCATGCTTATGCAGAAAGAGTTACATGTCAAAAACTCAAGAGGCTAAGGTCTGATGGAGGGGGAGAATATTTCTCCCAAGAGTTTAATGACTATCTTTGGAATGCAGGTATCAAGAGAGAGATAACTTGCAGGTATACACCTCAACATAATGGGGTGGCAGAAAGGAGAAATAGAACATTAGTTGAATTTGCAAGAGCAATGTTAAAGGAAAAGAATTGCCCTAATTATCTTTGGGCTGAGGCTGTAAATACAGCCACATACCTTGTGAATAGGTTACCATGTGGAGCTTTGAATGGTATGACCCCTTATGAAGCTTGGTGGGGTAAGAAACCAACACTTGATCATTGTAAAGTGTTTGGGTCAATTGCCTATGCTTATGTGCCATCACAACTCAGACATAAACTTGAACCAAAGGCAGAAAAATATGTGTTTATTGGGTATGATGAAAAGCAAATGGGTTATAGGCTATGGAGTCCTTTAGCTAAACATTTTATTGTTTCCAGAGATGTGACCTTTGATGAACAGAAGAGTTGGTATGCAGATAAAGATTGTGACCTTGAAACATTTGAAGAAGAGATAAGAAGGAGTGCAAAAGGTAAATCACATATGCATATAGATGGAGATGAAGAACATATGCAAGCAAGCACATCAAGAGTTGGATCATATAGAAGGAATGAAGATGGACCAATATTTGATGAAGAAGTACATCCAGATATACATGAAGAGTGGGAACCAAGAAGATCAACCAGATTGAGGAAGCAACCTACAAGGTATTCCTATGATACTTCTTACTTGACTCAGAAAAATTATGCTTACATGGTTAAGGAAGATGAAGAACCTCAAAGCTATGATGAAGCAAAGGGTAAGAGACAATGGGAAGAAGCAATGAAGGAAGAGTTTGATGCACTTGAAGAAAACAAAACTTGGGAACTTGTTCCAAAGCCCAATGGTAAGAAAGTGATTGGAAATAAATGGGTTTACAAAATTAAGAAGCATGCAGATGGAACTATATCCAGATACAAAGCTAGATTGGTGGTTAAAGGCTATGCTCAAACTTTTGGCATAGATTATGATGAGACATTCAGTCTTGTGGCAAAGATGTCAACCATAAGGACAATCATTGCCATTGCAGCCTCAAACGGATGGACATTGAGTCACTTGGACATTAAGAATGCATTTTTGAATGGATATATATCAGATGAGGTTTACATGGAGCAACCTCAAGGGTTTGTAGATCATAAGTTTCCAAATTATGTTTGCAGGTTAAGAAGAGCTCTTTATGGGTTGAAGCAAGCTCCAAGAGCTTGGAATTATAGACTTGTAAAGTATCTTAATGATCTTGGATATCAAAGTTCAAAGGCAGATGCAAGTTTACTTATCAAAAGAACAGATGAAGGTATGATCTACATTTGTATCTATGTAGATGATATTATAATTACAGGTACCTCAAATGAAGGAATCAAGGAGGTGAAGAAGCTACTTGAGAGAGAATTCAAGATAAGTGATCTAGGAAAATTGTCATATTTTCTTGGAATGGAAATCACTTATGCAGAACATGGCATATATGTATCACAAGAAAGGTATCTCTTGAATCTTCTAAAGAAGTTTAACATGGAGAATTGCAGAGAGGCATCTACACCACTAGAGGTCAATCATAAACTTAGTAGATATGATGGTGCAGAGTTCAAAGACATGAGGAAGTACCAATCTTTAGTGGGAAGCTTAATTTATGCTACACTAACAAGGCCTGATCTTAGTTATGCAGTTGGTGTTCTTTCTCAATTCATGCATTGTCCAAAGGATCCACATTGGATTGCAGGTCAAAGAGTCCTTAGATATATCAAAGGGACTTTGAAAGAAGGATTGTATTATCCTTTTACATCAGATATAAGGTTGAGAGCCTATAGTGATTCAGATTGGGCAGGAAGTCAAGATGACAGAAGGTCTACCCATGGCTATATGATATACATTGGAGATAAACTTGTGAGTTGGTGTTCAAAGAAACAACACACAGTGGCCTTATCATCAACAGAAGCTGAATACAAAGGACTTGTGGAAGCAGCAAAGGAAGTCATATGGATGCAGACATTATTCAAAAGCTTGGGAATTGATCAAGGTATACCCATCATTCATGGAGATAATATGAGCTCATTATATCTTGCAGCAAATCCTGTATTTCATGCAAGGACAAAGCACATAGAAATACAGTATCATTTTCTTAGAGAAAAGGTAATGGAGAAAGAGATTGAAGTGGTGTACACTTCTACAAAAGATCAGATTGCAGATATTATGACAAAAAGCTTGGATGGAGTGAAGACAAATAGGTTCAAGGAGATGGCAGGAATAAAAGAGAAGAAGACTATGTGAAGAAGTCAAATTATGCTAATTAGTGATTGAGGGGGAGCTGTTAGGGCTTCACTCACTAATTAGGCATGGATATATGAAGACATATGAAGACATATGATGGAGGAAAGAAGAAGTGAAGAAAAGACCTACAGAAAATCAAGCCTAAGTGAAGGGACAATTTCACTATTGTAAATTAGTGCAAAATTAGAGTCTAGTTTTTTATTTTGATCTTCAGAACTTACGAGTTCAAGTCTAGGAGAATGTAAACCATAGGTATATAAGTTAATTTGATGCAAAAACAGAATAGAGAGAACTCAATTTTGTAATCTGAGTGAGTAGAGAAAAGTCGTGTCTTTTCTGAGAGAGATGTTGAGGAAAAACTTCTGAGTCTGAGAGAATTTTCCATGGCTATGAGCAAAATTAGGCTAAGCCATTTTGTACACATCTTCTCTGATAAACAACACATGTTTGTGTAGAAGGATTGAGTCTATTTCCTCTTGTACATTGAGTTCTAAGTCATTTCATATGACTGTGTAAGGTAGTTGATAGTTACGACTTTTCTAGCGCAAATTTACCTGATCTTCTCAAGGTCAGATATCGAAGTATGGTGTAAAGTTTTCAGTAAGTGATAGCTCATTTTAAAGCTACTCTCCTCAACTACATTTGGTCAAAAGATCTTTAAGAAACGGGACGTATACTCAGAGAAATCAGCTTAACAGTGAAGGTATGTCAAATCGATGAAGTAAATTTTCAGTTTTCAGACATAGTGGAAAGGATGAAGCAAAATCAGAAGATTTTGAAGTTATTACTTGAAAGTTTTGTTTGTTATGTGTTGCTTAACATTAGCAAGAACCTCTCTTAGCAAGTGATCAAAAGATTTTGCAAAGATCAAGCTAATACAGATCAGATTGAAGGCGTGAATAAAAGGCGCAGATTTCTATAAAGTGAAATTTTGATTTTCACTAAATTCAGAGATGAAGACTCACATTGTGAGTATTGCTAAGCTAATGATGGTTATGGAGGTCTTCTAATACCACATTAGTTTTAGTTCTTGTGGTGTTTCACACACCAACAAGATCCATTATAAAGGGTTGACCTTTGGATCCTTTGTTCTTTTCTATTGCTAATGATGTTTTTGATTGGCTTATTTAGGATGGAATGGAGTAAGGTCGATTTCGAGGTATAAAATATTGGGTATGTCAGGTGATGTTTGCCTTTAGATATTTGTTGATGATACTAAGATCTTATCAAAGTTCAAAACATACTTTCAATGCACCGAAAATCTATCACATATTTGATTCTATTAAGTTGATTCATTAGCTGAAGTACTTGATGCTTTCACCTCATCTTTTTTATACACAAAAATACATTTATACGTTAATACATACAAACCGTTTTATTTAATTGGTATAATATTTATGGGTTTAAAGGAGTAATAGAGTATACATTTAAATGTGATCCAAATTATCAAGCCACTTAATTCCTCCTTTCATACACAAATAGTTTCACACCTTAAGTTCAAAACATACTTCCAGTGTGCCAAAAATCCTTCACATATTTGATTCTTACTAAAATGTATTCACTAGCTCAAGTACCCAACGCTTTTGCCTTTTTCATACACAAAAATACATACACACATTACAACATGTAAACTCCTTTTATTTCATCAGTATAATATTGAAAATTTAAAGGAACAATAGAGTATGCATTTAAATGTGATCCAACTTATCGAGCCTTAGGTGTAAGGAATAAGGTATTCATTAATTCTTCCTTATACACAAATACTTTCCCATCTATATAGATACATGCATCTAGGCATACTTAAGTACATGAACATGAAATTACCATCAAATTCCAAAAATCCATCCTATATTCAATTCTATGTTAAATTGATTCATTATCTGAGGTACCCAATGCTTTCTCCTTTTACATACACAAAAATACATATATACATTATTAAATATGAACTCCTTCTATTTCATTGGTATAATATTGATCAAGTTAAAGGAAAAATAGAGTATGCATTTAAATGTGACCCAATTTATCAAGACTTGATGTCTAAGGAATAGGGTACTTATTGATTCCTCCTTTTATACACAAAACATTTTACAGCTATATACATACATGCATCCAAGCATCCATAACTACATGCAAATGAAATTGCATGAAATTTCAAAAAATACTTCCATTGTGCCAAAATTCCATCACATATTTGATTCTCTTTTAGTTTGACTCATTAGCTCAAGTACCCCATGCTTTCACCTTTTCATACACAAAAATTAATTTATACATTAATACATATAAACTCCTTGGTATGTTATTGATAAAATTAAAGGAATAATAGTATGCACTTAAATGTGATCCAACTTATCAAGCCTTGAGGTGTAAGGAATAAGGCACTCATTAGTTCCTTTTATACACAAATGATTCACATCTATATGCATACATGCATCCAACCATGCATAACTACATGCAAATGAAATTGTATCAAATTTGAGACATACTTATATTGTCCCAAAAATCTATCATATATTTGATTCCATGTTAAATTGATTCACTATCTCAAGTACACAATGATTTCTCCTTTTACATACACAAAAATACATGTATACATTATTACTTATAAAATCCATTTATTTCATTGGTATAATATTGATCAACTTAAAGGAATAATAGAGTATGCATTTAAATGTGATCCAATTTATCAAGCCTTGATGTGTAAGAAGAAGGTACTCATTAATTCCTCATTTTATACACAAACCATTTCACACCTATATATATACATGCATTGAGACATACATAATATAAATAAAATTGTATAAAAGTTGAAACATTCTTCCATTGTGCCAAAAATCCATCATGTATTTGATTCTCTTTTAAATTGATTCATTATCTTAGGTACCCAATGTAGAGTGTTCATGCACAGAAGAAAAATGAAAATAGAGTGTACTCACAAAGGAAAGAGTACGAGAGACTCAAAGTGAGTAGACCAAGAAATGGGTAAACTCACATGGATTAGAAATGATCTTGCCAAGAGCATGGAGTAGGCTCCTCAAGCTTCTAACCAAGTACAAATGGGGGGAAAGGCCCTCCTAATATAGATTTGGGAGGGGCTCTCCAAAGTACATCTCATTTGGAATAATTCCTCTTAAAGGAGAATGAATATATTATATGATCTTGAAAACCTATTGTATAACTATGGGTCCAGTTGGCAAAAGACATGGGAGAACCCTTGGAGTTTATTGAGAAATCCTTCAAAGTGTCTACAAGAGTATGGTTAGAACCCTGGAGCTATTTGATGTTATTTACTCCCAATCGAAGGGTTTTGACCATTAGGATTGATATTTCCTAAGGGTATGGTATTTAACCCTTAGGGAGGCCTCTCAAGCCTTGAGACTTGTACGTACAAGCTTGGGGGAGATCCGATTCATGTGAGAGCCATGTGATTTCCAAGGTTAGAAGGCTTTGGATTAGCATCCATGTCGAGGGGACACTCGGCAAGCTCTACTCACATTTTCCCCTTTGGCCTTGGGTATATGTATGGGTGGAGTTGCTTGTTCATCTCTCACTGCTTGTGGGCTAGGTTAGTTAGTCCATTATTCGATTTTCCTTATTCTTGTTGTTTGGAACCACAACATTGGTACTAGAGCCCTAGATAGAACCTCGAAATTTTCTTTTGTACTAGCCCCTAGATCATAGATGAGGGAGTCACGCCACAATTTTTGCTTTTTTGTTGCAAAAGGAATAGATGATAGCCCGCTTTGTTGCAACGTCCGAACCCTCTCTCAGGGACTCCTTATTCATACAATGAACCCTATTCAGACCATGGACGGGCGTGCGGTCTCTTGCCCACAAATGAGAGAATTTGCATTCTTCTCTTCTAGTGATGTAAAGTTAGTCATTAGTCATGAGCGCAGCGCCTTTTATAGGCTTCTTCTACGGCATAGACCTCGCATGTGGGATCTTCCGCCATGAAGATCCATTCATTTATATATTTATCTATGTAAAGCTCACATATATTCCCGTTTGCCATTTTATCATATATATGAACCTTTTACATGATCGCTACATCAAATATGGAGAAATTCCCTATTAACGAGGCCTTGAGTATGCATATAGTCACTTTACTCATCTTTCTTGAGTAAAAGAGGTTCTTTTGATAGTCGATTACCATCAATAAGTGATAACGGGTACATCTTGGAGTAGCCTCTTTTCGAAGCTTCAAGGATCTAGAGCGATCCTTCCCAAGGAGCAAAGGAAAGAATGAGTATACAAATGCCCAAGAAGAACTTCAACATCAAAAAGAACTTCAACACCAAAAGAGGTGGAATTTTCCAACCTCACATCATGAATGCACTCAAACAAAGTCAAACGATGGCTCTTTTACAACGCAAAGGAAGGAAAAACCTTGAAATAAAGCTAAGTACTTTTTAAGTTATGTTCGATTTTAATATTTGCTTGCCTTAACCATCATCTTTGCATACACATATAATTGAAGCATGAGATAGGACTTCAATTTTTAAGTGCATATAAGAAGATGCAGTCTAATAGGTAAACATATATTTGTTAAAAAAAAGATTTTTGAACAAAGATGTATGTGTTCTTAACATACATTATGCATGCATACCAATGAAATCAATCACGTGTGTATGGGTTAATGGGACATGAGAGAAAAATAGTCAAAAGCATAAAATTTTAATGATATGTTGATATTTTGAAATCAATAACCATTAACCTTAATGCTTTTTATATGTTGGTTTGATCCAAAAGCCAACAAAGCTTAACACACATAGAAACAATCCTCAAGCTTGGAGTCTTATTTACGGATCCTCAAGTTCCATAAAACCCATGGCATGCCTAATCAACAAGGCTAATGCCTTAAGTAAGAGGTTCCCTTTGCATGCATGAAAGAGTTTCTAACCAAAAAAATCCAAGTTCTTTGATAACTTAGAAGTTTTTGGGAAAAGTCTTTCATTGTGACATAAGTCCAATATCATGTATACACAAGAGAACCTAGCATAGTAAATGCTAATGCTAAGTATATGAGATACTTAGAGATGGTTCGAAAACAAGCTTTTCAACAAGATGTCATAAGTAGATGGCACCCTAATACATCTAATGTCTTCAAAGACATAGATGATTTTTCTTAAACGTTTTTCAGAGCACATTTTTACATTAATCGAGAGAGCCTAGAATACTAATACCCTAAGTATAAAATACACTTAGAGGCACTTTAATTGGAAAAGTTTCCAAAGAGGTTTTTTATGAGATACCCCTAAATAGGATGACACCCTAAAATGGTTTTAGAAGTCTCATGATACAAGCTCTTATTTGGATCCATGCAAGAAAAGCATGGCATTACAATATGAGCAATTGAACTTATAAGTTCAATCAACACCGCCTTCTTAGAAGATTTTTCAAGCTAGTTTAAGGCTTCACTCATTCCAAAATTCAGTATCTCAATATAAAAAAGAAGATAGGTTTTCCTTAGGAAATACAATGGTTCTTAATGGAAGGAACTTAAAGCTCTCTAGGTACAATGATGAAAATTTGGAAATATTTTTCTTACTTCAAAGTACCTTTAAAACTCCTACTCTATTAGTAGCCTTGAAAATTAAAGTCACTTCTTCTAACATAGATAGACATTGCATTTTTAGGAAACATGGGAATTCATGAATAAGTTCATGGGTGCGTTAGGATAGGTGGTCGTCGAGCTATCTCTAGAAGATGTTTTAATAAATACTAAAACTAGAATCCCTTACTAGCACATATTGTTGGTGCATTTTACCCAAGGCTACATGCTTGATATGATTTGATTTATGTTCATTTGTAGTCATATGTGTAGACATATGAACGCCTCTTGTAAAAGACTATATTTTATCTCTTGTAATTGTGAAAGAAAGAATGGCTTAAGTCATCCATGATGTAAAAAGGAGACTTGTGGCTCTAAGTACCTAAAACCATGAATCCGTTAGCTAAGAGAATATCTCCTAATTCTTAGCATCACTTTTAAGTGAAGTTATTTGAATTCAAATTCAAAACTACCTCAAAAAGTAGCTATAAAAAGAGCAAGAAGGAAGTCGCCATAAGAGAGCTTGATTCGTACCCACTTCATGTTCATTTGTAGAGATTGAAGAGCTTAATTCATAGCTCTATCATTCTACTCCCATTGTGCTAGTATTCATTGCCAAGTGGTTGTAATTGAATGTGAATCTATACATTCATCATTTACTTCTTCTCTGTTTTATTCTCTACTATACTCACTCAGAACAATAACGTCAGAAGCTCATATCTCGGGCTATACGTAACCTTTTTTAGATTTGTAAAATGCATTGGGTTTCTCTCTATGTGTAGTTTATGCTTACAACATCTCATGGTCATTGAGTTTAGTGTTTGTGAGAAATTTGTGTTTTTCTACACACTAGTTGAATCTCTATAGAGCCCGAAAAATGGTGGGAGTGTTCAGGATTTTGCTAAATCTTGTTCTCACTGCTCAGTTGATCCATTGAAGTGTTTTAACTTTGATTAGCAAGATACCCAAGTCTTTTTGCTATGTCCAAAAGGAAGTGTTCTAATTCCTACCAAGTTGAGAGCACATTTCATTTTTTCCAACGTGTGTATGTACAAAAATAGCAAGTTTTTGGAGCTAGTCATTTTGCAACTAGTATCTCTTCACTCAAATGTTTGAGATACTTGTTCCAAAACACTTGGGTCATTTTTTTGTGGATCAAAGGGTCTACTAACCAACTCGAAAGTCTAAATTGGTTGGTGTGAAGCTGGTTGTAGCAGCAACAACTCATCTTTGGATTGCATCCACCATCTCTCTGTACAGTGGTATCAGAGCCATGGTCAATCAACATGGGAGATGGATTTCCATCAACAACTGACAAATTGGATAGAAACAACTACCCAGCATGGTCTCTAAGGATGTAGGTCTATCTTCAAGGGAGGAATCTATTTGGATACACATCTAGAGATGAAGCTATGACAACCATGAGGAACAAAGGGCAACCATCACATGAAGAAGAGGAAAGACTTTCAAATTGGTGTTCAAAGGATGCACTTGCAAGACATCAAGGGATGCAAGACATCAAGATATACTTGGAATGCACTTGCTTCTTTCTTCTCCTCCAACACTCGAGTAAGGAAGAACCAATTGTGGATGGAGTTCACAACAATGAAGAAAAGCCCCAAGCAAAGTGTGACTGATTATGTCACAAGGATGAAGGAGATTTCAGATGAAATTGGAAGCATTGGAGAGGTAACTGAATAGGAACAAATCATTAGACAAATCATTAGAAAAATCATAAATGGAATCAAAGCAGATGACAAGTGGGAGTCCTTCACAACAGCCATGGATTTGTACATGGATATGCATGTACCCCACCTCAACACACTCATGGGCCAACTCTTCACTCATGAAGCAAAGATTAGCAAAGGTGGTGAGTCCTCAAGAGGTAATCAAACTTCTCCCTTATATTCTAATAAAGCTAAGGTCAAGGACAAGTCAAAGAATAAGAAGAATGAAGATGAAGGTAGCTCTTTCCAAGCAAACTTTGCAGGTAGAGGAAGAGTTCGAGGAAGAGGTAGAGGTGGAAAGCAAGGCAGGGGGAGATTCCAATAATCTCAACCTTGCAATATATGTGGCTTATCTAATCATACTACTGAAGATTATATTGAAGATCCAAGGCAAGGTTTTAGAAGGATTGCCAAATGAGAAAAGATAGGAAGGCTTTTCACTTTTGAAGTGGAAGATACAAAGAACATAGCTTTATTTAGCTATGGATCTCAAACTCTCACAGAGTTGGAGATATGGCACAAAAGGCTTGCTCACATTGGTGAGAGGACACTCAAAACAAATTTGTAGGTAGCAAAGTGTACTTGGTTTGCCTAATATCACAAGGCAACACATGATTTATAAGTGTGAAGCTTGTCAATTTGGCAAGGCTCCTAGACAACCTTTCAATAAGAAGGGATATGTGTATCAAAATCTTTTGGATCTACTGCACATGGATGTGTGGGGTCCTAGTAAGGATCCATCTATATCAGGCTCAAGATATTATGTGTCTTTCATAGATGATTGTAGCAGGTGGACCATTCTGTTTTTCATGAAGCACAAGGATGAAGTTTCTAACTGCTTTAAGAAGTATGTTGCGCTTGTTGAAAACCAAACAAGTAGGACTTTGAAAAGACTCAAATCAGATGGTGGAGGAGAATACTTCTCTTCTGAATTTGATGCCTACTTGCATGAAAGAGTCATTAAAAGGGAATTCACTACAAGGTATACACCCGAACTCAATGGTGTAGCAGAGATGAGAAACAAAGCTATTGTTGAAGCCGCACGATCCATGCTCAATGAAAAGGGATTGTCAAACTACCTATGGGCAGAGGCTGTGTTTACAACCACATATCTCATAAATAGACTTCCATCTAAGTCACTAGATGGAACTAGTCTATATAAGTGTGGAATGGAAGAAGACCTAGATTAGAGCAGCATATGCTCACATTCCTCCTCAAGTAAGAGGGAAATTGGATCCCAAGGTAGAAAAGTGCATATTTATTGGTTATGGCCAAAACCAAAAAGGATATAGATTGTACAATCCAACTAATAAAAGATTTTTTGTGAGTAGAGATGTAATTTTTTATGAGAACAAATCATGGTTTGATGATGACAGGAAAGTGAAGCTGCCTTATGGCTTGGATGAAGATTTTCCATCACTTCAACCAAAGGATCCAAAGCAAATTGAAGAAAGTAATTTGGAGATTGACCTAGAAGACTTGGAAAGACTAAAGCTATGGAAGAGCAAAGGTAAAGCAAAGATGCAAGATGCTACATATGGACCCGAAAGCTCACATCAACCACTTAGAAGCTCTTCAAGGGAGAAGAAGAAACCAGAGAGATATGGTTATGATACTTCTTTGGTCACCAAGCACTGAATCTACATTGCAAAGGATTCAACCAATGAATAACCTACCACATTTGAAGAAGCACAAAGCAAGAAAGCTTGGAGAGATGCAATGGATGAGTAAATGGAAGCCTTGAAGGAGAATGACACTTGGGAGCTTGTACCTAACAAGCCATCTATGAAGGTAATTGGATCTTGATGCATATACAAAATCAAGAGGAATCCAGATGGAAGTATAAATAGACATAAAGCAAGGTTAGTTGCTAAAGGGTTTGCTCAAACCCATGTTATTGATTATGAGGAGACTTTCTCTCCTATTGCAAAAATGCCTACAATTAGGGTTCTCATTAGTCTTGTTGCATCTAGAAATTGGAAACTCTATTAATTTGAGGTAAAGAATGCTTTCTTGAATGGATGGATTTATGAGGAAGTGTATATGACACAACCTCCTGGATATGAGGATCCACATCATCATAACTATGTATGGAAATTAAAGAAAGCCTTGTATGGATTGAAACAAGCTCTAAGAGCTTGGAATTTGATATTGGTGACTTATTTATAGGACCAAGGATTCAAAGCTAGCAAGGTGGATGCCTCTTTGTTCATAAAGAGGAATGGATCTAAAGTGATCTATCTATGTGTGTATGTTGGTGATATTATTATCACAAGGAATGATCTTGAAGGAATCAAATAGGTAAAGAATCAAATGAAGGAGGAGTTCAAAATAAGTGATCTTGGACCACTCACTTATTTTCTTGGATTGGAGTTAATCTACACAGGTTGAGGTATATACATCACACAAAGGAAGTATGTGCATGACATGCTCATCAAGTTCAAGATGGAAAAAAACAAGTGTGCAGGTACACCTATGGAGCAAAATCATAAGCTTAGTGCTTATGAAGGAGAGCCAATTGAAGACATCACAAGCTATCAAAGCTTGGTTGGAAGTTTGAACTATGTAACACTCACAAGGGTGGATATATGCTATAGTGTTAGCATATTGAGTCACTCTATGCATAAGCCGAGAAGACCACATATGGAAGCAGCCAAGAGAGTCCTCAAGTACCTAAAGGGGACCATGAATGAAGGTTTGCTTTATCCATTTACTTGAGATATTGAGCTAAAGGCCTACTCAGATGCGGATTGGGCCGGATCTAGAGATGATAGAAGAAGCACATCCGGGTATGTATCATTTGTAGGTTCAAAAATCATTTCTTGGTCATCCAAGAAGCAACCAACAGTGGCACTATCTTCTAGTGAAGCCAAATATAGAGGTTTGGCTAATGCAACTCAAGAAATCATGTGGTTAAAATCTTTGTATACAGATCTTGGACTTCATTCTTCAACACCTCACATTTTTTGTGACAACACAAGCTCACTACATCTTGCAGCTAATCCGGTATACCATGCTAGAACCAAGCATATTGAAGTCCACTACCATTATGTAAGGGAGAAGCTAATGAGCAAGGATATTCAATTATCCTATATCTTTACAAATATGCAATGCGCAGACATGTTGACTAAAGCTCTTGATGGTACAAAATTGAGTAGATTCAAGTTGATGATTGGCTTGCAAGAAATCAAGGACAATTGAAGACTTATTTGGAGGCCAAGCATGTTAAGCTTGAGAGGGAGTTGTTGGTACATTTTACCCAAGCCTACATGCTTGATATGATATTATTTATGTTCATTTGTAGTCATATTAGTAGACATATGAACATCTCTTGTAAAAGAGTATATTTTATCTCTTGTAATTGTGAAATCCTAATTCTTAGCATCACTTTTAGGTGAAGTTAATTAAATTCAAATTCAAAACTACCTCCAAAAGTAGCTATAAAAAGAGCAAGAAGGAAGTCGCCATTAGAGAGCTTGATTCATTCCCACTTCATGTACATTTGTAGAGATTGAAGAGCTTACTCCATAGCTCTATTATTCTACTCCCATTGTGCAAGTATTCATTGCCAAGTGGTTGTAATTATATGTGAATCTATACATTCATCATTTACTTCTTCTCTGTTTTATTCTTTGATATACTCACTCAGAACAGTAATTTCAGAAGCTCATATCTCGGGCTATACGTAACCTTTTGAAAGTTATCTTGGATCCTCAATCTAGTGCTTCCCTTTTGGGATGTACCATGGGGAAATGTACCCTAGCGGGATGTACCCTCTAAGGATGTACCCTAGCACCATGTACCCTGGCAGGGTGTACCTTGCAATGCGCTGCGCTACACCACCTTGCTCAAGCCTAATACCTATGCTCTGATACCAATTATGGGACTCAAACTAATGACCTACCGGTTAGGAGTACGGAGGGGTAACCACTTTCTTTACTCCAAAAACTTGCAAATAAGAAACTTTTGCAATATGTGTTGTTGGGCACTATACACGCTCATAACAAGGTCTTTTCTCCCTCCAATACCTGCACAAAGATCTTGAAACACACAACAAAAACCTGTGCATGCTTTTATGAATCAACATAAGTTAGTGTAACTTCATGTGCATAGATGAATTCATATCAAACCAACTTTCATGCACATTCCCATATTAGTTTCATAACATTGGAAGAAAATACAATGCAAAATTGTAAACATTGATCCAAAAAGTATTCAAATCAATATATTTGAGAGCAAAAATATGATTCAAATGTATGAAAATAACTTCATTCCTATCCAAAATGTTCAAAATATGATTAGGAACTCCTAATTATCATAATTGAGCACTAAATTCACTCACAAAAGAGTTTCTTGCCAGTCAATAGCCATCAAAAAGCTTGTGCATAGATGGCTTGAAATGGTCAAAATATGGATTACACTAGTCAAAAGAAAGTTCCTGAAGTTTAGAATCTAGAACAATTTGAATTTATTGATCTAGATATTTTGTGAGGAAGGTATGACCAAAACAATGGAGCTAGGTGAGTTGGTAGCATACCTCTTTGAAGAAGTATGCAAAGACTTAAATACTCTCTAGAGGTGGTTTTTAAATATCCAATCATAGGTTTTAATCCATGTATTTGAAAGCTCTTGGATTTTACTTTCTGTACCAAGTCGAAATATCCAATTTGGACATTATATGAGAGAGTTATGGCCAATTTAGTAAAGGTAGGTATGCTAACCTTTCTCTTTCTCTTACTTCTGACCTTTCTTTTTTTTTCTCTCTTTCTTTACTCTTCTCTCTCTTTCTAATCTTTTCCTTATCTCTCTAATATTCACTTTGTCTCACTCAAGATCTTCTTCTTTTTCTCTCTTTCTCTTCTTTCATCATCTCTCTTTCTTTAATCCTTTCTCTTTTTTTCTTCTCTCATAAATCTCTCTTTCTTCTTCATTCTCTTCTTCTTTTATTCTCTCTTTATTTATTTCTCTCTTTCTATATCTCTTTTCTACTTTCTGCTCTTTTTCTAAACTTTTCTCTTTGTCTTCTCTTCTCTCTCTATCTTTTTCTCTCTTTCTCTTTCATTTTATCATTCTTTATCTTAATTCTTTCTTTCTTTCTCATTCTTCTCTTTCTCTTTCCTTCTCTTTATCATTCTCTTTCTTTCTCTCTTTCTATCTGTATCTTTTCTCCTTCTTCTCTTGATCTACTCTTTTCATCATGTGCAGCAACCTAGTATTTGTCTATGTAAAAACCAAAAATATTATATTAGCAAGAGTATGTGGCATAGTGGCTAGAACCTTCACGTCCGAATCGGTGGTCATGGGTTTGAAACCTGAGTCAGTACCAGCAGATTTGTTTCCCATGAGATATGAGAGATCAAACACATACCTGGTGATTTTCTGGCTAAGTATGGGCTGAAAAGCATGCAAAGTTTTGTTTTGCCTGACGGTGCTTCAATAAGAAGATGCATGCTTCCCGAGAACATGCGAATGATGGTGATCCCTCCAACAACATGAAATCTTTTCTCAAGATCTACTTGCGCAAGAACTCTCCATCTCCTTGCCCAAGGTCTCTCCTTGCCTGAGGTCCCTCTCTCCCTCAGGCTCTGATACCAAATGTGAGAAGTGGAGAATGACATGCCCAGGACTCACCTCTCAGCCTATTTATAGTCCTTGCCTAGTCACCATATAGAGTTCTCTCTAAGGTCCCTCCACTCATGATTCCTCCAAGCACTTACATCTCTAGAATATAACATTACCCTTCTGCCACCACCATCTTGGCTTAAGAGGAACCCTATGTTCCATGCTCCCACAAAGCACATTCAGGTGCACTATCATTATGTCAATGAGAGGTCCTTTGCTAGAGAGATCAATTTGGTTTATGATGTTGTAGAACTTTTCACAAAGGCTCTACTTAGGGAGAAGTTTGAAGCTTTTCACAAAGCTTTGGGCTTACTTCCTTTTGTGGACTGATCTCTTTCCACATAGCTTGGCACTTCCTTATACATGAGTGCCAACTCTTTGTTCATCACATCACTCCAAAGGGGTATTTGCTGGTATACTTCAATAATGATGTGTGTGAACACACTAAGGATGACGAGGGCATGTTTTTCCCTCTTTAGAAGGTCTTTGTCCATGGCTTGTATATAGGCCTATAACAATAATGCACAACTCATCTTTGTACATTCACTTGGTAATACATCCAATATTGTGTTGTTCTCCAAGCTTTTTCTTCTTGTGCTATTAGTATGCTTCCACATTCCTTGAACTCCACATCAAAAAAGAAGTTTCTAGAAATTCTAGATTTTCTTTGTATCATCTCCCATCTTCTTTGAAACATTCATCCTTGAAGAAATTTCACCTATCTAATGCATCCTCTTGGCTCGTTGCTTCCACATTCCTTGAACTCCACATCAAAAAAGAAGTTTCTAGAAATTCTAGATTTTCTTTGTATCATCTCCCATCTTCTTTGAAACATTCATCCTTGAAGAAATTTCACCTATCTAATGCATCCTCTTGGCTCGTTCATGCTTGAGAGGGAAGTGACTTCTTTTTCTATGTTTTCTTTTTCCTTTTGAGAACGTCTTGTTGGAGGTGGTAAACCTAGATCATATGGAGAAATAACATCTTTTATTATGTAGATTATTGCGTTCTCCCTAGTCTATTCAGGCATCAGGGTATTCATGAATATCAAGACCAGGAGATCTAAACCTTGGTTCAATGAATCTCCACAAATTTGCTAAAACTCTTTATGCAAAATATGTGTAATGTTTTTGTAAGGGCACAAATTTTGGCATAAACACAAAGGGTTTTCTTTCATCAAGTTTTGGTAATTATGGGAATATTTTATTCAAGTGAACCTTTATGAATTTTATTGTAGTGAAAATAATAGAAAAAGTGGATATTTAACTTATATTTAAGTTTCCATGCAATATAACTCTTTTTTAATAAAAACTTACACTACAATTTCCATGCAACGATTACAAGGAATTCATGAGCACTGCCTAATTATCAAGGATGTATATAACTATCAGAAACCAAAAATCTCTAAAAGTAAAATGTAATATATTAGAAGGAAAAAATGTATATACAAGTGATCCATTTTAAGAACAAATCCTACTTTTCAACATACAAATATATGATGTAAACGACCTCCAAGGTGGAAGTCTTCATATAAATATGCACGTTTCCAAAGTTACTCAATATTGCTTGTGTGACAATAGGATCCAATAGGAAAAAATTTCGTCCGATTTCCTTTAGAAGAGTCTAACACAAGCACTTGGAAAAAGCATATCAAGATGCCATCTGAGCATCTTTTTGTGTAGAGACAATGATCCTCGTTGCTTTAAAAATAGCCTTGAGACTTCACAAAAGCATAAAACTTTTGGTACCATTGTCTAGGGGACTGTTTAAGTCCATATAAGCTCTTCTTGAGCTTGCAAACTAGACTTTCTTTGCCAAGAACTACATAACCATATGGTTGTTCCATATAGATCTCGTCTGTAAGATCTCCATGGAAGAAAGCAGTTTTTACATCCACTTGGACTAGCTCTAAGTCCTCCATCACAACGAATCCACGCAACATGTGCAAGGTAGTAATCTTGACCATTGGAGAGAAGATTACCTCACAATCGAGACCATGTTGTTTCTTAAAACCTTTTGCAACAAGACATGCTTTATACTTTGGAGTAGCACTATCTGATGTGATTTTTAGCTTATATACCCATTTACATGGTAAAGCTTTCCTGCCCGTTTGGCAAAGGTACTAAATCCCAAGTACTATTCGTTTTTTTTTAAAGGAAGTTCGACAATAACCTACTCTCCCAGGCTTTCCCAAGTACTATTCTTATGAATAGAATCCAATTCACTCTTCATGGCACACTCCCACTTGACATGATCTGTTGTCTGCATATCCTCTTCGTAGAAAGAAAGCTCGTTGTTAGCATAGAAAAATCCAAACCTGGAGCATATCTATCAGGTGGATGTGAGACATGTGTAGAGCATCTCAATGGTTGCTGAATAGGAAGATTTGTAGATTGATCTGATTGGAAGTTCTCTTGAACATCCCTATGTGCAACATTTTTATGCATGCTAACTAGAGGACTAGTATCCTCAAACACCACTCTTCTCAATTCAACCTCCTTAATGGGTTTTTTATGCATCTTAGACTCATTGAAAATTACATCACTATTGATTACTGATTGTGATTTAGGATCCCATAAGCGATATACAAATTGTCCTTCTCAACCATATCCAAGAAAAATGCATTTCTTTGACTTATGGTACAATTTTTGCCTAAGATTCTTTGGTATATGAACATATGCTTCACACCCAAAAACTCAAAGAAGATCATAATATGGTGCCTTCCCTGTCCTTAACTCTTGTGCCACTTTCAAACCTTTGTAAGTACCAGGTGAAATGTTAATCACATGAACTGTAGTCAATACTACTTCTGCCCAAAAGCCTTATGAAAGTTTTGCATTATACAACACATAAACTACTCTATCTTGAATAGTTCTATTGATCCTTTCAGCTACACCATTCTGTACCGGGGTATAAGGAGCTATAAACTCTTTACAAATTCCTCTAGACTAGCAGAAATGGCTGAATTCATGTGAGATATACTCACCCCCATTATCTGAATGTAAGGCCCTAAGCTTAGTTCCTTTATCAGTCTCAACTGAAGCAAGCCATTTCTTGAAAGTAGGGAATACCTCCTCATTTGCTTTGATAGGATATACCCAGAATTTTCTAGTAGCATCATCTATGAAAGTGATAAAATAAAGAGAACCCTTGAATGAACTTGTGGGGATAGGACCACACACATCTATATGAACCAGATCTAAAGGCTGAATTGAAGAGTCAATGTGCATTTTGTGTACATTCCTAGTTTGCTTTCCATATTGACAATGCTCAAAAAATGAAAAATCAAAGAAGGTTAACATAGGTAAGTAGCTAGAATGAGAAATATTTTCCAATCCACTACATGATATATGGGCCAAACGGCCATGCCAAATACAAGCCATGGGTTGTTCAGTAACATTCTAACAAATGTTCTTTCTATGATACAAA
Source organism: Ceratopteris richardii (assembly GCA_020310875.1). NCBI lineage: Eukaryota > Viridiplantae > Streptophyta > Polypodiopsida > Polypodiales > Pteridaceae > Ceratopteris > Ceratopteris richardii. Next base: position 32,784,270 of record CM035429.1, on the reverse strand, counting down.
TAAAGGATAAAGTGAGACAACTTTTATTCCTTTTGCAATAGCCATATTGCTCTTTGATATGCGAAAGGAATGATCATAGAAGACCACCTTGTAACAAAGAAATTTTGAACCATCAATGAAATGCACAAGCACATCTCCAATCCCCACAACATCACATTGGTAATAGTCACCAAGTCTCACGACACCATGAGACTTTGCTACATAATTAGAGAACCATTCTTTGTGTCGTGTCACATGGAAAGAAGCACCAAAAGCTAGCAGCCATGTGTGGGAAAGAGAATCAGCCATAAGAGCCTCAATTGGCACAGTACTATCAAGTATCAACACATCAACATCATCAAAAATAGCATTAATTTCTTCAATCTTCACTGTCCAAGTAGATGGTAAAGGTAACTGTTTAACATGCCCATCAAAATTTTGTCCTTTACCTTTAGAATTCTTTAATGCATAACAATCTTTCTTCATATGTCTTTTCTTAGGAAAATAATGGCATTCAATATCCCTCTTCCTTGATTTACTTCTACTCTTATTATGTTGACCATTCATTTCCTTGTTCTTGCTCCTACCACATTGTTGATTCTTTTCTTGTTAAGAATCATGAACATTATATGCATCTCCACTCTAAGTGCTAACCATATATTATCTATGAATCTCCTCACTCAAGAGTGCTCCACATATGTCATCATAGACCAGTTTACCACAAGGTGCATTATTCCTAATAGTTGTGCAAAATGTATCCCATGATGATGGCAAGGTGCATAACAACAAGATTGCTTTCATATTATCCATATCCATTTTTTGGGCCTGTAACTGGGAGAATATAGCATCAAAATTAGTTAGATGAGCAGCAATACTATCTATCTCCTTCATGCAAAGGTCATATAACTTTCTCATCAGATACACTTTATTTGATGCCGTCTCTTTTTCATATGTATTGCATAACATCTTCCAAAGCTCCTCTGCACTTTCATAGTCTTATACTGTAAAGTAAACATTATCTGCCAGGTGCAGTTGAATGGTAGACCTAGCCATTTCATATAACTCATCCCAATCATCTTCATCCATGTCAGCATGCTTCTTTAAGATTCCATTTATTAGCTTCCATTGCCTCTTTTGAATCAGCACATCTTTAATCTTATTCTTCCATAGAGAAAAGTTTGTGCCATCAAATTTTTCAATCTCAAAATGGTCTTTGCCCTACAAGTTATAGCTCCTCCTTGGAACACTGGCACTAGACCTTGATCCACCAGACGTGTCTGAGACCTTTGGTGCCATGATGGTAGACCACTCAATAGAATGGTAATGGAGCTAGAAGAGTCCAAACACCACTAACGCTCAAGGAAGGATGAACAAGTGTCAAATTCTAGGAGAAAATTAAGCAATGTTCCTAGAAAAATGAATTAATGAACAGTAATGACCAACCAGAAGGATAATGCGAGAATAAATGTGTTCACACCAATAACTGTATCAAGGAGTAAATTGACCCTGTATAGTTGACAAAACTAGAGAACCAAGAAAATTTTTTCTGGAGTATTCTTTGCAAAATAAGGATATGATCAGTGTCAAAATCTCATAAAGCTGCAAATAATAACATGCTTACCTGCATAGTGAATCACTATCTCCTTTTTATATAATCAGTTACCTGAAAGCAGCCAACTAGGCTTATCAAGCACCTATGAACAACTATCATACATCTCCTATAGCGAGGTTGGGTAAGTCTTCCACCTACATCACCGAAGATACCCCAACATATGGGTATCTCCTAGTTATGAAAACCTCACCATGGACCTCTTTATCAAATGTAATAAGCTTTATGCAAAAATGTAACTGCTATATCAATGACCACATGGACATACATAAGTAGCAGTACATAGAAGCATACATAGTGTGTATATGCTCAATATATGCAGTAAAATGACACTAAAAGGCTGAATTCACTACCCAAACATTAGCCAACAACACCTGCAAGTGTCTGTTAACTCTATTCTTTAGGCTGAAAAAACCTACACAGACTTGCATTGGTACTCCCACCATAAATAAAACCTTTCAAGAAACCTATAGATTAACTAATGTGGCTGAAAACATAGCCCCAAAAGGTGAACTTTCATTGTTGAAAAAGTACAAAGAACACTTTTCTTGATGTTCTTGGGCCTCTCTGAAGAGAACTATGCATGAAAATACTCCAAAATGGCTCCAAAAATCACCCCAAAAAAGCTTCAAAATAAGCTTCGAAAGCAAAGAATGAAGATTTGAGGGCCCAAAACTTATTGAAGGTAATGTGAACCTTTGTCTTTCCCATTCCTCAAGCACCACAAGAGTGTAGCTTAGTGGCAAGAAATTGCCACAGTTAACTAAGCTCCAAGGGGAAGAGTACTGGGATGGATGACTTCCCAGGAAGTACCGAGAACCTCTGTCTTCCTTGATCATTGAGGTCCTCCCTCACATGCAACCAATGGGAACTTTGGTGACTCGAATGACAAGATATGCCAAGGTCTATGCCTTCATCACCACCTTAGTCATAAGCCTTGGAGAAAGCCTTGGGTGGGTGGGTAGGTGCTCGCTTCGCACACACAATTACCTACTATGCCTTACCATCACACTGTTAGCAGCAGACAAGGGAGTCAACGAAGATCTGGCAAATAGGCCAGTAATTTTCCTCATGAAGAAGCAAGTACGAGCACTCACGCAGATCTAGCACTAAGGCAACCTTTAAATTTTCAAATCCTTTACACCCATTCAAAGTGATTTTCATCACTAAACACCATTGTAAATACCAATTCATCTTTTTGTAGCTCCATTTTGTGCAAGCCAAGGAGTCCTTGAGCTTGAGGAGCTTTAGAAGTATCTACCTGCCAATTTTCGTACTTTTTAGATATCGTTTGAGCCCTCAAATAAGCCCTGGAACCTAATTTTTAACTAGGCCGGACACTAGGTCTAGACAGGGCCAAAACTTAGCCAAAAACTATAAAAAGAGCTAGAGAGCTCATTTTTGAGGTTAGATTGTAATTGAAACAAAATTGTGAGAGCTTCTTGAAAAGTAATCTAAGAACTCCATTGATTCTCACTCTTTGTCTTGTCGTGTGTGCGCGTGTGTGTGTATGTGTGTGCATGTTTGTGTGCTTCTCACTCACGCACTTGTGCCGCCACTTGCTCGAGGTCTTCATACCATCCTCACGTCTTCCCGGATTGACATTAAAGGAGGTGCTACTCATCATAGAGCTACACCAAATTTTGGCGCCGTTGCCGGGGATCGAGCTTTGAGGACGAGCGTGTGATGGTAAGACGTAGAGTTGACGCGTTGGAGTTGTAGGTATTTTCTTCACTCTCATCAATTTTCTTTTACCTTCTTCACCATCTTCATCACCATCATCATCATCACCATCTCCCACCTCCATCTCCATCATCGCAAAAATTTCTGTTTTTTGATCATATCACCTTTCCCACCTCATTTCCCTCATTTCACTTGTGAGAGAGAGCGAGAGAGCGATATTGCATGTGTGTTTTCTTGCATGTTTCTTGAGCTTTTTGCAGGAACTTGCTGAATCACCATCCCCAGCTTCCTGCGCAGGTACGAAACTCGACGAAACTGTCTCGCGGTCGCAGGCTTCTGTCGATCGCGACTGACAGAAATTTTTGGGTTTTCACAAAATTGAGTGCACCACTAGAACAAGCACAAGGAGCACATCCTAAAACACTAAAAACAGTAGAAAAATTCCGAGGTTTTCTGTCAATCGCGACCGACAGCCTCTGTCAATCGCGACCGACAGACCCTGTCAATCGCGATCGACAGACCCTGTCAATCGCGACCGACAGACCCTGTCGATCGCGATTGACAGACCTCCACGATCGACTGACTGCCACGTAGGACCCTGTCAATCGCGATTGATACCGTCGATCGCGATCGACAGCCACGACCGACATCTCTGTCAGTCGCGATTGACACCGTCGATCGCGACCGACTGAAATTCCACGATTGATTGACTTTTACGCGTAGCCACGTGTCCATCGCGACTGATAGGCCCCCGATCGACTGAAATTTCGGCGAAAATCCTGGAAAACGTGTCGATGGCGATTGATACTGTCGATCACGATTGACAGCCACGATCGACTCTGTCGATCGCGATTGACACTGTCGATCGCGACTGACAGGCCCGATGGACACCTCTGTCAATCGCGATTGACAGACCTGTCGATCGCGATTGACAGGCTTTTCGGCCAAAAAATTAGGGTGTGATTTTGTTCAAATTTTGGGATAAATTTTGGGGCAAATAGTCAATCCAATAGTATAATTGGAGGTTCCTACACTTGTGTTTTGGGAGAAAATCCTAGGATCCGTCAGCCAGACTGAATCATGTCATAACCCTCTAAACCCTGAACAGTCATAACTTCTTCATACGAAATCAATTTTTTGAGCTCTAGGGCTTGTTGGAAAGCTTGTGGCATATACTACAAGGGTATTTTGAAGTTGACCATACCCAGGGGGATCAAAGTCAGGGGTCCTTAGGATTGTTTTCTTAAAAATCACTATGCAAGTTTGTGTTTGTGCTACAGGAATGAAAATAATTGGTGCTGTCTTTGGAATTTAAATCTTCAAGCTACCGTTGGAACTCTTACAGATCTATTGAGAGCATCGAAAGGCGTTCTAAGCAAGTGTAAGTGCAAGCTTGGGAACACACTTCCTGAGCACTCAAGGGCAACCAAGGAAGCAAAAGGTTGGAAACTGTTAACCCCCTCTGTCAATTCATAGTTTAGGCTAAGAACGACGAGAGGTAGGAGTAAGTCAGAGCGACGATAGGCAGGTATCAAGTTGAAGACTACCTAAAAACTCAAGATCAAGCAAAAAACCTAATCTCTGTACTGTCGATAACATAAAGGAAAAGAACCTAACGTGGAACGATCTACCTAAAAGCACGAAGAACACTCAAGTATTCCTGACGACGTAATATCAGACAAGACCTTAAACACGATAAATAACCAAAAAGAATCAAGTGACTGATACCAATTGATTGGCAACGAGGTTGTACTCTGGGCAAAGAATTGGGCTACTTAGATAGGCATATGAACCTTAGATCAGGACGACATCTAGTAAGGGAGAGACAAAGCCTTAGATCTTCAGAGGCTAGTGTCAATCACACTGCTAGGTCTTGGGCCCAGCAGTTGAGCCACCACTCGTACTACCCTAGCTCTGAGACCAGTGAGTCAGAGATGTCTCAAGGCATGGACAGACCTACGGGAAGTTCAGGTGTGCCATACTTGTACAGGGTGGAAGGCCCTTACAAAACACAGCTGGAATACCTTCGGACCAGCAGATTAGGTGCTAGCATCTATGAGGACGGTCTAGGAAGATCTGTAGTACAGATCAAGAATCCTGACCAATCCATTGGATTAGAACACCCAGCTGTCAAGTTTGAAAACGGTGCATACCTGGACAAAGAAGGAACCATATACGTAGTCACCAGTCACCCAGACAGGACAGATGAATTTGGGAATGTAATCTCAGAGGCGGACTTAGGTGACTTGGAACAAGGAAACATGGGAGTAGAACCTAGAACACCCCGAGGCAAATCTGTTCTCACTAGGATTATCACGCTTGAGTGGGTTCCCCAAGACAACAAGAGCATAGAGTTGCTCCTCAATCGAGAAACTGACGAAGCCTTTTGGAGGTATAAAGCTAATCAGCCAACTGATATAGGAACTATCATGATCTATGAGTTTAAGGATCCGGATAGCCCAGGTAGAGTGACCTACTTAGATCACACTTCGGAAAGGATCTTTGTGGTGACAGAAAATGATAGGCATGCTTACACTTGGAAGGGTGAATTCATTTTCCCCCAACCAAGATCGAATGTATCCTATGGTCACCCTGGAGCTGGAACATCCCAAGCTCATGGAACTCAAAGAGACAGAAGTAGAGATAGACCAGAAGTAAGCTTTGCCAACCCAGTGGGCAGAGAGAGAACGAGGACAGAGACGAATAGGGTAGAACCTGAGATACTTAGAGCCCACAGGAACCAAAGAAATGTGGATGGATTTCCTCTGCCGAGACCTAGAGAGCACGCCAGAACTTTGAGACCGACCCAGCTAGTTAAGTCCATGAAGAATTACTTTGATGGCACAGGAGATCCCTATGATCATGTGGCGGAGTTCAAGCAAGTCTTGAGAGCTGAACAAGTGGAGGATCTATTCACGCAGTACAATGCCTTCAGTCTAACCCTTAGGAACACCGCACTTACCTGGTTTCAGCCATTGGATGAGCGACAGTTCAGGAGCATAGACCAACTCCTAGAGGCTTTCATTGTAGAGTTCTCTAAGAGTGGCATAAGACACAATACCTCCTCTTTGATTCACAGCTTCAAACAGACTCCCCAAGAGACTGTCAGATTGGCAGGAAGAAGATTTAGACAATATCTTGAAAGGTGCCCTGTTTCGGAGCTACCCACACCTGCAAAACAAGTAGCCTTATTCCTGGATGGATTGCTGAGTACGAAATTGAGATCCTATGTGTATCTGAAGGACCCTAGGACTATAGAAGAGTGTGTACGCATGTGCATTGACATTGAAGATAACCTAGGGGAAGAACTAGAGCTTTCCAAAATCTACAAAGATTCAGATAGTGCTTCGAGTCACTCTGCCACACAATCCACATCAATTGAGGAACTCGCAGAGAAAGTGGCCCAAAAATTAGGTGTAACTGGCAAAAAAATTCCAAGGTTTGCCCCTGTGAAGAGGTGCTATACTTGTGGTGGTGACCACATGGCGAATGTTTGCCCCATTATGGATCAGCCCCAAGTAAATCCTAGTAGCCAGTACTGCACCATAGAACGGAGATACACCAATCACACCGCACAAGATTGCCCATACAACAAGCAGGCAGTTAGGCAACCCTACCCTCAGCCACACCCTCAGCAAGGAAGATACCAGAACCCGTACCCTCCACAACCATATGGCAGGCCACAACAAAATTACCAGCAACCCTATCAAAACCAGCAAAGGCCTCAGCCAGTGTTAGCTCAACAACCACCTGCCCCAGCTAATGTGGTTCCGGTAAAGTATGCTGTTGCAGAAGAAAACCTGAATAGAGCTATAGTCCCTGTAACACCCTTGCTTTTCGAAAGTGACCCCAGTGACCATAGCTTTGATTCTACACATGTCGATAGTCCCCAGGCTTACTACATGCAGTCTCCAGAACATGGTGAGTCCTATTACAGTGAAGAGCCAAATGAACCTAGTTGGGAGTCAGATTATACAAACGTCATGTATGCAAACCCCAACCCTAGACCTCAACTTAGGCAGGTACGACCACCATTTCCTAGAGGACCATGCTACCGATGTCAGGGAGATCACTTCATTCGTGATTGTCCATTACCTCCACCTACACAAACTCAGTCCGTGACGATCCAAGGCTTTTGCCAAGATTGTGGAAAAGAGCATCTCTTACGAGATTGCCCAAAGAACCCCAATAATATGCCAAAAATCACTCCTATCAATGTGATTGGGATGGTTGTAGATTCCTCAGGAAGTGTCACTTCCACTACACCAGTACAGGTAGTCACTAGAGCTCAGGCAGTGCAGCAAAACCAAGAGGCAAGCCAGGAAAAGGGCCCTGAGGCTAGTGAAACTGAGAGCATAACCAAGAAAAGGAATAGAGCTTGGAAAGATAGTCGGGAAAGAATGAAAAGGCAATGGGCAAAGAAGATGAGTGAACTCGAGGAAAGCGTAAGAGAAACAAGAGCCAGAATAACCGAACTCACAGCTCAAACTCCCTCTCACACTACTTCACCACCACCATTCCCATCTCCATCAGACCCACCACCTTCCAACCCGCCTCATACGACTCCACCACCCCCCAAAGTAGGATCAGTCCTAGCAAATCCTACTCCCGAGGACCTAAACATGATGCTTAAAGCATATCAGGCCAGAATCCAAGAAGGGCCAACCATAACCGATCATGAAAAATGCTACCCTAGAGCCGAGCTAGAGCTTGAACGAACTAAAATTTGTGCTAAGATGGTGGAATTGGCTCAAGCCATGTTCGAAGCTAGCTGCCTCTTTAACATCTCTAGCTCAGCTAAGACGTAGTTACACTTTGATGGACTGCTAGAAAGAATAGAGAGGCTAATTGCACAATCAGAAAAGGAACCTACCCCTCACAGAAAGGAAAGGGCAAGAGAACGGATAAGCCAGCCTCTTCAGGAAGCCCACGTGCCTCCTCAAGAAGCTTATCTCTCCCCCCAAAAGGCAGATGAGCCTCCCTCGAAAGCTTACGTACCTCCACAGGTTGCCTACATTCCTTCTCAGGGAGCGTATGAGCCTGTTCGAAAAAGTAATAGAAAAGGTAATCCTCCCCAGGAAGCTTGTGCTCCAGCCATCTATGAGAACGAGGTGAGAGCCAACGACAGAATAAGCCCTCCCTCCCAGGTTGCTTATGTGCCTAATTCTACGGAGCCAGACACTTCTTCTTCTATGAATCGGTTTGCACCAGACTTCCTACGAGAGATTCAAGAAGACAAATGGGATAACGAAAGTGAAGTCGCCCCTCCCTTTGAACTTGTGGATGATGCACACGACCAATTCCCACAAGACATCCCATCTATTTACAGGGAACATGAGAGTACTCAGTCTCACGAGAGATTGGACTTTCAGTCTAATTCCATACAAGAGCTACCCCACTTCACAGGCCCATGGGAAGCAAAATCCACGTGTATGAGAGCACCCACAGTCATGGTAAGGAACGACGACTCAGTCATACCTAAGAACACGGAGGTAGTAAAGAACACCAAGGTGCAGCGCGATCTCACTCTGGAAGAACTGCCTAAGGAAAGACCAAAAGCGCGGAAATATGTAGCCAGTCAAGTAACTGAAGTTGCAGAACCACGTTCCCGGGTAGGATCCCAGAAGACAGTGCCAGAAATTCCCTTGGATAAGATAGGAGATATGTGTGAAGGTGAAGAAGGGAACACCTATCTTCCCATCACCTACCAGGAGTACACCACCAAGGCAATTTTGGACTCAGGTGCAGGAGTTGCAATTGCCACCACTTCCCTATGGAAGCGTTGGGGCAAGCCAGCACTCAGGTCAACGAGAATGAAATTGCAGATGGCCGATGGTCACATAGAGAGACCCCTAGGACTGCTAGAAGGCATAACTCTCACCACTTGTGGTGTTGAGTTTGAGCATAGCTTTGCTATATGTGACTTTAGCAAAAATCATGCCTATGAGATGATTTTGGGAAGACCATTTATGCGACAGTTGCAAGTGGTACAGGACTGGGGAACCAACTCCTTGTATTTGCAACACTTAGGCGTTACGACCAAAGTGAATCTCAAAGATTACTCTCATAGAGATGTCCCTCCCATCCAATGGAATCCCATCCATAGAGCCAAAGATGATACAGAATCGGTGCATTCCATAGGGTCTGGATCCTCATGGATGCATGAAGACACTCATTTATGGATGTGCAAGGTAGTAGTAGAAGAAGAGAAGAGAGAGAAAGCCAGAGAGGTAGGTGCAAAAGAAACACATAGATCAATTCAAGACCCAGCCTATGCACCTGTAGTTTTTCCTGATGAGGAATTTGAACCCCATGGCTGGGCAGAAATCCTAGCAACAATGGACGTAGCCATCAATGAAGAACAATGGACACCTCACTGTGATGAGGATGGCTATGATATTTCAGTCTTCTCCATAGAGCCAATCATGGGAGAGGTAGTTCTAGAAGAATGCGAACCTAGCCCTGATGCATTTGAGGATGCAAGTGACTCCGACCTAGAGTCAATCATTATGGACCCACCATTTGCATCAGATGAAGAATACTTCCATGAAGTAGAATTTCAACCCCAGAGGCATGGAGAGCTTACAAATGATGTAATATTAGCCACACATGTGACCCCAAAGGAAGAAGGAAAGAAACGGAAGAAGAGAGAAGTCTCACCAGAAGAGGAAGAATCTTTGTTTGAGGTCCCAGAAAATTTTAAGAAGTATGAGGAGAGAAGAGATGCACGTACATAGGCCATGACCTAACAGAAGAAGAAGAGCATGCATTAATTGCCTTGCTAAGAGAATACAGAGATGTATTCGCTTGGAGTTACAAGGATTTGAAAGGTGTTGACCCGGACATATGCTCACACACCATTCCCATGACCTCAGATGCTAAACCTTCTAAGCAAAAGCCCTATACATATAATGATAATTACGCTCCTAAGATCAAAGAAGAGATAGATAGACTGGTTGAAGCTGGATTTATCTATGAAATTGAGCACACTGAATGGGTATCCCCCATCGTAGTGGTGCCCAAGAAGAATGGCAAGCTGCGTGTGTGCATTAACTTGAAGAAGGTTAATGCAGCCACAATTCGGGATAACTATCCGCTTCCTATCACAGAGCATCTCTTAGAAAGAGTAGCAGGCAAGGAAGTGTACAGCTTCCTCGATGGATTTTCGGGCTACAATCAAGTAGCCATAGCTCCAGAAGATCAGCATAAGACGGCTTTTGCCACAGAGTGGGGTATATTTGCCTTTCGTGTAATGCCATTTGGGCTTACCAATGCACCAGCTACCTTCCAAAGGCTGATGTGCCATGTGTTTAAGGAGTTCCTGAGGAAGAGTTTAGAGGTCTATGTTGATGATCTTTGTGCTCATTCCAACATTAGACAAACCCATATCCCTGAGCTCAGACAAATCTTTGACAAATGTAGGGAATATCAAGTCTGCCTGAACCCAGAGAAGTGCGTTTTTATGGTCAGGCAAGGCAAGATTCTAGGACACATAGTGTCAAAGAATGGCATATCAACTGATGAAGAGAAAGTGAGAGCTATAGCAGAGCTACCTAGGCCAAAAAATGTCAAGGAAGTACAAGCTTTCATGGGGCATTGTGGTTATTACCGAAGATTTATACACATGTATGCTGTAATTGCAAAACCCATGTACGGACTTCTGACTAACTTTGAGTGGACGGATGAATGTGAGAATTCCTTCCAGGAGCTTAAACGAAGATTATGTTCAGCACCAATCTTGACCACACCAGATTGGAATAAACCATTCCATGTTCACGTGGATGCATCCAATTATGCCATTGGATGTGTGCTTGCACAACCTACTGGTGAAGGTAATATGGATCTTCCAATTGCCTACGCTAGTAGACAATTGAATGCAGCTGAACGAAATTACACCACTACGGAGAGAGAAGGTTTAGGCATGGTATATGCAGTTAAGAAATTTAGACACTATTTGCTTGCAAATAAGTTTTAATTTTTTACTGATCATCAGGCATTGCTATACCTCGTAAATAAGCCATGCAATACAGGAAGATTAGTGAGATGGTTTCTCTTGCTAATGGAATATGATTTTGAGGTTGTGGTAAGAAAAGGTAGGACTCATTTGAGAGCTGATCATCTATCTAGGCTCACATCGGGAGAAGCCCCACAAGGAGTATCAGATGACCTTCCTGATGCTTACTTGTTTAATTTGGAAGTTGTACCGCAGTGGGCTAAGCCATTGGTACCAGTATTGACATACGGGCCTAATCACCCAGTGGTAAACACACGGAATAGGGAGGTTGTGAGAGCCCAAAAGTACCACATCATGGCAGGAAACATGTACAAGCACACATATCAAGGGATCTTGGCTTGTTGCGTAGAAGAGGATGAGTACGCTAAATGGTTGCAATTAGCACATGTAGGTGCACTAGAGCAACACCATTCAAAGCAACGAACTTTACAGACGCTAAGGAGACTCGGAGTGCATTGGCCGACTATGGAAGCGGATGTCCAAAAGTTGTGCAAGGAATGCCCAATCTGTTGCACTAAACCACCTGTGGAACACGCTACTCTTTATCAAGTATCCATTGTGCCAGATTGGAGCGAACCTCTAGTATCCTTCCTGAGGACAAACACATTCCCTCCAGACATGACTCTGGCTAGGAAAAGGAGTTTAGAACAAGAAGCCCTGGATTACTCACTCATTGGTGATAACCTATACAAACGCGGTAAAGATGGTTACCTGAGACTGTGTGTCCATGAGAGTGAATATCTTAAGATCTTGGAAACTGCTCACCAAGGTGTAGCAGGAGGACACTTTGGACCAGATCGGGTGATCAGGGCAATACTATTTGCGGGCTTCTGGTGGCCTACCCTTCACATGGATGCACATACCTATGTGAAACGGTGTGATGTCTGTCAGAGAACTCAGTATCCTATACGAAAAGATGAGATGCCATTGAAACCTATGATGGGTGGACGTGCGTTCTCTAAGTGGGGAATAGACTTCGTCGGTCCTATTAATCCCCCAGCTAAGGGTTCTCATGCAGAATACATCATTGTTGCAACAGACTATCTAACTAAGTGGGTAGAGGTAAAAGCTACGACAAGGAATGACGCTCAGACAACGGCTAAATTCTTGTTTGAGAACGTATTCACAAGATATGGGCTACCTATAGAGCTTGTAAGTGATAGAGGCACTCATTTCTTGAACGAAGTGATTGAAAATCTACTCCAAGAATTCTTGGTAATACACAAGAAGTCGGCCCCTTATCACCCTCAAGCTAATGGACAAGCTGAGAGCACTAATAAGATCTTATGCAATGTACTGACGAAATTAGTGAACACTAAACGCTCTGATTGGGACAAACAGCTATACCATGCTGTTTGGGCATATCGAGTGGCCTACAAAACGGTACTCCAAGCCACCCCCTTTCAGATGGTATTTGGCCAAAACGCAGTGCTACCCTTGGACTTCTTAATACCTACGTTGAAAGTAGCACAAGAGCACGAATGGACAGGTCATGAACTCTCCTCTAGACTTTTTGACCTTGAACGATTAGGAGAAACAAGACTGAGAGCCGCTGCAGGAATCTATGCAGCTAAGAAGAGGCAGAAGGCATACTTTGATGCCCATGTGAAGGATAAAGGCTTGAAAGCAGGAGATCTAGTTTTAGTCTATACACTGAAACAACACGCGAGGAAGCTAGAAAAGAGAGGCTACGGACCTATGATCATCAATAGGATTTCCACGAGTGGAGCAGTGCAACTAGCCACGTTAGAGGGCGATGTTCTCCCAAACTATATTAGCGGTTGCAGAGTCAAGTTGTATCAGGAACCCCTCACGGAGGAAATGCTCAGGCGACTCAACACTGCTAAGAAACGCAAAGAGGAAGAAAAGCGAATTAGAGAACAAGCTCAAGCAGAAGCTTTAGAACGCATCAGAAGGATGAAATTACGAAGGCAAGGTAGAGATCAGCTTAGAACAAATGACTATGCAGATCAAGGATATCATATGGCAATGTGTGAAGTCGCAGGAACAAGCTCACATAGGATAACTGATCGACGTCCTTTCGTAACCTTAGATATAGGACAAGGAAAGAGTGCAAGGACCGTAAGAGCCTTGATTGACTCAGGTGCAGCCACTAGTGCTGTTAGAATGTCTTACTGTCAAGAGTTGCAGTTAACTGTCAATCCTGTGGAAGCATATCTCATAGGATTGGGAGGCGTGGAAACCCATTGCATGGGCGAGGTGGAACTTCCCCTCTACATTCATGATGAGGCAATGATAGTTAAAGTACTAGTGTGTCAAGATGAGGACCTCACGGAACCCCTCGTCTTGGGTCAAGACTGGATCTATGACCAAGCAGTCAACTTAAACCTAAGAAGTGGACTTCTTCAGGTAGGGGTCAATCATAGTCGAATAACAGTAGAGTTAGATAATGGAGCACTCAAGGAACTAGGAAAGGCACAGACTCCTCGTCCTTCCAGGAATACACATGAAGATGACCATGTTGTTCTTGCCCAAAACTATGTGTTGTAGAGGAATGATGTTCGCAAAAAAGGAGTCAGGGACGCAGAGGAACTCCCTTCTTTTCCAAAGGCCAGAAGGAGGCAGCAACCAGAGGTGGATCAAAGGCAGAAGAAGCAGAGTACTACCTATGTCCGAGATCAAAAGTACCTGTGCAGCAAAATGTCCCAGCAAGTGAAACAAGTGTGGGTACGGAAAGGCGAACACCCGGTTGCACCCCCGCCAACTACACGGGCTAAGTCTCTTATTAGTAACCAACAACACAACATTAATAAGAAGCCTTGCAGAAATTTTCCTGCTAACGTGAAAGCTATTTGGGTGCCCAAGAAGTCGATGAAGGCTAGCCCACAATCAAGAAAAATTTGGGTGCCTAAGGCTTGCTTGCGGGTGCAAGTAGCTATGCCAAGGCCACAACCTATACCGTGTGACCCATTCACTCGCACAGCCGGCATCCAGTCATTTTCAACACTCAGGAACACACCAAGGCCAATGAGCACGAGCATAATCACTTGTAAATGGGTCCCTAAAAGGCCTCATTTTCAAACCAAAACACCGATAAAGCTCTCTAGAGTCTCTACGAACCCAAGAGCAAAACCCATCCACTGCATTTGGCAGCCCAAGACTTGTAACAAACCCCCAAACCCCATTTGTAAATCCATCATAACTTACTAACCACATCACTATCACATTACATCATTCCACTTAACTCTTAAGTCTACCGAACGACTAACCGCACGCACACTCGCACCGAGCACTTACTAACCCATTATTCGATCCCGACCCTCATGTTAATGTTGTAATGGGAACAACAGCGGTCCTCCCTTGTCCTGTACAATGTTAACACATATTTGTATATTCTCACAGAGACAGGCAGCAAGAAGTAAAATGGCAGATACGGTAGGAACTAGCTCCCAGGCAGGCACCAGCCCCCAAGTGGTGGACATCGAAAGCCTTCCGATCGAGGAGGAATTAAAGGAAAGACCAGTGGCATTACGGGCATTACATGCCATACCAATTCAGAATCCTCCGCAGGGTCACACAATGCCGGTGGGCAAAACCTCACACTCGTTCAGTGACGTTGCTGGCCCTCTGGGTGAAGGCACATATATGTGGGAGTCCGAGGTAGAATTCAATGGACGTTGGGGTAGATACCATTTCTTTACCAGGGAGTTTGAAAAGCTACAGAATAATGAAGGACTGAAGCCGATATGGAAGAAGGCTGGGCTTTATGATTACTTCAAGTTCCAACTACCAAAGCCAGACTTTCTAAGGTGCTCATACTTAATTAGTACCCTCACTCCAAGCAAGGACAAGAAAGGATACAGCTCCTTTGTGCTCCCATCACTCACAAGGGGCAACGAGCTGAAGCGTTTCCGCTTGACTATCACCCTGGTAAGAGAAGCACTCGACATGACAGGTATGCACATTCCAACAGAGAAAGAGACTATGGTTCCAGACAATATGAAGAACAGGAATCTGACGAAGTTGAAGGACATGGTTGCGATGACACCCACGATCGCCATTCACTTACGCATGGTCATGCAACATTTCGCATTCCCCGCGCAGGAAAGGTTCACAATGCCTCCCAAAAAGATCTGGTTTAGCCTCTACCTAGCGGATGCTTTTGAATTGACAATCAATATGCCCCACTGGATTATCGACCAGATTCATATGGCTCATCAGAGATGGTATAAGAAGCAAAAGTCTGTACTGTATGGTTGCTGTGCGCTCACAAGAATTGTATACAGGTGTCTCGCATATGATGTACCAGTGTAGAGGGCTCTCATTTGGACCAGAGCACAGGAGTTTCAACGCGGATTGTCAGCTGTAGGACCTCCCTCAAAGAAGATGAGAGGCAGTGTCCAGATGCCTTGTGCGCAAGCTCGCGGTGCAACCCTAACGCCTGAAACAACCCCAAGACTCCCCCGTCGAGTACAACCATTTACTATCAGGTTACCCAGGCACAGCACAGATGGCCCTAATCTTGTGTTTCCACCAGTACCGACTGATCTGGAATTCCCGCATGGATTCACTTTGGAGAATCTAACGGACGAAGAAGTTGCTAGAATCATCGAAGCGGTAAACGCGGAAGTTGAAGAAGAGCAAGCTGGTGGACAGCAAACTACCCCAGACCAAGCCCAGCCCAGTCAACCGGATGTAGTCAATGTGGAGGATGAAGAAGAAGCACATGAGGAGGCACAGGGTGGACAATCAGACACAGAAGAACAAGAGTATGATCAGGAAGCCCTACAAGTACTGGAAGGTGCCCCAGCCTATACTAACGCATTAAAGAAGCTCTACGATACGATGAACCGAGTTCAAGAGCAACACAGGCTATCCTTAGCTGCAGGTAAAGCCCTCATGAACCAGATTCTGGAGGAGGAAGGAGTGGACGAGCAATACCGTGCCACCTTGGAAATGATATCAGACGCTTTGGGAGTACCTGAAACGGTGCATACTGCACTAGCGCAATCACGAAGGACCGAGAAGAGATATGGCAGATACCCCCCACGAACGGGAAAAGGAATGAACGTATTAGGATCAGGACCACAAGGCAACCCCACAACCACTGGCACCGCACACACTGTTCACGACACCGAGGAAGCCCACACATCGAGTGCACCTCCATCACCTCCCTTGCCACCTTCTCCCCCACATCCGCCCCATTCACCTCCCTCTACCACTGTAACCTCTACCGTCACCACCTCCGAACACACTCCACACACCGACGCACAAACCATCAGTCAACCCACATACTCTATTTCCACTGAAAACATAAGTCTAACCACAGCCACAGTAAACCCCACTACTCCCATCACACTTCCTGGGAGTTCACAATTACACACACCTCTATACACGTTCACAACTCTCACCGCAACCACAATCCCCATGTTCACAGTCACTCCCATCACGGCCTCCACTTTTGAATCCATGGAGGTGTCACCCACCTCTGCACCTCTCCCACGCCCTATTTACCCACAATCTCCCATTCCCCCACCTCCCGCCTCACCCTTCCCCAGTACTGCATCCACACTTCCCTTTCCCTTCCCCTTCCCCTCTGCATTCAACACCATTTCTCCCACCATTCCTCTTAATAATGTATTTAATAATATGTATCAATGCATGTCCCAACTTCAGCAACACTACCAACACCTTGACAACCAACATACAAGGCTTTTCCGAAGCCACGAAGAGCTCCAAGCACGATGTAGGGATCTTGAAGAGCAGAAGCAGCTACTACAACAGCAGCACGTGACATTACAGGAACAATATGCACAATTAATAGCCAACCCACCCCAAGTAGATGATGAAGAACGACGACACATGGACGAGCTGCTACATTCTCAGATCACGGAAAACCTTAAGCTTCGACGAAACTTGGGCCTCCTACGCAAGCACATGTCTACAGCGCTAGAGGAGAATAAACGATTACAGAAACAGAATGAAGAAAATCTAGAGGCGGCCATGGAGGGTTCCCCACAAGAAATTGACCCAGAGCGATTCAAGGCCATTCCCTCTGAGAATATGAAGGTGGTGTTAGAAACTCATGCAGATCTAATGGAGGCCCATGCCGCTTTAGAAAAAGAGAGAGATGATTTACGAAGACAGTTGGCCACCCGACAGACATCACCCAGCAAGAGCACAACCGCAGAAGATACATGTGAAGAGGTCACTAAACTCCGGGCTGAACTTGAGGAATTACGTAGCAAGGTCATGCAATATGAGCGTCAGCCCTCCCCTTTAGTAGAGCCCGAGACTGACGATCTTGTGCCGATTGAAGTAGAAGAAACATTCGAGGATCCCTATGTCCCGATGCCAACACCCGGGGGTAAGCGAACAGAACAGGGCATGGACACAATTGAGATTGAGGCACCTGAATGGATGCAAAAGTTAGAGAAAGTAGCTACGACGCATGATGACAGGGTGGCAGTCCAAATCGCATTGATGTCAAAATTAGAAGAGGTTGTAATAAAATCCGATTATTTTAAGAATCTCTCACACCATAGGTGGATCGGCCCATCGGACGACCTGTATGTTCCTTTTTGCGTTCTAATGGCAGATTATAATGCGGAGATCAAGCAACACACCTCAAGGGAACCAACCTCCGCCACCCAGTTTGCACCTGATGACATCCCAGAAAGTGCCAAGCAGGGACATATTCGCCAACCGACGTGGAGAATTCGGCTACTTGAAACCTACCCGGAAATGGTAAGAACATGGAACAACATGCCACTGTACATCAAATATAACCCATGTTATTGCCCTGTGTTTCGAAGGAGATCATGGCCGGAGTACACACAAACAGTGCTGACGATTAAAGGATGTGAGAAGTGGCTCAATTATGTGTACTTCGCACCCCCTAAGGGCGCACCTACAATTGGATATATGATTTCAACGATTCGACATTGGGGGGTCCGTTTCAAGAATGTACCTGATATCATGACTCAGATGTGCCTGAAGATTTTCGAACTTATGTTGGTCACCTTCAAGACCTTCAAAAATGTCAAGGAACCGCATCTCTCAGCACTAGGATTTAATGAAGGTAATCAGGACCTTGTATACGACATGAGCACAACCCCATCGATTAATGTTGTGTATGCATGGCACGCTCGCATCAAATATCTACTGGCCTGCTTCAAACAAACATTTGAAGAGATGTTTGTCACGGGATTCTGGGAATATCACTCCGAGATATTCATTCCCAGACCATCCCATCTCTTGCAATTGTTTGCATTGGAACAAGCTCTCCATTCTGAAAAGCTACGTATTCCACATCCAGAGGTTCCCGGGCCGGTAGACTAGGATGCTCTACTCACAGATCTGGCCAAAGGATTGAGAATCGCCGAACACCACTTAGCGTAGGATGTCGTCGAGTACTACATTCAGAAACCCACACAACAAGGGTCTGTCAGGGACGACAGACGCGAGAGAGGGGGGGGTGTTAGCAGCAGACAAGGGAGTCAACGAAGATCTGGCAAATAGGCCAGTAATTTTCCTCATGAAGAAGCAAGTACGAGCACTCACGCAGATCTAGCACTAAGGCAACCTTTAAATTTTCAAATCCTTTACACCCATTCAAAGTGATTTTCATCACTAAACACCATTGTAAATACCAATTCATCTTTTTGTAGCTCCATTTTGTGCAAGCCAAGGAGTCCTTGAGCTTGAGGAGCTTTAGAAGTATCTACCTGCCAATTTTCGTATTTTTTAGATATCGTTTGAGCCCTCAAATAAGCCCTGGAACCTAATTTTTAACTAGGCCGGACACTAGGTCTGGACAGGGCCAAAACTTAGCCAAAAACTATAAAAAGAGCTAGAGAGCTCATTTTTGAGGTTAGATTGTAATTGAAACAAACTTGTGAGAGCTTCTTGAAAAGTAATCTAAGAACTCCATTGATTCTCACTCTTTGTCTTGTCGTGTGTGCGCGTGTGTGTGTATGTGTGTGCATGTTTGTGTGCTTCTCACTCACGCACTTGTGCCGCCACTTGCTCGAGGTCTTCATACCATCCTCACGTCTTCCCGGATTGACATTAAAGGAGGTGCTACTCATCATAGAGCTACACACACGTTCGTCCTCAAAGCTCGATCCCCGGCAATGGCGCCAAAATTTGGTGTAGCTCAGTGATGAGTAGCACCTCCTTTAATGTCAATCCGGGAAGACGTGAGGATGGTATGAAGACCTCCAACAAGTGATGGCACAAGTGCGTGAGTGAGAAGCACACTAACATGCACACACATACACACACGCGCACACAAGGTAAGACAAAGAGAGAAGCAATGGAGTTCTTTTAGATTACTCAAAAGTGCTCTTACAAGTTCAATTCTACAACAAGCTACCCTCAAAAATGAGCTCTCTAGCTCTTTTTATAGTTTTTGAATAGCTTTGGCCCTGTCCAGACCTAGTGTCCGACCTAGTTAAAAATTAGGTTCTAGGGCCTATTTGGAGGCTCAGATAGAGTCTAAAAGATATGAAAATTGATAGGTAGGTACTTCTAATGCTCCTCAAGCTCAAGGACTCCTTGGCTTGCACAAAATGGAGCTACAAAAATATGAAATGGTATTTACAATGGCTTTTAGTGATGAAAATCAATATTTTTGTAGGGATTTCTTCTAACAATTTGACATACACTTCCTGGAGTTCCCTACTTGCTCCTTCTTCTTGTGTGTCCACCTCTTTGATGTGCTCCTGTGATTTGTCCTTGACCTTCAACTTCATGAAAAATGATGGCCTACTTGCCAGATCTTCTTTGACTGCTTGGCCCTTCACGTTAGCTCCCTTGTCTTGTAAGTCCTTGTCCTCCCTGACCACTGCCAACAGAGGCCTATTATCTGCTGGCTCTAATCTAGATGTGGAGGCACTAGCAATTGCATTTGATATCGTTAAATTTTCATACAAATTTTTCATACCTCTTTTGTCCCAGTTAATGGCTAAAGGAAGTCATGACCTAAAGTCACACGATCTCTTATCAATCTCTACTACTAATTGATTTTATTTTGCACTCTTTAATTCCTCACAAGCATAAGTTGCATGTTCCTAGCTATCACACCACACACTGTTTTTCGCCAGTCCCTTTTCTTTCAGTGTTCCTTTGAAAGGATGGCTGAGCAACGAACTGAGTAGGTGGAGCTGGCTTCAAAATCTTCATCATCAAACTTTTGTGGAATGTACCTTGTATCCCTCACCTTTCTCTCATTTATGTACTCTTTTTTTGTTAAAAGAATTTTTTTGGGTATTTTCCTATTGTAGAGGCAAGTGTCCAAACTGGTGCTTCATTGTCACTACTATCAGTTGAATCATCCATACTTCCATGTTCATAATGCACTTGGTTCCATTCTCTTGGGGATATATTGTAATAACATTCTCTTCACATATTAACTTTGGTGATCTTCCCTTGATTTTTGACGTAAAGGCAATCTTATCCCTAATCTTGAACTACTTGCATTTATCTCATAAAAAGTCTTCCTAAGATGATCTCATATGAGATGAGTTGTGGAAAATCCACTATTTCAAAGGTATGTTCAATTTCAATTCCACATGTTACTATGATTACCTTTTCCCATATTCCTAGTGGTGTTTTTATGTGCCCGTATGTAATGAACTATAGGAGATTTGAACTCACAACATCTTGGTTAGAAATGTGATGGGCTAACCACTAGCCCCAAAAGCCATGTTTGAGGATTAATTCCTAATCCTCTCTCTTAGGGTGTAAGTCAACCATCTCCTATCTTTCAAGGTTGTGGTTCAACCATCTCCTATCTGTCACTTTATTACATTCTTCTCCCCTTCATTGATCATTGTCCTCAATTATCTACTCATGTATCCTGATAGCCTCAGTGATAAACTCCTTTGGTACCCTTGAATTGATTTTCTGAACTTTGGATAGTTTCTTGATTCTTGTTCAAAACTTGGTGTCTTGAACCCTATTCTCAACCTTAGTATCATGAACCTTGTTCTTGTAAGACAATAGTTACACAATATAACACAAGAGCAGTAGCAGAGAAGATAATAGATATAGGAGAATCTCAACAATTTTCTACTAACATCAAGTACAAAGATGATGGCATTGTCCACCCATGCACTCTCAAGGTAGAGCTTAAATGGTGATCTAGACAACTCTAGATAGGGCATTACAAGGTAGAGGTATACAGGCTCGATTCAATGTCTAAGGTAGTGCAGAAGTCATGTATATATAGGATAAATGGGTGGCCTTCTGTAGACGGCTATCCATGGGTGGTAGAGCATGGGCGGCCACCACCCATGTAGTTTCCATACATGGCTTAGGTCAGTTAAACCAACCTAACAAATATAAATGATTTGTGAATTCAAGAGGGAATATTCCATTGAATATTCCCTTTACTGTCATGTGGAGGTTTTGCCCCCAGACCCCCACAGGGGGCCCGCTTGCCCCCTAGGACCCCCTAGCCAGAGAGCCTGCGGGTCCCCTTCGGCCCCCAATTGAGGTTGCTCCCCACTACCCCTGGTAACTCCCTTTCCTTACAATACCTTACATGGTCCAATATGACCTTCATCCAACATGCAAGTTGGGATTTCCATCAATTCACTAATGCACACTTGGCTTCTCCTCATAATGGCGGCCTTACAAAATGTGCATTAGGACATACAATCATGAGGGTTAGACATTGATCATATACTACCACCCCCCTCAATGTTTACCAAATGATAAATCAAGTAGGTCTCCCTACTATGCCCATCTGTTGAAGATGCCTGTTGAGCTCCTGTCTTCCAAGTGCTTTAAATTAATATGTCAGCACAATTCACCTCTGTTGGGCAATATTCTAGCTCCACAATTTCATCTTCAATAAGCTCACAAACATAATGGTATTTTACTTCTATATGCTTGGTGTGAACATGAAATACTAAGTTCTTTGCAATGGCCATACAACTTTGATTATCATACTTAAGCACAATTGCTATATTTGATGGAAAGCCTAGATCTAGAAGAATTCTCCTTAGCCAGACTACCTCACAAGAAGCAAAATAAGCTTCTTTGTACTTTGCTTCAGTGGAGGAGAGTATGAGAGTTGGTTGCTTTTGACTTACCCAAGAAAATATTCTTGAACAAGTGAGAAACAATATCAAAAAACTAATTTTCTAGAACGACAATCTCTAGCCCAATTTAATCACAATATCCTTGAAGTGTATCACCTCTAGTATAAAGAATACAAAAATGCAAGGTTCCTGCAATGTACCTTAGAATTTGCATTCCAGCATCACAATAACTCTCTTTAGGTTTGTTGGAAAACCTACTCAACACTCCAATAGCATAGTAGATGTTTGGTCTAGTGTTGCGCAGAAAAATAAGACTTCCAATGAGCTCCCTATACTTCTTAGCATCTACATTAGGCATGTTATCATTCACAGATAGCTTATGATTTACCTCCATAGGTGTGCTTGTTGGTTTGCAGCCGATCATTCCAAATGCCTTAAGAATTTCTTTGGCATATTTTTGTTGTGACATGAAAATGCCATCCTTTCTTTGCCATACTTCAATTCCGAGAAAAAAGATGGATTAGACCTAAGCTTGTCATTTCAAACTCAATTCCCAAGCTGATCTGAGTTTCATTGATGAGTTCTTGATGATTTCTTATAATAATCAGATCATCTACATATAGAATGACAACAACTAGCTTGCTATCCCTTTTCATTACATACAAGTTAGCATCATAAGTACTTCTTTCCAAACCCATATTTTGGAAAAAAATATTTTCAACTTGCAAACTTTATTTTCTGAATTGGGCACCTCAAAACTTGGTGATTGAGATACATATACCTCCTCCTTGAGGTGGACATTCAAAAATGTAGATTTTAGATCCATCTAAAAAATAGGCCATGCTTTTTGTGTAGCTACTGCAAGTACCATCTGAATAGTTTTCATGTGTGTTGTTGGTGCAAAGGTTTCTTGAACATCAAAACCTTCAATTTGTGAAAAACCCTATGCAACAAATCTTGCCCTATACTTTTCAAATGTGCCATCTGCTTTATACTTAGCTTTCCAAACCCATTTAGTACTTATTACCTTCTTCTTTGGTGGCAAGTCCACTAGATCCCATGTATCATTTTTGAGTATACTATCATACTCACACTGCATCATCAATCTCTAACCTAGATCATGAAGGGACTCTTCAATGGTGGTAGCTTCCTTTATTGATCCCATGATATCTACCCTTAGAGCCATGTTAACAATGTGTATTGAGGCTCTTCTTTGCTCCTCTATTCTCTTTGATCTATGTAATCCATCTGAGGATGATTCTGGTATCTTTAATGAGGAAATTTCACCATCAGATGTTTCCTCCTCGTCAACTTTAACCTGTCTTTTGTTCGCACAAGGTGAGATATTTCTCTGTTTGATGAGATAGTAGATTTACCTTTATCTTCTACTAAGTGTGATCGTTCATCAAACACATCTCAGCTGAGCAAAATTTTCCTTTCCTCGGGATCCCACAACCTGTGTGCTTTAGACTCTTTACTATATCCTAGGAAGACACAATTTTTGCTTTTTGAATCCAACTTTGATCTCATTGAATCATCTTTTGTAGCAGTTAAGGCACTTAACTCATACAAATTATCAGGTCTTATGCCTTTTCCTACTACATTACCTGATAAATCCATGATTTTTGCACCAGTCCTATTGAAGTGAACTTCGAGTCCATGATCTATTATTGCAGAAACTGAAAAAAAATTATTATAAATGTAGGTACATAGAGAACATCAGATAAATTTCTCTCAACACCTGGAGAAGTGATAAAAGAGATGGTTCTAGTTCCTTCAGTTGGACACTTGGACTCATTTCCCACCACTACATTGATGGATTCCCATAGAGGCACTAGGAAACTATGCCAACCCCTTTTGGGTCATATGGCGAGAAGATCCAGTATCTAAAATCCATGGTTCATCAACACGAGCTTGAGCAGATGGGCATACCTGTTCAATGGCTACCCATAGTTCGAGATCTGTGTTGTTTGCAGACGCTTTGTGTCACAAGGAAGGAGATAAGGAAGAGATCTCACACACACACTCTCACTCTCAAGGAGAAGCACACAAAGATTGAGGCAAGGAAGAATGATCTTCTTCTTCTTCTTCTATTACATAAAAAAGGAATGTACAAGAACAACCTAAAGACAACAATACAAAAAGTGCAATATGTAGAGATCTGTACATAAGGAAAAAACTAATGTCTGCGAATGAGTGAGCTGGCAAGGAACAAATGTGCCATCACTCTCAGTAGATAAATCTAATAAAGCTCAATGAAGTATCCCTGACATATATTGGCATGACAACTATACATGTCAGAGAAACGAAAAACTCGTACGTGTCATCTTGGATCATCACGTGTTGAGCTTGATATCTCAACACTCCCCCTCAAGCTCAATGACATAGCCTGTAATCCAAGCATCTCCCAAAACTTCTTCAACTTCTTAGCTACAAGTACTTTGGTGAAAATATCAACAACCTGCTCATTTGTTCTCACCAAGATCAATATCACTCGCTAATACCTTCTCTCTGATGAAGTGATAATGTACCTCGATATGCTTTGTTCTAGCATGGAAAACAGGATTCCGTGCTAATTGTATGCTGCTAAGATTATCGCAATAAATAGTGATAGGCTTTTCCCGTTCCACACCTAAATCTGCAAGTAGCGTTTCTAGCCATGATGCCTCACATGCTGCTATTGCAGCACCTCTATACTCAGCCTTTGTACTCGACAAAGCAACACTGGGTTGCTTCTTGTTGCTCCTTGTAATAGCTGCACTCCCAAGTGAGAATAGAAAACCAGTAGTATACCTTCTATCTGGAATGCTACTAGCCCAATCTGCATCGGTGTATCCATAAATAGTGATGCCATCATCATACTTCCTTGCATATAGTGAGTGATCTGCATCACACATAAAAAACCCAATGTTGGTTAAGTAATCAACCATCCTTGCATGCCATGCATGAGGGGCTTGCTTCAGCCCATACAAAGCGTTTTGCAACCTGCAAACATATTCTGGATGCTTTGAATCTTCATATCCTTGTGGCTGGCCCATATATACTTCTCCTTGTACCTCACCATGTAGGAAAGCATTCTTCACATCCATCTGATGCAAAGTCCATCCTTTTGCTGTAGTTAATGCAACAAGTATTCTTACAGTAGACATTTTAGCTACACGGCTGAATGTTTCCTCATAATCAATGCCATATGTCTGTGCATATCCTTTAGCTACCAATCGTGCTTTATACCTGCTTATGCTACCATCAACATTATGCTTTACCTTGTAAACCCATTTGCAGCCTATGGGTTTCTTTCCTTGCGGCAATGGAACCAACTTCCATGTATCATTTCCATAAAGTGAAGCCATCTACTCATCCATAGCCTTTTCCCAATCTACAATTCCAATTGCATCTTCAAAGTAAGAAGGTTTAGTATCTTGTATTCCGTTTTTCATTGAGGCACAATGACAAGCCATATAACTGTCATACGCCAATCGTTGCACTGAATTCTGCATCCTCCCAAATCTTCTTGGTCCTAGGTCACTTCTCCTTGTATCATTTGCATGTGCCCTTCTTACTCCTGGAGTCTTCACAGAGGGTAGTCTAAGTTCCTCATCAAGACTCTTTTCTGAACCGCTTGAATCTCCATCGTCTTCAAAGCCTACCATGTTTTATGACCCATAGAAAGCTTTTCTTTACCTTTCTTGGATGTATTTGATGAATTTGTTGGACTGAAATTTCCACGCAATCTTCCAATCCATGGATTTGAGTTGGAACTATTGCTTGGTGTTGCATCCCGTCCACTCAAAACTTAAGATTATGCACTTGATTTTTCAGCATTTTCTTTGTCATTTGGTTCAAGATTCAGTCCTTCTTTGGCATCTACATAGAAGCTTGACATTTCATCAAATATCACATCTCTGCTCACCTTTACCTATCGTGTGAGTGGGTTATAACATTTATATTCCTTTTGCTCAAGGGAGTATCCAATGAAGACACACTTTTGTGCTTTTGGATCAAGCTTTGTCCTCAATTCATCAGGGACATGTACATATGCAATACAGTCAAAAACTTTCAAATGTGCTAAGTTTGGGTTTTTACCTGTAAACTTCTCTTCAGGTGTACCTTGATGTATAGCAGCAATTGGAGTTTTGTTCATGATGTATACAATAGTATGCACAACTTCTTCCCAATAACAATAAGGCATATTCTTCTCAGCCATCAAGGCTCTTGCTATTTCTTCAATATGTCTATTTTTGCATTCAGCAACGCCATTCCGTTGTCGTGTGTACCTGCATGAAAACTGATGCTAAATTCCATGATTTTTTAGAAAACTGTTGAACTCATTTGACATGTATTCACCTCCTCCATTAGATCTTAATGTCTCAATGTGCTTCCTTGTCTACTTTTCCACCATAGCTTTAAAATTCTGGAAGTGAGTGAACACCTTTCTCTTCTCTTTCATGAAATATACCCATACTTTGCGTGTATGATCATCCATGAAAGTAAGAAAAAACCTGCAACCACCATAGATGTGGTCTTTGCTGGACCCCAAACATCTTTATGTACCACTTCTAGTACATTCTCACTAACATGCTTGTCATGTGGAAATGATGCTCTTGACTGTTTACCAAATTGACATGCTGCACATCTCTTTTGCATTTCTACAACTTTGAAATTTGGTAGTCCATGGACAATCTCCTTTGACTGCATCAATTTCAGCCTTTGCAAGTTTGCATGTCCAATCCGTTTGTGCCACATCTCTATATCTAGAGTAACTCCTACACCTTATGCAAACATGGCTGCATTCATTTCAGGAATCTTTACATTTAAGGTGAACATCCTACCCACTTTGTTTCCTTTGACAACCAATCGTCCATCCTGCTTGTACTCTTCTACATATAATCCATCAGCATTGAACCTTACTTGTAATCCCTGGTCAACCATTTTTCTGCCTCTTTTGGAGTCTTGGCATCCTGTATGTGTCCAATCATGCTATCCTGTATGCTAACAGATAGCCAGTACATTACCTTTCGTGCTCATTGATTCCATTCCTCATATGCTCTTACTTGATCTGCGGTCCGATTCCTTTCTGGTAACTACGGAGCATTTTCGTTCTCTCCTTGGATGTACTTCCAGTAGGCTTTTCCCATCAAGAAATTCATCATTCTGAATCTCCAAGCATGGAAGTTGTTCTTCTCTAGCTTATCACTCATAAGCTAACTCATTCCATCTGTGTTTGCCATTTTTGCAGCAATTCACAACACTGCAAAACACTACAAGCAACACTTCTGCTTGAACACTGTTGCACTATGACGTGATGGTTCGATCTCAGAAAAACACAGTTTTCATGGACCAACAGTACGCGGAATCGCTTGAAATTTTGGATCTAGAATATATGAGTGTTGCCGAACACAATGCAAGTTAGAGTTTCTTAAACTGACCTTGTTTTTCTATGCACCCCACCTTGAGGGCTCAAAATGGAGGTCAAGATGGCTCTGAAACTTCCATCTAACAAAAACAAGTGACCCTAAAGGGATAACTCACGCAAATATTTTGAGGTCCTCTACCTTTAGGCTGATTTTCATAGCAAACGGAGGTCGTTTGTGAATCATGTTTTCTCCACACCTTATTGCATACTCTTCATTATCGCCTTCTCCACGAGCTCTCTATAGCCACATTGACTCTGATCCCATGTCACGAGGAAGGAGATAAGGAAGAGAGCTCACACACACACTCTCACTCTCAAGGAGAAGCACACACATAGATTGAGGCAAGGAAGAATGATCTTCTTCTTCTTCTTCTATTACATAAAAAAGGAATGTACAAGAATGAACTAAAAACAAGAATACAACAAGTACAATATATAGAGATCTGTACATAAGGAAAAACCTAATGTTCGCGAATGAGTGAGCTGGCAAGGAACAAATGTGCCATCACTCTTGGTAGATAAATCTAATAAAGCTCAATGTATCCCTGACATATATTGGCATGACCACTATACATGTCAGAGAAACGAAAAGTTGGTACATGTCATCCTGGGTCATCACATGTTGAGCTTGATATCTCAACACTTTGTTCTTTCGAGATGATTTTAGAGTCCCATTTTGTTCATCAGCCTTCTTCTTTCTGCAATCCTGGATGGCATGGCCTTTCTTTTCAAAATAGAAGCAACTTCTTGTGAACTTTTTCTTCTTTAGCTTCTTCTTTGATCCATAAGAAGAGCCTTTTCCTTTTGCATTGGCTAAGAATGTAGCATCACTTGTACTTTGCCGATTATTCAACCGCATCTCCTCTTCTAAGAGCATAGCACAAAACTCTTGAAATGTAAGAGGAGTAGGTCTTACTTGAGTGTTAAGGGTTGTTACTAATCCATCATATTTTGCTGGAAGAATACACACACATCTTCGAGCCAGCTCTTTCGTTGTTATAACAACACCAACTCCAGCCAATTGGTCTTGTACATTTTTTATCCGTTTGATAAAATCTTTAGCCTTTTCATAATCAAAATGCTTTTCATTCACCAATTGGTTATCTAGATTCAATATCCTAGTGTGGTTCTTGACTCGATTCAATGTCTCAGATATTGCAAATGTCATTTACATATAGGATAAATGGGTGGCCTTCCGCGGACAACTATACATGGGTGGTAGAGTGTGGGCGGCCACCACCTGTGTAGTTGCCATACACCCTCATAACAAGGTCTTTTCTCCCTCCAATACCTGCACAAAGATCTTGAAACACACAACAACAACCTGTGCATGCTTTTATGAATCGACATAAGTTAGTGTAACTTCATGTGCATAGATGAATTCATATCAAACCAACTTTCATGCACATTCCCATGTTAGATTCATAACATTGGAAGAAAATACAATGCAAAATTGTAAACATTGATCCAAAAAGTATTCAAATCAATATATTTGAGAGCAAAAATATGATTCAAATGTATGAAAATAGCTTCATTCTTATCCAAAATGTTCAAAATATGATTAGGAACTCCTAATTATCATAATTGAGCACTAAATTCACTCAAAAAAGAGTTTCTTGCCAGTCAATAGCCATCAAAAAGCTTGTGCATAGATGGCTTGAAATGGTCAAAATATGGATTACACTAGTCAAAAGAAAGTTCTTGAAGTGTAGAATCTAGAACAATTTGAATTTATTGATCTAGATATTTTGTGAGGAAGGTATGACCAAAACAATGGAGCTAGGTGAGTTGGTAGCATACCTCTTTGAAGAAGTATGCAAAGACTTAAATACTCTCTAGAGGTGGTTTTTAAATATCCAATCATAGAATTTAATCCATGTATTTGAAAGCTCTTGGATTTTACTTTCTGTACCAAGTCGAAATATCCAATTTGGACATTATATGAGAGAGTTATGGCCAATTTAGTAAACGTAGGTATGCTAACCTTTCTCTTTCTCTTACTTCTGACCTTTCTTTTTTTTTCTCTCTTTCTTTACTCTTCTCTCTCTTTCTAATCTTTTCCTTATCTCTCTAATATTCACTTTGTCTCACTCAAGATCTTCTTCTTTTTCTCTCTTTATCTTCTTTCATCATCTCTCTTTCTTTAATCCTTTCTCTTTTTTTCTTCTCTCATAAATCTCTCTTTCTTCTTCATTCTCTTCTTCTTTTATTCTCTCTTTATTTATTTCTCTCTTTCTATATCTCTTTTCTACTTTCTGCTCTTTTTCTAAACTTTTCTCTTTGTCTTCTCTTCTCTCTCTATCTTTTTCTCTATTTCTCTTTCATTTTATCATTCTTTATCTTAATTCTTTCTTTCTTTCTCATTCTTCTCTTTCTCTTTCCTTCTCTTTATCATTCTCTTTCTTTCTCTCTTTCTATCTATATCTTTTCTCTTTCTTCTCTTGATCTACTCTTTTCACCGTGTGCAACAACCTATTATTTGTCTATGTAAAAACCAAAAATATTATATTAGCAAGTGTATGTGGCATAGTGGCTAGAACCTTCACCTCCAAATCGGTGGTCATGGGTTTGAAACCTAAGTCACTAGCCAACAGATTTGTTTCCTATGAGATATGAGACATCAAACACATACCTGGTGATTTTGTGGCTAAGTATGGGCTGAAAAGCATGCAAAGTTTTTTTTTGCCTGACGGTGGTTCAATAAGAAGATGCATGCTTCCCGAGAACATGCGAATGATGGCAACCTCCTTGCTCGATCTTCCAATCCCATCGCCATCATAGATGATGATCCCTCCAACAGCATGAAATCTTTTCTCAAGATCTACTTGCGCAAGAACTCTCCATCTCCTTGCCCAAGGTCTCTTCTTGCCCGAGGTCTCTCTCTCCCTCAGGCTCTGATACCAAATGTGAGAAGTGGAGAATGACATGCCCAGGACTCACCTCCCAGCCTATTTATAGCCCTTGCTTAGTCACCATATAGAGTTCTCTCTAAGGTCCCTCTACTCATGATTCCTCCAAGCACTTACATCTCTAGATTATAACATTACCCTTCTGCCACCACCATCTTGGCTTAAGAGGAACCCTATGTTCCATGCTCCCACAAAGCACATTTAGGTGCACTATCATTATGTCAAGGAGAGGTCCTTTGCTAGAGAGATCAATTTGGTTTATGATGTTGTAGAACTTTTCACAAAGGCTCTACTTAGGGAGTAGTTTGAAGCTTTTCACAAAGCTTTGGGCTTACTTCCTTTTGTGGACTGATCTCTTTCCACATAGCTTGGCACTTCCTTATACATGAGTGCCAATTCTTTGTTCATTACATCACTCCGAAGGGGTATTTGTTGGTATATGTCAATAATGATGTGTGTGAACACACTTAGGATGACGAGGGCATGTTTTTCCCTCTTTTGAAGGTTTTTGTCCATGGCTTGTATATAGGCCTATAACAATAATGCACAACTCATCTTTGTACATTCACTTGGTAATACATCCAATATTGTGTTGTTCTCCAAGCTTTTTCTTCTTGTGCTATTAGTATGCTTCCACATTCCTTGAACTCCACATCAAATAAGAAGTTTCTAGAAATTCTAGATTTTCTTTGTATCATCTCCCATCTTCTTTGAAACATTCATCCTTGAAGAAATTTCACCTATTTAATGCATCCTCTTGGCTCGTTCATGCTTGAGAGGGAAGTGACTTCTTTTTCTATGTTTTCTTTTTCCTTTTGAGAACCTCTTGTTGGAGGTGGTAAACCTAGATCATATGGAGAAATAACATCTTTTATTATGTAGATTATTGCATTCTCCCTAGTCTATTCAAGCATCAGGGTATTCATGAATATCAAGACCAGGAGATCTAAACCTTGGTTCAATGAATCTCCACAAATTTGCTAAAACTCTTTATGCACAATATGTGTAATTTTTTTGTAAGGGCACAAATTTTGGCATAAACACAAAGGGTTTTCTTTCATCAAGTTTTGGTAATTATGGGAACATTTTATTCAAGTGAATCTTTATGAATTTTATTGTAGTGAAAATAATAGAAACAATGGATATTTAACTTATATTTAAGTTTCCATGCAATATAACTCTTTTTTAATAAAAACTTACAATACAGTTTCCATGCAACGATTACAAGGAATTCATGAGCACTGCCTAATTATCAAGGATGTATATAACTATCAGAAACCAAAACTCTCTAAAAGTAAAATGTAATATATTAGAAGGAAAAAATGTATATACAAGTAATCCATTTTAAGAACAAATCCTACTTTTCAACATACAAATATATGATGTAAACGACCTCCAAGGTGGAAGTCTTCATATAAATATGCACTTTTCCAAAGTTACTCAATATTGCTTGTGTGACGATAGGATCCAATAGGAAAAAATTTCGTCCAATTTCCTTTAGAAGAGTCTAACACAAGCACTTGGAAAAAGCATATCAAGATGCCATCTGAGCATCTTTTTGTGTAGAGACAATGATCCTCGTTGCTTTAGAAATAGCATTGAGACTTCACAAAAGCATAAAACTTCTGGTACCATTGTCTAGGGGACTGTTTAACTCCATATAAGCTCTTCTTGAGCTTGCAAACTAGACTTTCTTTGCCAAGAACTACATAACCCTATGGTTGTTCCATATAGATCTCATATATAAGATCTCCATGGAAGAAAGCAATTTTTACATCCACTTGGACTAGCTCTAAGTCCTCCATCACAACGAATCCACGCAACATGTGCAAGGTAGTAATCTTGACCATTGGAGAGAAGATTACCTCAAAATCGAGACCATGTTGTTTCTTAAAACCTTTTGCAACAAGACATGTTTTATACTTTGGAGAAGCATTATCTGATGTGATTTTTAGCTTATATACCCATTTACATGGTAAAGCTTTCCTGCCCGTTTGGCAAAGGTACTAAATCCCAAGTACTATTCTTTTTTTTTTAAAGGAAGTTCGACAATAACCTACTCTCCCAGGCTTTCCCAAGTACTATTCTTATGAATAGAATCCAATTCACTCTTCATGGCACACTCCCACTTGACATGATCTGTTGTCTGCATATCCTCTTCCTAGAAAGAAAGCTCGTTGTTAGCATAGAAAACTCCAAACCTGGAGCATATCTATCAGGTGGATGTGAGACATGTGTAGAGCATCTCAATGGTTGCTAAATAGGAAGATTTGTAGATTGATCTGATCGGAAGTTCTCTTGAACATCCCTATGTGCAACATTTTTATGCATGCTAAGTAGAGGACTAGTATCCTCAAACACCACTCTTCTCAATTCACCCTCCTTAATGGGTTGTTTATGCATCTTAGACTCATTCAAAATCACATCACTATTGATTACTAATTGTGATTCAGGATCCCATAAGCGATATACAAATTGTCCTTCTCAACCATATCCAAGAAAAATGCATTTCTTTGACTTATGGTACAATTTTTGCCTAAGACTCTTTGGTATATGAACATATGCTTCACACCCAAAAACTCAAAGAAGATCATAATATGGTGCCTTCCCTGTCCTTAACTCTTGTGCCACCTTCAAACCTTTGTAAGTACCAGGTGAAATGTTAATCACATGAACTGTAGTCAATACTACTTCTGCCCAAAAGCCTTATGAAAGTTTTGCATTATACAACACATAAACTACTCTATGTTGAATAGATCTATTGATCCTTTCAGCTACACCATTCTGTATCGGGGTATAAGGAGCTATAAACTCTTTACAAATTCCTCTAGACTAGTAGAAAAGGATGAATTCATGTGAGATATACTCACCCCCATTATCTGAATGTAAAGCCTTAAGCTTAGTTCCTTTATCAGTCTCAACTGAAGCAAGCCATTTCTTGAAAGTAGGGAATACCTCGTCATTTGCTTTGATAGGATATACCCAAAATTTTCTAGTAGCATCATCTATGAAAGTGATAAAATAAAGAGAACCCTTGAATGAACTTGTGGGGATAGGACCACACACATCGATATGAACCAGATCTAAAGGCTGAATTGAAGAGTCAATGTGCATTTTGTGCACATTCCTAGTTTGCTTTCCATATTGACAATGCTCAAAAAATGAAAAATCAAAGAAGGTTAACATAGGTAAGTAGCTAGAATGAGAAATATTTTCCAATCCACTACATGATATATGGCCCACACGGCCATGCCAAATACAAGCCATGGGTTGTTCAGTAACATTCTAACAAATGTTCTTTCTATGATACAAATAAAGGATAAAGTGAGCCAACTTTTATTCCTTTTGCAATAGCCATATTGCTCTTTGATATGCGAAAGGAATGATCATAGAAGACCACCTTGTAACAAAGAAATTTTGAACCATCAATGAAATGCACAACCACATCTCCAATCCCCACAACATCACATTGGTAATAGTCACCAAGTCTCACGACACCAGGAGACTTTGCTACATAATTAGAGAACCATTCTTTGTGTCGTGTCACATGGAAAGGAGCACCAAAATCTAGCAGCCATGTGTGGGAAAGAGAATCAGCCATAAGAGCCTCATTTGGCACAGTACTATCAAGTATCAACACATCAACATCATCAAAAATAGCATTAATTTCTTCAATCTTCACAATCCAAGTAGATGGTAAAGGTCATATAACTTTCTCATCAGATACACTTTATTTGATGCCGTCTCTTTTTCATATGTATTGCATAACATCTTCCAAAGCTCCTCTGCACTTTCATAGTCTTATACTGTAAAGTAAACGTTATCTGCCAGGTGCAGTCGAATGGTAGACCTGGCCATTTCATATAACTCATCCCAATCATCTTCATCCATGTCAGCATGCTTCTTTAAGATTCCATTTATTAGCTTCCATTGCCTCCTTTGAATCAGCACATCTTTAATCTAATTCTTCCATAGAGAAAAGTTTGTGCCATCAAATTTTTCAATCTCAAAATGGTCTTTGCCCTACAAGTTATAGCTCCTCCTTGGAACACTGGCACTAGACCTTGATCCACCAGACGTGTCTGAGACCTTTGATGCCATGATGGTAGACCACTCAATAGAATGGTAATGGAGCTAGAAGAGTCCAAACACCACTAACGCTCAAGGAAGGATGAACAAGTGTCAAATTCTAGGAGAAAATTAAGCAATGTTCCTAGAAAAATGAATTAATGAACAGTAATGACCAACCAAAAGGATTATGCGAGAATAAATGTGTTCACACCAATAACTGTATCAAGGAGTAAATTGACCCTATATAGTTGACAAAACTAAAGAACCAAGAAAATTTTTTCCAGAGTATTCTTTGCAAAATAAGGATATGATCAGTGTCAAAATCTCATAAAGCTGCAAATAATAACATGCTTACCTGCATAGTGAATCACTAACTTCACTTTATATAATCAGTTACCTGAAGGAAGCCAACTAGGCTTATCAAGCACCTATGAACAACTATCATACATCTCCTATGGCGAGGCTGGGTAAGTCTTCCACCTACATCACCGAAGAGACCCCAACATATGGGTATCTCCTAGTTATGAAAACCTCACCATGGACCTCTTTATCAAATGTAATAGGCTTTATGCAAAAATGTAACTGCTATATCAATGACCACATGGACATACATAAGCAGCAATACATAGAAGCATACATAGTGTGTATATGCTCAATATATGCAGTAAAATGGCAGTAAAAGGCTGAATTCACTGCCCAAACATTAGCCAACAACACCTGCAAGTGTCTGTCAACTCTATTCTTTAGGCTGAAAAAACCTACACAGACGTGCAATGGTACTCCCACCATACATAAAACCTTTCAAGAAACCTATAGATTAACTAATGTGGCTGAAAACATAGCCCCAAAAGGTGAACTTTAATTATTGAAAAAGTACAAAGAATACTTTCTTGATGTTCTTGGGCCTCTGTGAAGAGAACTATGCATGAAAATACTCCAAAATGGCTCCAAAAATCACCCCAAAAAAGCTTCAAAATAAGCTTTGAAAGCAAAGAATGAAGATTTGAGGGCCCAAAACTTATTGAAGGTAATGTGAACCTTTGTCTTTCCCATTCTTCAAGCACCACAAGAGTGTAGCTTAGTGGCAAGAAATTGCCACAGTTAATTAAGCTCCAAGGGGAAGAGTACTGGGATGGATGACTTCCCAGGAAGTACCCAGAACCTCTGTCTTCCTTGATCATTGAGGTCCTCCCTCACATGCAACCAATGGGAACTTTGGTGACTCGAATGACAAGATATGCCAAGGTCTATGCCTTCATCACCACCTTAGTCATAAGCCTTGGAGAAAGCCTTGGGTGGGTGGGTAGGTGCTCGCTTCGCACACACAAAAGGAACAAAGCTTTTGTGTCAAAAAGCTTTGATACAAGTGAAATATTTTGATGCACCAGAGTGCGCTCTCCTTGTCAAGAGCTCCACAAAAATATCCTCAGAGTAGAAAACTGAGCTCCAAGCGCCACACATAGTACTCTGTACAGAGGTTGTAGAATATGTAAAAAACACAGTACGCATGAAGTACGAACATAGACTTCTTAGGTGTTACAAATGCGGTCAAACTTATAGTCTATGGTTGACTAGGCCACTATATGTTTTATTATTAAAGAACATTTACAAAGAAGTGTCCGGTCGCCATTTGGCCTTTCACATGGACACTAATTGTAACACCTCAATGTGCAAGTATGGAACATAGGGTTCCTCACAATTGCAAATGCACTCCAACTATTAGTAAAGAAGGTTATGGTAGAAGATTGACCAATGCCCAAACTAGCCAAAAGGCATCTAGACCACACACACTCAACAATCACTATGAAGGCTTCCTTATACTTAGCCTTGCAACTAGAAGTGGCAACAGTAGGATGCTTCTTTCTCAACCAAGATATGCATGAGCTACCATGCATGTATGCTAGACAACCAAAGACACACAGATGAGAAACAAATGGCTTGCAATCATGCCAATCCTCATATGGAGTGATAGACTCCACTACTTTAGTGGAACACTTGTTAAGTATATGTTGCACCCATATCAGCCTGAAGACAAAATCTATGTGGTAAAGCTTGACTCAGAACAGAGGGTACCCATTTTACATGTTCACAAAGTTTTAGCCAAATCCAGATACTTGAAGCACATAAACACCTCAGACTTTTCTTTCAATGGATACACTCATGCATGCCTAGAAAAATCATCAATAAAATTCACAAAGTAAAGTTTGTTCCCAAAAGAAGGTATGTGCATAGGACCATAGACATCAATCTGAACAATCAACAATTTCTGACTAGCTCATACTAAACCATCTTTTGGGAAAGAGGAAAATTGCATTTTGCCCAAAATACAACCTTCAGAGACACGTTTACTAGATTCCTCAAGTTTGGGTAGAGATTACACCATTTTAGATTTGTATAGGCATATTAAACTATTGATATATTTAGGTAGTGATGTGTGTGAACATTGTAGGACCACCATGGCACTTTTTTCCCTCTTTAGGAGGGTTTCTTCCCCCAACTTGTATATATGCCTAAAACCCTAATGGGTTGCTTATCTTTGTACATTGTAGTGGTAATTCATTCATTATTGTGTGTTGTGATCCAAGCTTCTTCTTCTTCCTTGTGCTGTTCATGTGCTTCTGCAAACCTCGAACTCCAACAATTGGTATCACAGCAGGTCCTCGGTTCATCTAGGGCATTGTCGACACCCCTCCAGTCGCTATCTTAGAATCATAGGAAATTTGGTGTGCATACTCAGGGTGATTAGCAGATCAAAACGGGTTCACTCTATGATGTGAAAATCATGATCTCAGTTTGTTTTGGCCTTTGAATGCACTATCCTAGTGATTGTGTAGGCTATTTTGTCTTTTTGTGCCAAAGATATATATAGGTTTTGATTCGCTAGTATAAGCGTCTCAAAGTTTGCTACAAGTTTAGCAGAACTTGTCAAGGTAGTTCTATTCAAATTTTTCATATACAGTCATTTTTCTGCAACAGGGTATTTTAGTTAGTGGGCATGACTGAAAGTAGTGATGTATTTTGTATGCTGGCTATTGAGGATAAGTTGGATGGTACGAATTACCCATTGTGGGCTTATATGATGTGTCATGTATTGGTCACAAAAGGACTGTGGAAGATTGTGCACGGTGTTGAAAAAATATCATATTACACCTTCAAATACAGGTAGTGAAGTTGATGTAGACAGTGTTGAAGATAATGATATTCTTCATGCATTGATATCCTTGTCTATCAAACATGCCATTATTCCTCACATTCGCTCGTGCAAAATAGCTAAGGATGCTTCGGATATGCTTACCACATTGTACCAGGCTAGGAATGAGGCTTGTGTTGCTTACCCCCGAAAAGGGCTTGAGAGTGAGCATATGAATGAAGATGATTATATGGATAGTTTTCAATGAAAGATCAAAGATTTGAAGGAACACTTAATTTTTGTTGATGAAGTCTTGCCTGATAGTTCACTTCTGTAGACTCTATTGAATGGTCTTTCGCATTCATACCTGATTTTTGCTTCTAGTCTTTGTTTGATGATGAAAGGCAATCCAAATGCCTTAACATTTGAGGAATTAGTCTTTGTTCTGTTGCAAGAAGATCAGTCTAGGTAGAACAGGTCCATTATGCGTATTGCAGATCAAGCTTTCCTGGCTAGTCAAAAGGTCAAAGGTAAATGGAGCTCTTCTATTGGTAAGCAGAAATCAGCTAATTTTGCATAATCAAAGAAGGAAGACAAAGAAGAGGAGAGAACCAAAAAGTAGAAATTGTTTTGCAAGTATTGTAAAGCAAATGATCATGCCATAAAGAATTTTCCAAAACTAGCTACAAAAGAGGCAAAGAAAAAAGACATTGGAATGGTTGTTGTCGAGGTTGTTGGTGCAAAGTAGAAGCCCACACATTTGGTTTGAGGATCATAAAGATATGAAGTTCCATGGAAACAATTGCTAGTGGAAATTTATCCTTTTCCCTTTGTAAAAGTCATTTCTTTTGACTTGAGAATCTTTTGTAATCATCTACCAAAAATTTGTAAACTTGTTATTTAGAAGAGTAACTACTTCATTGAGAGAATATCTCCTAGAATGAAGGATCACTTTTAGAGAGAGCAAATTCAGATTTGAATACAACACTTATATAAAGTCACTTGGAAAAGTCGTAGTTAGAAGTCTCCAATTTCAAGCTCTCCATTGCCATTTTGTATGTGTGTAAGGCCTACAATCTAGCCTACACTAATCTCTATCATCAAGCTATGATTATCAACCCTATGACCCTATACAACATTATTCATTAATACAATACATCTACATTGTTCATCTATGATCTCTTTGTTATAGTCATTCTTAACTATCAACTTGTGATGATCATATCTCAGTCATTTCTCAACCAATTTTAATGATCTATAGCTTGTTGGAATCATCTCACAGTTATCTACATGGTCACAAATGTTGAAGCAAATCCATTTAGCCAATTTGGAGAAAAGCACATCGAAGCACTCACTGGTCAAACTCTGTAGAGGTCCTAAAAATCGAGGTAATGATTTATTTGCTAAAGTGATTGCTCTGTGTATAGTGTATCATTTCAAGTGATTACACTTGGAATCATTATCTTACTAAGCTAATTAGATACATCTAAAAGGAATTTTTCCAATTCCTACTGTATTGGTAGCACTGAGCATTACAAGTAGCAGGTGTATGATAAAAAATAGAAGATTTTCATTGAGTCTTCTATTTGGAAGTAGTCAGTTTTGATTCAATCTTTTCATACACATTTCCAAAGTACATAGGCCCTTTTATGGTGTCATTGGGAAGCTAAGAGGGCCCACATATCAACTTCAAAGTCATAAAGGGCTGGTACCAAGCAGGATTTGGTTGTACCTACTCATCACTTGAAGTGTCCATCCATCTTTCCCAACAGTGGTATCGGAGCAAAGCTAAGGTGAAATGGGAGATGGTTTTCCTTCTTTCATTGGTAAATTGGACAAGAACAACTATCAAGCATGGTCTTTAAAAGGAAGGAGCCTCTATGGATACATCTTAGGATATGAGGAGATGCCCATATTCAGAAGCAAAGGATAACCTACAAGGGAAGAGCATGAAAGACTCAATACATGGTGTGCCAAGGATGCATTAGCAAGGTCCTACTTAACTCAATCTCTAATTTTCTTCTTCCTCATATATTGTCTTCTTATTTCTCTTCCAACACAAGGGCTAGGAAGAATCAATTGTGGATTCAGTTCACCACTCTAAGAAAGCAACCTAAGAAAGCTATCTCAGAGTATGTGACCAAAGTAAAAGATGTAGCAAATTAGTCGGCAAGCATAGGAGAATAAATTGAAGAGGAGAAAATTGTAAGGCAAGTAATAAATGGTATTAAAGCTGATGACAAATGGGAGAGCCTCACAGTTGCCATGGACTTCTACATGGACATTCAGATTCCAGACCTTACCACACTCATGGGGCAACTATTCACCCATGAAGCCAAGCTCAACAAGAATGGAGATTCATCAAGAGGTAATAGCTCTTCTGCCCTATACACTGATAAGAATAAGTATAAAGAGAGAGGCAAAAACAAGAAGGTAGAAGATGAAGGAACTACCTCCCAAGCCAACTATGCAGAGAGAGGTAGATCATCAAGAGGAAGGGGTAGAGGAGGTAAGCAAGGTAGGGGGAGACTTTAAAACTCCTCACCATGCAATGTTTTTGGTTTATCAAATCATACTACATATGAGTGTTTCAAGAATTTCAAAAATCAGAGAGGTAGAGGATATCAAAGAGGTGGATATACACAATCAAGAGGTAGATTCAATCACCACCAAGGATACAACAACAACTACAACAACAACTACAATAGCAACTACCAAGGAGGATACAAATCCAAGGAGGATTACAACAACTACATAGAGGAGCAAGCAGATTATCTTCTAATTATGAACATGACTTCAAAACAGGGTATAAATCATGACCATCTCTTGTGCATTGACTCAGGATGCTCAAATCATGTGGCAGGCAATGTATCTCTTCTCTCTGATCTTGAGGAACCAAAGGGTAAGCATCAAGTACAAATAGCTGATGACACCAAGCATTGAGGGATTAAAGATGGAAATGTTAAGACCTTTGATGGAAACAAGAATCTATTGAGTAGGATTCTATATGTACCAACAATTACCAAAAACTTGATGAGTGTTGGACAGATTGTGGAGAAAGGTTTGCAGGTTAGATTCAACCAATATGGAGCATTTGTGGAGGATCCCAAGCATGGGTTCAAGAGAATTGCAAAAGGAGAAAAGACACGTAGACTATTCACTTTTGAACTTGAGGATACAAGGAACATTGCACTTTATAGTTATAAAGATAAAACATTATCACAGCTTGAAATCTGGCATAGAAGATTACGGCATGTAGGTGAAAGAACTTTGAAACAAATATGCAGAGATCAATGTGTGCTTGGGATACCAAATGTATCCAAGCAACACATGATTTATAAATGTGGTGCTTGTCAGTTTGGAAAGTCTCACATGTTATCCTTCTCAAGGAAAGGCTACATGCATGAAGATTATCTAGAACTTGTTCATACAGGTTTATGGGAACCAAGCAAGGATCCCTCAGTCTCAGGATCAAGGTATTATGTATCTTTCATTGATGATTATAGTAGGTGGATTGTATTGTACTTTATGAAGCACAAAGATGAAGTATTCAGTTGCTTTAAAAAATATATTGCACTTGTTGAGAATCAAACAGGGAGAAATCTAAAAAGGCTAAGGTGAGATGGAGGAGGTGAGTACTTCTCAAATGAGTTTGATATGTTCTTGCAAGACAGAGGAATCAAGAGATAAATTACCATAAGGTATACCCCTGAGCAAAATGGGGTAGTAGAAAGAAGAAATAGATTAATTGTTGAAACAACTAGATCAATGTTAAATGAGAAAAAAATTACCTAACTACTTGTGGTCAGAGAGTGATCTACTGCCACTTATCTTGTAAACAAGTTGCCATCCAAATCTCTTGATGACCCCATATGAAGCATGGCATATGCTTCATATGGGATGACCCCATATGAAGCATGGCATGGTAGAAGACCCTCACTTGATCATTGAAGGATATTTGGATGTGTAGCATATGTGCATATCCCTTCTCAGATAAGAGGTAAGCTAGATCTTAAGGCAGAGAAGTGTATCTTCATAGGGTATGATTAAAATCAGAAAGGATATAGGTTCTACAACCCTTCAAACAAGGGATTCATGGTCAGTAGAGATGTTGTCTTTGATGAGAATGACTCTTGGTTTGATAGTGAATGTAGGAAGATAAAACTACCTTATGACTTGGAAGAGGAATTTCCAAGCCTCACTATGTACCTAAGTACTGACTTAGGGACTTGTGGAGAAAGAGAATATACCTCAATCTCCCTCAAGTACATATAGTGGGGATTCACTCTTTAATTATCAATCCAAGGAGTATCAAAACCTAGCCGAGTGTATGGAGACATGCATTCAAATAATGGTCAATGCAAATGAGATCCAACAAAGTACAAGTAAGTATAAATCCATCACATTCAAGCTTTCAAGGTCAGCTATGGTGTTGCGACACTTGGAACAGTAGTCAACAGTAAATCGAGCTTTTCTCTCAGCTCCGAACTTTGAATATAGCAAATAGCGGGTTTGTTTCAAAGCTCTCGAGAAGACGCATCAATATTGGTCCTTTCACTCAATTCTGACACTCCTACTTCAAATTATGAGCAAAATACTGAGCCGCGGGAATGATCTTCCTACACTTCAACAGTTCCTACACTTCACACACCTTACCTACAGCAAACAAGCACTTTCATGGATAGACAACACTTCTAAGCACTCTTTCCAAGCATCACACATGCATGCAAGCTCACAAGGAAGAAGATACAGAGAGGAGAAGACACAAATTCGAAATTATGTGCTCTTGATTCTCACAATGGCCTCATTTGTCTCAATTGGGGCCTAGGGTTAGGATTTGTATACATGACATTCGAGTATTCAGGCTCCCAATTTTGTTCCATATGTGGTGTTTCATATTGATACGAGTAAATCTCACTATGCTCAGGTGACTCTGTATAATAAGCATGTGGACTACCTTCATGGGAGTAGTCTGAACTATGAGCATGAGAGTCATTCTCTGAGATCAGTGGGGTCACTGACACTAATGCTCTATTAAGGTTCTCTTCTACTACTGCATACTTAACTAGAATTACATTGGCAAGCACTGGTGGTTGGTTTCCTAGGACTGGTTGTGGCCTATATGGTGCCTGATATTGTGGTTGTGGTCTATAATATGGCTATTGGTATTGCTTCTGATACCTGCCTTGTTGGTAAGGTTGCTCATAATTCTGTCTAACAACCTGTCTATTGTATGGACAATGTTGAGCCGTGTGGTTCGTGTATTTTCTCTCAATAGTGCAATATGGATCATTCCTTTCTCTCATGTTCTGGTTGTGCAATGGGCATACATTAGCCATGTGGTCGCCTCCGCAAGTAAAACACTGATTCAATGAGGTGACTCTTGGTATTTGTCTATTTTGAACTCCTAGCTTCTTGGAAACTTTCTCTGGAATCTCATCTAGCTCAGTGGAGGCTTTGGAGGTATGACTAGTAGAACTGTCAGAGTCCTTATGGAGTTTGGATAGTCCTAACTCCTCACCCAAGTTGTCTTCTATGTCAATGCAGGTCCGCACACACTCTTCTATGCTTCTAGGCTCTTTCAAGTACACATATGATCTTAACTTGGTGCTTAGTAAGCCATCTAAAAACAAAGCCACTTGTTTGGCTGGTGTGGGTAACTCTGGAGCAGGGAATCTTTCTAGGTACTGTCTGAACCTTCTACCTGCTAGTCGCACTGTTTCTTGGGGTGTCTGCTTGAAGCTGTGGATCAAAGATGATGTGTTATGCTTGATACCACTCTTGGAAAATTCTACAATGAATTCGTCTATAAGTTGACCTATATCGTGATAGTTGCAACTACTAAGTGGTTGAAACCAAGCTAAGGCAGTGCCCTTGAGATTCAAACCAAATGCCTCATACTGGGTGAACAAATCCTCAACCTGTTCAGCTCTTAACACTTGTTTGAACTCGGCCACATGATCATAAGGATCTCCTGTCCCGTCGAAATAATTCTTCATTGCCTTGATCACTTGAGTGGGTCTAAGGGTTCTTGAGTGCTCTGGAGGTCTTGGCAATGGAAAATTATGTTCATCTTTTTGTTGCCTATGTGCTT
Organism: Ceratopteris richardii; assembly: GCA_020310875.1. Taxonomy (NCBI): domain Eukaryota; kingdom Viridiplantae; phylum Streptophyta; class Polypodiopsida; order Polypodiales; family Pteridaceae; genus Ceratopteris; species Ceratopteris richardii. The sequence goes on along the minus strand of CM035429.1, from coordinate 32,740,356 downwards.
GGTGTCTCTCTCTTCCAGGTCTTTCATTTTCAAATCCTGATCTATTTCTACACACGGTGTGCGCAAAACTGACATCAGGTCTCTCTCTTGTTCGCTCTCGTTGTGCTTCATGAGCTTTGGATGATCCTACACCTTGGTGGCCATGGGAAATATTAGACCGTGGTGGAGGAAAGATCAATTCACCCTGCCAAGTATATGCATGCCTATCATGCTCTGATACCAAGAACATTTTCTCCGATGTGTTATCTAGGTAGACAACTTTGCCTGGTATCCTTGGATCCTTGAACTCGTAGATGATGATTATGCCCAATTGGCTAGGTTGATCTGGCTTGAATCTCCAAAAGGCTTCTTCTGTTTCTCTATTCAAGAATAGTTCTATGCTTTTGTTGTCTTGAGGGATCCAATCTGGAGTGATCACTCTGGTCAAAACTGACTTACCTCTAGGAGTCTGGGGTCCTTGTCCTACATTTCCCTGTTCTAGGTCTCCTATCTCATTCTCACGAATGATATTTCCAAACTCATCGGTCCTATCTGGTAGGTTGGTGCCCACATACATGGTTCCTTCCTTATCAATGTATGAGGCCTCTTCGAACTTGACTATTGGGTGTTCAAGTCTAAAGGGTTGATCTGGATTTTTGAGTTGGACCACTGATCACCTCAGGCCATCCTTATAGATGCGAGCACCTAAATGGTTGGTTTGAATATATTCCAACTGTGTCTTATATGGACCTTCTAGTGTTTGTAGATAGGCAGTTCCTGAGTCACCTGCAGGTTTCCCCATGCTAAAAGACATTTCTGAAGGTGTCTACCAGATCTCAAGTTCATAAGCTTTGGTTAAGTCCAAAATCTCCCCTTGGTATGGTTCAAAATCCTTTGGAGTCCCCTTGGGTTCCTAGTCCCACCTAAGGGTCAACATCAAATTATCCCATCTAAAGAACACTAAAGTGCAGTGCAACCTCACTTTAGAAGAGCTACTCAAAGTTAAGCCAAAAGTGTGGAAACACGTAGCCAAACAAGTGCCAGACATAGCGAAATCACGTTCCTAGGTAGGATCACATAGAACAGTGCCAGAAATACCATTGGATAAGATAGGAGATATGAGTGAAGGAGAAGAAGGAAATACCTATCTCCGAGTTACCCATCAGGAATACACAACCAAAGCAATTTTGGACTCAGGTGCAGGAGTTGCAGTTGCTACCACTTCCCTATGGAAGCGTTGGGGTAAGCCATCACTCAGGTCGATGAGAATAAAATTGCAAATGGCCGATGGTCATATTGAGAGACCTTTGGGATTGCTAGAAGGAATAACTCTCACTACATGTGGTGTAGAGTTTGAGCATACATTTGTTATATGTGACTTTAGCAAAAACCAGGCCTATGAGATGATATTGGGGAGACCATTTATGCGGCAGTTGCAAGTGGTACAGGATTGGGGAACCATTTCTTTGTCCTTGCAACACTTAGGTGTTACAACCAAAGTCAATCTCAAGGATTACTCTCATAGAGATGTACCCCCCATCCAATGGAATCCCATCCATAGAGTCAAAGATGATACTGAGTCATTGCATTCCATTGGATCACGATCCTCATGGATGCATGAAGACACTCACTTATGGATGTGTAAGGTAGCAGTAGAAGAAGAGAAGAGAGAGAAAGCCAGAGAGGTAGGTGCAAAAGAAACCCATAGATCAATTCAAGACCTAGCCTATGCACCTGTAGTTTTTCCTGAGGAAGAATTTGAGCCTCACGGCTGGGCTGAAATTTTAGCAACCATGGATGTAGCAATCAATGAAGAACAATGGACACCCCACTGTGATGAGGATGTCTATGAGATTTCGGTCTTTTCCATAGAGCCAATCATGGGAGATTCGGTTTTAGAAGAATGCGAACCTAGCACTGATGCATTCGAGGATGCAAGTGACACCGATTTAGAGTCAATCATCATGGACCCCCCATTTGCATCAGAGGAAGAATACTGTCACTCTAGCACAATGGTGAGTACCAACGTGAGGAGATACACCTCATAAATGTCAATCTGTGGAGACGTGAGGACCGGTATGAAGACCGTGAGCAAGTGATGGCACAAGTGCGTGAGTGAAAGCACACAAGCATGCACACACATACACACACACGCGCACAAAGTAAGAGCAAGAAGTGGAACAATGGAAGATCTTTGATTATACAAGAGCCCTCTTACAAAGCTGAAATCTACAACAAGCTAACCTCAAAAATGAGCTCTCCAGCCCTTTTTATAGTTTTTGAGTGGTTTTGGCCCTGTCTAGACCTAGTGTCCGGCCTAGTTAAAAAATAGGTTCCAGGGCTTATTTGGGGGCTCAAACGGAGTCTAAAAATTATGAAACTCGGTAGGATGGTAGTTCTTATACTCCTCAAGCTCAAGGACTCCTCGGCTTGAAAAAAATGGAGTTACAAAAATGGAAAATGGTATTTACAATGGTTTTTAGTGATAATAATCACTATTTTTATAGGGATTTCATCTGAAAATTTGACAGGTGCTTCTTGGAGCTCCCTACTTGCTCCTTCTTCTTGTGTGTCCACTTCCTTGATGCGCTTCCATGCTTTGTCCTTGACCTTGAGCTTCAACACTCCCCCCCTCTTGAGTCTGTCGTCCCTGACAGACCCTTGTTGTAGTGGTCGTTCCATGTAGTACGTTGGGAGGTAGCGTCCTTTGCATCCAACAGGGGCGATCCCTCTTCCCAATGTATCCTGGTCGTTTGTCTGGTTCTTCACTTTGCCACTGTTATCTCTTGCAGTTTGTAGTCCCTTTGTACGTACTTCTGCCTTGTATTCCATCTGGATGGTGCATTTGTGAGTTTTCCAAAACTACTAGTTGCTCAAAGGAGGTGTTCAATGTTGATTATGAGCAACTCTCAATGGTGGATGGCTCCCTTGTTCTTGTAGTGGTCACCGTGATGTCCTCTGATTCTTCCAAGGATGGCTTTCATAGTTTTCATGCCAAGTACTTGTAACCCATAATGGATGATGGTTAAGTGCTTTAGTGCGTGGGTTGAACAAAATATGTGCCTTGTGCATGGCCTTGTAATGTGGCCCTACGTATGCGTACTTGGAAAATGCATGGCAAGAAGTATGGTGCAAGAGATTGGGTCTTGAGCTAAGTGCTCAAGGGTATGCTGACAAAGAGGTTTCCTAATCGATCATGGTTATAGTGTTGTTGAAGCATACACGTCTTACCATGGTGAAGGGTCCGTTGATCTTCATCTCTTCGTGTTGTAGTTCCATCATGGTGTTTGACCATCGGCTTGTCCTTTTTGTTGATGGGTGTCCTTGCTGAAAGTTCGCTGATGAGCATTTTCAAGCACAGTCCTCTTCTTTGCCCTTTTTTTTTTTTTTTTTTAATTTTGGAACACGATGGCATCAAACAAGAAGAAAGAGGTTAGTTTCAATAACATATTTTGCATGTGAAAATTGTGTCTCATGTGCCTGGGATTTCTCAATTGTGTCTATGCACGGCCATGTAAGGTGGCCCTATATTGATGCATACTTTGGAAATGCATGACCTGAATGGTGCAAACGACTGGGTTATGCCAAAGGCACATGGTTGCTGCTGGTCGAGGCTTTTGATGTTACTTGCATACTTGATGAATTCTTTGATTGGAGGTGTCTATTGGATCTCGAAATGATGTAATCCTCCGGATTGGAACCCATTTTGGAATAGGGTTTGGTGTTGTAGAGATCACCTCAGGCCACTTCATCTTTGGATGCTTTCCAAACTTTGGTATCCCGTGTGGTTGACCTTTTGGTTCTATGGATGTTGTTGGTGCTTTTGGCTTCCAAACCCATATCCTTGATGATTGCCTACTTACTTTTGCAGAAGGGTTGAGTTTATCTTCGTTTGTTCTTTGTGTTTTGTTCTTACCCTTTGCTTTCCTTGGCTTCTTTGTTGAGACCTTTTGCATGGTGGGGAGCATAGGCCGTTGTGTATGTAAGAGCTTCTTGGGTACCCACATCTGTAATCGCCCGTGTTGAGCTGTAGCTAATTTTTTAGGCACCCAAATTTGGACATGATTGTGGTCGACCTTCTTTGATAGCTTCGGTACCCAAATTTGTTGGATTCTTCGTGCTTGAGCCTGTCGTAGGTGCTTGGTCCTTCTTTTTTCATGGTCGATCTGGTTGGGTGGGAATCTTTGAGACAACATTGATGGTTGCACTCCTTTCTTTACCCAGATCTGCTTCATGCCCATAACTTCTTTCCTTCTTGAAGGCTCTTTGTCTATTTGATAGACTGGCTATCTTGCACTGTTTTGTGTCCTTCTGAGGTTGGAGTAATGTGGATGCTTTACTCTTTGAAAAAGAAGAAGGTTCTTCTTGCCTTTGCGACTGTCCTTCCATGATTGTGTCCGTCTGGATCATAGATCTTTTGACATTTACAACATCTTGTTCGAGAAGGTTAGCCTTAGAGGAAAGAAGAGAGCGTGTGGTGTCTTGGTCAGTGGCCATGCAATTCTCCAATTCTAATGCAATGCATTGTTCATGTGCCCAAACATGAAGAAGTTGACTTCTTAGGTTCAAGTTGACAGCATGGTCGTAAATCCAATCTTGACCCAAGACAAGTGGCTCTGTGAGGTCCTCATCATGACACACTAGCATTTTGAATTTTATTGGAACATCTTGAAGGTAGATGGGAAGTTCCACCTCTCCCAAACAAGAGGTTTCCACACCTCCCAATCCTATGAGATAGGCTTCTATGGGCTTGATGTCCAATTGCAGGTCTTGGCAGTATGAAAGTCGAACTGCACTAGTTGCTGCACCTGAATCAACTAATGCTCTCACAATCTTTACACTCTTTCCTTGTCCTACCTCTATAGTCACAAAGGGCTGTCGATCAATTATTTGAGAAGTAGTTATGCCCGATTTTTGGCACATGTCCATGTGATATTTTGGAGCTTTTGTGTTGACATCTAGGCCTAGCCGCCGTAGCTTATTTCTTCTGATGCGCTCTCTCGCCTCTGCTTGTGCTTCTTCTCTAACCCTTAACTCCTCTTCTTTTCGCTTCTTAGCAATGTTGAGTCTCATGAGCATTTCCTCTGTAAGAGGTTCTTGATATAACTTGACTCGGCATCCACTAATATAGTTTGGCAGGATATCACCTTCTAAAGTGGCCAATTGAACTGCACCGCTAGTGGAGAGTCTATTAATGATCATGGGTCCATATCCTCGTTTCTCCAATTTGCGGGCATGTTTCTTTAGCGTATAAACCAGCACTAGATCTCCTTCCTTCAATCCTTTATCCTTTACATGGGCATCAAAGTATGCCTTTTGCCTTTTCTTTGCAGCATAAATGCCTGCTGCTGCCCGTAGCCTCGTCTCACCTAAGAGTTCTAGATCAAAGATCCTGGAAGACAACTCATGTCCATTCCACTCATGCTCTTGTGCTACTTTCAAGGCTGGGATTAGGAAGTGCAATGGTAGCACGACATTCTGTCCAAAGACCATCTGAAATGGGGTAGCATTGAGTACCGTTTTGTAGGCAACTCGGTATGCCCAAACAGCATGATGAAGTTGTTTGTCCCAATCAGAGCGTTTATTATTTACAAGTTTCGTCAATACGTTACATAGGATCTTATTCGTGCTCTCGGCTTGTCCGTTAGCTTGTGGGTGATAGGGGGCAGACTTCTTATGTATCACCATGAATTCTTGAAGGAGATTTTCAATGACCTCATTCAAGAAGTGCGTACCTCTATCACTAACCAACTCTATTGGTAACCCATATCTAGTGAACACATTTTCGAATAAGAACTTAGCCGTCGTTTGAGCATCATTCTTTGTCGTGGCTTTTACTTCCACCCACTTTGTAAGGTAATCTGTGGCTACAATAATGTATTCTGCATGGGAGTTTCTAGCTGGGGGGTTGATGGGACCTACAAAGTCTATACCCCACTTTGAAAATGCACGTCCTCCCATCATTGGCCTTAAAGGCATCTCGTCTTTTCTTATCGGATATTGGGCATGTTGGCATGTGTCACATTTCTTCACATAAGTATGTGCATCCATATGAAGAGTGGGCCACCAAAGTCCTGAGAATAGAATGGTCTTAATTACTCTGTCAGGCCCAAAGTGTCCACCTGCAGCACCGCTGTGTGCAGTTTCTAAGACTTTCAAATAGTCTGATTCATGAACGCACAGTCTTAGGTAACCATCCTTGCCTCTTCGATATAGGTTGTCTCCTACTAAGGCATAGTCTTGAGCCTCTTGCTCCATGCTCCGTTTTCTTGCAAGGCTAGCCTGATTGGGTAATGTTCCCGATCTCATGAACTCAACCAATGGAGCACTCCAATCTGGGATTAATGACACATGATAAAGAGTGGCATGCTCCACTGGGGGTCTCTTCTGGCACACTGGACAATTCTGGATCCACTCCTGTATTTCTTTGTCCATGCTAGGCCAATACACTCCTAAACGTTTTAGATTCTGCAATGTTCGTTGTTTAGAGTAGTGATTTCCTAGCAGTCCCTCATGGGCTTGTTGCATCCAACTAGTATGTTCGTCGTCCTCAACACAACAAGCTAGTACACCCTCTGGATCTTGTTTGTACATGCTTCCGGCCAATATTTGATACTTTTGTGATCTTACAATTTCTTCTTTGCTTGTTTTCACATTTTTATTTGCAGGCCCAAAGGTTAGGACTCGTACCAACTTATTTGCCCATTTAGGAACAACTTCCAAATTGAACAGATAAGCATCGGGCAATTCATCAGACACTCCTTGCGGTGGCTCTCCTGAAGTGATACGAGAAAGATGGTCTGCCCTAAGATGGGTTCTACCTTTCCTGACAACAACTTCAAAGTTGTATTCCATTAGTAAGAGGAACCATCTCACCAAGCGGCCTGTATTGCAAGGTTTATTGACCAAATATAGTAAAGCTTGATGATCAGTGAAAAACTTGAACTTATTGGCCAATAAATAGTGTCTAAACTTTTTCACAGTGTATACCATGCCTAAGCCTTCTCTCTCCGTTGTGGTATAATTTCGTTCAGCTGCATTTAATTGCCTACTAGCATATGCTATCGGCAAATCTAGGTTTCCTTCACTTGCAGGTTGTGCTAGCACACATCCTATTGCATGATTGGAGGCATCTACATGGACATGAAAGGGTTTGCTCCAATCCGGAGTAGTCAATATTGGTGCTGTGCACAAACATCTTTTCAGCTCGTTGAAGGAATTCTCGCATTCCTCGTTCCACTCAAAATTTGTTAACAACCCATAAAGAGGTTTAGCAATGATGGCATACATGTGGATAAACCTACGGTAATATCCACAATGGCCCATAAAGGCTTGTACCTCTTTAACATTCCTTGGTCTTGGCAACTCTGCTATCGCTCTTACCTTGTCTTCATCTGTTGAAATTCCATTCTTAGAAACAATGTGACCTAAGATCTTACCTTGTCGTACCATGAACACACACTTCTCTGGGTTCAGACACACTCGATATTCTCTACACTTGTTGAAGATCTGTCTGAGCTCAGGGATGTGGTAACTTCTTTCTTGGGAATGAGCGCTGTAGCTCAGTGATGAGTAGCACCTCCTTTAATGTCAATCCGGGAAGACGTGAGGATGGTATGAAGACCTCGAGCAAGTGGCGGCACAAATGCGTGAGTGAGAAGGACACAAACATGCACACATATACACACACACGCGCACACACGGCGAGACAAAGAGTGAGAAGCAATGGAGTTCTTAGATTACTTTCAAAAAGCTCTTACAAGTTCATTTCAATTACAATCCAACCTCAAAAATGAGCTCTCTAGCTCCTTTTATAGTTTTTGACTAGCTTTTGGCCCTGTCCAGACCTAGTGTCCGGCCTAGTTAAAAATTAGGTTCCAGGGCTTATTTGAGGGCTCAAATGAGATCTAAAAAATACGAAAATTGGTAAGCAACTACTTCTAAGGCTCCTCAAGCTCGAGGACTCCTCGGCTTGCACAAAATGGAGCCACAAAAAGGTGAACATGGTATTTACAGGGGTTGTTAGTGATGAGAATCACTTTTAATTGGTGTAAGGGTTTTGAAAAATTAAAGGTTGCCTTAGTGCTAGATCTGCGTGAATGCTCGTACTTGCTTCTTTCATGAAGAAAATTATTGGCCTACTTGCCAGATCGTCCTTGACTCCCTTGTCTTCTTGTGCCTTCTCTCCCTTCTGACTCTCTTCTCTGACTGCCATGCCTCGTCAGTCCTTCAGTTCCTTGTCTGCTGCTAACACCCCCCCCTCTCTCGCGTCTGTCGTCGCTGACAGACCCTTGTTGTGTGGGTTTTTGGATGTAGTACTCAACAACATCTTGCGCTAAGTGATGTTCGGCAATCCTCAATCCTTTGGCTAAGTTGGTGAGTAGAGCATCCCAATCTACCGGCCCGGGAACCTCTGGATGTGGCATACGTAACTTATCTGAGTGGAGAGCTTGTTCCACTGCAAACAATTGTAATAAATGTGAGGGCCTGGGAATGAAGATCTCTAAGTGGTATTCCCAGAACCCTGTGACAAACATCTCTTCAAATGTCTGTTTGAAGCAGGCCGGTAGGTACTTTATGCGGGCATGCCATGCATAAACAACATTAATAGAGGGCGTTGTGCTCATGTCATAAACAAGATCCTGATTGCCTTCATTAAAGCCGAGCGCAGAGAGGTGAGGTTCCTTAACATTCTTGAAGGTCCGGAAGGTGACTATCATGAGTTCAAAAATTTTAAGACACATCTGTGTCATGACATCTGGTACGTTTTTGAACCTGACACCCCAATGTCGAATTGTCGATATCATATACCCTACGGTAGGTTGACCTTTAGGTGGTGCTAAGTAGACATAGTTGAGCCACTTCTCGCAGCCTTTGGTTGTCAGCACCATCTTTGTGTATTCCGGCCACGACCTTCTTCGGAAAACACGACAGTAGCAGGGATTGTACTTGATATACAGGGGCATGTTATTCCATGTGCGATTCATTTCCGGGTAGGTTTCAAGCAGTCGAATTCTCCAAGTCGGTTGGTGAATATTTCCCTGTTTGGCACTTTCTGGGATGTCGTCTGGTGCAAACTGTGTGGCAGAGGTTGGTTCTCGTGAGGTGTGGTGCTTGATCTCAGCATTATAGTCCGCCATTAAGACACAAAAAGGAACATACAAGTCGTCGGAAGTGCCGATCCACCTGTGATGAGAGAGGTTCCTAAAATAGTCCGATTTTATGACCACCTCTTCCAAGCGTGACATCAATGCTATCTGGACTGCCACCCTATCATCATGTGTTGTGGCCACCTTTTCCAATTTCTGCATCCATTCCGGAGCCTCTATTTCAAGGGTGTCCATGCCCTCATCTGTTCGCTTGCCTCCAGGTGCTGGCATCGGAACGTACGGTTCCTCAAAGGTTTCCTCTACTTCGATTGGTACTAGGTCTTCAGGTTCTGGTTCTACCAAGGGGGAGGGTTGGCGTTCATATTCAAGCACTTTCTTTTGTAATTCTTCGAGTTGTGCTTTGAGCGCTGCTACTTCGTTAGTTGTGTCAGCTGTGGTTGGAACTTCTTTGGGGGGTGCTGGTTGAGCTGCCAATTGCCTTCGTAGTTCGTCTCTTTCCTTTTCTAAGGCTGCATGGGCTTCGAGGAGATCAGCATGGGTTTCCAATATGATTTGCATATTGTCAGAGGGAATGGCTTTAAACTTCTCTGGGTCAATTTCTTGTGGGGACCCTTCCATGGCTGCTTCCAAGTTTTCTTCGTTTTGTGTCTGAAGCCGTCTATTTTCTTCCAGGGCTGCAGACATATGCTTCCGTAATAGAGCCATGTTGCGGCGGAGCTTGAGGTTCTCTGTGATTTGGGAGTGTAGCAGATCATCCATTTGTTGTCTTTCTTCGGCATCTGGCTATGGTGGATTTGCCACTAATTGCTCATGTTGTTCCTGCAATGCGCTAAACTGCTGTTGTAATTGTTTCTTCTCTTGCTCTAAGTCAATGAATCTTCCTTGTAATGCTTCGTGACTCCTGAACAAGCTTGTATGCTGAGCATCGAGGTGCTGATAGTGTTGTTGTAACTGAGACATGCACTGATACATGTTATTAAATACATTATTAATGGGGGTGGATGCAGGAAGGGTGTTAAATGCAGAGGGAAAGGGAACGGGAAAGGGAAGTGTGAATGCGGTGCTGGAAAGTGGTGAAGTGGGTGGTGGGGGAATGGGAGATTGTGGTTGTATGGGGGGAGGGAGAGGTGCAGTGGAGGGTGATATGTCCATAAAATCCGTGGTGGAAGCAATAGTGGGAGTGATTGTGAATAGTGGAATTGTGGGTGCAGTGATTGTGGTGAATGTGTACAGTGGTGTGTGCAGTTGTGAATGTGAACTGCCCGAAAGTTTGAGTGGGGGAATGGAGATGTCAGTAGTTACCGTTAGGATTACAGTGTTAGTGGAGGTGTATACACGGGAGGTGTTGAGAGGTTGTGTGGGTTGATTGGAGGTTTGTGCTTCAGTCATGGTGATTGACTCGGAGGCGGTAACGGTGGTTGTTACATTGGTAAGGGGAGGTGAATGTGGCGGGTGTGGGGGCGAAGGTGGTAAGGGAGGTGATGGAGGTGCACTTGATGTATGGGCTTCCTCGGTGTCGTGAGCGGTATGTGCAGTGCCCGTGGTTGTGGGGGTGCCTTGTGGTCCTGATCCTAATACATTCATTTGTTTCCCTGCTCGTGGGGGACGTCTTCCGTATCTCCTTTCCATTCTGCGTGATTGTGCCAGGGCCGTCCTCACTGCCTCAGATACTCCTAAGGCATCAGAGATCATATCCAGTGTGGCACGATACTGTTCGTCAACTCCTTCCTCCTCAAGGATTTGGTGCATGATAGCCTTTCCTGCTGCAAGGGATAACTTATGTTGTTGTTGGACCCTGGCAATGGTATCGTAGAGCTTTTTCAACTCCTTTGTATATGCTGGGGCACCCTCTAGCTCCTGCATAACTGCTTGCTCATAGTCATGCGCCTCCTCATCAGAAAATCCTTCCTGTTCATTCTCTTGGCCTTCTTCTTCTTCATCCTCCAATTCCAACACTTCTGGCTATCTTGGCTGGGGTTGTTCTGTAGCCGTTTGTTGTCCACTACCCTGCTCTGCTTCGACTTCTGCATTAACAGCTTCGATGATTCTGGCAACTTCTTCATCCGTTAGATCTTCCAAAGTGAATCCATGAGGAAATTCCAGATCAGTAGGTACTGGTGGAAACACAAGGTTAGGGCCATCTGTGCTGTGCCTGGGTAACCTGATAGTAAATGGTTGTACTCGTCTGGGAAGCCTTGGGGTTGTTTCAGGTGTTAGGGTTGCACCGCGAGCTTGTGCACAAGGCATCTGGACAGCGCCTCTCATCTTTTTTGAGGGAGGCCCTACGGCTGACAGTCTGCGTTGAAACTCCTGTGCTCTGGTCCAAATGAGAGCCCTTTGCACCGGTACATCATATGCGAGACATCTATACACAATTCTGGTAAGCGCACAGCAACCATACAGTACAGATTTTTGTTTCTTATACCACCTTTCATGAGCCAAATGAATCTGGTCGATAATCCAGTGGGGCATATTGATTGTCAAATCAAAGGCATCTGCTAAGTAGAGGCTAAACCAGATCTTTTTGGGAGGCATTTTGAACCTTTCCTGCGCGGGGAATGCGAAATGTTGCATGACCATGCGTAAATGAACGGCGATCGTAGGTGTCATCGCGACCATGTCCTTTAACTTCGTCAGATTCCTGTTCTTCATATTATCGGGGACCATTGTCTCTTTCTCCGTAGGAATGTGCATACCTTTCATGTCGAGAGCTTCTCTTACCAAATTGATAGTCAAGCGGAAACGCTTCAGCTCATTGCCCCTTGTGAGTGATGGGAGTACAAAGGAGCTGTATCCTTTCTTGTCTTTGCTTGGAGTGAGGGTGCTAATCAAGTATGAGCACCTTAGAAAATCGGGCTTTGGTAGTTGGAACTTGAAATAATCAAAGAGCCCAGCCTTCTTCCATATCGGCTTCAGTCCTTCGTTATTCTGTAGCTTTTCAAACTCCCTGGTAAAGAAGTGGTACCTGCCCCAACGTCCATTGAATTCTACCTCGGACTCCCACATGTATGTGCCTTCACCTAGAGGTCCCACAACATCACTGAACCAGTGTGAGGTTTTGCCGACCGGCATTGTGTGACCCTGTGGAGGATTCTGAATCGGTATGGCATGTAATGCCCTTAATGCCGCTGGTCGTTCCTTTAATTCCTCCTCGACTGGAAGGCTTTCAATGTCCACAACTTGGGGGCTGGTGCCTGCCTGGGAGCTAGTTCCTACCGTATCTGCCATGTTGCTTCTTGCTGCCTGTCTCTGTGAGAATATACAAACATGTGTTAACATTGTACAGGACAAGAGAGAACCGTTGTTGTTCCCATTACAACACTAACATGAGGGTCGGGAGCGAATAATAGGTTAGTAAGTGCTCGGTGCGAGTGTGTGTGTGGTTAGGAGTTCGGACGACCTAAGAGCTAAGTGGAATGATGTAGTGTGATAGTGATGTGGTTAGTAGGTTGACCTGGATTTACAAATGGGGTCCGGGGGTTTGTTACAAGTCTTAGGCTGCCAAATGCACCGGATGGGTTTTGCTCTTGGTTTCGTAGAGACTCTCGCGAGCTTAATAGGTGTGTCGGCTTGAAAATGAGGCCTTTTAGGGACCCATTTACAAGTGATTCTGTTCGTGCTCATGGGCCTTGGTGTGTTCCTGAGTGTTGAAAACGAGTGGATGCCGGCTATGCGAGTGAATGGATCATTCTGTCTAGGGTGTGGTCTTGGTGTAACTATTTGAGCCCGCCAACAGGCACCCAAATAGACTTCACGTTAGCAGAAGAACTTCTGAAAGAATTCTTATTAGTGTCGTGTTGTTGGTTACTAATAAGAGGCTTTGCCCGTGTGGTTGGCTTGAGTGCAACCGGGTGTTCGCCTTTCCGCACCCACACTTGTTTCACTAGCTGAGACATTTTGTTGCGCAGGTACTTTTGATCTCCGACATAGGTAGTACTCTGCTTCTTCTGCCTTTGGTCCACCTTTGGTTGCTGCCTCCCTCTGGCCTTTGGAAAAGAAGGGAGTTCCGTTGTGGTTTTGACTCCTTTTTTGAGATCTTCATTCTTCTGCATCACATAGCCTTGGACAAGAACAGCATGGTCAACTTCATGTGCACCCCTGGAGGGACCAGGAGTTTGTGCCTTTCCTAGTTCCTTGAGTGCTCCATTATTTAACTCCATAGTAATTCTAGTCTACTTCACCCATACCTGAAGAAGTCCACTTCTTAGGTTTAAGTTGACTGCTTGGTCATAGATCCAGTCTTGACCCAAGACAAGGGGTTCAGTGAGGTCCTCATCTTGACACACTAGTACCTTAACTGTCATTGCCTCATCATGAATATAGAGGGGAAGTTCCACCTCGCCCATGCAAGGGGTTTCCACGCCTCCCAATCCTATGAGATATGCTTCGACAGGATTGACATTTAATTGCAACTCTTGACAGTAAGACAATTTAACAACACTAGTGGCTGCACCTGAGTCAATCAAGGCTCTTACAGTCCTTGCACTCTTTCATTGTCCTATATCTAAGGTTATGAAAGGACGTCGATCAGTTATCCTATGTGAGCTTGTTCCTACGACTTCACACATTGCCATATGATATCCTTGATCTGCATAGTCATTTGTTCTAGGCTGATCTCTACCTTGCCTTCGCAACTTCATCCTTCTGATGCATTCTAAAGCTTCTGCTTGAGCTTCTTCTCGAATTCGCTTTTCTTCCTCTTTGCGTTTCTTAGCAGTGTTGAGTCGGCTGAGCATTTCCTCCGTGAGGGGTTCCTGATACAACTTGACTCTGCATCCGCTAATATAGTTTGGGAGAACATCACCCTCTAACGTGGCTAGTTGTACTGCTCCACTCGTGGAGATCCTATTGATGATCATAGGTCCGTAGCCTCTCTTTTCTAGCTTCCTTGCGTGTTGTTTCAGTGTATAGACTAAAACTAGATCTCCTGCTTTCAAGCCCTTATCCTTCACATGGGCATCAAAGTATGCCTTCTGTCTCTTCTTAGCTGCATATATTCCTGCAGCTGCTCTCAGTCTTGTTTCTCCTAATCGTTCAAGGTCAAAAAGTCTAGAGGAGAGTTCATGACCCGTCCATTCGTGCTCTTGAGCTACTTTCAATGTAGGTATCAAGAAGTCCAAGGGTAGCACCGCGTTTTGGCCAAATACCATCTGAAAGGGGGTGGCTTGGAGTATCGTTTTGTAGGCGACTCGGTATGCCCAAACAGCATGGTGTAACTGTTTGTCCCAATCAGAGCGTTTAGTGTTCACTAATTTTGTCAGTACATTGCATAAGATCTTGTTGGTGCTTTCGGCTTGTCCATTAGCTTGAGGGTGATAGGGGGCAGACTTCTTATGTATTACCAAGAATTCTTGGAGTATATTTTCAATCACTTCGTTCAAGAAGTGAGTGCCTCTATCACTAACTAGCTCTATGGGTAGCCCGTATCTAGTGAATACATTTTCAAACAAGAATTTAGCAGTTGTTTGAGCATCGTTCTTCGTTGTGGCTTTTACCTCTACCCACTTGGTGAGATAGTCTGTTGCAACAATGATATATTCTGCATGGGAACCCTTAGCTGGGGGATTAATAGGACCTACGAAGTCTATTCCCCACTTAGAGAATGCACGTCCACCCATCACAGGTTTCAGTGGCATCTCATCTTTACGTATAGGATACTGGGTTCGCTGACAGACATCACACCGTTTCACATAGGTATGTGCGTCCATGTGAAGGGTAGGCCACCAGAAGCCCGCAAATAGTATTGCCTTGATCACCCGATCTGGTCCAAAGTGTCCTCCTGCTACACCTTGGTGAGCAGTTTCCAAGATCTTAAAATATTCACTTTCATGGACACATAGCCTTAGGTATCCATCTTTACCACGCTTATATAGATTATCACCAATGAGTGAGTAATCCTGGGCTTCTTGTTCTAAACTCCTTTTCCTCGCCAGAGTCATGTCTGGAGGGAATGTTTTCGTCCTTAGGAAGGATACTAGTGGTTCACTCCAATCTGGCACAATGGACACTTGATAAAGAGTGGCATGTTCCACAGGTGGTTTAGTGCAACAAATTGGGCATTCTTTGCACAACCTTTGGACATCAGCTTCCATAGTTGGCCAATGCACTCCGAGTCTCCTTAGTGTCTGTAGGGTTCGTTGTTTTGAGTAGTGTTGCTCTAACGCACCTACATGTGCTAATTGCAACCATTTAGCGTACTCATCCTCTTCCACACAACAAGCCAAGATTCCCTGATCTGTGTGCTTGTACATACTTCCAGCCATGATGTGGTACTTTTGGGCTCTCACAACCTCTCTATTCCGTGTGTTTACTACTGGATGGTTAGGCCCGTATGTCAATACTGGTACCAATGGCTTAGCCCACTGCGGTACAACTTCCAAGTTAAACAAGTAAGCATCAGGAAGGTCATCTGATACTCCTTGTGGGGCTTCTCCCGATGTGAGCCTAGAGAGATGATCTGCTCTTAAATGAGTCCTCCCTTTTCTTACCACAACCTCAAAATCATATTCCATTAGCAAGAGAAACCATCTCACTAATCTTCCTGTATTGCATGGCTTGTTTACAAGGTATAGCAATGCCTGATGATCAGTAAAAAATTTAAACTTACTTGCAAGCAAATAATGTCTAAACTTCTTAACTGCATATACCATGCCTAAGCCTTCTCTCTCTGTAGTGGTATAATTTCGTTCAGCTGCATTCAATTGTCTACTGGCATAGGCAATTGGAAGATCTATATTACCTTCACCAGTAGGTTGGGCAAGCACACACCCAATAGCATAATTGGATGCATCCACGTGAACATGGAATGGCTTATTCCAATCTGGTGTGGTTAAGATTGGTGCTGAACATAATCGCCGTTTAAGCTCCTGGAAGGAATTCACATTCATCCGTCCACTCAAAGTTAGTCAGAAGTCCGTACATGGGCTTTGCAATGACAGCATACATGTGAATGAACCGACAGTAGTTACCACAATGCCCCATGAAAGCTTGTACTTCCTTGACATTCTTTGGCGTAGGTAGCTCTGCTATGGCTCTCACTTTCTCTTCATCAGTGGATATGCCATTCTTTGACACTATGTTTCCTAGAATCTTGCCTTGCCTGACCATAAAAACGCACTTTTCTGGGTTCAGGCAGACTTGATATTCTCTACATTTGTCAAAGATTTGTCTGAGTTCAGGAATATGGGTTTGTCTAATGTTGGAATGAGCACAAAGATCATCAACATAGATCTCTAAATTCTTCCTCAAGAACTCCTTAAACACATGGCACATTAGTCTCTCGAAGGTTGCGGGGGCATTGGTAAGCCCAAATGGCATTACTCTAAAGGCAAAAATGCCCCATTCAGTGGCAAAAGCTGTCTTATGCTGATCTTCTGGAGCTATGGCTACTTGATTGTAGCTCGAAAATCCATCAAGGAAGCTGTACACTTCCTTGCCCGCTACTCTTTCTAAGAGATGCTCTGTGATGGGAAGCGGATAGTTATCTCGAATCGTGGCTGCATTAACCTTTTTCAAGTTAATGCATACGCGCAGCTTTCCATGATTCTTGGGCACCACTACGATGGGGGATACCCATTCAGTGTGCTCAATTTCATAGATAAATCCAGCTTCAACCAGTCTATCTATCTCTTCTTTGATCTTAGCAGCGTAATTATCGTTATATGTGTAGGGCTTTTGCTTAAAGGGTTTAGCATCTGAGGTCATGGGGATAGTGTGTGAGCATATATCAGGGTCAACACCTTTCAAATCCTTGTAATTCCAAGCGAATACATCTCTGTATTCTCTTAGCAAGGCTATCAATGCATGCTCTTCTTCCTCTGTTAGGTCATGGCCTATGTATGTGCATCTCTCCTCTCCTTCTTCTAGGGCCACTACTATTTTCTTGGTGGTTTCTTTGTTATCATAGGCCTCTCCTGATTGTGCCTCTCGTTTAGGCATTCTTATCATGACTCTCCTGTCGTCTATCTCGTACTTCTTAAAATTTTCTGGGACCTTAAACAAAGATTCTTCCTCTTCTGGTGAGACTTCTTTCTCCTTTCGTTTCTTTCCTTCTTCCTTCGGGGTCACATGTGTGGCTAATCTTACATCATTTGTGAGCTCTCCATGCCTCTGGGGTTGAGATTCTACTTCATGGAAGTATTCTTCATCTGATGCAAAAGGTGGATCCATAATGATTGACTCTAGATCGGAGTCACTTGCATCCTCAAATGCATCAGGGATAGGTTCGCATTCTTCTAGAACTGCCTCTCCCATGATTGGCTCTATGGAGAAGACTGAAATGTCATAGCCATCCTCATCACAGTGAGGTGTCCATTGTTCCTCATTGATGGCTACATCCATGGTTGCTAAAATTTCTGCCCAGCCGTGAGGTTCAAATTCTTCGTCTGGAGAAACTACAGGTGCATAGGCTGGGTCTTGGATTGATCTATGGGTTTCTTTTGCACCTACCTCTCTGGCTTTCTCTCTCTTCTCTTCTTCTACTGCTACCTTACACATCCATAAGTGAGTGTCTTCATGCATCCAAGAGGATCCTGACCCCATGGAATGCACCGATTCCGTATCATCTTTGGCTCTATGGATGGGATTCCATTGGATAGGAGGTACATCTCTATGAGAGTAATCTTTAAGATTGACTTTGGTCGTAACACCTAAGTGCTGCAGGTACAAAGAATTGGTTCCCCAGTCCTGTACCACTTGCAACTGTCGCATAAATGGTCTTCCCAAAATCATCTCATAGGAATGATTTTTGCTGAAGTCACATATGGCAAATGTATGCTCAAACTCGACACCACAAGTGGTGAGAGTTATTCCTTCTAGCAATCCTAAGGGTCTCTCAATATGACCGTCGGCCATCTGCAATTTCATTCTCGTTGGCCTGAGTGCAGGCTTGCCCCAACGCTTCCATAGGGAAGTGGTGGCAATTGCAACTCCTGCGCCTGAGTCCAAAATTGCCTTGGTGGTGTAGTCCTGGTAGGTAATGGGAAGATAGGTATTACCTTCTTCAACTTCACACATATCTCCTATCTTATCCAAGGGTATCTCTCGTACTGTCCTTTGGGACCCTACCTGGGAACGAGGTTTTGCTATCTCTGGTACTTGTTTGGCTACATGTTTCCATAGCTCAGGTCTAACCTTGAGTAGCTCTTCTAACTTGAGATTGCACTGCACTTTAGTGTTTTTCACTACTTCTGTGTTCCTAGGTAAGACTGAGTCCTCGTTTCGTACCATGACTGTGGTTGCTCTCATACAAGTAGACTTAGCTTCCCATGGGCCTGTGAAGTGGGGTAATTCTTGTAGAGAGTTAGACTCAAAGTCTAGTCTGTCCTGAGAGTGGGTGCTCTCCTGCTCCTCATAAATGGATGGGATGTCTTGTGGGAACTGGTCGTGTGCATCATCCACAAGTTCAATAGGAGGAGGGACTTCACTCTCTTTAGCCCATTTGTCTTCTTGAATCTCTCGTAGGAATTCTGGTGTGAATCGATTCATGGAAGAAGATGTGTCTGGCTCCGTAGAGTTAGGCACATAGGCTTCAGGCACATAGGCTTTCTGGGCAGGAAGACTTGCTCTTTCACTTGCCTTGTCCTTATGTTGAGAAGTGGGTTCCTTTCTGATTGTGCAATCAGCTTCTCTATTCTTTCTAACAGTCCATCAAAGTGCAACTGTGTCTTCGCTGAACTAGAGATGTTAAATAGGCGACTGGCCTCAAACATGGTCTGAGCCAATTCCACCATCTTGGCACAAATTTTGGTTCGTTCTAACTCTAGTTCTGCTTTAGGGTAGCACTTTTCATGATCAGTTACGTTTGGCCCTTCTTGGATTCTGGCCTGATATGCTCTAAGCATCATTTTAAGGTCTCGGGGAGTGGGGTCAGCTAATACTGATCCTGCTTTAGGGGGTGGTGGAATTAGGTGAGGCGGGTTAGAAGGTGGCTGGTCGGATGGCGATGGGAATGGTGGTGGTGGGGTAGTGTGAGAGGGAGTTTGAGATGTGAGTTCAGTTATCCTGGCTTTGGTCTCTCTTATGCTTTCCTCAAGTTCACTCATTTTTTTAGCCCATTGTCTTTTCATTCTTTCCCTACTATCTTTCCACGCTCTAGTCCTCTTCTTTGTCGTACTCTCTGTTTCACTAACTTCTGGGCTTTTTTCCTGACCTACACCCTGGTTTTGCTGCAGTGCTTGGGCTCTAGTGATTACTTGTACTGGTGCAGTGGAAGTCACGCTCACTGTGGAGTCTACCACTAACCCAACAACGTTGATAGGAGTGATTTTTGGCATATTATTAGGATTCTTTGGGCAATCTCGTAAGAGATGCTCTTTTCCACAATCTTGGCAAAAGCCTTGGATCGTCACTGACTGGGGTTGTGTAGGTGGAGGTAAGGGACAATCGCGAATGAGGTGATCTCCTTGGCATCTATAGCATGGTCCTCTAGGGAATGGAGGTCTTACCTGTCTAGGTTGAGGCCTAGGATTGGGGTTTGTATACATGAGGTTTGTGTGATCTGACTCCCAACTAGGTTCATTTGGCTCTTCACTATAGTAGGACTCACCATGTTCAAGAGACTGCATGTAGTAGGCCTGGGGGCTATCAACATGTGTAGAATCAAAGCTATGGTCACTGGGCTCATTTTCAGAAAGCAATGGTGTTACAGGGACTATAGCTCTATTCAGGTTTTCTTCTGCAACAGCATACTTTACCGGAATCACATTAGCTGGAGCTGGGGGTTGTTGTGCTAGCACAGGCTGAGGTCTTATGTTGGTTTGTTGGAGACCTCTTAATCTCCAAAGGTTTGATCTATACTGACTTAAGAACACTTCTATGTCAGTTATAAACCAAACTTTACACAAACAATGTTCTTCTTTACCAAAACTTCAATCAACACTTCTCTGAGTGAAGAAATGTCTACTTCAGAAAGTCTGCTACAGGAATCAACTTCATTTCCTGCATAAAACTTCAAATTTCTTCAAGTAAATGATGCACAAGTATTCGCAATACCTTTGCGCAATCATGTCAATCATTAGTTCTCAAAACTAATCACCAAAAGTTTAATTTGATCATTAAGATCAAAGATATGTCAGAAAATGTCTCTCAAAAGTTGCGCCTTCGACATAGTCAACTTCTTAAGTTGATTTCTCCCAATCTGAAACCCGTTTTGCTAAATGCTTTTAGCCATAGCTTCCTTATCTTCTAACTTAAATTTTAAGTGCTCACTCATCAAAAACTTTACAGTATACACTCAGATCTAACCAAAATACTGAGACGGAAAAGTGTGCTACTCTCAGACTTAAGTTTCCAAAGTTCACATATGAATGTTCCTATTGATCATTCTCACAGTAGAAGAGGAATTAGATTTTGAAACTCTAGACATAGCTTCATTAGCTTCTCAATTAGATGTGTGCAAAAGGAATTCTGATCCACATGATCAGACAGAGAGCACTCAGAGAAAAACCCGTCGCTATTTTCTGGGAAAAAACTCTCTACACATCTTTCTAAAGTTTGTCATCTACAAATGACTCTCATACATATTTCTTGTCATCATTAACTTATATATACATGACTTTAGAATCATCCCGTATCTATGACATTGCTCTTTATCATCCTAAAGGTTTTACTATACTCAATTTACAAGATTCTTCACTTATATGTACATATGTGTACAAGACATCACCCTGAAAACTTCTTCACTTTCACAAGTGTTTTCCTTCACTTCATTCTGACCATAAACCTTCTTCAAGATCTCTATAATCACCAATTTGTGATTGGCTTGTTCCAACAGCTCCCCCTCAATCACTAATTGTGATTATTCCATTCTTCTTCACTCCTGCCATCTCCTTGAATCTCTGTAGCTTAGGTCCATCCAAGCTCTTTGTCATCATATCTGCCACTTGTTCTTTTGTTGGAGTGTACATCACTTCAATCTCTTTATCAAGTACCTTTTCCCTCAAGAAATGATACTGAATCTCTATATGCTTAGTCCTGGCATGAAAAACAGGGTTAGCTGCCAAATACAAAGAACTCATATTGTCTCCAAAAATAATTGGAGTACTATGATCAGTCTCAAAACTTTTCATCAAAGTCTTTAACCATATCACTTCTTTTGCAGCTTCTACCATTCCCTTATACTCAGCTTCTGTGGATGATAAAGCAACTGTATGTTGCTTCTTTGAACACCAAGAAACTAGTTTATCTCCAACATAACAGAGATACCCATGAGTAGACCTTCTATCATCTGAGTCACCTGCCCAATCTGCATCACTAAACACTTTGATTCTTGTATCAGAAGTGAAACCATAATACAAACCTTCACTTAGGGTTCCTTTGATATATCTGAGTACCCTTTGAGCTGCAATCCAATGAGTCTTCTTTGGACAATGCATAAATTGTGACAACACACCTACTGCATATGATAAATCTGGCCTTGTCAAGGTAGCATAGATTAAACTACCTACCAAACTCTGATATTTCTTCATATCATTGAATTCTTCACCTCCATACCTGCTTAATTTATGATTTACCTCCAATGGTGTAGTTGAATTCTTGCAATCTTCCATGTTAAATTTGACTAGAAGATTCTTCAAATACCTCTCTTGTGAAACATATACTCCATGTTGAGTATACACAATCTGCATTCCTAGAAAATAAGATAAGTTTCCCAAATCACTTATCTTAAACTCCTTCTCTATTTGCTTTTTGAGTTCATTGATTCCTTGAGCATCTGTTCCTGTAACAATAATATCATCAACATAAATGCACATTTAAATGTACCCATTTTCACTTGTCTTCACTAGCAAGCTACTATCTGCCTTTGATGCTTGAAATCCACATTCATTCAAGAACTTGACCAATCTGTAATTCCAAGCTCTTGGGGCTTGCTTCAACCCATATAAGGCTCTCTTGAGCTTACACACATAATCTGATCCAATTGATTCCATGAAGCCTTCTGGTTGCTCCATGTATACTTCATCTGCAATGTATCCATTTAAAAATGCATTTTTCACATCCAATTGTGATAATTTCCATCCCTTACAAGCAGCAATAGCAATCAATTCCTAATTGTAGACATCTTAGCAACAGGACTAAAGGTTTCATCATAATCTACCCCATAAGTTTGGGCAAAACCTTTAACCACAAGTCTAGCCTTGTATCTAGACACCTTACCATCTGCAAACCTCTTTGTTTTATATACCCACTTACATCCAATGACTTTCTGATTCTTTGGTCTTGGTACTAATTCCCAAGTTTCATTTTCAAGTAGAGCATCATACTCTTCCTGCATTGCCTTCTCCCAATTCTGTTTACCTTTGGCTTCTTCATAAGTGGTTGGACCTTCTTCTGTCTTCACAATGTAAGCATAATCTTTTGTTGTTAGGAAAGATGTATCATAACTATACCTTATAGGTTCTTTTCTTTCCCTTGTAGATCTTCTGATTTCTACACTTCTCGAAGTTTCAGCCTCATTTGACTCTGGATCAAATCTTGGCCCTTCTTCTACATGATCCTGCAATCTACTTCTAGACTCAACTTCATCAACAATTTCTTCATACACTTTTACTTTTGCCTTTCCTTTCCTTTGTATTTCTTCAACACCTGCATAATCATTTGGTGATCCTGTATACCATGTATTTTGCTCATCAAATGTCACATCTTTGGTAACAAGGAATTGCTTTGTGGATGGACTCCACAACCTGTAACCCATCTGTCTATCATCATATCCAATAAACACATACTTCTCTGCTTTTGGTTCTAGCTTATGTCTTAATTGTGAAGGAACATAAGCATATGCAATACATCCAAATACTTTACAATGATCAAGGGTAGGTTTCTTACCCCACCATGCTTCATAAGGGGTTCCTCCATCCAATGCTTTACAAGGCAACCTGTTCACAAGGTATGTTGCAGTGTTAATGGCTTCTGCCCATAAGTAATTTGGACAATTCTTTTCCTTCATCATAGCTCTTGCAAATTCTACAAGAGTCCTATTCCTCCTTTCTGCTACTCCATTCTGTTGAGGGGAGTACCTGCAAGTTACTTCTCTTTTTATACCTGCATTCCACAAATAATCATCAAACTCTTTAGAGAAATACTCTCCCCCTCCATCTGACCTTAACCTCTTAAGCTTTTGCCTTGTGATCCTTTCTGCATAGGCATGAAAATGTTTGAATGTCTTGAAAACTTCTGATTTATCCTTGATTACATACAAAGTAATCCACCTGGTTGCATCATCAACAAACAACACATAATATCTGGATCCATTTATGCTATAGTCCCTTGAGGGACCCCATACATCTGTATGAACCAATTCAAGCATATTTGAATACTTGTACCCTGACTTATTGTAAGAACCTTTATGTGCTTTACCTAATTGACAAGCTTCACACTTGTACACCATATGTTGCCCTTCAATATTTGGCAATCCAAGCACCACCTGATTCTTTGACATTTCCTTTATAGCTTTCTCATTGAAATGACCTAGCCTTTTATGCCATAGGTCTAATTCAGATACCTTTTGACTTCCATAAGTAAATAATGCATGTCCCACATTACCTTGGACTTTGAGGGTGAACAACCTTCCTTCCTTTTTTCCTGCAATTATGTTTCTATATCCCTGATTTGGATCTTGCACATAAACACCATCATTTGTGAATCTTACCTCATATCCTTTCTCCACAATTTGCCCTACACTTATCAAATTTTTAGGAATAGTAGGAACATAAAGTACCTTGCTCAGAAGTGTACTTCCACTCTTTGTCTTTACTAATCCAATGCTCTCCACTTTATGTTTGGTATTATCACCTGTTTGAACTGTATGTCCATTCACCCTTGCTTCCATATCAGTCATCAAGGATAGATTCCCACTCAGATGGTTGCTACACCCTGAGTCAATATAAAACACTCTTTGATCTTCTCCCATTGATTCATGAGTTGCATTCAAGATAAGAGTCATGTCATCCTTCTGATCTGATGCATAATTATAATAATTGTTGTTGTAGGAGTGAGATTGGAAGTTTCTTCCACCTCCTCTACCATATGATGTCCTACCACCTCTTCCTCTGAAGTTACCTCTTTGGTTTCTGCCTCCTCTACCTCTTTGATTATAATTCTGATTATTGCTTCCACCATTTTGATTGTTATACCAACAATCATTTGCCAAATGATTAGTTCTGCCACAAATCCAACAAGCTTTAGCATTATCTTTGTTCTTACCTCCTCTTCCTTTACCTCTGAAATTCATCTTCCCTTTTGTGAAGTTAGCTTGATTTGAATTCCCTTCATCATCATTCGATTGCTTTCCCTTGCCATTCTTTTTCTTGTCCTTGGAGTACATAGCTTGACTTGTACTTCTATCATTGTCTCCTTTAAGATCCTGCTCAAAGGTTAGCATGTGTCCTAGCAATTGATTAAGATCAGGAGTAAAGTGATCAAGTGACAACTCTATGGACAATATGAAAGGCTTCCACTTCTCATCTCCTCTCAAACCTGTAAGTATTTGTCTTACCAACTTTTCCTCTTCAATGTCTTCATCCACTGCTCCCAAGCTATCTGCAATATCCTCATCCTTGCCACATAATCAGAAATTGATTGTGAGCTCTTCTTC
This sequence comes from Ceratopteris richardii, assembly GCA_020310875.1. NCBI lineage: Eukaryota > Viridiplantae > Streptophyta > Polypodiopsida > Polypodiales > Pteridaceae > Ceratopteris > Ceratopteris richardii. The sequence continues at coordinate 32,715,675 of CM035429.1, read as the reverse complement.
TTGAAGGTTGTGAACTCAGCCCATAGTGAGGACTTCCTTGACTTAGTTGTATTTTGGAAATGCTCTTCCAAGGCATTCCAAACATCTGTAGCACTTTCCAAACCTCTGATGTGAGGTAGAAGATAATCATTTACAGCCATGTAAATGATACTCCTTGCTTGAGCATCCTTTCTCATCCAAGTCTTCAAATTTGCAAGATCTTCCCTAGTTGGAATACTAGGATCTGCAAATTCAGGTTTTTCTTCATCTCCTGTAATGAAGGCCATCAAATCTTTACTCATGAGGTGCCTCCATCCTCATGGACCATGCTGGATAGTTCTCCCTATCTAGCTTATCAATCTGCAAGCTTTCTCCCATCCTTGACCTTCTGTATCTGCAATTACTATGGTTTATGAGGATAAAGTGTACCTTTAATGTGAGCCTTGTCCTTCTTGATTCTTTTCGAACTCGTGCTTTGAACTTCTGCAAGTTATCTTCAATAATTTGTCCTTGTCCTCCTTTGATTTGGAAGATCTCCAATATCTGCACCAATCGGAACTTCAATTGTCTTTTCTTCTCTTGTATTTCACCTTCAGCTCTGATACCACTGTTGGAGACCTCTTAATCTCCAAAGGTTTGATCTATACTGACTTAAGAACACTTCTATGTCAGTTATAAACCAAACTTTACACAAACAATGTTCTTCTTTACCAAAACTTCAATCAACACTTCTCTGAGTGAAGAAATGTCTACTTCAGAAAGTCTGCTACAGGAATCAACTTCATTTCCTGCATAAAACTTCAAATTTCTTCAAGTAAATGATGCACAAGTATTCGCAATACCTTTGTGCAATCATTTCAATCATTAGTTCTCAAAACTAATCACCAAAAGTTTAATTTGATCATTAAGATCAAAGATATGTCAGAAAATGTCTCTCAGAAGTTGCGCCTTCGACATAGTCAACTTCTTAAGTTGATTTCTCCCAATCTGAAACCCGTTTTGCTAAATGCTTTTAGCCATAGCTTCCTTATCTTCTAACTTAAATTTTAAGTGCTCAGTCATCAAAAACTTTACAGTATACACTCAGATCTAACCAAAATACTGAGACGGAAAAGTGCGCTACTCTCAGACTTCAGTTTCCAAAGTTCACATATGAATGTTCCTATTGATCATTCTCACAGTAGGAGAGGAATTAGATTCTGAAACTCTAGACATAGCTTCATTAGCTTCTCAATTAGATGTGTACAAAAGGAATTCTGATCCACATGATCAGACAGAGAGCACTCAGAGAAAAACCCGTCGCTATTTTTTGGGAAAAAACTCTCTACACATCTTTCTAAAGTTTGTCATCTACAAATGACTCTCATACATATTTCTTGTCATCATTAACTTATATATACATGACTTTAGACTCATCCCGTATCTATGACATTGCTCTTTATCATCCTAAAGGTTTTACTATACTAAATTTACAAGATTCTTCACTTATATGTACATATGTGTACAAGACATCACCCTGAAATCTTCTTCACTTTCACAAGTGTTTTCCTTCACTTCATTCTGACCATAAACCTTCTTCAAGATCTCTATAATCACCAATTTGTGATTGGCTTGTTCCAACATGGTTTTGATAGGGTTGGTAGGTTTGTTGAGGCCTAGCATACTGCTGAGGTGGGTACTGGCTCTGGTATCTGCCTTGTTGAGGGTATGGCTGTGGGTACGTCTGCCTCACGGTTTGCTTATTGTAGGGGCAATCTTGCGCGGTGTGATTAGTGTACCTTCGTTCTATGGTGCAGTACTGGCTACTAGGATTAACTTGGGGTTGAGCCATAATGGGACATACATTCGCCATGTGGTCGCCGCCACAAGTATAGCACCTTTTCACAGGGGCAAATCTAGGAATTTGTTTACTAGAGACGCCTAATTTTTGAGCTACTTTTTCCGCAAGTTCCTCGATTGATGTGGATTGCGTGGAAGAGAGGTTAGAGGCACTATCCGAATCTTTGTATATCTTGGAAAGCTCTAACTCCTCCCCTAGGTTATCCTCAATATCAATGCACATGCGTACACAATCTCCTATGGTCCTAGGGTCCTTCAAGTACACATAAGATCTCAATTTGGTACTTAGCAATCCATCCAAGAATAAAGCCACTTGCTTAGCTGGTGTGGGTAGCTCCGAAACAGGGCATCTTTCTAAGTATTGCCTAAATCTTCTTCCTGCAAGTCTCACGGTTTCTTGAGGGGTTTGCTTGAAGCTGTGAATCAGCGAGGAGGTATTATGCCTTATGCCACTCTTAGAGAATTCGATAATGAAAGCCTCTAGGAGTTGGTCTATGCTCCTGAACTGCCTCTCATTTAGTGGTTGAAACCATGTCAGGGCAGTGTTCCTAAGGGTCAGACCAAAGGCATTGTACTGCGTGAATAGATCCTCCACTTGTTCAGCTCTTAGGACTTGCCTAAACTCAGCCACATGATCGTATGGATCTCCAGTGCCATCGAAGTAGTTCTTCATGGACTTAACTAGCTGAGTCGGTCTCAAAGTCCTTGTGTGCTCTCTAGGTCGTGGTAGAGGGAACTCATCCGCATTTCTTTGATTCCTGTGAGCTCTAAGTATCTCAGGTTCTACTCTATTTGTTTCTGTCCTCGTTCTTTCTCTGCCCACTGGGTTGGCAAAGCTTACTTCTGGTCTATCTCTACTTCTTTCTCTTTGAGTTCCATGAGCTTGGGATGTTCCAGCACCAGGGTGACGATAGGATACATTCGATCTTGGTTGGGGGAAAATAAATTCACCCTTCCAAGTGTAAGCGTGCCTATCATTTTCTGTCACCACAAAGATCCTCTCCGAAGCGTGATCTAAGTAGGTCACTCTACCTGGGCTATCAGGATCCTTAAACTCATAGATCATGATTGTTCCTACATCAGTTGGCTGATCAGATTTATACCTCCAAAAGGCTTCGTCAGTTTCTCGATTGAGGAGCAAATCTATTCTCTTATTATCCTGGGGAATCCATTCCGGTGTGATAATCCTAGTGAGAACCGATTTACCTCGAGGGGTTCTAGGTTCTGCACCCATGTTTCCTTGCTCCAGGTCACCTAAGTCCGCTTTTGGGATCACATTTCCAAATTCGTCCGTCCTATCTGGGTGACTGGTGACTACGTATATGGTTCCTTCTTTGTCCAAGTATGCTCCGTTTTCAAACTTGACAGCTGGGCGCTCTAGTCCAATGGATTGATCAGGATTCTTAATCTGTACCACAGATCTTCCTAGGCCGTCCTCATAGATGCTGGCACCTAATCGGTTGGTCCTAAGGTATTCCAACTGTGTTTTGTAAGGGCCTTCTACCCTGTACAAGTATGGCACTCCTGAACTTCCCGTAGGTCTGTCCATGCCTTGAGACATCCCTCATTCACTAGTCTCAGAACTTGGGTAGTATAAGTGGTGACTCAACTGCTAGGCCCAAGACCTAGCAGTGTGGTTGACACTAGCCTCTGAAGACCTAAGGCTTTGTCTATCCCTTACTAGATGTCGTCCTGATCTAAGGTTCATATGCCTATTTGAGTAGCCCAATTTTTTGCCCAGAGTACAACCTCGTTGCCGATCAATTGGTATCAGTCACTTGATTCTTTTTAGTTATTTATCGTGTTTAAGGTCTTGTCTGATATCACATCGTCAGGAATAATTGAATGTTCTTCGCACTTTTAGGTTGATCGTTCCACGTTAAACTCTTTTCCTTTAGGATTCTCAATCGTACAAAGATTATGTAGTTATCTTGAACTTGAGTATTTAGGTATTCTTCAACTTGATAGATGCCTATCGCCGCCCTGACTTACTCCTCTCACTAGTCGTTCTTAGCCTAAGCTAGGAATTGACATAGGGAGTTGAGAATTTCCAACCTTTTGTTTCCTGCTTGGTTGCCCTTGAATGCCCAGGAAGTGTGTTCCCAAGCTTGCACTTACACTTGCTTAGAACGCCTTTCGATGCTCTCAATAGATCTGTAAGAGTTCCAAAGTTAGCTTTAAGATTTAAATTCCAAAGACAGAACCAATGATTTTCATTCCTGTAGCACAAACACTATCTTGCATAGTGATTTTTAGGAAAACAATTCTAAAGACCCCGGACTTTGATCCCCCTGGGTATGGTCAACTTCAAAATACCCTATCTGAAAATCAACTCATTATCTTTATAATAAACAGTTGAGGGCGTGTAGTATATGCCACGAGCTTTCCGACAAGCCCAAGAGCTCAAAAAATTGATTTCGTATGAAAAAGTTATGACTGTTCAGGGTTTAGGGGGTTAAGACAAGATTCAATCTGGCTGACAGATCCTAGGATTCTCTCCCAAATCTCAAGTGTAGGAACCTTCGAAAATGCTAATGGACTGACTATTTTGCCCCAAAATTATCCCAAATTTTTGAACAAAAGCAAACCCTAATTTTTGACCGAAAAGCTTGTCAATCGCGATCGACAGGTCTGTCAATCGCGATTGAGAGAGGTGTCCGTCGGGCCTGTCGGTCGCGATCGACAGTGTCAATCGCGATCGACAGGGTCGATCGTGGCTGTCAATCGCGATCGACGGTATCAATCGCGATCGACACGTTTTCCGGGTTTTTCGCCGAAATTTCAGTCAATCGGGGGCCTATCAGTCGCGATGGACACGTCGCTACGCGTAAAATTCAATCAATCGTTGAATTTCAGTCGGTCGCGATCGACGGTGTCAATCGCGACTGACAGAGGTGTCGGTCGTGGCTGTCGATCGCGATCGACGGTGTCAATCGCGATTGACAGGGTCCTACGTGGCAGTCTGTCGGTCGTGAAGTCTGTCGGTCGCGATTGACAGGGTCTGTCGATCGCGATTGACAGAGGTTGTCGGTCGCGATTGACAGAAAAACACGGAATTTTTCTACTGTTTTAGGTGATTTGGGATGTGCTCATCATGCTTGTGCTAGTGGTGAACTTTGTTTTACCAAATGATCGAATTTTCTGGTAGATTCGACGAGTTTCGTACCTGCGCAGCGTGCTGGCGGGGATGATGATGATGATACCTGCAAGAAACACAACAAACATGCAAAAACAGTGCAAGCAATATCGCTCTCTCGCTCTCTCTCACAAGTAGAATGAAGGAAATGAGGTGGAGATGGTGATATGATCAAAACTGAAGATTTTCGCGATGATGGAGATGGAGGTGGGAGATGGTGACGATGATGATGGTGATGAAGATGGTGAAGAAAAAACAAGAAAATAGATGAAAGTGAAGAAAATACCTACAACTCCAACGTGTCAACTCTACGTCTTACCATTACACGCTCGTCCTCAAAGTTCGATCCCCGGCAACGGCGCCAAAATTTGGTGTAGCTCAGTGATGAGTAGCACCTCCTTTAATGTCAATCCGGGAAGACGTGAGGATGGTATGAAGACCTCAAGCAAGTGGCAGCACAAATGCGTGAGTGAGAAGCACACAAACATGCACACACATACACACACACGCGCACACACCGCGAGACAAAGAGTGAGAAGCAATGGAGTTCTTAGATTACTTTCAAAAAGCTCTTACAAGTTCATTTCAATTACAATCCAACCTCAAAAATGAGCTCTCTAGCTCCTTTTATAGTTTTTGACTAGCTTTTGGCGCTGTCCAGACCTAGTGTCCAGCCTAGTTAAAAATTAGGTTCCAGGGCTTATTTGAGGGCTCAAATGAGATCTAAAAAATACGAAAATTGGTAAGCAACTACTTCTAAGGCTCCTCAAGCTCGAGGACTCCTCGGCTTGCACAAAATGGAGCCACAAAAAGGTGAACATGGTATTTACAGGGGTTGTTAGTGATGAGAATCACTTTTAATTGGTGTAAGGGTTTTGAAAAATTAAAGGTTGCCTTAGTGCTAGATCTGCGTGAATGCTCGTACTTGCTTCTTTCATGAAGAAAATTATTGGCCTACTTGCCAGATCGTCGTTGACTCCCTTGTCTGCTTGTGCCTTCTCTCCCTTTTGACTCTCTTCTCTGACTGCCATGCCTCGTCAGTCCTTCAGTTCCTTGTCTGCTGCTAACAAGCGCATAAATCATCCACATATACTTCTAAGCTCTTTCGCAAGAACTCTTTGAAGACATGACACATGAGTCTTTGGAATGTTGCAGGTGCATTGGTGAGCCCAAATGGCATCACACGAAATGCAAAGATTCCCCATTCTGTGGCAAAGGCCGTTTTGTGTTGATCTTCGGGGGCAATGGCTACTTGGTTGTAACCTGAAAATCCATCAAGGAAGCTATAAACTTCCTTGCCTGCAACACGCTCCAATAGATGTTCGGTGATTGGAAGTGGATAACTATCTCTGATCGTAGCGGCATTAACTTTTTTAAGGTTAATGCACACTCGCAATTTCCCATTCTTCTTGGGCACCACCACAATGGGGGACACCAATTCAGTGTGTTCAATCTCATAGATGAATCCAGCTTCAATCAGCCTATCAATTTCCTGCTTTATTTTGGCTGCATAATTGTCATTATATGTGTAGGGCTTTTGTTTGGTGGGCTTGGCATCAGCGGTCATCGGAATCGTATGAGAGCAAATCTTTGGATCTACTCCTTTCAAGTCTCTATAGTGCCATGCGAACACATCCCTATATTCCCTTAATAGAGCTACAAGCTCTGCTTCTTCTTTTGCACTTAGGTCATCTCATATGTACGTACATCGTTCTTCGTTCCCTTCAATGGTCACTACAATTTTTTTGGTCTTTTCTTTATTGTAATATGCTTCTCCTATAATGGCCTCTCTCTTAGGCATCTGTACCAAAATTTTTCGGTCTTCCACTTCATATTTCTTGAAATTTTCTGGTACTTCAAACAATGATTCTTCCTCTTCTTGTTTCACTGCTTTTCTTTTCTTTTTCTTTTGACCTCCTTCACTTTTTTCCTTTGAATTTATCGTTTTAATACTCGTGAGGGGTTCTTCTTCTTTTTGGGTTAACACTCCTATGTCTTCTAAATAGTGTTCCTCTGAGTCAAAGTAAGTATCCATCACAATGGATTCTAGATCATCGTCATTCTCTTCTTCTTCTATGAACTCACTAGGATCACACTCTTCCAACAGGGGTTGACACATGAACACTAAAATATCATAACCCTCCTCATCACAATGAGGTGTCCATTGGTCTTCATTGACTGCAATGTCCATGGTAGCTAAGATTTCTGCCCAACCATGAGGCTCAAATTCCTCATCTGGAAATATCATCGGTGTATAGGCTGGGTCTTTTATTGGTCTATCTCCTGGGGAAGTTCCTTCTTCTCTTGCTTTTAGATGCTTTTCCTCTTCCTCCGCGACCTTACACATCCACAAGTGAGTATCTTCATGCAGCCAGGATGGATCAGGTGAACTTCCAGAATGCACAGAGATTGAATCTTGTTTTGCTTTGTGGATAGGATTCCACTGTAGGGGTGGTACATCTCTGAAGGTGTAATCCTTCATATTGACCTTGGTGGTGACCCCTAAGTGCTGTAAGTACAAGGAGTTGGTTCCCCAATCCTGTACTATTTGCAATTGTCGTAGGAAGGGTCTTCCTAGGATCATCTCGTAGACATTATTTTTTTCAAAGTCACATATAGCAAATGTATGTTCAAACTCTACACCACAAGTGGTTAGAGTTATCCCTTCAAGCAATCCTAGAGGTCTTTCAAAATGACCATCTGCCATTTGAAGTTTCATTCTTGTTGGTCTTAATGTTGGTTTGCCCCATCGCTTCCACAAGGAGGTGGTCGCAATAGCAACACCAGCACCTGAATCTACAATTGCTTTGGTTGTGTAACCTTGATAGGTGATTGGAAGATAAGTATTACCTTCTTCACCTTCACTCATGTCCCCTATTTTGTCTAGAGGTATCTCTGGTACTTTCTGCTTAGGGCCTACTTTTGGCATATTGGAATCAAGTTATGGAACTTGATCCTTCACATGATTCCATAGCTCCGGTTTTGCCTTGAGCAGCTCCTCTACAGTGAGATGACACTGAACCTTAGTGTTCTTCACAACATCAGTGTTTCTTGGAATCACTAAGTCTTCATTTCTTACCAATATTGTGGGAGCTCTGATCTGGAGAGATTCAGATTCCCATGGGCCTGTGAAATGAGGCAACTCTTGTAAAGAATTAGATTCAAAATCTAATCTCTCATCCTCTTGTTGCTCTGTTTGATCTCCATAGATAGACGGAATGTCTTGGGGAAATTGATCATGAAGATCATCAATCTCAGGAATAGGAGGGGAGTTACCCTTCTCCTTGGCCCATTTCTCTTCTTGTATTTCCCGCAAGAACTCTTGAGAGTACTGTTGAATTGAAGGAGGTATTCCAGCATCCGTGGAATTAGGAACATAAGCTCCCATTGGTGGTGAGCTTCCTCTCTCAATAACTGGTTGAGCCTGTGGAGGTAAAGAAACTTGTGGTTTGTTTACCAACTGCTCTAATCTTTCTAGTAAGCCCTGGAAATGCAAATCCGGTTTGACAGAGTTTGTCTGATTGAACTTTTGACTAGTCTCAAGTATAGCTTGAGCTTGTTCTACCATTTTCATGCACATTTTCATCCGTTCAATCTCTAAATTTGCTCGCGGGTAACTCTTGTCCAAGTTTGTAGTTGTTGGCCCTTCTTGAAGACGAGCCTGGTAGGCCTTGAACATCATGTCCAAGCCTTCTGGGGTTGGATCTGCAAGAACAGACCCTGGTTGTGGGTTATTTACAATGGGTGGTGGGGTGGAATGAGGTGGAATGGATGGAGCTTCGGTATGTGAGGGGCTTTGAGATGCAATGTCTTCTATTTTTGTTTTGGTATCCCTTAGGCTTTCTTCTAGCTCGAATAGCTTTTTGTTCCACTTGCGATTAGCCTTCTCTCTGGTATCCTTCCATGTTCTTGGTTTCCTCTTACTAGGCTCTCCTGACTCACTTGACTCTGATTGCTCGGATGGTTTTGCTTGTTGTGCAGCCTGTGCCCTAGTAACTGCCTGTACAGGAGCCACATTACTACTACTTGAACTTGAATCTGCCACTAAGCCTACCACATTGATGGGTGTAACCTTAGGTGCACTAGAGGGGTTTCTCGGACACTCTCTAGGAAGATGTTCCTGGCCACACTCAGGACAAAAGCCTTGTATGTTTTGCCCTTGTCCCAGAGCTGGTTGGTGGGGGCATTCACGAATGAAATGGTCGCCCTGACATCTAAAGCATGGTCCTCTAGGGGCTTGTGGTCTTACTTGTCTCAACTGGGGCCTAGGATTCGGATTCGTATACATGACATTGGAGTATTTTGGCTCCCAATTTTGTTCCATAGGTGGTGTCTCATATTGACACTGAGAAGTCTCACTTTGCTCAGGTGACTCTATATAATAAGCATGTGGACTATCTTCATGGAAGTAGTCTGAACCATGAGCGTGAGAATCATTTTTTGAGACCAATGGGGTTAGTGGCACCAATGCTCTATTATGGTTCTCCTCCGCCATCGTATATTTAACTTGGATCACATTGGCAGGAGCTGGCGGTTGGTTTCCTAGGACTGGTTGTGGCCTATATGGTGCCTGATATTGCTGCTGGTATTGAGGTTGATATTGTTGTGGCCTATAATATGGCTGTTGGTACTGATTTTGATACCTACCCTGCTGGTAAGGTTGCTGATAATTTTGTCTAACAGCCTGCCTGTTATAGGGACAATCTTGGGTCGTATGATTTGTATATTTCCTCTCAATTGTGCAATATAGAGCATTAGGGTTTCCTTGGGGTTGAGTCGTCAACGGACAAACATTAGCCATGTGATCTCCTCCACATGTATAACATCACTTCACTGAAGTGACCCTTGGCATTTGTCTATTTTGAACTCCTAGTTTTTTGGCCAGTTGCTCAGCTATCTCATCTATCTCAGTGGAGGTTCTAGAGGTATGACTTGTAGAACTATCAGAGTCCTTATAGAGTTTGGATAGTCCTAACTCCTCACCCAAGTTGTCTTCTATGTCAATGCATATCCGTACACACTCTTCTATGGATCTAAGCTCTTTCAAGTATACATATGACCTTAATTTTGTGCTCAATAGGCCATCTAAAAACAGTGCCACCTGTTTCGCTGATGTGGGTAATTCTGGTACAGTGCATCTTTCCAAGTACTGTCTAAACCTTCTTCCTGCAAGTCGCACTGTTTCTTGGGGTGTCTGTTTGAAGTTGTGGATCAAGGATGATGTGTTATGCCTGATACCGCTTTTGGAAAATTCCACAATGAATTCTTCTAGCAGCTGACCTATCTCTCTATAGTTGCGACTGTTTAGAGGTTGAAACCAGGCTAAGGCAGTACCCTTAAGAGTCAAACCAAATGCCTCAAACTGGGTGAATAAGTCTTCAACCTGTTCAGCTCTTAGCACTTGTTTGAACTCCGCCACATGATCATAAGGATCTCCAAATCCATCAAAGTAGTTCTTCGTTGTCTTAACCACTTGAGAGGGTCTAAGGGTTCTTGAGTGCTCTCGTGGTCTAGGCAATGGGAAATCATGATCATCTATTTGATGCCTATAAACTCTATGTCTCTCCGTTTCAGGTCTTTTCGTTCCATTTCCTGATCTATCTCTGCCTACAGTGTCTGCAAAGCTTACCTCCGGTCTCTCTCTAGTTCTTTCCCTCTGGGTTTCATGATCCTTGGATGATCCGGCTCCCTGGAGGCCCTGGGAAACATTAGATCTTGGTTGAGGGAAAATTGATTCACCTTGCTAGGTGTAAGCATGTCTGTCATGATCTGATACCAAGAATAATTTTTGAGATGTGTGATCTAGATAGACAACTTTCCCTGGTGTCTCTGGATCCTTGAATTCATAGATGGTGACTATTGGGCTGGGTTGATCTGGCCTAAATCTCCAAAAGGCTTCCTTCGTTTCTCTATTCACGAATAGTTCTATAATTTTATTATCTTGAGGAATCCATTCTAGAGTGAGCACTCTAGTTAAGACTGACTTACCTCTAGGGGTCTTGGGTTCTCCTCCTAGGTCTCCTTGCTCTAGGTCTCATATCTCATTCTCAGGAATGATATTTCCAAACTCATCTGTCCTATCTGGTAAGTTGGTAACCACATACATGGTTCCTTCCTTATCAATGTAAGCACCCTCTTCAAACTTGACCACTGGGTGTTCAAGTCCAAAGGGTTGGTCAGGATTCTTGAGTTGAACCACTGATCGTCTTAGACCATCCTCATAGATGCGAGCACCTAATTGGTTCATCCTGATATACTCCAATTGGGTCTTATAGGGACCTTCTGGTATCTGTAAACAGGCAGTGCCTGAGCTACGTGTCGGTCTTTCCATGCTAAAAGACATTTCCGAGTCACTGGTTTCTGAACTTCGTGTGTAAGGATAACCACTAAGCTGTTGAGCCCAAGACTTGGCTGTATGGTTGACACTAGCCTCAGATGATCTAATGCTTTGTCTATCCTTGCCTAAGTGTCTACCAGATCGCAGGTTCATAAGCCTTGGCTTCTAGTCCCAAAGTTCTCTTCTATTGCTCAAAATCCTTTGGAACACCTTGGTTTTCCAGTTTTCTTGAGGATCAACTTCAAAATACCCTATCTAATAATCCTGGTATTATTTTTACAGCAACAAAACCAAAATCACAGCAAACGGATTTCGTATGAGAAAGTTATGCCAGTTCAGGGTTTTGGGGGTTAGAACAGGGAAACAGGATCTCTCTGGGAACTCAAGACAGGCAATACGATACCAAATTTTCCACGATACGATACCTTTGTCTTACACGATACCCCTTCAGACGATACCACCTAGACAATACGATACCACTAGGATAACTGCAATCGCGATACCAACCTCACGATACGATACTGCTCTCTTAGACGATACGATACTGAAAGTGGTCACGATACGATATCTCTAATTTGCACGATACGATACCACTTAACCTCGCGATACGATACCTGTAATGACACGATACGATACTGAGTTCTTGAGCGATACGATACCACGGGATTGGACGATACGATACCTTTGAGGCGATACGATATCAACTTGGCCGACGATACGATACTGAAATTGGAGGCGATACGATACCAAGACTAACACGATACGATACCAGGTGGACCACGATACCATTAGGGGAAAAAGTGAGCCTTGCATGGGCCTTGTAAGGATCCCTAATTTTCAGGGATTAAAAAGCTTAATCTATGGGTTTTAGCAGGCACACAAAACCACCATGGTATTGTTGAATAAAATAATAGGATAAATTTTTTCGAATTTGAGCTCTCAGGTGTGAGGTTTTGTGGCCGTTGTTGGAGACCTTTTAATCTCCAAAGGTTTGATCTACACTGACTTAAGAACACTTCTATGTCAGCTATAAACCAAACTTTACACAAACAATGTTCCTTTTTACCAAAACTTCAAGCAACACTTCTCTGAGTGAAGAAGTGTCAACTTCAGAAAGTCTGCTTCAGATATCAACTTCTTTACCTGCACAAATCTTCAAATTTCTTCAAGTAAATGATGCACAAGTATTAGCAATACCTTTGCGCAATCATACTAGCCATTAGTTCTCAAAACTAATCACCAAAAGTTTAATTTGATCATTAAGATCAAATACATGTCAGAAAATGACTCTCAGAAGTTGCGCCTTCGACATAGTCAACTTCTTAACTTGATTTCTCCCAATCTGGAACCCGTTTTGCTAAATGCTTTTAGCCATAGCTTCCTCATCTTCTAACTTAAATTTTAAGTGCTCACTCATCAAAAACTTTACAGTATACACTCAGATCTGATCAAAATACTGAGATGGAAAAGTGCGCTACTTTTGGCTTCAGTTCTCACATTCTACATATGAATGTTCCTAATGATCATTCTCACAGTAGGAGAGGAATTAGATTCTGAAACTCTAGACATAGCTTCATTAGCTTCTCAATTAGATGTGTACAAAAGGATTTCTGATCCACATGATCAGACAGAGAGCACTCAGAGAAAAACCCGTCGCTATTTTCTGGGAAAAAACTCTCTACACATCTTCCTCAAAATTGTCATCTACAAAATGACTCTATTACTTTCTCTCATACATTTCTTGTCATAATTATCTTATATATACATGACTTTGGACTCATCTCGCGTCTATGACTCTACTCCTTATCATCCTAAGGATTTAACTATGGTAGCTTACAAGATTCTTCACTTATATGTACATATGTGTACAAGACAACATTCTGACTTCTTCTTCATTTTTGCAAATGTCTTCCTTTGCTTCATTCTGACCATAAGCATTCTCCAAGATCTGTATAATCACCAATTTGTGATTGGTTTGCTCCAACAGCTCCCCCTCAATCACTAATTGTGATTATTCCATTCTTCTTCACTCCTGCCATCTCCTTGAATCTCTGTAGCTTAGGTCCATCCAAGCTCTTTGTCATCATATCTGCCACTTGTTCTTTTGTTGGAGTGTACATCACTTCAATCTCTTTATCAAGTACCTTTTCCCTCAAGAAATGATACTGTATCTCTATATGCTTAGTCCTGGCATGAAAAACAGGGTTAGCTGCCAAATACAAAGAACTCATATTGTCTCCAAAAATTATTGGAGTACTATGATCAATCTCAAAACTTTTCATCAAGGTCTTCAACCATATGACTTCTTTTGCAGCTTCTACCATTCCCTTATACTCGGCTTCTGTGGATGATAAAGCAACTGTATGTTGCTTCTTTGAACACCAAGATACTAGCTTATCTCCAACATAACATAGATATCCATGAGTAGACCTTCTATCATCTGAGTCACCTGCCCAATCTGCATCACTAAACACTTTGATTCTTGTGTCAGAAGTGAAACCATAGTACAAACCTTCACTTAGGGTTCCTTTGATATATCTGAGTACCCTTTGGGCTGCAATCCAATGAGTCTTCTTTGGACAATGCATAAATTGTGACAACACAACTACTGCATATGATAGATCTGGCCTTGTCAAGGTAGCATAGATCAAACTACCTACCAAACTCTGATATTTCTTCATGTCATTGAACTCTTCACCTCCATACCTGCTTAATTTATGATTTACCTCCAATGGTGTAGTTGAGGTCTTGCAATCTTCCATGTTAAACTTGGCTAGAAGATTCTTCAAATATCTTTCTTGTGAAACATATACTCCATGTTGAGTATACACAATCTGCATTCCTAGAAAATAAGATAAGTTTCCCAAGTCACTTATCTTAAACTCCTTCTCTATTTGCTTCTTGAGTTCATTGATTCCTTGAGCATCTGTTCCTGTAACAATAATATCATCAACATAAATGCACATGTAAATATATCCATTTTCACTTGCCTTCACTAGCAAGCTACTATCTGCCTTTGATGCCTGAAAACCACATTCATTCAAGAACTTGACCAATCTGTAATTCCAAGCTCTTGGGGCTTGCTTCAACCCATATAAAGCTCTCTTGAGCTTACACACATAATCTGATCCAATTGATTCCATGAAGCCTTCTGGTTGTTCCATATATACTTCATCTGCAATGTAACCATTTAGAAATGCATTTTTCACATCCAATTGTGATAATTTCCATCCCTTGCAAGTAGCAATAGCAATCAATGTCCTAATTGTAGACATCTTAGCAACAGGACTAAAGGTTTCATCATAATCTACCCCATAAGTTTGGGCATAACCTTTGACCACAAGTCTAGCCTTATATCTAGACACCTTACCATCTGCAAACCTCTTTGTTTTATATACCCACTTGCATCCAATGACTTTCTGATTCTTTGGTCTTGGTACTAACTCCCAAGTTTCATTTTCAAGTAGAGCATCATACTCTTCTTGCATTGCCTTCTCCCAATTGTGTTTACCTTTGGCTTCTTCATAAGTGGTTGGATCTTCTTCTGTTTTCACAATGTAGGCATAATCTTTTGTTGTTAGGAAAGATGTATCATAACTATACCTTATAGGCTCTTTCCTTTCTCTTGTAGATCTTCTGATTTCTGCACTTCTTGAAGTTTCAGCCTCATTTGATTCTGGATCAAATCTTGGCCCTTCTTCTACATGATCCTGCACTCTACATCTAGAGTCAACTTCATCAACAATTTCTTCACAAACTTTTACCTTTGCCTTTCCTTTCCTTTGAACTTCTTCAACACCTGTATACTCATTTGGTGATCCTGTATACCATGTGTTTTGCTCATCAAATGTCACATCTTTAGTAACAAGAAATTGCTTTGTGGATGGACTCCACAACCTGTAACCCATCTGTCTATCATCATATCCAATAAACACATACTTCTCTGCTTTTGGTTCTAGCTTATGTCTTAATTGTGAAGGAACATAAGCATATGCAATACATCCAAATACTTTACAATGATCAAGACTAGGCTTCTTACCCCACCATGCTTCATAAGGGGTTCCTCCATCCAAAGCTTTGCAAGGCAACCTATTCACAAGGTATGTTGCAGTGTTAATGGCCTCTGCCCATAAGTAATTTGGACAATTCTTTTCCTTCATCATGGCTCTTGCAAACTCTACAAGAGTCCTATTCCTCCTTTCTGCTACTCCATTCTGTTGAGGGGAGTACCTGCAAGTTACTTCTCTTTTGATACCTGCATTCCACAAATAATCATCAAACTCTTTAGAGAAATACTCTCCCCCTCCATCTGATCTTAGTCTCTTGAGCTTTTGCCCTGTGATCCTTTCTGCATAAGCATGAAAATGTTTGAATGTCTTGAAAACTTCTGATTTATCCTTGATTACATACAAAGTAATCCACCTGGTTGCATCATCAACAAACAACACATAATATCTGGATCCATTTATGCTATAGTCCCTTGAGGGTCCCCATACATCTGTATGAACCAATTCAAGCATATTTGAATGCTTGTAACCTGATTTGTTATAAGAACCTTTATGTGCTTTACCTAATTGACAAGCTTCACACTTGTACACCATATGTTGCCCCTCAATGTTTGGCAATCCAAGCACCACCTGATTCTTTGACATCTCCTTTATAGCTCTCTCATTGAAATGACCTAGCCTTTTATGCCATAGGTCTAATTCAGATACCTTTTGACTTCCATAGGTAAATAATGCATGTCCCACATTACCTTGAACTTTGAGAGTGAACAATCTTCCTTCCTTTTTACCTGCAATTATGGTTCTATATCCCTGATTTGGATCTTGTACATAGACACCATCATTTGTGAATCTTACTTCATATCCTTTCTCCACAATTTGCCCTACACTTATCAAATTTTTAGGAATAGTAGGAACATAAAGTACCTTACTCAGAAGTGTACTTCCACTCTTTGTCTTCACTGATCCAATGCTCTCCACTTTATGTTTGGTATTGTCACCTGTTTGAACTGTATGTCCATTCACCCTTGCTTCCATATCAGTCATCAAGGATAGATTCCCACTCAGATGGTTGCTGCACCCTGAGTCAATATAAAACACTCTTTGATCATCTCCCATTAATTCATGAGTTGCATTCAAGATAAGAGTCATGTCATCCTTCTGATCTGATGCATAATTGTAATAATTATTGTTGTAGGACTGAGATTGGAAGTTTCTTCCACCTCCTCTACCATATGATGTCCTACCACCTCTTCCTCTGAAATTACCTCTTTGGTTTCTGCCTCCTCTACCTCTTTGACTATAATTCTGATTGTTGTATCCTCCACTTTTTGATTATTATACCAACAATCATTTGCCAAATGATTTGTTCTGCCACAAATCCAACAAGCTTTAGCATTATCTTTGTTCTTACCTCCTCTTCCTTTACCTCTGAAATTTGTCTTCCCTTTTGTGAAGTTAGCTTGATTTGAATTCCCTTCATCATCATTTGATTGCTTTCCCTTGCCATTCTTTTTCTTGTCTTTGGAGTACATAGCTTGACTTGTACTTCTATCATTGTCTCCTTTAAGATCCTGCTCAAAGGTTAGCATGTGTCCTAGCAATTGATTAAGGTCAGGAGTAAAGTGATCAAGTGACAATTCTATAGACAATATAAAAGGCTTCCACTTCTCATCACCTCTTAGACCTGTAAGTATTTGTCTTACCAACTTTTCTTCTTCAATATCTTCATCCACTGCTCCCAAGCTATCTGCAATATCTTTCATTCTTGCCACATAATCTGAAATTGATTGTGAGCTCTTCTTCTTGAAAGTTGTAAACTCAGCCCATAGTGAGGACTTCCTTGACTTAGTAGTATTTTGGAAATGCTCTTCCAAGGCATTCCAAACATCTGTAGCACTTTCCAAACCTCTGATGTGAGGTAAAAGATAATCATTTACAGCCATGTAAATGATACTCCTTGCTTGAGCATCCTTTCTCATCCAAGTCTTCAACATTGCAAGCTCTTCCCTAGTAGGAATACTAGGATCTGCAAACTCAGGTTTTTCTTCATCTCCTGTAATAAATGCTATAAGGTCTTTGCTCATGAGGTGTGCTTCCATCCTCATGGACCATGCTGGATAGTTCTCCCTATCTAGCTTATCAATTTGCAAGCTTTCTCCCATCCTTGACTTTCTGTATCTGCAATTACTATGGTTTATGAAGAGAAAGTGTACCTTTGATATATTCTTTGTCCTTCTTGATTCTTTCGAACTTGTACTATGAACTTCTGCAAGTTATCTTCAATAATTTGTCCTTATCCTCCTTTGATTTGAAAGATCTTCAATATCTGCACCAGTTGGAACTTCGATTATCTTTTCTTCTCTTGTACTTCACCTTTAGCTCTGATACCACTGTTGGAGACCTTTTAATCTCCAAAGGTTTGATCTACACTGACTTAAGAACACTTCTATGTCAGCTATAAACCAAACTTTACACAAACAATGTTCCTTTTTACCAAAACTTCAAGCAACACTTCTCTGAGTGAAGAAGTGTCAACTTCAGAAAGTCTGCTTCAGATATCAACTTCTTTACCTGCACAAATCTTCAAATTTCTTCAAGTAAATGATGCACAAGTATTAGCAATACCTTTGCGCAATCATACTAGCCATTAGTTCTCAAAACTAATCACCAAAAGTTTAATTTGATCATTAAGATCAAATACATGTCAGAAAATGACTCTCAGAAGTTGCGCCTTCGACATAGTCAACTTCTTAACTTGATTTCTCCCAATCTGGAACCCGTTTTGCTAAATGCTTTTAGCCATAGCTTCCTCATCTTCTAACTTAAATTTTAAGTGCTCACTCATCAAAAACTTTACAGTATACACTCAGATCTGATCAAAATACTGAGACGGAAAAGTGCGCTACTTTTGGCTTCAGTTCTCACATTCTACATATGAATGTTCCTAATGATCATTCTCACAGTAGGAGAGGAATTAGATTCTGAAACTCTAGACATAGCTTCATTAGCTTCTCAATTAGATGTGTACAAAAGGATTTCTGATCCACATGATCAGACAGAGAGCACTCAGAGAAAAACCCGTCGCTATTTTCTGGGAAAAAACTCTCTACACATCTTCCTCAAAATTGTCATCTACAAAATGACTCTATTACTTTCTCTCATACATTTCTTGTCATAATTATCTTATATATACATGACTTTGGACTCATCTCGCGTCTATGACTCTACTCCTTATCATCCTAAGGATTTAACTATGGTAGCTTACAAGATTCTTCACTTATATGTACATATGTGTACAAGACAACATTCTGACTTCTTCTTCATTTTTGCAAATGTCTTCCTTTGCTTCATTCTGACCATAAGCATTCTCCAAGATCTGTATAATCACCAATTTGTGATTGGTTTGCTCCAACAGCCGTTGGATACTTCTAATCGATGGCTTAATTTAAATGCCATGTGAGAGTAGAGAGAGAAGTTGTCAGACTCCATGGGAGTGGGGACAAGACTTGTGCACATCTCTGCAAAAAGAATGGCCGTCGGATCATCCCAAATCGAATGGATGCGCGCGAATGGGGCTGAGCCTCTTTTTCGGATGCATTTCGGCCGTCAGATATGAGGCAGATCTAGTGGCTACAATTCGATGGCGCCTTTTTTATGTTTGGGGTGAATCCAAGCCATCGGATCCTTCCTACATCTAATGGCTACAAACTGAGGCGCTGAAATTTCTGACAATTCAAATTGGAGCATTCGATTGAAGCCGAAATCCAACGGTTCTCTCCAAATGGCGCCTCTTGTAATGATTGCATGGATCTCAGCCATTCAATCTCCAGCTAATCCAAGGGTGCAAATTGATCCGTGCCTTGACTTTTTAAACTCAATCGTGGCCCTTACATATTCTATGAATCGGATGGCTCTAAATGAGTTTCGAGTTTCTCAAAACCATCTTGAAAGAAAAACCACCAATTCTACATGGTTTCTAGCTCTTTGACCACACAAAAACAAGGGAAGCCTATGCCTAGTCTATGTGATTAAGGGACTAGACTGTGTCCACCACCCTCTTCTCATTGGTCCGTCACTAATCACTCCTTAAGCCAAAAGGCCCATGCAGGGTTCATTTTTTTCCCTAATGCGATACCACCGGGGCGACCGTGATCGCGATTCCAGCACTTGACGATACGATACCAAAATGGTATCACGATACCTCAAGTGGGCGTGCACGATACGATACCTCGATAAGTATCGCGATACTCGGGAATTTTGATATCGCGATACCAAAACTCAACCGGACACGATACTTGGAGATTTTTAACCCAAATTCAAAAATTTTTGTAGATATGTGTACCTTCTACCCTCCTTGTCACTCCTATCAGCCTGTACATGCAATAATCTATCTCCAAACTGGCGATACCTCCTACGCGATACCAAACACAGGTCGCTTCAGCCCGCGCGATACTGAATCAAATTTTTGGAGTTTTGAGAGGTTTTCCATGAATGTTTCTTCAGCGTTTCTGCTCTGAACAGCCTCTGCACTTGTTCCTCATAGCCACAAGTGAAAAACGAGGTGAAGATATAGGCAAAAATGGAGAAAATCAGAGAATATGAAGAGGGAAGAAGATGATGATGAAGGTGAAGATGAGGAAGAAGAAAAAACCTCAGAAACTAAACTGAAAATGGTGATTTTTTACCTTCCAACGTCTCTTTTCTACGTCTTACCGTCACACGCTCGTCCTCCAAGCTCTCTCCCCGGCAACGGCGCCAAATTTGGTGTCACTCTAGCACAATGGTGAGTACCAACGTGAGGAGATACACCTCATAAATGTCAATCCGTGGAGACGTGAGGACCGGTATGAAGACCGTGAGCAAGTGATGGCACAAGTGCGTGAGTGAAAGCACACAAGCATGCACACACATATACACACGCGCACAAAGTAAGAGCAAGGAGTGGAACAATGGAAGATCTTCGATTATACAAGAGCTCTCTTACAAAGCTGAAATCTACAACAAGCTAACCTCAAAAATGAGCTCTCCAGCCCTTTTTATAGTTTTTGAGTGGTTTTGGCCCTGTCCAGACCTAGTGTCCGGCCTAGTTAAAAAATAGGTTCCAGGGCTTATTTGGGGGCTCAAACGGAGTCTAAAAATTATGAAACTCGGTAGGATGGTAGTTCTAATACTCCTCAAGCTCAAGGACTCCTCGGCTTGAACAAAATGGAGTTACAAAAATGGAAAATGGTATTTACAATGGTTTTTAGTGATAATAATCACTATTTTTATAGGGATTTCATCTGAAAATTTGACAGGTGCTTCTTGGAGCTCCCTACTTGCTCCTTCTTCTTGTGTGTCCACTTCCTTGATGCACTTCCATGCTTTGTCCTTGACCTTGAGCTTCAACAAATACTTCTATGAGGTAGAAGTTTACCCTCAGAGACATGAAGAGCTCAGTAATGATGTGAGATTAACCACCCAAGTGACCACCAAAACTGAAGGCAAGAAGAGGAAGAAGAAGGAAGTCGGTCCGAAGGAAGAAGAATCCTTGTTTGAGGTCCCTCAAAACTTTAAAAAATATGATATAGATGATAGGAGAGTCATGATAAGAATGGCTAAACGCGAGGCACAATCAGGAGAGGCCTATGATAGCAAGGAAACCACCAAGAAAATAGTTGTAGCCATAGAAGAGGGAGAAGAAAGATGCATCTACATAGGACATGACCTGTCGGAAGAAGAAGAGCAAGAGTTGATAGAGTTGCTAAAGGAATATAGAGATGTTTTTGCTTGGATTTACAAGGACCTGAAAGGTGTCGACCCTGACATATGCTCACACACGATCCCCATGACCTCAGATGCCAGACCCTCTAAACAAAAGGCCTACACATACAATGACAACTATGCTGCCAAGATCAAAGAGGAGATAGATCGCTTGGTTGAAGTTGGATTCATCTATGAAATTGAGCACACTGAATGGGTCTCCCCCATTGTAGTGGTGCCCAAAAAGAATGGCAAATTATGTGTATGCATTAACTTGAAGAAGGTTAACGCAACCACTATCAGGGATAGTTATCCGCTTCCTATCACTGAGCATCTATTAGAAAGGGTAGCAGGCAAGAAAGTGTACAGCTTCTTAGATGGGTTCTCTAGCTACAATCAAGTAGCCATTGCACCAGAAGATCAGCATAAGACGGCTTTTGCCACAGAGTGGGGCATATTTGCTTTTCAGGTAATGCGATTTGGGCTTACCAATGCACCTGGTACCTTTCAGAGATTGATGTGTCATGTATTTAAAGAGTTTTTGAGGAAGAATTTGGAAGTCTATGTGGATGATCTTTGCGCTCATTCCCACATTAGACATACCCATATACCTGAACTCAGACAAATCTTTGACAAGTGTAGAGAATATCAAGTCTGCCTGAACCCACAAAAGTGTGTTTTCATGGTCAGGCAAGGCAAAATTCTAGGACACATAGTGTCAAAAAATGGCATATCGACTGATGAGGAGAAAGTGAGAGCCTTTGCAGAACTACCTAGGCCAAGGAATGTCAAGGAGGTACAGGCCTTCATGGGGCATTGTGGTTACTACCGACGGTTCATTCACATGCATGCCATCATTGCAAAGCCTCTGTATGCTCTTCTAACTAACTTTGAGTGGACTGATGAATGTGAGAACTCTTTCAAGGAGCTCAAACAAAGATTATGTTCAGCACCAATCTTGACCACCCCACATTGGAACAAGCCATTCCATGTCCATGTGGATGCATCCAATTATGCTATTGGATGCATGCTAGCACAACCTATAGGTGAAGGTAACATGGATCTTCCAATTGCCTATGCCAGTAGACAGTTGAATGCAGCTGAACGAAATTATACCACCACTGAACGAGAAGAGTTAGGCATGGTATATGCAGTTAAAAAGTTTAGACACTATTTGTTGTCAGGATCTTGCTCATGCGCATACAGAGATTACGGACGCAGAAAAACACATAGAAATTAGAGGCAACAAGAGACGAGACCGAACGCAAGATTGGGTGCAATCTCCCCCCATGCACTCTGTTTGGACAGTCCACAGAGTGCATGTATTTGTAGGACTTTTGATTACGTCAAAAATAGTGGTTACATGAGGGCGGCTTCAAAAAGTAGGCGTGAAACTAAAAGTTAGTAACTTTTACAGAAAGCCATTACTTTGAATAACAGAAACTGCGGTCTACAACGACCCTTATTCTAACCATTACTTTTCTAACAATAGAACCTTCTACGCAGGTTTATTTACAAGCTAAATAATAATTATTCGGATTATTGATGTCTGCCCTTTCACGCCTTGCACGCTCCTCACGACCTTTCAGCGGCTATATCATAAACATCAAAAACATATTAATACAGTAATAATATAACACTTTAGCAATGCATTGTTCAATAATATACAACATGCCTCCCAGTTGACAAGCAACTGACCTCAGTTGATAAAATAATTTAATACTCTAACAATTATAATGCAGTGTTCAACATATTCCATGTGACAATCTAACAATGCATTGGCTATTCTATATTTCAATCCAACAATGCATTGGCTATTTTATATTTCAATCCAACAATGCATTGGCTATTTTATATTTCAATCCAACAATGCATTGGCTATTTTATATTTCAATCCAACAATGCATTGGCTATTTTATATTTCAATCCAACAATGCATTGGCTATTCTATATTTCAATCCAACAATGCATTGGCCAACATTTTCCATAATACATTAATAATTTAACACTCCAACAATTACTTGTTCAACATATTCCATAATTCATAACATGCCCCTCAGTTGAAAAGACAACTGACCTCAGTTGATAAAATAATAAACATGGATAGCCAGTCACATGTTTCATCACTGAACGAAAAAAAAACATAGGCATGTTCCATGTAAAAACACATGCATGGAAATGTTCATGGAGGTGTTAAGTTATTAAAAGTATCTGTGAGATGCGGACATAGTCTTTCTAATGAATTTGGGCAAGCAAAACTTGAATATGCTCCTATGGACTAAATTCAATATGTAAATGCATCACAATTATCAAACATGTAGGGTAAACTTTAAAGGTAGAAATGAATCCTTAAACTCGTCTTGAAAAGCCTTCCAGGTGCGTGGACAATCTGTACTATGACAAAGATCATTCCACCATTGCTGCGCTCTTCCTACCAAATAATTAGTGGCAAACTCGATTTTCTTATTTTCTGAAAATAACTCATCGGAAAAGAAATCATTGAATAGGAATAGCCATGATAAGACAAAGCGACCATCTTTTCGTCCGTCGAATTGAAGCATAGCATAACGTCCTTGTATGGCTTGTTGAAGTGCTTGAAGTTCTTGGTTCATAATCTCTAACTCTTGCTCGAATGAAACTCTAGGTAAAGGTGAATTACAGAAATCTTCCATGGTGCTCTTGGACCCTTGTTCTCAACCTTGGTGTATTGAACCTTCTTGTTTGCAACCTTGGTGTCTCGATCCCGTGTTCTCAACCTTGCTTGGTATCTTGAACACTCAATCAACTGCCACCCAAGGATTTTGAAGGAATTCACACTTCCAAGCTACCTCATTGGAAAGTTTGTTCTGAGAGCTTTCCAACGGTATATTACATGCCTCAATCCGACCTACGGATTGAGAGATACACTTGATTCTTTCTTGGGTCCAATCTTGAAATCGACGCGCGCGCCTTCCACAAGTAATAAAGAAAGAGAACTTAAGTACAACTCCAAGATATGGTGGAGTGGTCAAAGTACTTCCCTTTAAAGTAGGAGGTTGTGGGTTCAAATCCTCCTACCTTAGAAACTCTAAACCTCTCTATTACCACTCAAAAATTAAAATTGCCTCGCGCGTAGCCAACGGTCGCCAAGGGAGCCTTGGGTGCCAATGTTGCCAATGTATTGCCTAAGTTATTGCCTAAGTTTTTTGCCTTAGTCGACACCTTGGAGTAAGCCAAAGGAGTAAACGTAGGTGAAAACGTAGGTTCTGGTTTTGGAACAGGAACAGAAACAGAAACAGAAGACGAAACAGAAACAGAAACAGAAACTGAAACAGAAACTGAAACCGAAGACGGAGATGGAGATGGAGATGGAGATGGAGATGGAGATGGAATTCAGAATCGCGAACAGAGAACAAAACCCTCTGTATTGACGCGTGCAGAGCTTTGATACCACTGTTGTCAGATGGAGATGGAGATGGAGATGGAGATGGAGATGGAGATGGAAACGTAATTCAGAATCGCGAACAGAGAACAGAACCCTCTGTATTGACGCGTGCAGAGCTCTGATACCACTATTGTCAGATGGAGATGGAGATGGAGATGGAGATGGGGATCGAAACGTAATTCAAAATCGTGAACAGAGAACAGAACCCTCTGTATTGATGCGTGCAGAGCTCTGATACCACTGTTGTCAGATGGAGATGGAATCGGAATTCAGAATCGCGAACAGAGAACAGAACCCTCTGTATTGACGCGTGCAGAGCTCTGATACCACTGTTGTCAGGATCTTGCTCACGTGCATACAGAGATTACGGACGCAGAAAAACACACAGAAATTAGAGGCAACAAGAGACGAGACCGAACGCAAGATTGGGTGCAATCTCCCCCCATGCACTCTGTTTCGACAGTCCACAGAGTGCATGTATTTATAGGACTTTTGATTACGTCGAAAATAGTGGTTACATGAGGGCGGCTTCAAAAAGTAGGCGTGAAGCTAAAAGTTAGTAACTTTTAAAGAAAGCCATTACTTTGAATAACAGAAACTGCGGTCTACAACGACCCTTATTCTAACCATTACTTTTCTAACAATAGAACCTTCTACGGAGGTTTATTTACAAGCTAAATAATAATTATTCGGATTATTGATGTCTGCCCTTTCACGCCTTGCACGCTCCTCACGAACCTTCAGTGGCTATATCATAAACATCAAAAGCATATTAATACAGTAATAATATAACACTTTAGCAATGCATTGTTCAATAATATACAACACGATTTGCTTGCAAATAAGTTTAAATTTTTTACTGATCATCAAGCTTTGTTGTACTTGGTAAACAAGCCATGCAATACAGGTAGATTGGTAAGATGGTTCCTCTTACTAATGGAATACGACTTTGAGGTTGTGGTGAGGAAAGGCAAGACCCACCTAAGAGCAGATCATCTCTCAAGGCTCACATAAGGAGAGGCCCCACAAGGAGTGTCATGACTTACCTGATGCTTACTTTTTTAATTTGGAAGTTGTACGTCAGTGGGCTCAGCCATTAGTGCCAGTATTGACATACGGGCCTAATCACCCGGTAATACACACAGAAGATAGAGAGATGGTAAAAGCTCAAAAGTATCATATCTTGGCAAGAAGTATGTACAAACATACTGAGCAAGGAGTATTAGCCTGTTGCGTGGAAGAGGATGAGTACGCTAAATGGTTGCAATTAGCACATGTAGGTGCATTAGAGCAACACTACTCAAAACAACGAACCCTACAGACACTGAGGAGACTAGGAGTGCATTGGAAAACTATGGAAGTTGATGTCCATAGAATGTGCAAAGAATGCCCAATCTGTTGCACTAAACCACCAGTGGAACATGCTACTCTTTATCGAATATCTTTAGTACCAGATTGGAGTGAACCATTAGTAGCCTTTCTGAGGACGAAAACATTCCCTCAAGATATGACTTTGGCTAGACAAAGGAGTTTGGAACAAGAAGCCTTAGATTACACAATCATTGGTGATAACTTATACAAACGTGGTAAAGATGGTTACCTACGACTCTGTGTCCATGAGAGCGAACACCTCAAGATATTAGAGACTGCTCACCAGGGTGTAGCAGGAGGACACTTTGGGCCAGATCGGGTGATCAAGGCAATTTTATTTGCAGGTCTTTGGTGGCCAACTCTTCACATGGATGCACATACCTACGTGAAGAGATGTGATGTTTGTCAGCAAACCCAGTATCCCATACGCAAGGATGAGATGTCATTGAAGCCTATGATGGGTGGACGTGCATTCTCTAAGTGGGGAATAGACTTTGTTGGTCCTATTAATCCCCCAGCTAAGGGTTCACATGCTGAGTATATCATTGTGGCCACAGACTATCTAACCAAGTGGGTAGAAGTGAAAGCCACTACGAAGAATGATGCTCAAACAACAACAAAGTTCTTATTTGAAAATGTGTTCACTAGATACGGATTGCCAATAGAATTAGTAAGTGATAGAGAGACTCACTTCTTAAATGAAGTCATTGAAAATCTTCTTCAAGAGTTCTTGGTGATACACAAGAAGTCTGCTCCCTCTCACCCACAAGCTAATGGACAAGGTGAAAGCACAAATAAGATTTTATGCAATGTGCTCACCAAATTAGTAAATAATAAATGCTCTGATTGGGACAAATAGCTACACCACGTTGTTTGGGCATACCGAGTTGCCTATAAAATGGTACTCCAAGCCACACCCTTTCAGATGGTGTTTGGCCAGAATGCGGTGCTACCATTGGACTTTTTGATACCTACATTGAGAGTAGCACAGGAGTATAACTGGACAGGGCATGAGCTCTCTTCTAGAATTCTTGATCTGGAACAACTAGGTGAAACAAGACTAAGAGCGCCAGCGGGAATATATGCAGCTAAGAAAAGACAGAAGGCATACTTTGATGCCCACGTTAAGGATAAACGCTTGAAGGCAGGAGATCTAGTACTAGTCTACACCCTCAAGCAACATGCGAGAAAGTTAGAGAAGCGTGGCTATGGACCTATGATCATAAATAGGATTTCAACTAGTGGAGCAGTACAACTAGCCACTTTAGAAGGCGATGTTCTCCCTATCTACATAAGCGGATGTAGAGTCAAGTTATATCAAGAACCCCTCACAGAGGAAATGCTAAATCCACTCAATACTGCAAAGAAACGTAAGGAAGAGGAAACACGAATTCGAGAAGAAGCACAGGCCGAAGCTTTAGAGCGCATTCGACGAATGAAATTGAGAAGGAAAGGTAGAGATCAACCCATGACTGATGCTCATAAAGCTCTAGGTTATAACATAGCCATGTGTGAGACCTCAGGTGAACGGTCCCATAGGATAGTTGATCGACGACCTTCTGTGACCCTAGAAGTAGGACATGGAGAGAGTGCAAAGACCGTGAGAGCTTTAATTGATTCAAGAGCAGCCACTAGTGCAGTTCGGCTTTCTTACTGCCAACAACTGCAATTGAAGGTACAACCTATAGAGGCATATCTGATAGGATTAGGAGGAGTTGAAACTCCTTGCATGGGAGAGGTGGAACTTCCCCTCTACGTTCAAGAGACCCTAATGTCATCAAAGGTGCTAGTGTGTGAAGACGAGGATCTTACCGAACCTCTTATCTTGGGCCAAGACTGGATCTATGATCACGCAATCAACCTAAACCTAAGAAGTGGACTTCTTCAGGTTTGGGCAGGCCAAAGCCGCCTTACGATTGAATTAGAAAATCAAGCAGTCAAACCATTAGAATAGGCACCAACTCCTGGTCCTTCTAGGAACCCACATAAAGATAACAATGTTGTACTTGTCCAAAGTTCTATGGTGCAGAGGGTTGTCACTCTTACCGAAGGAACAGAAGTCAATGAGGAGTTCCCAGTTGTTCCAAAGAAGATTCTAAAAAGGCAGGCTGAGCATCACACGACACTAAGGAGACCGATGATCAAGAAGCAGGAGCACCAACCTGTGCAATACGGAGTACCTCGTGGCATGAAGCAGATCTGGATACGCAAGAAGGAAAAAACCACAGCTCCAGAGACAGGTTCTCAAAAAAGCATCAAGCGAGCCACACCATCAAGGATCAAAATGAAGAGTTCCCTAGGCAACACCCTAGCTATACCATTTCTATTTGGGTCCCTAAGCGGTCAATGAAGGCTAGCCCTAATGCTAGACGGATTTGGGTGCCCAAGGCCTGCTTACAAGCCCAAATAACTTCACCTCCAATCACTAGCGTAAGTCAACACTCTCAAGTACCCTTGGCAAATAACTCAAGGAAGATACCTACACCTCACACTGCTACACCTTCAGTCGAACCTAGACATGTTAGGAAATGGGTGCCCAAAAGGTCCCAAATCCAGCACAATCTAGTTCATAAATCTTTACCTGTCATTAGCTCTAAGAGCTACGAATCCTCTATCAAAGCTTGGAGACATAAACCATGTATCAAACCCCCTGACCCAATTTTGTAAATCCAGCCACTCTGATTTAGGTGCATTCTGAGTACATTGCATATCCAAAGCATGCATCTAGGATGACACTAACCACTAACCACCACTCACATCTATCACAAACACTTCACCTCTAACCACTAACCATCTGGATGGTCATGTTAGAATTGTGGAGGGAACACCATTACATCCTGTTTCCTATGCAACACTAATGTGCCTTTCTTCTTCTAGCAGATAAGCATCAAAAGTCTCATGGCAGCTCAATGAGATGCCAGGGGATTTGGGAGATGCAGATCATATCTGGGAGTCCAAGTTGGAATTCGGAGGAGTTTGGTGGACCTTTCAGTTCTTCTCACGAGAATTTGAAGCATTACAAAATGTAGCTTCTCTTCAAGATATCTGGCAGAAGGCGGGGTTACAGGATTATTTTAGTGCATCTCTGCCTAAACCTGATTTCCTTAGGTGCTATTACTTGATTGCCACTTTAAAAGCGACAGGAGACAAAGATCATTCAGGCACATTCCTGGTGCCCTCTTTATCAAACCAGGAGGAAATGAAAAAGTTTGAGTTGAACATCACCTTAATCAGGAAGGCCCTTCAGATGTATGGCACCCATGTACCCTCTGATCAAGATCCTTTGATACCGGAGTCTATGAAGAACAATAAGCTCAAGAAGTTGAAAGAAATGTGTGCTCTCACCTCGAACATTGCTATACCATTGCGAATGTGTCTTCAACATTTTGCATTTCCAGCGCAAGACCGATTCACACAGCCTCATAAGAAGATCTGGTATGGGTTATACCTAGCGGAGACTGGGAGCTTACCTATCAAAATGCCAGTGTGGATCCTTGACCAGTTATGTGAAGCAGGCAAAGGAGGCATGAGAAAGCCTACTTTAAATGGTTGTTGTGCGATTACAAGAATTATCTACCGATGCCTTCCCTATGATGTGCCGATCGCACGAGCCCTTAAGTACTCACAGTTGGAATTCTCCCAGGGGAGGAAATCAGGGGTTCAACCCACTAAAATAATGCGTGGATCACTTTCACATGTCCTAATTCCTCGCGAGGTCACCACAGAAGCCTTTTGTAGAGAAGAAGAACAAGTAGCTCCTTTCACGATCCACCTCCAAGGACCACAATCAAGGGGCGTGGTACAACCCACTCCATCAGCCCCTCCACTACCCTCGGATGCTGAGCTGGCATCCATGGCTACATTGGCAGAGGATACATCCTTCGACTTTGAGAGATTTTTGCAAACATCACACTTATCTGAGAGTGAATTCTTTTCTGACAATGACGGTCCAGGATCATCATCCCAGAGAGAACAACCACATAGCACGGCAGGAAGAGTACATTGGGAGGATGAGGCAGAACACACTCAGGGGGGAGGCACACATGAACAAGAGGAGATGCAGAGGAATGAACCAGAGGAGAGTGAGGAGGAATCCCCTGCCTACACTACACAACTCCAACGACTCTACAAAACGATCAAGCAAGTGCAAAAAAGGCATAAGTTGTCAAAAGAAGCAAATAGAGCGCTGGTGAACCAGATGCTGCAAGCGGAGAATGTAGACCCTCAATTTGTAGAGTCATTGAATCTTTTGGCAGATACCTATGGAATCGTGGAAGCCATGAGGACCATGGTATATCGTAATACCCCTCAATATGACCAATGAAGGATCGATACGCGACCGCGAAGGGGAAAGATGATCCAAATGGAAGTCTCTACCTCACTCCCTACCATCACTCAAGAAGTTGTTCACCTGGCCAGCCCAACTAACAGTGATGAACCAGATGTAAATATACAGATACCATCTCCACCATCACCTCCCATCCAGCCCTCAGAACCCCTCACCACTAGCCTTCCTGAACAACCAGTATCCACCCATAGTGAACCCATACTACACACCACCAATTCTCCATCCTTCCCTTTACCTACATCCACTAGTTCCAACCAATTTTTTGAACCTCAGATAGGTCACCCTGCCACCCAACAAACCATCATCGGTCACCCTTCTTATCTACTAGCCCTCAGACACCCACGTGGCCATACCCAAACATTAACACACCCAATTTCCCTCACTACTCCATTTCCTCTTTCCCAACCCCAAACCATTGAACCCCTCTTAACCTCCTCAGAACCAACTCAAGCCACCCTACCTCCATTTTTGGCAAACCTTGTAAATATGATGCAACAACTTGATGATTATAATAGAAACCCCCTTTCCCATCACACCTCACCCACATTCATGCCCACCACTAACACACCACCCACCATTCCCGTATTCATGATTCACACTTCACACACAATCACATCCAATCCCATAGACATTTCACCATCCACAGGACCACCCACCCCCACGTTTGTTCCAACATCATCAGATTTCACTTCACTCATGTCACCATTTCCAATCACTGTAGGCACAACATCCACTTTTCCCTTCCCCAGTTCTCGACCCCTTGCATCTCCCACCTCTACCCTTGCATCCACCTCATTTAGTCAGGCACTAGACATTATGTTCGAAGCTGCGGCCCAGCTTAAGCAAGAATACAGATTATTGGAAGAAAATAATAAAGAGCTTTGTACCCTATCGTCTCAGCTCCAGGCACGTGTCAATGCCTTGGAGCTGAATAATGTTGCATTACAACAAGAAGTTACCACTCTCCAACAATCTCATGCGGAGCTAGAAGCCAAGTATACAGAGATGGGTAAGGCTATGGAAGAACAACTAAGAGACCAGCTGGCCCGCAATGCTAGACTACAAAGAAACATGACCTTACTTTGCCGTCACTTAGCAGCTGCTCAAGAAGAGAACAGAAGACTACAGCAACAAAACCAGGAGAACTTAGAAGCAGCCATTGAAAACACCCCAGGGGCACCTATAGACCCTGCCAAATTCCAAGCTATTCCCTCAGAACACATTCAGCAGGTGTTAGAAGATTATACAACCCTCTTGGAAGCACACGACCAGTTGGCAGATCAGGTAAAGGAACTACAGAGATCCCAAGTGCCCCACCACACCCATCAGAACCTAAAGAGATGGTCAATGCTGCTACTTCACCAGAGCCAGAAGCTTCCACGGTGAATGAGGTACGTGAGCTACGACAACAGGTGATAGAATTAAAGATTAAGTTGTTACAATATGAACGGCCCCCCTCTCCACCTCATCAACGATCAGAGGAAGAAGCAGTAACCATTCCTGTAGAAGAGACCTTTGAAGATAACT
This sequence comes from Ceratopteris richardii, assembly GCA_020310875.1. Classification (NCBI taxonomy): domain Eukaryota; kingdom Viridiplantae; phylum Streptophyta; class Polypodiopsida; order Polypodiales; family Pteridaceae; genus Ceratopteris; species Ceratopteris richardii. Next base: position 32,683,965 of record CM035429.1, on the reverse strand, counting down.
ATGAGCCTCAACCTCTTCCAGGAGGCAGAGTCACGGAGGAAGGACAAGACACATATGAGGAGCCCCCTTCGGCATGGATGAAACAAGTAGAGGAGATGGGGCCCACGCATGAAGAGCGTATCTCCACCCAGATGATGGCCATGAAAACTATCGAGGATACAATGCTTCAGTCGGAATATTTAAGGCACGTGGCTTCTAGGCGACTGATAACCAGTTCAGAGTTGCAATATAAACCCTACTTTGTAGTGTTGGCCGACTACAATAAGGAGATCAAACGCAAAACCAACAAGTACCCTACTTTCGCAACACAATTCGAACTAGAGGATATTCGAGAGGAAGCCAGAAAAGGGGCAATATTCCAACCCATTTGGAGGCAAAACTTACTTGAGACCTATCCGAAAATGCTACGAACATGGGATCACGCTCCCATGCATTTGAAATATAACCCTTGCTTTGGGCCAGTGCAGAGAAGAAGATCATGGAAAGCATTTGCTATAAAGGTTCAGAACAACGTAAATTGCAAACAGTGGCTGAATTACCCCTCCATCGCACCCCCAACAGGCACGCCAACAGTAGCATACATGATGGCCACTATCAGACATTGGATGCCACGCCTTCACCCAATGCCAAATGTAGCGGCCCAGATGATGCTCAAAATCTTGGATATGATGCAAATTGTGCTCAAAACCTTCGGCAATGTATGTAACATTCAGCCTCCGATTCCAGGTTTCATAAACGGTACTTATGACTTACTTTATGATATAAGCACCACCCCAAGTATACGAGTTGCTTATGCATGGCACTCAAGAATCAAATATCTCCCTGCTTGCTATAAGCAAACCTTTGATGATATGTTCACCACGGGGTTTTGGGAATCACACTCAGAAGTATTCACGCCACGCCCAACCCATCTGCTACAATTATTCGCGTGCGAACAAACAATGCATTCACAGCTCTACACTACGCCACAACCTCACATGCCTGGAGCAGTCAATTGGGATGCCCTTAAACGAGACCTGATCCGGGGACTACGGATCAAAGAACAAGAATTGGCAACCGACATCCTCCAGCACTACATTGATCAAACCGCAGAGCAAAGGTCTGTCAGAGACGATAGATGCTAGGGGGGGAGAGTGTTGGCATCATACATGCGAAGAAGCAAGTACAGACATACATGCAGATCTAGCACTAAGGCAACCCATTAAATTTTTCCAAACCTTACATCATTTTAAAAGTGATTCTCATTACTAAAAACCCTTGTAAATATCATTTCACCTTTTTGTAGCTCCATTTCGTACAAGCCGAGGAGTCCTCGAGCTTGAGGAGCTTTAGAAGTAAGTGCCTACCAATTTTAGTATTTTTTAGACCTCGTTTAGCCCTCAAATAAGCCCTGGAGCCTAATTTTTAACTAGGCCGGACACTAGGTCTGGACAGGGCCAAAACTAGTCAAAAACTATAAATAGAGCTAGAGAGCTCATTTTTGGGCTAGCTTCTTGTAGTTTTGAGCTTGTATGAGAACTTGGTTATAATAGAAGTAATTCCATTGTCCTACTCTATTTGTTCTTGCCGTGTGTGCATGTGTGTGTAGGTGTGTGCATGGTGGTGTGCTTCTCACTCACACATTTGTGCCTTCACTTGCTCGAGGTCTTCATACCATCCTCATGTCTTCCCAGATTGACATTAAAGGAGGTGCTACTCATCATTGAGCAACAACCACCATTCCCATCTCCATCTGATCCACCACCTTCCAACCCACCTCACACAATCCCACCACCCTCTAGAGTAGGATCAGTCCTAGCAGATCCCAATTCAGAGGATCTAAATATGATGCTTAAAGCATATCAGGTCAGAATCCAAGAAGAGCCAAACGTAACCAATCATGAAAAGTGTTACCCTAGAGCGGAACTAGAGCTTGAACAAACTAAAATTTGTGCTAAGATGGTGGAATTGACTCAAACCATGTTTGAAGCCAGTCGCCTCTTTAACATCTCTAGTTCAGCTAAGACACAGTTGCACTTTGATGGACTGCTAAAAAGATTGGAGAGGCTAATTGCACAATCAAAAAAGGAACCCACCCCTCCAAATAAGGGCAAGGCAAGTGAAAGGATAAGCTTTCCTTCTCAGGAAGCTTACCCGCCTAACTCCACAGAACCAGACACATCTTCTTCTATGAATCGGTACACACCAGAATTCCTATGAGAGATTCAAGAAGAGAAATGGGCAAAAGAGAGTGAAGTCCCTCCTCCCATTGAACTTGTGGATGATGAGCATGAGCAATTCCCACAAGATATTCCCTCCATTTATGGAGAGCAGGAGAGTGCACAATCTCGAGAGAGATTAGACTTTAAGTCTAATTCTTTACATGAATTACCCCACTTCATAGGCCCATGGGAAGCTAAGTCTAGTTGTATGAGAGCACCCACGGTTATGGTACAAAACGAAGACTCAGTCGTACCTAGGAATACAGAGGTAGTAAAGAATACTAAAGTGTAGTGCAATCTCACTTTAGAAGAGTTACTCAAGGTTAGGCCAGAACTGCGGAAACATGTAGCCAAACAAGTACCAGAGATAGCTAAACCACGTTCCTAGGTAGGTTCTCATAGAACAGTGCCAGAAATTCCTCTAGACAAGATAGGAGATATGAGTGAAGGAGAAGAAGGAAACACCTATCTTCCCATCACCCATCAAGGATACACAACCAAGGCAATTATGGATTCAGGTGCAGGAGTTGCAATTACTACCACTTCCCTGTGGAAGCGTTGGAGCAAGCGAGCACTTAGGCCAACGAGAATGAAATTGCAGATGGCTGATGGTCACATAGAGAGACTGTTAGGGCTTTTAGAAGGAATAACTCTCACTACATGTGGTGTAGAGTTCGAGCATACCTTTGCTATATGTGACTTTAGCAAAAATCATGCCTATGAGATGATTTTGGGAAGACCATTTATGCGGCAGTTGCAAGTGGTACAGGATTGGGGAACCAATTCCTTGTATTTGCAACACTTAGGTGTCACGACCAAAGTCAATCTCAAGGATTACTCTCATAGGGACGTACCCCCCAATCCAATGGAATCCCATCCATAGGGCCAAAGATGATACAAAATCAGTGCATTCCATAGGATCATGATCCTCATGGATGCATGAAGACACCCACTTATGGATGTGTAAAGTAGCAGTAGAAGAAGAGAAGAGAGAAAAAGCCAGAGAGATAGGTGTGAAGGAAACCCATAGATCAATTCAAGACCCAGCCTATACACCTGTAGTATTTTCAGACAAAGAATTTGAACCTCATGGCTAGGCAGAAATTTTAGCAACAATGGACGTAGCCATCAATGAAGAACAATGGACGCCCCACTGTGATGAGGATGGCTATGACATTTGAGTCTTCTCAATAGAGCCAATTATGGGAGATTCGGTTCTGGAAGAATGTGAACCTAGCACTGATGCATTCAAGGATGCAAGTGACTCCGATCTAGAGTCAATCATCATGGACCCACCCTTTGCATCCGATGAGGAATACTTCTATGAGGTAGAAGCTCACCCTCAGAGACACGCAGAAATTGTGAACGAGGTGAGATTAACCACACAAGTGGTCGCCAAGAGTGAAGGCAAGAAGAGGAAGAAGAAAGAAGTCACACCAAAAGAGGAAGAATCTTTGTTTGAGGTCCCTGAAAATTTTAAGAAGTATGAAAGAGATGATAGGAGAGTCATGATAAGAATGCCTAAAGGTGAGGCGCAATTAGGACATGCCTATGATAACAAAGAAACCACCAAGAAAATAGTGGTAGCCATAGAAGAAGGAGAGGAGAGATGCACTTACATAGGACATGACCTGAAAGAAGAAGAAGAGCAAGAGTTGATAGCTTTGCTAAGAGAGTACAGAGATGTATTCGCTTGGAGCTACAAGGACCAGAAAGGTGTAGACCCTGACATATGCTCACACACCATTCCCATGACCGCAGATGCCAAAACCTCTAAACAAAAGCCATACACATATAACGATAATTATGCTACTAAGATCAAAGAAGAGATAGATCACTTGGTCGAAGCTGGATTCATCTATGAAATCGAGCACACTGAGTGGGTATCCCCCATTGTAGTGGTACCCAAGAAGAATGGAAACTACGTGTGTGCATTAACTTGAAGAAGGTAAATGCCGCCACTATTCGAGACAATTATCCGCTTCGTATCACGGAACACCTCTTAGAAAGAGTAGCATGCAAGGAAGTATACAGTTTCCTTGATGGGTTTTCTGGTTACAATCAAGTAGCCATTGCTCCAGAAGATCAGCATAAGACGGCCTTTGCCACAGAGTGGGGCATATTTGACTTTAGAGTAATGCCATTTGGGCTTACCGATGCGCCAGCCACATTTCAAAGACTGATGTGTCATGTATTTAAAGAATTCCTGAGGAAGAACTTGGAAGTCTATGTTGATGACCTTTGTGCCCATTCCAACATTAGACAAACACATATACCTGAGCTCATGCAAATCTTTGACAAATGTAGAGAATACCAAGTCTGCTTGAACCTAGAAAAGTGTGTTTTCATGGTTAGGGAGGGCAAGATTCTAGGACACATAGTGTCAAAGAATGGCATATCTATGGACGAGGAAAAAGTTAGAGCTATTGCAGAGCTACCTAGGCCAAAGAATGTCAAGGAAGTACAAGCTTTCATGGGGCATTGTGGTTATTACCGACGGTTTATACACATGTATGTCATCATAGCAAAGCCTCTGTATGGACTTTTAACCAATTTCGAGTGGACTGACGAGTGTGAGAACTCCTTCAATGAGCTTAAACGATGATTATGTTCAACACCAATCTTGACCACACCAGACTAGAATAAGCCCTTCCATGTGCATGTGGATGCATCCAATTACGCTATTGGATGTGTACTCGCACAACCTACTGGTGAATGCAGCTGAACGAAATTATATCACCACTGAACGAGAAGGATTAGGCATGGTGTATGCAGTTAAAAAGTTTAGACACTATTTGCTTGCAAACAAGTTTAAATTTTTTACTGATCATCAAGCACTGTTATACTTGGTAAACAAGCCATGCAATATAGGCAGATTAGTAAGATGGTTCCTCTTACGGATGGAATATGACTTTGAGGTTGTGGTGAGGAAAGGGAAGACTCATTTGAGAGCAGATAATCTCTCTAGGCTCACATGAGGAGAGGCTCCACAAGGAGTATCACATGACCTTCCTGATGCTTACTTATTTAATTTGGAAGTGGTGCCTTAGTGGGCTAAGCCATTAGTGCCAATATTGACATACAAGCCTAAACATCCAGTAGTAAACACTCAAGATAGGGAGATAGTAAAAGCCCAAAAATACCAGATCATGGCAAGAAGTATGTACAAGCATATAGATCAAGGGATCTTAGCTTGTTGTGTGGTAGAGGATGAGTACAAAATGGTTGCAATTAGCACACATAGGTGCATTAGAGCAACACTACTCGAGGCAGCGAACCCTACAGACACTAAGGAGATTCGGAGTGCATTGGCCGACTATGGAAGCTGCTTTCCATAAATTGTGCAAGGAATGCCCGATCTATTGCACTAAACCACCTATGGAGCATGCCACTCTTTATCAAGTGTCGATAGTGCCAGATTGGAGTGAACCACTAGTGGCCTTCTTGAGGACAAAAACATTCCCTCAAGATATGACCCGGCCAGGTGGAGAAGCTTAGAACAAGAAGCTTTGGATTACTCACTCATTGGTGATAATCTATATAAGCGTGGGAAAGACGGATATTTGAGACTATGTGTCCATGAGAGGGAATATCTTAAGATCCTGGAAACTGCTCACCAAGGTGTAGCAAGAGGACATTTTGGACCAGATCGGGTGATCAAAGCAATCCTGTTTGCAAGACTGTGGTGGCCCACCCTTCACATGGATGCACATACCTATGTGAAGTGGTGTGATGTCTGTCAGAGAACTCAGTATCCTATACGCAAGGATGAGATGCCATTGAAACATATGATGGGTGGATGTGCATTCTCTAAGTGGGGAATAGACTTTGTAGGTCGTATTAATCCCCCAGCTAAGGGTTCACATGCAGAGTATATTATTGTGGCCACTGATTACCTAACCAAGTGGGTAGAGGTAAAAGTTACGACAAAGAATGATGCTCAGACGACTGCTAAGTTCTTATTTGAGAATGTGTTCACTAGATACGGGCTACCTGTAGAGCTAGTAAGTGATAGAGGGACTCACTTCTTGAATGAAGTTATTGAAAATCTACTCCAAGAATTCTTGGTTATACACAAGAAGTCTGCCCCCTATCACGCACAAGCTAACCGGCAAGCCGAAAGCACAAATAAGATTCTATGCAATGTGCTCACCAAATTAGTGAATAATAAATGCTCTGATTGGGACAAACAACTACACCATGTTGTTTGGGCATATAGAGTTGCCTATAAAACGGTACTCCAAGCCACTCCCTTTCAGATGGTGTTTGGTCAAAATGCAGTGCTACCATTGGAATTTTTTATACCTACATTGAAAGTAGCACAAGAGCATGATTGGACAGGCCATGAGCTATCCTCTAGAATCTTTGACCTTGAGCGATTAGGAGAAACAAGACTAAGAGCTGCAGCAGGAATATACACAGCTAAGAAAAGACAAAAAGCATATTTTGATGCACATGTGAAAGATAAGGGTTTGAAGGCAGGAGACCTAGTCCTAGTCTACACCTTAAAGCAACATGCACGAAAATTAGAGAAGAGAGGCTATGGACCTATGATCATTAATAGGATCTCAACTAGTGGAGCAGTTCAATTAGCTACTCTAGAAGGTGATGTTCTCCCTAGTTACATTAGCGGATGCAGAGTCAAGTTATATCAGGAACCCCTTATGGAGGAAATGTTAAATCGACTCAATACTCCAAAGAAACATAAAGAAGAGGAAAAACGAATTCGAGAAGAGGCACAGGTAGAAGCATTGGAACGCATCCGAAGAATGAAATTGAGAAGATAGGGCAGAGATCAACATAGGACAGATGCGTATGCAGATCCAGTGTTTCCTATGGCTATGTGTGAAGTTTCAGGTATTAGCTCTCATAGAATAATTGACCGACGTCCTTTTGTAACTTTAGAAATAGGACAAGGAAAGAGTGCAAGGACTGTAAGGGCCTTGATTGACTCAGGTGCCGCCACTAGTGCTATTAAATTTTCTTACTGTCAAAAGTTGAAATTAAATGTCAATCCTATAGAAGCATATCTCATAGGATTGGGAGGCGTGGAGACCCCTTGCATGGGCGAGGTGGAACTTCCCCTCTACATTCAAGATGTTTTACTGACAGTTAAAGTACTAGTGTGTCAAGATGAGGATCTCACTGAGCCTCTTGTCTTGGGTCAAGACTGGATCTATGATCATGCAGTCAACCTAAACCTAAGAAGTGGACTTCTTTAGGTATGGGTAAATCAGAGTCGAATTATAGTTGAGTTAGACAATGGAACACTCAAGGAACTAGGAGAGGCACAAACTCCTGGTCCTTCCAAGAGCACACATGAAAATGACTATGTTGTTCTTGTCCAAAACTATGTGATGCAGAGGGATGATTATCTCAACAAAGAAGTCAAGGATATGATGGAACTCCCTTCTTTTCCAAAGGCCATCAGGATGCAGCAACAAGAGGCTAATAAAATGCAGAAGAAGCAGACTACCTATGCTCGAAGCCAAAAGAAAGTACGAAGAAAGGTGTTTCAGCCACCAAGAAGAGTGTGGGTGCGGAAAGGCGAGCATCCTATTGTGATCAAGCCACAACCATTGGCTCAACTTCCTATTAGTGATCAACGACAAGACACTAATAGGAAGTCTTTCCAAATTTCTTCTACGAAAGCAAAGTCTATCTAGGTACCCAAGAAGTCGATGAAGGTTGACCCACAATTAAGGAAAATTTGGGTGCCTAAGGCTTGCTTGCGGGCTCAAATAGCCACACACAGACCACACCATACACAACATGGTTCACTCACACGAACAGTTGAGTCCCACCCATATTCGACACACCCAAACACATATTTGTCCCGGAGCACGAGTAGAAACACTTGTAAATGGGTCCCTAAAAAGCCTCATTTACAAGCAGACATTCTTATGTAGCCCACTAGAGTCTACACAAAATCAACAAAGAAAGCCACCCACTGTGTTTGGAAGCCCAAAATTTGTAATAAACCACCTGACCCCATTGTAAAGCCACCTCCGCTTATTAATTGTGCCACACTGCACCACACCATCCCAATTAGCACATAGGAACCCTGCATCTGCTAACCACATTTCACACTCATAACCACACGAGCACGAACTAACTAACTAACTAATTAACTCTTAGTTCATCATGTTAATGTTGTAACGAGGACACATGACCACTTTGTGTCCATTTGCAATGTTAACCTTCATTTGTATATTCTCACAGAACCGGCGACCAGTTTCTTCAATATGGCCGAGGCTGCAGGAACTAGCTCCCAGGCAGGCACCAACCCTCAGATTGTGGACATTGAAAGCCTCCCCATTGAGGAGGAGTTGAAGGAAAGACGACTGACATTGAGAGCATTACATGCCATACCTGTTCAGAATCCTCCCCAGGGGCACACATCACCAGTAAGCAAAAACTCGCATTGGTTCAGTGATGTGGCAGGACCTCTTGGAGACGGCACTTATTTGTGGGAGGCAGAAATAGAATTCAACAGACGCTGGGGTCAGTATCATTTCTTTACCAGAGAATTTGAGAGGCTTCAAAATAATGAAGGGTTGAAACCAATATGGAAGAAGGCTGGCCTATATGATTACTTCAAAGCACAGTTACCCGAGCCAGACTTTCTACGATGTTCATACTTGATTAGCACCCTCACTCCGAGTAAAGAGAAAAAAGGGCTACAACACCTTCATACTACCGTCTGTTACACGAGGTAATGAACTGAAGCGCTTCAAATTGACGAACAATTTGGTAAGGGAAGCTCTAGATATGAAGGGTATGCACATCCCCACAGAGAAAGAGTCAATGGTCCCAAACAATATGAAGAACAAGAACCTGACTAAACTGAAGGACATGGTGTCAATGACTCCAACTATTGCCATTCACCTCCGAATGTGCATGCAATACTTCGCGTTCCTTGCTCAAGAGAGATTCACAATGCCACCTAAGAAGATATGGTTCAGTTTATACTTAGCAGACGCCTTCAATTTGACAATCAACATGCCTCATTGGATTATTGACCAAATACACTTGGCACATCAACAGTGGTATAAAAAGCAAAAGTCAGTACTTTATGGATGCTATGCTCTCACAAGGATTGTTTATCGATGCTTGGCATATGATGTGCCGATTCAAAGGGCACTTATTTGGACCAAGGTGCAAGAATTTCAACGCAGACTATCAGCCGCAGGGCCTCCATCCAAGAAAATGAGGGGAGCAGTTCAAATGCCTTGTGCACAGGCCCGTGGTGCTACACTGACACCAGAGACAACTCCATGACTTCCAAGGCGAGTGCAACCTTTCACTATCAGATTACCAAGGCATAGCGTGGAAGGACCAAATCTGGTGTTTCCACCCATACCCACCGACTTAGAGTTCCCTCATGGCTTTACACTAGAAGATCTAACTGATGAGGAAGTAGCTAGAATAATTAATGCTACTAATTTGGAAGTTGAGGGAGAGCAAGCGAGCGAGCAACAAATGGCTACAGACCAACCCCACCCACGTCAACCAGAAGTTGTGGAGGTGGATGAAGACGAAGAGGAGAGTGTAGAAGAGGAGCAAGAGGATGAACAAGAAGGACTATCCAATGAAGAAGAGCATGAATATGAGCAAGAAGTTGTATCAGAACTTGAAGGTGCCCCTACTTATACGCAACAATTGAAAAAACTGTATGATACCATCAACCGAGTTCAAGAACAACACAAACTGCCCCTGGCAGCACGAAAGGCCCTCATGAACCAAATCCTTGAAGAGGAAGGTGTGGATGAGCAATACAGAGCAACCCTTGACATGATCGCTGATGCATTAGGGGTACGTGAGACAATACATACCACCCTCGCACACTCGTGAAGATCGGAGCGAAGATACGACAGACGTCCCCCTCGACCAGGGAAACAAATGAATGTATTGGTATCAGAACCACAGGGCACCACATCCACAACCACAGGCACAGCTCATATTGATGAAGCCCATACCTCAAGTGCACCTCCCTCATCCCCTTTACCACGCTCCCCCCCAACTCCACCACCTTCACCTCATACTACCACCGTCACCACCATTGTCACAGCTTCAAATTTCACTTCCCATACTGAAGCACAGATCGTGAGTCAACCCTCACAATCCACACAACCTGACACCACCACTAGTGTAAATACTACCACTGACACTGTAATTCTAATGGTAGCCACTGAAAACCCCATTCCCCCTATCACACTTTTTGGTGTTTCATATTCACAACTGCACACACCACTTTACACCTTCACGACCATTACCACACCGACAATTCCCATGTACACCATCACTCCCACGACTGCATCCACTTATGACTTCATGGACATATCACCCACCTCCGCACCTCTACCTCCCCCCATCTTCCCACAATCTCCCATTCCCCCACCACCCACTTCACCCTTCTCAAGCATTACCCTCCTGCATTCAACACCTTCCCAACATCCACTCCTGTTAATAATGTATTTAATACGTTGTACTAGTGTATGTCTCAATTACAACAGCATTACTAGCACCTAGATGCTCAGCATACGAGCCTGTTCAGGAATCATGAAACGTTACAAGAAAGATTCATTAATTTAGAGAAGGAAAAGCGGCTACTACAACAGCAGTATGACACTTTAGAGGCACAACATGATCAATTAGTAGCCAATCCACCCCAGTCAGATACCGAAGAAAAACAACAACTCGATGATATGTTACATGCCTAGATAATAGACAATCTCAAGCTTCAATGTAACCTCGCCTTGCTACGAAAGCACATATCTGCAGCACTCGAAGAAAATAAATGATTACAGAAACAGAACGAAGAAAACTTGGAAGCAGTAATGGAGGGTTGTTGAAGCTCAAAGTCAAGGACAAAGCATGGAAGCGCATCAAGGAAGTGGACACACAAGAAGAAGGAGCTAGTAGGGAGCTCCAAGAAGCACCTGTCAAATTTTCAGATGAAATCCCTATAAAAATAGTGATTATTATCACTAAAAACCATTGTAAATACCATTTTCCATTTTTGTAACTCCATTTTGTTCAAGCCGAGGAGTCCTCGAGCTTGAGGAGTATTAGAACTACCATCCTACCAATTTTCATAATTTTTAGACTCCGTTTGAGCCCCCAAATAAGCCCTGGAACCTATTTTTTAACTAGGCCGGACACTAGGTCTGGACAGGGCCAAAACCACTCAAAAACTATAAAAAGGGCTAGAGAGCTCATTTTTGAGGGTAGCTTGTTGTAGATTTCAGATTTGTAAGAGAGCTCTTGTATAATCGAAGATCTTCCATTGTTCCACTCCTTGCTCTTACTTTGTGCACATGTGTGTGTATGTGTGTGCATGCTTGTGTGCTTTCACTCACACACTTGTGCCATCACTTGCTCACGGTCTTCATACCGGTCCTCACGTCTCCACGGATTGACATTTATGAGGTGTATCTCCTCACGTTGGTACTCACCATTGTGCTAGAGTGACAAGGGTTCACCGCAGGAAATCGAACCAAAGAATTTCAAGGCCATCCCATCTGAAAATATGCAAATCGTATTGGAAACACACGCTGATCTCTTGGAAGCCCACACAGCCTTGGAAAAAGAAAGGGATGCCCTACTAAAGCAACTGGAAGCTCAGGAAGAGTCACCAAAAGAAGTCACAACCACTGTAGACACATCTGAAGAAGTCGCAGAACTCAGAGCACAACTTGCAGAACTACAAAATAAAGTTCTTCAATATGAGCGTCAACCCTCCCCTCTTGTGGAGCCAAAACCTGAGGACTTAGTTCCAATTGAAGTTGAGGAGATTTTTGAAGACCCATACGTACCCATGCCTGCACCAGGGGGTAAGCGAATAGAGGAAGGAATGGACACAATTGAGATCGAAGCTCCTGAATGGATGCAAAAGTTAGAGAAGGTTGGTGCAACCCATGATGAGAGAGTTGCAGTACAGATACAGTCGATGTCCCGATTGGAAGAAGTCATCATCAAATCCGATTACTTCAAAAACCTCTCCCATCATCAGTGGATTGGCACGTCCGATGATTTGTATGTTCCATTTTGTGTATTACTGACACATTATAATGCTGAAATAAAGCAGCGCACAACAAAAGAACCAACCTCGGCAACACAGTTTGCACTAGATGACATTCCTGCAAGCGCCACACATGAGAATATATTTCAACCTACCTGGAGGATACGTTTGCTTGAAACATACGCTGAGATGGTATGCACTTGGAATAACATGCCTTTATACATCAAGTATAACCCATGCTACTGCCTTGTCTTTCGACGAAGGTCTTGGCCAGAGTATACCAAAATGTTGGAGACCTCTTAATCTCCAAATGCTTGATCTATATTGATCTAAGAACATATCTATATCAATTATAGACCAAACTTTACACAAATGTTACTTTGATTTACCAAATGATTCATGAACAATTCTCTGAGTGAGAATTTTCCTTCTTCAAGAAGTCTGCTTCAAAAACTGACTTCAATACCTGTACACATCTTTAGATATCTTCAAACTAATGATGCGCAAGTCTTCAAACTACCTTTGCGCAATCATATCAGCCATTGATTCTCCAAAAGAATCATTAAACCTTTGATTTGATCCTTAAGATCAAAGGTATGTCAAAAACTGTCTTCCAGGAATGGCGACTTTGACATGGTCAACTTCTTAAGTTGATTTCTCACCACCCAAATCTCGTTTTGCTAAATGCTTTTAGCCATAGCTTCCTTACCTTCTAACTTAGATTTTGAATGCTCACTCACTCAAAACTTTATACTATGCACTGAGATCTAAGCAAAACATTGACACAGAAAAGTGCGCAACTTTTAGAAGTGTGTCTGCATATTCTACATACAAATGTTCCTATTGATCATTCTCACAGTAGAAAAGAAATTAGATCATAAAATTCTGAATGCTCACTCACTCAAAACTTTATACTATGCACTGAGATCTAAGCAAAACATTGACACAGAAAAGTGCGCGACTTTTAGAAGTGTGTCTGCATATTCTACATACAAATGTTCCTATTGATCATTCTCACAGTAGAAAAGAAATTAGATCATCTAATCTGAAAGCTTCATTAGCTTTCAGATTAGATGTGTACAAAAGGATTTCTGATCCACATGATCAGACTGAGAGAACTCAGAGAAAAACCCGTCGCTAATTTCCTGAGTAAAACTCTCTACACATCTCTCTAAGACACTTGTCTTCAAAATGACTCTCACACATATTTCTTTACATCATTGACTTATATACATATAGTTTTAGACTTATCCCACGTCTATTACATTACTCCTTATCATCCTAAGGATCATCTATACTCAGATTACAAGAATTTCCACCTATAATGTACATATGTATACATACTTCACTTCTGAGATCTCTTCACTCTCTCAAGTGTCTTCTTCCACTTCAATCTGATCATAAGCTTGATTCAAGATCTTTATAATCACCAATTTGTGATTGGTTTGTTCCAACAGCTCCCCCTCAATCACTAATTGTGATTATTCCATTCTTCTTCACTCCTGCCATCTCTTTGAATCTCTGTAGCTTAGGTCCATCCAAGCTTTTTGTCATTATATCTGCAACTTGTTCTGTTGTTGAAGTATACATCACTTCAATCTCTTTATCAAGTACCTTTTCTCTCAAGAAATGATATTGAATTTCTATATTCTTAGTCCTGGCATGAAAAACAGGGTTAGCTGCCAAATACAAAGAACTCATATTGTCTCCAAAAATAATTGGAGTACTCTGATCAGTTCCAAAACTCTTCAACAAGGTCTTTAACCATATTACTTCTTTTGCAGCCTCTACCATTCCTTTATACTCAGCTTCTGTGGATGACAAAGCAACTATATGTTGCTTCTTTGAGCACCAAGAAACTAGCTTGTCTCCAATATAACAGAGATACCCATGAGTGGACCTTCTATCATCTGAATCACCTACCCAATCTGCATCACTAAACACTCTGATTCTTGTGTCAGAAGTAAATCCATAATACAGACCTTCACTTAAGGTTCCTTTGATATATCTGAGTACCCTTTGAGCTACAATCCAATGAGTCTTCTTTGGACAATGCATGAATTGTGATAACACACCTACTGCATATGATAAATCTGGCCTTGTCAAGGTAGCATAGATTAAACTACCTACCAAACTTTGATATTTCTTCATGTCATTTAATTCTTCACCTCCATACCTGCTCAACTTATGATTTACCTCCAATGTTGTGTCTGAAGGCTTGCAATCCTCCATGTTAAATTTGACTAGAAGATTCTTCAAGTACCTCTCTTGTGTAACATATACTCCATGTTGAGTATACACAATCTGCATTCCTAAGAAATAAGATAAGTTTCCCAAATCACTTATCTTAAACTCCTTCTCTATTTGTTTCTTAAGTTCATTGATTCCTTGAGCATCTGTACCTGTGACAATAATATCATCAACATAAACACACATGTATATGTATCCATTTTCACTTGCCTTTACTAGCAAGCTACTATCTGCCTTTGATGCTTGAAATCCACAATCATTCAAGAACTTGACAAGCCTGTAATTCCATGCTCTTGGAGCCTGATTCAACCCATACAAAGCTCTCTTGAGCTTACACACATAATCTCATCCAATTGAATCCATGAAACCTTCTGGTTGCTCCATGTATACTTCATCTGCAATGTAGCGATTCAGAAATGCATTCTTCACATCTCATTGTGATAACTTCCATCCTTTACAAGCACCAATAGCAATCAATGATCTAATTGTAGACATCTTAGCAACATGACTAAAGGTTTCATCATAATCTACCCCATAAGTTTGGGCATAACCTTTGACCACAAGTCTAGCCTTGTATCTAGACACCTTTCCATCTACAAACCTTTTTGTTTTATACACCCACTTACATCCAATGACTTTCTGATTCTTTGGTCTTGGCACCAATTCCCAAGTTTCATTTTCAAGTAGAGCATCATACTCTTCTTGCATTGCCTTCTCCCAATCTCTGAAATTCATTTTTCCTTTTGTAAAGTTAGCTTGGCTTGAGGTTCCTTCATCATCAGTTGACTGTTTCCCTTTGCCATTCTTTTTCTTGTCCTTGGAGTACATGGCTTGACTTGCACTCCTATCATTATCTCCCTTAATGTCCTGCTCAAAAGTTAGCATGTGTCCTAGCAATTGATTAAGATCAGGAGTAAAATGATCAAGTGACAATTCTATGGACAATATGAAAGGCTTCCACTTCTCATCTCCTCTCAGACCTGTAAGTATTTGCCTTACCAACTTATCCTCTTCAATGTCTTCATCTACTGCTCCCAAGCTATCTGCAATATCCTTCATCCTTGCCACATAATCAGAAATTGCTTGTGAGCTCTTCTTCTTGAACGTTGTAAATTCAGCCCATAGTGAGGACTTCCTTGACTTGGTTGTGTTTTAGAAATGCTCTTCCAAAGCATTCCAAACATCTGTTGAAATTTCCAATCCTCTAATGTGAGGTAGAAGATAATCATTTACAGCCATGTAAATGATGCTCCTAGCTTGAGCATCCTTTCTCATCCAAGTCTTCAAATCTGCAAGCTCTTCCCTAGTTGGAATACTAGGATCTGCAAATTCAAGCTTTTCTTCTTCTCCTGTAATGAATGCCATCAAATATTTGGTCATGAGATGTGCCTCTATCCTCATGGACCAAGCTGGATAGTTCTCCCTATGTAGCTTATCAATCTACAAGCTTTCTCCCATCTTTTGATCTTCTGTATCTGCAATTACTATGATTTATGATAGTAAAATGTAGCTTTGATATGAAAATTCAATCCTTTTTTATCCTTCAAACTCGTGCTTTATACTTCTGCAGGTTCTCTTCAAAAATTTGTCCTTGTTCACATTCGATTAGAAAGAACTTCAATATCTGCAGCAGTCGGGACTTCTAATGCCTTTGCTTCCCTTGTATTGCACCTTCAGCTCTGATACCACTGTTGGAGACCTCTTAATCTCCAAATGCTTGATCTATACTGATCTAAGAACATATCTATATCAATTATAGACCAAACTTTACACAAATGTTACTTTGATTTACCAAATCATTCATGAACAATTCTCTGAGTGAGAATTTTCCTTCTTCAAGAAGTCTGCTTCAGAAATTGACTTCAATACCTGTACACATCTTCAGATATCTTCAAACTAATGATGTGCAAGTCTTCACACTACCTTTGCGCAATCATATCAGCCATTGATTCTCCAAAAGAATCATTAAACCTTAGATTTGATCCTTAAGATCAAAGGTATGTCAAAAATTGTCTTCCAAGAATGGCGACTTTGACATGGTCAACTTCTTAAGTTGATTTCTCACAGCACAAATCCTGTTTTGCTAAATGCTTTTAGCCATAGCTTCCTTACCTTCTAACTTATATTTTGAATGCTCACTCACTCAAAGCTTTACACTATGCACTGAGATCTAAGCAAAACATTGACACAGAAAAGTGCGCGACTTTTAGAAGTCTGTCTGCAGATTCTACATACAAATGTTCCTATTGATCATTCTCACAGTAGAAAAGAAATTAGATCATAAAATTCTGAACATAGCTTCATTAGCTTTCAGATTAGATGTGTACAAAAGGATTTCTGATCCACATGATCAGACTGAGAGAACTCAGAGAAAAACCCGTCGCTAATTTCCTGAGTAAAACTCTCTACACATCTCTCTAAGACACTTGTCTTCAAAATGACTCTCACACATATTTCTTTACATCATTGACTTATATACATATAGTTTTAGACTTATCCCACGTCTATTACATTGCTCCTTATCATCCTAAGGATCATCTATACTCAGATTACAAGAATTTCCACCTATAATGTACATATGTATACATACTTCACTTCTGAGATCTCTTCACTCTCTCAAGTGTCTTCTTCCACTTCAATCTGATCATAAGCTTGATTCAAGATCTTTATAATCACCAATTTGTGATTGTTTTGTTCCAACACAAAACAGTTTTGACAATTAAAGGGTGTGAAAAGTGGCTAAACTATGTGTACTTAGCACCCCCTCGTGGCCAACCCATGGTCGGCTACATGATTTCAACCATCCGACACTAGGTAGTCAGATTCAAAAATGGACCAGATATCATGGCACAAATGTGCCTCAAAATATTTGAGTTAATGCTGATCACTTTCAGAACCTTTCAAAATGTCAAAGCAGCTCACCTTTCGGCTCTCGGATTCAATGAAGGCAACCAGGATCTCGCCTACGATATGAGCACAACACCACCCATCAATGTTGTCTACGCGTGGCATGCTCGTCTCAAGTATCTACCAGCCTGCTTCAAGCAAACATTTGAGGAAATGTTTATCACAGGGTTCTGCGAATATCATTCCGAGATATTCATACCCAAACCATCTCACCTATTACAACTATTTGTAGTTGAACAGGCTCTCCACTCAGAACAGCTATGCATGCCACATCCGGAGGTACTCGATCCAGTAGATTGGGATGCCCTACTCACTGATTTGGCCAAAGGGTTGAGAATAGCAGAACATCACTTAGCCACAGATGTCGTGGAGTATTACATCCAACGGTCCACACAACAAGGGTTTGTCAGAGACGATAGACGCGAGAGAGGGGGGAGTGTTGGCAGTGGTCAGGGAGGTCAAGGACTTACAAGACAAGGGAGCCAACGTGAAGGGCCAAGCAGGCAAAGCACTCAAAGAAGATCTGAAAAGTAGGCCATCATTTTTCATGAAGCTGAAGGTCAAGGACAAATCAGAGGAGCACATCAAAGAGGTGAACATAGAAGAAGAAGGAGCAAGTAGGGAACTCCAAGAAGTGTATCTCAAATTGTTAGAAGAAATCCCTACAAAAATAGTGATTTTCCTCACTAAGAGCCATTGTAAATATCATATTTTTGTAGCTCCATTTTGTGCAAGCCAAGGAATCCTTGAGCTTGAGGAGCATTAGAATACCTACATATCAATTTTCATATTTTTTAGACTCCGTCTAAGCCTCCAAATAGGCCCGAGAACCTAATTTTTAACTAGGCCGGACACTAGGTCTGGACAGGGCCAAAGCTAGTCAAAAACTATAAAAAGAGCTAGAGAACTCATTTTAGAGGGTAGCTTGTTGTAGAATTGAACTTGTAAGAGCACTTTTAAGTAATCTAAAAGAACTCCATTGCTTCTCTCTTTGTCCTACCTTGTGTGTGTGTGTGTGTATGTGTGTGCATGTTAGTGTGCTTCTCACTCACGCACTTGTGCCATCACTTGTTCGAGGTCTTCATACCATTGCTTCTCAATCTAAAAGAACTCCATTGCTTCTCTCTTTGTCTTACCTTGTGTGTGTGTGTATGTGTGTGCATGTTAGTGTGCTTCTCACTCACGCACTTGTGCCATCACTTGTTCGAGGTCTTCATACCATCCTCACGTCTTCCCGGATTGACATTAAAGGAGGTGCTACTCATCACTGAGCCACAACCTCTTTCTTGAGCGAGCCAAAATCCTTATTCGATTGAGGTGTTGGTAAGGGCTAGAAATGAAATAATGTGTAAAACAGCATGGCGGTCTCTTGTGGATCAAGCCTCTGTTTATTCTCACATTGCCAATGTTGAGGAAAAACAGAGATGAGATGATATGTAGGATGATATAGATGAAGGAGATAGGAAGGTGACCAAGAGATAGACGAGAGAGAATGAGAAGAAAAATGACAAAAAGGTACAATTTGAAGATACAAATTTATCTCAACTGAGAGGAGAAAAGAAGGATAATTAAAGAAGGGAACAAACCAACAGAGGAAAATATGCACTCACAGGAGAATCAAAATACTCCAAGCAAGGATGAAGAGAAGAAATCTGAAAATGAAAATACTAACAAAAAGATGAACAAAAACAAAGTGAAGAGAAAGGGAAAAAGAAGGAAAGAATAGCTCCATGAGTGTCAATGATCTCGGAGCTCGAGAAGAAGAACGATGCGAGGGAAATCTTGAATGATATACTTCTAAAAGGTCAAGTAACAATGTCTCTTGAACAAGTGTTTTCAATAGCAAAACCTGAGTTCAAGGATAGTTTTATTCGACTAATTAGAAGGAGACGTTTTCCATTGCCACAAGAAGAAGATATGCACGGAGGGCGTAGCCATTTGATGAAGAAAGAATTGTTGTCAAATCTAAACAATTGTCGTGACATCCGATAAAGACAAAGACTAGCGAGCTTGAGAGAGGGGAGGATGAATTGGAGAAGAGAAGGTCAGACAACAGCTATGAAGATGGTCATATGATAAGGAGAATTTAGAACGTAAGCTATTGGCAGAGTTTTCAACTTGCTTATGATGGCCATAGGTGCGGGTACACTAGCTGAAGAGGTAGTGAAGGCGAGTATATGATTTTTGTCATGGTTAATTGCCTACCATATATAATCTGACTCCGGTGAGTTTTTTTTTACCGATTCCATGTTGTTCTAAAACGTTTTCTTCTTTGACGTTCTGCTGTGATCTTCGTTGTGACCAAATCTCAAGGTTTATGGCAATCCATTGAGAAATTCATTTTTTATATCTAATTGATAAAGATTCCATACCTTGCTTGCAACAACACTTTTTAATGCCCTTATTGTTGATATCTTGGCAACAGGAGAAAATGCCTCCTCATAATCGATGCCATAACTTTATGCATAACCTTTACAAACAAGCCTTGCTTTATATCTACATATTGAACCATCACTATTTCTCTTTATCCTATACACCCATTTTTTACCGATTATCTTCATGTTAGGTTGCCTTGGAACTAAACTCCATGTATTGTTCTCATACAAAGCTGTCCTTTCTTCATCCATTGCTTTAACCCATTTCTTTACCTTTGATGCTTCTTTAAAAGTTGTTGGTTCTTGCTCCTCAAGAAGTTTTGCCATATAAGCTTCATGAGAAAATCTGTGTGGTTGCCTTCTTTCTCTTACTAGATACCTTGATTGACTTCTTGTCCTACCATGATTTTCTTGCCTTCGAGTTTGAGTTCTTCCTGATGTAGAACCTTCACTTTCTTCTTCCTCTGACTCAATTCCTTTGAAATTAAATCGAGAAATTTCTTCACCTTTTGATTGGGGGCAGTTATCTCTTTATATGTAATCTGACTTTTTGGTGAGCTTGGAGAACTTGGCTCTTCTTCATGACTTCTTGTAGTTTCTTCTTCATCTACCTGCACTTCATGTTTATACCAAGATTTATCTTCATGAAAAATAACATCTCTAGAAACAATTACCTCTCTCGTATTTGGGTTCACACATCTATATCCTGGTTGCCCTTCTGCCATACCAATAAAAACCATTTTTTGTGACCTTGGATCTAACTTTGACCTTAACTGTTGTGGAACATGAACAAAACATATGCTTCCAAAAATTCTACAATTAGAAATATCTGGTTTTGATCCATAAAACAATTCATAAGGTGATTTTTGTACATGACTTTGAGTAGGTGGTAACCCTCTTCATCACATAAACTGCCATATTGCATGCTTCAGTCCAAAAAATAAGTGGTAAGTCCTTTTCATTTAACATACACCTATCCATCTCGAGGATAGACTTGTTTCTTCTTTCGGCCACACCATTTTGTTGAGGTGTGTATCTATTTGTAGTCTCCTTTTTTATTCCTTCTTCCTCCAAAAATGCAAGAAACTGATTAGAAAAGTACTCACCTCCCCCATCGAATCTCAATCTTCTTATGCTTCGACCTGTTTGCTTTTCAACCAATGATTTAAACTTGTTGAACATTTCAAACACTTCGGATTTTTATTTCATAAAATAAATGAATGTAAACTTTGAGAAGCCATCAATAAATGTTACAATGTACTTGCTACCTGCCATGGACTCTTCTTGAGATGGACCCCATACATCAGTATGAATCAAGTCCAAAATACCTGTGTTTTGCAATCTTGCTTTTGGAAAAGGACTTCGTACCTGTTTTCCAAACTGACATGCCTCACAAACAAAATCCAAATCTTGCTTAGGTAGTTGTGGTAAACCTTCAACCAATGATTTCTTTGAAATATCCTTTAACCTGCTAACACTGACGTGTCCTAATCTTTTATGCCATAAGTCCAATTCACTTGCTTGAGTCCCATTAACCATTGTATAACCTGCATAATCTGGAACTTCAACTTCATAAGTATATAATTTGTTTACCTTTTGTCCTTTCATAACAAAATTCCCATCTTTCTTCTGATAAGCATGCCACTGACTATTATCAAAATTGACCTTCACTCCATTGTCCTCCATCTGTGCAACTGAAATCAAATTTCTTGTAATAGTAGGAACAAACAAAACATCTCTAAGAGTTACATGTTCATTAAGTGGACAATCACACCAATGTAAACTACTTCATGCTCAGTACCATCTCCTGTAGCAACTATGACTCTTCAATCTGGCTTGTGTAAGTTCACAAAAATGTTCATTTTATGACTCATGTGGTTTGAGCAACCACTATCTACATACCAAGTTTTATTTTTTACCTTCCTCTTATGTGTCATTGTATGCATAGCCATAATAATGTTTTCATTCGGTGTCTGAGCCTCCTCTTGCACTATGTTATTGTTTTGATGCATGTGATCTTGGCCTCTTCCTCTTTGTCGTCCTCTACAACCACCTCTTCTATTTGGGTTCGAGAAGCAATCCCTGCCATAATGACCAACTTTACCACAATAATGGAAAGTAAAGTTAGCTTGCTGATTTGGTTGAGTCTATTGACTTTGTTGTGTTATTCTTCCTCCTCTAGTCACATTAAAGCTTCCTCTTCCTCTTGCATTGTTATTGAATCTTCCTCCTCCTCTCCAATTTCCTCTACCTCTTGATCTATTTGATGAAGTATAAAGAGCTTTTCCTTGACTACCTCTTTGTGAATGATAAGATTTGCCACCTTCTATGTTGATTTCTTCAGTCCTCATGAGCGTTTGTAAATCTTCAAAGGATGTTAGATTCTCTCGTGTCATGATAGACGTAATGAAAGAATTCCATCTTTCATCTTCTCTCAAGCCATTTAACATGTTATTAAACTTTATATCCTCACTAGGAGATGCATCAATAGAGGCTAATGCTTCAATAAGAGATTTTAGCTCAAGAGCATAATCATTAACTAATCGTCATGGCTTCTCATTTACTCTTGTCAACTCACCAATAAGTTGTGTTTGCCTCGCTTTGTTGGTACTTGCAAATAACCTTTCTAGAGACTCCCAAGCTTCTCTACTAGTATTCAAGCCTCTTATATGCCCAAGCATAGTATTTGAAACTATTTGTGAGATAATAAACAAAACTCTTTTGTCTCTTTTGATCCATTCTTGCTCTCTTGCTCAATCTGCTTGTGTAGGAGCTTTTGGTAATATCAGCTACACTTCTGTACCTGTTATCAATCCCCAAAGACCTTTAGAAGTGAGATAAGAATCCATTAGAAATTGCCACATGGGATAATTTCTCCCATCTGATAACTTCTCAATCGATGCACTCAAATATGCCATGTTGAATTGTTGTAAACAAAGAAGATAATTCAATAAGTTGTATGAAATATTTGATAAAAAACAAAAGCTCTAATACCACAATGTTATGTTTACAAACTTGTAAACATCAAAGTACACAACAAAAGTGATGAGACCTCCCAAGATCTTCAAAATATCAAACAATATTTCCAAACTTCAGAAATGAAACTTTCCTCCAAACTTTCAAGAAAATAGAAATAGATGGCTATAGAAAAATAACCACCAGAAACTCTCTAAGTATAATTTCTCAAAAATAATCATATATTATGAAAGTAGACTCTGAGTAGCATGCTTTAGAAACAAAAACAGTTGGAGTATAGCTCCCAAATGAATAGCTTGAAGTGAAGGTATGTGGAAGCTTGCAATAGCAAGTTATGACTAACTCTCTAAATTGCAAACTAATGTACAAAAGCAAGAAAACTCAAATATCTATCAAAAAAATAGAAAATATGAGAGCTAAGGAAACTCTTCCAAGTGAAGTCACTCAAAAAGACCTCATAACGACTGAGATATGAAAGTTTGAAGAGAGGTATGTCTGTGATGAGACACCAGATACACACAAGAAAGTATCTCTACAAACATTCCTACTTGCATGGAGCTTTTTCATTTTAAATTGTAGAAAACTGATCTATTTATATAGTTCAAGTTGTAAGCTTTGCAACGCAACAAGAATCACTCAATTTGGCCACCTACACTAAGAGAACCACTCTTTTTACTGAGAGGCTGTCAACAGAAGCGCCTTCCTTGTCTAAAAATAGAGTGCGTAGATCCCATCATATCCCTGAGCTTGAATGCATCTTTAACGAGTGTAGGGAACATCAAGTCTGTTTCAACCCTGAGAAGTGCATTTTTATGGTAAGATAGGGCAAGATACTTGGTCACATAGTTTTGAAAAATGGAATCTCCATAGATGAAGATAAGGTTTGAGTGATCAATGAACTACCCAGGCCAAAGAACGTGAAGGAGGTACAAGCATTTATGGGCCGTTGCGGATATTACCGATGATTCATAGATATGTATGCAATCATTGCTAAACCATTATACAACCTGCTAGCTAACTTTAAGTGGACAGAGGAATGTGAGAGCTCTTTTAATGAATTGAAATGATGATTGTGTTTTGCACCTATTCTAGCCATGCCTGGTTGGAACAAACCTTTTCATGTACACATAGATGCCTCTAATCATGCCATAGGATGTGTGTTATCACAAGCCACGGACAAAGGTTATATTGACTTACCGATTGCATATGCCAATACCCAGTTGAATGTTGTAGAGAGAAATTACACCACGACCCAGAGAGAGGGGCTAGAAATGGTCTATGCCATCAAGAAATTTTGTCACTATTTATTGGCAAATAAGTTTAAGTTCTTTATAGACCATTAGGCTCCCTTGTATTTAGTGAACAAACCCTACAACATGGGTAGGCTAATACGTTGGTTTCTACTACTTATGGAATATGACTTTGAGGTCATAGTCAAGAAGGGTAGAAAACACTTGAGAGCAGACCATCTCTTGAGGATAACTTCAAGAGAAGCATCTATTGGAGTGGCAGATGAGCTACCAGATGCTTACCTCTTTAATGTTGAGATTGTTCAGTCTTGACCAGAGTTATCACTATAGAGTGGATTCCCCAAGACAACAATTTTATATGGAGTAACGCTTTGAGAGAGGTGTGAACCACCTCTTAACTTATTTAGATGGGCTCACACATGAGGGTGATGTGGCACCCATGTGTAGAGTCATGTGGGGGGACTCATTCAATTATGGAGAGAGACTAATTTCAGGGTGATACGAGGCTAGGCAGTCAGATAGAGGTCTTCGTAATACATGAAGGAGCTCCAAAAGGATAGCTGGCGAGCATCTTCGTAAGGCATGTTGGACATGACCAAAATGAAGGGGTTCATCAGGAGGCACACCACATTGGTATCAGAGCTAGGCGACATGCGATAGAGCTGGGCATTATGTGAAGGCAGGCAAAGGACACCAGGAGCGAAGGAGTAATTCACACCAAGCCCTACGACAGTGCGCACAGCGGTTGAGGCTTTCCCCCTCTTCCCCCTCCTCTTGGATGATACAATGGCTATTCTAGTCCTCCATTTATACTCATTGCTTTTGTGCGGCAGCCCCCTATGTGGGATAATTACCTCCATCGATGCCTGTTTTTGAGCTTGTGGAGAAGACCAAGTGGGGAAGGAGGAGGTAAAATAGAGTTTGATTTTGAGTTTTTTTGTAAAACTTGGGGGAATAAAATACATGCCTTGGATCAACATTTTGGGGCAAAGGGATGGTACATACATGTAATATGGGCTGTGCAGATGGGGTATGGGTCTTGAGTTTGATCAAAAAGCTTCAGTTTTGCAGTTTGGAGCTTCTCAAAGTCACCCTTCCATGAAGATTAGCTTTTGCACTTCCTACTCGTGACATACCGGGCTTCTCCGTACCATAGCTTGCTCATACGATATCCGATTTTAAAAATCTTTGTCATATTATGAAGCTATACTCCTAAGCTTTGACTCTTCATTTAGAGACCATTGATGTTGGATTTGGATGAGATTTGGTCAACCAAAATCTCTTTGCAAAGCTTCAGCAGGAATTAGGCGGCCACTTCTGAGCCTAGTTTTTGATCGTCCGGTGTCCAAGTTCACTTTTTTCACTTGGGATAACTTTATATCTTTGAAGTACAGGTGGTGGGCTACATTTCTTGGACTTGAAAGGACTATAAAATCTCAAAAGTTGTTTAGTTCCACTCAGTTTTTCTGGTTGGGGCTATTGCTACATGGTTTTGGCATTGTTCTTGTTGGTTTTTGGTGATTAGAACCTCTCCGGACCAACCGGACATTTCCAATTTTTGTTTGGGCTTGGCAAGGATCCAAAATTAGCATTCTAAAGCTTCAAAGATTACTTGGATTTCACTTCCACAGCTTCATTTTGTACCACGGAAGTGCTCTTCTTATATATTTATCTTCTTCTTGCATATTTAAGCTTTACTTCCATTCATTTTCACATACTCTAGTTAGCAAACCCCAAAAGGGAGGTGAAACATGGAATCTAAAGGGAAACAAGTAGTTGAACACACTTCTCCATCTAAAGAGCGCCTAGAGGATCCTGATTCTGGAATGGAAGAAGTAGAATTAGGGTAGGAAGTAGAGGAAAACTTAGAAGAGAAAGAGCCTCAGCAAGAAGAATATACATATGAGGAACTTTTAGATGAGTTTGTCACTCATGATCAATTCATAGAATTGAAAGAGAAAACCCTTAAATTAGAGAGAGATCTTGGTAGCATCACCTCCCTCATTCAACAGCTAAAGTCTCAAATGATCTCACTTGAGACTACCGTCATCTCTTTCCTAGCTAGGAAGGAAAGAGAAACCCCTCCTATTCCTCTAGAGATTACTAGGAAAGACACTTCTCTTCCTAGTAAGCACAAAGAAGAGAGCTCTAGGGAAGCTCCCCTCCTGAAAGACTTGAAGCCACCTATCTTTATAGGGGATGACTGAGATAGGAATAAGGATGCAATCTACACTTTTTTACAAAAGTGGCAGAATTTGCATCAATTGAAGGGCACCCCACCAGAGTACCGGGTGCTAGAAGTGAGTCTCTCGCTCAGCGTGCATGCTTACAAGTGGTGGATGAGTCTTAAGGAGGCGAACTCTATCCCTACAGATTGTACTCAGTTTGAGACTCTTTTTCTAAAAGAGTTTCTTCATGAGAATGAGGAGGAGAGGAATTGGGATGAGTGGGATAGGATTACTCAGAGAGTTAGGCCTCTTATGGTCTACATATCCCACTATAGAGAGATCATTTTTGAAACTTAAGGGCTTAGATGATTTCTAGAAGACTAGAGGGTTTGTTAGAGGCTTAGATGAAGCCATAAAGAGGGAAGTCAGAAGGAATGCACCTAGGACATTCGAGGAGGCAATCAAGTATGCATAGATCTATGAGGACCATAACCATCCTCAATACACTCCTATGGAGACAGATCACCCCTCAAGCCTCTTAGTACGACTAAATTCAAGAAGAAGTTTCCATTCGGGAAAAACAAAGTTTTCATTAAAAAACAAAGATCACAAGGGCCTAGGTTATCTACAGATCAATTTGAGAGGGCCAAAAGAGAGAACCTATGCTTTAGGTGTTTGTCTCCTAGCCATTCACAGTGGAACTGTCCACTCAAGAAGGGTGAAGAAAAGAAGAAGGGACTAGAGACTAGTACGACCCCCGAAAAGGGCAAAAAGGCGGTCCACCTAGTGCACACCCTTCCTATTCATGGCAGATATAGCTTCAAGGGAGTGGAGGTGATGCAGGAGGATATAGAGCACACCTGTTGTTTGACTCAGTCATTGTGGCCACCGTAGTTTGGACCACATGACCTAGTTAAACTGCATGGTAGTGTGTATGGCACCAGAGTGCGGGTCATGATAGATGAGTATGCCACTCATAACTTTATAAACTATGCTTTGATTAAGAAATTAAAGATTCCCGAGAAGCCCATCGCACATAAATACATAGTATCCATGATGCAAGGGCAAGATAAGAGGATATGGGATACTATGGTATCCAATTTGGAAGTCAAGATGTAGGACTATATAGATTATATGGACTTCCAGATTATGAATATGGAGAGGACAAACCTTGTGTTAGGAAGAGAGTGGCTATGGGGGTTGGGATACACACTTAAACACAGCTATCAAAATAACACACTTGAATTTGAAAAGAATGGAAGCAAAGTTTGTATTCAAGGAGAGAGAGATGTACCTAGTGCACCTCTCATTTCATCATTAGAGTTGTATAGTCTTTGTTATTCTCAACATGCATAGGAGATGTTTTTATTGTATAGTCATGATATGGAGCATTGTATAGACAGCTCATCTGATGTATATTTTCATGCTAGAAATTTAAATATGGACATGACTTTCTACTATTCTTTTTTGCAAGAGTGTGTGGTTAAAAGTTTTAAGGATCTTATGTTTGAGTATAGAGATGTTTTTCCCACTGACTTACCTAGAGGGCTACCACCTGAGAGAGGGGGCATTGACCATGCCATTGAGGTTGCTACTAACACTAACCCTATTTGTAAGCCACCTTATAGGCTTAGTGTTTCTCAGCATGAGGAGGTTGAGAGGCAATTGCAGGATTATTAAATTAAGGGCTTCATTAAACCTAGTAACTCACCTGGGGCATCCCCAACGCTCCTAGTTAAAGAGAAAGATGGCTCTATGAGACTATGTATAGACTATAGAGCACTTAATAAGGTAACTATCAAAAATAAGTTTCCAATGCCTAGATTGGAAGATCTATTTGATCAGTTACATCAAGCTAGGTATTTTACCAAGCTTGACCTTAGATCTGGATATCATGAGATTAGGATTAGGGTAGAGGATGTACCTAAGACTGCATTTAGGACTAGATATGGGCACTATGAGTTTTTGGTGATGCCTTTTGGCCTCACCAATGCTCATGCCACTTTCATGAAGCTCATGAATAATGTTTTACGGCCTTATCTAGGACACTTTGTAGTAGAATTTTTGGATGACATTCTGATCTATAGTGCATCAGAAGAGGAGCACTTGGAACACTTAAGAAAGGCATTTCAAGTGCTAAGGGAAAATTCACTCTTTGCTAAGGAGTCGAAGTGTGAATTTTTCAAGACAGAGGTTAGATACCTTGGGCATATAGTCTCCCAAGATGGAATCGAGATGGATCCTAAAAAATTAAGGGCTATTATAGAATGGCCACATCAAAGGAACTTGGAAGAGTGTTAGTCGGCCGCCGGATAGGGACATGTAAAACGGAATCTTGTATTCGCACGCGCGAAAAGCGGTTACGCGACAATTGTAAGTTTTAATATAAAGCAATCAACAGAGCTGCTCGACAGAGAGACGATTCTTGAAAAATCACCAGACTGTTCGTCTGGGTGCGTGTCGGAATGTTACTGTAGTATTGTTCAGTTAATCTCTGAGTACTCCCTTGTATCCTGTGTGCACCAGTGTCTTACTATATGTTCGTAGTTGCTTCAGTGTGACGATCCAGCTGGATGACCGAATTGTGACGTTACTGTGTGTCAAGTTGTGTACTGTGGAGTATCGGTTCCGTTCTATCGACCTGTCGTTAATACTAGTGTGGGTTGCTAGCTCTGTAAAGGTTCAACGACATCCCCGGCTGATAATCTGAGCCAGTTACTTTGTTGAGATTCTTTTGCCTGGGATCTGCTAGTTAAGCGTGTGGTGGTGTCGTATTTTGTTGTCGTTGATATTGTTGAATAGGAGTATATATTCGGTGAAGTTGAGTACCCTCCCGTTCTCTTGTAGTACAGTAAGATTGTGCATGTGGAATAGTAAGGCATCAGACTGTATACGATATCTGAATAATTGAGCTAAGACATGCACAGTAGGTGTCGAGTTATAACGGAATCTGGCTAAAGTTCTGAGTATTGGCATATTACTGTCTCTGAAGTGGTCAAAACTGGGGACTAAGTACAGGACCTCTGTCTAACAGACCCCTACCACTCCCAAGAACCCCCAAGAGTCGGTTAAACGCCCTCTAAGAGTTAGAACGAAGCGTTTAACAGTTAACACTTGGCACCGTCTGTGGGAAGGTGGCATCAAGATTGCCATTTACCTGACGAAAGTGTTATCTGTGGGAAAGTGGCATCAACATCGTCACTCGTCTGTCGAAATCGAACATCAAGATTACCGTTTGTTTGTCGAAAGTAGCAACAGAACTAGATTGTTGCAAACTTGTTGTGGAAACGTGATTATAAAATTTTAATCGATAGTGATACTACGCGATTAGTACAAAAGATGATACATGCCGGTTACTCGATCTGGTGAAACGTATCCAAAGAACCGTCAGTCTGGAGTACTTAATTTACTAAAGACAACCACAGGAGGTAGAAGTACAACTAGGTCTGACCCAGTTGTCAAGAAATTCAAGAACGTTAGAAGTGATTCCAGTCATATTCCGGTGGAACGTGTTACGCCTCTGGTACATTCCGGTACTATTTCGGCACAATCTGTCGAAGATATAGCAACTCCAGAATCTACCAGAACGCAGTCTGAAGTTAGTTTAACAATCTTGCATAAAGATTCAAATTTGTTTACGACTAGAAACACTTTATCCAAAGAAATTTGCGAAGGCAAAAAAACACCTTATTCTGGCGAAAATTCGGCACATTCCGGTGACATTTTGGTAACAAAATCGCAATTTTTCGGCGACACTTTACCCTTTTTTGGTGAATCTTCAGCCCAGCCACCGCTTTTTGGAGTAAGTTCCCCTACACTCAACATCAGGAAGGAAGGGAATTTGTTCGAAACCGAGATTCAAAGCATACTGAACAAGATTATCAAACCGGAAAGTGCACCGTCCGACGATACAGATTCCGATAGTTCAGATATTCAACCCCGAGATACAGAAGATAGTCACAATACACTCGCCATGAACGGGCAACAACAACAATAGCAGCAGCAACAACAAGTAGGCCCACCAAGGCCACCTCCAACAGGAGTAACGTATACTAAATTTGGTGGATTCCCAGGAGATGATCCGGATGCTCATGTACGCACATTCGAGATAAGCTACGCAGTTCTCAACCATCCACCTGATCCGGCGTATAAGGCTATTGTTTTTCAATCGACATTGGTCAATGAAGTAGCTAGATGGCTTACAGAATATGATATTAATCACTTCCGCACCTATGAAGCAGTACGAGATGCCTTTTTGCAGAGATTTAGGTTAAAGAAGAATCCAGCCGAATTTTTTGACTATCTGCAAAACAACAGACAGAAGGTAAATCAAACAATACAGGAATATGCTACTCTATTCAGGACTCACTTGAGGCAGTGACCACCAGCACACGCCAACCTACCGGACGACATTATCACTTAGTGGTTCATCAATGGCTTGACTCCACAACTTAAACAGATTATGATCATACGCTGTGTAGGAGCTATGACGCTAGATGCAGTAATCGCAATGGCTCTACAGCTGGAAAACAAGGTTGGAGGATTTACAGAGGATCTGGAATGGTTAAAAACAAATAGAAATGTCGCCGAAGATATGACCAGACAAGTATACTGCATCACATGCAAGAATTCAGGTCATACTAGTGCCACTTGCGCACTTAATTAGCTATTCTGTGCTATCTGCAACACTGGCGGACACACCATCGAAAACTGTGCATACAATGCCAAAGTGCAGGGAACCGCAACTGTCAATGCTATTATACAGGAACCAGGACAACCAGCCAATCACTATGTGCCTCCGCAAATGAGAAACAACCAGCAACAAGGATATCGAAATTACAGAGGACAGAGAAATAACAACTATAATGCAAACCGCTGGCAGGCCAGACCAGCACCGGAGAATCCCAATCTGCCACCACCGCGCTGTCATTTCTGTGGTGAATTTGATCACATTAGGAGATTCTGTAAGCATGCAGCTGAATATGATCAAAGGAAGAAGGAACATCAAAATCCAATGGCTAATATGGTACAAATTACACCAGTGGAAACACAAGCTACAGTAATTCAGACCCGCTTCGGTAAACAATTGCAGCGTGCACAAGAATTATTTGAACCAGGTATACGCGAACAACAAAGGATGTACAAGAAAGCTAGTCAATGGACCACCGCAGAACCTCCAGTCTTCCGAGATCCTATTCCAGTAACCCAGACCACGTTAACCGAAGAAGGAACACAACAACACGATTCCAATTCAACAGTAGGCACATCAGCAGCAGTAGGCACCTCCTCAGCGGCACACACATCATCTTCAGTACACGCATCATCTTCAGAATCTGTGGAAACAATCCAATCACAAAAGGCCTGGGAAATTTTATCTAAAGCATCCATCACTCTTCCTTTGGGCCAATTACTTGCACTAGTACCGGGAGTTCGACAGCAATTTCAACAACAGTTTACTCTTGTGCCTTCCTGCATTCCGGTGACAGCAACCGTGCAACCGAAAGCTGATTCTACGGTCGATCATTCAGTTCCTTTGATTACGGTATGGTATAAGAATCATAAAATCACACAGGTACTAATTGATGGAGGATCTGGGGTCAACATTGCTACTACTGCACTATGTAAAAGGTTAGGGTGGACCGAAATCGAACCAGTTCAGTTTTTTGTCAGAATGGCCGACCAATCAAGAGTCCATCCCATAGGACTTGTACAAAATGTACCGATCACTTTACAAGGTACAACATTTAAAATGACTTTTGTCATACTAGATTTACCGGAATCCACTCTTGATTACATCCTCCTTTTCGGCCGGCCTTGGCTGAAGCACGCTAAGGTGATACAGGATTGGTCTGCACAAGAGCTCACTTTTAAAGATAAAAATCATAAATACATTGTAAAATTAGATGCTATACAACCTTGTGAGTTGCATGCTAGACCGTATTTGGCGGAACCAGTCCATATGCTAGATGGATTGTCAGATGATGAAGAAGAAGAATTTCTGAAAAAAAAAATTCGATTTGATCTCCCTAGGAACCATCGATCTACAATCTGTTGTAGATAATTGGAACCCTGTAGTTTGTACGGTAATGACTGTAACCGAAGAAGATAAGAAGGAAGATACTCGTGTTATAGATGACGCTCAACTACGACTTTTAAGCCCGCTGACGATACACAGAAGCCTCAACAATTTTATGTTCCAGAAGATCAGTTAATCACTTATAATTTAGGCGATGAAGATCATCCACGACCTGTGAGGATAAAGCAAAACTTACCAGAAACATTTCAAGCAGGCTTAATCCAGCTACTCCAAGAATTCTCCGACGTCTTTTCATGGGATTACAAAGATATGAAGGGATTGGACCCGCGCATCTATCAGCATAGAGTCGTTCTAAAGCCAGAAGCAAGACCGATCAAGCAACCCAGCTACCAGATGAATCCAAACTATGTATCACAGGTAAAGGCAGAACTTGATAGGCTACTTAAAGTCGGATTCATTGTACCAGTAGAGCATTGCTGAATGGATCTCTCCAATTGTTATTGTCCCTAAGAAGAATAAGCAATTACAAATATGTGTAGATTATCGAAAACTGAACGCAGCTACAGTGCCTGATCCTTTTCCAATCCCTTTTCTTGACACAATGCTTGATAAAGTAGCAGGACATGAAATGTATTCATTTTTAGATGGGTACAGTGGATATAATCAAGTTAGAATGTTTGAACAGGATATACCGAAAACTGCATTCATTACCAACTAGGGCGTATTTGCTTGTACTGTTATGTGGTTTGGATTAAGGAATGCCCCAAGTACATTCCAAAGGTGTATGCAGGAAATATTTTCTCCTTATCTTACCTCTTTTATGCAAGTCTATCTCGACGATTTTTCAATTTTCGGTAAGGTGATAGCACACCTGTTCCATTTACGGTGCTGCTTTCAGAAATGCAGAGAATACAGACTCTGTTTGAATCCAAACAAATCTGTGTTTGCGGTTTCATGTGGCAAGCTACTTGGCCACATCGTATCTGCACAAGGTATACGAGTAGATCTAGACAAGATCACGGCAGTATTAGAAGCTCCGGTGCCCACTACACCGAAGGAAGTTATGCGCTTCATGGGCCAAGTAAGATGGCATGGTCGACACTTACGATGGCTTGCTCACTTGGCAATACCTCTGAACATATTAATCACCAATACGCCTCGACAGTTTGAATGGACTCAGGAATGTCAGATAGCATTTGATCGTTTAAAGAGTTTATTAACACAAGTTCCCATTTTACAGCCGTCGGACTGGGATCGCCCATTTCATGTATTTGTTGATGCTTCAGATATCGCAATAGGAAGCGTTCTGAGCAACAAATTGATAAGTGGTTTAGACCAGTGTACTATGCAAGTCGAAGATTAGCCCCTGCTGAGAAGAATTACTCTATAACAGAAGGAGAATGTCTAGGGCTAGTATATTCCGTCAAGAAATTCAGACATTATTTGCTGGGCCGAAAATTTACTTTTCATGTAGATCATGCTGCACTTGTCTATCTAGTTCCGCAACAGCATCTAGGTGGACGATTAGCACGATGGGTTCTACTTTTACAGGAATTTGACTACGAAGTCATTCATCGGCCAGGTAGCTCACATGCCTTAGCAGATTTCTTCTCCCGCTTAGATTCCGGTGAAGCTCCGATAGGCATAGATGACACAACTCCGGCAATTTATGTCTCTGAACCAACGAATGATGAAATTACAGACTCACCTATACCATCTACATATTATGATCAGATCCTGACATTTCTCACTGATGGATACCTTCCATCTCCGACTTCTACGGTAGTACGCAGGAAAATTGCAGTCTTTAGTCGCCGATTTCGGTTAATTGCTAGAGAATTATACTATGTGGATCATACCAGAATTTTACTTCGATGTATTCCACCACATGAAGTTAACTCAGTTATTACTTTGGCTCACTCAATTCCTTCCAGTGGCCATTTTGGTGCAGACTTAACACACCGAAAAATTCTGCAGAGTGGTCTCTGGTGGCCAACTATGTACAGAGATGTATCACAATTTGTCAAACATTGTGATACTTGTCAAAGATCTGGACAGCCCCTGCAACGTCATCTTTTCCCTCTGCAACCCATCTTACCATTGGAACCTTTCCAGAAGTGGGGTCTAGATTTTATCGGTTCGATTACACCTCCAGGAGTCTTCAGTAACAATCGTTACATACTGACTTGTACAGACTATGCAACCAGATGGGCAGAAGCCTGGGCTTTACGGTCTGCTACAGCTGTTGCGGTAGCAAAGTGTCTACTAACCGATGTCTTTCCACGTTTTGGTTTACCACTCGAGCTTGTTTCAGATCAAGGCACTCATTTTGTGAACAATTTAATGAAGGCACTTACACAGCCGTTCCAGGTCACGCATAAGTTTAGTTCCCCTTATTATCCTCGTGCTAATGGTTTGGCCAAAAGTACAAACAAATTTTTGCTGAATATGCTTCGAAAATTGATCATGGAAGCACCGGAAAGATGGGATCAACTACTACCTACAGTATTATGGGCGTACCGGACTACATACAAGGTAACAACAGGATTAACACCTTTCAAACTAACTTACGGATTGGAAGCAATAGCACCAATGGAGATAGTGATACCAAGTTTACGAGTAGCAATCACTCAGAAACTTCTACCGGAAGACTCACTGTCATTTCGGTTGGATACACTCAGAGAGTTAGACGAGCAACGATTTAACTATGCAGGAAGTACAACTAAGATAGGCTCGGATGCATGATCGACACTTAAAAACTCTAGTTTTTATGGTGGGACAACTTGTCCTTTTTTATAATGCAAAGTCGAATCGGTCTGCTGGTAAATTCATATTACGATGGTATGGCCCTTACTGGATTTTAGAACAAGTGGGCCCAGCAATTTTTTTGTTGACTACGTTGACCGGAAACCCTCTTCCGAAACTCATCAACGGTTCGAAGTTGCGGCCGTATCAACACACAACGAACCCGCAGTAAAACATTTTGCGGTTGGCCGCGTTTTTTGGAGTTCACTTTTCTTTTCTTTTCTTTTCTTTTGTGCGAATTTAATAATACAAGTTTGTAAATATCCGCGTTTTGAAACCTATCTATGTCCACAGCCGCCCTGCCCTTGCCAGCTACTCACACATGCACACCGAAGTTAAGGATGATCATTTCAATACCACGCGATGATTAGTGATTCTCATTACCCTTCCAGGCAGCGCATCTACATAACCTTCTCATTCCGCCAAAAATCGCTATTGTGTTTGCCTGCTTTGTATGTTTGTGTATTCCTTGAGTGCTTGCGTTGTGTGATTACTGTCTTTGTTGCGCTATGGAAGCTTTGGCGATTTACGTCACCTTCCGTAATGGACTCCCTACCGACGTAGGAGATTTCTTGCGCAATCGTGGGCTTGCAAATTTTGCTGAACTGCCATGGCATTCAGTGGAATCCCACCCTTTCTTTGCCAATATCATCGCCGCCATCGCCAACACGCCGGCTACAGAGCAGAGTTGGCCGATCACAACCTTGCCTACACGGACCGTAATAACCCTTCAGTCATTCGCTGAGTCATTTCGACTCCCTGCGCAAGGTAGAAAAAAGGGCCCTAACCTCCTCGAAGCAACCATGAGAGAATTATTCCCTAGGTATTCATCGAACGAGTACACGATTTTATGTCGACCAGAACCAGAAAGATCAGCCCTGCAGTTCTTAGTCGCAATCCTAAACCTATAGAAGCGCACTTACGGCATATCCCGGCCATTTTACTCTGCCATAGACTTAGTTGCCCGAGAACAAGTAAACTTCGCCACCTATTTCTTCCAACATATCCATAAGGAGTGTGTAGCAATAATCAAGCAGGTGAACAAGGGAGGCATGCCTAGGTCCCGATTACCGCACATACTATCATTTCTCTTTCCAGCAATCCTTGCAGCCCAACCACCACCCCGGGGACCAACTCTGAGACATGAGGAATCGGTACAGCTGCTAGAGGATGATGAAGAAGAAGATGAAGAAGAACTCAACCAGCTATTCCGCCGAAAACGAATCAGAATCAGCTCGTCTGAGAGTGAAGCACAGAAGTCGGCCGGAGAAGATAAAGAAGAAGAAAAGCAAGAAGAAGACACATTCCACGACACCGCCACATCCATGCAACATGAGTCATCCGTGCAATCAGCATCATCTGAGCAACAAGAACAGGAAAAGCAGACTGAAACTGAAACCATCTCTACCGAAGAAGCTTCTCAGCAACAAACTAAGCAAGAACACCCAGGCGATGAGCAACAAAATGCTAGAGAAGCTTTGGAAAGGCTGCTTAAGGCAGTTGAGTCTACCGACAATGCTGGAACAC
Source organism: Ceratopteris richardii (assembly GCA_020310875.1). NCBI lineage: Eukaryota > Viridiplantae > Streptophyta > Polypodiopsida > Polypodiales > Pteridaceae > Ceratopteris > Ceratopteris richardii. Next base: position 32,647,445 of record CM035429.1, on the reverse strand, counting down.
AACAAACGGACAAACAAAATAAGGTAACAGAAAGTATCTCTGCCATTCCCACTCCACCACCGGAACCTCCACTAAACCCAAACCTTCCTATTCCACCCAACGCACCCGTCGAGCCCGCAGCTTCTTCCGCCTCATCCCCCAACTACTCCCCTCCGACCTCACAGCAACTACTTACTGCAACGTCTTCCCAACCTCGTCCCCCTCTTCCACCACCCTCCACACCAGTATTTGCTCAGTTGGAATCAATGGGTCAGATGCTAATAGAGTTATCAAGACAACTACCGCAACAACTGAAGCAAATTACAGAAAGTGTTCGCGAAGATCTCCAGCATAAATTGGAAGTCATGGAGGCAGATATCACACCCCTCCAAGAAGAACTACAGGCCGTGAAGACCAAAAATCATGCGCTTCATGAACAAGTACAACAGGTACAGGCCAGAATCTAAGAACAGGAACAAATAAGAGTTCAGCGAGATGAAGCACTGGCATAGGCAAAAAAAAAAAGAAGAATTTTTGCTCGTTGCAGATGTAGAGATAAACAAACTTAATCAATTACTCAAAGAAAAAGAAGACGCAACGATGGCGCTAGGCAATTTACTAGAAGAAACCAGAACGAGTCTAGCCGAGGAAGTAAAGAAAAGCCAAGAACAACAGAGGGAAGCCAAATTGATAGAAGAAGAACTCCATAGAACAAGTGAGGCTCTAACAGATGTCAACAGAATGCTGAAACATTACGTGGCAAAAGAAGCTCAAGCACAGAAAGAAATCGCACAGCTCCAACGAGAAAGAGATGCCTATTCAACAACAATACAGTATCAAAACCAAGAAATTGAAAGGCGAGAAAATCAACTGAGCAATCAGAAAGAACGAGTAATCGAGATGCAGAAGCAGGTTGCAGAAGTAAAAGTTTCAAGAGATGCAGCTCTATCTAACGAGTTCTACCTACAGGAGGCGTTTTTGCAAACACAGGCCGAAATTTTGCTCACTGAAGCCATCACTCTAAGCTCTATTAGAATAGATGCGCAACTAGTAGAACCAGATACCCTTAAACAAATGTTAGAAACACTTAAGAAAAAGATAGCCCAAACTTTTAGACTAGCCCGGAATATGTACTTAGAAGGAATAATAGACGAACAATAATTTTGAACAACCTGCGGGTTCAAGTCCACCGTGCGTGCCAGTGTTAGTCGGCCGCCGGATGGGGACATGTAAAACGGAATCTTGTATTTGTTGGTGTATAAAACACCACAAGAACTAAACTAATGTGGTATTAGAAGACCTCCATAACCATCATTAGCTTAGCAACACTCTTAATGTGAGTCTTCATCTCTGAACTTAGTGAAAATCAAAATTTCACTTCACAGAAATCTGCGCCTTTTCTTCAAACCTTCAATCTGACCTGTATTAGCTTGATCTTTGCAAATTCCTTTGATCATTTACTAAGAGAAGTTCTTGCTAATGTTAAGTAACATATAACAAGCAAAACTTTCAAGTAATAACTTCAAAATCTTCTGAATTTGCTCCAAACTTTTCACTATGTCTGAAAACTGAAAACCGACTTCATCGATTTGAGATACCTTCACTGTTAAGCTGATTTCTCTGAGTATGCGTCCCGTTTCTTAAAGATCTTTTGAGCAAATGTAGTTGAAGATAGTAGCTTTAAAATGAGCTATCAGTCACTGAAAACTTTACAGTATACTTTGAGATCTGACCTTAAGAAGTTCAGGTAAATGTGCGCCAGAAAAGTCGTAACTGTCAACTAACTTACACAGTCATGTGAAATCACTTAGAACTCACTATACAAGAGGAATTAGACTTAATCCTTCTACACAAACATATGTTATATATCAGAGAGGATGTGTACAAATTGGCTTAGCCTAATTTTGCTCATAGCCATGGAAAACTCTCTCACACTCAGAAGTTTTTCCTGAACATCTCTCTCAGAAAAGACACGACTTTTCTCTACTCACTTAGATTACAAAATTGAGTTCTCTCTACATGTTTTTTATCTCAAATTAACTTATGTACCTATGATTTACATACTCCTAGACTCGAACTCGTAAGTTCTAAAGATCTATGAAAAAACTAGACTCTAATTTGCACTAATTTACAATAGTGAAATTGTCCCTTCACTTAGGCTTAATTTTGTGTATGCTTTTTCTTCACTTCTCCTTCCCTTCTTTCTTTCTTCATATGTCTTCATATATCCATGCCTAATTAGTGAGTGAAGCCCCAACAGTATTCGCACGCGCGAAAAGTGGTTACGCGACAATTGTAAGTTTTAATATAAAGCAATCAACAGAGCTGCTCGACAGAGAGACGATTGTTGAAAAATCACCAGACTGTTCGTCTGGGTGCGTGTCGGAATGTTACTGTAGTATTGTTCAGTTAATCTCTGAGTACTCCCTTGTATCCTCTGTGCACCAGTGTCTTACTATATGTTCGTAGTTGCTTCAGTGTGACGATCCAGCTGGATGACCGAATTGTGACATTACTGTGTGTCGAGTTGTGTACTATGGAGTATCGGTTCCATTCTGTCAACCTGTCGTTAATACTGGTGTGGGTTGCTAGCTCCGTAAAGGTTCAGCGACATCCCCCGGCTGATAATCTGAGCCAGTTACTTTGTTGAGATTCTTTTGCCTGGGATCTGCTAGTTAAGCGTGTGGTGGTGTCGTATTTTGTTGTCGTTGATACTGTTGAATAGGAGTATATATTCGGTGAAGTTGAGTACCCTCCCGTTCTCTTGTAGTACAATAAGATTGTGCATGTGGAACAGTAAGGCATCAGACTGTATACGATATCTGAATAATTGAGCTAAGACGTGCACAGTAGGTGTCCAGTTATAACGGAATCTGGCTAAAGTTCTGAGTATTGGCATATTACTGTCTCTGAAGTGGTCAAAACTGGGGACTAAGTACAGGGCCTCTCTCTAACAGACCCCTACCACTCCCAAGAACCCCCAAGAACCCCCAAGAGTTGGTTAAACGCCCTTCTAAGAGTTAGAAAAAAGCGTTTAACAGTTAACAAAGAGCTGCAGATCTTCCTAGGTTTATCAGGTTTCTATCAAAGATTCATTAAGAATTATGCCAAAATTGGTGTTCCGATGATGGAACAGCTTAAAGGGAAAGGGAAAGCCTTTCATTGGGGAGACGAACAGAAGCAAAGTATGGAGAATTTGAAAGTAGCAATTGCTACAACTCCACTTTTACATATAGCAGATCCCAACAAACCCTTTGTGGTTGGGACTAACACGAGTGACTTTGGCATAGGAGCGGTTTTAGTACAGAATGGTCGACTAGTAGCTTTTGAGAGTAAGAAACTAGAACCGGCTCAGAAGAATTACTCTATTTATGAGAAGGAGTTTTATGCAATTGTCCATGCTTTGAAGAAGTGGCGTCATTATTTATATGGTGCCAAAGTTACGATAGTGTTTGATCAAGAGAGCATTAAGTGGCTCTCTAATCTAACAAACCTTAAAGATCATAAGGCCCGATGGGCAGAGACCCTTCAGGAGTTTGATTATGAGCTTAGGTATAGGAAGGGAAAGTTTAATGTAGTGGCCGATTCACTTAGCCGCATGCCTATGCTCAATGGACCGAGTTTTACTGAGATCACTAGTGAGCTACTTGCATCCATTAGAGGAAAATGTAGCCTTGATCCTGCATATTCCGAGATTTGGGAAGCCATAGAGAATGGGGATTGTGATATACGGGTTTCCAGTGAGGATGAAGTATCGACGGGTACTCAAGAAGGATTCAAGTGGAAGAACTACAATGTCCATGATGGATATCTGTTATATAAACGTAAGGTGTGTGTCCCTAGAGATTTTGAGATGAGACGGCATATTTTGTATGAGTTTCATGACATACCTAGTGCGGGACACCTAGGAGTTAACAAGACTTATGATCTTGTTAAGAGGCAGTTTTATTGGCCTGGACTTCATAAGGACGTCCTAGAGTATGTGCTTAAGTGCACTAAATGCCAGGTCAACAAGGCTAAAAGATTGAGGATTGGAGGACTACTCCACCCATTGGATATTCCTAATAGGAAGTGGGAGAGTATCTCCATGGACTTTATAGTCGGATTACCTAAGACACAGAGAGGGCACGACTTGGTCTGGGTAATTGTGGATAGGTTAACCAAAATGGCTAAGTTTATTCCGACACATACTACAGTGAAGACATCAGATTTGGCTAGAATCTTTGTAGAGAACTTATACTGGTTATATGGTCTTCCTTTAGACATAGTTTTCGATCGGGATAGGAAATTTACTAGCCACTTTTGGAGAGTGGTCTTCAAAAGGTTGGAGAAAAAACTTCGCATGAGTATGGCCAAGCATCCACAGTCAGATGGGCAAACAGAAAGGGTTAACCAAATCCTAGAGGATATGCTTTGCGCATATGTGAATGAAAGGAAAATTAATTGGGAAGAGTACTTACCTATAGTAGAGTTTGCATATAATAGTGCCAAGCACTCTTCCATTGGGCATAGTCAGTTTATGCTTATGTATGGGTTTCAGCAAAGAGCTCCTTATGCAATAGGCTTGCAGAATGAGAAAGTTCAACCTGCAAAGGACTTCTTGGAAGAGATGAACGATATTCTTAGGCTTGCTAAGGACAGCATTAGGAGAGCTCAGGATAGAGCTAGAGCCTATGCTGACCCTTAAAGGAGACATATCAACTTTGAGGTAGGAGAGCAGGTCTATCTTAGAGTTCCATCTAGGTCTGAAACCATGAAGACAAGACCTTGTCCAAAACTATCTCCTAGGTATTGTGGACCTTTCCACATACTTAAGAGAATAGGAAAGATGGCTTGATAGCTCCAACTTCAAGAGAATAGTCAAATCCATCTAGTTTTTCATGTTAGCTAGCTTAAGAAAAGGCTGGGTGAATCTGACAACCTTATTCCAGATAGTGAGGTAGTAGAGCCTATTTCTATTCAATCTATTCCACATAAGCCTGAGAGCATATTACGCACTCGAGAGAAACGGACGAGAAGTCACTTGTATAAAGAGTGTCTAGTAAAGTGGAAAGATAGTTCAGAAGATAGTGCCACATGGAGCGGGTTAGCACCCTTCAGAGATGGTTTCCCAATTTTAGACTACCTTCCCAAAAGTCTTCTTAAGGGGAAGGATATGGGAAAACAACACGGAGACATGACCATATATTTTAGTACATGGGGATTTAGTGGGAGTACTATTACATTGATTATCTCTTTCTATTAGACCTTCTAGTACCATTTTTGAGGAAAAAAATAGAGTTAAGGGGAAGGAAATGTTATATGGAGTAACCCTTTGAGAGAGGTGTGAACCACCTCTTAACTTATTTAGATGGGCTCACACATGAGTGCCATGTGGCACCCATGTGTAGAGCCATATGGGGGGACTCATTCAATTATGGAGAGAGACTAATCTCGGGGTCATACGCGGCTGGGCGATCAGATAGAGGTCTTGCTAATACATGAAGGAGCTCCGAAAGGATAACCAGCGAGCATCTTCGTAAGGCATGCTAGACATGACCAAAATGAAGGGGTTCATTAGGAGGCACACCACAAACAAGAACATAGAATTGTTCTTGAATAGAGAAACAGAGGAAGCCTTTTGGAGATTCAAGAAAGATGAACCGAGCCCAAGAGTCACCATCTACGAATTCAAAGACCTTGAGACACCAGGCAGAGTTGTCTATGTAGATCACACATCCAAGAGAATGTTCTTGGTAACACAGCATGATAGGCATGCATACACTTGGAAGAGTGAATTGATTTTCCCTCGAGAAAGATCTAATGTTTCCCATGGTCTCCAAGTAGCAGGATCATTGAAGGCTCATGAAGCACAACAAGAAAGAACGAGAGAGAGAGAGACCTGAAGTAAGCTTTGCAAACATTGTGGATAGAGATAGATCAAGACTTGAGGGTGAAAGACCTAAAAGAGAGGGACATAGAGCACATAGGTATCAAAGAGATAAACATGATTTCCCATTGCCCAGACCCCGAGAGCACTCAAGAACCCTTAGACCCTCTCAAGTGGTCAAGGCAATTAAAAACTACTTTGATGGGTTTGGGGATCCTTATGATCATGTGGTTGAGTTTGAACATGTTAAGAGGTGAACATGTAGAGGACTTGTTCACCCAGTTCAAGGCATTTGGTTTGACTCTTAAGGATACTGCCTTAGCTTGGTTTCAACCTCTAAATAGTCGCAATTACCAAAACATAGGTCAACTGCTAGAAGAATTCATTGTAAAATTCTCCAAAAATGGTATCAAGCATAACGCATCATCCTTGATCCATAGCTTCAAGCAGACACCCCAAGAAACAGTGAGACTTGCAGGAAAATGGTTCAGACAATACTTATAAAGATGCCCTATTCTAAAATTACCCACACTCGCCAAACAAGTGGCCTTATTTTTAGATGTCTTATTAAGCACCAAGTTAAGATCATATGTGTACTTGAAAGATCCTAGATCCATAGAAGAGTGTGTGCGCATCTGCATAGACATAGAAGACAACTTGGGTGAGGAGTTGGGACTATCCAAACTCTACAAGGATTCTAACAGTTCTACTAGTCATACCTCCATGACCTCCACTGAGATAGATGAGATAGCTGAGCAAGTTGCCAAGAAGGTAGGAGTTCCAAATATACAACCACCAAGGGTCACCTCATTGACGTGATGTTACAATTGTGGACGAGACCACATGGCTAATGTATGCATGATGATGGCTCAACCTCAAGGGAATGCTAATGCTCCATATTGCACTATTGAGAGGAAATACACAAACCACAGAGCTCAAGATTTTCCATACAATAGGCAGGCTATCAGACAAAATTATCAACAACCTTACCAGCACGGTAGGTATCAGAATCAATACCAACAACCATATTATAGGCCACAACAGTAATATCAGGCACCGTATAGGCCATAACCAATCCTAGGAAACCAACCACCAGCTCCTAACAATATGATTCCAATTAAGTATACACTGGCAGATGAAAACCCTAATAGAGCTTTGGTGCCACTAACCCCGTTGGTCTGAAAAAATGACTCTCATGCTCATAGTTCAGACTACTCCCATGAAGATAGTCCACAAGCTTATTACACAGAGTCACCAGAGCATAGTGAGGCTTATTCCTATCAATAGGATATACCACTTATGGCACAAAATTGGGAGCCAGAATACTCCAATGTCATGTATACACATCCTAATCAGAGTCCCCAATCTAGATAAATGAGACCACAAGCCTCTAGAGGACCATGTTTTAGATTTCATGGCGACCATTTCATTCATGAAGGCAAGGACCATCTTCCGAGAGGTTGTCCCAAAAATCCCTCTAGTGCACCAAAGGTTACACCCATTAATGTGGTAGGCTTTGTGGCAGATTCGAGTTCAAGTAGCCGTAATGCGGTTCCTATATAGGTAGTTAGTAGGGCACACGCCTTACAACAATCAAAACCAGTTGAACAATCAGAGTCAAGTGAATCAAGAGAGCCTAGTACAAGGAAAACAAGAACATGGAAGGATACTAGAGAGAAGGCCAATCATAAGTGGAATAGAAAGTTATTTGAACTAGAGGAAAGCTTGTAAGATGCAAAAATCAAAATAGAAGATATTGCCTCTCAAAACCCCTCGTATGTTGAGATTCCATCCACTCCACCTCATCCCACCCCACCACTCATTGTAAATAGACCACAACCAGGGCCTGTTCTTGCAGATCCAACCCTAGAAGGCTTGTACATGATGTTCAAGGCCTACGAGGCTCAACTTCAAGAAGGGCTAACAACTGCAAACCTAGACAAGAGATAGCCTAGAGTAGCTTTGGAGATTGAACGGACAAAAATGTGCATGAAAATGGTAGAGCTAGCTCAGGCTATGCTGGAGACTAGTCAATTGTTCAATAAGACAAACTCTATCAAACCAGATTTGCATTTCCAAGGCTTACTAGAAACATTAGAGTAGTTGGTAAACAAGCCCCAAGTTTCTTTACCTCCACAAGCTCAACCAATTATTGAAAGAGAAAGCTCACCACCAATGAAAGTTCATGTTCCCGATTCCATAGATGATAGAACACCTCTTTTAATTCAGCAGTACTCTCAAGAGTTTTTGCGGGAAATACAAGAGTAGAAACGGGTCAAGGAAAAGGATAATCCCCCTCCTATTCTTGAAATCGATGACCTTCATGATAAATTTCCCCATGACATTCCCTCTATTTATGGAGACCAAGTAGAGAAACAAGAAGATGAAAGATTAGATTTTGAATCTAACTCTTTACAAGAGTTGCCACAATTCACAGGCCATGGGAATCTGAATCTCTTCAGATCAGAGCTCCCACCATCTTGGTAAGAAATGAAGACTCAATGGTTCCAAGAAAAGCTGATGTCGTGAAGAACACTAAGGTTTAGTGTCATCTCACTCTAGAAGAGCTGCTAAAAGTAAAACCAGAGCTATGGAAACATGTGAAGGATCAGGTTCCAAAACTTGACTCCAATTTGTCAAAACCAACCTCAGAAAAAAGTCCCATAGATTCCTCTAGACAAAATAGGAGACATGAGTGAAGGTGAAGAAGGTAATACTTATCTTCCAATCACCTACCAAGGTTACACAACTAAAGCAATCTTAGATTCAAGTGTAGGTGTTGCAATTGCAACCACCTCCTTGTGGAAGCAATAGGGCAAACCCACATTAAGACCAACTAGAAGGCTTCAAATGGCAGACGACCACATTGAAAGACCTCTAGGATTGCTACAAGGGATAACTCTAACCACTTGTGGGGTAGAGTTTGAACACACCTTTACTATATGTGACTTTGGCAAAAATAAAGTCTATGAGATGATCCTAGGAAGACCCTTCCCACGACAATTGCAAATAGTGCAAGATTGGGGAACAAACTCCTTGTAGTTACAACACTTAGGGGTCACAACCAAGGTCAATCTAAAAGACTATACCTTGAGAGATGTAGCACCCTACAGTGGAATCCTATCCACAAAGCACAAGAAGATTCAATCTCAGTGAATTCTGAAAGTTTGCTTGATCCATGATGGATGCATGAAGATACTCATTTGTGGATGTGCAAAGTCATAGAGGAAGAGAAAAAATGCCTAAAAGCAAGAGAAGAAGGAACTTCTCAAGGAGAAAGACCAGTTAAAGACCCAGCCTATACACCGATGATCTTTCCAGATGAGGAATTTGAGCCTCATGGTTGGGTAGAACTCTTAGCCACCATGGACATTGTTGTCAATGAAGAACAGTGGACACCTCATTGTGATGAGGAGGGTTATGATATTTAAGTGTTCATGTGTCAGCCCTTGCTAGAAGAATGTGACCCTAGTGACTTCATAGAAGAAGAAGAAGAGAACAATGAGGATCTAGAGTCCATTGTGATGGATAGTTGCTTTAATTCAGAGAAGCACTATCTAGAAAATATAGGAGTATTTACCCAAAGAGAAGAAGAACCTCTCACAAGCATTAAAACAATAAATTCAAAGGAAGGAAGTGAAGGTGGTCAAAAGAAAAAGAAAAGAAAAGCAGTAAGACAAGAAGATGAGGAATCATCGTTCGAGGTACCAGAAAATTTCAAGAAATATGAAGTTGAAGACCAAAAAAATTTGGTAGGAATGCCTAAAAGAGAGGCCATCACAGGAGAAGCATATGATAATAAAGAAAAGACCAAAAAAATTGTTGTAACCATTGAAGAGAATGAAGAGTGATGTACATACATAGGAGAAGACCTAAGTGCAGAAGAAGAAGCAAAGTTGGTAGCTTTATTAAGGGAATATAGGGATGTGTTTGCATGACACTATAGAGACTTAAAGGGAGTAGATTCGAAAATATGATCTCATACAATCCCCATGATAGCTGATGCCAAGCCCACCAAATAGAAGCCCTACACATATAATGACACTTATGCAGCTAAAATAAAAGAAGAAATTGATAGACTGATTGAAGCTCGATTTATCTATGAGATTAAGCATATTGAATGGGTGTCCCCCATTGTAGTGGTGCGCAAGAAGAATGGAAAGTTGAGAGTGTGTATTAACCTTAAAAAAGTTAATGTTGCTACAAATAGAGATAGCTATCCACTTCCAATCACCGAAAATTTACTGGAGTGTGTTGCAGCAAAGAAGTTTATAGCTTCCTGGATGGATTTTTAGGTTACAACCAAGTAGTAGTTGCCCTAGAAGATCAACACAAAAGGGCCATTGCTTTAAAGTGGGGAATCTTTGCATTCCGTGTGATTGCGTTTGGGCTCACCAATGCACCTCCAACATTCCAAAGGCTCATGTGTCATGTCTTCAAAGAGTTCTTGCGAAAGAGCTTAGAAGTATATGTGGACAATTTATGTGCTCATTCCCAAGAGAGAAGATACCACATCCCTGAGCTCAGACAGATATTCGACAAGTGTAGAGAATATCGAGTGTGTCTGAACCCAGAAAAGTGTGTGTTCATGGTACGTCAAGGTAAGATCTTAGGTCATATTGTTTTTAAGAACGGAATATCAATAGATGTGGAGAAAGTAAAAGCCATCATAGAGTTTTCGAGGCCAAGGAACGTTATAGAGGTTCAAGCCTTTATGGACCATTGTGGATATTACTGTAGGTTTATCCACATGTATGCAATCATAGCCAAACCTCTTTATGCCCTATTGACAAATTTTGGGTGGAACAGTGAATGCGAAAATTCCTTTAATGAGCTGAAGAGATGTTTGTGCACAAAAATAGGCATGGTATACAACATGAAGAAGTTTAGACACTATCTATTGTCCAACAAATTTAAGTTTTTTACTGATCGTCAAGACTTATTATATTTGGTCAATAAACCTTGCAACACAAGATGCTTAGTAAGATGGTTCATCTTACTAATGGAATACGATTTTGAAGTGGTAGTTAGGAAAGGTAGAACCCACCTCAGGGTGGATCACCTTTCTTGCATCACTTCAAGACATTCCCCACAAAGAGTGTCTGATGAGTTTCTTGATGCTTATCTGTTCAATTTAGAAGTTGTTCCTAAATGGGTAAATAAGTTCGTACCAGTCCTAACCTTCAGGCCAACAAATAAGAATGTGAAAACAAACAAAGAAGAAATTTTAAGATCATAAAACTATCAAATATTGGCAGGAATCATGTACACTAGTATAGCAAGAAAACGGAGCATGGAGCAAGAGGCTCAAGACTATGCCTTAGTAGGAGACAAACTATACTGAAGAGGCAAAGATGATTACTTAAGATTGTGCATTCATGAATCAGACTATTTGAAAGTCTTAGAAACTGCACATAGTAGTGTTGCTTGTGGACACTTTGGGCCTGATCGAGCAATTAAGACCATTCTATTCTCATGACTTTGGTGGCCCACTTTGCATATGGATGCACACACCTATGTGAAGAAATGCGACACATGTCAACGTGCCCAATATCGGATCAGAGAAGATGAAATGCCTTTGAGGCCAATGATGGGAGGACACGCATTCTTCAAGTGGGGTATATACTTTGTTGGTCCTATTAACCCCCAAGCTAGAAACTCCCATGCAGAATACATTATTGTAGCCACATATTACCTTACAAAGTGGGTAGAAGTAGAGGCCACCACAAAGAACGATGCTCAAACTATGGTTAAGTTCTTATTCGAGAACGTGTTCGCAAGATATGGGTTACCAATAGAGTTAATAAGTGATAGAGGCATAGACTTCTTGAATGAAGTCATTGAAAACCTTCTCCAAGAATTCTTAGTGGTACACAAGAAGTCTGCCTCCTATCATCCACAAGCTAACGGACAAGCCAATCGTACAAATAAGATTTTATGTGTTGGAAACGAGCATGCATTCTCATGTGAACCCTCTCCTAAATAGAGGTTGATCTTATCCTCCCAGTATCTCTTGTTGATTGGTGAAAACAAGCTCCTACTTTTGTATGAAAATGAATTTTGATCACTCAATCTAAGGCACACTTTTTCTTGTCATATTTTTGCGTACGTGTATGAGAGAGCATGCTTGTATCTTTTTATCTTCATCCTCTAAACATGTATATGAGATAGCTTCCCCTCTCTCTCTACATACCTTATCTGTCTCTCACAGTGCTCGTCCATGAAAGAATGAATGAATAGGTGAGTTGTTATGCTGCACATCTCCATCACGTGGTATCAGAACTTCTAGGACGTGCAACAGATGACATTTAGCTCGTTCGGCCATCGTGAGGTACAGACGTTGAAGAATTTGAAAGAATAATTAGGCATCAAGTCTCAGAATCATCGGAGGAGCCTTTCACCGATGATGCAAGGACACGATACTGACCAAAATGGGTGTGTGTGAAGGAGCAAGAGCCTCTACCTTTCTTGGCCCTCCTTCCTTCCAGTAAGGAGACACATGTAGACTCCCTCTCCAATCTCTGATCTGTACATGCCCATACAACATACAGATCGATGCCGCTATTTTACAGACGTAATTATCTCCTCAAGGAAGCACTCGCACAGTAGACAAGCATTATATTGGCGCTATTTTGCAGATGTAATTATCTCTTGAAGGAAGCACTCACACAGTAGATAAGCATTATATTCCTTTATCTGATAGGAGACATTCAACTAGCGGTCATGCTCATTCGTGAAGATGCAACTCTTCTTATCAATGATTTCTTGAGGAGCACATCTATAGATTTATGGTAAGACTACAGACTCACATGGGTATTGAAGCTTCGATGTAGTAGTGTTTATGACCAGAAGAGGATTAATAATTGCATCTCCTTCAAAAGTTTTGTTTTTTTTTTTGAAGTCTTTGAGAGGAGCAGAATGATCAACACTATCAAGTTCACTGGTTTTGATTTCTTTGAAGCTGATGCTACTAGCATTGATGTGTCGTCAAAAGTTTTGATAACACTTGTTCTAACAATCGAATCTACCATTTCTTGAGTGTTTGAATGGCCACGCAATCTGCAAGGCTCGAGTCCATACTTCATGTCCCATATGTGGAAGAGTCTCTTTAATTTCCATCCAAATATGATCCTTGTGGTATATTTTCCCTTATTATGGCCTTTATTGTGGCAAGGTCAAGTATGAAGCATGATGTGTTTTTATACCTTGCAAATGTCATTATGCTAGTTTTGAGTTCTTAGTAAGAGAAGATATTCCAAACACTAGTAACTCATTTGTGAGATGATCACAAGTGCTTTCAAAACATCACTATGTAAAAGCTTTTAGTGCTTTGTAATAACTCCTACACATTTAGGTCTAAGCATGACATCTTCAATTTATTTAATGTACGAGAATTAGACACCCCCTCAAGAAAGAGGGAAGGACCTTTCCCAAAGTGTTCCTTTCTAGTTGTTTTAATTCTACAAGAAGTGCCTATATATGTGAATGAGAGCTATGATGAGAAGTCCAACTTCAACAAAAGGAGGATATCTAAAGAGAGAATCAACAAGAACAACAACAACAAAGCAAAGAATGGATAGAGTCAACATCAATATACTGTAATGACAACAAAGCAATGATGTAAGCCCACCCTAGAGTGAGAGAAGGATCACCGATCATTGTACCACACATTACTTTGTTGAGAGAAGGAAACCAAAATATTGTACCACTCTCTTTTACACATGGGAAGGATCTTTACCACTCGCATTGTATACAGGGAAGGAAAAGTCCCTAAAGAGCTATGTACAATCAAGCTCAAAGGGGGGATTGTTGGAAATGAGCTTGTATTCTAATGTGAACCCTCTCCTAAATAGAGGGCAATCTTATCCTCCCCTTACCTCTTGTTGATTGGCTAAATCAGGCTCCTACTTTTGTATAAGAAAGTGAATTTCAGTCACTCAATCTAAGGCACACTTTTTCTTGTCATATTTGTGCATACATGTATGAGAGAGGATGCTTGTATCTTTTTATCTTCATCCTCTAAACATGCATACGAGATAGCTTCCCCTCTCTCTTTAGCTACCTTATTTGTCTCTCAGCGCTCCTTGATGAACGAATGAATGAATAGCTGAGTTGCTATGCTACACATCTCCATCACTATGTAATCTATTGACAAAATCAGTAAATAATGAACGCTTTTATTGGGATAAGAAACTTCATCATGCTGTTTGGGCTTATCGCATTGCCTACAAAATGGTACTCAATGCCACCCTATTTTAGATGGTCTTCGAACAGAATGTTGTGCTACCATTGGACTTCCTAATCCCAGCCTTAAAAGTAGCACAAGAGCATGAGTGGAATGGACAAGAGTTGTCCTTCAGGATCTTTGATCTAGAACGCCTAGGTGAGATGAGTCTACAAGCGGCAGCAGACATCTATGCTGCAAAGAAAAGATAAAAAGCATACTTTGATGCACACATCAAGGATAACGGAATAAAAGAGGGAGACCTAGTGTTGGTTTATACACTAAAACAACATGCCTGTAAATTGTAAAAAAGGGAATATGGACCTATGATCGTCAATAGAATTTCCACTAGTGGTGCAGTTCAATTGGCCACCCTAGAAGGAGACATCTTGCCAAGCTATATAAGTGGATGTCGAGTCAAGCTATATCAAGAACCTCTTACAAAGGATATGCTTATGAGACTCAACACTGCTAAGAGGGGAAAAGAAGAAGAGTTACGAGTCAAAGAAGAAGCACATGCAGAGGCCAGAGAGCGCATTAGGCAAAATAAGTTAACGTGATTAGGTCTACATGTCAATCCAAAAGCCCCAAGATATCACATGGCCATATGCCAGACATCAGGTGCGAATGCTTCTCAAATAATGGATCGATGTCCCTTTGTGACGATAGAGGTAGGACAAGGAAAGAATGTAAGGACTGTGAAGGCGTTGATTGACTTAGGTGCAGTAAATAGTGCAGTCAGACTCTCGTACTGCCAAGATCTTAACTTGAACATCAATCCCATAGAAACCTATCTGATAGGGTTGAAAGCTGTGGAGACTCCTTGTTTGGGTGAGGTGGAGCTTCCCATCTACCTTCAAGCTGTCCAAATGATGTTCAAAATTCTAGTGTGTGAAGATGAGGACCTTACGGAACCACTTGTCTTGGGTCAAGGTTGGATTTGGGACCATGCAGTCAACTTAAATCTCAGAAGCCAACTTCTTCAAGTTTGGGTACATGAACAATGTATTACATTACAAGTAGATAATTGCATGCTCACAAATTAAGGTGTCACATTCTCTTAGTTTTGAGACAAATCTTCTCATGGAAAATGTTGTGTGTGTAAACAACCCTATGAAGCAAAAGGACTCAATCATGGAAACAGAAGCTCAAAGGTCAATAGACCTCTCTTCTTTTTCAAAGATTAATGCACATGTAATAATTCAACCCGAGGCAAGCAAAAAAATACAAGACATCTGATATATCAAATAGACAGACAACATTCAAGAAGAAAATAGTTATAGACATGAAGTAGATTTGGGTACGAAAAGGAGATCAACCACCAGCTTTGCCACAACAATTCCCATCCAAGCAGGCCAACCATGACAAAAGAAGAACCAAGCAACTAGGACAAGCTCAACCACAAAGTAACTGACAAATTTGGGTGCCTAAGAAATTAGCTGTAGCTCAACAAAGTCAATTACACACATGGGTACCCAAGAAGCTCTTACATCCACAACAACCTATGCTCTCCCACAGGAGAAAAGTCTCAAGAAAGAAGCCAAGGAGAAGCAAAGGTTAGAACCAAGCATAGAGATCAAAAGAAGATCAAATCACCTCTTTGGCAATGGTAAGAACACAATCATCAAGGATATCAGTTTGGAAGTCAAAAGCACTAATAGCACCCACAAAACCAAAGAGCCAACCACACAGAATACAAAATTTAAGAAACCACCCAAAGACAACGACATCAAACATAATGGGTATGCAGGCAACCACTGTTCTAAAATGCATCCCTATAAGAGGAATGATCCGTAGTCATGTGGAAATCTAATAGATATCTCCAACAAAGGCTACATCAACATGGGCAAGCAACGTAGAAAGCCTCAACGGCCAACAACCATGTGCCTGTGGTATAACCTTGTCTTTTGCACCATACAGGTCATGCATTTCCAAAGTATGCATTAATATAGGGCCACATTATATGGTCATGAATAGACACAATTGAGAAATCCCATGCACATGAGACCCATTTGACACATTGTTGGCAGCAGTCAGGGAACCGAAGGAGCCACAAGACGAAGAGAGTCAGAGCGAAGGGACAGCACAAGCAGACATCGCAGTCAAAGAAGATCTGGCAAGTAGGCCATCTAAATTTCTCAGACATCAAGGAGTTGAGCACACAAGAAGAAAGAGCAAGTAGGGAGCTCAAAGGTATGTATGACAAATCAATAGAGAAAATCCCTCCACAAATAGTGATTTTCATCACTAAAAACCATTGTAAATATCATTTCGTATTTTTGTAGCTCCATTGCAAGCCAAGGAGTCCTTGAGCTTGACGAGCTTTAGAAGTATCTACCTGCCAATTTTCATATTTTTTAGATCTCGTTTGAGCCCTCTAATAAGCCCTGGAACCTAATTTTTAACTAGGCCGGACACTAGGTCTGGACAGGGCCAAAGCTCGTCAAAAAATATAAAAGGAGCTAGAGAGCTCATTTTTGAGGGTAGATTGTAATTGAAATGAACTTGTAAGAGCTTTTTGAAAGTAATCTAAGAACTCCATTGCTTCTCACTCTTTGTCTTGCCGTGTGTGCGCGTGTGTGTGTATGTGTGTGCATGCTTGTGTGCTTCTCACTCACGCACTTGTGCCTCCACTTGCTCGAGGTCTTCATACCATCCTCACGTCTTCCCGGATTGACATTAAAGGAGGTGCTACTCATCACTGAGCTACACCAAATTTTGGCCCCGTTGCCGGGGATCGAGCTTTGAGGACGAGCGTGTGATGGTAAGACGTAGATTGGAGACGTTGGCGTTGTAGGTAATTTCTTTACTTTTCCTATTTTTCTCTTTCTTACCTTACCACCATCATCACCATCATCATCATCACCATCTTCCACCTCCATTTCCATCATCGCGAAATTTTCAGTTTTTTGATCATATCACCTTCTCCACCTCATTTCCCTCATTTCACTTGTGAGAGAGAGCGAGAGAGCGAAATTGTGTGTGCTGTTTTTGCATGTTTCTTGAGTTGTCTTGCAGGTACAGGCCGCATCATCGTCCCTAGCACTCTGCACAGGTACGGAATTCTCGGTAACTGTCTGTGTGTCGCCGACCTCTGTCAATCGCGACCGACAGAAAAAATGCTCAAATTGCCAAACAAAGTGCAAAACCATGATCTACAGGCCTAGAGCTTCCCAAAAATGTGCTTAGATTTTTGAAACTCCTCAGATTTTTGTCAATCGCGATCGCTCTTTCAATCGCGATCGACAAACCACGACGGACAGACCTGTCAATCGCGATCGACCAGTCAATCGCGACTGACATCCCACGACTGCTCTATCAATCGCGACCGACAGAGTCAACGACCGATTGACCACGACTGACGGATCATGCGCGTGACACGTGTCAATCGCGATCGAGTCATCAATCGCGATTGACCCATCAATCGCGACTGACAGCCCACGACGGCTCTGTCAGTCGTGACCGACATAGTCAACGATTGTTTGACCACGACGGACAGACCCTCGCGACCGACCTGTCAATCGCGATCGACCCATCAATCGCGACCGACAGAGTCAACGACTGTTTGACCACGATGGACAGACCCTCGCGACCGACCTGTCAATCGCGATCAACCCATCAATCGCGACCGATAGAGTCAACGACTGTTTGACCACGACGGACAGACCCTCGCGACCGACCTGTCAATCGCGATCGACCCATCAAGCGCGACTGACAGAGTCAACGACCCTTTGACCATGACTGATTGACTTTTCGAGCCACCTGTCAATCGCGATCGACACATCAATCGCGACTGACAGCCACGACGGACCTGTCAATCGCGATCGACACATCAATCGCGACTGACCTGTCAATCGTGACTGACAGAACTTGCGAACGCGTTAGAAGGGCAAATTTGGCCAATTTTCTAGGGTAAAGAATAGGGGGCTAATTTGGCCAATTTGTGGGACAAACACTCGAGGTTAGCATTGCATGTTGAGGCCGCAACCCAAGTAATTCAAGAATTTCTGCCTGCTTGATTAAACTGTTTTAAACCCTGTTTTAATCCCTGAAGCCTGAACTGACATAACTTCCTCATACGAAATCCAATTGCTGTGATTCTTGTTTTGTTGAAAAGCTCGTGAGGGTTTCTTGAAGCTAACCACCGAGGTAGGAAAACTGAGGGATCCTTGGGATTGTTTTTTATAAAGGGCAAGAGATAAGTTGGTCAGTAAGTCACATGCATGAAAGTGGTCTAGTCTGTCATTTGAATTTAAGTCTGGAGCTAATCTTGGGACTGATGCAGGTCTATTGAGAAGCAATTGAGCGCGTCGAAGCAAGGGCTTTGTGCAAGCTTGAGAATCAACTTCTCGAGCACTAAAGAGCAAGGATCAGCAAGAAAGGTCGGAATACTCTCAACTCCCCTTCGTCAATTCCTAGCTTAGGCTAAGAACGACTAGAGGTAGGAGTAAGTCAAATACGCAATTATGAAGTTGAAGCATACCTAAACTTTCAAGTTCAAGCTAAGAACAAAATCTTTGTACTGTCGAGAACTTTAAAGGAAAAGAACTTAACGTGGAACGATCAACTTTAAGTGTGGAACTACACTCAAATATACCTTGCGATGTGATATCAGACAAGAATTTTAACACAGGAATCAACTAAAAAGAATCAAGTAACTGATACAAAAGGACTCTGCAACGAGGTTGTACTTGGGCAAATTTGGGCTATTCAATTAGGCTTATGAACCTTAGATCAGGGCGACATCTAGTAAGGGATAGACAAAGCCTTAGGTCTTTAGAGGCTAGTGTCAACCACACTGCTAGGTCGTGGGCCCAGCAATTGAGCCACCACTCATACTACCCAAGTTCTGAGACTAGTGAATCCGAGATGTCTCAAGGTATGGAGAGACCTACAGGAAGTTCAGGAGTGCCATACTTGCACAGGGTAGAAGGCCCTTACAAAACGCAGTTGGAATACCTTAGGACCAACCGATTAGGTGCCAGCATCTATGAGGACAGCCTAGGAAGATCTGTGGTACAGATTAAGAATCCTGATCAATCCATTGGACTAGAGCGCCCAGCTGTCAAGTTTGAAAATGGAGCATACTTGGAAAAAGAAGGAACCATATACGTAGTCACCAGTCACCCAGATAGGACGGACGAATTCGGAAATGTGATCCCAGAAGCGGACTTAGGTGACCTAGAGCAAGGAAACATGGGTACAGAACCTAGAACCCCTCGAGGCAAATCGGTTCTCACTAGGATTATCACACCAGAGTGGATTCCCCAGGATAATAAGAGCATAGATTTGCTCCTCAATCGAGAAACTGATGAAGCCTTTTGGAGGTATAAATCTGATCAGCCAATTGATATAGGAAGAATCATGATCTATGAGTTTAAGGATCCTGATAGCCCAGGCAGAGTGACCTACTTAGATCACGCTTCGGAGAGGATCTTTGTGCTGACAGAAAATGATAGGCATGCTTACACTTGGAAAGGTGAAATTATTTTCCCCCAACCAAGATCGAATGTGTCCTATGGTCACCCTGGTGATGGAACATCCCAAGCTCATGGAATTCAAAGAGACAGGAGTAGAGATAGGCCAGAAGTAAGCTTTGCCAACCTAGGGGGCAGAGAAAGAACGAGAATGGAAACGAATAGAGTAGAACCTGAGATGCTTAGAGCTCACAAGAATCAAAGAAATGCGGATGAATTCCCTCTACCACGACCTAGAGAGCACACAAGGACCTTGAGACCGACTCAGCTAGTTAAGTCCATGAAGAACTACTTCGATGGCACTCGAGATCCATATGATCATGTGGCTGAGTTTAGACAAGTCCTGAGAGCTGAACAAGTGGAGGATCTATTCACGTAGTACAATGCCTTTGGTCTAACCCTTAGGAACACTGCCCTGACATGGTTTCAGCCACTAAACGAGAGACAGCTCAGGAGCATAGACCAACTCCTAGAGGCTTTCATTATTGAATTCTCTAAGAGTGGCATAAGACATAATACCTCCTCACTGATTGACAGCTTCAAGCAAACCCCTCAAGAGACCGTGAGACTTGCAGGAAGGAGATTTAGCCAATATCTTGAAAGATGCCCTGTCCCTGAGCTACCCACGCCAGCTAAGCAAGTGGCTTTATTCTTGGATGGATTGCTAAGTACCAAATTAAGATCATATGTGTACTTGAAGGACCCTAGGACCATAGAAGAGTGTGTATGCGTGTGTATTGACATTGAGGATAACCTAGGGGAGGAGTTAGAGCTTTCCAAGATATACAAAGATTCAGATAGTGCCTCTAGCCTCTCCTCCACGAAATCCACATCAATTGAGGAACTTGCAGAGAAAGTTGCTCAGAAACTAGGTGTCTCTAGTAAACAAATCCCAAGGTTCGCCCCTGTAAAAAGATGTTATAATTGTGGAGGCGACCATATGGCAAATGTCTGTCCCATTATGGCTCAACCCCAAGTAAATCCTAGTGGCCAATACTGCACCATAGAACGGAGATACACAAATCACACAACGCAAGATTGCCCATACAACAAGCAATCAGTTAGGCAAACCTACCCTCAGACATACCCTCAACAAGGAAGATATCAGAACCAATATCCACCACAACAGTATGCTAGGCCTCAACAAACCTACCACCCCTACCAAAACCAACTGAGACCCCAGCCAGTGCTAGCACAGCAACCACCTGCTCCTACTAATGTGATCCCAGTAAAATATGCAGCTGCAGAAGAGAACCTGAATAGAGCTATAGTCCATGTAACATCATTGCTTTCTGAAAGTGACCCGAGTGACCATAGCTTTGTTTCTACACATGTTGATAGCCCCCAGGCCTACTACATGCAGTCTCCTGAGCATGGTGAGTCTTACTATAGTGAAGAGCCAAATGAACCTAGTTGGGAGTCAGATTACACAAACGTCATGTATGCAAACCCCAACCCTAGGCCTCAACCTAAGCAAGTAAGACCCCCATTCCCTAAAGGACCATGCTACAGATGTCAGGGAGATCATCTCATTCGTGATTGTCCCTTACCTCCACTTATGCAACCCCAGTCAGTAACAATTCAAGGCTTTTGCCAAGAGTGTGGAAAGGAGCATCTCTTACGAGACTGCCCTAAGAATCCTAATAATATGCCAAAAATCACTCCTATTAATGTTATTGGGTTAGTGGTAGATTCCACAGGAAGTGTCACTTCCACTGCACCCGTACAGGTAGTCACTAGAGCTCAAGCAGTGCAACAAAACCAAGGAGTAAGCCAGGAAAAGAGCCCAGACGCTAGCAATACTGATAGCCAAAATAAGAAGAGAACAAGAGCTTGGAGAGATAGCCGTGAACGTATGAAAAGGCAATGGGCAAAGAAGATGAGTGAACTTGAGGAAAGTCTACGAGAAACCAAGGCCAAAATCATAGAGATCACATCTCAACCGCACTCTCACACATTCCCACCGCTACCATCCCCATCACCCTCCATCCCTCCACCCTCTAATACACCCCACGTAACCCACCCACCACCCCAAGCAGGATCAGTATTAGCTGATCCCACTCCTGAAGACATAGACATGATGCTTAAAGCATATCAGGCCAGAATCCAAGAAGGGCCAAATGTCACGGATCATGACAAGTGCTACCCTAGAGCTGATCTAGAGATAGAAAGAACCAAGCTTTGCGCGAAAATGGTCGCATTGGCTCAGACTATGTTTGAAGCCAGTCGCCTTTTCAATTACTCGGGCTCAGCCAAGACGCAATTACACTTGGATGGACTTCTAGAGAAGTTAGAGGCCATAATTGCAAGATCTGCCAAGGAAGAAAAAAATCAAGAAAGAGATAAAGCAAGCAAAAACATGACCCATCCCCCATCGAAAGCTTATGTGCCCAATTCCACTGAACCAGACAACCCCCCCTCCCTAGAAAGACTTTTCCAAAAGCTAGAAGGAGGCAGCAACTAAGGGCAGATCAATCACTGAAGACTCTCCAGGCGAGAGACCAAAAGAATGCGCGAAGCAGAACAACTCAGCCAATGAAACAAATGTGGGTGCAAAAGGGCGAGCTTCCGACTGTAACCAAGTCGCAACAACGGTCTCAACTTCCTATTAGTAATCCACGACTTGATACTAATAAAAAGACTCCTAAAACCTCTGTCGAGAAAGTGAAATCTATTTGGGTACCCAAGAAGTTGATGAAGGCTAGGCCACAATCAAGACAAATTTGGGTGCCTAAGGCTTACTTGCGGGCTCAAATATCTATCCAGACACCACCCCCTGTACAACATGGTCCATTTCCTCTCACATCTGATACTCATTCTTATACCTCACACACAAACACACATTCACCTGTAAGCACGAGAAGAATCATGTGGAAATGGATCCCTAAAAAACCTCATTTCCAAGCCGATACCCTCACTGTGCTTTCAGGCCCTTCCACCAAACCACGACGCAAAACCATACGTTGTGTCTGGCGTCCTAAGATGTGTGACAAACCCCCTGACCCTTCCTTGTAAATTCACGTCCAACTACTAACTACATCACTCAGACACCATAGCTTTCCATTTAAGCTCTTCTCGTCACTAATGGCACACACACTCATCGAGCACTCACTGACCCACTGACTCATCATCTACCTCATATTAATGCTGTAACGGGGACAACAACGATTTTTATTCTGTCCATTACAATGTTAACACATGGTTCTATATTCTCAGAGAACCAACAAGCAAGCAGTGTCATGGCAGAAGCTGGAGGTTCCAGTTCTCACGCCGGATCCAACGCACAGATTGTGGATATAGAAACACTCCTCCTCGAACCACATCTCACCGAAAGACCGCAAGAACTTCAAGCTGTGCATGTGCTCCCAGTTCAGGATCCTCCTCAGGGACACACCTCTCAAGTGGGCAAACACGCTCATTGGTTCAGTGATGTTGCAGGACCATTGGGTGATGGAACCTATTTTTGGGAAGCTGAATTGGAGTTTAATGGTAAATGAGGACGCTACCATTTTTTCACGTGCGAATTTGAGAGCTATCATAATGCCGAAGTAATGCGTTCGGTATGGACCAAAGCGGGCCTGGACAGTTATTTCAGGGCCCACTTACCAAAGCCAGATTTCTTACGTTGTTCTTATCTTATCAGTACCATCACTCCTAGCAGGGCCAAGGGAGGCGACATCACTTTTGTGTTACCCTCACTGTTGCCGGGCCACGAACTTAAAAGATTCAAACTGACCCTCAATCTGGTACGAGAAGCATTGGACATGCATGGTATGCACATTCCTACTGAAAAGGAAACAATGGTTCCAGGCAGAATGAAACATAAAGATCTCAATAAGCTGAAGGATATGGTAGCAATGACACCGACCATCGCTCTTCACCTACGGACCGTCATGCAGCATTTTGCTTTTCCAGCCCACGAAAGATTCACCATGCCACCAAAGAAGATATGGTTTAGCTTGTATTTGGCAGAGACAGAAAACCTCCCTATCAACATACCACATTGGATCATAGATCAGATCCACCTAGCCCATCAACGGTGGAACAAGAAGCAGAAAAATGTGCTCCATGGGTGTTGTGCTCTGACCAAAATAATCTATCGATGTCTAGCCTATGACGTGCCTATTCAGCGGGCACTCGTATGGTCCCGGGCCCAGGAGTTCCAGAGAAGGCTATTAGCGGCAGGTCCTCCATCAAAGAAGATGAGAGGGGGAGTCCAATTACCCTGCGCTCAACCAAGGGGAGCCACCACTACACCAGAAATTACCCCTCCCTAGACACGACGCATTAGACCATTCACCATTTGGCTACCAAGACCAAGTACAGAGGGACCCAATCTGGTGTTTCCACCCGTCCCATCAGACTTGGAATTTCCACAGGGCTTTACTCTCAATGATCTCACTGATGAAGAAGTGGCTAGACTGATCTACGACTCTAATCTCGAAACGGCAACAGAGCGAGCTCAGGAACCACAAACCCATACAACAACGTCAGCCCCCACCCGACCGCAAGTTGTAGAAGTCGACGTAGATGAACAAGAGACCGAACAAGAGGAAGAAGCCTACGAAGAACAAGAGTATGATGAACTTTCAGAGTTAGCAAGTGCCCCCGCGTATTCGGCACAAATAAAAAGACTATATCGAACCATGCAGCTAGTTCAAGAACAGCATAAAATGTCACTTGAAGTAGGCAAGAAACTCATGAACCAATTGCTGGCAGAGGAAGGTGTGGATGATATGTTCATCGAGTCCATCAACCTACATGCCGATGCAGTAGGATTGGATGAGGCCATTCATGAGGAAATGGCCTACATTCACTGATTTGAGAAAGGAGTTCCCGCCCGTCCCATGAGATCCGGGAAACAAATTCATATCAACGTATCAGCACCACGAAATACAACGCAAACAGACGAACATCAGGAAGCACCACTATCACCACCCTCCCCACCCCTCACTACACAACTCACTCCACCACGTGACACTTTCGCCACCACGTCCACTATCACCACAATCGTCATGGGAATTCCACTCTCTCCGGGAATCCAATTCGGGGGAGTCACTATGCCCACCTTCACCACTCTCTTCACTAACGTCACATCCACCCCACCCACGGTCCCCATCTACACGGTCACTCAAACATTTGACACTATGGAAACATCTCCTGCCACAGCACCACTCCCTTCCCCCATGCAACCTCCGTCCCCCATACCCCCTCCACCCACATCTCCACTTGACTCCACATCATTCACAACTCCCTTTCCCGTCCCCATTTCCCCTGCATCTTCATCTCTCCCTGCATCATTTAATGTAAATAGTATATTTCTAGCTTTAAATCAATGTGTCTATCAACTTCAGAATGAGTATCGACCTCTTGACGATCGTTATCATCAAGTGATCACTACCAATCAAAAACTTCAGAGCCGCCTCACAGCGATCGAGGAAGAAAATGCAGAACTCAACCAACGTTACACCACGCTCGAACATGCCCACCAAACACTCCTAGAAACTCCCCAACCATCACAACAGCCGGGCACCAAACAACTCGAGGCCTTGCTGGACGTATACCAAGCTGATAATCTCAGAGTCCGGCGTAACTTGGCACTCCTCAGAAAACACATGGCAACCGCCCTTGAAGAGAACAAGAGACTGCAGTAGCAAAACGAAGCAAATCTAGAAGCAACAATGGAAGGCTCTCCCCACGAAATTGATCCAGAGCAGTTTAAAGCCGTCCCCTCAGAGACAATGAAGACCATCTTGGAAAGCTATGCAGATTTATTAGATGCTCATGATGAGTTGGAAAGGGAACATGATGAGCTACATGGCCAGCTCAAGGAACAGGAGGCTCCAACCAAGGTAATAGAACCGGCCTTGACTTCAGAGGAAGTGAAGGCATTGACAGAGCAGGTGGTTGAGCTCCAGAAAAAGTTACTAGAGTATGAAAGGCAACCCTCTCCAGTTATAGAACCTGAGCCAGAAGACTTAGTTCCCATTGAGGTAGATGATTCGTACGAGGAACCATACGTTCCTATGCCAATGCCAGGCGGGCAACAAACCTCAGAGGGAATGGATACCTTAGAAGTGGAAGCACCTGAATGGCTTCAGTCATTAGAGAAGACAGCGAACACTCACGATGAACGAGTAGCAATACAAATCCAATCATTAGCCAAATTAGAAGACACTGTCATCAAGTCCGAGTATTTCAGACGTATGTCCCATCAGAGGTGGATAGGGACCAATGATGATCAGTATGTGCCATATTGCATATTATTGGTTGATTACAACGTAGAGATCCAATGACAATGTGGGAAGGCCCCCACCTTTGCCACCCAGTTTGGCCCCGACGATATACCAGAGACTGCAAAAAGAGGATCTATTCATCAACCCACTTGGAGGATCCGTCTCTTGGAGACTTATCCTGAAATGGTACGAACCTGGGATAACATGCCCCTCTTTATTAAGTACAATCCTTGTTATGTCCCAGTCCTACGAAGACGCACATGGCCCGAATTCACCATTGCTGTCAAGAACATCAAAGGCTGTGCCAAGTGGCTAAATTATGTTTATCTAGCACCTCCACGAGGACGTCCCACTGTAAATTACATGATTTCTACTATCAGACACTAGAGCACTCGACTACGCAATACACCCGATGTGATGGCACAAATGTGTATGAAAATATTTGAATTAATGCTGATCACATTCAGGACATTTAAAAACATTAAGGATCCCCACTTCTCAGGAGCAGGATTCGTTACAGGCAACCAAGACCTAGTTTACGACATGAGCACCACCCCATCAATAGAAGTAATATATGCTTGGCACGCCAGAATAAAGTACCTCCCCGCTTGTTTTAAACAGACATTCGAGGAGATGTTCATAACGGGATTCCGGGAATATCACTCAGAAATTTTTGTACCCAGGCCTTCACATCTCCTCCACTTATACGCTGTGGAGAGAACCATACATTCAGAACAACTGCGGGTGCCACACCCGGATGTACCAGGACCAGTGAATTGGGACGCATTATTAACAGATCTAGCACGGGGGCTCAGATTAGAAGAACATCACCTCGCCTCCGACGTCGTCCAATACTACGTTCAACGAACATCTAGACAAGGGTCTGTCAGGGGCGACAGACGCGAGAGTGGGGGGGGTGTTGGCAGCAGTCAGGGAACCGAAGGAGCCAGAAGACGAAGAGAGTGAGAGCGAAGGGACAGCACAAGCAGACATGGCAGTCAAAGAAGATCTGGCAAGTAGGCCATCTAAATTTTTTAGACATCAAGGAGTTGAGCACACAAGAAGAAAGAGCAAGTAGGGAGCTCAAAGGTATGTATGACAAATCAATAGAGAAAATCCCTCCACAAATAGTGATTTTCATCACTAAAAACCATTGTAAATATCATTTCGTATTTTTGTAGCTCCATTTTGTGCAAGCCAAGGAGTCCTTGAGCTTGAGGAGCTTTAGAAGTATCTACCTGCCAATTTTCATATTTTTTAGATCTCGTTTGAGCCCTCTAATAAGCCCTGGAACCTAATTTTTAACTAGGCCGGACACTAGGTCTGGACAGGGCCAAAGCTAGTCAAAAACTATAAAAGGAGCTAGAGAGCTCATTTTTGAGGGTAGATTGTAATTGAAATGAACTTGTAAGAGCTTTTTGAAAGTAATCTAATAACTCCATTGCTTCTCACTCTTTGTCTTGCCGTGTGTGCGCGTGTGTGTGTATGTGTGTGCATGCTTGTGTGCTTCTCACTCACGCACTTGTGCCTCCACTTGCTCGAGGTCTTCATACCATCCTCACGTCTTCCCGGATTGACATTAAAGGAGGTGCTACTCATCACTGAGCTACACACATGTAAACTATTTTATCGATATTAATCACCTTCTTCTTGTTCAGTGTAATGTTCCAAAAAAAAAGAAACAGGTTCATGCACTCAATTAATCTTCTTAGTGAATCATCAACAAGAACATTCATCAACAAAGCAAGATATGCCAATGGTCAATCACCATGATGAGCGTCCAACACAAAGTGTGAAGATCAATAGACCTTTCACCATGGTAAGAATTGTATGCTTCAACAACACTATAACCATGATAGATTAGGAAACCTCTTCGTAAGTATACCCTTGGGCACTTAGCTCAAGACCAAATTTCTTGCACCATGCTTCTTCCAATGCATTTCCCAAGTACACATGCATAGGGCCACATTACAAGGCCATGCACAAGGCTCATATTTTCTTCAACCCACGCACTAACACACTTACCCATCATTCATTATGGGTCATGAGTACTTGGCATGAAAACTATGAAAGCCATCTTTGAAAGAACCAGAGGACATCAAGGTGACAAGAGCAAGAGCAAGGAAGCAATCCACTATCGAGAGCTGCTCACACTCAACATTGACAACGTCTTTTAAGCAGCTCACAATTTTTGAAAGCTCACAAAGACACCATAAAGTTGGAATACAAGAAAGAATTACATAAAAAGGGACTACAACTTGCCAAGGATAGTAGAGACAAAGTGAAGGACAAGACAATAGACCCTGCTACATGCACACTACCTCTCAAGTGCTACATGGAACAACCACTCCAACAAGGTTCTGCCATTGTTCCATTGTTTTCTCTTACCTTGTGTGCATGTGTGTGTATGTGTGTGCATGCTTGTGTGCTTTCACTCACACACTTGTGCCTTCACTTGCTCATGGTCTTCATACTAGTCCTCACATCTCCACAGACTGACATTTATGAGGTTGATCTCTTCATGTTGGTACTTACCATTCTGCTAGAGTGATAGATGCATACTTGGATGCGTGCGCCCACCCACTTAAAATACAACCTGTGCTATGGACAAGTCCCTAGAAGATGTTCTTGCAAGACCTTCACAATTAAAGTTCAGAACAACCGACAATGTCAAGACTGGCTCAACTACCCTTACCTAGCACCTCCCCGGAATAACACTCCTACCTTCGGATATATGATGGCTACTATTCACCATTGGTTACCCTGCCTGCATCATATGACTGACATCGTTGTGCAAATGACCGAGAAAATTTTTGATATGATGCAACTGGCCTACATAGTATGGAGTTTAGCTTCTAGTTCTATATATTCCGAGTTCCGCACTGCCAGCCGTTCTTTTGCATCCATTATAGTTGCTTCCTGTTTTGACATCTCATCCAAGTGATTATTAACCTTTTTCTTTATCTCTCAACTTCATTTTCTTTTTTCTCGAGCTTGGCAGTTAGCTCTTTATTGCTTTTCTTTAATTTCTAGAATGCTCGATGTCTATATTCATCTTTTTCTTGCAACTGCTTCATTCTCCTCGAATTCTCATTGGATTCAGCTTTAAGTGTGGTGATTTCCTTTAAAGCATCATTTAATTCTTCTAAAACTTCTTCATGACCAACACATTCTCTTTTGGTAAGCTCCATCTGGAGTTCATCAATCTCTAGCCATTCTTCCCTCTCTTGAACTAAAATATTATATTTCTTTTGTATTTCTTCCATTTGAAATGTCATCCAATGGATACCTTGCATCAGATCCCCTAGGTATTCTAGTTTACAAGGCTCATGCGAGAACATCCACGGATAAATATTAGCACTACACCGAATTGGTGGCACCTTGACTCGGCCATCCAAATGTTTCCATGTATCATGTAGATTATAGGAACTAAACGTTGGGAGTATCAGAACTGTTTGGGAACTCTCCCGATTATGATCCGTCTGCTCTCTTTCTTTCTGGAGCCTTTTTGCTTCTACCTCAGATTCTGCCTTCCTTTTATTTTCTTCTTCTAGTCTCTTCATTGTTGCTTCTTCTTCTTATTGTCTCTGTACTTCTTCTTCTTCTTCAGCCACTTTCCAGTCCTCTTCTTGTTTTCGTAATTTTTCTTCCTCCATTTTTCGTTGATTTTCTTCTACTTGTCTCTTCTAGGCTTCTTCCTCCACATCCCTATCACCTATTTCTTGCTTGTTTGAAGTACCTATAACAAGTTTCCATTTCGTAGGTTTCTTCTTCAATGCTTGCACAAAAACTTTGATCATGATGATTTTGCATTGTCGGGGCAGAAAAGGAGGGTTGTCTGGAAGAAATAAAGTAAAAATTACTCCGAGCTTGTTGTCCAGAGTATAGTTAGCCACCCAATATGTTCTTTTTGTAAAGTCTTCTGATCTCTTTCTTCAATTTCCTGAAAATCCATTCTACCCAATTCACGTGGGTCTTGGAAAACTCTTTCACCAACAAATACAACTACTAGGAAACTCCATAGTGCTTTGCCTATACATTAATGATCATAGACATAAAAAGTAGCCCAAGCTTCAGAGGGAGGTCATTTGGGAGTTGGGAGAATTTGTGTTCTCTTGAATAGCGTTTGCCCAACACCTTGGTAATCCCTACTGCATTGATGATCTCTCTTATTGTTTTGATTCCATCGTTGGCAACGTGTAGTCAATCTGCAATCAATTCCAAAGATATCTGAAATGGTTCCCCTTGGCATCTGCCTATTGACTGTTGAGATCAGTGCCATCTGTCTATCTAGAAATTTCTTGTGCTATGTCCTTCAAAAGGGGTTGTGGTCGAATGCTCCTCCAATCGATAAGGGCACTTTTTAGTAGGCTCTGACACTTGAACCAATGGGCTTGCTGTTGAGAAAGATAGTCTGGGATGTTTAGCAGATGGGCGTTTGAGAAATTGATTGCCATCGCTGCTCTTCTATGTCTAGTATAAGGTGAGCTCACTTTCGTCAAGTGCTCCATTCATTATTTTGCCAAATAAGCCAGATTAGGGAAAGTTCATAGCCTTTTATTTCTTGCCTTCTTGAGTTGAGAGCACTGGGTATGCATCATGTTTGCCACAGATAGTATCTTTACTCCATTGACTCTACACTTCTCATGGGCCTCAGGATGAAGACCATCATTATAGAGGAACAAAATCAGCCAATCAACCCCCTTCTTTGAGTACTCATACCATTTTTGCATGTCAAGTAGTTACTTGCCCATGTTGCACATCTGAAAATATTCATAGTGAATTATTTATCTTTTATATTTATGGGTTTTTTTCAATGACTTACTAGCCGAAGGATTGGTACGGCTGCAACGTGGACCCATTAATGACCATCAATAAAAGCTCTTTGGATAGTGTAGCAATCCATAAAGAAGCTGGTCTGCATATCTCATGAATTTGGAATGGATCTGTCCCCTGCAATTTCAACTTGCCCATCTTTCTCTTCATCTTGGAGTGAAAGTATAGAACTAAATCACTCAGCCAAAAAATTCTCTTTCGTAAATTCCAGTCATGCCATTTCTTTTGTATACTCTACACTTCCTAAAGTAATAATAAAATTGCATATCTATGTTCTTCCAGCTATCACAACTTATCCATCCTATAAGCAAAAGAGTCTTCCAAAAGTAGACATTTTTGCACTGCAATCCAAAGTTTGGGAACTGTGAATTCAAATGGGAGAATAGCTTCCTATCTGTACAAAATCTTGAAAGGTGTACTTCCTATCAAAACTTTATAAGAACTATGGTATGTCCAAAGTACCGCAGGAAGTATATTTTCCCATTGGCCTATAGAATCCATTAGCATTTTTTGCAACATGTGCATAAAAACATTGTTTGTACTCTCCGCTAGGCTCTTGGCTCTTGGATAGTATGGTAAAATAAATTTATGTTTAATTTGATATTTGTTGTTATTTTCGAATTACGTTGGTTCAAGAAATGAGTGCCATGATCAAAAAATAATTCTAGTGGCAAACTAAACCACGAAAAAATTTCATTTTGAAGCTTTTTAGAGGCTTTCCTTGCCATATCATTCCTTGTAACCCATGCTTCTACCCATCTTGTGTAGTAATCAGTACCCATCAAAATGTAGAGAGCTCCCATTCTGGCTGTAGGTGGTTTGATAGGACCAATAAAATTGAGGCCCCACTTTGAAATGGTTCCAATATGAGGATCAATTGCAATGGAAAATGGTGGGTATCCCATGGTTCCCTGGTATGTTGCCAAGGATCATAGTTCCGTTCCGCAATTAGCACATCCCCGTACATTGTCAGCCACCAAAGTCTGGCTTGTTGAATCTTCCACATTGTAATCAAATGATTAAAATGCACTCTTACTTCACCAACATGTGCTTCTTGAATTACCACAAGCACTTCATGTAGAAGCACACAATGCATCCATATCCCGTTATGGTCTCTCTAATAAAGTTGTCCCATTATAATTGTAAACTTGTAGCTCTCGAGTCCTAATCTCTTCCATGCTACTAGCCATAAGTGCGATGACGCTACTCCATTTTGCAAGAATCTCAGCATTTCTTCATACCATGTAGGGAATGTTTGCGAAGAATCTTCAATTTCCACGACTGCAAAAATATCTGCATCTGGAAGATTATCAACAACTCCTATGGGTAATTCACCATAATCAATGCATGATAGGAAACTTGCAATCCCATGACTAGCCCTTGGCCTATGCATGATTTCATATTCAAATTCTTGTAGGAACAAGACCCACATAGCCAATCATCCTACTAGATTCTGTTGCTTCAGCAAGTAGAGGAGTGAACTATGACCAACATGAAAAGGGAAAGATTTTCCCAATAAATAATGCCTAAATTTATCAATTGAATAGATTAAGCCCAGAAATTCTTGTTCCATGGTAGACTAATTCTACTCTACAAAAGTCAATCTTTGGTTGGCATAGTTGATAGGGCGGAACCAATTACATCCTCCTTTCTACATAATTACACTTCTGATTGCCCTACCAAAAGCATCCACAAAGACATGGAACGGCTCCTTCCAATCTAGAGCTTTCAATATTTGTGCTTTGGATAGCATGTTTTGTAGCCTTTCAAAAGAAATTTGAGCCTCCTCTATCCACTAGAATTTGGTAGGTCTTACATGTGCTAATCTGTTAAGTGGTATTGCGATATGGGCTTGATCTCTTGAGTGACACCCATGACATGATAAGAATCGTAAAAGTGCTTTTGGATTTCGTGGTGTTGGGGTCTCGAAAATGACCTTTACCTTGTCCAATCTACTGCAATACCATCCTGTGAAAGGATATAGCCAAGCAACTTGCCACACTTGACTACAAAATGCTGATTTATTCGGATTGAGACAGAGGTGTACTTTGTGGCAAGCATTGAAAGAGGATCTCAAATGCTAAAAATGAGCTTCCATTCGTTTGGAACTAGAAAATCTACATGAAAGAAGTTAGTTGGAGGGTCAAGATATGATGCATGCATTGCTAGAATGCAATAGGAGCATTCCGCAATCCAAACCATATTACTGTGCAAGAAAATACTTCCCAATTGGTAGTGAACGCTATCTTTTGGATATCTTCTTCCACAATGCGAACTTGATTATACCTGCATGGGGAAACTTTTTACCCCATGAAGCCAAGCTCAACAAAAATGGAGAATCATCAAGTGGTAACAACTCTTCTGCCCTATACACAAATAAAAGAAATTCTAAAGAAAAAGGGAAAAGCAAAAAGGTTGAAGATGAAGGTACTACTTCTCAAGCTAACTATGTAGGGAGAGGTAGGAACTCGAGAGGAAGGGGCAGAGGAGGTAAGCAAGGTAGGGGGAGACCTTTCAACTCTTCCCCATGCCACATATGTGGATTGTATAATCACACTATAGATGAGTGCTATATGAGCTTCAAGAATCAGACAGGAAGAGGATATCAAAGAGGTGGCTACACACAATCAAGAGGAAGATTCAACCACAATCAAGGCTACAACCATGGCTACAACAACAACTACAACAACAATGACAATAATAACTATCAAGGAGGATAAAAATCAAGAAAGAATTTCAACAACTACATAGAGGGTCAAGAGGATTCTCTTCTCATTATGAATATGACATCAAAACAAGGTATGAATGATGAGCACATCTTCTATATTGACTCAGGTTGTTCAAACCATGTGGCGGGCAATGTAGCTCTTCTCGCTCACCTTCAGGAACCCAAGGGAAAGCACCAAGTGCAAACAGGTGATGACATCAAGCATGTAGTGGTCAAGGTAGGAAATGTCAAAAACCTCTGATGGGAATAGAAATCTATTGAGCAGGGTTCTTTATGTACCTCAATCACCAAGAATTTGATGAGTGTTGGACAAATTGTGGAAAAAGGTTTGTAGGTTAGGTTCCACAAATATGGAGCTTTTGTGGAGGACCCCCAAGATGGATTGAGAATTGCCAAGGGAGAAAAAATGGGTAGACTATCTACATTTGAACTTGAGGATACTAAAAATATTGCACTTTACAGTTACAAGGATAGAGAATTATCAGAGCTTGAGATTTGGCATAAAAGATTAGGGCATATTGGTGAGAGAACCTTGAAGCAAATATGTAGAGATCAATGTTTGGTTGGGATACCTAATGTATCAAAGCAACACATGATCTATAAATGTGGTGCATGTCAATTCGGTAAATCACATAGGTTACCCTTCACAAAGAAAGGCTACATGCATGAGGATTACTTGGAGCTTGTCCACACATATGTGTGGGGACAAAGCAAGGACCCTTCAATTTCAGGCTCAAGATACTATGTGTCTTTCAGTGATGATTTCAGTAGGTGGACTATCTTGTATTTTATGAAGCACAAAGATGAAGTGTTCAGTTGCTTTAAGAAGTATCTTGCACTTGTGGAAAATCAAATAGGGAAGAGTCTAAAGAGGCTAAGGTGAGATGGAGGAGGTGAGTACTTCTCAAATGAATTTGATGCATTCTTGCAGGACAGAGGTATCAAAACGAAAATCACAAAAAGGTATACCCCTGAGCAAAATGGGGTAGCAGAGAGGAGAAATAGGTTAATTGTGGAAACAATTAATTGTGGGTAGGTTGTAAGGAAGAGAGGAGGAGTACTTCTAGTTATCTTTCTTTTGCAAGTGATAAGCCCATTTCATGGTCTTCCAAGAAGCAACCTACTATTGCTTTATCTTCAACTGAAGCTGAATTCAAGGGAGTAGCCATGAACGTACTTATAGAAGAAGGTCAAGGAGATGTTGGATGCGGACTTTGCTTTTGTCTTAACTTCTTCTTATCATTGTCTGCATTGTTGGAAACTGTTGGTGCGTTCTATCCTTTTGGCACCCATACTTGTCTCATGCTGCTTGCTTTGGGATGTTGATACTAGTGCCTTCTTTGTGTCATCGGGTATGATTGTTAGGTTGGGTTCCACAATTGTGGGTGACTCCTTCGTGGTTGAGGGTGAGAGGTCGGGTTGACACTCTGCTTTGGAAAAGAAGGGAGGTCCAACACTTGCAAAACTTGCCCATTAGGAAGTGAGGCATTCTATACCACAGATCTAGGCCACTCTATAGTAAGTGTGGAGGAATGGACATAGGAGGCTATTGTCCCCACTTGCCCATTGATGTAGTCCACTTGACCACTTATGTAACCCACCTGAGTGCTGATGGTCCCATTTGTCCACTGATGGAAGACCAAGGGAAGATCTCCTGACATCCTTTTTTCTGGCAACTATGCATCGCCAAGCTCTCATGGGTTGAGTTTGGAAGGAGCGTGCTTGGTCGGTGGATTTGAACAAATATCTTCCTGTCCTCCGTAGCAAATCATTTCATAGGGGCTGGGGTTACATAGCTCAGGTAGAGTGTTGTTAGGGAAGTCAAGTGGTATCACTCACTACTAGTCTAAGGCTCTAATCTACAAGGAGTCTTGTCTAAGATTTAGGTCCACTAAGTGATCGTATAGCCAATCTTGGCCAAGGATTAGGGGCTCTATTAGGTCATCGTCATGGCACACTAGGAGCTTCACTGTCATGGTCACTTTGTGTATGAGGATGGGAAGGTCCACCTCGCCCATGCAAGGGGTTTCCATGCCTCCTAGCCCTATGAGGTATGCCTCAATTGGCCACATTTCTATTCTTAAATCCTTATAGTGGGACCATCTAATCGTACTAGTCACAACACCTGAATCAATTAAAGCCCTAAGCCCTTGGCAAGGGTTGTCGTGCTCTAGCCTGACTGTAATGAATGGTCTCCTACCCACTATGCTAGGATGAGTAATTCAGCATAACTTGAGTTTGGAGATGAATTTGCGAGAGATTTTTGGTGAGCTGATACGTGATTCTATGGAGAACATTTCAGCTTTTGAATCAACCAAAAAGGATGCACGGTCAGCGAGATATGATCTGTGCAAAATAGCCTTTAGAAAAGGTGTGCTGCTGTCTTGAAATTTTTCCAAAATCATAGGAACACTTTTCTAACTTGGCATTGACTTCAAATATGCTTTATTCACGACTATGGATGATGTGGAAAACATAATAAATCACTCTAAGAATATAATGAGCCTTAATAAAGAGTTCAACCAATAATAATACTTTGAAGAGATGATGTGGACTTGCATATTCCGACACCTTCCCTCAAGTCCAACATCGTCAAAATGATAAGAACCTGAAATAAAATGCTTGCTGAAGGCATATGAAGATGAGCCTTCCCTTATTTGTTGAAGATGCATGATGAGCCTTCCCTTACTCATGACTTCCTTCCCTTAAGGGAAGCTCCATCATGCCAAGTGATGATCTATGCTTGATGAACAACTCCTTGCCGAGAGCTTTAGTGAAGAGGTCAGCCACATTTTCCTTTGTGTTGCAATGGTTGGTGTAAGATGATATCACCACTTTGTATCTTC
Source organism: Ceratopteris richardii (assembly GCA_020310875.1). Taxonomy (NCBI): domain Eukaryota; kingdom Viridiplantae; phylum Streptophyta; class Polypodiopsida; order Polypodiales; family Pteridaceae; genus Ceratopteris; species Ceratopteris richardii. Next base: position 32,611,250 of record CM035429.1, on the reverse strand, counting down.
TCCCTGATGAAGTGCTCCCTCACTTCAATGTGCTTGGTTCGTTGATGCATGACTCGATTCTTTGCCAAAGATTCAGCTGAGACATTATCACAATGAATGGTGGTAGGTTGGTTTTCTCTTAAACCAATTTCATCCAAGTATCTTCTCAGCCAAATAGCTTCACAAGCTGAGGTTGTGAGAGCTTTGTATTCAACTTCTGTAGAGGATAAGCTGATCATACTTTGCTTTTTGGAACTTTATGAAATAGCTCCATTGCCTAGGAAGAAGGCATTTCCACTTATGCTCTTTCGATCAACCAAGTTTGCTGCATAATCTGAATCACTAAATCCATGAAGATTCAATATCTCCTCCATAGAGAATTCCAAGTGAAGAAGTACCTTTCAAATATCTTAGTATCCTCTTGGCTGAATTCCAATGAGATACTTTGGGAGCTTGTAGATATTTGGAGAGAGAGTTCACTGCAAAACAAATATCAGGTCTTGTGATGGTCAAATAGAGGAGAGATCCTATGAGTTGTCTATATAGTGTTTCATCATATGGAACACCATTCTCGTCCTTCGTGAGTTTGAGAGTTGACTCCATAGGTGTAGAGACCGGCTTAGAGTGAGACATCTCAAACCTATCAAGAATGGAATAAAGGTACTTTTGTTGAGAGATAAATATATCTCCCTTCTCTAGTCGAGAGACTTCGATGCCAAGAATGTAGTGTAAGTCACCAAGATCCTTCATTTCAAACTCTTTAGAGAGTTTTCTTTGAACATCTTCAATCATTGCTTCATTGCTGCCTGTCAACATGAGATCATCCACATATAGAAGAACAATAAGAATATCTTTTCCCTTGACTTTATAATACAAACTATGATCAGCATTGCTTCTTTGAAAGCCTTGAGAGCAAAGATGCTCATCAATCCTTGCATACCAAGCTCGGGGAGCTTGCTTCAAACCATACAAACTTTTGAGAAGTTTGCATACCATGTGCTCTTTACCTTTGACAATGTATCCTTCCGGTTGTTGCATGTAGACTTCTTCCTCAAGTATGCCATTGAGGAAGGCATTGTTGACATCCATTTGCTTCACCTTCCACTTGAATATGGAGGCAAGGGAAAGTAATAACCTAACTGAACTCATCTTTGCTACTGGAGCATATGTTTCCATATTCCAATCCGTATTGTTGAGAATATCCTTTAGCTACTAACCTTGCTTTGTGTCTATCTATCTTCCCTTCCTTGTTGAATTTCAGCTTGTAGATCCATTTGCATCCGATTGCTTTCTTGTTGGGAGGTAATGGACATAACTCCCATGTCCCATTTTGATGAAGAGCAGCCATCTCTTTGTCCATAGCTTCTTGCCATTCTTTTTGAGTACTAGCAACCTTGTATGTTGATGGTTCGTCATGTTGTAAAATAGAGCTAAGCAAAGCAACATTACTTTGCTCAAAACTTGAGGAATTACCTCTTTGATATGTAAGTCTTTGAGGTTGTGTTCCGATCCTTGAAGACCTTCTAAGAGTTGCACGGTGATCTTCATCTTCTTCCTCTAATTCTTCAATGGTTTCCTCATGTGTAGAAGAGGGAACTTCAGCTTTAACTGTTGTTGAAGAGCCTTTATCCAAATCTGAAATTGATGCTGAACTGAAGCTTGCATTCTCATCAAAAATCACATCCCTTGATAGGAATGTCTCCTTCTTACACGGATCATAAAGTTTGTAAGCTTTACTTACATCACTATATCCAACAAAGATGCATTTCCTTGACTTGTCATCCAGCTTCTTCCTCTTTTCATCTGGAATGTGAGAAAATGCGAGGCAACCAAAAACTCTTAAATGATGTACCTTAGTCTTGATGTTGTGAAGAGCTTCATAGGGGGTAATGCCCTTCAAGACTTTGGTAGGAGACCTATTCATCAAATAGCATGAAGTGTTGATTGCTTCAGCCCAAAAGATGTTGCTCAGACCTTTGTCTTTGAGCATGCATCTTGCTGCTTCAAATAATGTCCTATTCTTCCTCTCTGCCACTCCATTTTGTTGTGGAGTGTAGCTGCAAGTAAGTTGCCTTCGAATGCCATTCTCAAGTAGATAATGGCTCAAATCCTTCAACAAGAATTCTCCTCCATTGTCAGACCGTAGAGTCTTTAGTCTTCGTCCTGTCATCTTTTCCACCATAGCATGAAAGTGTTTGAAAATCTGAAATACATCAGCCTTGGACTTCATAAAATAAACCCAAGTATATCTAGAGAAATCATCCGTGAAGGTAACAAAATAAATATTCCCTCCAAGTGAGGGAGTGTGGGCTGAATCACATACATCAGCATGCACCACATCAAGTATATCATGTGCCCTTGAGCTGCTCTTTGAGAACTTACTCCTAGCATGCTTTCCAAGGCAGCACGCTTCACACACTTTTCCAATCCTTTGTAAGGCTGGAATTCCAATCACCATGCCTTTCTCCTTCAGCATACACATACTATTGAAGTTCAAGTGACCATACCTCTTTGTTGAAAGTTTTTCAAGCTCAAGAGTGTGGGAACATGCCTCAAATTGAACCTTCCACATCATCCACAATCAAAAGAGGCTGATTTCCACGAGTTGGAGGCATCAAATCATGCCCATAATGGAAAGAATTTGATTAGAGAAGATTTAGCTCACCTCTTGATGTGATTGGACCTCACTTTTGACATGTATATGCTTTTGATTGGTTAAAGAGGTTAGTATGAGGTCTTTAAAACCTCTAATGAGTTGTATTATGACTTAGAGTCGTGGAAATACGTGCCCAAGCTGCCCCCTTGCTTAAGCACACCCCCTACTAGCTGTTCTCTGCATATTTTGTAGAAATTTCACTTTTACACACTCTATCTATCTAGATGTTTTTGGCAGACCCCCCGGTCTTGTAATTGTTGTTTCTCCTTTATCCGGAATCCATTTGCAATGATTTTTGTTTTGTTGGAAAGCTTATAAGTTCTACTTTGTCAATGCACAAACAAGCACAAAAGCTCGCTCTATCTCTCGCATGCACAAATGAGGGAAATGAGGGGAATAGCTGGATATGGTGAAATTTCTGATTTTTTTGGAGTGAAAGAAGATGATGCGGTGGTGAAGGAGGAGTGTAGAGGAGATGAAAAATGCAAAAAAATACTTCAAAGCAACAACAAAAACTGAAATTTTTACCTTCCAATGCCACTTCTTGCTATACTCTTACCATCACGCATTCATCCTAGACTCGACCCCCGGCAACGGCACCAAATTTGGTGTTGCTCTAATACAATGGTAAGCACCACGTTAAGAAGCTCCACCTCCTTAATGTCAATCCGCGAAAGAGATAGGAGTGATATGAAGATCGTGAACGTGAAATGTAGTGAGGGTGAAGGTGAGAAACATATAGATGCACACACAGATACACACACAAGGAAGAGACAAACAAGACACAATGGAAGGTTGAAAGTAGATTCTATTACTCAAGAACACTCTTACAAGCTCCAGCTCACACTAACTCATATAATTCTACACTAGCTAACCTAAAAAATGAGCTCTCTAGCTCTCTTTATAGTTTTTTGACTAGTTTTGATCGGTTTCACATCTAGTGTCCGACATAGTTAAAAAATAAGCTCTAGGCACTATTTGAAGATGTAAACGAGCTCTAAAAATAGCCAAAATTAGTATGCTAGTTCTACCTAAGTTCCTCAAGCTCAAGGACTCCTTGACATGCACAAAATGGAGCTACTAATTAGAAAAGTGGGTGTTTCTATGATACATATGGTACAAGAGTGATGAAAATCATAGTTGGTAGTTTTGAAAAAGTATTATCAAATATATTTCTTAGAGAAAAAATGATTATCTGGCTCACCATGACTTTGTCATAATCCGCCTTCACATGCTTCCTCATCGTCTGTGCCTTTGACTACTGCCAACAAGGTGGCTATGGAAACAACCTCTGCCCATAAATGATTAGGTATTTTTTTCTTATTTAACATAGACCTAACTACTTCAACAATTAACTTGTTTCTTCTCTCTGCCACTCCATTCAATTTAGGAGTATACCTGGTTGTTACTTCCCTCTTTATGCATGTGTCTTGTAGAAATAGATCAAACTCATGTGAAAAATACTCACCACCTCCATCAGACCTGATTCTCTTCAAGCTCCTTCCTATTTGGTTTTCAACTAGTGTCAAATACTTCTTGAAACATGTAAATACCTCATCCTTATGCTTCATGAAATAGAGGATTTTCCACCTATTGTAATCATCAATAAATGAAACATAGTACCTTGAACTTGAGATGGATGGGTGTTTGCTAGGACCCCACACATCAGTGTGTACAAGCTCCAAATAATCTTCATGGATATATCCTTTCCTGTTGAATGGTTTCCTATGAGCTTTGCCAAATGTACAAGCTCCACATTTGTATATCATGTGCTGCTTGGTCACATTGGGAATGCCAAACACACTTTGATCCCTGGAAGTTTTCTTCAGAGTTCTTTCACCTATGTGCCCTAGCGAGAAATAAGATGAAAGTACTTCCCAAGTCTCTTGGGAGGTCTTGCAATTCCTAACATGTGGTAACAAGAAATCAAAGATTGAGTTTAGTAGATATGACCTCGCAAGAGCATCCTTTGCACACCATGTGGTCAGCCTTTCTTGCTCTTCGCTTGTAGGTTGTTGCTTGCTCTTAAGGATTGCCATGTCTTCATCTCCTGAGATGCATCTATATAAGCTTCTCCCTTGAAGGTATGCTTGCATCCTTACTGACCATGTTGAGTAGTTGTTCCTGTCCAATTTGTCAATGAAGGATGGAAATTCATCTCCCATCTTGATTGTGCTTGCTTTGATACCACTGTTGGAGGAGATGCTGGATAATCACAAGAGATGAATTGGTGTAGCTAAAACCTTCTTCACAGCTGTTACAAGTGATGGATGGAGAGTGTTTTGGGCCTCTTTAGCTAGCTAATAAGCATAAATAATCACATATGTTTCTTGGAAGATGATCCACTAATGGTAGGATCAAAACAGATAGGTAGGAATATAATCTAAGGTCCAAAACTTGCTATTTTGGTTGATACACCTATTCAATGTTTTGAACCATTCTCTAAGTACAGTAGCAATTGAGTAAATTCCTTTTGGGGAACTCTAACTCGCTTAACAAGCTAATAATCATGAGTGATATCATAAAAAATGATGGACTATATGCAGAGAAATGTGCTTAGCAAATCAACCAAGCATCCCGACATTTATGGGTTGTGATAGTGTGCATACCAATGAGTAAAGATGAACTGATATCTAACGATTGGGAGTGAGACGCATTACCAATGAGACTTTTGAGGATTAAAGTAGAAAGTATGCTGGATCTATCATGCTTTAAATCATAGGAAATGATCAACTATAGAGTGAGAACAAGCTCTGACAAGATCACTGTTTTGATGGAGTTATGACAAATAAATGAGAATAAGAAGTAATGATCATGTATGTATTAAATCACGTAAAAGTACAATGTCATTGGCAAACAACCATTGCTCAATGAGTGAGAAGTGAGTGAGCTATGATGGGAGCTCCTCTTCTCAATGAAAGTAACATCAAAATGGTCTCTCAATCTCGAGATTGATGTGGGTCTTTCATATTCTCTTTTTATAGTTATTGTTGGAGCCAAAATGATTTGAATTTAAATTCAAATCTCTACCTAAAAGTGAATGCTAAAGTATAGGACTGATTCTCTCTTGACTTAACTACCAAAAGATACAAGATTATGTGCTTCCTAGCTCCTCATGGGTATATTTCACTTTAACAAAAGTAAATGTGAAATAGAATTACAAGAGCTTGAACATATGAAGCCTTCCAAAGGTTATGCCATTAAATTAAGCATAAGTGAGATGATCAAGTATGTAGGTTTGGGCTTAATTGCACCAAAAATTATTGTAGTCAAACCTTATAATTGGAAATTTGGCACAAAGCTTAGCTCATATAGGTGAAAATGCATTAAAGAAAATAAGTAGGGATCAGAGTGTGCTTGGTCTACCAAATATCTCCAAGCAACACATGGTTTACAAATGCAATGCTTGTCAATTTGGCAAGTCTCACAAACAACCATTCACAAAGAAGGGATATAATCATGGATACCTATTGGAGTTAGTCCGTACAAATGTATGGGGGCCAAGGAAGGATCCATCAATCTTTGGATCCAGGTATTATGTGTCATTTATTGATGATTGTACCGAATGGACAATATTATACTTCATGAAACATAAAGATGAAGTGTTTTCATGCTTTAAGAAATATCTTGAACTACTAGAAGATCAAACATGAAAAACTTTGAAGAGGTTAAGGATGCAGGGGGAGAGTATTTCTCCCATGACTTTGATTCTTCTCTCCAAGAGAGAGGAATCAAAAGAGAGATTACAACTAGGTATACTCCAAAGAAAAATGGAGTGGTAGAGAGAGGAAATAGAACCATAGTGGAGGCTACAAGATTAATGCTAAATGAGAAGAAGTTGTCCTATTACCTATGGGCAGAGGTTGTGTCACCCACCTATCTACTCAATAGAATCCCATCAAAAGCACTAGATGGGATGACACCTTAGGAAGCATGGAATGGAAGAAGTCATAATCTTGACCATCGCAGGATCTTTGGCTGCATAGTATATGCACACATACCTTCACAAATCAGAGGCAAATTGGATCCAAAGGTAGAGAACTGTATATTCATTGGCTATGACCTTAATGAGTAAGTTTATCCAAGCAATAAAGGTATTATTGTAAGTAGAAATATTGTCGTTGATGGAAACAAATGCTGGTTTGAAGATGATTGTAAGAAAATCAAACTTCCTTATGACCTAGAGGAAGGCTTTCCAACATTGTCAAAGAGGAATGAGCATACACATGAAGAATCAAATGATTTTGAAGAGGTACAAAGGACTCCAAGAAGGAAAATTAACTCTTGGAACTCAAAATGCAAAGTCAAAGTGAAAGAAATGAGAGATGTAGCAGAATCATCTCAACAAAGTATAAGGAGACCTACTAGAGGGAACAATAAGCCAAAAAGGTATGATTATGACACTTCTTCTTTGGCCACTAAGCATTGAATTTACAAAGCTTAGGATGAAAACTCATAGGAACCATCAACATATGAAGACGCCAAGAAGAAACAAGAATGGAGAGATGCCATGGAAGAAGAGATGGAAGCTCTACAAGTGAATCAGACTTGGGAATCGGTTCCCAAGAAACCATCTATGAAGGTCATTGGATTAAGGTGGATTTACAAGTTAAAGAGGAATTATGATGGATCAGTTAACACCGTGGAATCAAGGCTTCTAGCCAAAGGGTATGCTCAAACCCAAGGTATTGATTATGAAGAGACATTCTCACCTGTGGCAAAAATGCCCACAGTTAGAGTACTCATGAGTGTACCATCTTCTAAGAATTGGAATATCTATCAATTTGATGTTAAAAATTCTTTTCTAAATGGTTGGATTTTTGAGGAGGTATACATGGATCAACCTCCTTGATTTCAAGATCACTCATATCCAGAATATGTATGCAGGTTGAAGAAAGCCTTGTATGGCTTGAAGGAAACTCCTGGATCTTGGAATCATACATTAGTCACTTATTTGCATGATAAAGGATTTATGGTGAGCAAGGCAGACCCTTTCCTCTTCATAAAGATGAACCACTCAAAGGTCATATACCTTTGTGTATATGTGGATGATATAACTATTATAGGAAGTGATGCAGATGGAATCAAGAGTACCAAAGCTTAGATGAAAGAAGAGTTCAAGATCTGTGATCTTGGCTTAGTCACATACTTCCTAGGTTTGGAAGTGGTATATATAGAGAAAGTTAGGTTCCTAACTAAGAGAAAGTACATTGGAGATATGCTTACCATGGAGGTAAATCAAAAGCTAAGTGGTCATGAAGATGAGTTAATTAAAGATGTGACTAGTTACCAAAGGTTAATTGGAAGCTTGAATTATACTACTCTAACTAGAATGGATATATGTGTTGGTAGCAACCAGAGAATCTACCATCTATCGTGAGAGACACCCGTCTATCATGATAGACCGAAAACACGATAGACACAGTCTATCACCAGAGACATCCATCTATCGTGAGAGATCAAGACCACGATAGACACCGTCTATCGAGATAGACACCCATCTATCATGACAGATAGACCCCACGACAAACAATAGACACCCATCTATCATGCCAGACACTATCTATTGTGACAAACACCCATCTATCATGATGAACCAAAATCCATGATAGACGGTAGATGATAGACATTGTCTATCACGACAGACACCCATCTATCATGGCAAACAAAGACCATGATAGATGATAGACAATGTCTATCATGACAAACACCCATCTATCACGACAGACAGCCCCCACGATAGACACATGTCTATCGTAGTAGAGAGGTCTATCACAACAGACACATCTATCGAGATAGATAGATCTATCGTGACATACACCTTTTATCACGATGGACAACCCATTTCAACAAAAATTAAGGTTTTTTTTCTTGAAATTTGAGGCTAATTTTGAATATATTTACAAACTCTTTCACCTACACAATTACGGAGGCCATAGAAAAATACACCAATATCCTCAGAGATCGTGTTTGCTTATTTTAAGCCCCAAAACCCTGAACTATCATAAATTTTTCATACAAAATCCATTTTTTGAGCTCTAGAGTGCATTGGAAAGCTCATTTCGATAGGATAATTTGAAGTTGACCCTCAAGTGGGATTAGAAAACCAAAGGAGCTCTAGAGATTTTTTAATCAATACAAAGGGGAAAAAGGGTCTTTAAAATGTCTAAATCAAATGGTCTATCATTTGAAGTTGAAGGATTGAGTTAAAATTGGAACTTTTACAAGATCACTAAGAGCTCTTAGAGAGACTAAACCAAGGTTTCAACGTGTGCAAGCTTGGGAATGCGCATCCTGGGCATAAAAGTGCAAACAAGGAGAAGAAACTTAAGGTTGGAAGATCTCTCAACGCCCTTAGTTGTTGAAAATCAAGTCTCAATCATGCAAAAAGGCTCAACCACGAGTTTTGCAAGTGGACCAATCAAAAAGGAGGACCCAAAGGCGTGGAATAAAGTTAGAAGCTCCCCACTAAACTCAATCAAATTCAAATCTCATCAATTAAGCCGCCAAAAAGTGTACCTAAACTGATTGCTGGGTGGTTAGCTAGATTGTAGGAAAAGTAAAAGTCTATATAAGCATCATCCTGCCTTTTTTTCTTGAGTTGTATGCATTCCATGAGTTTCCCACTTAGTTTAGTGAAGTCATAAACTCCAACAAGGAGCCCCCTTGCTTGCTTACCTCATTTTCTCATGATTTTTCTTTGCTCTATCTAGAGGTGTAGTTAGGCTTTTCCAAATCTGATTGTACCAAATTGGAGAGCATTTTTCCTTCTCTCATTTTAATCATTCTCATTGATTTCAAGCTTCATTTAGTCTCTCATATTGTGCCCTGAATTTTTCTAAAGTTTCAAGTTATTTGGCTGAGTGAGTTGTGAGAAATTGCCAACTTTGTGAAGGTATATCTTTGCATATAGGCAGAGAGTGTTGCAAACAGATAGCCTGTTTTGCAGAGGGTGGTTCTCCAAGCTCAAATATCCATTTGGGATTATTTAAAGCTTGTTGGGTAGCTCTTGGAGTCTACTACAAGTCTACAAAATTTTAGTTTAAGTCTCTGTACTGGTGCAGGGAAAAAATTAGAATAGTGAGCATATATCACTGCTTGTGGACCTAGTGGAGAGAAGCCATCTTCCATTTTTGCATTGGGGTGTTAGAATCATCCCCCATTAGTGGTATCAAAGCCATTTTTGAGGTTTGGAGACATCAATGGCATCATATTGAAGACTTGAAGGGATCAAGAGAACTCGTGTAAGCACAAGGAGGACTCGTCAAAGAAGGAAGACATCAAGAGGGGGCTATGTCAATTGAGATGTCAACTAGTCGAAGGTTGGTAAGGGAGAAGCTATCAAAAGGTAATATACACACCTTCTAAAGCATACAAAAACTTGAGGAGAAGCTAGAGGAGAACCTTAGAGCTCAGTATGGCTGAGTATAATGCACAAGTTAGAGAAAGGCAATTATCAACCATGGAACTACCTTATGGGCAAAGGATTGTGGGGATTAGTGAGCAGCACATAGCCAATGCCTCATGTACATGATCCACCACTTCAAAGGCAGGTCAAGGCACTTAATGAATGGATAGAAAGGGATATGAGAGTCATATTCATTTTATCTCAACACATAAGCAATAGCATGATAGGGCATATACAAGACTTGGACGCAGGTGGAAATATCTCCCAAGGCAGAGGGAGAGGAAGGTCAAGCTCAAGCGTAAGCAACCAAGAAGGCTCCAACCAAAGCTATGGATCAAGAGGAAGAGGAAGGAGTAGAGGAATAGGAAGAAGATCACATGGAAGAGAAGCATCCAATGGAGAATGCTAAAATTGTGGAAAACCGGGCCATTATGCAAGAGATTTTTGGTACAAAGGAGGAGGCAATCAAGGATACAAAAAGAACCAAGGTAGTTATGCTAGTACTTTGACAAATTCAGAAAATGAGAACTTGCTTATGATGTATGGTTCAAGTGAAAGAGTGAACTCAGATTTTACATGGTACATTGATAGTGGTTGTAGCAACCATATGAGTTGCAACAAAGATGTTTTCTTTAATTTACATTCGCCCATCACTCACGGACATGTAGAGACAAGGGATGAAACTGAGCACAAGATTACACATGTGGGAGATGTTGCATTGAATGGATCTCAAAACTCCAAGGTTTTGAAGGATGTGTTGCATGTGCCAACCATCAAAAAGAACTTGGTTTTGGTAGGTCAAATGGTTGAAAGAGGTTATGAGGTGAGGTTCAATGAGCAAGGATGTTTTGTTGAAGACCCCATGCAAGACTACAAGCTCATAGCAAAAGGAAAGAAGCAAGGAAGACTCTTCACCATGGAGGTAAATCCATCAACCCCTCACACTGTCTACTTGTCAATTGGAAATAAACAAATTGCAAAAATTGACTTATGGCATAAAAGAATTGGGCACATAAACTTAGAAGGGGTGAAGGACATTCAAAGGAAAGGCTTGGTGAGTGGTCTACCTGATATTACATCTCAGAATATGCAACATTTGTGCCATGCTTTTCAATTTGGAAAACAAAGCAGATTGTCATTCAAGAAGGGAGCATATGTGAGCAATGAAGTGTTGAATCTCATACACACAGATGTATGGGGACCTACAAGGGAGCCATCTTGGAGGTAATAGATACTTTGTCACATTTATAGATGATCATTCAAGGTTTGTTTGGATGTATTGTATGAAGTCAAAGTCAGAGGTGTTTTACCTCTTTAAGAGGTTCAAAAACCTAGTGGAGAAGGAAACAGGGAAGTATATAAAGACTCTCAAATCCGATGGAGGGGGAGAGTATTTTTCAAATGAATTTTCAGATTTTCTACATGACCATGGCATCAAAAGGCAATTCACTTACACCTCAACAAAATGGGGTGGCAGAAAAGAAGAATAGATACATAGCAGAAGTGGCTAGATCTTTGTTAAATGAAATGCCTGTTCCTAACTCTTATTGGGTTGATGCAACAAATATAACCATATACATTATGAATAGGTGTCCAACCTCAGGAGTACATGGAGTTACAACTTATGAAGCTTAGTGTGGTAAGAAACCCAATCTTTCACATCTCAAAGTATTTGGTTGTGTGTGTTATTGTTGTCAGGATCTTGCTCACGTGCAAACAGAGGTTAGAAACGCAGAGAAACACACAGAAGAATAGATGCAACAAGAGACGAGATAGAACTCAAGATTGGGTGCAATCTCCCCCCATGCACTCTGTTTCGACAGTCCACAGAGTGCATGTATTTATAAGAACTTTTGATTACATCGAAAAGAGTAGTTACATGAGAGTGGCTTCGAAAAGCAAGCATGAAACTAAAAGTTGGTAACTTTTACAGAAAGCCATTGCTTTCAATAACATAAACTACGGTCTACAAGGACCCTTATTCTAACCATTACTTTTCTAACTGTTTCTAACAATAGAACCTTCTACGTGGGTTTCTTTACAAGCTAAATATTAATTAATCGGATTATTGATATCCACCCTTTCACACCTTGCACGCTCCTCACGAACCTTCAGCTACTATATCAAAAACATCAAAAACACATTAATACATTAATAATTTAACACTCTAATAATGCATTGTTCAATAATAATTTAACACTCCAACAATGCATTGTTCAACATATTCCATGTTACAATCCAACAATGCATTGTTCAACATATTCCATGTTACACTCCAACAATGCATTGTTCAACATATTCCATAATTTATAACATGCCCCGCAGTTGAAAAAGCAACTGACCTCAGTTGATAAAATAATAAACATGGATGGCCAGTCACATATTTCATCATTGAATAAAAAAAATAGGCATGTGCCATGTAAAAACACATGCATGGAAATGTTCTTGGAGCTGTTACATTAATGTGTTTGTGTATGATATGCAAACATTAAGTGGTCATAATGAGGTGTTAATTGTGTTTTATGTATCCATTGACATTCTTCAATAGAGTGATTTTTGTACTGAACCAAATATCGATGATATTGAGTACCTGTGCGTGTAGTAAGTGGTAAAGTTCCTTTAAATGGTTTAAGTAAACTAATATGAAAAGAGTTATGTATAGTCCAATGAGATGGAATATCTAATCTAAATGAATTATCATTAATTTTTTCTATAATGCAAAACGGTCCATAATAGCGTGGTGCAAGTTTAATTTTAGGATGCTGCAAAATATTTTTGAGACGTCTAAAATGTGAGAAGTGGAGAATGACATGCCTAGGACTCACCTCCCAGCCTATTTATAGCCCTTGCGTAGTCACCATCTAGAGTTCTCTCTAAGGTCCCTCTACTCATCGGCCATCATGAGTAGGCACCTCGTATGAACTCTCTAGCTTTTGGCCTTGGCTATCCCCCGAGCAAGGAACTTCTCGTTCCTACAAGCATGTACATCTCTAGAATATAACACTCTCTCCCCCTTCTAAAGATCATTGTCCTTAATGATATAGAAGGAGCTATAAACCTAGGAATCAAAATCTCTGATTCCAAACAATAAAAGTAGAGTGTGGTAGGTGTGTGAGATACTAGATGCTTTTCCACCAATAAACAGTAGTCCTTGCCTTGGGCATACCGTAGGAATCCCTCTGAGGCCCAATGAGTCCATATGTGCGCAACATAAGTACTCGGAATATCCTCGGACCCCTATGCCTAGACCTTGACCACTAAGTTGTGACGGCTTGTCACCTGTAGAGACCTTGGCAGCTTGCCCTTGTCTCCCTGAAATACCCACTGATAGCTTTTCAAATGGTATAATCATGAAAAATCACTTACTCCACTAGAGTAATGAAATACTATTCTCATCTAAAATAATCTGACTATGTCCTAGTCTTTGTGAATACTAAGAATAAATGGAAATCTTTTCCAAATAATGTTTTATCTCTAAGCTCAAGTAAATCTTCTTGATTTACTATCCCTATGCTCGAGTAAATTGTAGCTAATGAAAATGAAACCCAAGAAAGTCTCAGCATGATCCAAACCATGAATCCAAGATGACAATCTATCAATGAACCAGACTATGGACCAAGATATCAATATGTCAATCTATCAATTATGGACCAAGATATCAATATGTCAATGATCCAAACTATGGACCAAGACCTCAATCTGTCACATCCAAACTATGGACTAAGATCTCAATCAGTCATATCCAAACCATGGATCCACATCTCGATCTATCATATATAATAATCCGAACTATGGATCAAAATATTTCCCATACAAAGTAAATCCTAATCCACTCTTTGGAACCAAGTCCATCATGCCACATGAAGACGTGCTAAGAAAGGATAGCAACTAGTGGAACTACCACCACTTTCTCAATAATAACATGTGATGTTCCAAGTGGATGAAATTTGCTTTATCCATGACCACCATCTGATCATAACTATGATCAAATCATTCCTAACTAGGAATGAGGTGTCTCAAGAAAACTACTGTAATAATTTGGCACTCCCAGATATAATGAGAACCAAAATGTAAGTCCACTAAATACTTTGAAAAATGGTAAGTAGATGTGTGCACACTCATAGCCCACTAGGCTAAGCATCTAGCTCACCTCATACACACTATGTATGAACCATGGTCTATTCTCAGGCATATCAAATAAAGTAGTACGTACTATGTGAATTTCTTCTCAATACAATTGCCTATTCATAGTTCTTATGTGCAAACCTTGCCTTTCCGCTTCTAGGCCACTCGCCTGCGGACTTGCCTTGTTTGCAATCACATACAGAGTGATTGTCTCAACTGCCCCTCTGTTGTCTAATAATAAGATGATAACAGAAGATCATATAAATGAACTCCAAATCATATAAAAATACAATCTCAGAGACTTCTCTCCCATTCCATCTATCCTACACCTAGGTAGAATACAAAGTTTGATGTCCCATACCACCAACTTTATACTCCACATAGATGTGTGTATGAGATTAAAGTCGAACACTTCTCTCAAAAATGATAAGAATAACTCGGTGAGTACTCACAACCATAAATAATGTAATGAAATCATGAAGTGTTCCTCTACTCACAACCATAAATAATGTAATGAAATCATGAAGTGTTCCTGAAGTGTTTCCTTCCATCGATGGAAAGAACAGAGTCATTCCTATGACTCTATCACTCATAACTATCTGTAACATCAACTCATCTTGAGTTGAGAATTGAGAAACTATTTAGTAAATCAACTCAACTAGAGTTGTTAAGGATGCAGCTTGCATCAGATATCAACTCATGTGAATTGAATCAAATATTGACTCACAATAAATTGGAATTTATACAACTTGTATGAATCCAATTATATGAAATGGGAAGAACTAGCAAAGTTCTCCTGTTCCATGCTTGCATGGCACTATATGTATTTTGGAAAATTTTGACAGAGTCTCCTCTGTCCTACTGAGAATGGTCACCATAAACCAATGCTCAATAAACACATATCTACGGCATAGCTAGCCCATGGTGATCACACCATCTCAAAAAATATCATAAAAAACCTGTGAAAAGTCTTTTCCTTTCAACAATGCCTCCTGCATAAACAATTTCCAACAGCAGTAGATTAAGTCTTAATTTTAACTAACTTTTACTCATCCAAAATCTATGAAATTTTCCAGCCATATGTAAATTTTTGGAAGCTTTCATTAGGCACAAAAATCACTTGATTTGGGTATTCGCTCAGAGTTTTATGACCATTTTACTGGAAGGGTTGAACACTCGACGACCAATTCTGAAAAATATACAGTGTCATCTTCTTGAAGCCCTTAGACTGATCAAACAAATCCCAAATTCCATTTTTCTGTGCTCAAATCTAGATCAACCTATCTAGTTTGGTCTCACAAAATTTCAATTCAAAATGAAATCAAATACTCATTCAAATATATAATTCTATCTCTGTTACACATGCGCTTAGGTGAGCCTAGAAACACTACTGCTGCACTTTTATAATAACTTCTAACTATGAAGATAAATTCCAAAATCCTTGAATTTTGGTTATAGCATAGGGTCTATACTGGAGTAGCTTCTCCAACAAAAAGTTTTGAAATTGGAGTTTCCAATAGGCAAATATCATGTGCTCATCAGATAGATGTATGACTCTTTGGAAAATCCTTGCCAGAGATTGATCTGAGAAGAATAGATAATTTGATCCATCAAATGATGTCCAGTTTCTTCCAAATTTTAATAGCATATAGCTACTACACTCTACTTTTATTGGTATAAGTTTCATAGTATTTAGAAATTTGGATCTTCCACAATGACCAAACTACTAAGCCTCTATACCTGCAAAATTTTAAAACTTTGTAGAGGCTAAGTTTTACTTTTATTTATATCTCCTAAATGGAGAAACATTTCATCTTGAAAATTTATATAAACTATCTAGAAGTATGTAGCTAATATTGGAAACAAGAATCATTCAATTTTAGTGAATGAGCTAAGAGAACCAATCACCTCTAGGTGACATGGTCTCTGATCATTTCATAAATTCCAGAGACTGTACTTTTATGTGCAGAGATTATTTGACCTATCATATGATCTCTAAAAATAATGAAACTTAGTATGCATGAATTGCATCTATCAAGCTTTCATTTCCAACAAAAATCATTCCATTTGGATCTACCAATTAAGAGAAATTCCCTTTGTAACAGGCCTATGTCAGTTGTTTCAGGCCTCTACCTCTAGTAGCAACACTTTTAGTGGAGAGGTCACTTGACCTATCTAAAAGTATCCAAATTACTTGAAACTTGGTCAGCTTAAATAAAAGCTTAAGAGCTACGTGCCCGCCAGGCATTCCCACAAAGAGTAGCATCCAAATCTCTATGAGGCTGCTACCTCACTAACTATTTGCTCGATCATTTTTTTAAACTTAAAAATGACGAGACATGTTAATCCTTATGATTAAACAAACTTATTCATTATCTTGGATGGATTCTGTCATGGAGATATATCCATGCATATAATGATCATCTAGATCAATGCAAACCAAATAATCATCCAAATCATCTCGTTGAAAAATCAACTCTTTACATAGTATCCATCTTTTGGTGAAAGTGAATATCTAATTATTGTGCTTCTTGCACGTTCATTAACCTCACCACAAACAATCATATACAAGCACTTAATACTTGTATTGATTGTCATAATCATAGCACTCTTGTGCCGACTCGAGATAAGTGTCTATATCAAGTACATATACTCACATGAAAAACAGTTTATGTGCTCATGCGTTACTAGTCAAAAACACATCTTAGTTGCTCTTGATGTATAAACCTTATCTTTTACTTTCTAAAGGCATAATTAGCCTATGCGTGGAACCTCGATCACATACCTCATGCTCACCCTAACTCGTGGTGGTGATACATAAAAGTGATCTTCTATGAATAGAAAATGCATCATGCACTTCAACTTTCTAGCAATCATATCATCTATGTATGCATGCATTCACTCATGCATATTATTCTCTACTTCAATAAAATTATATGCTTTTAGCTATGCTGATAAAAAACTTCCTGTCTCACACAACACAACATCACTCTAGTTCTCACATGGCATATAACACCATGTGGCTACAAAATTTCTGTTGGTGCATTTTGCCCAAGCCTACATGCTTGATTTGCTTGATATTATCCTCATTTGTAAGTCACATAAGTAGTCATGTGAACACCTCTTGTAAAAGAGTACATTTTATCTCTTGTAAATGGAAAAAGAAAAAAGGAAAAGGATGGCTTACCTCATGCATGATGTAAAAGCAAATTCGTGGCTCCAACTACCAAAATCACGAATTTTTGAGCTGAGGGAATCTCTCCTAACTTTGGGGATCACTTTTAGGTGGAGCCATTCGAATTCGAATTCAAAACTCCCTCCAAGAATAGCTATAAAAGGAGCAAGAAGGAAGAGGCGATTAGTAAGCCTTGTACGTGACCACTTGATGTCATTTTGTAGAGATTGAAGAGCTTACTCCATAGCTCTATCATTCTACTCCCATTGTGCAAAGATTCATTGCCAATGTGGTTGTAATCATATGTGAATCTATACATTTATTATCATCTACCTCTCTGTTTTGTTCTCTGCTATACTCACTCAGAGCAGTAACTTCAGAAGGTCATATCTCGAGTTTTGCTGAACCTTTTTCAGTGTTTTAAAGTGCGTTGGATAGTTCTCACTGTCTAGTTTCTAGCTATAAATTTTCAAGGTCATTGGATTTATACTTTTGGAGATATCTGCATTTTACTGCTTACTGGTCTATCTCTGCAGAGCCCCGAGAATTGTGGGAATGTTCCAGAACTTGATGAAACTTGTTCTCAGTGCTCAGTCCATCATTTGAAGTGTTTTAACTTGGAATAGGAAGCTTGCTAAGTCTATTTGCTATGCCCAAAAGGAATTTTTCTAATTCCTTCCAGGTTGAGAGCACTGTTCATTTTTTCCAGCAGGTGTATGTCCAAAAATAGCAAGTTTTGGGAGCTAGTCATTTCGCAACTTGTCGGTCTTGACTTAAACTTTTGGGATACATGTTCCAAAGTACTTGGCTGATATTTTGGTGGATTTAGGAAGCTCAAAGGGTCTACTAATCAACTCTGAAGTCTCAGTTGGCTGGTGTGAAGCTGGTTGTAGCGGCACCTACTCATCTTTGGATTGCATCCACCATCTCTCTTCACAGTGGTATCAGAGCATAGTCAAGCAACATGGGAGATGGATTTCCATCAACAATTGACAAATTGGATCGAAACAACTATCCGGCATGGTCTCTAAGGATGGAGGCTTACCTTCAAGGGAGGAATCTATATGGATTCATATCCGGAGATGAAGCAATGCCAACCATGAGGAACAAAGGGCAACCATCACATGAAGAAGTGGAACGACTTTCGAATTGGTGTTCGAAGGATGCACTTGCAAGGTCCTATATTCTAAACTCAATCTCTGATTTTCTTTTACCTCATGTCAAGGGATGCAAGACATCAAGAGAAACCTGGAATGCACTTGCTTCTTTCTTCTCTTCCAACACTCGAGCAAGGAAGAACCAATTGTGGATGGAGTTCACAACAATGAAGAAAAGCCCGAAGCAAAATGTGACTGATTATGTCACAAAGATGAAGGAGATTTCCGACCAACTTGGAAGCATTGGAGAGGTAATTGAAGAGGAGCAAATCATAAGACAAATCATGAATGGAATCAAAGCAGACGACAAGTGGGAGTCATTCACAACAGCAATGGATTTATACATGGATATGCATGTACCCGACCTCAACACACTCATGGGCCAACTCTTCACTCATGAAGCAAAGATTAGCAAAGGTGGTGAGTCCTCAAGAGGTAATCAAACTTCTGCCTTATATTCTGATAAAGCTAAGGTCAAGGACAAGTCAAAGAATAGGAAGAATGAAGATGAAGGAAGCTCTTTCCAAGCAAACTTTGCAGGTAGAGGAAGAGCTAGAGGAAGAGGCAGAGGTGGAAAGCAAGGCAGGGGGAGATTCCAATCATCTCAACCTTGCAACATATGTGGCTTATCTAACCATACTACTGAAGAATGTTTCAGGAATCCAAGGAACTCAAGAGGAAGAGGATTCAATAGAGGTGGCTATGGATCAAATAGAGGTAGGTACAATGGAGGCTACACCAACAACAACTACTACAACAACAATTACAACAACAACAACAACTATCAAAGTGGCCATAGAGGAAGAAGAGACTACAATAACTATGCAGAGGACCAAAGTCAAGAAGACTCATTATTGATTATGAATCTATCAACGAAGAAGGGTAAGGATGATGATCACATATTTTACATTGATTCGGGATGCTCGAACCATGTAGCAGGAAATGTGGCTTTACTTTCTGATTTGGAAGATCCTCATAACAAGCATGAAGTGCAGACAGGAGATGACACAAAGCACTCAGTGGAGAAGATAGGTAATGTGAAGACATCAGATGGGAATATGAACCTCTTAAGCAAAGTCTTGTATGTCCCTACAATTACCAAAAATTTAATAAGTGTTGGACAGATTGTTGAAAAAGGATTGCAGGTTAGATTCAATCGATTTGGAGCATATGTTGAAGACCCAAGGCAAGGCTTTCGAAGGATTGCCAAAGGAGAAAAGACAGGAAGGCTTTTCACTTTTGAAGTGGAAGATACAAAGAACATAGCTTTGTTTAGCTATGGATCTCAAACTCTAACAGAGTTGGAGATATGGCACAAAAGGCTTGCTCACATTGGTGAGAGGACACTTAAACAAATTTGCAGGGACCAAAGTGTACTTGGTTTGCCTAATATCACAAGGCAACACATGATTTATAAGTGTGAAGCTTGTCAACTCGGCAAGGCTCATAGACAACCTTTCAATAAGAAAGGATATATGTATCAAAATCCTTTGGATCTAGTGCACACGGATGTGTGGGGTCCAAGTAAGGAGCCATCTATATCAGGCTCAAGATATTATGTGTCTTTCATAGATGATTGTAGCAGGTGGACCATTCTGTTTTTCATGAAGCACAAGGATGAAGTGTTTAATTGCTTTAAGAAGTATATTGCTCTTGTTGAAAATCAAACAGGTAGGACTTTGAAAAGACTCAGATCAGATGGTGGAGGAGAATACTTCTCTTCTGAATTTGATGCCTTCTTGCATGAAAGAGGCATTAAAAGGGAAGTCACTACAAGGTATACACCTGAACTCAATGGTGTAGCAGAGAGGAGGAATAGAGCTATTGTCGAAGCTGCAAGGTCCATGCTCAATGAAAAGGGATTGCCGAACTACCTATGGGCAGAGGCTGTGTCGACAGCCACATATCTCATAAATAGACTTCCATCTAAGTCACTAGATGGAACCACTCCATATGAAGTGTGGAATGGAAGAAGACCTAGTCTAGAGCATTGTAAAATCTTTGGATGCTTAGCCTATGCTCACATTCCTTCTCAAGTAAGAGGGAAATTGGATCCCAAGGCAGAGAAGTGTGTATTCATTGGTTATGATCAAAACCAAAAAGGATATAGATTGTACAATCCAACCAATAAAGGATTTTCTGTGAGTAGAGATGTAATTTTTGATGAAAACAAATCATGGTTTGATGATGACAGGAAAGTGAAGCTGCCATATGACTTGGATGAAGATTTTCCATCACTTCAACCAAAGGAGCCAAAGCAGATTGAAGAAAGTGATTCGGAGATTGACCTAGAAGACTTGGAAAGACTAAAGCTATGGAAGAACAAAGGTAAAGCAAAGATGCAGGATGCTACATATGGACACGAGAGCTCACATCAACCACTTAGAAGGTCTTCGAGGGAGAAGAAGAAACCAGAGAGGTTTGGTTATGATACTTCTTTGGTCACCAAGCACTCAATCTACATTGCAAAGGATTCAACCAATGAAGAACCTACCACATTTGAAGAAGCACAAAGCAAGAAAGCTTGGAGAGATGCAATGGATGAAGAAATGGAAGCCTTGAAGGAGAATGACACTTGGGAGCTTGTACCTAACAAGCCATCTATGAAGATAATCGGATCTCGATGGATATACAAAATCAAGAAGAATCCAGATGGAAGTATAAATAGACACAAAGCAAGGTTAGTTGCTAAAGGGTTTGCTCAAACCCATGGTATTGATTATGAGGAGACTTTCTCTCCTGTTGCAAAAATGCCTACAATTAGGGTTCTCATTAGTCTTGCTGCATCTAGAAATTGGAATCTTTATCAACTTGATGTAAAGAATGCTTTCTTGAATGGATGGATTTCTGAGGAAGTGTATATGGCACAACCTCCTGGATATGAGGATGCACATCATCCTAACTATGTATGCAAACTAAAGAAAGCTTTGTATGGATTGAAGCAAGGTCCAAGAGCTTGGAATTTCAGATTGGTGACTTATTTGCAGGACCAAGGATTCAAAGCTAGCAAGGCGGATACCTCTTTGTTCATAAAGAGGAATGGATCTGAAGTGATCTATTTATGTGTGTATGTTGATGATATTATTATCACAGGCAATGATCTTGAAGGAATCAAACAGGTAAAGAGTCAAATGAAGGAGGAGTTCAAAATAAGTGACCTCGGACCACTCACTTATTTTCTTGGATTGGAGTTGATCTACACAGATTCAGGTATATACATCACACAAAGGAAGTATGTCCATGACATGCTCGTCAAGTTCAAGATGGAAAATACCAAGTGTGCAGGTACACCTATGGAGCAAAATCATAAGCTTAGTGCTTATGAAGGAGAGCCAATTGAAGACATCACAAGCTATCAAAGCTTGGTTGGAAGTTTGAACTATGCAACACTCTTAAGGGTGGATATATGCTATAGTGTTAGCATATTGAGTCAGTTTATGCATAAGCCGAGAAGACCACATATGGAAGCGGCCAAGCGAGTCCTCAAGTACCTAAAGGGGACCATGAATGAAGGTTTGTTCTATTCATATACTTCAGATATTGAGCTAAAGGTCTACTCAGATGCAGATTGGGCCGGATCTAAAGATGATAGAAGAAGCACATCAGGGTATATATCATTTGCAGGTTCAAAAATCATTTCTTGGTCATCGAAGAAGCAACCAACCGTGGCATTATCTTCTACTGAAGCAGAATATAGAGGTTTGGCTAATGCAACTCAAGAAATCATGTGGTTAAAATCTTTGTACACAGATCTTGGACTTCATTCTTCAACACCTCACATTTTTGGTGACAACACAAGCTCACTACATCTAGCAGCTAATCCGGTATACCATGCTAGAACCAAGCATATTGAAGTCCACTACCATTATGTAAGGGAGAAGCTATTGAGCAAGGATATTCAACTATCCTATGTCTCTACAGATATGCAATGTGCAGACATGTTGACGAAAGCTCTTGATGGTACGAAATTAAGTAGATTCAAGTTGATGATTGGCTTGCAGGAAATCAAGGACAATTGAAGACTTATTTGGAGGCCAAGCATGTTAGGCTTGAGGGGGAGCTGTTGGTGCATTTTGCCCAAGCCTACATGCTTGATTTGCTTGATATTATCCTCATTTGTAAGTCACATAAGTAGTCATGTGAACACCTCTTGTAAAAGAGTACATTTTATCTCTTGTAAATGGAAAAAGAAAAAAGGAAAAGGATGGCTTACCTCATGCATGATGTAAAAGCAAATTCGTGGCTCCAACTACCAAAATCACGAATTTTTGAGCTGAGGGAATCTCTCCTAACTTTGGGGATCACTTTTAGGTGGAGCCATTCGAATTCGAATTCAAAACTCCCTCCAAGAATAGCTATAAAAGGAGCAAGAAGGAAGAGGCGATTAGCAAGCCTTGTACGTGACCACTTGATGTCATTTTGTAGAGATTGAAGAGCTTACTCCATAGCTCTATCATTCTACTCCCATTGTGCAAAGATTCATTGCCAATGTGGTTGTAATCATATGTGAATCTATACATTTATTATCATCTACCTCTCTGTTTTGTTCTCTGCTATACTCACTCAGAGCAGTAACTTCAGAAGGTCATATCTCGAGTTTTACTGAACCTTTTTCAGTGTTTTAAAGTGCGTTGGATAGCTCTCACTGTCTAGTTTCTAGCTATAAATTTTCAAGGTCATTGGATTTATACTTTTGGAGATATCTGCATTTTACTGCTTACTGGTCTATCTCTGCAGAGCCCCGAGAATTGTGGGAATGTTCCAGAACTTGATGAAACTTGTTCTCAGTGCTCAGTCCATCATTTGAAGTGTTTTAACTTGGAATAGGAAGCTTGCTAAGTCTATTTGCTATGCCCAAAAGGAATTTTTCTAATTCCTTCCAGGTTGAGAGCACTGTTCATTTTTTCCAGCAGGTGTATGTCCAAAAATAGCAAGTTTTGGGAGCTAGTCATTTCGCAACTTGTCGGTCTTGACTTAAACTTTTGGGATACATGTTCCAAAGTACTTGGCTGATATTTTGGTGGATTTAGGAAGCTCAAAGGGTCTACTAATCAACTCTGAAGTCTCAGTTGGCTGGTGTGAAGCTGGTTGTAGCGGCACCTACTCATCTTTGGATTGCATCCACCATCTCTCTTCACAATTTCCGGCAGCATTTCGCCAGGAAAATGAAGCCTGGAAAAAAATAATAATAGTCTTTACAATGATAGGCATCAGCCTAGTGGTTGGCAAACCACTCTCTTTACTCCAGAAACCTGCAAATAAGAAACTTTGCCAAAATGTGTTGTTGGGCACTACACGCCCTCATAACCATGTCTTTTTTTCTGCTTTCAATACCTGCAAAAGATTCTAAAACACACAAACAAGATCTATGCATGCTTTTATGAATCAAATTTGGTTAGTGTAACTTTATGTGCATAGATAAACTCATGTAAAAACTAGCTTTCATGCACATTCCAATATTGATTTCTTAAAACTGGAAGAGAATACAATGCAAAATTATAAACTTTGATGCGAGGAGTATGCAAATGAATTTATTTGAGAAAAAATATGATGCAAATGTATGAAAATTAATTCATTCCTATCCAAAATGGTTCAAAATATAGTTAAAAACTCATAATTATCATAATCGAACACTCAATTCACTCAAAAAGAGTTTCTTGATAGTCAACATCCATCTAAAAGATTGTGCAAAGATGGCTTCCAATGGTCCAAATATGGATTATGGCAAGTGAAAAGAAAGGTCTTGAAGTTTAGAATCTATATCAAGTTAAATTTCTTGATTTGGAGCTTCCATTAGGGAGTTATGGCCAAAACAATGAAGCTAGGTAAGTGGGCAGCATACCTCCTTGAAGAAGTATGTAGAGAATTAAATACTCTCTACACTGGGTTTTTAATTATCCAGTGATAGCTTCCAGCCACTCATTGGAAAGCCATTGAAGTCTACTTCCTATGCCAAGTAGAATCATCCAATTTGGATATCGTATGAGAGAGTTATGTCCATTTTTGTGAAGGTAGGTATGCTAACCGTGCTCTTGCTTTCCTCTTCTCTATCTCTACTTCTTCTCTTTGTCTCTTCTCTTTGTCTCTTTCTCTTTCTCTCTTTATTTCTCTTATCTTATCTCCATCTCACTCTAAATCTCTTTTTTTTTATTCTTATTTTCCAGTGTCTCAATCTCTTATATCTTTCAGCCTATGTCTTTTTGGAACGTGTGCAATAGAAGATGTGTACTAGATGAAAACAAGAGGAAACTAATACCAACAAGTCGACTTGGTGAAGCGGTTAGAACAGTTCCCACTTGCACCCAGGTCATGAGTTCGAGTCGTATGAGAGGCGTGGCGCATCTTGAAGTCCTTTTTTTGCCCATGGTGCTTCAACAAGATGATCTACGTCCCATTGAGAACATGCGGATGACGGAAACCTCCCTTCCTTGAGTAACCGCCATGAATATCATGACAAAGCTCTACTCCAAGAGGAAGAATTCTTCACACAAGAAGCTCATGAACTCTTGAATCTTTCATATCCATCAAGCCCCTCCCAAGATCTCTCTCTCTGCGCTCTGATACCAAATGTGAGAAGTGGAGAATGACATGCCTGGGACTCACCTCCCAGCCTATTTATACCCCTTGCCTAGTCACCATCTAGAGTTCTCTCTAAGGTCCCTCTACTCATCTGGCCATCATGAGTAGGCACCTCGTATGAACTCTCTGGCTTTTGGCCTTGGCTATCCCCCGAGCAAGGAACTTCTCATTCCTCAAAGCATGTACATCTCTGGAATATAACATTAATGATACGCAACCATACAAAATCGTTTTCCTTGAATTCTTTGGCTAATCGTTTAGTATTGATATTACGTGTATATCGCTCTTGACTTTTCCTAATGTGCTCGTGAACATCATGAAGTATAGAAACGTGATCTTGAGCAATAGAATCAGCCATCGGAATGTCGGTTTGGATGAGGGACATGGGAGTGGGAAGCTTTTTACCAAAAACAATTTCAAAAGGTGCACAACCAATAGTGGTGTGTGCAATGTTATTGTAAGCAAATTGAAGCAATGGCAACTTTTCATCCCAATTATTAGGATTATCTAATGAATAACAACGCAATAAATCAAGAATAGTATTGTTTGTAGCCTCACTTTGACCATTACTTTCAGGATGAAATGCAGAGCTAAAATCTATTTTAGAACCAAATGTTGAAATAAGGCAACCCAAAAATGATTACAAAATCTAACATCACGAACATTACTTTAGGAAATCCATGATGTGGGAAAATGCATTTAATGAATAATTTTGCAGCTTGAGGTGCATTCAAAGTTTTTCTACATGGAATGAAATATGCATATTTACTAAACCTATCAACTATTGTCCAAATCATATTGCTGACATACAATGCATTGAGAAAGATAATGTGCAATATCTTTTTCCATGTCTGGCCAAAAGAAGAAATCTTTGCAAGCAAAAATGGTGCTCTGTATGCCTCTATGACCCATGTAAGATGGTTCATGCATTTCTTTAATGACAAAATCTTTAAAAGCTTGGGTTATGCACAATCTATGTTGAAAATAGAGAAAACCATTATGAAATGTATAATGTTCATCAGATAAAGATGCACCATTGTTGAAGTCATGCCATGCACGTGAAAAATACAAATCAGATGCATAAGTGGAAACCATTTCTTTAAAAGAATGTATTTGGATGGCAAAAATATTATTCAAAACAACAGAATGCGAAGGAAAATGGCTAAGAGCATCAGCTACAACATTAGCTTTACCAGGCTGATATTGTATCATGGGTTGGAAATTTTGAATGAATGATGCCCATTTAAGATGCCTATCAGAGATTAAGGGCTGATTTAAAAAATGCTTAATAGCCTGTTGATCGGTTTTGATTAAGACCTCAGAGCCCATAAGATAGTGTTTCCAAATGCGCAAAGCATGCACAACTACTAACAATTCTTTATCATACGTACTATAATTC
Organism: Ceratopteris richardii; assembly: GCA_020310875.1. Taxonomy (NCBI): domain Eukaryota; kingdom Viridiplantae; phylum Streptophyta; class Polypodiopsida; order Polypodiales; family Pteridaceae; genus Ceratopteris; species Ceratopteris richardii. The sequence continues at coordinate 32,584,772 of CM035429.1, read as the reverse complement.
TGTTCTGAGGGCTTAAGCTTCATACTCTCAAATGCAATGGGATGGTCATTTTTGCATTAAAACAACACCTATTCCTGAACCACTAGCATCAGTAACGACATGAAAGGGTTGTGAAAAATCAAGTAATTGTAAAACAGGTGCATGTGAAAGTGCTTGTTTCAGTTTGTCAAAGGACTGTTGTTGGGTAAGTCCCCATGCAAATTTTATTTTCTTTTTCAACAACAAGGTAAGAGGCAATGCTAAATAAGAGAAATTTCGAACAAACTTCCTATAGAAACTAGCCAACCCAAGGAAAGAACGAACATCATTGACTGATTATGGTGTAGGCCATTCTACGATAACTCTCATCTTTTTTGGATCCACATGCACACCTTCACTTGAAATAATATGTCCTAAATATTCTAGCTTAGGTTGAAAGAAGTTACTCTTTTCAGGATTAGCATAAAGTGTGTTCTCTCGTAACAAATGAAAAACTGTTTCAAGATGCTTTTCATGTTCACTATCATTCTTACTGTATACAAGTATATCATCAAAGAAGACAAGAACAAAAGCTTGATAATCAAGAAAAATATTGTTCATCATTCGTGCAAATGTAGCAGGGGCATTAGTAAGTCCAAAGGGCATTACCATAAATTCATAATGGCCAGTTTGAGTTCTAAATGTAGTCTTAAAAATATCACTTTGTGTCATACGAATCTGATGGTAACCCGATTTGAGATCAATTTTACTAAAGACACGAGCTCCTCGTAACTTATCTAAGAGATCATCTATTCGAGGAATAGGGTATCTATTCTTGATGGTAATCTTGTTAAGGGCTCTATAATCAATTCACATTCAATAAGCTTTATTCTTCTTCTCTACTAAGAGAACTGGTGCTCCAAATGTGGATGAATTAGGCCTTATAAGTCCTTTCTATAGTAAGTCTTTTACTTGGTTTTCTATTTCCTTTTGGTGTAGTGGGCCATGTCTATAAGGTGCTTTATGAGGAGGAGAACTACCAGGGACTAAGTTGATGCTATGGTCAAAGGATCCTTGAGATGGTGGTAGTTCAGATGGATATTCAGACATAAAACAATCCTTATAAGTACTCATGAAAGGTTCATATGCATCAGGAAGTGTATGAGTATAATCTTTGATGACATTGACAAAAACAATGCATGAGTTGAATCCTTTCCTAAATGCACGCTTTACTTGAGTGTGACTAATCAGTGGAATCGGCTGGAAATCATGTACTGCAGACAAAGTAATGATTTGACCTTTGAATTCAAAGTTAAAGGTATGTGTATGGTAGTCAATACGTGGGTTATAATGGTGACGAAAAGGCATACCTAGTATAACATCATAAGATTGCAAAGGTGCAATTAAAAATGTGTGTGAATCAACATATGGGCCTATGCTAATCGTAACATCTTGCAGTTCTTGTGTTACATTATAACGACTACCCTGAAATGCAGCTTAAGGAAGGAAACGTTTGTAATTTAAGTTCCCATACTAATAAATGTGAAATGAAGTCATGTGAACTACCATCGTCATGTAGAATCTCAACTAATTTATTATTTATTGTACCCTGCATGCAAAGTAGAGAGTGAAGAGAGATATCGTTACCCAAGGTACTTAAGTCCTTCTCCAGTGATTCCTCTATCCAAATAGGAGGAATTTCTTCATTATGGACTTCCATGTTATGCAATTGAGTTGTAGCCGGTTTCATGTGAAGAGGTCGCAATCTGCACCTTATTTTTGTATGTCCAGGTTTACCACAATTCCAGCAAGTGATTTGTGGTCGCTTCTGTTGGGCATCCACCGTTGAAGTTTGAAGGGTAGGTGGTTTGGTTGGTTGGAGAGATGAAGCAATAGGTGGAGTTGAGTAATTGGATTGTGGAGGACGAGGAAAACTAGGGTAAGATGGAGCATTAAAAGTACGCTTCATAGGAAATGTAGGTTTAACATAAAGTGCTCGTTGGCGCGGTTGTTGTAGACGGATTGACTTGGTTATAGATTGGAATTCTTTTTCTGCATCATAGGCAAAAGATATAGCCTCGTTGAGGGTTGTAGGTCGTAAGGTGTGAAGCTTAGCTTGGATTCCCACCTCCAAACCATCTTCATATTTCTGCTACAAGATATCCTCCGGTACTTCTTCAAGCATTCGAACAAGTAGTAAATTTTGCCAGAACCGCTCAGTGTAAGTAGTAACCGTATCACCCTCCTTCCATGTAAGGGTCGTCCATGCACCTCAAACATGCAAATGGTATTGAGGAGGAAGAAAAGAATCCTTCACTTTTTCTTGGAAAGCCTTCCACGTTGTTGGACGCTCAGTACTGTGCCACAGGACATTCCACCAGAGTTGAGCTTTACCTACTAAATAGTTAGTGGAAAATTTAACTTTTTCACTTTCAACATACATTTCGTTAGTATAAAAATTATCAAACTGTGACAGCCAAGAAAGGAGTAAAGGCCCATCCTTTCGGCCATCAAATCGTAGAACTGGTAGTTTCTAGTACCAATCTTGGAATGAGTAACATCAGATTGGGCAGAAACAATAGCTTTTACTACTCGCGTAAGGTTGTCTTTTCCAGTTTGTATCTATTGGAGGACTTCATCACGTTGTCGGATCTCATTCTGAGCTCCTTGAAGCTCATGCCTCAAAAGCTGTAGTTGTTGTTCAAGTGTTGCCTCAGATAGAGGTGAATTACTGTAATCCTCCATGGTGCTCTTGGACCCTTAAGCGAGTGCTTTCCTCTCGGGATGTACCCTCAGGAAATGTACCTTAGCAAAGTGTACCCTGTCTGGATGTACCCTGATGTACCCTAACAAGATGTACCCTGTCTAGATGTACCCTGGTGTACCCTCAGAAGTGTACCGTGAGACGCGCCGCGTTGCATCGCACCGTGCCACCTTGAAAACTGCAAGTTATGTTAAATTTAAGGAGAGAGAAATTGAGTATCAACACCAAGAGATGGAGGAGTGGTTAAAGTACTTCCCTTGAAAGTAGGAGGTTGTGGGTTCAAATCCTCCTACCTTAGGGAATCTAAACCACTCTATTGCTACTCAAAAATTAAAATTGCCTTGCGCGTAGCCAACGGCTGCCAATGGTCGCTAAGGGAGCCTTGGGTGCCAATGTTGTCAATGTATTGCCTAAATTATCGCCTAAGTTCTTTGCCTTAGTCGACACCTTAGTCGACACCTTAGTCGACACCTTAGTCGACGCCTTGGAGTAAGCTGAAGGAGTAAACGTAGGTGTAAACGTAGGTGAAAACGTAGGTTCTCATTCTGGAAGTGGAACTGGAACAGAAACAGAAACAGAAACAGAAACAGAAACCGGAACAAGAACAGGAGTAGGAAACAAAAATGGAAACAAAAATAGAACCCTACGTATTGATGCGTGCAGATCTCTAATACCACTGTTGTCAAGAGCTTGCTCACGTGCCAACAGAGGTTACGAACGCAGAAAAACACACAGAAGAATAGATGCAACAAGAGACGAGATAGAACGCAAGATTGGGTGCAATCTCCCCCCATGCACTCTATTTCGACAGTCCACAGAGTGCATGTATTTATAGGAACTTTTGATTATGTCGAAAAGAGTAGTTACATGAGAGCGGCTTCGAAAAGCAAGCGTGAAACTAAAAGTTGGTAACTTTCACAGAAAGCCATTGCTTTCAATAACAGAAACTGCAGTCTACAACGACCCTTATTCTAACCATTACTTTTCTAACTGTTTCTAACAATAGAACCTTCTACGCGGGTTTATTTACAAGCTAAATAATAATTATTCGGATTATTGATATCCACCCTTTCACGCCTTGCACGCTCCTCACGAACCTTCAGCTGCTATATCAAAAACATCAAAAACACATTAATACATTAATAATTTAACACTCTAACAATGCATTGTTCAATAATAATTTAAGACTCCAACAATGCATTGTTCAACATATTCCATGTTACAATCCAACAATGCATTGTTCAACATATTCCATGTTACACTCCAACAATGCATTGTTCAACATATTCCATAATTTATAACAGTTATGTTCACATACCTCAAGAATTGAGACACAAGTTAGAACTGAAGGCGGATAGGTGTATATTTCTTGGACACTCTTTAGAGAAAAAGGGTTTTAGATTCTATAACCCTTGGACCAAAGAGCTTAAGATATCTAGGGATATTTGATGAGTTGCTGCATTGGTATGGTAACAAAGATGTGTTACAAGTTGACGATGCATATTAAGCCAAGAAGAAGTTCAAAGAGCAACAATAAATCATAGAGATAAGTGGTCCAACCACTTCAAGCACACCATCATAGGAGAGTACTACATCAGCTTGGCTGGGAAGGACAAGGAATGAAGCTTATTCAAGTGAAGGAAGTAGCAAAGGAAAGGAAAAGGCAAATGACGAAGACCATCGATGGGTAGACATGGAATCTACAAGTGATGAAGATATGGAAAAATTAGAAACTACAGGATTTAAAGCATCTAAACCAAGGAGGAGGAGATTCCTAGCACCTAATGGTGAGGTAAGGTCATCCAATAGGCTTAAATACCCTGTTCAAAGGTTAACTTATGATTTATTCATTGCAAGACACTATGCCTACATGAGTCAAGTTATAGCTTGTGAAGAACCTAAATTTTTTGAAGAAGCAAATAAGCATAGGGAATGGAAGAAAATGCTACTTGGTCATTGGTGCCAAGAACAAAGAACATGAAAGTCATTGGCAACAAATGGGTGTACAAGGTAAGAGGCATGTAGATGGGAGCATCTCTAGGTATAAAGCAAGGCTGGTTGCCAAAGGTTTTGCTCAAAACTATGGCATAGACTTTGAGGAAACATTAAGCCCAGTAGCTAAGATGTCCACCATCAAAAGTTTGATTGCAATTTCAGCCTCAAAAGGTTCGAAGATGTACCAATTGGATCTGAAGAATGCTTTCCTAAATGGAGAGCTTGAAGAGGTAGTCTTCATGGACCAGCCCCAAGGCTTTGAAGATGAGAGGTTTCCACATCATGTATGCAGTCTAAATAAGGCTCTTTATGGACTCAAGCAAGCCCCAAGATCTTGGAACCAAAGACTTGTGGACTACTTAGTAAAATGTGGATACAATCAGAGTCATGCAGACCCATCACTCTTTGTGAAGAAGGAAGGTAGCAAAATTGTTTTTATTTGTATATATGTTGATGATTTGATCATTACAGGGGATGATGAAGTGAACATCAAGGACATAAAGAGGAAGCTTGGATGTGAATTTAAAATCTTAGATTTAGGGATTTTAAGGTACTTCCTTGGGATTGAAGTACTATATAAAGAGGAAGGTATATACTTGATGCAAAGGAAATACATTCTTGATCTTTTGAAGAAGCTTGGCTTGTGTGATTGCAAGCCCATTTCAAATCTATTAGAAGTAAATGTTAAACTAAGTGCTCATGAAGCTGAAGAAGTGAAGGATGTGACCATGTATAAGTCAATAATTGGTTCTCTCTTGTATGCTACTATGACAAGACCTGATATTGCACATGTAGTTGGAGTGTTATCTCAATTTTTGCAAGCACCAAGAGTACCTCATCTTGTTGCAGCCAAAAGGGTACTTAGGTACCTCAAAGGATCAATGAATGAAGGTCAATATTATCCATTTGATGATGGATTAAATGTAAAAGCTTATTGTGATGCTGATTGGGTAGGTTCCAAAGATGACAAGAGGAGCACTAGTGGATATGTTATCATGATGGGGAAGAAGACCATCTCATGGATGTCAAAGAAACAACCAACGGTGGCTCTTTCATCGATCGGAGCTGAGTATAGAGGCTTAGCACAAGTCTCATGTGAGCTTATGTGGCTCAAGAAGTTGTTTGTTGATCTTGATTTGCAAGTTAAGCAAGTACCTATTTTTTGTGACAACATAAGTAGCATATTCTTGGCTCAAAATCCAGTGTTCCATGCAAGGGCGAAGCATATAGAAGTGCATCACCACTTTATTTGAGAGAAGATCATGTCAAAGGATTTCAAGGTGGAGCATGTCAATACAAAGGACCAATATGAAGATATGTTTACGAAAGCATTGGATGGAGTATGCATCCAATGAAGGACCTAGGCATTGAGACTTCAGGGGAAGTGTTGAAAATCAAGTCTCAATCATGCAAAAAGGCTCAACCACAAGTTTTGCAAGTGGACCAATCAAAAAGGAGGACCCAAAGTCGTGGAATAAAGTTAGAAGCTCCACCAAACTCAATCAAATTCAAATCTCATCAAATGAGCCACCAAAAAGTGCACCTAAACTGATTGGTGGGTGGTTAGCTAGATTGTAGGAAAAGTAAAAGTCTATATAAGCATCATCCCGCCTTTGTTTCTTGAGTTGTATGCATTCCACAAGTTTCCCACTTAGTTTAGTGAAGTCATAAACTCTAGCACAGCCCCCTTGCTTGCTAACCTCATTTTCTCATGATTTTGCTCCGCTCTATCTAGAGGTGTAGTTAGGCTTTTCCAAAACTGATTGTACCAGATTGAAGAGCATTGTTTGTTCTCTCATTGTACTCAATTTCATTGATTTCAAGATTCATTGTGTCTCTCATATTGTGCACTAAACTTTGCCAAAGTTTCAAGTTATTTGGTTGAGTGAGTTGTGAGAAATTGCCAACTTTGTGAAGGTATATCTGTGCTCATAGGCAGAGAGTGTTGCAAACAGGTAGCCTCTCTTGCAGAGGGTGGTTCTTCCAACTGGAATATCCATTCGGGATGATTTGAAGCTTCTTGGGTAGCTCTTATAGTCTACTACAAGTCTGAGAAATTTCAGTTCAACTCTTTGTATTGGTACAGGGAAAAAATCAGAATAGTGAGCATATAACACTGCTTGTGGACATAGTGGAGGGCAGCCATCTTCCATTTTTGCATTGGGATGTTAGAATCAGAGGAACCATATATGTGGTAACCACCTTACCAGACATGACTGATGAGTTCGGAAATGTCATCCTTGAGAATGAGATAGGAGACCTAGAGCAAGGAGACCTAGGATGAGAACCTAAGACACCCCGAGGCATCAGTCTTGACCAGAGTAATTACTCCAGAGTGGATACCAGGAAAAGTTTTCCACCTAGATTAACATGTCTGAGAGAATGTTCATGGTAACTGAACTTGGTAGGCATGCATACACTTGGAAGGGCAAATTGATTTTCCCTCCTCCAAGATCTAATGTTTCCCATGGCCACCATGGAGTAGGATCATCCTAGACTCATGAAACCTAGAGGGAAAGAACTAGAGAGAGACCTAAAGTGAGCTTTGCAAATCTTGTAGGAAGAGTTTCCCTTGCCAAGACCTAGAGAACATTCCAGAATCTTGAGGCCAACCCCACTGGTCTAATCCAGGAAGAATTACTTCAATGGCACTAGAGATCGATATGATCATGTAGCAGTACAATGATCATTTAGCAATTGATCATTCAGTACAATGCCTTTGTTCTAACTCTCAAAAAAACTACCTTAATGTGGTTTCAACTTCTACATCAAGGTCAATTCAAAAATATAGACTAGTTGCTAGAAGCATTCAATACTGAATTCTCTTAGAGTGGCATAAGGCACAACACTTCATCACTGATCCATAGTTTTGGACAAACACCTCAAGGGACAGTGAGGCTCGCAGGAAGAAGATTTAGGCAATACCTAGAGAGATGCCCTGTGCAAAAGTTACCCACTCCATTCAAACAAGTGGCTTTATTCCTAGATGGTTTGTTAAGTACCAAATTGAGATTCTATGTGTACTTGAAATACTCTAGATTCATAGAAGAGTGTGTATGCATGTGCATAGATATTGAGGATAATCTAGGGGAGCAATAAGAGCTTTCAAAAATCTATAAAGATTCAGATAGCTCTACTAGCCTCACTTCCAAACTAGCTACATCTATTGAGGAACTAGTAGAAAAGGTAGCTCAGAAGTTAGGAGTCTCTAGCAAGTAGACAACTAGATCCGCCCCAGTGAAATGATGCTATACCTGTGGAGAACAACATATGGCTAATGTGTGTCCAATCATGGCACAATCCCAAGTGAAGTCTAATAGCCAATATGGCAACATAGAAAGGAGGTATACTAGCCACACTACATAATATTGTCCATCCAATAAGCAAGCGGTTAGGTAGAATTATCCACAACCATATCCACAATATGGGAGATACCACAACCAATACCCACCACAACAGTATGTTAGGCCCCAAAAACCCTACCAGCCATCCTATCAAGCACAAAAGAGGCATCAACCAATGTTAGTTCAACAACCTCCACCTCTATCCAATGTGATCCTAGTGAAGTATGTAGTAGCTGAAGAAAATTTGAATAGAGCCTTAGTGCCAATATCACCATTGATCTTAGAAAGTGATCCGAACAATCATTGTTTTGACTTGGATAAAATGGATAGTTCACCAGCCTAGTGGTGCAATTAAACCCAACATTCTTCGTTAACTAGCTTATGCTTAGCTTATTGGCATAACCTATGAAAGGCTTCATATGATCAACCCTCTTGTAAAAGTACTTCACATTTATCCTTGTAAAAGTGGATAACACCCATGGGGAGTTAGGAAGCTCTAAATCATGTATCACTTGGTTGTTGAGCAATGAGATAATCTATCCTATATGTTAGCATTCACCTTTTAGGTAGGAGTTTGAATTTGAATTCAAATTTTGGCTCCAAGTTCAACTATAAGAAGAGGATCTAATAGACCCTCACGTATCTTGAGGTTTCGAGATCATTTTGTAGTACAACTATTGTGAAGTGAGAGCTCACCTCAGAGCTCATTCATCTCTCACACATTGAGCAATGTCTGATTGCCAATGACATTATATTTGTACATGTTAAATACATATATGATCTTGTTGATATATTTAGGTACTGATGTGTTAAAACACTCTAGGACCGTCGGGGCACTTTTTTCCCTCTTTAGGATTTTTTTCCCCTCAGCTTGTATATACACCTATTGCCCTAACGAGGACTATGGAATATTGTGCAGGGTGTTGAAAGACATACTATTACACCTCCGAATACAGGTACTACAAATACAGGTGCTGGAGCTGATGGAGATGGTATCAAAGATGATGATATTCTCTAGATTCCTATTCATGCTACTATTTCTGTTGCACCTACTATAGAGAAAATTCCTTGGGATGGCAGAGATGCTTAGGCACATGCATTGATAGCTTTGTCTATCAAACGTGCCATTATTCCTCACATTCTCTCTTGCAAAACAACTAAGGATGCTTGGGATACACTTACCACATTGTACCAGGCTAGGAATGAGGCTCGTGTTGCTTACCTGTGAAAACAATTGGATAGTGTGCACATGAATGAAGGTGATTCTATGGAGAGTTTTCTCTCAAAGATCAAGGATTTGAAAGAACAATTGATTTCTGCTGATGAAGTTATACCAGATAGCTCACTTCTGCAGACCGTTCTGAATGGTCTTCCTGACTTGTATCAAAGTTTTGCTTCTTTTCTTCATTTGATGATGAAAGGCAATCTAAATGCCTTCTCATTTTAGGAGTTAGTCTCTGTTCTATTGGAAGAAGACCAGTCTAGGCAGAACAAGTCTATTATGCGTGTTGTAGATCAAGCTTTCCTAGCTAGTCAGAAGGGCAAAGGTAAATGGAGCTCTTCTACTAGTAAGAAGAAATCTGCAAATGCTACACAGGAAGAAGGAAGACAAAGATGAGAAGAAATCAGAGAAGCAGAAATTCTTTTGCTACTACTGTAAAGGAAATGAACATATCATAAAGATCTATCCAAAGCTGGTTGCTAAAGAGGCGAAGAAGAAAGAGGCCGTAATGGTTGTTACTCCAAAAACAGAGTCTCCTAACCTTATGCACGATGAAGAATGAGCGTTTACTATTGTTTGGAGTTTTGACCCATCTTCTCATGAGTAGTGCATGTCTGCAATAGACTCAGATGTTTAGTACTTTGATAGTGGGGCAACCAAACATATAACCTCGCAGCACAATTTCTTCTGTTCACTCGAGCCTGCCCCTACAGGGAATACTGTTACATGCACCAACAACTCCTCTTATCCTGTTATGGGAGTTGGTAAGATCATTTTGACTATTGCTGATGGTAGTTCTTTCACTTTTTCAGATGCTTTATTTGTGCCAAGGATCAAGAAGATTCTGTTATCAGTTTTTGCATTAGCCAAGATTCGCTTGTTTGTGAAATCTGTTGATGATAGGAATACAATTCATGATCTTTCAAATGGCGATGTTATTATTGCCTCTCGCATTTTTATGTCGTGGGTTGTATAAGCTCATTGACTATGAAAGATCTGTGAATGATTGAGCATGTGCAGTACATGATTCTCAAGCTATGTCAGATGCAAAGCTTTGACATGAACGCTTTGGCCATCTGAATTTTGCTAGTTTGCTACGCCTGTAGAAATATGAAATGGTTTCCTCTTTGCCCAAACTTGAGGCTATGAAGAGAGATGGTGGATGCAATCCGAAGATGAGTTGGTGCTGCTACAACCGGATTCACACCAGCCAACTGAGACTTCACAGTTGATTAGTAGACCCTTTGAGCTTTCTAAATCCACCAAAACATCAGCCAAGTACTTTCGAACATGTATCTCAAAAGTTTCACTCAAGACAGACTAGTTGCAAGATGACTAGCTTCTAAAACTTGCTATTTTTGTACATACAACTACTAGAACAAATGAATGGTGCTCTCAACCTGGTGGGAATTAGATATATTACTTTTGGAAATAGCAAATAAACTTAACAAGCTTGCTAATCCAAGTCAAAACACTTCAAATCATCACTTGAGGACTGAGAACATTGTTTAACAAAATTTGGAACATGCCCGTTATTCTCGCGGCTCTATAGAGATAGACCACGGAGTAGTAAAATGAATATTTCTCCCAGATTACATATTCAATGACCAAGACAATTTACATGCAATAACTAGACATAGTGAGCTATCCAACGCACATTGAAACACTAAAAGTGAATGAGTGTAGCTCGAGTTATGAGCTTCTGAAGTTATTGCTCTAAGTGAGTATAGCAGAGAACAAAACAGAGAAGTAGAGAATGATGGATGTATAAATTCACATATGATTACAACCACATTGGCAATGAATATTTGCACAATGGGAGTAGAATGATAGAGCTATGGAGTAAGCTCTTCAATCTCTACAAAATGACATGAAGTGGTCACGTACAAGGCTTGCTATTTGCCTCTTCCTTCTTGCTCTTTTTATAGCTTTTCTTGGAGGGAGTTTTGAATTTGAATTCAAATGGCTCCACCTAAAAGTGATCCCCAAAGTTAGGAATTATTCCCTCAGCTCAATAATTTGTGGTTTTAGGTAGTTAGAGCCACGAGTTTGCTTTCTATATCATGGATGAGGTAAGCCATTCTTTTCCTTTTTCTTTTTCATAATTACAAGAGATAAAATGTACTCTTTTACAAGAGGTGTTCACATGACTACACATGTGACTTACAAATGATCATAATATCAAGTATATAAAGCATGTAGGCTTGGGTAAAAAACACCAACAACTTCCCCTATTGTCCTTGATTTCTTGCAAGCCAATCATCAACTTGAATCTACTTAACTTTGTACCATCAAGATCTTTAGTCAACATGTCTGCACATTGGATATCTGTAGAGACATATGATAGTTGAATATCCTTGCTCATTAGCTTCTCCCTTACATAATGGTAGTGGACTTCAATATGCTTAGTTCTAGCATGGTATTCCGGATTAGCTGCAAGATGTAGTGAGCTTGTGTTGTCACCAAAAATGTTCTTGAGTTGCATTAGCCAAACCTCTATATTCGGCTTCAGTAGAAGATAATGCCATAGTTGGTTGCTTCTTGGATGACCAAGAAATGATTTTTGAACCTGCAAATGATACATACCCAGATGTGCTTCTTCTATCATCTCTAGATCCAACCCAATCCGCATCTGAGTAGACTTTTCGCTCAACATCTGAAGTAAATGAATAAAAGAAACCTTCATTCATGGTCCCCTTTAGGTACTTGAGGACTCTCTTGGCCGCTTCCATATGTGGTCTTCTTGGCTTATGCATAAACTGACTCAGTATGCTAACACTTTAGCATTTATCCACCTTTGTGAGTGTTGCATAGTTCAAACTTCCAACCAAGCTTTGATAGCTTGTGATGTCTTCAATTGGCTCTCCTTCATAAGAACTTAGCTTATGATTTTTCTCCATAGGTGTACCTGCACACTTGGTATTTTCCATATTGAACTTGACAAGCATGTCATGCACATACTTCCTTTGTGTTATGTATATACCTGAATCTGTGTAGATCAATTCCAATCCAAAAAAATAAGTGAGTGGTCTGAGGTCACTTATTTTGAACTCCTCCTTCATTTGAGTCTTTACCTGTTTGATTCCTTCAAGATCATTGCCTATGATAATAATATCATCAACATACACACATAAATAGATCACTTCAGATCCATTCCTCTTTATGAACAAAGAGGTATCCGCCTTGCTAGCTTTGAATCCTTGGTCTTGCAAATAAGTCACCAATTTGAATTTCCAAACTCTTGGAGCTTGGTTCAATCCATACAAGGCTTTCTTTAATTTGCATACATAGTTGGGATGATGAACATCCTCATATCCACGAGGTTGTGCCATATACACTTCCTCAGAAATCCATCCATTCAAGAAAGCATTCTTTACATCAAGTTGATAGAGCTTCCAATTTCTAGATGCAACAAAACTAATGAGAACCCTAATTGTAGGCATTTTTGCAACAGGAGAGAAAGTCTCCTCATAATCAATATCATGGGTTTGAGCAAACCCTTTAACAACTAACCTTGCTTTGTGTCTATTTATACTTCCATTTGGATTCCTCTTGATCTTGTATATCCATCAAGATCCAATTACCTTCATAGATGGCTTGTTAGGTACAAGCTCCCAAGTGTCATTTTCCTTCAAGGCTTCCATTTCTTCATCCATTGCATCTCTCCAAGCTTTCTTGCTTTGTGCTTCTTTGAATGTGGTAGGCTCTTCATTGGTTGAATCCTTTGCAATGTATATTGAGTGCTTGGTGACTAGAGAAGTATCATAACCAAACCTCTCTGGTTTCTTCTTCTCCCTTGAAGACTTGTAAGTGGTTGATGTGAGCTCTCGGGTCCATATGTAGCATCCTGCATCTTTGCTTTACCTTTGCTCTTCCATAGCTTTAGTCTTTCCAAGTCTTCTAGGTCAATCTCCAAATCACTTTCTTCCATTTCCTTTGGCTCCTTTGGTTGAAGTGATGGAAAATCTTCATCCAAGTCATAAGGCAACTTCAATTTCCTATCATCATCAAACCATGATTTGTTCTCATAAGAAATTACATCTCTACTCACAAAAAATCCTTTATTGTTTGGATTGTACAACTATATCCTTTTTGGTTTCTGATCATAACCAATAAATATGCACTTATCAGCCTTGGGATCCAATTTCCCTCTTAGTTGAGAAGGAATGTGAGCATAGGCCCATGAGTGTGTTGAGGTCGGGTACATGCATATCCATGTATAAATCCATGGCTGTTGTGGATGACTCCCACTTGTCATCTGCTTTGATTACATTTATGATTTGTCTAATGATTTTCTCCTCTTCAATTACCTCTCCAGTGTTCCCAAGTTGGTCAAAAATCTTCTTCATCTTTGTGACATAATCAGTCACACTTTGCTTCAGGCTTTTCTTCATTGTTGTGAACTCCATCCACAATTGGTTCTTCCTTGCTTGAGTGTTGGAAGAGAAGAAGGAAGCAAGTGCATTCTAGGTCTCTCTTGATTTCTTGCATCCCTTGACATGAACTAAAAGAAAATCAGAGATTGAGTTTAGAATATAGGACCTTGCAAGTGCATCCTTCGAACACCAATTTGAACGTCCTTCCACTTCTTCATGTGATGGTTGCCCTTTGTTTCTCATGGTTGGCATTGCTTCATCTCCGAATATGAATCCATATAGATTCCTCCCTTGAAGGTAAGCCTCCATTCTTAGAGACCATGTTGGGTAGTTGTTTCGATCCAATTTGTCAATTGTTGATGGAAATCCATCTCCCATGTTGCTTGACTTTGCTCTGATACCACTGTGAAGAGAGATGATGGATGCAGTCCGAAGATGAGTTGGTGCTGCTACAACCGGCTTCACACCAGCCAAGTGAGACTTCAGAGTTGATTAGTAGACCTTTTGAGCTTCCTAAATCCACAAAAATGTCAGCCAAGTACTTTGGAACATGTATCTCAAAAGTTTCACTCAAGACAGACTAGTTGCAAGATGACTAGCTTCCAAAACTTGTTATTTTTGTACATACACCTACAAGAACAAATGAGCAGTGCTCTCAACTTGGTAGGAATTAGATAAATTCCTTTTGAACATAGCATATAGACTTAGCAAGCTTGCTAATCCAAGTTAAAACACTTCAAATGATCAATTGAGGACTGAGAACAACATTTAACAAAATCTAGAACATGCCCACCATTCTCGCGGCTCTGCAGAGATAGACCAGTGAGCAATAAAATGGAGATTTCTCCTAGATTACAAATCCCGTGACCATGAAAATTTGTATATTGAAACTAGACTATGAGAGCTATGAAACACACATAAAAAAGCTGAAAATGGATGAGTATAGCTCGAGTTATTGTTGGAGACTTCTTAATCTCAAAAGGTTTGATCTATAGTGATCTAAGAACACTTCTATATTAGTTATGGATCAAAATTTACACAAATATTGTCTTCATTTATCAAAACTTTCACTAGCACTTCTCTGAGTGAAGAAATTCCTTCTTCAAAAAGTCTGCTTCAGAAATTGACTTCAATACCTGCACATATCTTCAGATTTCTTCAAACCAATGATGCACAAATCTCCACACTACCTTTACGCAATCATATAAACCATTAGTTCTTCAAAAGAATCCTTAAAACTTTAATTTGATCCTTAAGATCAAAGGTATGTCAAAAACTGTCTTCCAGAAATGGCGACTTTGACATGGTCAACTTCTTAAGTTCATTTCTCACAGCACAGATCCCGTTTTGCTAAATGCTTTTAGCCATAGCTTCCTTACCTTCTAACTTAGATTTTGAATGCTCACTCATTAAAAACTTTACACTATGCACTAAGATCTAAGCAAAACATTGACACGAAAAAGTGCGCGACTCTGAGAAGTCTACCTGCAGATTCTACATACAAATGTTCCTATTGATCATACTCACAGTAGAAAAGGAATTGGATCATAAAATTCTGAACATAGCTTCATTAGCTTCCAGATTAGATGTGTACAAAAGGATTTTTGATCCACATGATCAGATTGAGAGAAATCTATAAAATACCCATCGCTATTTTCTGAAGATGACTCTCTTCACATCTATCTCTATGACACTTGTTCTCTAATGACTCTCCTACTTATTTCTTTACATCATTGACTTATATACATATGGTTTTAGACTTATCCCACGTCTATTACATTACTCCTTATCATCCTAAGGAATATCTATACTCAAATTACAAGAATTTCCAACTGTAATATACATATGTATACAAACTTCACTTTTGAGATCTCTTCACTTTCTCAAGTGTCTTTTTCCACTTCAATCTGATTATAAACTTGCTTCAATCTCTTTGTAATCACCAATTTGTGATTGGTTTGTTCCAATAGCTCCCCGTCAATCACTAATTGTGATTATTCCATTCTTCTTCACTCCTGCCATCTCCTTGAATCTTTGTAGCTTAGGTCCATCGAAACTTTTTGTTAACATATCTACAACTTGTTCTTTTGTTGGAGTATACATCACTTCAATCTCTTTATCAAGTACCTTTTCTCTCAAGAAATGATATTGAATCTCTATATGCTTAGTCCTGGCATGAAAAATAGGGTTAGCTTCCAAATACAATGAACTCATATTGTCTCCAAAAATAATTGGAGTACTTTGATCAGTTCCAAAACTCTTCAACAAAGTTTTTAACCATATTACTTCTTTTGCAGCCTCTACCATTCCTTTATACTGAGCTTCTATAGATGAGAAAGCAACTCTATGTTGCGTCTTTGAGAACCAAGAAACTAGTTTATCTCCAATATAACAGAGATACCCATGAGTAGACCTTCTATCATCTGAATCACCTGCCCAATCTGCATCACTAAACACTTTGATTCTTGTATCAGAAGTAAAACCATAATACAGACCTTCACTAAGGGTTCCTTTGATATATCTGAGTACCCTTTGAGCTGCAATCCAATGAGTCTTCTTTGGACAATGCATGAATTGTGATAACACACCTACTGCATATGATAGATCTGGCCTTGTCAAGGTAGCATAGATTAAACTACCTACCAAACTCTGATATTTCTTCATGTCATTAAACTCTTCACCTCCATACCTGCTCAACTTATGATTTACCTCCAATGGTGTACTTCAAGGCTTGCAATCCTCCATGTTGAATTTGACCAGAAGATTCTTCAAGTACCTCTCTTGTGTAACATATACTCCATGTTGAGTATATACAATCTGCATTCCTAAGAAATAAGATAAGTTCCCAAATCACTTATCTTAAACTCCTTCTCTATTTGTTTCTTAAGTTCATTGATTCCTTGAGCATCTGTACTTGTGACAATAATATCATCAACATAAATACACATGTATATGTATCCATTTTCACTTGCCTTCACTAGCAAGCTACTATCTGCCTTTGATGGTTGAAATCCACATTCATTCAAGAACTTAACAAGCCTGTAATTCCATGCTCTTGGAGCCTGCTTCAACCCATACAAAGCTTTCTTGAGCTTACACACATAATCTGATCCAATTGAATCCATGAAGCCTTCTGGTTGCTCCATGTACACCATCTGCAATGTATCCATTCAGAAATGCATTCTTCGCATCTAATTGTGATAACTTCCATCCTTTACAAGCAACAATAGCAATCAATGATCTAATTGTAGACATCTTAGCAACAGGTCTAAAGCTTTCATCATAATCTACCCCATAAGTTTGGGCATAACCTTTGACCACAAGTCTAGCCTTGTATCTAGACACCTTACTATCTGCAAATCTTTTTGTTTTATACACCCACTTACATCCAATGACTTTCTGATTCTTTGGTCTTGGCACCAATTCCCATGTTTCATTTTCAAGTAGAGCATCATACTCTTTCTTGCATTGCCTTCTCCCAATTCTGTTTTCCTTTAGCTTCTTCATATGTGATTGGATCCTCTTCTGTCTTCACAATGTAAGCATAATCTTTTGTTGTTAGAAAAGATGTATCATAGCTATACCTGATAGGCTCTTTTCTTTCCCTTGAGGATCTTCTGACCTCTGCACTTCTTGAAGTCTCAACCACATTTGATTCTGGATCAAATCTTGGCCCATCTTCAACATTATCTTGCAATTCACTTTTATAGTCAACATCATCAATATCTTCTTCATACATATTTAGTTTTGCCTTCCCTTTCCTTTGTATTTCTTCAACACCTGCATAATCATTTGTTGACCTTGTATACCATGTGCTTTGCTCATCAAATGTAACATCTTTGGTAACAAGAAATTGCTTTGTGGATGGACTCCACAATCTATAACCCATCTATCTATCATCATACCCAATAAACACATACTTCTCTGCTTTGGGTTCTAGCTTATGTCTCAATTGTGAAGGAACATAAGCATATGCTAAACATCCAAATACCTTACAATGATCAAGAGTAGGTTTCTTACCCCACCATGCTTCATAAGGAGTTCTTCCATCCAAAGCTTTACAAGGTAATCTATTCACAAGGTATGTTGTAGTGTTGATAGCTTCTGCCCATAAGTAATTTGGACAATTCTTTTCCTTCATCATTGCTCTTGCAAACTCTACAAGAGTTCTATTTCTTCTTTCTGCAACTCCATTTTGTTGAGGGGAGTAACTACAAGTTACTTCTCTTTTTATACCTGCATTCCACAAATAATCATCAAACTCTTTAGAAAAATACTCTCCCCCTCCATCTGATCTCAACCTCTTGAGCTTTTGTCCTGTAATCCTTTCTGCATTTGCATGATAATGCTTGAATGTCTTGAACACTTTTGATTTGTTTTGATTACATATAAAGTAATCCATCTGGTTGCATCATCAACAAACAACACATAATATCTGGATCCATTTATTCTATGGTCCCTTGAAGGACCCCACACATCTGTATGAACTAACTCAAGCATGTTTGAATACTTGTATCCTGATTTGTTGTAAGAACTTTTGTGTGCTTTACTTAATTGACAAGTTTCACACTTGTACACCATGTGTTGCCCTTCAACTTTTGGCAAACCAAGCACCACATCATTCCTTGACATTTCCTTTATGGCTCTTTCATTAAAATGACCTAGCCTTTTATGCCATAGGTCACACTCAGACATCTTTTGACTTCCATAAGTAAATAAAGCATGTCCCACATTACCTTGGACTTTGAGAGTAAACCACCTTCCTTTCTTTTTACCTGCAATAATGTTTCTATATCCCTAATTTGGATCTTGCACATAAACACCATCATTTGTGAATCTGACTTCATATCCCTTCTCCACAATTTGCCCCACACTTATCAATTTTTTAGGAATAGTAGGAACATAAAGTACCTTGCTCAAGAGTGTACTTCCATTCTTTGTCTTCACTGATCCAATGCTTTCCACCTTATGCTTAGTATTGTCACCTGTTTGAACTGTATGTCCATTCACCTTTGCTTCCATATCAGTCATCAGTGATATATTTCCACTCATATGATTGCTACATCCTAAGTCAATATAAAACACCCTTTGCTCTTCTCCTACTGCTTCATGAGTTGCATTCAAGATGAGAGTCATGTCATCCTTTTGATCTGATGCATAATTATAATAATTGTTGTTGTAGGACTGAGATTGAAAACTTCTTCCACCTCCACTAGCATATGATGTCCTACCACCTCTTCCTTTGAAGTTGCCTCTTTGGTTTCTGCCTCCTCTACCTCTTTGATTAAAACTCTGATTATTATTTCCTCCATTTTGATTGTTATACCAACAATCATTTGCCAAATGATTGGTTCTGCCACAAATCCAACAAGCTTAAGTATTATCTTTGTTCTTACCTCCTCTTCCTTTACCTCTGAAATTCATCTTTCCTTTTGTAAAGTTAGCTTGACTTGAGGTCCCTTCATCATCAGTTGACTGCTTCCCTTTGCCATTCTTTTTCTTGTCCTTGGAGTACATAGCTTGGTTTGCACTCCTATCATTGTCTCCCTTAATGTCCTCCTCAAAAGTTAGCATGTGTCCTAGCAATTGATTAAGATCAAGAGTAAAGTGATCAAGTGACAATTCTCCTCTCAGACCTGTAAGTATTTGCCTTACCAACTTATCCTCTTCAATTTCTTCATCTACTGCTCCCAAGCTATCTACAATATCCTTCATCCTTGCCACATAATCAGAAATTGATTGTGAACTCTTCTTCTTAAAAGTTGTGAATTCTGCCCATAATGAGGACTTCCTTGACTTGGTTGCTTTGGAAATGCTCTTCCAAGGCATTCCACACATCTGTTGCACTTTCCAATCCTCTGATGTGAGGTAGAAGATAATCATTTACAGCCACGTAAATGATGCTCCTAGCTTGAGCATCCTTTCTCATCCAGATCTTCAAATCTGCAAGCTCTTCCCTAGTTGGAATACTAGGATCTGCAAACTCAGGCTTTTCTTCTTCTCCTGTAATGAATGCCATCAAATCTTTGCTCATGAGGTGTGCCTCCATCCTCATGGACCAATATGGATAGTTCTCCCTATCTAGCTTATCAATCTGCAAGATTTCTCCCATCTGTGTCTGCAATTACTATGATTTATGATAATAGAATGTACCTTATATATGAAGCTTTAATCCTTCTTGATCCTTTGAACTCGTACTTGATTGTCCTTCAGGTTTTCTTTAAAACTTTGATCATGTGCTCCTTCAGCTTTGATACCACTGTTGGAGACTTCTTAATCTCCAAAGGTTTGATCTATAATGATCTAGTAACACTTCTATATCAGTTATGGATCAAACTTTACACAAATATGGTATGCATTTATCAAAACTTTCACTAGCACTTCTCTGAGTGAAGAAATTCCTTCTTCAGAAAGTCTGCTTCAGAAATTGACTTCAATACCTGCACATATCTTCAGATTTCTTCAAACCAATGATGCACAAATCTCCACACTACCTTTGTGCAATCATATCAATCATTAGTTCTTCAAAAGAATCCTTAAAACTTCAATTTGATCCTTAAGATCAAAGGTATGTCAAAAAATGTCTTCCAGAAATGGCGACTTTGACATGGTCAACTTCTTAAGTTGATTTCTCACAGCACAGATCCCGTTTTGATAAATGCTTTTAGCCATAGATTCCTTACCTTCTAACTTAGATTTTGAATGCTCACTCATTAAAAACTTTACACTATGCACTGAGATCTAAGCAAAACATTGACACGGAAAAGTGCGCGACTCTGAGAAGTCTATCTGCAGATTCTACATACAAATGTTCCTATTGATCATACTCACAGTAGAAAAGGAATTGGATCATAAAATTCTGAACATAGCTTCATTAGCTTGTAGATTAGATGTGTAGAAAAGGATTTCTGATCCACATGATCAGATTGAGAGAAATCTATGAAATACCCGTCGCTATTTTCTGAAGATGACTCTCTTCACATCTATCTCTATGACACTTGCTCTCTAATGACTCTCCTACTTATTTCTTTACATCATTGACTTATATACATATGGTTTTAGACTTATCCTGTGTCTATTAAATTACTCCTTATCATCCTAAGGAATATCTATACTTAGATTACAAGAATTTCCACCTGTAATGTACACATGTATACAAACTTCACTTCTGAGATCTCTTCACTTTCTCAAGTGTCTTTTTCCACTTCAATCTGATTATAAACTTGATTCAATCTCTTTGTAATCACCAATTTGTGATTGGTTTGTTCCAACAGTTATGAGCTTCTGATATTATTGCTCTGAGTGAGTATAGTAGAGAACAAAACAGAGAAGTAGAGAATGATGAATGTATAAATTCACATATGATTACAACCACATGGGCAATTAATATTTGGACAATGGGACTAGAATGATAGAGCTATGGAGTAAGCTCTTCAATCTCTACAAAATGTCATGAAGTGGTCACGTACAAGGCTTGCTATTCACCTCTTCCTACTTACTCTTTTTATAGCTTCTCTTGGATGGGGTTTTGAATTTGAATTCAAATGGGTCCACCTAAAAGTGATCCCAAAAATTAGGAATTATTCCCTCGGCTCACTAATTCGTGGTTTTAGGTAGTTAGAGCCACGAGTTTGCTTTTTACATCATGGATGAGGTAAGACATTCTTTTCCTTTTTCTTTTTCACAATTACAAGAGATAAAATGTACTCTTTTACAAGAGGTGTTCACATGACTACACATGTGACTTACAAATGATCATCTTATCAAGCATATAAAGCATGTAGGCTTGGGTAAAAAACACCAACAGAGGCACCAAATAAACATGTACGTGAAGGCTTTATTTTGGGAAAAATGTAGCATTCCTCATTCCCAAAAGATGGTTATGTTCGAGCTACACAGAAATTGCAGCTTGTACATAGTGATGTCTGTGGTCCTATGCAGACACCTTCTTTTGGAAACTATCTTTACTTCGTGACTTTCATTGATGATTTTTTGAGGCATGCATGGGTATGTACACTCAAAGAAAAGTCCGAAGTGTTTATGTGCTTCAAAAAGTTTCTAGTCTTGGCTGAAAATCTATCAGCATGTAAAATGGGCACCCTCTATTTTGATCGGGGGGGGGGCGATATATGTCTTCTAACTTTAATGCATGCCTAGCTAAACGTGGGATAAAACATCTGTGTACAGTGCCATATACACCTCAACAAAATGGAGTTGTTGAACAAAAGAATAGGTCACTCATGGAGATGGCAAGGTGTGTGGTCAAGAATCAAGCTTTACCACATAGTTTCTGGCTTGAGGCTGATATGTGTGGAGCATATGTACTAAATATGTATCCCACTAAAGCGATGCAGTCTATCACTCCATATGAGTCTTGGAATGGCTGCAAACCATATGTTGCTCATCTAGGCGTTTTTGGTTGTCTCACATATGCATTAGTGCCTAGACAACATCACATAAAATTGGATGATAAAGTAGTAAAATGTATTTTTGCTGGGTATAGTTCTGAAAGTAAAGGCTATCATCTATATCATCCATAGACTAAATGCATTATGGTTAGCTATAATGTTGTTTTTGTGGAAGATGCTATTCACCCATTGCTTTCATGTACGAGGGAGATATATGTTAGCTCCAAAGACATGTATGACACTTTGCTGCCTCTTTTTACAGGTGGATAGTGTAGTGCTTGTCCTCATGAGGAAACTTCTCAGCATTTGTAGGTTTCATGTGATCATGTAGATCATCCCATTTCTGATGCAAATTTACATGATGCACTTTTAATGAGAGAGTTGATATTGAGGTAGCAAAAACTATGCCAAAATGGCTGGTGCATACTTTGTATGATAGCAAACTAGATGCATCTCTATCATATCGTACTCGATCAGACTCTCATTGTGCCTCTTTTGCATCAGATTGGTATGCTATGGCTACCTCGAGTCTCTATGATGAGACTCAATCTATTTTGTTTGATGAAGCACAAAATTCTAAATAGTGGATGGTTGCAATGCAATCTGAATATGATGCTATCATAAAAAATGGTATACTTTCTTTATGTGACTTGCCTCCTGGAAAGAAGGCCATTGGCACCAAGTGGATATACAAGCTGAAGCATAAACCTGATGGAGCAGTTGACAGGTATAAAGCTAGGCTTGTTGCAAAGGGTTATGTGCTTGAAAGAGGCATTGATTTTGATGAAACCTTTGCTCCTACTTGCTGAATGACTACTGTTCGTAGCATCTATGCACTTGCAGCTCATCATGGTTGGAATGTACATCAGTTGGATATTAAAACAACATTTTTGAATGGTTACTTGCATGAAGAAGTGTATGTTTTTCAGCCCCGTGGCTTTGTGCAAAAAGGGCATGAAAACTAGATTTGCAGGTTAAAGAAGTCATTATATGGTTTAAAGCAAGCACCACGTGCTTGGTATGAAAAGATACATGCCTATCTCATTGCACATGGTTTTGAGAACCATCCAACTGAAACCACCTTATATGTTAAGTGTGCTAATGATGTGCTTTTGATCATTCTAGTGTATGTTGATGACATGCTGCTCACATGTCCTCATGACACGCATATTGCTGATTTTAAGGCTGATTTTCATGCCTCATTTGAGATGTCTGATTCGGGGCATTTGCATCACTATTTGGGCATTCCGTTTATGCAAGTTGATGGTGGAATAGGTTTGTGCCAAACGAAATATATTGACACATTATTGCCGTGTTTTGGGCTTGAAGACTGTAAGCATATTGCCACTCCTATGGAGATAGGTTTACGATTGAGTCTTCATGATGTTGGAGATGCATTTGATGTTGTTCTCTATCAGTAGGCTTTTGGATGCTTGATTTACTTATGCATTACTCGGCTAGATATTCAGTTTGCTATCACACAAATGAGCAAGTTTATGCATTGCCGAGCTGTCAAGCATGTTGGTGATTAACTCGCTCTGATACCACTGATGGTACTGTAGCTACGACTATCACTTTCGGTATGGTAGCACAAATACCACTGTTATGGTCGACGCAGCAAAGACTCGAACTTTGTCAAGTTTGCGAAATTCGTTGTGCCACCGAAGAGGGCTAAGCTAGAGTGAAAATTAGAACACCTCTATAATCAGCAGTAGCTTAGCAAGGTTACTGTTACTCAAACATACAAGACTGCATTTTCAATTTACTGAAAGATTCACTGGAACTTCACCGGACTGTCACCAGACTGTCACCGTAATTATACCCGAATCGTACCGGAATCAACTCCTATTCTGTTTGTAATTACTTCAAGTGATTGTACAAGAAGTAAGGAAGTGATGCGTGAACTTCCTTTATTGAGTGATCACTTTCTTAAGTTTAAGAAAAAACTTCTCCGGTTCAAAATGTCTCTTTTCGGTCAGACTTTGTACTATGTGTACATATCCATTTTACCGAAATCTTTGATGAGCTGATAGTAGAGATGTCTAACTATAAGATGAGCTATCTGTCATTCAAAACCTTAATTTATTCTGCGAGATTCGTTGTTCTACCGGAAAACTCGTTTGGTGAGAAAACTGTAACTGACCGGAAAATATGTTTACAGAGAAAAAACTGCTATTGACCGAAACTGCATTTACTGAGACAACTGTAATTGACCGAAACATTCGTTTACTGAGAAAATAACTGTTAACTAACTTTATACCGTAACATGAAAATACTCAGATTTCTTCACATACGAACAGTGCGCGCAAACTTCCACATGAACATGTGTTTTCTATTAGAAAAGATGTGTACAAACTAACTTGGCCTCTTCTTGCTCAAGCTATAGAAACTCTCCTACACTGAGTAGTTTCTTCTTACCATCTCTCTCAGATGAATACCTGACATTTCAGCTTTCTGTTATTCATCTTTACATACGCGATCTCTGGCGTCTTCTAAACAACTCTCTCTTCTCACTGAAAAGCTTCTCTTCTCTCTCTCTCTTTCTGACTTCTATATGTGCTCTATTTAAACTGCACGCTCTACTCACGCACGTTGTTGTTCGCACGCTTCCTCTATTATTCTTATGCACGTTCTCTCTTTATATACAGTTTAATTTGGTGTAACGAACTCTATCAAACTCTGATTCTGCAAGATTTTGCGCTGTACATAACGATCGTGTATTTGTCCCTTTACTAAGACTTTTGATTTTCTGAATATTTTGTTTTCACTCCTCTTTATCTTTCTTTGTCTGTATGTCAAATTCGTGAGTGATTCTTCAACAGTTCCCCCTCAATCACTAGTTTGACTCTTCCTGTCTTTCATATATTTTTCTTTCTTTCATACCTGCCATTTCTTTGAATCTATTTGTCTTCGTTCCATCCAAGCTCTTTGTCAAAATATCTGCAATCTGATCTTTTGTCGGAGTGTATATTATTTCTATCTCCTTCTCCATTACCTTTTCCCTCAGGAAATGATACTGAATTTCTATGTGCTTTGTTCTTGCATGAAATACTGGATTTACTGCAAGATACAATAGCTCATATTATCTCCATGTATAATAGGTATACGTTGATCAATACCCATGCTTTTGAACAAGGTTTGCATCCATATCACTTCTTTGGCTGCTTCTACAAGTCCTTTATATTCTGCTTCTGTTGACGATAAAGCCACTGTGTGTTGTTTCTTCGAACACCAGCTTACTAGCTTATCTCCTAGGTATATCATATACCCATGTGTTGATCTTCTGTCATCTTGACTTCTTGCCCAGTTTGAGTCACTGAATGCTCTCAGCTTTATATCTCACGTAAAAGGATAATATAATCCTTCCTTTACAGTTCTTTTGATATATCTAAGAACTCTCTGTCCTGCAACCCAATGTTGATCCTTCGGACAATGCATGAACTGTGAGAGAACTCCCACTGCATAGCTAAGATCCGGTCGTGTTAGTGTAGCATAAATTAGGCTTCCCACTAACGACTGATACTTTCTCATATCTTCAAACTCTGCACCACTATATTTGCTGAGTTTATGATTTGCTTCAAGCGGTGTTGAAGCTTCTCTACAATTCTCCATATTAAACTTCTTCAGTAAGTTTAGGAGATACCTTTCTTGCATAACATATACACCATGATCTGTGTATGTGATTTCCATTCCTAGAAAGTATGACAACTTTCCTAGGTCACTGATCTGAAACTCCTTTTCAAGTAATCTCTTTACTTCTTTAATTCCTTCATCTGAGGTACCTGTGATTATAATGTCATTTACATAAATTCAAATGTAGATCATACCTTCTTCTGTTCTCTTGATGAGTAGACTTGCATCTGCCTTTGAACTTTGATATCCAAGTTCATTGAGATACTTCACAAGTCTGTAATTCCAAGGTCTTGGAGCTTGCTTCAGTCCGTAAAGTGCTTTTCTTAATCTGCAAACAAAATTTGGGTATCTGGAACTTACAAACCCTTCCGGTTGTTCTATGTAGACTTCATCTGATATGAATCCATTCAGAAATGCTTTCTTGATATCCAACTGACTTAGCTTCCATCATTTCGATGCTGCTATCGCAATCACTGTCCTTATGGTTGACATCTTTGCCACCAGACTAAACATCTCGTCATAATCTATGCCATGCGTCTGAGCATAGCCCTTGATAACGAGTCTAGCTTTGTATCTGGATATCCTTCCATCTGCAAGTTTCTTAACTTTGAAAACCCATTTATTTCCAATCACTTTCTTACCACTTGGTTTAGGAACAAGTTCCCATGTCTTGTTCTCCTCCAGTGCGCTGAAATCTTCTTCCATTGCTTCTTCCCATTGCTTCTTGCCTTTAGCTTCATCATAGTTGTGAGGTTCTTCATCATCTTTGACCATATATGCATACTTTTTCTGAGTTATATACGAAGTATCATAGGAATACCTTTCTGGTTGTCTTCTAGTCCTACTTGACCTTCTTGGTTCAAACTCTTCATGTGTATCTGAATACACATCTTCATCAAATCCCTGTTCATCTTCATTTCTCATATCTGATCCGATCTTGGACGTACTTGCCTGCATATGATCTTCATCTCTATTCACCTGTACAATTGATTTCCCTTTCTCTCTTCTTCTTTCCTCTTCTTCAAATTCTTTCGTTGTATGACTTTGGCCTGCATACCAGCCTTTCTGTTCATCAAATGTAACATCTCTGGAAACAGTAAACTGTTTTGTTAGAGGACTCCATAACCTGTAGCCCATCTGCTTTTCATCGTATTCGACAAACACATATTTCTCTGCTTTTGGTTCAAGCTTATGTCTGAGTTGTGATGGTATATAAGCGTAAGCTACTGATCCAAACACTTTGCAATGATCAAGTGTTGGTTTCTTTCCCCACCAAGCTTCATAAGGGGTCATTCCATTTAAAGTTGTACACTGTAATCTGTTTACCAAGTATGTAGCTGTATTTACAGCTTCAGCCCAAAGATAGTTTGGACAATCCTTTTCTTTTAGCATAGCTCGTGCAAACTCAACTAGAGTTCGGTTCCTTCTCTCTGCTACACCGTTTTGTTGCGGTGTATACCTGCAGGTTATTTCTCTCTTAATACCTGCATTCCAAAGATAGTCATTGAACTCTCCGGAGAAATATTCTCCCCCTCCATCACACCTCAGTCTCTTAAGCTTTCGACCTGTGAGTCTTTCAGCATATGCATGAAAATCCTTGAAAGCTCCAAACACTTCTGATTTCTCTTTCAAAACATAAGGACTTATCCATCTTGTAGCATCATCAATGAATAGAACATAATACCTCGATCCGCTGATTGATCCTTCTTTTGTTGGACCCCATACATCTGTATGAATGAGTTCAACTACTCCATCATGTTTGAATCCTTTCTTCTGGAACGGTAACCTGTGGGCTTTTCCCATCTGACATGCTTCGCACTTATGAATCATATGTTGGTTCTGTACATTTGGTAATCCCAGTACTGACTGATTTGAAATCATAGCTTTAATTCCTTTTTCATTGAAAGGACCTAATATCTTATGCCAGAGATCAAGTTCTGTAATCACCTTTTCACCATGTGTGAGCAACGTTGTCGATTTTCCCTTGTAATCTTACAGTAAAGAGTCTCCCTTCTTTCTTACTAGAGACAATCTGATTATATCCATTCTCGGGATCTTCTACAAATACTCCTTTATTTGTAAATCTGACCTGAAAACCTTTCTCAACTATCTGTCCTACGCTAATCAAATTTTTCGGTATTGTTGGAACATACAAAACATTGGTTAGCAAATCGGCTCCACTCTTACACTTCACTTTTCCAATTGAATGTACACTGTGCCTCGTATTGTCACCTGTTTGAATAGTATGACTGGAACTACCTTTTTCCAATTCTGACATCAGTTCTATATTTCCTAACAAATGATTAGAACATCCAGAATCAATGTAAAATACCTTTAGGTCTTCGTTATCTGATGTGCTGATTGAGTTCATCATCAATGATATATGACTTTCATTCTGTGTGTCATTTGCGTAGCTGTTGTAGGTGGTGTTGTAGGATTGATTCTGTCCCCAACTTCTTTCTTCACCTCTACCATAGCCTCCTCTTTGATTCTGTCTACCTCTTTGAAAGTTATTCTGATATCTTCCGCTTCTGTCTCTGCTATTACTGTTCTTTGATTTGATCCTTGTTGATTGTGCCAACAATCATGAGCCAGATGATTACTCAGTCCACAAATCCAGCAAGCCTTCTTGTTGATATTCTGACTACTCCTTCCTCTTCTAAAACCTCTTGCTCTTCCTCTGCGGGTGCCTTTACCTCTTGCATAATAAGCCTGAGAACTCGACTCTTCTTCATCTTTTGACTTACCTTTTCTGCTTTCTTCTTGTTCTTCATGTACATTGCAGAACTCTGTCCTTTATCTGCATCTCCTTTCAGGTCTTGCTCATATGTGAGCATCAAAAGAAGCAACTCATTTAAATCTGGTACAAAATGATTTAAAGATAGTTCAGTCGAGAGTACGAAAGGTTTCCACCTTTCATCTCCTCTCAAACCTGTTAGCGGTTGCGCTATCAATCTGTGATCTTCGACATCTTCATTTATGGATCCAAGACTATCTGCTAGATCCTTCATCTTAGTAACATAGTCACTAATGCTTTGATTGGACTTCTTTTTGAACGTTGTGAATTCGGACCATAAGCTAGCCTTCCTAGCTTTCGTAGTATTTTGGAAATGATCTTCCAACGCACACCATATATCCTCCGCTTTCTCCAGACCTCTAATGTGCGTTAGTAGATGGTCTGAAACGGTATTATAAATGTAAGCTCTTGCCGTTGCATCTTTCTTCTGCCACAGCTTCAAGGCTTCTAATTCTTCTTTTTTCGGTTGACTATCATCTTCGAAAATCGGCTTCTTTTCTTCTCCGATCACATACATCATTAAGTCCTTACTCATAAGTAAGGCTTCCATGCGCATTACCCACCCGGGATAATTATCTCTCTCCAATTTATCAATTTGGACATGATCTGCCATGATCTTCTTGTTTCTGTTACTTCCGGTGACCTTTTGAGAATCTTTCTGCTCTTCAAAATCTTTCTCGTTCTGGTACTACTTCTTGGATCTCACGGCTCTGATACCACTTGTTGGTGATTAACTCGCTCTGATACCACTAATGGTACTGTAGCTACGACTACCACTTTCGGTATAGTAGCACAAATACCACTGTTATGGTCGACGCGACAAAGACTCGAACTTTGTCAAGTCTGCGGAATTCACTGCGCCACCGAAGAGGGCTAAGCTAGAGTGAAAATTAGAACACCTCTATAATCAGCAGTAGCTTAGCAAGGTTACTGTTACTCAAACATACAAGACTGCGTTTTCAATTTACTGAAAGATTCACTGGAACTTCACCGGATTGTCACCAAACTGTCACCGTAATTATACCCGAATCTTACCGAAATCAACTCCTATTTTGTTTGTAATTACTTCAAGTGATTGTACAAGAAGTAAGG
The DNA here is from genome assembly GCA_020310875.1 of Ceratopteris richardii. NCBI lineage: Eukaryota > Viridiplantae > Streptophyta > Polypodiopsida > Polypodiales > Pteridaceae > Ceratopteris > Ceratopteris richardii. The sequence continues at coordinate 32,555,183 of CM035429.1, read as the reverse complement.
AAGTGATGCGTGAACTTCCTTTACTGAGTGAACACTTTCTGAAGTTTAAGAAAAAGCTTCTCTGGTTCAGAATGTCTCTTTTTGGTCAGACTTTGTACTATGTGTACATATCCATTTTACCAAAATCTTTAATGAACTAATAGTAGAGATGTCAGCTATAAGATGAGCTATCTCTCATACAGAACCTTAATTTATTCTACGAGATATACTTCGTTGTTCTACCGGAAAACTCGTTTGGTGAGAAAACTATAACTGACCGGAAAATACGTTTACAGAGAAAAAACTGCTATTGACCGAAACTGATTTTACTAATACAACTGTAATTGACCAAAACATTCGTTTACTGAGAAAATAATTGTTAACTAACTTTATACCGTAACATGAAAATAATCAGATTTCTTCACATACGAATAGTGCGCGCAAACTTCCACATGAACATGTGTTTTCTATTAGAGAAGATGTGTACAAACTAACTTGGCCTCTTCTTGCTCAATCTATAGAAACTCTCCTACGCTGAGTAGTTTCTTCTTACCATCTCTCTCAGATGAATACCTGACATTTCAGGTTTCTGTTATTCATCTTTACATACGCGATCTCTGGCGTCTTCTAAACAACTCTCTCTTCTCACTGAAATGCTTCTCTTCTCTCTCTCTCTTTCTGGCTTCTATATGCGCTCTATTTAAACTGCGTGCTCTACTCACGCACGTTCTTGTTCGCATGCTTCCTCTATTATTCTTATGCACGTTCTCTCTTTATATACAGTTTGATTCGGTGTAACGAACTCTATCAAACTCTGATTCTGCAAGATTCTGCACTGTACATAACGGTCGTGTATTTGTCCCTTCACTAAGACTTTTGATTTTCTGAATATTTTGATTCTGCTTCTCTTTATCTTTCTTTGTCTGTATGTCAAATTTGTGAGTGATTCTTCAACAAAGCATTGGTAGGCGATTATGCGCATCTTTTGCTACTTGAGTGGTACCCAACTACTTGGATTGTTTTATCCCAAGTGGGGATCACTACCGCCATATTTGCATGATTTTTCTAACAGTGATTGGGTTGGTTGCTATGACACTCATGAGTCCATTAGTGGCTTTTGCTTCATGCTTGGTAGCTCATGTATATCTTGGTTGAGCAAGAAGCAGCCTACTATGGCCACTCATAGTTGTGAGGCTAAGTATAGGGCATCTTTCACAGCGACTGTTGAGTGTGTGTGGCTCAGACACCTTATGGTTGATTTGGGTGTTGGTCACTCTTCTGCCATCACCATCTTCACTGACAATCAGAGCGCATTGATAGTTGCGAGGAACCCTATTTCCATGCTCTCACTAAGCACATTGAGGTGCATTATCATTATGTCAAGGAGAGGTTCTCTGCTGGGGAGATCAGCTTGGCATATGTGCCCACACAAGAGAACATTGCAAACCTTTTTACGAAGTCTCTACCTAAGGAGAAGTTTGAAGCTTTCCACAAAGCTTTGGGCTTACTTCCTTTTGTGGATTGATTCCACATAGCTTAGCACTTCCTTATATATGAATGCCAGCTCCTTGTTCACTGCATCACTCCCAGGGGGGGATTTGTTGATATATTTAGGTAGTGATGTGTGTGAACACTCTGGACCGCTCCGACACTTTTTTCCCTCTTTAGGAGTTTTTTTCCCCCCTCGCTTGTATATACACCTATTGCCCTAACGGGCTACTTATATTTGTACATTATATTTGTAATACATTCACCATTTTGTGTAGTGCTGCAAGCTTCTTCTTCTTCTTCCTTCTGTTGTTTGCCTACTTCTGCAGACGTCTAACTCCAACATATGATCATTACATTCTCATCTTACTTCTGTGTCATAACTCCATCAAAAGAGTGATCTTCTCAGAGCTTGTTCTCAGTGTATAGTTGATCATTTGCAATGATTTAAAGCATGATAGAATTAGAATACTATCTATTACAATCTTACAAAGTTTCATTAGCATTGCTTCTCCGGATCGTCATATATTAACATATCTTTGCTAACTAGTCTGATGACTGTTGCAGCCTGTGAATGTTAGGATGAAGGTGTGACTTGCTAAACTTCCTTCTCTACATGTAGTCCATACTTTTTATGAAATCACTCATTATTGTTAGCTTACTAAGTAAACTAGAGCTCCCCAAAAGGAATTAAGTCAATTGTTGCTATGCTCAGAGAATTGTTCAAAACATTGAACATGTGTAAGAACAAAAATAGTAAGTTTTTTGTTCTTGGATCAACTCAAACATATCTGTTTTGACCCATCAATTAGTGGATCATCTTCCAAGCAGCATATATAATTGTTGTTGTTCATTATCAAGGTAAAGAGATCCACTATACTCTCCACCCATCATTCTTAGCAAGTGTGAAGCAAGATCTAGCTAACCACTTCATCTCTTGTGACTATCCACCATCTCCTCCAATAGTGGTATCAAAACAACAACAATCAATATGGGAGATAGATTTCCATCCTTCATTGACAAATTGGACAGGAACAAGTACTCAACATGATCACTAGGGTGAACCTTTTGAGCAAAATTTTGTATGCGCCAACTATAACCAAAAACCTAATTAGTGTTGGGCAAATTGTTGAGAGAGGTTTACAGGTCAGATTCATTAAGCATGGAGCATATGTGGAAGACCCCCAATAAGGCTTCAAAAGGATTGCCAAAGGTGAGAAGTCACGTAGATTATTCACATTTGAAATTGAAGACACAAGAAACATAACACTATTCAATTATAGAGATCAAACCTTATCTCAGTTAGAAATATGGCACAAAAGTCTAGGACACATAGGAGAAAGGACTCTGAAGCAAATATGCAGGGATCAAAGCGTGCTTGGCATTCCCAATGTGACCACACAATATATGATATAGAAATGTGGAGCATGCCAATTTGGCAAATCTCATAGGCAGCCATTCAACAAGAGAGGATACATCCATGAAGACTATTTGGAGCTTGTACACACGGATGTGTGGAGTCCTAGCAAAGCTCCATCCAACTCATGTTCAAGGTACTATGTTTCATTTATTGATGATTATAGTAGATGGACAATCCTTTATTTCATGAAGCATAAGGATGAGGTATTTACATGTTTCAAGAAGTACTTGGCACTAGTTGAAAATCAAATAGGAAGAAGCTTGAAGAGGATCAGATCTGATGGAGATGGTAGAGAGAAGGAACAAGTTAATTGTTGAAGTTGCTAGGTCTATGTTAAATGAGAAGAAGTTACCTAATTATCTATGGGCAGAGGTTGTTTCCAGAGCGACCTACTTGGTCAATAGGCTTCCATCCAAATCATTAGATGATATGACACCATATGAAGCTTGGAATGGCAGGAGACCCTCATTCGATCATTGCAAAATATTTGGGTGCATTACCTATGCACACATGCCATCACAAATCAGAGGGAAGCTTGATCCTAAGGCTCAAAAATGTATATTTATTGGGTATTTCAAAATCAAAAGGGATATAGACTAAACAATCCCACTAACAAGGCATTCATAATTAGTAGGGATGTAGTATTTGATGAGAATAATTCATGGTTTGAAGATGATTGTAGGAAAGTCAAGTTACCATATGATTTGGAAAATGATTTTCCAACCCTCACACAAGAAGATCAACCATTAGCAGAAGATATCAACTCTGAAGATGAAGAGCAGATTGACTTCAAGGCTTGGAAGTCAAGGGGCAATGTCAAACTCAAGCAACTAGCAGACATACCAGAGTCTTCAAATCAAGCATTAAGGAGATCACAAAGAGTAAGTAAGAACCCCATAAGGTATGGATATGATACATCTTTAGTTTACAAAACATTCTATATATATCACTAAAGACTCTATGGTAGAAGAGCCTTCTTCATTCGAAGAGGCTAGGAGGAAGAAAGAATGGAGAGAAGCTATGCAGGAAGAAGTGGAAGCATTACATGAAAATCACACTTGGGATCTAGTTCTCAAGAAGCCAGACATGAAGGTAATGGGCTCAAGGTGGATATACAAAATAAAAAAGAACTTGAATGGCTCTATAAACATGTATAAGGCAAGGTTAGTGGAAAAAGGATTTGCCCAAACTCATGGAGTAGACTATGAAGAAACATTTTCAACTGTGGAAAAGATGCCAACAATCAGGGTTTTGGTAAGTCTTGCTGCTTCTAAAAATTGGAATTTATATTGGTTAAATGTCAAGAATGCATTTTTAAATGGATGGATATCAGAAGAAGTGTATATGGCACAACCACAAGGCTTTGAAGATGAAGATAACGCAGGCTATGTATATAAGCTTAGGAAGGCACTCTATGATCTCAAGCAAGCTCCTAGAGCTTGGAACCAGACTTGCTACTTATTTGAAGGATGAAGGTTTTGTGGCAAGCAAGGAAAATTCTTCCTTTTTTGTCAAGAAGGTAAAATCAGAAGTTATCTACTTATGTGTCTATGTAGATGGCATCATTATTACAAGGAATGATTCTAATGGCATCAAATAGGTCAGGCTTGAAGGTGAACTACTTGATGATGTTACATCTTATCAATAACTTGTGGGAAGCCTCAATTATGCTACACTAACAAGAGTGGATATTGCTTATGCAGTAAGTACATTGAGTTATGCATGCACCAAGGAAGCCTCATGTGGAAGTTGCAAAGAGGGTGCTTAAGTATCTAAAGGGTACAATGAATGAAGGTTTGTTCTATCCCTTCACTTTTGACATATATATAAAGATGTATTCTGTTGCACATTGGGCTGGCTCCAAGGATGATAGGAGGAGCACTTTAGGGTACCTATCCTTTGCAGGTTCAAAGCTTATATCTTGGTCATCCAAGGAGCAACCAATTGTGGCCTTATCTTCCACAGAAGCAGAATATAGAGGTTTGGAAAATGCAACTAAGGAAGCTATGTGGCTTAAGAAACTATATGTAGATTTGAGATACATTCTTACACTCCAATAATCTTTGGAGACAATACTAACTCACTTCATTTGGCTACTAATCCTGTATATCATGCAAAGACTAAGCACATTGAAGTGCACTATCATTATGTAAGGGAGAAACTCCTTAGGAAGGATACTCAACTATCCTATGTATCAACTCATTTACAATGTGCAGGTTTACTCACAAAGGCATTGGATGCAAAAAAGATGAATAGGTTCAAATTAATGATTGGTTTGCAAGAAATCCAGGAGCAATGAAGACCAATCATGTTAGGCTTGAGCAGGAGCTATTGGTGCAATTAAAACCAAGCCCACATACTTGGTTAACTAGCTTATTCTTAACTTATTGGCATAAGCTATGAAAGGCTTCATATGATCAACCTCTTGTAAAAGTACTTCATATTTATCCTTGTAAAAGTGGATTACCCCCACAAGGATTTAGGAAGCTCTAAATCATGTACCACTTGGTTGTTGAGCAATGAGAGAATGTATCCTATATGTTAGCATTCACCTTTTAGGTAGAATTTTGAATTTGAATTCAAACTTTGGCTCCAAGTTCAACTATAAGAAGAGGATCTAAAAGACCTACATGTATTTGGATGTTTAGAGATCATTTTGTAGTACAACTATTGTGAATTGAGAGCTCACCTCAAAGCTCATTCACCTCTCACACATTGAGCAATGTCTGATTGCCAATGAAATTGTATTTGTACATGTTTAATACATATATGATCATTACATTCTCATCTTATTTCTCTATCATAACTCCATCAGAACAATGATCTTCTTAGAGCTTGTTCTCAATGTGTAGTTGATCATTCACAATTATTTAAAGCATGATAGAATTAGCATAATGTATATTACAATCCTACAAAGTTTCATTAGCATTGCTTCTCAAGATCGTTAGATATTAACATATATTTGATCACTGGTGTGATGACTATTGAAGCCCATGAATATCGGGATGCAGCTGTGACTTGCTAAAATTCCTTATCTGCATGTAGTCCATCATTTTTTATAAAATAACTCATGATTGTTAGCTTATTAAGTTAGTTAGAGTTCCCTAAAAGGAATTAAGTCAATTTTTGTTGTGCTCAGAGAATTGTTCAAAACATTGAACAGGTGTAAGAATTTCAAATTAAACAGGTAAGTGTCTGGTAAATCATCGGGTACTCCGCTTGGTGGTTCTCCATAAGTTAACCTAGAGAGATGATCGGCTCTTACGTGGGTATTTCCTTTTTTCACAATTACTTCAAAATTGAACTCCATTAACAACAGAAACCATCTCATTAGTCTCCCCATGTTACACGGCTTATTGACTAAGTACAATAAAGCTTGATGATCTATGAAGAACTTGAACTTATTGGCTAACAAGTAGTGTCTGAATTTCTTAACTGCGTACACCATTCCTAATCCTTCTCTCTTTGTAGTGGTGTAGTTTCTCTCGACTTGATTCAGTTGTCTGCTTGCATAGGCAATTGGATGGTCCAATTTTCCTTTATCTGCAGGTTGAGCTAAGGCATCCTATAGTGTAATGGGAAGCGTCCACATGAATATGAAAAATTCAGTCAAAAGTCCATACAATGGCTTGGCAATTATGGCATACATGTGGATAAATTGGCGATAGTATCCATAGTGACCCATAAATGCTTGTACTTATTTTGCATTTTTTGGTCTAGGAAGATCTAGGATTCCTTTGATCTTGTATTCATCAGTAGATATTCCGTTCCTAGATATGATGTGCCCTAGGATTTTTCCCTGTCTTACCATAAAAATGCACTTCTCAAGATTGAGACATACTCTATATTGTAGACATTTTTCAAATATTTTTTGCAATTCTGGAATATGTTCCTGCCTCTAATTTGAGTATGTACATAGGTCATCTACATATACTTCCATATTCTTCCATAGGAATTCTTTGAAAACGTGACACATCAACCTTTGGAAAGTGGCAGGGGCATTAGTGAGCCCAAAAGGCATCACTCTGAAAGCATAGACCCCCCATTCTATCGAGAATGCGGTCTTATGTTGGTCCTCAATAGCAATAGCTACTTGGTTGTATCTAGAGAATCCATCCAAGAAACTATAGACTTCTTTGCCCGCAACTCTTTCCAAATTGTGATCAGTAATAGGTAATGAATAGCTGTCACGGATCATAGCTACGTTGACTTTCTTCAGATTAATGCACACTCTTAATTTTCCATTATTTTTGGGCACTACTACTAATGGTGACACCCATTCAGTGTGCTCTATCTTGTAAATGAATCCAACAGCTAATAATTTGTCTATTTCCTCTTTGATCTTTGTTGCATAGACATCGTTATAAGTGTAAGGGCGTTTCTTTGATGGTTTCGCATCTATTGTCATTGGTATTCGGTGGGAACAAATGGAAGGTTCCACACTTTTAAGATCATTATAGGTCCATGCAAACACATCTCGATATTCTCTAATCAGTCTTATCAAGTCTTCTTCCTCCTCAGGTGACACATCCTGTCCTATGTATGTGCATCTTTCTTCTCCATTTTCTACGATTACTTTGATTCTTTTCGTTTGTTCCTTATTGTCGTAAGCTTCTCCTTCTCTTGCCTCTCTCTTAGGCATCTGAATGGCTATTTTCCTTTGTTCTACTTCATATCATTTGAAGTGTTCGGGAAATTCAAAAAGATCCGGGGTTGGTTAGGTTTTACTAATGATTTCCTCATGGTTCGATACTATAGGGGCTGCTTCTATTGCTAATACTTTAGGTGTTTCATATTTGTCCTCGGCTTGAATGGCTGTTAGATAGTGTTCCTTTGAATCCAACTCAGGTTCCATCTCTATGCTCTCATATTCTTCCTTTCATTCTTTTTCTAACACTTCTCCAGCTTCTACCTCTTAAAGGACTACCATGTACAAGCTCACCTCATAGTCTTCTTCATCCACACATTCATTCATGGTCAACACTTCTTTATTTACACATACGTCCAAGGTTGCTAGGATCTCCATCCAACCATGCGGTTTGAATACTTCATCAAGAAAAACTTGAGGCATGTACATTGGGTCCTCTACGGGTCGATAACTTTGATGTCCTACAGGCCATAACTGTAGTTTTTTTCCTCTTTCTTTGCTTCCTTACACATCCATAATTGAGCATGCTCTTGCATCCATGATTGATCACTGGATCCAGCACTATGGATAGACAAATCGTCTTCTTCCTTGTGTACAGGATTCCACTATAATAGGGGTACATCTTTGTATGCAAAGGTATGCAAATTTATTTTGGTAGTGTTTCCTTGATGTTGAAGATATTTTGAGTCTCTTCCCCAATCTTCCACTACTCTAAGTTGTCTCATGAACGGTCATCCTAATATCATTTCATAATTATTTGCCTTTCCAAATTGACAGATAGCTAATGTGTGCTCGAACTCGACTCCAGAGGTGGTTAATTTAATTTTTTCCAATATTCCCAATGGTTTCTCGATATAACCATCTGCTAATTGAAGCTTCATACAAGTTGTTCATAGGGCTAGATTTCCCCGTTTCTCCCAAATTTCTTTGGTGGCAATACCTACTCCTGCTCTTGTGTCTAGTATAGCCTTGGTCATGTATCTGTTCTATGTGATGGGTAAACATGAGTTGCCCTCATCTCCTTTGCTAAATTCCCCAACCTTATCCATCAGGATTTGTACAATAGAAGGATTTTCATTTTCCTTGCTTTCATTTTCATTCTTCTCCTACTCTAACCTCAATTGTCTCGCCAATTATTTCCATAATTGTGGTTTAACATGAACTAGTTCTTCCACAATCAATTGACATTGTACTCTGGTCTTTCTGAGTTCTGTTAGATTGTGTGAGGTCTTGTCTGAAGGTTCCTTTTCTTTTCCTCGTACTGTGGGAGCATGGAAGATCATGGATTCCTCCTCATATTCTCACATGTAATTCGGTAGAGTGGAAATGTTCTGTGTTTCCTCCGTATTTCGGTCTAGTCTAGAAACTTCTTCATATATTTCTTCCATGTTTGGCATCAGTTGATAATCTTCCACATCTAATTCGTCAAAAGATGGTTTTGCAACTCCATTCTTTTTCCATTGATCCTCTCGAATTGTATTCCACAACTCTCTTGGACAATCAGCTTCTAACTCAGGCACTATGGACATAGATTTGTCCTGGGTGTTCAGTAGTTCTTGCTTATCATCCTTCTCTTTTGGTTTCAGTTCCTTAGTTTTAAGACAATCCTTGTATTCATTCTCAGGTATTCTCATCTCAGGGAGGGCTAGGATAGTCTTCTCTAGGGTGGCCTGAGCTACCTCTATGAGTTTTCTACATATCGCTAGCCTCTCCTTTTCTAACTCCCCTTATGGGTAATATTTCTCATGTTGCTCTATGTTTGGTCCATTCACAATTCTAGCTTGGTAAGCTTTCAACCACATGTCTAAATCGTCTAGTTTTGGGTCTCCTAGAATTGATTCTGGCTTGTTCGATTTTAGTATCTATGATGCAATAGGAATTTCCTCCTGAATTTCAGGTTCTTTAGGTTTCTTATTGCCTCAGGTGTTCTTCTTGTCTTCTTTGTTTTTATTTTCCAGCCATTTTTCCTTGAGTTTTTCTCTTCTATCCTTCCATTTTTGGCTTTTCGTGGTTTGGATATTCTCACGTGGGTCCTCTGAATCTTCCAGTACTTGTATTCTGGGTTCTAGGGTTTTACTCTTTTCTTGCTCTAAATCTGCTCGGTTTCTTTCTTCTTCTTTCATCTGTGCTCGTGTGATGGCCTTCAACAGTACTATGTATTCCTTGTCACTTCCTGTCGATTCAATTACTTTGATCACATTAATAGGTGCAGTGTCATGAGTCTTATTGGGATTTTTTGGGTAGTCTCTAAAGAGATGTTCCTTTCGACAATCATTGCAATACCCTTCCCATGTCCTAGGGGGTGGTGGGTTGTATGGCGGAGTGCATTCTCTTATAAAGTGATCTCCTCCACATCTATAGCATGGTCCTTTTGGCATAGACGGTCTAATGGGTGGTCTCATGGGTACTGGCACTTTGGATGCAGTAATGTTGCCAGTTCCGGTCCATAGACATTGTCATATCCCTCATATCCGTAGTATTGCAGATCATAAGCTTGCTCGTACTCCATCATGCTGATGTCATAGGGATAGTAATCTCCATGGGTCAGCTCGTATCCTGGGTTCTTTGATTTTGTATTGGTTAATGGTGATGCTCGCACTATGGCTCTCTACAAGTTTTCCTCTGGTTGAGCATATTTAACTGATACTACGTTTTGAGAAAGAGGTGGTTGATGTCCTAACACTGGCTGGGGTTGTGCATATTGCCCTTGCTCATATGGCCTGGCTGCTCCTTGTTGTCCTGGATAGGGATTATATATGCCCTTCCTGGCTCTCTAGGTGGGTATCCATATGGCCTATACTAAGGTTGATTTAAAGGTCGTGTTTACCTGTTGAATGGGCAATTCTCAGTGGTATGATTGGTGTATTTTGTTCTATGTGGCAATACAGAGTGGTTCCTTGATGTGGTTGCCTATTGTAAGGGTAAGCTTGAGGCAAGGCCGTTCCTCCTCTTACAGACAAGTGAGAGGGGTGTTCTCCTCCACAAAGGCTGCATCTTCGTAACATGGGTGGATGTTGGTAGTTCCGCTATCCATGGACTCCTAACTTCTTGGCCACTAGTTCTGCTAACTCTTCTACGTTACTAGAGTTGGATGTTATTCTGCTTCTAGTGGCTTCTGATTTTGTAGGACTAGGTGTACTCTTGAGATCATCTGCTAGGTTATCCTCTAAGTCAATACACTCTTGAAGACATTCACTCAACATCTGCAGCCTCGTTACATAGACTAAAGTTCTCAGAGTCCCGTTCGTTAGCCCATCCAAGAATAATGATATCATTTTTTGCTACGTGGGTCTTTTCGTCACTCGGCATCTATCGACATATTGCTTGAATCTTCGGGAAGCTGTTTTCACCATTTCATTTGGGTTTTGTTTGAAACTATGGATTAAAGAAGAAGAATTCTTTAATCCCTCTCTTAGTGAATTCCCCTAAAATTCCTGAAAGAACTGCTCAATATCTCCAAACTGATTGGGAGCCAGGTCAAAGCCGTTCCTGTGAGAGTGAGTCCAAAGGACTCATATTGCACAAAGAAATCATCCACTTGTTCTGCTCTTAGACCTTGTTTAAATTCAGCTATGTGGTCATAAGGTTCTCCCATCCCATCATAATGATTTCTCATACACTTAGCCACTTGGATCGGTCTTAATCTTCTTATAGGCTCTGGTTGTCTAGGCATTACAAGAATTGCTGGTCTAATTGGAGGCATTCCAGGCTGCACTCCTAGTGGTGGTCTTGGCCTAATTGGTGGCTGGTGTTGGTTGCCTAATCCTGGGTGAGTTTGATTGTGTGATTGCAGTCCTGGCATAGAGAATTTTGCATGGGTTCAGTTGGGAATGCTAAGATGGCTTGTCTGTCCCGACATTGTATGTTCTGACTCTTGTTGTGTTCTGAAGGGATTTTGAGAGGTAGTTGCATGCTCTCGTGGAGGGAACACAGGCAACCCCATATACTTCAATTGATCCCTATCAATGGCATCAATTGGCTAGTAGCTTCTTAAAGGTTCTTGTCTATGTGACTCTAGACTCTTCTTTAGGATCTTTTAACTCATTGAAAGTCATTTGTCTTCCTTCTTGTCCTCGTGTGGGTGAGGCAGTTTGTAGCAATAAGTTTGATCCATGGATCAAGTAGAACTTTAGTAAGTAATCATCTTGAGGTATCAAATCCCCTCTCAAGACTCGAGTCACTAATGATTTGCCTCTGGGAGTGGTTATCAACTCCTCAGGGTCCGGTCTTCCTGAGATTCCTTGTCCTTCTAATCCTCCTCTCTCGTTGATTCAGTCTGGGTGTTCTGTTACCACATAGATGTCACCTAACTTGTCCATGTACACTCCTCCCTCATACTTGATTGCCGGTCTGGGCACTATTGTAGAACCAGTGGAAGTTACCATCCTGGCTACTGATCTGTTTAAACCATCCAGGTAGATGGGGATCTCCTGGGGATTAGTGGACACATATTGTAGAGAGGTACAATATTCCCCCTCTACCGTGGACATGAAGTTTCTCCTGGGGACAGAACCTTGCATGTCTTTGAAGCCATTGATATTTATTCTTCTAAGTTTATAGAGGTGTTAGAATAGATGGAGGGGTGACTTTCTTGAGTTGCACTTTCTACTAACAAAATAGCACTCCTCCGGCTACTTAGTACACGTCCTGATCTCAAGTTCATCCACCCTCCTGGGGCTATTTTGGTTCCTAACTTTCCCCTAATTGGCTCCTCAATTGCCTCAATTTTGCCCTTAAAAAGACTCAAAATGTTCTAGGTGATACCACTCTGGCGATATTGTACTAGGTGATACCACTCTTACCATGATACGATACCAAAGCTTGAGATGATACGATACCAGGGTTTGCAGCGATACGATACTTTAGACAATCGATGATACGATACCAAAATCCTCGCGATACGATACTTCTCGCTACGCGATACGATACCAGTGCACTACACGATACAATACTGGATGGTTCAGGTGATACAATACCACCTGAATGCATGATACAATACTACGTGCACGATATGATAGTAGAAACTCTCGCAATACGATATCGATGCAAGTCGCGATACGATACCAGTGCACCACACGATATGATACTGGATGGTTCAAGCGATACGATACCACCTGAATGCACGATACAATACTGCATGCACGATACGATACTAGAAACTCTCGCGATATGATACCGATGCAAGTCGTGATACGATACCGCAACCTCGCACGATACGATACTGGACTGTCGGGCAATACGATACTAGAATTCCTCACGATACAATACTATGGAGGTTCAACGATATGATACTAGGTACACAATATGATACCACTCGATCGGCTATATGATGCCATGACCAGGACGATACGATACCAAGTGGACCGCGATATGATACCCCTAGAAAAACACGATTGTGATACCAACTTGATGATACGATACCAAAAATTGTATCGCTATACCTCAAGTGGTATGCAACGATACGATACTTGGCGAGTATCGTGATACTAGGGAATTTTGGTATCGTGATACCAAAACTCAGCCGATCGTGATACTACAGCCAAAATTGCTCAAATGACAAAAAGTTTTTCACCTCTAAGCTTATCTCTCACTCCTCTTCACTCTTGACCCTCTGTCTCACTCAAAGAACCTCTCAAACCTCTCTCTCCCACCCCGCGATACTGGAAATGACTTTAATCACGTGTGGTGGTGGTTATGAACTGATTTTTGTAACCCAAAACTCATGTGGCTTACCTTCTAGAATGCCTCAATCCAAATATGTGCTCCTAGCTCCTTTCTTTAGCTCACCTAGCGTGATACCGCACCGACGATACTGATCGCAGTCCACAAACAATACCAACTTCTGGGCAAGTGTCAAATGAACTAAAAATGTTTTTGGTTTTTATAGTTTGTGATGCCTGAAGCTTATTCTACACTAACTTGGCAATTTTTGGAATTTCTCTTGGTGAGTTCAACTTACTCCTACTCCTCTTCCCTTCTTGACCTAACCCTAACTCTTCCTTCTCTCCTTCACTTCTAACCCTAAACCTAAACACTCATTACACACACCTCAGGGATGTGAAGTAACAAGTGCTGAAGTGTCTGACTCCTTGCCATTGAACGAATTCACTCCTACAAGTACGATTCCTTCACTCCAGATCTGTAACCATCACGAAGGCACCTTGGTTGAGTTTGTTCCCCGGTAACAGTGCCAAAAAGGTGTGTACCTAAATCACGAGATCTTAGGGACTTGTGTCAAAGAGACTAAATCTCATTTGCTCCATAAATGCATATAGTGGTGGATCGACACACGCTTAATCATCAATCCAACGAACCACATGAACCAAGTGTATGAGGACGTGTGCACACGTGATGGAAAGTGAAGTGGTTTAGTTGTAATGCATGAGAAAAGACTAACCTACCTCTCCAACTCACTCAATCCGTGGAAATGTCTGTCCCGATACCACTTACAACAGTAAATACAAATTCGAATGTTTCTCCCAACTCAAAACTCCGAATATGGCCAATAGCAGGTTCATTTCGAAGCTCTCGACAAGACGCATCTATTGGCGCTATATCTGACAACCACTCTTCAAGTTATGATGAAAACAATGAATGGCGAGGAACACCTACACTCAGTCCGCAACTCGTATTGGTTCACACACACTACAGTAGTTCAAAAGTGATGGGGAGGGATAGATAATAGTCCTACGCACACATTCCAAGCTTCACGCACACACAAAAGATCATAGAGAAGATGAAAATCAACAAGGAAGAAGAAAATTGGAAGTTTTAGCTTTCCTTCTTCACAATGGCAAAAAGTCTTTACAAAGAGTCACAAAGTGGCTTATATACATGTGCCCTAAAAATGGTCCTTTCACACAAGTGACCAACACTTTATTGACTAATATCTAATTTCCTACTATTTTACAAAGAATATATTACAATGATTTGGGGCCTATGCATCTAGAGCACTCCTCTAGTGCATTTACATAACTTCATGGGAATTTCGTAGAAGTTTGAAGAAGAATTATATGCCCATTAATTTGAAAATTTTGGGGCTCCTCTTTTGTGCCTCTTTTCTCTGAAACAAAGACCAACAATTCTACTCATAATTCAACCCCAAGAGCCAAGAAGGAGACTAAGACCAATCCAATTGGCAAAATGTATGTGGAATCATTATGATGGAGCAGGAGAACCCTATGACCATGTTGTAGAATTCAAACAAGTATTGCGAGGAGAGCAAGTGGATGAGCAACATGAATCCTTTGGGCTAACCCTCATGGGAATGGCCTTGACTTGGTTCCAACCCCTAGATCCAAATCGCTTTGGACATATTGAAAACTTATTCCAAGAATTCATTGGGGAATTCACTAAGCTGGGGATTAAGCACAATTCATCATCTTTAATCCATAGTTTCAAACAAGCTCCTAATGAGACGATGAAACATGCAACTAGAAGATTTGATCACTATGTTACCAATGTCCTACGAGAGAGAGACCTTCACATCAAAAAATGATATTCTTATTTTCAGATGGACTAACTAATGGGACATTCAGGACATTAGTATACGTAAACGATTGCAAACACTCAGTGAGTATCTTCAAGAGTGAATAGATTTGGAAGACAACTTAGTAGAAGATCTCAAAACCATACAAAACTCTAATAAATTAGAGGACACAAAGAGCAATGTGACTTCTAATTCGAGTCATGTGGAGGAACTTGCAGATTTTGTAGCTAAAGGATTGGGAGTACAAGGACAAAGGAATTACCAAAACCCCCCCTTTGAGAGTGTGGATGTTAAGAAGATGTACACTTTGTGGTGGAGATCATCCATCCATTTCTACACAAGAGGAGGTTTAGGGTTGTCACAACCTTACCCCTACAATAGACAAACAACTTAGGGAATTAATATGTACTTTCACATTGAGCAAAAGTACACCAACCACAACACCGAGAACTGTCCATTTAATAGGCAGCCAAGACTAGCCAAGACTAGTTGTACCACCTCAGTATAGACCATATGGATATCCTCCTAGGGAACAAGGTAGAGAAACTTCGATATATAACCCTTACCCAAGACCATAGGGAGCACCTAGACCATATGAACATGGAGGATATGTCCAACCACAAACAATACTAGGACAACATCCACCTCACCCATAGAATGTAGTAACAATAAAGTATACCCATATGAACATGGAGGATATGTCCACCCACAAACAATACTAGGACAACATCCACCTCACCCATAGAATGTAGTAACAATAAAGATATGTCCAACCACAAACAATACTAGGACAACATCCACCTCACCCATAGAATGTAGTAACAATAAAGGAAAACTTAGAGAGAGCCATAGTACTAGTGACACCATTGACCAGCTCAGAAATAGTGAATCAGGGTTTGGATTAGACACAAGGATAGTACTACTCTTATGATGCAAGCCTAGTAGAATATGACCAGATTTATGATCAGCAATACTACGATTATGAAGGATATGAAAATTCCTATTGACCTGAGTATGCCAATCTCATGTACACAACACCTAAGGTCTCAAATCCAATTAGACCACTACTAAACCACTTTACCATGCTATAGGTGTGTAGGAGATCACTTTATAAGGGAATTCACTTTGCCATAAAACCCACCACCCCCTCGGGCATTGGAAGGCTACTTTAACATTTGTTTACGACAATTGTTACAGTATCCTTCCCATGCTCGGGGGAGTGTTAGTTGTATGGAAAAGTGCATTCCCTTATAAATTGATCTCCTCCACACCTATAGCATGGTCCTCTTAGGGCAGGTGGTATAGTGGGTGGTCTTATTGGAGTTGGGCCTTAGGTGTTGTGTACATGAGATTTCCATAATCAGGTCCATAGGAATTTTCATATCCTTCATAATAGTAGTATTGTTGATCATAAGTCTGGTCATATTCTACTAGGCTTGCATCATAAGAGTAGTACTCTCCTTGGGTCTGATCAAGATCATGATTCATTGTTTTTCAGCTGGTCAATGGTGTCATTGGTACTATGGCTCTTTCTAGGTTTTCCTTTGATTGGGTATACTTTATCTACATTTTGTGAGTGGGGTGGTTGTTGTCCTAGTACTCATTGTGGTTGGCTATATCCTCCATGTTCATATGGTCTAGGTGCTCCCTGTGGTCCTTGGCAAGGGTTATACCTCACAGCTTCTTTCCTTTGTTACCTAGGAGGATATCCATACGGTCTATACTGAGGTGGTGCAATGGGTCTTGACTGCTTGTTAAACAGGCAGTTCTCGATGTTGTGGTTGGTGTACTTTTGTTTAGTGTGACAATACATATTAATTCCCTGAGTTGGCTGTCTATTCTAGGGGTAAGGTTGTGACAAACCTAAACCTCCTCTTCTACTGACATGGGATGGATGATCTCTACCGCATAGTGTATGCGACTAACTTTGCCAGTTCCTCCATATACCTTGAACTAGAAGTCACATTGCTCCTTGTGTCCTCTAATTTATTAGAGTTTTCTATGGTTTTGAGATCATTTTCTAAGTTGTCTTCCAAAACTATGCACTCTTGAAGACACTCACTTTGTTTGCAATTGTTTTACGTATATATGCTTAGCACTAGTCTTGACTACACCAGATTGGAACAAGCCATTCCATGTTCATGTGAATGCATCCAATTACGCCATTGGGTGTGTGTTAGCACAACCTATTGGTGAACGTAATATGGATCTTCCCATTGCTTATGCTATTAGACAATTGAATGCGGCTGAACAAAATTATACCACAATCGAAGGGGGCTTAGGCATGGTATATGTGGTTAAGAAATTTAGACATTATTTGCTCGAAAACCATGCTCTCACGGAACTATGAAAGACACCCACTCCTCGTCCTTCCTGGAACACATTTGAAGATAACAATGCTATTGTTGTCCAAAGTTCTATGATGGAGAACAAGGCCACTCGTGAAGGAGTTGTAGCAGACAAAAAAGACTCCCTTCTTTTCCAAAACGACCTAGGGAAAACAAACAAGATGACCCAGGTGTTGGGTTCCATAGACAACCAAGCTACAGGCTTAACACTCAGGCCAAAACAAGACACCTAATCGAGTGAGGTAGATGTGGATACGCAACGGTGAACAACCCTTTGCTTGGATGAGAGAACCCCAAAGACTCAATAGACAAACTACTCAGTCAAAGACTACAATGGAGTATACCAGAAGTCAACCAAACCCGACTATTTCTATTTGGATTCCAAAGCTGTCGATGAAGGCTAACCCCAGTGCATGAAAAATTTGAGTGCCTAAGACTTGCATACTAGCTCAGATAGATGCACATAGGCTCATAAGCTTATATCACTACCCACAAACACTCACATCATACACTTCATGGCAAACATCTGCAATCAACACCTCCACACCGGAAATCACACCTAGGACTCTCTAGAAATGGGTACCAAAAAATCCCAAATCCAAGAAGACATATTTCAGAAACATGTTAAGATCATCACGGCCCAAAGATGCCTTCCCACAAATAAAATTCGGCAAGTTAAACCATGTAATAAACCCCCTAACCCAACCATGTAAAATATTGTGCATAGGAATAGATGCATTTGAGCACAATGCACAACTAGAGTATGCATATAGGAAAATTACTGACTTCCTAACTCTCACTCACACACACAATACACCAATTTGACTAACCTCTAACCTCAACGAACAACATGTTTGTATTGTAGAGGGAACATGGTATTATCATGTTTCCTACACAATGCTAATATGATTTTGTTCTTCTAGTAGATAAGCAATCATCAGACACTACTAGCAGTATCATGGCTAGTGTAATAGGAACTAGTTCTCAAGCAGGCAGAAGTCAGTAGGTGAGAAGTTATATAATGCAGAAGAGCTATGCCTAGTGTGGTAGAAAGCAGGATTAGATGCATACTTCAGTGCTAAGCTTCCTAAACTTGACTTCATGCTATGCTATTATCTTATCAACACCCTGAATCCCAACAAGAATCTCAAAGCCTCGAGCACGTTTGTGCTTCCATCACTAACCAGAGAAAATGAATTGAAGTGGTTTAAGTAATCTAATAACCTAGTACGCAATTATCTTGATATGAGAGGGATGCAAATACCTAGAGAGAAGGAGATTCTAGTGTTAAAGAACATGAAGAATAGAAACCTCACAAAACTCAAAGATATGGTGGCTATGATATCTAACATTGCAGTTCGCCTTAGAATGTGCATGCAACATTTTGCCTTTCCATCACAAGACATGTTCACCATACCACATCAAAAGGTATGGTTCAGTTTACATCTTGCAAAAATGACGAACTTAATGATTAATCTACCTCACTGGATATTTGATCAAATCCACTTGGTGCACAAACAATGGTTGTCAAGCAAGTCAATATTTTATGGATGTTGAGCATTGACTATGATTATTTATCGATGTTTAGCTTATGACATTCCAATTAAGAGGGCTTTCATGTGGAATAGGGTACAACAATTCAAAGGCCGTACATCCACAAGACTCCGATCAAAGAGAATGTGAGGAGCAATACCATGTGCTCAACGACGAGGAGCCACTTTAACACGAGATGTCACTCCCCCACCTTGACGTGTATGCCCATTCACACTACACCTCCCAAGACGCAACCCTGAAGACGAAAGCTTGATATTTCCACCAGTCTCCACAGACCCTGAATTCCCAAGAGGAGTACACCTGGAAGAGCTCACCAATGAGTTTTTTTATTAGATCTTAAGAGAGGTGAATATTGAGTCGGGCGAGGAACAACTAGTGGAATGCTCTTAACCACAAGCAACCACATCACAAGTGCTGGTTACTATAGTCGATGAGGATGAAGAAGATGATGATGAATGTGTATCTAAGAACCGACTTAGGGACTTCAATCCCCCTTAAGTGCATATACTAGGGATTCACGCTTTATTTATCAATCTGAGGAGTATCAAAACCTAGCCGAGTGTATAAAGATATGCATTCAAATGATGGTCAATGCAAATGAACTCTCACAAAGTGCAAACAAGTGTAAATCCATCTCAAACAAGTTTCAGGGATCCGTTGGGATGTCACGACATTTGGAGCAGTAGTCAACAGTAAATCGAGCTTTTCTCTCAGCTCCGAACTCTTAATATAGTGAATAGCGGGTTCTTTTTGAAGCTCTCACAAAGACACATCCAATGGGAGTCTTTTTCACTTGATTCTATTGCTCTTGCTTCAAGTTATGAGCAAAATACTGAGTTGCGAGAATGACCTTCCTACACTTCAGCAATTCCTACACTTCGCACACACCTTACCAACAACAAACAAACACTTTCATGGATAGACAACACTCCCAAGCACTCTTTCCAAGCATCACACATGCATAGGAGCTCACAAAGATGAAGATACAGAGAGGAGAAGACACAAATTTGAAATTCTGTGCTCTTGATTCTCACAATGGCAAAAAGTCTCTACAAAGAGTCACAAATTGAATTATATACATGTGCCCTAAAAATGGCCCTTTCACACAAGAGACCGGCAATTTATTAGCTAAAAGGCTAATTTCCTACTAATTTATAAAGGTAAGCTACAAATCTCTATGGGTATGCATCTAGAGGACTCCTCTAGTGCATTTACATCAGAAAATATATTACAAAATGGCTATAATACAAGGATAAAGTGTCCAAATCGGAAAAATTTTGGGGCCCCTCTTTTTCTCTACCTCTTTGCTCTTCTTAGCTCTGCAACACTCTCCCCCTCTTTGTCTCTGTCGTCCCTTGACAGGCTTCACGTCTTGTCTCTAGTTCTCTGCCTGTAGTCGACCACTATCCGCTTCTATGGAAGTCGTAATGATCTAGTTTTACAAGTGGGCAAGGAACAGATCATAACTCGAGACCTATTGCATTGGTCATAGCCTCTTCTTCTCTTTTCACCGTACACAACCCGTGGATCATTTTCCAATCGCTCCTTTTAAATCTGGGTTGTTATGTTAAGTCAAGCTTCCACGCACGCAACCAGCGGAAGGTATGAAGTTGTGGATCTTCATCCTTTGATCTGGACCTTCCGAAGACCTAGATGTTGAAGGACCTCCTTAGGGGTCAGGATCTACCGGATATCTTCTTTCACTTCTTCATGGATACTTGTTGGCCTTGATCCACCCTTGCCTCCTATGTGCCTTCCCCCATTGTAAGCCCCTGCAGGGCTCTGTGCAGAGATGGGTGTTGCGTGCCCCTACGGGGCTTTCTAAAGGGATATGTCTTCAGATATAATACTTTTAGTGAAGCTTCTTTCTTGTTCTTCTTCTTTTCTTCTTTTTGCTAGACTCTCCCTCAACACTACCCCTCTCGTGAACTCTGTCGTCCCCGACAGGCTTTGGAATTCGACGGGAGTATGTTTTGTAAACCTTTTGCTTTGTCTCATTAAGCAGATTAGCTTCACGTATCAGTAGTTGCTTCCATTGTTCAGCTTTCACACCATCATGTGGTGGTTGACTGTGATCGGCGAAGAAGCTCAATTCATATGCCACCATTCAAGCATTCAGATTCGTTGATATTTTTAAGAAAATCTCGGAATCAATTTCAAAAAATCTTGTAAAAAAGGCTTCCTCAAAGTTTTGCATATACGGGCTTGGTAAAAACATGAGCCTTGAATAATACACCATGATTGTAGGTCGATTAGGCTTAACAGATAGATAAAAAATGAGGATATCTGTGCCCTGGTTAATATCAATGAAGCTCAAAAATGTATATGCCGCGTGTTTGAATACTTTCAAAACTGTAAGTATCATGCTGAGGATTTTATTTGTCATCTTGATAGTTAGACTGGGTTTTGTTGCATATCGATGTAGCCAAAATTCAATGGTTTTCACCATGTTATCCTCTGTCGGTAAATAGTTATGAGGTGGACTTGGAAGTAGCGGATAATTTAACCACTGTTTATTGAGCATACCATTTTTTTGCATATCCAAAAATTCTCTTGCTTCTCTGCGACGTGGTGTTGGGAAAAATGAAGGATTTACCTGTAATAAATATGGTGCTGCTTGCCAGTGCACCCGCAAAGTAGGATTTTTCTCCAAAAATTTTCTCCGCCATACAGGTTGTGCAGCTTCAAATTCCTCTTGAGTGTAATTGAATGTATTGTCTTTGAAGTACAGCTTCTCATCTCGATGCTTTTGTGTGATCTTCTTTATATATTGTCGTGTTTTCTCTTTCAATAGTCCATAAAAATGCTTCATTATTGTGTCCAAGTCTTTTCCTTTTATTTTGGCTTCTTTCATGACCTTGACAACATTTTCAAAATTTTTTGTCAATCGGGACACCGATAGTGCCCGTTCCTTCTGACCTATTTCTGTAGTATATGGCATGGGATGACCATCACATGGTTCCACCATCTACTCTTTTATTGGAGAATGATAGACAGGGGGAGATAGAGGCCATACCTCTACCTCCTCAGTAGGATTCTCTAGTTGTGGCTCTACTGGTGCCCCGATGTTTGCTCTTTGCTCTATTTGACCTTCTAGTTGGGCAAGATGTTTAGTCTTTTCCCTAACTTCTTTTTAAGTCTTTCGGCCACTCCCCGTCGACTTCGGGGACAATGAATCCTTCTCTTTTATCCTTGCAGTAATTTCCACCACAGGTCTCGCCTTCTATTTCTTTCTCGGGATCATTAGGGGTGACACACTCTTGGAATTCTTTCTCGGGAATTTGTGAGTTGGGTAGTCGTTCAACAGGTTTTTCTAGGGTCTGTTGAGCCACTGCAATTAATTTCTTACATATCTCCAACCTTTCTTTCTCTAGGTCACCTCTAGGATATTCCTTTTCATGTTGTTCAATGGTTGGTCCTGCTCTTATTCGTGCCTGGTATGCCTGAATCCACATGGCTAATTCTTCTCGCATAGGGTGAGCTAGAACTGATCCTGCCTCTGGTTTTTTACACTTTTTTATCTTATTTTATCCTTCAAGTTTTTGTTTTTCTTCTTGGCCTTGTTTGTTATTTTTTTCCTCCTGCTTTTGTTGTAGTTTCTTTTCCTTCATCCTATCTCTACGATCTTGCATCTTTGGGTCCGTTTACTTTTGATACTTTTCCCAAACTCTTCAGAGTCTGCAACTACTTGAGGTGTGGGTACATTCAAGTATTTGTTGGCATGATCATTTCCTCTGATTCTTTCTGAGGTTTCTCTCGCTTTAGCTCTGGTTATTGCTTTTAGTGGTACCATGTACTCCTTGTCACTCCCCAATGACTCTATCACTTCTATCACATTGATCTGCACGTTCGAGTTAACTTTGTTGGGGTTCTTGGAACAGTCTCTAAAAAGATGCTCGTTACCACAATCACTATAGTGTCCGGCAGTCTAAACACCTCCGCCACTAACTCAGGTGAAAACTTTACCTGTAATGTCAATTGTCCTTTCGTCTTCTTAAGAATATCGAGCTACCTTTGGCATAGTAATTGCATCACCATTGTGCCCATGGTAGTGCTGCAAACTGTAGTAAACCTATCTTGTGGAGCCAAGCCGCGTAATTAGGAGAATGTATGTCAAGCTCTACCTTGAAATCTATAAATGGATCCATGAGGGTCTGCATAAACTTCGTCGTGGTGGATGGTGTTGAAATCTTCTCCACCTCATCATGAAGCAGGCTGTCACTCTCCTCTGTTTTTGTATCCTCCTTACGCGACACTGCTTCTCATCTTTTACAATGCCCCCGCATCACCACTGTCTCCTGCAACGACACACTAGAACCTGCGACCAACATCACCTTTGGAGCCATGAAATAAAATGAAAAACGCAGGTACAAGCAGTGCGAACTTTCAAATCGCCAGTGAGATGAGAACTTCACGTACTTGATCACGTGCCAACACATGCAACTAAATAATGTTTGGGCATAAGTTACCTTAAAAATCATTAGGCACATCTCTACACACATTTCCATGCCATGAGTAAAAGTTATTCTACACGTGCAGTTAGTCGCATTAAGGCTCATGCCCAAATCGAGAATAATTAACTGAGATCTCGTCCCCTTCAGATTGCATTTTCCGATCCACCACCATACAAGATCCCACAAAACCTTCCGACACCATACAACTTTCTGCTTAACACTCACACAAATAACTGATTTCACCTGAGAGTCCAATTGAACCTGAATCTTGCTCCCTCTTACCTTGTTCAGGTGAATTGTACTCTCCAACGGACAATAAAACTGGTATCCTCCGTTATCTGCATGTCCACCCAGGAACACCGATCCATGATGTTGTTGGTTTCTTGCTATCATCACTGTCCATGCGCCTTGAGTTGCATCTCTTGCAGCTTCTGAATATTCAACACTCTGATTCACCAACACTCCCTTCTTCGTTGTATGTTGATGAATAACTAATAACAAAAATGTGAGCCTCTGATTATAACCTATCCACCAATGGATTCGTAAGAATGTGCTTAATGCCATTTTCGACCAACAACAATCAGGGAAACATGTCACCAAGGATGAAAATGTAGATAAATAAGCCTTCTTGCTTCGGTGATCAGACATGTTAGTAATATGATTTTCTGACTTAACCATTACTTGCACTACATTAGAAGATAACCAATCCAAATGTGGTGGTTTCCCTTGAAAATTCTTTAGCCGGAATTCATTGATTGGTTTTTCCATTCTTGTGCCAAATACATCTACCAATAGAAAAGTTCCTTGCCCTAAATCTTGCACAATCTGATATGGACCTTGATATCTCAATGTGAGCTTTCCCGGATGTGGTCCTAGCTTAGAATTATACACCATTACCCAATCTCCTTCTTTAAATAACTTAAACTTCACATTCTGATTCACCCAAGGTTGTCTTCGTCTTTGAATTACCTCGGTAATGTACGCACTTACCAAACAATCCTCTTCCAACTGCAGAAGATATTTGCTTCTGTGTTTAACCGATAAATCAAGAGACATCTTTTCCATTGTGATTTGCAAACTTGGAACCACAAATTCCATGGGTACCACTGCCTCCAATCCATATACCAGTCAGAATGGAGTCATACCTGTTGTCACTTTGAATGCTATTTTGAATGACCATAAAGCTGAGTCAAGTAATAAATCCCAATTTTTCTAATTTTCATGCACAAGCTTCTTAAGAATACGCATTAATGTTTTAATTTGTACTTTCAGCCTAACCATTCGCTTGTGGATGATATGCTGTAGACTTTTTATGCATAATCAAATGAGTTCGTGTTAAGTCGGAAATTACTTCATTAAGGAAATGAGCACCTCTGTCACTTACCAACTCAATAGGACAACCAAATCTGGTCATAATATTATGATAAAGAAATTTTTCCACACTTGCTGCCTTATTATCTTTCAATGCGACTGCTTCCACCCACTTTGTACAATAATTTGTAGCTACTAAAATATATATGTTGCCACGCTGAGTAATTGATTTAATAGGGCCCACAAAATCCATACCTCACTTTTGGAATGGATCCAATGGTAAAAACGGATGATCAGACATCCGATCTAAATTGCTTGGTTGGCCCATCTTCTAACAAATCACACATCGTTTTGCATACCCATGCACATCCTTCAACACAATAGGCCACCATAAACCTGCTTGTAACACTTTCTTTCCTGTAATGTCCCCAGACAAATGACCTCCTACTGGACCTGAATGTGCCTCTTGTAACACTGCTGGTTGCTCAAATTCTGGTACACACCTCCTAATAACCTGATCCCCCACTTTTTTATATAATGCACCGGCTAGGATCAAATACGATCTGCTTTTAAGTGCAAATTTCTTTCTTTGATCAGGTGAAAAATGTTGTGGTAATGACCCATCCATTAAAAATACCAATAACTGATCATATTAAGAATCTGGTTCAACAACCTGTGAATTAAACAATTCCGCATCAAGTAATTCATCGTTGACACCTGAAGGTGCCTCTCTTGATTCCAATCGACTGAAATAGTTAGCCATTGCATGCTCTTTGCCTAAAGTATGAATAATCACAAAATCAAACTCTTGCAATAAAAGCATCCACCTGGCTAGTCTTCCTGTCAACAAAGGCTTCTTAATCAAATATATCAAAGCCTGGTGATCCACCTGAAAAACCACTTTATTTCCCAACAAATAATGTCGAAACTTGTTGAGAGAATATACCACTGCTAAAGCTTCCCTTTCAGTCACCGGATAATTCCTTTCGACTGAACACAATACCCTATTAGCATAATACACTGGTCTATACCATCCTTTCTCCTTTTGCTACATCGAAACTGCACCAACAGCCACATCAGATGCATCAACAATTATGTGGAAAGGCAATGACCAATCTGTGGTTGCAAAACTGGTGCCACAAACACCATCTTCTTCAAGAGTTGAAACGCTTTTTCTTGAGCATCCGCCCATACGAATGGAACATCCTTTTTTGTCAAATGTGTAAGTGGTAAATAGATATTAGCCAAATATCATAAGTATCTGGAGTGCCACTTAATCTGACCCATGAACCGCATTATTTCCTTCACATTCGTAGGTGCCTTTGCCGTCCTAATAGCTTCAATCTTCTTAACATCTATGGCCATGCCTTGTTCAGAAATGACATGTCCCAATAAAATATCACTTTTGACTACAATTACACTTTTAAACGGATTAAACACCATCCTAAACTGTCGACATCTATCAAAACATAATTTTAGATGCTGCAAATGCTGAACCTTCTTACCAAAGACCAAGAAATCATCCACAAACACCTGCATAAACTCTTGTAGGTAAGGTTTGAACACTTTATGTGCCACATTATTAAATGATGGTGGTCCATTCTTCAACCCAAAACTCATAACTATGAACACGTAAGCACCAAATTTTGTAATAAACGTCGTTTTATGCTGATCCTCTTCACCCACACTAATTTGATTGTACCGTGAAAACCCATCCAAGAAACTGTACATTTCGTGTCCTGCTATTGCGTCCAATATGGCATCACAAAATGGCATATGAAAAGACCGCTCCTGCACAACTGGCACTGCATCCGTCTTCAAATTAATCGGATGTTGATGCAAATCCGGATCTATGCCCTTTACCTGAGAATAATCCCATGCAAATATGTCTACATACTCTTTCAACAAATAAATAAAATCCTCCATAAACTGACCATCGACTGCTTTACTGTTGGTGCAGTGCAATCAACAATTGAAGTTTTAATGAAGGTTTGGAAGTCAAGGACTGAAGAAAAATTCAAGTTGTGAAGCATGAAGGAAGAATACATCCAGACGATGAAGAGATGTACACATATGTACATTAATACAGAGATAGTTCACTTATACTTTTGTATAGTCATGATATTGTAAATATTTGCCTATATATACAAGTAAAAAGTCGGGGCAAATATGAGAGAGCATGAGAATAGAGAAATCAGTAGTTTTATGAGTCATTAGACATCTTAGAAGTGAGTTGAGTCTCTCTCATCACTTAGTTGTAAATTTCTTCAGGAATGAAAGAAAAATTGAGCCTGATGTTTCTGAGCATTCTCCTTCTGTGTTGATCTTTCCAAGAATCCTTTTGTAGATGTCTAATTCCATAGTTAATGAGTCTATAGTTAAAGTTTGAGAGCCTATTTATAAACAGGTTGTGAGAGTTATGTGTAGGAACATTCATATGTGAAGAAGTGTTCACTTGTTCCTAAAACAGGTGCAAAATTCGATGTTAATGTTTTGGTCAGTTCTCCTTCCACAGTATAAAGTATTGAGCAAGCAAGCACTCAATCTTTAAGTTGGAAGGTAAGCTATTTGTGGCTAAAAGCATTTTCATAAATGGGTTCTAGATTGAGAGAACCAAGTGTTAAAAGTTATAGGTGTCTAAATCGACTTCTCAAAAGAGCAGTTTTAGACATAGGTAACTTGTTGAGATCATTTCTCAAGATATACTGAATCTTTTGGAGTGATTCAAATTGGAGAAGGTGCACAAACTGTAGTGGACACCTTGTGCAAAGTTTCATAAAAAACTTTACACAATTGATAAGTTAATGAGAGAGATATGTGCAGCAGACTTTCTGTGTAGTCATCTCCTTTACAGATTTTTGAAAATCTTCATAATTGATCATTGATCTTCTAAAATTGGTGAAGGTTTTAGTTACTCTTGTTATAGAGGTGTTCTAATTACAAGAGTAGCTTGTTCTTTTGGAGATTAACACTCTCCATCAGTGGTATCAGAGCAAGAAGCATCAGAATTGAAGGAAGAAGGACCCCGACTGCTACAGGTGCAAAGAATTCAACATCTAAAGGTTTAAAAGGTGAAAGCTTGAGGACAAAACTTGAGAAGGAGGTCATACGACATCAAGGAAGACAAAAGGAACATTATTCGAAGTAAAGGTACATCTATTACTCATAAAGATTGAACAATTCAATATACAGGTGAAGAAAGGATGGGAGATTCTCTTCAAATAGAGAAGTTGGATAGAGAGAACTATCCAGCATGGTCAATGAGGATGGAAGATCATCTTATGAGCAAAGACTTAATAGCTTATATTACAAGTGAAGAAGAAAGGCCTCAGTTCAGAGATCCTAGTGTTCCAACTAGAGAAGAATTATCAGATTTGAAGAATTGGATGAAGAGAGATGCTCAAGCTGGGAGCATTATCTATATGGCAGTCAATGACTACTTGCTACCTCACATTAGAGGTCTTGAAAGTGCAAGTGATATATGGAATGCTTTGGAGGAGCATTTTCAAAACACCACAAAGTCAAGGAAGGCATCTTTTTGGGCAGAATTTACCACTTTCAAGAAGAAGGCTTCTCAATCCATCTCAAACGATGTAACAAGGATGAAGGACATTGCAGATGCATTAGGAGCAGTTGATGAAGACATTGAGGAGGATAAATTGGTAAGGCAAATCCTCAAAAGGTTGAGAGGTGATGACAAATGGAAGCCATTCATTTTGTCTACTGAATTATCGCTTGATCATTTTACTCCTGACTTAAATGAGTTGCTAGGACATATGTTAACCTTTGAGCAGGATGTCAAAGGTGAAGGTGACAAAAGTGCAGGTCATGCAATGTATTCAAAGGATAAGAAGAAAAATAGCAAAGGGAAGCAACAAGCAAATGAAGATGAAGGCACAACTAGTCAAGCCAACTTCCTAAGAGGAAGAGGAGGTGGCAAAGGTAGAGGAAGAGGCAGGAGTAATAAAGATGGAGTCAAAGCTTGCTGGATTTGTGGTAAGACAAATCACTTAGCTAATGATTGTTGGCATAATACTCAGAGTAATGATGGATATAATCAGAATTTTAATTCAAAAGGAAGAGGTGGCAGAAATCAAAGAGGTAATTTCAGAGGGAGAGGTAGTAGAGGTTACTTTGGAAGAAATGCAGGTAGAGGATTCCAAAGTCAACAATACAACAATACCTACTACAATTATGCTTCAGATCAGAAGGAGGATTCAACATTGATAATGCATGCAACTTGTGAAAGGCAAAGTGAAGACCAAAAAGTCTTCTACCTTGACTCAGGGTGTAGCAATCACCTGAGTGCTAACATAGCATTGGTGACTAATTTGGAGAATAAGATAACCAATCATGTAGTTCAAACAGGTGACAATACAAAGCACAATGTGAAGTCAATTGGATCAGTGAAGGCCAAGGATGGTAGCACACTCTTGAGTAAGGTCTTGTATGTTCCTACAATTCCTAAGAATCTGATAAGTGTAGGACAAATTGTTGAAAAAGGTTATGAAGTTAGATTCACTAATGAAGGAGTGTTTGTGGAAGACCCTAGCAATGGGTATAAACAGATTGTTTCAGGTAAGAAAGAAGGAAGATTGCTCACATTGAAGATTCAAGGTAATGTTGGTCATGCCTTGTTCACTTATGGAGGGCATAAGATCTCTAAGTTAGATCTTTGGCACAAGAGGCTTGGACATTTCAATGAAAGAGGTATCAAAGATATGGTTAACAATGGTTCAGTGCTTGGATTGCCTAATGTTGCAAGTCAACATATGACATACAGATGTGAGGCATGTCAATTAGGTAAGGCTCATAAGCAATATTATTTCAAGCATGGTTTTATGTATTCAGAGAAGCTTGAATTGGTACACACAGATGTGTGGGGACCATCAAAAGATTTTAGTATCAATGGTTCAAGTATTATGTGATTTATGTTGATGATGCTACCAGATGGATCACTATCTATGTGATCAAAGATAAATTGGACGTATTCAATACATTTAAACACTATCATGTGTATGCAGAGAGAATTACAGGTCATAAGTTGAAGAGACTAAGGTCAGATGGAGGGGGAGAGTATTTCTCTCATGAGTTCAGTGATTACTTGTGGAATGCAGGTATAAAGAGAGAGGTTACTTGCAGGTACTCTCCTCAACAAAATGGTGTAGCAAAAAGGAGAAATAGAACTCTTGTTGTGTTTGCAAGATCCATGATGAAGGAGAAAAATTGCCCAAATTACTTTAGGCTGAGGCTGTAAACACAACTACTTATTTGGTTAATAGGTTACCTGTAAAGCCTTGTAGGGTATTGTTAGTATATGATCAATGTCTACCCCTCATGATTGTATGCACATTTTGTAAGGCCCCCTTTATGAGGAGAAGCCAAGCGTGCATTACCCAATTGATGGGAATCCCAACTTGAATGTTGGATGAAGGTCATATTGGACCATGTAAGATATTATAAGGAAAGGGAGTTACCAAGGTCCCCAATTGTGGGGTCCGGGGCAGCGGTGAGCAGCCTCGGCTGGGGGGTCCAAGGGGGCCAGTGGGCCCCCTGGCTGGGGGGTCCCAGGGGGCCAGCGGGCCCCCTGGTGGGGGTCCGGGGGCAGCGCCCGCGGCGCGACAGTAAAGGAAATATTCCATGGAATATTCCCTGTCGGAGTCAGAAATCATTTATATTTGTTAGGTCGGTTCAACCAGTTTAAGCTGTGTATGGCAATTACGCGGGCGGTGGCCGCCCACGCTCTACCGCCCATGTATAGCCGTCCATGGCAGGCCACCCATGATCCTATATATACATGACTTCTGCACTACCTAAGACACCGAGTTGAGCCAGCATACCTCTACCTTGTATCTCCCTATCTAGAGTTGTCTAGATCACCATTTAAGCTCTACCTTGAGAGCGCACGGGTGGACAACGCCATCATCTTTGTACTTGCTGCTAGTAGAAAATTGTTGAGATTCTCCTTTATCTGTTATCTTCTCTGCTATTGCTCCTGTGTTATATTGCGTAACTATTGTCTTACATGGTATCAGAGCTGTAAGGTTCGAATAGCTTGAGAAGTATCATTATTTTAGCCTACTAGCAGACTAGAATATCAGTAGATTATTCGAGTGATTACATGATGGCTTCATCGTCGAATAGTAGTCTTGGTGCTTCAGCTAATGTTAATGCTGCACCTATTCGAATTCGTCCACCTGCATTCACTGAAGGGAAGCTTGATGGAACCAACTATACACTCTGGAAGTTCAAAATTTCTGCAATTTTGGACTCCTATGAATTACTTGACACTATCATGGGACCGATGGGATTGGATCCAGAGCCTATACCAGTTGAAGATCCAACAAATTCAAGATTGATGATTCAGCCAGATCCAGATCTTCTACGAGCTTGGAAGAGGCGGAATGCTGATGCATTATGTGCGATTGTCACTAGTGTAAGTGATTCTGTGCTTACTTTAGTTCAACATACTACTAAAGCACATGAGGCTTGGGGCATATTGGCTCGACAATATGAGACCAAGAACCACACTAGGATACAGAATTTAGAAAATCAGTTGGCAAATGAAAAACATTCTGATTCTGAAAAGGCTGAAGATTTTATCAAACGGATAAAGCATCTTCAAGATCAATTGGCTGCAGTTGGTGTTGTTATAACACCAGAAGAGCTGGCTCGAAGATCTGTATGTGTTCTTCCGGCAAAGTATGATGGATTAGTAACAGCCCTTAACACTCAGGTAAGGCCAACTCCTCTTACATTTGAAGAGTTTTGTGCCATGCTTTTAGAAGAAGAGATGCGGCTGAAGAATCGGCAAAGTACAACTGATGCTGCATTCTCAGCAAATGCAAAAGGTAAAGGCTCTTCAGAGGGATCAAAGAAGAAGCCAAAGAAGAAAAAGTTCACAGGAAGTTGCTTCTATTGTGAAAAGAAAGGCCATGCCATCAAGGATTGCAGAAAGAAGCAAGCTGATGAACGGAATGGGACTGTAAAATCATCATGGAAGAACAAAGAGTCTGCAAACAACATAGAGCTGGAACTTTGGGTAGCTATTGAAGAGGTATGTTCATCTGCTCAAGCTCGTGTTGATGAGCCATGGATTTTAGATAGTGGAGCTTCTCGCCATATGACTAGTAAAAAGGATTTGTATAGTTCCCTAGTGCCTCTACGGGAATCCATCAATGTAGTGGTGGGAAATGACTCCAAGTGTCCAGCTGAAGGAACTGGAACCATCTCTTTTATCACTTCTCCAGGTGTTGAGAAAAAGTTATCCGATGTTCTCTATGTACCTACACTCAAAAGAAATTTGTTGTAAGTTTTTGCAATAACAGATCGTGGACTCAAAGTTCACTTCAATAAGAGTGGTGCGGAAATCATGGATTCATCAGGTAATGTTGTAGGTAAAGGCATACGACGGGATAACTTGTATGAGCTAAGTGCTTTAACTGCTACAGAAGATAAAGATGTAAGCAGGTTATGGCACCGACGATTTGGGCATCTCGGATTTGCAGTTTTGAAGGAGATGCAACGAATAGGGATGGTTGCTCATATGCCTGCATTTTCAGAGTTGCAGGAACCTTGTGAAGCTTGTATGATGGGCAAGCAACAATGAAAGGCATTTCCAAGAGAGACCAGCAATCGATCTCAAGCTCCTCTAGAGTTGGTACATGCTGATCTCTGCGGTAAAATGTCTACACCTGCTTTAGGAGGATCTTTCTACTTCTTGCTGTTAGTCGACGATTATAGTAGAAAGATGTGGGTTTATTTCATTCGAGAGAAGGCTGATGCTTTTGAAAAATTTAAAACGTGGCATAAGTATGTAGAAAATGAATCAGGAAGGAAACTGAAGAAATTTAGAACAGATAGAGGAGGGTAATTCTTGTCAACAGAATTCAACAATTACTGTAAGGAGCATGGTGTGAAAAGGCAACTTACCACAGCTCATACACCCCAACAAAATGGCGTTGTTGAGCGCAGGAACAGGACAGTAGTTGAAATGGCTCGTTGTATGTTGAAGGCTCAAGACATGCCTGATTCATTCTGGGCAGAAGCAGTCAATACAGCAGTCTACATCCTCAATCGAAGCTACACAAAAGCACTGAAGGGGATGACTCCTCAAGAAGCATATTCTGGTAAAAAGCCTTCAATTTTGCATTTTAGAATTTTTGGTTGTTTTTGTTATGCACATATTCCTAATTCAACAAGATCAAAGTTGGATTCAAAAAGCAAAAAGTGTGTCTTCCTAGGATATAGTGAAGAGTCTAAAGCATACAGGTTATGGGATCCTGAGGCAAGGAAGATTTTTGTCAGCCGAGATGTGGTGTTTGATGAACGACCACACTTAGTAAAAGATAAAGGTAAATCTACTATCTCATCAAGCGGAGAAATATCTCACCTTGTGCCTATCAAAAGACAGGTTAAAGTTGAGGAGGAGGAAACATCTGATGGAGAAATTTCCTCAATAAAAAGCCAACCAGTTGTAGCTGCACAGCGTAAGCCACTACCGAAGTGGGCACAACAGCTCTTTGATGATCACAATCCACATGTAGATGTACCAGAATCATCATCGGATGGATTACGAAGATTGAATAAAGAGAATAGAGGAGCAAAGAAGAGCCTCAGAACACATTGTTAACATGTCTCTAATGGCAGATATCATGGGTTCGATAAAGGAACCTACCACCATTGAAGAAGCCATTGATGATCCAGATTGGAGAGCGGCAATGCAGTCTGAGTATGATAGTATAATAAAAAATGATACATGGGATCTAGTCGACTTGCCGCCAAAGAAGAAGGTAATAGGTACTAAATGGATTTGGAAAGCTAAGTATAAAGCTGATGGAACATTAGAAAAGTATAAGGCACGATTAGTTGCATAGGGGTTTTCACAAATTGAAGGATTTGATGCTCAAGAAACTTTTGCACCAACAGCACGCATGACAACTATTCGGACGGTACTTGCAGTAGCTGCACAAAAGTCTTGGCCTATTTTCCAGATGGATGTCAAATCTGCATTTTTGAATGGTCACCTCAAGGAGGAGGTATATGTATCTCAACCACCAGGTTTTGAGGTGCCCAATTCAGAAAATAAAGTTTGCAGGTTGAAGAAAGCTTTGTATGGACTTAAGCAAGCTCCACGGGCTTGGTACCAACGAATATATCATTTTTTCAAAAATATGGGTTTTGAAAGAAGTACTTCTGATGCTAACTTGTATGTAACGAAAAGGGATAGCAAGCTAGTTGTTTTCATTGTATATGTAGATGATTTGATCATTACAGGAGATCATCAGGAACTCATCAATCAAACTCGGATCAGCTTGGGAACTGAGTTTGAAATGACAGACTTAGGTCTACTCCATTTTTGTCTGGGAATTGAAGTATGGCAAAGGAAGGATGGCATTTTCATCTCACAACAAAAATATTCCAAAGAAATTCTCAAGGCATTTGGAATGATGGACTGCAAACCAACTAGCATACCTATGGAGGTAAATCATATGGATGATAACATGCCTGATGTAGATGCTAAGAAGTATAGGAAGCTCGTTGGAAGTCTTATTTTTCTGTGCAACACTAGACCAGACATTTGCTATGCTGTTGGAGTGTTAAGCAGGTTTTCCAACAAACCTAAGGAGAGTCACTGGAATGCTGGAATGCGAATTCTAAGGTATATTGCAGGAACCTTGGATTTTGGTATTTTGTATACCACAGGTGATACACTCCAAGGATATTGTGATTCAGATTGGGCTGGAGATTGTGATTCTAGAAAATCAGTTTTTGGATATTGTTTCTCACTTGGTTCAGGAATATTTTCTTGGGTAAGTAGGAAGCAACCAACTCTCGCACTCTCCTCCACTGAAGCAGAGTACAAAGCAGCTTGTTTTGCTTCTTGTGAGGCAGTCTGGTTAAGGAGAATTCTTGCAGATCTAGGCATTCCATCAAATATGCCAACTGTACTCAAGTGTGATAATCAAAGTTGTATGGCTATTGCAAAGAACCCAGTATTTCATGCTCGCACCAAGCACATAGAGGTACAGTACCATTACATTCGTGAGCTAATTGAAGATGAAATTGTGGAGCTAGAATATTGCCCAACAGAGGCAAATTGTGCTGACATATTCACTAAAGCACTTGGAAGAGAGCAGCTCAACAAGCATCTTCAACAGATGGGCATAGGACCGAGACCTACTTGATTTATCATCGGTAAACATTGAGAGGGGGTGTTAGTATATGATCAATGTCTACCCCTCATGATTGTATGCACATTTTGTAAGGCCCCCTTTATGAGGAGAAGCCAAGCGTGCATTACCCAATTGATGGGAATCCCAACTTGAATGTTGGATGAAGGTCATATTGGACCATGTAAGATATTATAAGGAAAGGGAGTTACCAGGGTCCCCAATTGTGGGGTCCGGGGCAGCGGTGAGCAGCCCCGGCTGGGGCGTCCAAGGGGGCCAGCGGGCCCCCTGGCTAGGGGGTCCCAGGGGGCCAGTAGGCCCATTGGTGGGGGTCTGGGGGCAGCGCTTGCGGCGCGACGGTAAAGGGAATATTCCATGGAATATTCCCTGTCGGAGTCAGAAATCATTTATATTTGTTAGGTCGGTTCAACCAGTCTAAGCCGTGTATGGCAATTACGCGGGTGGTGGCCGCCCACGCTCTACCGCCCATGTATAGCCGTCCATAGCAGGCCACCCATGATCCTATATATACATGACTTCTGCACTACCTAAGACACCGAGTTGAGCCAGCATACCTCTACCTTGTATCTCCCTATCTAGAGTTGTCTAGATTACCATTTAAGCTCTACCTTGAGAGCGCACGGGTGGACAACGCCATCATCTTTGTACTTGCTACTAGTAGAAAATTGTTGAGATTCTCCTATATCTGTTATCTTCTCTGCTATTGCTCCTGTGTTATATTGCGTAACTATTGTCTTACAGGTATGACACCTTATGAAGCTTGGTGGGGTAAGAGACCTACCCTAGATCATTGCAAAGTATTTGGATGTTTGGCATATGCATATGTGCCATCACAATTAAGGCACAAATTGGAACCTAAAGCTGAAAAGTATGTATTCATTGGTTATGATGATAAGCAGATGGGATATAGGTTGTGGAGTCCATCCACAAAACAATTTCTTGTATCAAAGGATGTTACATTTGATGAGCAAGGTACTTGGTATGCAGGTACAATCAATATTAATGCAGGTGATGAAGAAGTTGTGAACCAAAATAAAGGTAAATCAAAGGTTCAGATATTTGATGGAGGAGAATAATGAAGTGCAGGTTGAAGTTGAAGAATAGCCAAGATCTCATCCTGAGTGTGATGAACCAGAAACCTCAAGGAGTGGAGAACTTAGAAGGTCATCAAGGCACAAGTGGCAACCTACAAGGTATAGCTATGACACTTCTTTTTTGGCTACCAAAGATTATGCTTATATAATAAAGGCAGATGAAGACCCTTCTACATATGAAGAGGCAAAAGGTAAGGAAAATAGGGAGAAAGCTATGCACGAAGAATATGATGCATTGATGGAGAATCAGACATGGGAGTTGGTTCCTAAACCAAATAGCCAGAAGATCATTGGATGCAAGTGGGTCTTCAAGACAAAAAGGTATGCAAATGGAAGTGTGTCTAGGTATAAAGCTAGACTTGTTGTGAAGGGTTTTTCTCAGACTTATGGTATAGATTATGATGAGACCTATAGTCCTGTGGCAAAGATGACAACCATCAGGACTCTCATAACTATTGCTGCATGTAAAGGTTGGAAATTATAACAATTAGGTGTGAAGAATGCTTTTTTAAATGGTTATATTTCAGATGATGTTTTCATGGAGCAACCACAAGGATTCAGAGATGGAAGGTATCTAGATCATGTGTGCAAGCTCAAGAGAGCTTTGTATGGTTTGAAGCAGGCCCCAAGGGCATGGAAGTATAGACTTATGAAGTTCTTGAAAGAACTTGGATTTCAAGTATCTAAAGGAGATAGTAGCTTGCTTGTTAAAGCAAGTGATGATGGGTTCATATACATGTGCATATATGTTGATGATATAATTCTTACAGGTACAGTTGAGAAAGGCATTCAAAACCTAAAGAAGCAAATGGAGAAAGAGTTCAAAATCAGTGATTTGGGAGACTTGTCATATTTCTTGGGCATGGAGATTTCATACACTCAACATGGAGTGTATGTGACTCAAGAAAGGTATTTGAGAAATTAATAGTCTGAGCCATAAGTGGTTTATCTTGCACCGACATATTCCTTCTTCCTCGCATACTTTTTCCCTTTTATGATCATTACCACATTCAAACCCCAATCTTGCTTGACTTGAGCAACCCTAAACCAAGGTCTTCCTAACAACATTTCATATGGATAAGCTAACTCAAACATCCTAATGACCACAAAATTTACCATAAATGACATTCCAAAAATAATGATCTACTACTGCTTCAGAATGCCAACAGGCTGAACTCGAGTTTGATCCGCCATCTTCACTTGAAACGGTGCTGGAGCCAATGCCCCTTCTCCAATTTCTTTAAAAATATGCTCAGGTAATATATTCACCCCTGAGGCCCCATCAAGCAACACTTCATCAAATTTTATTTGCCCATACTGTACCTAAATTACGGGCACGAAAAAATCTACATCCACTGGATCAATATTATTGGCTGATGTGGAGGGTACCAACCTAATTGCAGGCTCTGAATGCTGACCCCAATGGATTCGTAAGAATGCGCTTAATGCCATTTTCGACCAACAACAATCAGGGAAACATGTCACCAAGGATGAAAATGCAGATAAATAAGCCTTCTTGCTCCGGTGATCAGACATGTTAGTAATATGATTTTCTGACTTAACCATTACTTGCACTACATTAGAAGATAACCAATCCAAATGTGGTGGCTTCCCTTGAAATTTCTTTAGCCAGAATCCATTGATTGGTTTTTCCATTCTTGTGCCAAATACATATGCCAAGAGAAAAGTTCCTTACCCTAAATCTTGCACAATCTGATATGGACCTTGATATCTCAATGTGAGCTTTCCCGGATGTGGTCTAAGCTTAGAAATATACACCATTACCCAATCTCCTTCTTTAAATAACTTAAACTTCACATTCTGATTCACCCAAGCTTGTCTTCGTCTTTGAATTATCTCGATAATGTATGCACTTACCAAACGATCCTCTTCCAACTACAGAAGATATTTTCTTCTGTGTTTAACCAATAAATCAAGAGACATCTTTTCCATTGTGATTAGCAAACTTGGAACCACAAATTCCATGGGTACCACTGCCTCCAATCCATATACCAGTCGGAATGGAGTCATGCATGTTGTCACTTTGAATGCTGTTTTGACTGACCGCAAAGCTGAGTCAAGTAATTAATCCCAATTTTTCTAATTTTCATGCACAAGCTTCTTAAGAATACGCATTAATGTTTTAATTTGTACTTTCAGCATGACCATTTGCTTGTGGATGATATGTTGTAGAACTTTTATGCATAATCAAATGAGTTCGTGTTAATTCTGAAATTACTTCATTAAGGAAATGAGCACCTCTGTCACTTACCAACTCAATAGGACAACCAAATCTGGTCATAATATTATGATAAAGAAATTTTGCCACACTTGCTGCCTTATTATCTTTCAATGCGACTACTTCCACCCACTTTGTACAATACTCTGTAGCTACTAAAATATATCTATTGCCACGCTGAGTAATTGGTTCAATAGGGCCCACAAAATCCATACCCCACTTTTGGAATGGATCCAATGGTAAAACCGGATGATCAGACATCCGATCTGAATTGCTTGGTCGGCCCATCTTCTAACAAATCACACATCTTTTTGCATACTCATGCGCATCCTTTAACACAGTAGGCCACCATAAACCTGCTTGTAACACTTTCTTTCCTCTAATGTCCCCAGACAAATGAGCTCCTACTAGACCTGAATGTGCCTCTTGTAACACTGCTGGTTGCTCAAATTCTGGTACACACCTCCTAATAACCTGATCCACCACTTTTTTATATAATGCACCGGCTATGATCAAATACGGTTTGCTTTTAAGTGCAAATTTCTTTCTCTCATTAGGTGAAAAATGTTGTAGTAATGACCCATCCATTAAAAATACCAATAACTGATCATATCAAGAATCTGGTTCAATAACCTGTGAATTAAACAATTCCGCATCAAGTAATTCATCATTGACAGCTGAAGGTGCCTCTCTTGATTCCAACCGATTGAAATAATCAGCCATTGCGTGTTGTTTGCCTCGAGTATGAATAATCACAAAATCAAACTCTTGCAATAAAAGCATCCACCTTGCTACTCTTCCTGTCAACAAAGGCTTCTTAATCAAATATATCAAAGCCTGGTGATCCACATGAAAAACCACTTTATTTCCCAACAAATAATGTTGAAACTTGTTGAGAGAATATACCACTGCTAAAGCTTCCCTTTCAATCACCAGATAATTCCTTTCGGCTGAACACAATACCCTACTAGCATAATACACTGGTCTATACCATCCTTTCTCCTTTTGCTGCATCGAAGCTGCGCCAACAACCACATCAGATGCATCAACAATTATGTGGAAAGGCAATAACCAATCTAGTGGTTGCAAAACTGGTGCCACAGACACCATCTTCTTCAAGAGTTGAAACGTTTTTTCTTGAGCATCTGCCCATACGAATGGAACATCCTTTTTTGTCAAATGTGTAAGTGGTAAAGAGATATTAGCCAAATATCGTAACTATCTAGAGTGCCACTTAATCTGACCCACAAACCACATTATTTCCTTCACATTCGTAGGTGCCTTTGCCATCCTAAGAGCTTCAATCTTCTTAACATCTATGGCCATGCCTTGTTCAAAAATGACATGTCCCAATAAAATACCACTTCTGACTACAATTACACTTTTAAACGGATTTAACACCATCCTAAACTGTCGACATCTATCAAAACATAATTTCAGATGTTGCAAATGCTGAACCTTCTTACCAAAGACCGAGAAATCATCCACAAACACGTGCATAAACTCTTGTAGGTAAGGTTCGAACACTTTATGTGCCACATAATTAAATGATGGTGGTCCATTCTTCAACTCAAAACTGATAACTGTGAACACGTAAGCACCAAATTCTGTAATAAATGTTGTTTTATGCTGATCCTCTTCAGCGACACTAATTTGATTGTACCCTGAAAACCCATCCAAGAAACTTTACATTTCGTGTCTTGCTATTGCGTCCAATACGACATCACAAAATGACACATGAAAAGGATCAGTAATTATTGCCACATTTAACTTTCTATAATCCACACAAATTCTGAGTTTCCCATTCTTTTTGGGGACTAAAATAATAGGAGAAAGCAAAGTCACCTGATTAATAGGTTCAATAAATCCAACAGCCAATAGTTTATCAATTTCTTCTTTCACTTGTTTAGAAAAATTTGGATTCATCATATACCGCTCCTGCACAACCGGCACTGCATCCGTCTTCAAATTAATCTGATGTTGATGCAAATCCGGATCTATGCCCTTTACCTGAGAATATCCCACACAATTACGTCTACATACTCTTTCAACAAACAAATAAGATCCTCCATAAACTGACCATCGACTGCTTTACTAATTCTCACCACCTTAGGTTCAATTTTGGTCCCTAAATTGACTTCCTGAAGCTCTTCCTCCTTTACCCTTGCCGAACCTGCATACTTCTGGTCATATATCCGTTCAGCTAGACTTATTACTTCTTTTTCCTCTTGTTCTAACTTCTACTACAGTGGAGTTGCCATACGTTTGTCAAACATCCTTTGTATTTGTACTCCTTCAACCTGTTCACCCAAAACTGGCCCATCTACTTTCTGCACAATCGGATCATCCTTACTCAATACTCCTGCGGCATCAACCTCCAATACCGGTACTATCGTTGGATTTGCTTGCAAAAATTTTTCCTCTTCATCATCTTCTAACTCATCTGCCAAATTAATAGTCTGAGCCATAAGTGGTTTATCCTGCACTGACATATTCCTTCTTCGTCGCATAAGGATTGTCACCTGCTTTTTCCCTTTTATGATCATTACCACATTCAGACCCCAATCTTGCTTGACTTGAGCAACCCTAAACCAAGGTCTTCCTAACAACATTTCATATGGATAAGTTGACTCAAACATCCTAATGACCACAAAATTTACCATAAATGACATTCCAAAAATAATGATCTGCTGTTGCTTCATAATGCCAACAGGCTGAACTCGAGTTTGATCCTCCATCTTCACTTGAAACGGTGCTGGAGCCAATGCCCCTTCTCCCATTTCTTTAAAAATATGCTCAGGTAATATATTCACCCCTGAGTGCCCCATCAAGCAACACTTCATCAAATCGTCTTTTCCCATACTGTACCTGAATTACGGGCACGACAAAATCTACATCCGCTGGATCATTATTATTGGCTGATGTTGAGGGTACCAACCTAATTGCTAGCTCTAAACGATGACCAATCAGCTTCTTCAATAATTTCTCCCGAAACATTGGTACCAAGGGTAATAATTGGTCTAAAGAAAACTGTAATGGTGAGTTAATGATTACCTCAAACCAATCTTTATGAGAATCTTGCTTGATTGGATTCTTATTTTCGGTTGTTATTGACGGTACCATGCCTACATCCTGCTCTTCCTCGGCCGGATCTATAAATTTCACCTGTTTATGCTGCTCTTACTGAACCGGTTTTTGCTCTTTGTCCCTAACCTGTCTTTGTTCTTGCCAATTAATAGGACCTTTGTTCTTTGACCTTGTGACCGCCAACACTTCCACTTCTTTTCCTTTCCCACACTGCTTACAATCACAACACCACTGAGAGTCATGCTTTGCATTGACCTTTTCCGATGTACTAGGAGCTGTCTCCTTTCGACATTACTGGTAACTCAATAACTATAGCATTGGCTTGAGCAGCCTGTTGTCCCTATTATAGTTGTTGTCCCTTTTGATTAGGCTGATCATACCGAATTACTGGTATGCCCCTCTCTTCTCTATGTTTTACCCATAATGGACAATTGGGTCCTATCCAATGATCAGGCACTGAACACTATCCACAAGACATCACTCTTTGTGGTCGCCCCTACTGATGACCTTGCTGGTTATGTCCTTGCTGATTCCCCTGATCTCCCCGTAGAGGTCTTGCTTGCTATTGCCTCTTAAAATTGCCTCTCCCTTGCACATGCATAGCCTAATTGGCTGCCACATAAGTATTATTCCTATTCTCTTGGCGTGAACTTTGCCCTCTATTCTTGGGGTTGTACCAACATTGGTTTGTTGTATGTCCATCTTTATCACAAATATCACAAAATCTCCTTTCTTTTGGAGCTACAATGGAATATCCATGTCTTTTTAACTTACTAATCCATGCTTCCTCTTTACTTTGCTTAGCCTTATGCTTGCGATGCTTGCTCCCTACTACTTCTTCATCTGGGGTATCAGAGTCAGAATCAGTTGAACCTTTGTCTGCCTCCAATTTTGAATCAGAGTCAGCCTCTGAACTAGAATCAGAATGTCTCTATTTAGCCCATCTAAATCTTCTTTCCACGCGTGCAGCTTCTAAAACTAATACATCAAAGCCATTCGCAATATCCACACTTGCAACTGCATGTCTAATGGTACTTTGTAATTCTTTTAGAAAATAACCTGCCAACATCTCGTCAGTAGGTCTTTCATTACCTTGCAATCATTCCATTAAGAATATGAATTTCTGAGCATAATCTTCCACTAACAGGGTTTTTTGCCTAATAGCTCTCAATTTTCGTAACACATCAGAAGGATTCTTCTCTTTTCTAAATCGTTGCAAAAATGCTATTTTTAATTCAACATATATAGCAAAATGAGCAATACCATATTGACTTAACCAGCTCATTGCTCATCCTTCCAACGTGGTAGCAAATTGTTGAAGTTTAATGTCATCACCATATATAGTTGGGTATCGATTAGCTGTCCATTTTATCTAAAATTGAGCAACATGGCAATCAGCATCTACTTTAGAGCCTTCTCTAAAATGAGCTACTTTGATTTTGGAATTGGGAGGTGGTTGCGCCATTGGATGTGGTTGAGATGTACGCCTAGTTCTATGACCGATTGCCCCTGCAAGTGGGTCGAACTGGAGTCGTCTTCTTACTCCTACAATTGCTTCTGTTAGGAATAGCGCTCCAAGTATACCGCCCACTAACCTTACCTCTGCTGCACCTGTTTCTCCCTGTTCCTCTTCTGTTTCCAGATTAGCTTCCTCCTCAGCTTCGTACCAATCGTAAAATTCTGAGGATGAATCCACGTTACCTGTCTTTGCCTGCGCTCTTGTAAAATACACTTAACCAAATCGTTTCCTTCTTTACTTCATGCATTTCTTGCTTCATTAGCAGCACAGTAGGATCGCCAAATGTGTTGGAGTTCGCATTCAACACATCTCTACTTGTTTCTAAACAATCAAGCTTTAGCACTGAATACGCTTCCAACAGATTTCAGGTTTAGCACTGTTACAGTGCGACAAAAATCTCTCATCAACAAACATAACTCAAATAGACAAGGATTCAATCTTGCGCTGAATGTACATGAGTAAATTACTCCATTAGAGTTCTTCTACATCAGGTATTACATGATGGAAAAGTTCATTAAAACTTCTGGCTATAGAAAATACATTATAAAATAGGTAAATATACCTCTGAAATCAAGATTTCATCATTTCTGTTTCACCATTATCTTGCACCATTAGAAGAATGGAGTCTCTTTCTCTTTAGGCACTGTTCTCTTTGAGGACACTTCTTTGTTTTTTCTTCTTGGAAAGAGTTCTTCTTGCCTCTTTTGGTTTCTTTTGCTCTCCCTCTTGGAGACGCTTCTTCCCCTTCCTAACCCCCTTCTCGTGAATGAAATACAACTATTCTCTTTATTGCGACATCAACACCTAACAAAAAATAACTGTCTGTTAAAATCCGAGCAAGAAAATACAAATTCAGTAAATTTTCGACTCAGCAATATCCGATTGAGAGATGTCTGAGTTAGTAGACTTTCAGAATTCAGATTAACTATTTATCCTCAAGATTCTTCTATCCTCAACAGAAATATCAAAACATCCCAGTGTTCCCACCTAGGGATCAAGCCACGACTTCACAAAACCCCCAAGGAACCTATCAGGATAATTCGTATTAGCATTTGGGACAGACACAACAAATGCACATCCCACTTAGGCCCCATGTGCAATTCGCTACACCGGGGAATAATCCGAATTATCGACCACCTACACATGTAGAACCAAGGACTAGAATCCCTGTTTAGGAGAGACCACCAGCAGGAAGAGGACCAGGAATACCCATAGGACGGCTGATTTTCCCTGTAATGCCTAGACCACCTGAAGTAGGAAGAAGATTAAGACTGATCCGAGTTGCCAAATGCATGAGAAACCACTATGATGGCTCTAGCGAACGTTACAACCACATAGCTGAATTCAAACAAGTAATAAGAGCCAAACAAGTTGAAGACTTCTTGATTCAATATGAATCCTTTGGAATTACCCTGACGGACACAGCTTTAGCATGGTTCCAACCATTAGACCCCAATAACTTTCAAAACATGGAACAAGTCTATCAAGAATTGATTAAAGAATTCACTTATCCTGGAATAAAAAACAACTCTTCCTCATTAATCTATAGTTTTAAGCAAGCTCCTACGGAGTCGGTGAGATTGGCAGCAAGAAGATTTAAGCAATATGTGGACAGATGCCCTGTGGAAGAGAGACCCACTCAAGACAAAATGGTGTCATTGTTTTTGGAAGGATTAGTGAATGGATCATTAAGATCATTGGTATATGTGAAAAGAGTTCAAAATTTGCAAGAATGTATGAAAGAGTGTATTGAAGTAGAGGACAATCTAGTAGAAGATTTGAAAATACCTCAAGGCAGTGTGAAAAGTGAAGATACCGCCAGCAACATGTCAAACCCTAGGAATAATGTAGAAGAAATAGCTGATTTAGTGGCAAAAAAATTGAATGTTCAAGGGCAGAGGAACTACCCAAACAATCATATGAGAGTACCCATGCTTAGAAGATGTGTACACTGTGGAGGTGATCATCCTTCTCATTTGTGCAATAGGGGAGTAGTCCCACCACCTGCTTATGCTTACAATAGACCACCCGCCCTGGGCCCTATGCATTATTGTAGCATAGAACAAACGTACACAAATAATAGCAAAGAAAACTATCCTTACAATCGGCAGTCAAGACCGGTATAACCGCCCATGAGACCATATGG
The DNA here is from genome assembly GCA_020310875.1 of Ceratopteris richardii. Taxonomy (NCBI): domain Eukaryota; kingdom Viridiplantae; phylum Streptophyta; class Polypodiopsida; order Polypodiales; family Pteridaceae; genus Ceratopteris; species Ceratopteris richardii. Next base: position 32,510,214 of record CM035429.1, on the reverse strand, counting down.
ATACCCTCAGAGAGATCAAGGAGGAGAAGCTTTTAGATATCCCACATATCAGCAACAAGCACCAGCACCATGACCTTATGCTTACCAAGGGTACCCTCAGCCACAACCTGTGTTAGGACAACATCTGCCCCACCCTCAAAATGTTGTCCCAGTAAAAATGGCTCAACCAGAAGAGAACCAAGAGAGAGAAATAGTCCTAGCCACGCCATTGGCTAGTAATGAACCGTATGACCCATCTTATGACCATAGTCAAGGAAATTACCCTGCATATGAGAGCTCTATAATTGAATATGGACAATCTTATGAGCCATATGCTTATGGGATGGAAGGACCAGATAGCTCTTACGGGTATGAGCAAGATTATGTGTCATTAATGTACACAGCTCCCATAGCACCCTTACCCTCCTGACCAATGAATAGACCACCTGCACCTAGAGGACCATGTACATTACCAAAACCACCACCACCACACCGAATATGGGACATTTTAGACTCGCTAGTTTCAGAGCTAGGGTAGTGCGAATAGTGGCTCAACTGTTGGGCCCAAGACTAGCAGTTTGATTGACACTAGCCTCTAAAAACCTAAGACTCTGTCTATCTCTTCCTAGGTGTCGTCCTGATCTAAGGTTCATAAGCCCAATTGAATAATCCCGAATTTCCCAAGTACAATTTCGTTGTTGGGTTCTTTTGTATTAGTCACTTGTTCTTTTTAATTTTTCTTAGTATGTCACTTCTTGTCCAATCAATCTTCGTCGCAAGGAACACTTAAGTTTTATCGTACTTGAGTTGGGTCACTTGATTTAAATTCTTTTCCCTTAGGTTGTCTCGCAATTGGAATTTCTGTGTTCTTGCACTTGAGTGATTAGAGTTCTTGGACTTGATTGTGCTTAACGTATCCCTAATTGATCAAAACCTCTATCCGTACTGAACCTAGGCTAGGGATTGACAGAGGGTGTTGAGAATTTCCAACCTTTAGTTTCTCTCCTTGGTTGCCCTTGTGTGCCCATGAAGCGTGTTCCCAAGCTTGCACTTACTCTTGCTTAGATTGCCCTTCAGTGCTCTCAAAGGACTTGTAAAATTCCCAAAGTTAGCTCACGAATTGAATTCCATTGATACAATAGACCATGCTCATTCATGCAGTTTAGACTCATCAAATTATTCTTTGGCTTTATGGAAAACAATCCTAAAGATCCCTCAATTTTCTTCCCTTTAGGTATGGTCACTTCAAAATACTATATCTAATAATTCTGATATTAATTTTACCGTTTTGGTTGTACTCCCCACGAGCTTTCCAACAAAACAAGAATCACAGCAAATGGATTTCGTATGAGAAAGTTATGCCCGATCAGGGTTTTGGGGTAAAAACAGGGTTTCAACTGGCTAACAGGCAAACAAGACTTCTCAAAATACTTGTGTAGTGGCCTCACAATGCTCTCACAAATTTCTAATGTTGCCCAAATATTACCCCAAAATAGACCAACTATCCTTGCCCTAAAAAATGGCCGAATTTGCCCGTCAATCGCGATCCAGTAGTCTGTCAATCGCGATTGATATGTCAGTCGCGATCGACGTGTCGGTCGCGACTGACTGGTCCGTTGTGGCTGTCAGTCACGATTGACACGTGGCCCAGAAATTCAGTCGATCATGGTTAAAGGGTCGTTGACTCTATCGGTCATGATTGATGGGTCGATCACGATTGATAGGTCCGTCGCGAGGGGGTCTATCGGTCGTGGTCAAAGAGTCCTTGACTGGGTCAGTCGCGATTGACAGGTCCATCGCGGCTATCAGTCGCAATTGATGGGTCGATCGCAATTGATGGCTCGATCACGATTGACACATGGTGCGCATAAATTGTGTTGGTCGTGATCAGTCGGTCGTTGACTCAGTCGATCGCGATCGAGGTGTCGGTCGTGATTGACGAGTCGGTCGGCTAGTGTCCATCGTCGTTTTAGCAAAAGGATCATTTTTTCTGTCGGTCGCGATTGATAGAGGTCAACGCCTCCGGACCTGCACAGTCAAATTTTTTACCTGCTGGAGCTGGTGCAGCTGCTGGGGATGCTGATTCCTGCAAAAAATCTCAGAAAACACACAATAGCACACACACAAACACTCTCTCGCTCTCTCTCACGAATGAAATGAGGGGAATGGTGTGGGTATGGTGATATGACCAGAAAATGGAAAATGTCGCGATGATGGAGATGGAGGTGGGAGATGGTGATGATGATGATGGTGATGAAGATGGTGAAGAAAACAAAAGAAAATAGATAAAAGTGAGGAAAATACCTATGACTCCAATGCCTCAACTCTACGTCTTACCATCACACGCTCATCCTCAAAGCTCGATCCCCGACAACGGTGCCAAAATTTGGTGTAGCTTAGTGATGAGTAGCACCTCCTTTAATGTCAATCTGGGAAGACGTGAGGATGGTATGAAGACGTCGAACAAGTGATGGCACAAGTGCGTGAGTGAGAAGCACACTAACATGCACACACATACACACACACATGCACACACGGCAAAACCAAAGAGAGAGACAATGGAATTCTTTTAGATTACTTCAAATGTGCTCATACAAGTTCAAATCTATTACAAGCTAACCTCAAAAATGAGCTCTCTAGCTCTATTTATAGTTTTTGACTAGCTTTTGGCGCTGTCCAGACCTAGTGTCCGGCCTCATTAAAAATAAGGTTCTATGGCCTATTTGAGGGCTCAAACGGAGTCTAAAAATCATGAAAATTGGTACGATGATACTTCTGATACTCCTCAAGCTCGAGGACTCCTTGGCTTGCACAAAATGGAGTTACAAAAAGGTGAAAAGGTATTTACAATGATTTTTAGTGATGAGAATCACTATTATGAAGATGTTGTTTTGGAAAAATTTGAGTGGCCTACTTGCCAGATCTTCGTTGACTACTTTGTCTGCTTGTGCCTTCTCTCCGCTCGGGCTCCCTTCTTTGGCTTCCTTCTCTTGTGAGTCCTTGGGTGCTTTGACTGCTGCCAACAAGAATGTATCAAAACTGAAAATACAAAGGGAAAAGTCTAATTCAGAGAGGATGGAAGCATAGCAAAAAGTGTGTCGCAAGATAATTCTGCCTCCGAGTCCAAAAAGGTGTGGCGTAGCGATTTGCATTGAACGTCGTGAGATAAGAGTGCCTGAGTTCAATTCACACCCAGCTGGACATTTCAAATTCCTTGTACTTTGAAAAAAACGTTGATGTTTATTAAAACGTTGGAAACGTTGGATGCGAGAAGCACTTCGAGAGTGGGTGAATCATTTTTCTTGGGGAGAATTTTAAATATATTAATAGCAATATTGAATTAAACACAAGTGAATTTCACATGCCCCGTGATGCAACCGTCCCTTCAAAGTGTCGCTATAGGTTGTCAAATCAAGTGTCGTTGATTTATCTGTTAGAAAAGAGTGGCCCTTAGTCACTGAACTCTAATTTTAGAGTTTCTGTTTTACTATCTCTCTTTTTTATCTGAAATACGATCGCTTCACCATCAACCATTCCTTTTTACTTTAATTTTATAAGTAGCACAAATCTCATTACAACGATGAGCTTCATATTTTTCACTTGTGAAAACTTCTAAATGACTTTGTTCATTTTGGATTTATAATCAACACCTCGACCATGTGGATCTATCATTATAGGTAGACAGATATCCATTGAAATCTTTTCATGGTAATCAGAAGCTCTAGTATTCAACATATCATCATGCTTCATTCAAGTTCGGGTGTTAATTGCGATTGGAAGTGGCCCTTGTGATCCTTAATCTTTGATTGTCTTTCCAAGTAAGGAGAGTGTTTCTCTCTGATAGCGTCATGGGAATTCTATGGGAGCATATATCTGGGTCTACTCCTTTCAAATCTTTGTAGCTCCATGCAAATACTTCTCTATATTCTTGCAATAGAGCTGTTAGCTCATCTACTTCTTACTCTGTCAAATCATGCCCTATAAAAGTACATTTTTCCTCTCGTTCTTCAATCTTGATCACTATCTTCTTAGTCTTCTCTCTATTATTGTATGCTTCTCCTATGCTTGCCTCTTGTGTAGGCATTCATACCATGATTGTTTGATCTTCTATTTCATAGTTTTTTTAAGTTCTCAAGTACTTCCATTAGGGATTCTTCTTCTTCTGTTCTAGGAGACTTCGTTCTTTCCCTCTTGGTTTTATTGTCCCTGCTATATGTGAGTGACTTGGGTTGTTCCGTTTGATTCTCCTTTCCTACCTCAAGGGTAATGGCTTCTACAAAATAGAGATATTCCTCTTCTCATGAACAGAAGGGTTTCATGATAATGGTTCTTGAGTCAACTCCATGCATTCTTCTAGAATAGGCTTTTTTTCCAAGGGTTCTATCATAAAGATGGAAATGTCATATCCATCCTCATCACAGTGAGGGGTCCATTGTTCTTCATTGACTACCATGTCCATGGTAGTTAAGATCTTTGCCCAACTATGAGGCTTAAATTTATCGTCTGGGAACACTATAGGTGCATAAGCAGGATCTTGAAGGATACGTGGATGTCGTTCGAAGCCTAAAGTTCCAGCTTTTAATCTTTCTTCTTCTTTTTTTAGCTACCTTACACATCCATAGATGAGTGTCGTCATGCAACCATGAAGGCTCTAATTCTATAGATTGTACGAATTCTATTTCCTCGGGTGTCCTATGGATGATGTTCCACCATAGTGGGGTACATCACGATGGGAATAGTCCTTGAGGTTGACTTTGGTAGTCACTCCTAAATGTTGTAGGTACAAGGAATTGGATACCCAATCATGTATAATTTGCAATTATTGCATAAAAGGGCATCCCAAAATCATATTGTAAGCATGATTCTTTCAAAACTCACAAATGGTGAAGGTGTGCTCAAATTTTACTCCATAAGTGGTGAGTGATATTCCTTCCAATAAACCTAAAGGTTTCTCAATATGACCATTAGCCATTTGTAGCTTCATACTCGTGGGTCTTAAAGCTAGCTTGTCCCAACGTTTCTATAATCAAGTGGTGGCAATGGCCACTCTAGCACCTGAGTCTAGGATTGCCTTGGTGGTGTAGCCTTGTTAGGCTACTGGAAGATAAGTATTACCTTCTTCTCATTCACTCATATCTCCAATCTTTTCAATGGGTATTTTTGGTGCTCTCTTGTGTGAACCTTCCTAAAAGTGGGTAGTACTTGTCTCTGGGAATTGATTTGTCACATGCTTCTACAATCCGGGTTTAATTTTCAATAATTCTTCTAAAGCAAGGTGACATTGCACTTTAGTGTTCTTTATTACATCTATGCTTTTAGGAATTATTCACTCTTCATTCCTTACAAGTATGGTAGGTGCTCTCATACTGATAGAGTTAGCTTCCCAAGGACCAGTGAACTAGGGTAGTTCTTGCAAAGAATTAGATTCAAAATTTGTTTTTTCACTAGATGTTCCTTCTCTCGTTCATCATATATAGAGGGTATGTCCTTGGGAAAGTATTCCTATAAATCTTCTATCTCTTGAATAGGGGATTGAGATCCTTGTTCCCTCTTCCATTTCTCTTCTTGAATCTCTCTAAGAAATCCTTCTGAGTACCTATGTGTTGAAGACAGGTTCTCCGAGTTCATGGTATTAGGCACTTGTGACAACAAAGGTGTGGAGTCTTCCTATGCCTTCAGGATAACATAAGTCCTATCAAGGTTATTCTTCTAATGATTGGTAGAAATCAATTGTTTTAACCTCTCTAGAAATCCTTGAAAGTGTAGCTCTAGTTTAGCTAGGTTACTCCAATTAACATATTAAGATGCTTCGAACATTTCCTGCACTAATTCTACCATTTTCATATAGAGCTTAGTTCTCTCAATTTCTAGGTCTACTCTTGGATAATTCTTACTCAACTCTCCCACTTGGGGTCTTTCTCTTAGTCTTGCTTGGTAAGCTTTAAACATCATATACAAGTTCTTTGTTAAGGGTTCAACTATCACTGATCCTAGTTTTGGGGTTGGGTTCTTGATTCGACTCTTGCAAACCCAATTCTAAAATTTTAGCTCTAGTCTCTTTTAAGCTTCTCTTAGTTCACTTATCTTTTTACTCCATTTCCTCTTAATTCTTTCTCATGAATCCTTCCAAAATCTAGTTTTTCTTTCACTAGACTCTCCGACTTTGCTATTCTCATCCATTTTATCTAGGTTTGGTAGTTGATTTTTCAACAGAGCCTTGGCTCTCGTTATCATTTGGATAGGTAAATACATGGGTGTGGATCGGCTTGAATTTTGCACAATGCATATCACATTAATGGGCATTACCTTAGAGGGATAAGCAGGGTTCTTAGGGCACTTTCTTATGACATGCTCTTTAACACAGTTAGTACATAAACCTTGAAAGTTATAACTTTGAGGTTGTCTTGCTATTGGAGGATGTGGGCACTCTCTTATGTAATGATCTCCTTGGAACCTAAAGCATGATCCTTTAGGATCTTGTGGTCTTATTTGTCTCGACCGGGGCTCTGGGTTAGGATTAGCATACATGACATTAGCATAATCTAGCTCCTAGCTAGATTCCATGGGTAGACTCTTATATTGGTATGTTTGTATATGTTCTAGTGACTCAGTGTAGTATGCAGGTGGGCTATCTCAGGGTCCTTAGATTCATAGATTGTGATTGTTCCTATTTCGCTTGGCTGCTCCATCCTATACCTCCAAAGTGCTTCATTCGTATCCTTATTGAGAAATAACTCAATACTTTTGTTATCTTGAGGGATCCAGTCTAGACTTAGCATCCATGTCAACACTAATTTCCATCTTGGTGTTCTAGGTTCACCCTCTAATGGTTCTTGTTCTTGGGTCTCTACTTCTGCGTCAAGAAATACTACCCCAAATTCATTACTGTAGTTAGGCTTATAATGTACATGGTTCCGTCCTTGTCTATTATGACTCTAGCACAATGGTAAGTACCAACCTAAGGAGATCAACCTCATAAATGTCAATGCGTGTAGATGTGAGGATTGGTATGAAGACTATGAGCAAGTGAAGGCACAAGTGCATGAGTGAAAGCACACAAGCATGCACACACATACATGCACACACACACAAGGTACGAGCAAAGATTGGAACAATGGAAGGACTTTGAATACAAAAGAAATCTATTACAAGAGCTCAAATCTCTAACAAGCTCACCTTAAAAATGAGCTCTCTAGCTCTTTTCATAGTTTTTTTGAGTAGTTTTGGCCCTGTCTAGACCTTGTCTCTGACCTAGTTAAAACTTAGGTTCCAAAGATTATTTGGAGGCTCAAATGGAGTCTAAAAATTATCAAAATTGCTAGGATGGTAATTCTAATACTCCTCAAGCTTGAGGACTCCTCAACTTGAACAAAATGGAGTTGCAAAAATGTGAAATGGTATTTACAATGTTTTTAGTGATGAAAATCACTATTTTTATAGGGATTTCTTCTAAAAATTTGACATGTGCTTCTTTGAGCTCCCTACATGCTCCTTCTTCTTGTGTGTCCACTTCCTTGATGTGCTTCCATGCTTGTGCTTGAACTTGAGTGTCAACACTCCCCCTCCCCCCTCTGGAGTCTACCGTCCCTGACAGACCCTTGTTGGAGTGGTTGTTCCATGTAGTACTTTGAGAGGTAGTGTTCTTCATGTATCAATAGGAGCAGTCCGTCTTCCAGACATAGCTTGGTCTGGTTCTTCAATTTTCCACTACTAGCCTATGTGAGAGGTGGTCCCCTTGTAGGTACTTCTTCCTTGGATTTGAGCTGGATAGTGTATTTCTATGCTTTCAAAGATTGCTAGTTGCTCAAAAGAGTTGTCAAGATTGATCTTGAGTAGTTGTCGACTGTGAATTGCTTCATAGGTACCGATGTTGTATCCTTGATGTCCTTGGATCTTTGAACATGAGTTTCATAGTAGGATGCCAAGTACTTTTGAACCATAATGACTGATGGGTAAGTGCCTTAGTGCATGGGTTGAAAAAGATATGTGCCTTGTGCATGGCCTTGGAATGTGACCCTATGCATGCATACTTGGGTAATGCATTAGAAGAAGTATGGTGCAAGAAATTCGTTTTTGAGCAAAGTTCTCAACGGTATGCTGATGAAGAGGTTTACTAATCTATCATGGTTAGATTTTTGTCGAAGTAGGCCATTCTTATCATGGTCAAAGGTCCATCGATATTCATCTCTTTGTCTTGTGCTCCAGCATGATGATTGACCATTGGTTTGTCTTTTGTTGTTGATGGTTTGCATTAGAGATTCTTCCAGCGCACAATACTCTTCTTTCTCTTTTCGTTTTCTCTCTTTTTTTTTGGAGCAATGTCACAAAACAAGAAGAAAGATGTTAGCATCAAAAATATTTTACATATGTCCAATGTGTCGCATGTGCCTGGGATTCTCAATTGTGCCTATGCATAGCCATGTAATGGGCCCCTATATTGATGCATACTTTGGAAGTGCATGACCTCAATGGTGTAAAAGATAAGGTTGTGCCAAAGGCACATGGTTGTTGCACATCGAGGCTTTCAATGTTGTTTGCTGATGTTGATGCAACCTTTTTTGGAGGTATCCATCCGATCTGAAAATGCCAATTGATCATTCCTCCTTATAGGGGTCCATTTTAGAATAGTGTTTTGTTGTGTATGTATCATGTTTGACTTCTTCAACTTTGGGTGGTTGCTTGAATTTTGTATCGCGCATGGTTTGATCTTTGGTTCTATGGGTGCCACTGGTGCTTTTGGCTTCCAAACCCATACCCTTTCTGCTTGTCGTCTTAGTATTGCCGAAGAAGGGAATTGATATTCTTTTGATCTCTTTGCTTGGTATTCATGAAGTAGATCATAGGATTGTGTGCATGTACGAGGGCCTTGGGTACCCACATGTGTGTCCTTGTTGAATTGCAACTAATTTCTAAGGCACCCAAAATTTGTTGGAGACCTTCTTATTGAGCTAGTCGTGGTTGCTTGGTTCTTGCCTTCGCATGATTAGCTTGCCTCGATGGGAGTTGTGTTGGCAAGGCTGGCGGTTGCTCTCCTTTTCATACCCAGATCTGCTTCATGCCCGGAACTACTTTCTTCTTGAAATCTCTTGGTATATTTGATATAGTGTTTGTCATGTATGGTTTCACTTGCCTTTTTGGTTGAGCGTTTGGGACGGCATTAGTCTTTGCACAAGAGGAGGAGTCCACGTGCCTTTGAACCTGTTCTTCCATAATTGAGTTCTTCTGGAACATAGAGCATTTGACACATACAACATATTTTTTGCTAAGATCAGTCCTAGAAGAATTAAGAGAATGTGTGACATCTAGATTTGTGAGCATGCAATTCTCTAATTTTTATGTAATGCATTGTTCCTGTACCAAACTTGAAGAAATTGACTTCTTAGGTTCAAGCTCACTCCATGGTCGTAAATTCAATCTTGACCCAAGGCAAGTGGCTCTGTAAGGTCCTCATCATGACACACTAGCATTTTGACTTTCATTGGAACATCTTGAAGATAGATCGAAAGTTCCACCTCGCCCAAAAAAGGGGTTTCCACACCTCCACATCCTATGAGATAGGCTTCTATGTGATTGATGTTCAATTGCAAGTCTTGGTAGTATGAAAGTCTAATCACACAAGTTGTTGTACCCGAGTCAATCAATGCTCTCACACTCCTTACACTCTTTCCTTGTCCTACCTATATCATCACAAAGGGATGTGGATCGATTATTCCAGAAGCAATTACATCTGATGTTTGGCACATGGCCATGTGATATTGTGGGGTTTCAAGATTGACACTTAGGCCTAGTCACCTTAACTTATTTCGTCGAATGCGCTCTCTCCGCTCTTCTTGTGCTTCTTCTTGGATCCTCAACTCTTCTTCTTTTTGCTTCTTAGCAGTGTTGAGTCTCATTAACATATCCTCTATAAGAGGTTCTTGATACAGCTTGACTCGGCATCCACTAACATAGTTTTGCAAGATATCACCTTCTAGGGTGGCCAATTGAACTGCACCGCTAGTGCAAATTCTATTAATGATCATGGGTCCATATCCTCTTTTTTCCAATTTACGAGCATGTTGTTTTAGTGTATAAACCAATACTAGGTCTCACTCTTTCAATCCTTTATCCTTAATGTGTGCATCGAAGTATGCCTTTTGCCTTTTCTTTGTAGCATAGATGCCTGCAGTCGCTCGTAGCCTTGTTTCACCTAAGCGTTCTAGATTAAAGATCCTAGAGGACAACTCATGTCCATTCCACTCATGATCTTGTGCTACTTTTAAAGCTAGAATTAGGAAGTCCAATGGTAGCACAACATTTTTTCCGAAGACCATCTGAAATGGGATGGCATTGAGTATCGTTTTATAGGCAACTCAATAAGCCCAAACAACATGATGGAGTTGTTTGTCCCAATCAGAGCATTTATTATTTACAAGTTGTTGGAGCAAATGCCAAGCCTTCACACTTGGCTAGGCATTGGAAGTGCTAAGTGAAAACAATGGAAGGATCATATGAACCATTGCTTATGAGCTTTTACCATTAACCATTGTAAAAGTTCTTTTTTAACTTGAGATAATATTGTAAGTCCACATATCTCATGGAGGTTACAGATCTAAAAGCTACAAATCTTGCTTGTTAAAGTCACTTCTAACTAAGAGGAGTACATTTAGGTAGAGCATCCATTTGAATTTCAAAATTCAAACTTGGAAAAGTCATTATAAAAAGGAGATTGTAAACTTGCAGCCATTAGAGCCCCATTAGTGAGCTTATTGCTGATCATTTGTATATGTTGAGTGGCTTATATCATAGCCTACTCCTAGAACTATCATTGAACATCATATTCATGCCAATGAGCATGTACACCATTGTTCTATAGTACATTATATCATTGATCATCTCTGTTCATCTCTCTGCTATGTCTACTCATAATAGTGAGCTTGTGATGCTCATATCTCAGTGCGTTGTTATTCATTTTCAAAGATATATAGCTTATTAGAACCAAATCATAGCCTACTACAAGCTTTCAAAGTTTGAAGAAATTTCATTATACCAATGGGGAGAAAATCTTCTCAAAGTGGTTACTGGTCATTCTCTCCACATCTCCTAAAAAGTCGGGGGTAAGCTTCTACTTGCTAAAGACATTGCTCTGTGTATAGTCAATCCTTTTAAGTGATTCCACTTGGAAACATTAGCTCTCTAAGCTTATTGGATACCAAGGAATTTTTCTAATTGCTACTGTATTTTGAGTATTGAGCAAAACATCCAACAGGTGCCAAGACCAAAATAGTAAGTTTTTGGTATCTAGCTAGTTGCAAACTTATCTGTTTTGATCAAATGGTTTGAAGCATCATCTCTGAAGTATATAGGCACTCGTTTAGTGTCATTGGAAAGCTAAAGGGTCCTACAACACAACTCTGAGGTGAAAGAGGGCAGGTACAAAGTAGGGATTAGCAGTGCCAACTCATTTCTTGAGGTGTCCGTCCATCTTTCCCAACAGTGGTATCAGAGCGATTTGAGGTAAAATGGGAGATGGTTCCCTTCTTTTATTGATAAATTGGATAGGAACAACTACAAAGCATGGTCCTTGAGGATGAAGACATACTTACAAGGAAGGATTCTCTATGGATACGTAACATGAGATGAGAAGATGCCCATTTTGAGAAGCAAAGGACAACCTAGAAGAGAGGAGCTTGAAAGACTCAACTCGTGGTGTGCCAAAGATGCATTAGCAAGATCATACTTAACTCTCTCTTTGACTTCCTTCTTCCACACATTAGGAAGTGTACAACATCTCAAGAGACTTGGGATACATTGGCTTCATACTTTTCTTCTAATACAAGAGCCAGAAAGAATCAATTGTGGATTGACTCAAAGGAGAAAACCCAAACAAACTGTGTCAGAGTATGTGACCAAGTTGAAGGATGTAGGAGTCCAATTAGCAAGCATAGGAGAGGAGATTGAAGAGGAGCAAATAGTGAGACAAGTGATCAATGGCATCAAGGTAGATGACAAATGGGAAAGCTTCACAACTGCCATGGACTTGTACATGGACATGCAAATTCCAAATCTTACCACACTCATGGGCCAACTCTTTACCCATGAAGCCAAGCTCAATAAAACTAGAGATTCATCAAGAGGTAACAAATCTTTTGCCCTATACACAGATAAAGGAAAGTCTAAAGAGAAAGGGAAAAGCAAAAAGGTTGAAGATGAAGGTACTACTTCTCAACCTAACTATGCAGGAAGAGGTAGGAATTCAAGAGGTAGGGTCAGAGGAGGTAAGCAAGGTACGAGGAGACCTTTCAAATCTTCCCCATGCAACATATATGGTTTGTCTAATCACACTATAGATGAGTGCTATAGGAACTACAAGAATCAGACAGGAAGAGGGTATCAAAGAGGTGGCTACTCACAATCAAGAGGAATATTCATTCATACTCAAAGCTACAACAACAACTACAACAACAATTACAACAATAACTACCAAGGAGGCTACAAGTCAAGGAAAGACTACAACAATTACACACTGGATCAAGAGGTTTCCCTTCTGATTATGCACATGACTTCAAAGCAAGGTATGAATGATGAAAACCTGATTAAGGTCCGATGGAGGAGGTGAGTACTTCTCAAATGAATTTGATGCATTCTTGCAGGACAAAGGAATCAAAAGAGAAATTACAACACCCCTAAGAAAAATGGGGTATCAAAGAGGAGAAAAAGGTTGATTGTTGAAACATCTAGGTCAATGCTTAATGAGAAAAGGTTACCTAATTATTTGTGGGCAGAGAGTGTATCTACTGCCACTTATCCTATTAACAAGTTGCCATCCAAATCACTTGATCGGATGACTCCATATGAAGCATGGCATATGTTGGCAGTAGCCTTGGTACACCAGGACGTACAAGACATGAAAGTCAAAGAAGGGAGTCAGAGCGAAGGGACAGCACAAGCAAACAGGGCAGTCAAAGAAGATCTAGCAAGTAGGCCAATATTTTTTCAAGACAAAGAGATGGACATGCAGGGAGGAAGAGCAAGTAGGGAGCTCGAAGATATGTATGACAGATCACTAGAAGAAATCCCTACAACAACAGTGATTTTTATCACTAACCATCATTGTAAATATCATTTCACATTTTTGTAGCTCCATTTTGTGCAAGCCAAGGAGTCCTTGAGCTTGAGGAGCCTTAGAAGTAGTTGCGTACCAATTTTCGTATTTTTTAGATCTCGTTTGAGCCCCCAAATAAGCCCTGGAACCTAATTTTTAACTAGGCCGGACACTAGGTCTGGACAGGGCCAAAAGCTAGTCAAAAACTATAAAAAGAGCTAGAGAGCTCATTTTTGAGGTTAGATTGTAATTGAAACGAACTTGTAAGAGCTTTTGAAAGTAATCTAAAGAACTCCATTGATTCTCTCTCTTTGTCTTGCCGTGTGTGCGCGTGTGTGTGTATGTGTGTGCATGCTTGTGTGCTTCTCACTCACGCACTTGTGCCACCACTTGCTCGAGGTCTTCATACCCTCCTCACGTCTTCCCGGATTGACATTAAAGGAGGTGCTACTCATCATTGAGCTACACCAAATTTTGGCGCCGTTGCCGGGGATCGAGCTTTGAGGACGAGCGTGTGATGGTAAGACGTAGAGTTGACGCGTTGGAGTTGTAGGTATTTTCTTCACTCTCATCGATTTTCTTTTACTTTCTTCACCATCTTCATCATCACCATCATCATCACCATCTCCCACTTCCATCTCCATCATCGCGAAAATTTCAGTTTTTTGACTATATTCCCATCTCCACCTCATTTCCCTCATTTCACTTGTGAGAGAGAGCGAGAGAGCGAAATTGCATGTGCTATTTTTTGCATGTTTTGTGAGCATTCTGCAGGTACAGGCCGCATCATCATCCCCAGCACTCTGCGCAGGTACGGAAATCTGAGTAACTGTCTGTGTGTCGCCGAGCTCTGTCAATCGCGACCGACTGAAAACTTGCTCTAATTGCTAAACAAAGTGCATATCCATGACCTACAGGCCTAGAGCTTCCCAAAAATGTGTTTAGTTTTTTGAAATTCCACAGATTTCTGTCAATCGCGATCGCTCTGTCAATCGCGATCGACAAACGACGACGGACAGACCTGTCAATCGCGATCGACACGTCAATCGCGACCGACAGCCCACGACGGCTCTGTCAATCGCGACCGACAGAGTCAACGACCGATTGACCACGACCGACTGACCATACGCGTGACACGTGTCAATCGCGATCGAGTCATCAATCGCGATCGACTCATCAATCGCGACCGACACAGTCAACGACTGTTTGACCACGACGGATAGACCACGACGGCTCTGTCAATCGCGACCGACACGGTCAACGACTGTTTGACCACGATCGACAGACCCTTCGCGACCGACCTGTCAATCGCGATCGACTCATCAATCGCGACCGACAGAGTCAACGACGCCTTGACCACGATTGATTGACTTTTCGGCCACGTGTCAATCGCGACTGACCAGTCAATCGCGACTGACAGCCACGACGGACCTGTCAATCGCGATCGACACGTCGATCGCGATTGACCTGTCAATCGCGACCGACAGACTTTGCGAACGCGTTAGAGGGGCAAATTAGGTCAAATTTTCAAGACAAAATTATTGGTCTAAATTGTGATTAAGTGTGGGACAAACACTAGGGTGTGGTATTGCATCGCGAGGCCGTGCCACAAGTTACTTGAGTAATCCTGTTTGACTGTTAGCTCGTTTTGAATCCTAATTTAACCCCCTAAACCCTGAACAGTCATAACTTTTTCATATGAAATCCAATTTTTGAGCTCTTGGGCTTGTTGGAAAGCTCGTGGCATATACTACACGCCCTCAACTGTTTTTTATAAAGATAATGCGTTGATTTTCAGAGAGGGTATTTTGAAGTTGACCATACCCAGGGGGCTCAAAGTCAGGGGTCTTTAGAATTATTTTCCTAAAAGTCACAATGCAAATATGTGTTTATGTTACATGAATGAAAGTGGTTGGCTGTGTCCTTTGAATCTAAGCATTGAGCTAACCGTGGGACTTTTATAGGTCCATTGAGAGCAACAGAGAGCATACAAAGCAAGGTTTCTTTGCAAACTTGAGAACCGGGTTCTTGAGCACCATAAAGCAAGGGATCAACAAGTAAGGTTGGAATATTCTCAACTCCCTCTGTCATTTCCTAGCTCAAGCTAAGAACGAGTAGAGGTAGGAGTAAGTCAGGTTGACGATAGGCAGTTATCAAGTTGAAGACTACCTAAAAACTCAAGTTCAAGTTAAAAACATAATCTCTGTACTGTCGATAACCTAAAGGAAAAGAATCTAACGTGGAACGATCAACCTGAAATTACGAAGAACACTCAAGTATTCCGACGACGTGATATCAGAGAAGAACTCAAACGTGCTAAAATAACTAAAAAGAATCAAGTGACTAATACCAATTGATCGGCAACGAGGTTGTACTCCGGAACAAAAATTTGGGCTAATCAGTTAGGCATATGAACCTTAGATCAGGGCGACACCTAGCAAGAGAGAGACAAAGCCTTAGGTCTTCAGAGGCTAGTGTCAATCATACTGCAAGGTCTTGGGCCCAACAGTTGAGTCACCACTCTCATTACCCTAGCTCGGATACCAGTGAATCAGGGATGTCTCAAGGCATGGACAGACCTACGGGAAGTTCAGGAGTGCCTTACTTGTACAGGGTAGAAGGCCCTTACAAAACGCAGCTGGAGTACCTTAGGACCAACCGATTAGGTGCTAGCATCTATGAGGACGGCTTAGGAAGATCTGTGGTCCAGATTAAAAACCCTGATCAATCCATAGGACTAGAACACCCGGCTGTCAAGTTTGAAAATGGTGCATACCTGGACAAAGAAGGAACTATATATGTTGTCACTAGTCACCCTGATAGGACAGATGACTTCGGGAATGTAATCTCAGAAGCGGACTTAGGTGACCTAGAACAAGGGAACATGGATGCGGAACCTAGAACCCCTCGAGGTAAATCAGTTCTCACTAGGATTATCACGCCTGAATGGGTCCCCCAAGACAACAAGAGCATAGAGTTGCTCCTCAATCGAGAAACTGATGAAGCCTTTTGGAGGTATAAGTCTAATCAGCCAACAGACATAGGAAATATCATGATCTATGAGCTTAAGGATCCAGATAGCCCAGGCAGAGTGACCTACTTAGATCATGCTTCAGAACGGATCTTTGTGGTGACAGAAAATGATAGGCATGCCTACACTTGGAAGGGTGAATTCATTTTCCCCCAACCAAGATCAAATGTATCCTATGGTCACCCTGGGGCTGGAACTTCCCAAGCTCATGGTACGCCAAGAGACAGAAGTAGAGATAGACCAGAAGTAAGTTTTGCCAACCCAGTGGGCAGAGAAAGAACGAGAACAGAGACGAATAGGGTAGAACCTGAGATGCATAGAGCCCACAGGAACCAAAGAAATGTAGATGGATTCCCTCTGCCGAGGCCTAGAGAGCACACAAGAACTTTGAGACCCACCCAGCTAGTCAAGTCCATGAAGAATTACTTTGACGGCACAGGAGATCCCTATGATCATGTGGCGGAGTTCAAGCAAGTCTTGAGAGCTGAACAAGTGGAGGATCTGTTCACGCAGTACAATGCCTTCGGTCTAACCCTTAGGAACACAGCACTTACGTGGTTTCAGCCATTAGATGAACGCCAGTTCAGGAGCATAGACCAACTCCTAGAGGCTTTCATCGTAGAGTTCTCTAAGAGTGGCATAAGACACAATACCTCCTCATTGATCCACAGCTTCAAACAGACCCCCCAAGAGACTATCAGATTGGCCGGAAGAAGATTTAGACAATATCTTGAAAGGTGCCCTATTTCAGAGCTACCCACATCTGCTAAACAAGTAGCCTTATTCCTTGATGGATTGCTGAGTACGAAATTGAGATCCTATGTGTATCTAAAGGACCCTAGGACCATAGAAGAATGTGTACGCATGTGCATTGACATTGAAGATAACCTAGGGAAAGAGCTAGAGCTTTCCAAAATCTACAAAGATTCAGATAGTGCATCTAGCCACTCTTCCACGCAATCTACATCAATTGAGGAACTCGCTGAGAAGGTAGCTCAGAAATTAGGTGTAACTAGCAAACAAATCCCAAGGTTTGCCCCAGCGAAGAGGTGCTATACATGCGGTGGTGACCATATGGCGAATGTCTGCCCTATTATGGCTCAACCCCAAGTAAACCCTAGTAGCCAGTACTGCACCATAGAACGGAGATACACCAATCACACCGCACAAGATTGCCCATACAACAAGCAGGCAGTTAGGCAACCCTACCCGCAGCCCTACCAACAAGGCAGATACCAAAACCAAAATCCACCACCACAATATGCTAGGCCCCAACAAACCTACCAACCACAATATCAGGCCCAACAGAGACCCCAACCGGTGCTAGCTCAACAGCCTCCAAACCCCTCTAACGTGATTCCAGTAAAGTATGCTGTTGCAGAAGAAAACCTGAATAGGGCCATAGTTCCAGTAACCCCATTGATCTCAGAAAGTGACCCGAGTGACCATAGCTTTGATTCTACACATGTCGATAGTCCCCAGGCTTACTACATGCAGTCTCCAGAGCATGGTGAGTCCTACTATAGTGAAGAACCAAGTGAACCTAGTTGGGAGTCGGATTACACGAACGTCATGTATGCAAACCCCAACCCTAGGCCTCAACCTAGGCAAGTAAGACCTCCATTCCCCAGAGGACCGTGCTACAGATGCCAAGGGGATCACCTCATTCGTGATTGTCCCTTGCCTCCATCTACACAACCCCAGTCAGTGACTATCCAAGGTTTTTGCCAAGATTGTGGAAAAGAGCATCTTTTACGAGATTGCCCAAAGAACCCCAATAATATGCCAAAAATCACTCCGATCAATGTGATTGGTTTGGTTGTAGATTCCTCTGGAAGCGCCACTTCCACTGCACCAGTGCAGGTAGTCACTAGAGCTCAGGCATTGCAGCAAAACCAAGAGACAAACCAGGATAAGAACTCAGTGGCTAGTGAAACCGAGAGCATAACAAAGAAAAGGACTAGAGCATGGAAAGATAGTCGGGAAAGAATGAAAAGACAATGGGCTAAAAAGATGAGTGAACTTGAGGAAAGCATAAGAGAAACCAAAGCTAGGATAACTGAAATCACCTCTCAAATCCCCTCTCACAATACCCCGCCGCCACCCGTACCATCTCCATCCGAACCGCCACCTTCCAACCCACGCCATGTGATTCCACCACCCCCTGGGGTAGGATCAATATTAGCTGATCCTACTCCTGAAGACATAGACATGATGCTCAAAGCATATCAGGCCAGAATCCAAGAAGGGCCAAACGTGACGGATCATGCCAAGTGCTATCCTAGAGCTGACCTAGAGATAGAAAGAACCAAGCTGTGCGCGAAAATGGTCGCATTGGCTCAGACTATGTTTGAAGCCAGTCGCCTTTTCAATTACTCGGGCTCAGCCAAAACGCAATTACACTTGGATGGATTCCTAGAGAAGTTAGAGGAAATAATTGCAAGATCTGCCAAGGAAGAAAAAAATCAAGAAAAAGATAAAGCAAGCAGAAACATGAAGCATTCCCCGTCAGAAGGGTATGTGGCCAATTCCACTAAACCAGACTCCTTTCCCTCTTTAGAAAGATTAGAGAGGCTAATTGCACAGCCAGAAAAGGAGCCTACTCCTCAAAGAAAGGAAAGGGCAAGAGGACGGATAAGCCAGCCTCTTCAGGAAGCCCATGTGCCTCCTCAAGGAGCCTATCTTCCTCCCCAAAGGTCACAGGAGCCTCCCTCGAAAGCTTATGTACCTCCACAGGTAACCCACATTTCTTCCCAGAGAGCGAATGAGCCGGTTCGGAAAAGTAATAGCATAAGTAACCCTTCCCAAGAAGCTTGTGCTTCAGCTATCTATGACAACGAGGAAAGAGCCAACGATAGAATAAGCCCTCCTTCCCAGGTAGCATATGTACCTAATTCTACGGAGCCAGACACTTCTTCTTCTATGAATCGGTTTGCACCAGACTTCCTACGAGAGATTCAAGAAGACAAATGGGATAACGAAAGTGAGGTCGCCCCTCCTTTTGAACTTGTGGACGATGCACACGACCAATTCCCACAAGACATCCCATCAATTTACGGGGAACATGAGAGTACTCAATCTCATGAGAGATTGGACTTTGAGTCTAATTCCATACAGGAGCTACCCCACTTCACAGGCCCATGGGAAGCAAAGTCCACATGTATGAGAGCACCCACAGTCATGGTAAGGAACGACGACTCAGTCATACCGAGGAACACGGAGGTAGTAACGAACACCAAGATGCAACGCGATATCACTTTGGAAGAGCTGCCTGAGGATAGACCAAACGCGCGGAAATATGTAGCTAGTCAAGTAACTGAAACTGCAAAACCTCGTTCCCGGGTAGGATCCCATAGGACAGTACCGGAAATTCCCTTGGATAAGATAGGAGATATGTGTGAAGGTGAAGAAGGGAACACCTACCTTCCCATCACCTACCAAGAGTACACCACCAAGGCAATTTTGGACTCAGGTGCAGGAGTTGCAATTGCCACCACCTCCTTATGGAAGCGTTGGGGCAAACCGGCACTCAGGCCGACGAGAATGAAATTGCAAATGGCCGATGGTCACATAGAGAGACCCCTAGGATTGTTAGAAGGGATAACTCTCACCACTTGTGGTGTCGAGTTTGAACATAGTTTTGCTATATGTGACTTCAGCAAAAATCATGCCTATGAGATGATTTTGGGAAGACCATTCATGCGACAGTTGCAAGTGGTACAGGACTGGGGAACCAATTCTTTGTACCTGCAGCACTTGGGTGTTACAACCAAAGTCAATCTCAAGGATTATTCTCATAGAGATGTCCCTCCTATCCAATGGAATCCCATCCATAGAGCCAAAGATGATACAGAATCTGTGCATTCCATAGGATCAGGATCCTCCTGGATGCATGAAGACACCCACTTATGGATGTGCAAAGTAGCAGTAGAAGAAGAGAAGAGAGAGAAAGCCAGAGAGGTAGGTGCAAAAGAAACCCATAGATCGATCCAAGACCCAGCCTATGCACCTGTAGTTTTTCCAGACGAAGAATTTGAACCTCACGGTTGGGCAGAAATCTTAGCAACAATGGACGTAGCCATCAACGAAGAACAATGGACACCTCACTGTGATGAGGATGGCTATGATATTTCAGTCTTCTCCATAGAGCCAATCATGGGAGAGGCAGTTTTAGAAGAATGCGAACCTAGCCCTGATGCATTTGAGGATGCAAGTGACTCCGATCTAGAGTCAATCATTATGGACCCACCATTTGCATCAGATGAAGAATACTTCCATGAAATAGAATTCCAACCCCACAAGCATGGAGAGGTTACAAATGATGTAAGATTAGCAATGCAGATGACCCCTAAGGAAGAAGGAAAGAAACGAAAGAAGAGAGAAGCCTTACCAGAAGAGGAAGAATCTTTGTTTGAGGTCCCAGAAAATTTTAAGAAGTATGAGATAGATGACAGGAGAGTCATGATAAGAATGCCTAAACGGGAGACACAATCAGGAGAGGCCTATGATAACAAAGAAACCACCAAGAAAATAGTAGTGGCTATAGAAGAAGGAGAGGAGAGATGCACGTATATAGGCCATGACCTGACAGAAGAAGAAGAGCACGAATTGATTGCCTTGCTAAGAGAATACAGAGATGTATTCGCTTGGAGTTACAAGGATTTGAAAGGTGTTGACCGTGATATATGCTCACACACCATCCCCATGACCTCAGATGCCAAACCCTCTAAGCAAAAGCCTTATACATATAACGATAACTATGCTGCTAAGATCAAGGAAGAGATAGATAGACTGGTTGAAGCTGGATTTATTTATGAAATTGAGCACACTGAATGGGTATCCCCCATCGTAGTGGTGCCCAAGAAGAATGGCAAACTGCGTGTGTGCATTAACTTGAAAAAGGTTAATGCAGCCACAATTCGAGATAACTATCCGCTTCCCATAACAGAACATCTCTTAGAAAGAGTGGCAGGCAAGGAAGTGTACAGCTTCCTCGATGGATTTTCGGGCTACAATCAAGTAGCCATAGCTCCAGAGGATCAACATAAGACAGCCTTTGCCACAGAATGGGGCATTTTTGCTTTTAGAGTAATGCCATTTGGACTTACCAATGCACCAGCTACCTTCCAGAGGCTGATGTGCCATGTGTTTAAGGAGTTCCTGAGAAAGAGTTTAGAAGTCTATGTTGATGATCTTTGTGCTCATTCCAATGTTAGACAAACCCATATTCCTGAACTCAGACAAATCTTTGACAAATGTAGAGAATATCAGGTCTGCCTGAACCCAGAAAAGTGTGTTTTTATGGTCAGGCAAGGCAAGATTCTAGGACACATAGTGTCAAAGAATGGCATATCTACCGACGAAGAAAAGGTGAGAGCCATAGCAGAGCTACCTAGGCCAAAGAACGTCAAGGAAGTACAAGCTTTCATGGGGCATTGTGGTTATTATCGACGATTTATACACATGTATGCTGTCATTGCAAAGCCCATGTACGGACTTCTGACTAACTTTGAGTGGACGGATGAATGTGAGAATTCTTTCCAGGAACTTAAACGAAGATTATGTTCAGCACCAATCTTGACCACACCAGATTGGAATAAGCCATTCCATGTTCATGTTGATGCATCCAATTATGCTATTGGGTGTGTGCTGGCACAACCTACTGGTGAAGGTAATATGGATCTTCCAATTGCCTATGCCAGTAGACAATTGAACGCGGCTGAACGGAATTACACCACTACAGAGCGCGAAGGATTAGGCATGGTATATGCAGTCAAGAAATTTAGACACTATTTGCTTGCAAATAAGTTTAAATTTTTTACTGATCATCAGGCATTGTTGTACCTAGTAAACAAGCCATGCAATACGGGAAGATTAGTAAGATGGTTTCTCTTGCTAATGGAATATGATTTTGAGGTTGTGGTAAGAAAAGGTAGGACTCACTTGAGAGCAGATCATCTCTCTAGGCTCACATCTGGAGAAGCCCCACAAGGAGTGTCAGATGACCTTCCTGATGCTTACTTGTTTAATTTGGAAGTGGTACCGCAGTGGGCTAAGCCATTGGTACCAGTATTGACATACGGGCCCAACCATCCAGTGGTAAACACACGGAATAGAGAGGTTGTAAAAGCCCAAAAGTATCACATCATGGCCGGAAGCATGTACAAGCACACAGATCAAGGGATCTTGGCTTGTTGCGTAGAAGAGGATGAGTACGCTAAATGGTTGCAATTAGCACATGTAGGTGCGTTAGAGCAACACCATTCAAAGCAACGAACATTGCAGACTCTAAAACGATTCGGAGTGCATTGGCCAACTATGGACGCGGATGTCCAAAAGTTGTGCAAGGAATGCCCAATCTGTTGCACTAAACCACCTGTGGAACATGCCACTCTCTATCAAATATCCATTGTGCCAGATTGGAGTGAACCTCTAGTATCATTCTTGCGGACAAACACATTCCCCCCAGACATGACTCTAGCTAGGAAAAGGAGTTTAGAACAAGAAGCCCTGGATTATTCACTCATAGGTGATAATCTATATAAGCGCGGTAAAGATGGTTACCTGAGATTATGTGTCCATGAGAGTGAATATCTTAAGATCTTAGAAACTGCTCACCAAGGTGTAGCAGGAGGACACTTTGGACCACATCGGGTGATCAAGGCAATATTGTTTGCGGGCTTCTGGTGGCCCACCCTTCACATGGATGCACATACCTATGTGAAACGGTGTGATATCTGTCAAAGGACTCAGTATCCTATACGCAAAGATGAGATGCCACTGAAACCTATGATGGGTGGACGTGCATTCTCTAAGTGGGGAATAGACTTCGTAGGTCCTATTAATCCCCCAGCGAAAGGTTCTCATGCGGAATACATCATTGTGGCAACAGATTATCTCACCAAGTGGGTAGAGGTAAAAGCTACAACCAAGAACGATGCTCAAACAACTGCCAAATTCTTGTTTGAGAATGTATTCACGAGATATGGACTACCCATAGAGCTTGTAAGTGATAGAGGCACTCATTTCTTGAACGAAGTGATTGAAAATCTACTCCAAGAATTCTTGGTAATACACAAGAAGTCTGCCCCTTATCACCCTCAAGCTAATGGACAAGCTGAGAGCACTAATAAGATTCTATGCAATGTACTGACGAAATTAGTGAACACTAAACGCTCTGATTGGGACAAACAGCTACACCATGCTGTTTGGGCATACCGAGTTGCCTACAAAACGGTACTCCAAGCCACCCCCTTTTAGATGGTATTCGGCCAAAACGCTGTGCTACCCTTGGACTTCCTAATCCCTACATTGAGAGTAGCACA
Source organism: Ceratopteris richardii (assembly GCA_020310875.1). Taxonomy (NCBI): domain Eukaryota; kingdom Viridiplantae; phylum Streptophyta; class Polypodiopsida; order Polypodiales; family Pteridaceae; genus Ceratopteris; species Ceratopteris richardii. The sequence goes on along the minus strand of CM035429.1, from coordinate 32,486,795 downwards.
AGAACACGAATGGGCAGGTCACGAACTCTCCTCTAGGATCTTTGACCTTGAACGATTAGGGGAAACAAGACTAAGAGCCGCTGCAGGAATATATGCCGCCAAGAAGAGACAGAAGGCATATTTCGATGCCCATGTGAAGGATAAAGGCTTGAAAGCAGGAGATCTAGTCTTGGTCTATACACTCAAACAACACGCGAGGAAGCTAGAAAAGAGAGGCTACGGACCTATGATCATCAATAGGATCTCCACAAGTGGAGCAGTGCAATTGGCCACATTAGAGGGTGATGTCCTCCCAAATTATATTAGCGGTTGCAGAGTCAAGTTGTATCAGGAACCCCTCACGGATGAAATGCTTAGCCGACTCAACACTGCTAAGAAACGCAAAGAGGAAGAAAAGAGAATTAGAGAAGAAGCTCAAGCAGAGGCTTTAGAACGCATCAGAAGGATGAAATTACGAAGGCAAGGTAGAGATCAGCCGGGAGCGAATGACTATGCAGACCAAGGACTTCCCATAGCCATGTGTGAAGTTGCAGGAACAAGCTCGAATAGAATAATTGATAGACGTCCTTTCATAACCATAGACATAGGACAAGGAAAGAGTACAAGGACCGTAAGAGCCTTGATTGACTCAGGTGCTGCCACTAGCGCTGTTAAGTTGTCTTACTGTCAAGAGTTACAGTTAACTGTTCATCCTGTGGAAGCCTACCTCATAGGGTTGGGAGGCGTGGAAACCCCTTGCATGGGCGAGGTGGAACTTCCCCTCTACATTCACGAGGAGGCAATGACCGTTAAAGCACTAGTGTGTCAAGATGAGGATCTCACTGAACCTCTTGTCTTGGGTCAAGACTGGATCTATGACCAAGCAGTCAATTTAAACCTAAGAAGTGGACTTCTCCAGGTTTGGATCAATCATAGTCGAGTTACAGTAGAATTAGACAATGGAGCACTCAAGGAACTAGGAAAGGCACAGACTTCTGGTCCTTCCAGGGGTACACATGAAGATGACCATGCTGTTCTTGTCCAAAACTATGTGTTGCAGAGGAATGATATTCGCAAAAAAGGAGTCAGAAATGCAACGGAACTCCCTTCTTTTCCAAAGACTAGAAGGAGGCAGCAACCCAAGGTGGATCAAAGGCAGAAGAAGCAGAGTACTACCTATGTCCGAGATCAAAAGTACCTGCGCAGCAGAATGGCCCAGAAAATAAACCAGGTGTGGGTGCGGAAAGGCGAACAACCGGTTGCACCACCGTCAACTACACGGGCAAAGCCTCTTATTAGTGACCAACAACACGACGCTAATGAGAAGTCTTTCAGAAATTCTTCTGCTAAAGTAAAATCTATTTGGGTACCCAAGAAGTCGATGAAGGCAAGCCCACAATCAAGACAAATTTGGGTGCCTAAGGCTTGCTTGATGGCACAAGTAGCTACGCTGAGGCCACAACTTAAACAGCATAACGCCGCGACGCATACTGCCAGATTTCACTCGTTCTCGACACTCATGTACACACCAAGACCCAAGAGCGTGCATGTAATCAATTGCAAATGGGTCCCAAAAAGGCCTCGTTTTCAAACCACGACACCGAGAAAGCTCTGTAGAGACTCTCCGAAACCAAAAGCAAAGCCCATTCACTGCATTTGGCAGCCTAGGGCCTGTAATAAACCCCCCGACCCCAATTTGTAAATTCATACCCACTTACTAACTGCAGCAGTCTCCTAGGACAACACAAACACTAACTACACACACTGTCTTCATGCACTTACTAACCACTAACTCACCATCCACCTCATGTTAATGTTGTAACGGGGACAACAACGGATTTATTCTGTCCATTACGATGTTAACACTTGGTTCTATATTCTCACAGAACCAACCAGCGAACAGGGCCATGGCAGAAGCAGGTACCAGTTCTCAAGCCGGATCTGGTGCCCAGATTGTGGACATAGAAACACTTCTCCTTGAGCCTCGTCTCACCGCAAGACCGCAAGAGCTTCAAGCAGTGCATGTGCTCCCCATCCAGGATCCTCCTCAAGGACACACTTCTCAAGTAGGTAAGCATGCGCATTGGTTCAGTGATGTTGCTGGACCACTGGGCGATGGAACCTATTTCTGGGAAGCAGAATTGGAATTCAATGGCAAATGGGGTCGATACCACTTTTTCACACGCGAGTTTGAAAGCTATCAAAATGCCGAGGTCATGAGATCAGTTTGGATCAAAGCAGGTGTGGAAAGTTATTTCAGGACTCACTTACCAAAGCCGGATTTTTTACGATGTTCTTATCTGATCAGTACCATCACGCCAAGCAGAGCCAAGGGCGGCGACAGCACCTTTGTGTTGCCATCACTGCTGCCGGGTAATGAGCTTAAAAGATTCAAGTTGACCCTCAATCTGGTAAGAGAAGCGTTGGGTATGTATGGCATGCACATCCCAACAGAAAAGGAAACCATGGTTCCAGGTCGAATGAAGCACAAAGATCTTAATAAGCTGAAGGACATGGTTGCGATGACACCTACCATTGCGCTTCACCTGCGAACCATCATGCAACATTTTGCTTTTCCCGCCCAAGAACGATTCACAATGCCCCCGAAAAAAATATGGTTCAGTTTATATCTAGCAGAAACCGAAAGCCTGCCCATCAATGTGCCACACTGGATCATAGATCAGATCCACCTAGCGCATCAAAGGTGGAACAAAAAACAGAAGAATGTGCTCCACGGGTGTTGTGCCCTGACCAGAATAATCTATAGATGCTTGGCTTATGACGTGCCTGTTCAGCGGGCACTCGTATGGTCCCGAGTCCAAGAATTCCAGAGAAGACTATCAGCAGCAGGTCCCCCATCCAAGAAGATGAGGGGGGGAGTCCAACTACCCTGTGCTCAACCAAGGGGAGCTACCACTACACCAGAAATCACCCCTCCCCAGACACGACGAGTTAGGCCATTCACAATCCGGCTACCAAGACCAAGCACAGAGGGGCCTAATCTGGTGTTTCCACCCATTCCATCCGATTTGGAATTTCCGCAGGGATTTACTCTTGAGGACCTCACTGATGAAGAAATTGCCCGATTAATCTATGACTCTAACCTCGAAGCTGAAGCAGCGCGAGCTCACGAAACACAACCCCAAACAACATCGGCCCCCACCCAACCACAAGTGGTAGAAGTCGATGTAGACGAACAAGAGGCAGGAGGAGACGAAGAAGAAGCTGACGAAGAAGAACATCAAGAATATGACGAACTCTCCGAGTTAGCAAGTGCCCCAGCATATTCGGCACAAATCAAGAGACTATATCGAACCATGCGACTGGTTCAGGAACAGCATAAGATGTCTCTAGAACAGGGCAAAAGACTCATGAACGACTTGCTAGCGGAGGAAGGTGTGGACGAGTTGTTCATTGAGTCCATGAACCTTCATGCCGACGCCGTAGGACTGGATGAGGCCATTCATGAGGCAGTGGCCTACATTCACAGGTTTGAGAAAAGGGTTCCCGTTCGTCCCAGGAGGTCCGGGAAGCAAATTCACATCAATACATCAGCACCAGGCGAGGCAGCGCAAGCAGAAGAATATCAGGAAGCACCGTTGTCACCACCATCCCCACCTCACACTACACAATTCACTCCACCACAGGACACTAGCACTACCACATCCACTACCACTACCATTGTCATGGGCATCCCACTCTCCCCGGGAATCCAATTCGGGGGAGTCACCATGCCCACCTTCACCACCCTGTTCACCGATGTCACATCCACTCCACCCACGATTCCCATCTACACCGTCACTCAAACAGTTGACACGATGGAAACATCACCTGCCACAGCACCACTCCCTCCCCCAATGCCACCTTCATCACCCATACCCCCTCCACCCACATCTCCACTTACATCCACATCATTCACCTCTCCCATTCCCGCCCCCATTCCCCCTGCATCTTCACCCCTCCCAGCATTATTTAATGTAAATAACATATTTTTAGCATTAAACCAATGTGTATACCAGCTCCAGAATGAGTACAAAGCTCTGGACAACCGGTATCAGCAACTGGAAACGCACCATCAAAACTTACAAAGACAGTTTCACATTCTACAAACAGAAAATGCAGAACTGAATCAACGCTACACGACGCTTGAGCAGGCTCACCAAACATTATTGGCGGCACCCCAACCATCGACAGAATCAGGTGCCAAACAACTAGAAGCTTTGCTCGAGGTATACCAAGCCGATAATCTCAAAGTCCGGCGTAACCTGGCACTTCTCAGAAAACACATGGCGGCCGCCCTTGAGGAAAACAAGAGACTGCAGCAGCAAAATGAAGCAAATCTAGAAGCAGCAATGGAAGGCTCTCCACACGAAATTGATCCAGAGCAGTTTAAAGCTGTGCCCTCAGAGACAATGAAGACCATCTTGGACAGCTATGCAGATCTATTAGAAGCTCATGATGACTTGGAAAGGGAACGTGATGCGCTGCGCAATCAACTCCAAGAGCAACAGACAGCACCCAAAGTCACAGAAACGACCACGACTTTAGAGGAAGTCAAGGCATTGAAAGAGCAGGTGGCCGAATTACAGGCAAGATTACTCACACATGAAAGGCAACCCTCTCCAGTTGTCGAACCAGAACCCGAGGATTTGGTACCCATCGAGGTAGATGAGACGTATGAGGAACCTTACGTTCCTATGCCAATGCCAGGTGGTGAGCAAACCGCAGAAGGAATGGATACGCTAGAAATCGAAGTACCTGAGTGGCTCCAAACACTAGAGAAAACGGCATCAACTCATGAAGATCGAGTGGCAGTTCAAATCCAATCTATGGCAAAGATAGAGGACACTATTATTAAATCAGAATACTTCCGCAGCATGTCCCACCATAGATGGATCGGAACCAATGATGATCAATACGTGCCATATTGTATACTCCTGGCGGACTACAATGCAGAAATCCAACATAGATGTGGCAAACCTCCAACGTTTGCTACACAATTTGGGCCAGATGATATCCCAGAGAGCGCCAAAAAAGGATCCATTCATCAACCCACTTGGAGGATCCGACTCCTCGAAACCTACCCAGAGATGGTTCGCACCTGGACGAATATGCCTCTTTTTATTAAATATAACCCTTGTTATGTTCCTGTACTCCGCAGACGCACATGGCCAGAGTTTACCATTGCAGTCAAGAATATCAAGGGATGCGCCAAATGGTTAAACTACGTCTATCTAGCACCCCCTCAAGGGCCTCCCACCGTCAATTACATGATTTCCACTATACGGCACTGGAGCATCCGATTAAGGAATACCCCTGATGTAATGGCCCAGATGTGCATGAAAATTTTTGAGTTAATGCTTATTACATTCAGGACATTCAAGAATATCAAGGACCCACACTTCTCAGGCGTCGGATTCCTTACAGGAAACCAAGATTTAGTCTATGACATGAGCACCACTCCTTCTATAGAGGTGATATACGCTTGGCACGCCAGAATAAAATACCTCCCAGCCTGCTTTAAACAAACATTCGAAGAGATGTTCATAACAGGGTTCTGGGAATACCACTCAGAAATATTTGTACCCAGACCCTCACATCTCCTCCATTTATTTGCTGTGGAGCGAACCATTCACTCAGAGCAGTTACGGGTGCCACATCCAGATGTCCCAGGGCCAGTCAATTGGGATGCATTGCTGACAGATCTAGCAAGGGGACTCAGGTTAGAAGAACACCACCTCGCCGCCGATGTTGTACAATACTACGTCCAAAAAGCAGCTAGACAAGGGTCTGTCAGGGGCGACAGACGCGAGAGTGGGGGGGGTGTTGGCAGTAGCCTTGGTACACCAGGACGTACAAGACATGAAAGTCAAAGAAGGGAGTCAGAGCGAAGGGACAGCACAAGCAAACAGGGCAGTCAAAGAAGATCTGGCAAGTAGGCCAATATTTTTTCAAGACAAAGAGATGGACATGCAGGGAGGAAGAGCAAGTAGGGAGCTCGAAGATATGTATGACAGATCACTAGAAGAAATCCCTACAACAACAGTGATTTTTATCACTAACCATCATTGTAAATATCATTTCACATTTTTGTAGCTCCATTTTGTGCAAGCCAAGGAGTCCTTGAGCTTGAGGAGCCTTAGAAGTAGTTGCGTACCAATTTTCGTATTTTTTAGATCTCGTTTGAGCCCCCAAATAAGCCCTGGAACCTAATTTTTAACTAGGCCGGACACTAGGTCTGGACAGGGCCAAAAGCTAGTCAAAAACTATAAAAAGAGCTAGAGAGCTCATTTTTGAGGTTAGATTGTAATTGAAACGAACTTGTAAGAGCTTTTGAAAGTAATCTAAAGAACTCCATTGATTCTCTCTCTTTGTCTTGCCGTGTGTGCGCGTGTGTGTGTATGTGTGTGCATGCTTGTGTGCTTCTCACTCACGCACTTGTGCCACCACTTGCTCGAGGTCTTCATACCCTCCTCACGTCTTCCCGGATTGACATTAAAGGAGGTGCTACTCATCATTGAGCTACAGCATAGTAGACGGCCATCACTTGATCATTGCAGGATCTTTGGATGTGTTGCTTATGTGCATATCCCATCTCAAATTAGGGGTAAGCTAGACCCTAACACAGATAAGTGCATCTTCATAGGATATGATTTAAATAAAAAAGGATACAGGTTTTATAATCCATCCAACAAGGGATTTATGGTCAGTAGAGATGTAGTGTTTGATGACAATGAATCTTGGTTTAAAAGTGAATGCATGAAGGTTAAGTTGCCATATGACTTGGAAGAGGAGTTTCCAAGTCTCACCAAGTAAGAGCCAAGTCAAATTGAAGACATCAAATCTGATGATGAGGACATCATCAACATAGAAGATTTCAAAGCATGGAAATCAAAGGGCAAGGTCAAGATGAAGAGGTTGGAAGACATACCTGAATCATCCAACCAAGCAACTAGAAGATCACAAAGGGAGAGCAAGAAGCCAATCAGATATGGGTATGACACTTCTTTAGTTACTAAGCACTATGTTTAATCTTGCTAAGGATTTATCATGTGAGGAACCTATTTCATATGAATAAGCAAAGACAAAGGCATAATGGAAGGAAGCTATGGATGAAGAAATAGAAGCACTCAAGGAGAATGACACTTGGGAGCTAGTGCCAAAGAAGGAATCTATGAAGGTAATTGGTTCTAGATGGATTTACAAAATCAAGAGAAACTCAGGTGGATCCATAAACAGGTATAAAGCTAGACTTGTGGCTAAGGGCTTTGCACAAACACAAGGATTTGATTATGAAGAGACCTTCTCACTTGTGGCCAAAATGCCAACCATCAGGGTATTGGTAAGTGTGGCTACATCAAGGAATTGGAATATGTACCAATTGGATGTAAAAAATGCCTTTCTTAATGGCTGGATTTCAGAGGAGGTTTACATGGCTCAACCTCCTAGCTATGAGGACCCAAGCAAGGTAAATTGTGTGTGCAAACTATACAAATATCTTTATGGATTGAAGCAGGCATCTAGGGCATGGAACCATAGGTTGACTACATATCTTCAAGATCAAGGATTAATCATGAGTAAAGCAGATACTTCTCTGTTTGTGAAGAGAATTAATTCAAAGGTGATATATGTATGTGTGTATGTTGATGATATCATACTTATACGTAACGATGCCAATGGCATCAAATACATCAAGAATCAAATGTAGGAGTTCAAAATTAGTGATCTAGGATCACTAAAGTATTTTCTTGGACTTGAATTGCTATACGCGAATTCTAGAATTTACATTTCTCAAAGAAAGTATGTGGAGGACATGTTGATGAAATTCGACTTGGAGAATTCCAAGATAGCAAGCATTCCTATGGAAGTAAATAAAAAATTAAGTGCTCATGAAGGTGATTTGCTTGAAGACATTGCATGATATCAAAGCCTAGTAGGAAGCCTAAACTATGCTACATGGACAAGGATTGATATTGCTTATGGAGTTAAGTGTCTTAAGTCAATTCATGCATAAACCTAGAGCACCTCACTTGGAAGCTACCAAGAGGATTTTTAAGTATCTCAAGGGTACTCAAAATCAAGGTTTATATTTTCCATATACTTCATATTTGGATATCAAACTGTACTCAGATGCAGATTGGGCAGGTTCTAAGGATGACAAGAGGAGTACCTCAGGTTATCTCTCTTTTGCAGGTGATAAGCCCATTTCATGGTCTTCCAAGAATATCTTCAATAGAGGCTCAATACAGAGGATTAGCCAATGCTACTCAAGAAACCATATGGATCATATTGTTATATTTAGATTTGAGACTACATTCTAACTCACCAATGATCTTTGGAGACAATACTAGTTCTTTACATCTTGCAGCAAATTCTATCTATCATGCAAGAACCAAGGATATAGAGGTTCACTATCATTATGTGAGAGAGAAGCTATTGAGCAAAGAGATTCAACTTGCATATGTATCAACTAATATGCAATGTGTAGACTCATTGACCAAAGCACTTGATGGGACTAAACTTTGCAGGTTTAAACCTATGATTGAATTGCAAGACATTCAAGAGGATTGATAAAGAATACCCAGCCAAGATGTTTGGCTTGAGGGGGAGCTAATGGAGAAAATGCCAAGCCTTCACACTTGGCTAGGCATTGGAAGTGCTAAGTGCAAACAATGGAAGGATCATATGAACCATTGCTTATGAGCTTTTACCATTAACCATTGTAAAAGTTTTTTTGACTTGAGAGAATATTGTAAGTCCACATATCTTGTGGAGTCTGAAGATCTGAAAGCTACAAATCTTGCTTGTTAAAGTGACTCCTAACTAAGAGGAGTAATTTTAGGTAGACCATCCATTTGAATTTCAAAATTCAAACTTGGAGAAGTCATTATAAAAAGAAGGTTATAAACTAGCGGCCATTAGAACCCCATTATTGAGCTTTTTGCTGACCCTTTGTATATTTTGAGTGGCTTATATCATAGCCTAATCTTAACACTATCATTGGGTATCATATTCATGCCAATGATCATGTACAAAATTGTTCTATAATACATTATATCATTGATTATCTCTGTTCATCTCTCTGCTATGTCTACTCAGAATAGTGAGTTTGTGATGCTCATATCCGAGTGACTTATTTGGTTGAAGAAATTTCAATCAGCCAATTGGCAGAAAATGATCTTGAAGTGGTCATTCGTGATTCTCTACACATCTCCTAAAAAGTCAGGGGTAAGCTTCTACTTGCTAAAGACATTGCTCTGTGTATATTCAATCATGTTAAGTGATTTCAGTTGGAAAGATTAGCTCTAAAAGCTTATTAGATACCCTTAGAAGGAAGTTTTCTAATTGCTACTGTACTATGAGTACTTAGCAAAACATGCTATAGGTGTCAAGACCAAAATAGTAAGTTTTTGGTATCTAGCTAGTTGCAAACTTATCTATTTTGAACAAATGGTTTGAAGCATCATCTCCAAAGTACAATGGCACTTATTTAGTGGCATTGGAAAGCCAAAGGGGCTTACAATAGAACTCTGAAGTGAAAGAGGGCAGGTACAAAGCAGGTATTAGCTGTACCAACTCATTTCATGAGGTGTTCATCCATCTTTCCCAACACGAGTTCGGTCAATACATTGCATAGGACCTTATTTGTGCTCTTATCTTGTCCATTAACTGGTGGATGATAGGCGGCAGACTTCTTATGTATCACCAAAAAATTTTGGAAAAGATTTTCAATGACTTCATTCAAGAAATTTGTACCTCTATCACTTACTAACTCTATTGGTAGTCCATATCTCATAAACACGTTCTCAAATAAGAACTTTTGCATCGTTTGAGCATCATTCTTTGTTGTGGATTTGACTTCTACCCACTTTGTAAGGTAGTTAGTGGCTACAATAATGTATTATGCATGGGAGTTTCTAGCTGGGGGGTTAATAGGACTTACAAAATCTATACCCCACTTTGATAATGCATGTCCTCCCATCATTGGCGTCAAAGTCATCTCATCTTTCCTTATCGGATATTGTGCAGGTTGGCATGTATCACATTTCTTCACATAAGTATGTGCATCCATATGAATAGTGGGCCACCAAAGTCCTAAGAATAAAATGGTCTTCATTACTCGATCAAGCCCGAAGTGTCCATTGATGGCACCCCTGTGTGTAGTTTCTTAGATTTTCAAATAATCCGATTCATGAATGCACAATTTTAAGTAACCATCTTTTCCTCTTTAGTATAGGTTGTCTCCTACTAAGGCATAGTCCTGAGCCTCTTGCTCCATGCCCCATTTTCTCGCTAGACTAGCCTCGTTGGGTAATGTTCCTGATCTCATGAATTCTATCAATGGAGCACTCCAATCTAGAATTAATGACATGTGATAAAGGGTAGCATGCTCCACTAGGGATCTATCTTTGCAAACTGGACAATCCTTAATCCATTCATGTATTTCTTTGTCCATGCTAGGCCAATACACTCCTGAACGTTTTAGATTCTATAATGTTTTTTTTTTAGAATAGTGATTGCCTAGCAATTGGTCATGGGCTTGTTGCAACGAACTACTATGTTCATCGTCCTTGACAGAACAAGCTAGTACAACTTTTATAGGTTGTTTGTACATGCTTCTTGCCAATATGTGATATCTTTGTGATTTTACAATTTCTTCTTTGTTTGTTTTTACATTCTTGTTTGTGGCTTTGAATGTTAGGACTAGTACATGATGGAAAAGTTCATTAAAACTTTTGAATATAGAAAATACATTACGAAATAGGTAAATATGCCTCTGAAATCAAGATTTTGTCATTTTTGTTTCACCATTATCATGCACCATTAGAAGAATGGAGTCTCTTTCTCTTTTGGCGTTGTTCTCTCTTAGGACGCTTCTTTCTTTTTTCTTCTTGGAAAGAGTTCTGCTTGCCTCTTCTGGTTTCTTTTGCTCTCCCTCTTGGAGACGCTTCTACCCTTTCCTAGCCCCCTTCTCGTGAACGAAATACAACTACTCGCTTTATTGCGACATCAATGCCTAACAAAAAATAACTGTCTGTTAAAATCCGAGCAAGAAAATACAAATTCAGCAAATTTTTGACTCAGCAACATCCGATTGAGTAATATCTGAGTTAGTAGACTTTCAGAATTCAGATTAACTATTTATCCTCAAGATTCTTCTATCCTCAACATCTGGCACAACTCGGTGGGGGATTTTTCAAAAAAATCAGACCTGAATTTACAATCCCTTGATCGTACTATATTATTTCCATCGATTGTTTAGGACTGTTAGCTTCCTTTGTTCCAACTTCTTGACTTTACAGCATTTTCACATCCTCCTCAGTACCTCTCTGTGCTTCCTGCAATTCCATTGAATCAACTAATTGTTGCTGCTCAACTATTGCATCCACTTTCTGCTCCAAATCTCTTTGCAACAATTGCTCTTGCAGTTCTTTGATTGTTTGCACATGCTCATCAATCTTCTTCTGATATTCTTCAACCATAAGCAGTAAATCCTTCTCATGCTTTGAAACAAAATAGTTATGTACCTGCTCAATCCGATTTCTACATAGACTTTGCAAACAACCTTGAACCACCTTCCATATGTCTTGATCATATCTTTGCACACGCTGCTTCAGTACTCCAACATCCGACTCTGACATTAAAACTGCATCAAACTCCACATCCTCATTTTCTAATGTTTGTTTCTCTAGTGAAAATAATGCTTCCATCCGAGATCTAAGTACTATGACTTCTGTCTGCAAATTAGCATTCATTGTAGAAAACCCATTCATCTCGTTTTCAATTTTTTCTTGTATAGTGCTCTTCCACTCATCAAACTCTTGTAATGATCGCTTCACTTTTGACAACTCCATTACCTGTTGTATTTTACTTTGTTGACTGTATTCCTCCAGCACTTGTGTTTTCTTGTTTACCTCTTCTTGAAGTAGTTGCACTTGCTTCTATAAGAATTGATAACTTTCTATATTAACAGACTCTTTAGCTTATTCATACTTTTTCAATTCTTCCTCCTGCCAGTCTAAAAAAATAAAAATTTCCTGCATTTTCTCCTTCATACTCAATACATCAAAACCTATTCGCAATATTGATTGTTGCTTAACCTCTTCCCCTAGTTTATTCTCCATTGCCTGCAACTGCACTTCTAACTTTCTCTTTTTAGATAGTTTAATTACCTTACCTATTACTTTTGGCTGCTCCGCACTATTCAAAACCTGCAACAACCTAATCAGTCTGAAGTGTTTGCATAATTGGTGCCAATTCTTGGGCCGTATATCCCCCCTTCAGCAAATCCGTACACATCTCCAGCGATCCTTCCACTTCTTTCTCCATTACCTGCACTTGACCCCGGAGTCCTGACTCATCACCTGGAATATTGGTTTCCTTAGGACTTGGCAGCCCCTGATTATCCGTCTGCTGTACAAACTGAAAAAGTGCTGCCATATACGCTGACATACAACTGTTCAACAATGTTTGGACCTATCTCCCATAAAAATTTCACCATGCATGTGCTCGTATAGACAGTGAGCTCAACTTACCCTACCATTTGATTCAACATGAGCTAATGGCGCAAAGTTTTCTCTTGACATGTAGTCATACTTAATAATAAAACATAATCTTTCTAAATACCACTTTAGCTACTCCCGACATGCATATCCTACGTTTTTCATCATATAATATGGTGAGACCCACAGGAAGTTCAGGTGTGGCATACCTATAGAGGGTTGAAGGCCCTTACAAGACACAACTCGAATACCTTAGGAACAATCGATTAGGTGCTTGCATCTATGAGGACGGTCTAGGACGACCCGTGGTCCAAATTAAAAACCCTGACCAACCCATTGGGATTGAACATCTGGCTTTCAAATTTGAAAATGGAGCATACTTGGACAAGGAAGGAACCATATACATAGTCACCAGCCACCCAGATAGGACAGATGAATTTGGTAATGTGATCCCAAAGACAGACATAGGTGACCTAGAGCAAGGAAACTTAGGTGGAGAGCCTAAAACCCCCCAAGGCAAATCTATTCTTACTAGAATTCTCACACCAGAGTGTATTCCCTAGGACAAAAAGAGCATAGATCTACTCTTGAACCGAGAAATTGGCGAAGCCTTTTGGAGGTATAAGCCTGATCAGCCAAATGCGATAGGAACAATCACAATCTATGAGTTCAAAGATCCTGATAGCCCAGGCAAAGTGACCTATCTAGATCACACTTCAGAAAGGATCTTTGTGGTCACAGAACATGGTAGACATGCCTACACTTGGAAGGGGGAATTTATTTTTCCCCAACCAAGATCTAATGTCTCTTTTGGCCACCAAGGGGCTGGAACATCCCAAGCTCATGGCGCTCAAAGGGATAGAAGTAGAGATAGGCCAGAAGTGAGCTTTGCCAACCCAATAGGAAGAGAATAAACGCGAACAGAGACAAATAGAGAAGAAACAGAGAGAACTAGAGTTCCAAGGAACCCAAGAAATGCTGAGGATTTTCCTTTGGCAAGGCCCAGGGAACACACCAGGACTTTGAGACCTACACAGCTAGTTAAGTCCATGAAGAATTACTTCGATGGCACTAGAGATCCATACGATCATGTGGCCGAGTTTAGGAAAGTCTTGAGAGCTGAACAAGTTGAGGACCTATTCACGCAGTACAATGCCTTTGGTCTAACACTTAGGAATACCGCTCTTACGTGGTTTCAACCACTAAATGAGAGGCACTTCAGGAACATAGACCAACTTCTAGAGGCTTTCATTATTGAATTCTCTAAGAGTGGCATAAGGCATAACACTTCCTCACTGATTCATAGCTTCAAGCAAACCCCTCAAGAGACGGTTAGACTTGTAGGAAGAAGGTTTAGGCAATATCTAGAGAGATGTCCGATTCTTGAGCTACCCACTCTAGCCAAACAAGTGGCTTTATTCCTAGATGGATTGCTAAGTACAAAGTTGAGATCATACGTGTACTTAAAGGACCCAAGGACCATAGAAGAATGTGTACACATGTGCATTGACATTGAGGATAACGTAGGGGAGGAATTAGAACTTTCAAAAATCTACAAAGACTCAGATAGTTCTTCTAGCCACTCTTCCACGCAATCCACATCTATTGAGGAACTCGCTGAGAAAGTAGCTCAAAAACTAGGTGTATCTAGCAAACAAATTCCAAGATTTGCCCCAGTTAAGCGGTGCTACACTTGTGGAGGTGACCATATGGCGAACGTATGTCCCATTATGGCTCAACCCCAAGTGAATCCCAGTAGCCAATACTACACCATAGAACGGAGATATACTAATCACACAGCACAAGATTGCCCATACAATAAGCAAGCGGTTAGGCAAACCTACCCTCAACCATATCCACAACAGGGCAGATACCAGAACCAGTACCCACCACAACAGTATGCTAGGACTCAACAAACCTACCAACCACAATATCAGGCCCAATAGAGACCTCAACCAGTGCTAGCCCAACAATCTCCAGCTCCAGCCAATGTGATCCTAGTAAAATATGTAAGCACAGAAGAGAACCTGAATAGAGCCATAGTGCCAGTAACACCATTGCTTTCAGAAAGTGATCCCAATGACCATAGCTTTGATTCTACACATATTGATAGCCCCCAGGCTTACTACATGTAGTCTCTTGAACATGGTGAATCTTACTATAGTGAAGAACCGAGTGAAGCTAGTTGGGATCGAGAGTATGCAAACATCATGTACACAAATCCCAACACTAGACCTCAACCTAGGCAGGTAAGACTCCCATTCCCTAGAGGACCATGCTATAGATGTCAGGGAGATCACCTCATTCGTGATTGCCCAATGCCGGCACCTACACAACCCCAGTCAGTAACAATCCAGGGCTTTTGTCAAGATTGCGGAAAGGAGCATCTCTTACGAGATTGCCCAAAGAATCCCAATAATATGCCAAAAATCACACCAATTAATGTTATTAGGTTAGTAGTAGACACTACAGGAAGTGTAACTTCCACTGCACCAGTACAGGTGGTCACTAGAGCTCAGGCTTTGCAGCAGAACCAAGGGTTAGGTCAAGAAAAGAGTGTAGAGGTTAGTGAAACTGAGAGCATAGCCAAGAAACGGTCAAGAGCTTGGAAGGATAGCCGAGAGAGAATGAAAAGACAATGGTCTAAAAAGATGAGTGACTTAGAAGAAAGCATAAGAGAGACAAAAGCCAAGATTATTGAGCTCACCTCTCAAACAAACTCTCACATAACCCCACCACCTTCATCCCTATCACCTTCCAATCCACCACCTATCAACCCACCTCATACCATTCCACCACCCCCTAAAGTAGGATCAGTATTAGTTGACCCCACTCCTGAAAACATAGACATGATGCTTAAGGCATATCAGGCCAGAATCCAAGAAGGGCCAAATGTGATGGATCATGACAAGTGCTACCCTAGAGTTGACCTAGAGATAGAAAGAACCAAGCTTTGCACAAAAATGGTCGCATTGGCTCAGAGCATGTTCGAAGCCAGTTGCCTCTTCAACTACTCTTGCTCAGCTAAGGCACAATTGTACTTGGATGGACTATTAGAGAAGTTAGAGAGCATAACTGCAAGATCTGCCAAGGAAGAAAAAAACCAAGGAAGAGATGATGCAAGTGCCCCATTTCATAGGCCCCTCGGAAGCTGTTGGAAGAAGTATTTTTTGGAATATTTTTGATGAGAAACAATTGTAAAATGCCAAAAATTTGTAAAACTATTTATGTAACTGATGTAAAAATAAGGAAGAGTCTTCGTTATGTAGAGTAGAACCTTATGTAATTTTTCTAGAATTTTTGGAAACTCCTAGATAGCATATTTTTAGACTAATAGAGGAAAGGACCAAAATTCAAGTGTGAAAAGGGAAACTTGAAAATGTATAAAAGACAATTTCCTCTATTATGAGAGGATTGGTTATTTGTTTACATGCTATCCAAGTGAAGAGAGAGTTTCCTGCTGAAAATCGTGTTTCTCCCATTTGTGTGGTTTCATTGATTTGTTGAGTCTATTCTTTGTGTATCCATGGAGGTTTGCGAGTTTCTATTGTGTATTTATGTTGAATGTGTATGAAGAGAGCTGAATACTGATGTGTTGAGTGAGAGTTTGATGAAGAATGGTGCTGGAGATGAAAATCGTCTGATTTCACAGAATCGCGATTGTCTCGTCTGGATAGTATAGGTAAATTTTTTGAGTTTTGACTTCATGGTTGTATTCTGCTGAGAAAATGACATGTTTTAGACACCAAGATTATTGAAAATGATGGAGTATTGCTCAAGATAATCCAAACCCTAGAAATTCCTCTTCATCTTAACTATTCTCAGAAATCCAGCCATTTTCCTCTTATTTCTTGGATTCTATCATCTAGAAGGGGCTATGGTCTCTTGTATACTTCCAGGATTGACAAATAAAGGTGTATTGTTAATTCTTTATGCTAAATGATTGGAGAGGACAACTCCAAAGGTCAATAACAAACATTTTTTGGCGCCGTTGTCGCGCAGTATATCAAAAGCTTCATTGAAGTTGGACCTTGCTGGATCTTCTATTGTTGATGGTATTGAACACATGGAAAAGGTAATACTCTTTAATCAAGAAATGTAAACATGAAAAGGTAGATTTCTTTGTTTGTCTTTTGTGAAAAGAAAGAAATAGATAATCTTTTGAGAATAAGAAGTGTTGAAATTTTTGCAAATTGATAGTTGCTCATATCATTTTTTTGAAGTAAAGTGCAGGTGTGTGAAAAACTGAATCAAGAAAGCTAATGATAAGCCTTGTAAAATGTGTCTATTCTTGCATTTGTAGAGTGCTTTTTGATCAAGTACTAATCAAAATTATTGATCTTGGGAAGATGACAAGATTGCATTAAGGAAAAGTCAAGTTAAGTAGCTAGATGCAAGAAGATAAGATCCATTTGTCGCCAAGTCAAAGTAATGATCTTGAGAAAAGCTGAATTGCATCTTGAAAAGAGAACTGTTTGAGTTTATCTTTGCAAAAATTGACATTTGCATTTCTTAACATAATTTTTTTTACTCATAAACTATTTTGATAGCCAAAGCATAGGAGAGAATAACCAATCAAGGAACATAGGATCAATAGATCACCAAACAAGAAACCCTAAGTGAAGTGTTTACCTTAATTTAGGGCAAAATACTAAAAAATTCATAAATACATTAAAACAATCAAACAAATTTCTTTTCTCCTTAGGAAGTTGGACTGAAGTTTTGTTGACAAGAGTGGAAGAGATCAGGTGGTAAGAAAAAAGAAAATTACAAAAAACTGGAAAATTAGAAAAAACACGATTCTCTGCACAGGATCGTGATTTTCTGGATAATTTTGTGATTATGATGTAAAATTACAAGTGACAGTTGAACTAGAATTGGTAAAGGGTACTAAAGGGAAACAAGAGAAAAGAAGACTCAAAAGTGCAAAAATCAGGAAGTACAGAAAAAATACGATTCTCTGCACAAAATCGCGATTTTCTGGCGATTTTAATCACAGAATCGTGATAAACATGATTTTAATCACAAAATCTTGGAAAAACACGATTCTAATCACAAAATCGTGGAAAACACGATTTTAATCACAAAATCGTGGAAAAACACGATTCTAGTCACAAAATCGTGGAAAACACGATTTTGAACACAAAGTCGTGGAAAACATGATTTTAATTACAGAATCGTGATAAACACGATTTTAATCACAAAGTCGTGGAAAACACGATTTTGAACACAAAATCGTGGAAAACACGATTTTAAGCACAAAATCGTGAAAAACACTATTTTAATCACAGAATCGTGATAAACACGTTTTTATTCACAAAATCGTGAAAAACACTATTTTAATCACAGAATCGTGATAAACACGATTTTCACCACAAAATCATGGAAAACACGATTCTAGTCACAGAATCGTGGAAATTAATTGAATGATCCTTAGGTCTGGTAACAAATTATACACACATTCCAAGCAAGACTTGGGAAGGAAGGCAATAGAGCCAGTGGTAGGGGGAATTACAAGAAAAAGATTTAGGGCAAGAAAACAACATGGAAAATTTAAATGAAACAAATGAGTCCACAGAAACTGGGTTATAGAAACATCCTCAAATATATGTACACAAATAGGTTTGGAACCTATGTATATCAGGATGGAATGCATAAGTTTCTCATTAGATTGAGAAACTTAGAAGTTCCCCTGAACATAACACCAGTAGTTCAATTCAAAGATGGTAGATATGAGGATAGGCAAGGATGTGTATACATCTTCTCACAAGACCCAGAAAATTCAAATGACTTAGGGCAATGTGCTGACAAGAGACCTTGGGAACAAAACCTAGGGCAATCAGATTTGCCAAGACCACATGGAATTCACAATAATGGTGAACAATCACAAGGTAGGAGAACACATACTTCCCCAAATCCTTTTGAAAAGGAACTAGAAGGATTTAATGATTTCCCACTAAGAAGAAGACATCATTGGCAAAATCAGGGTAGAATGCTTAAACCATATCAAGTAGCCAAATGCATGAAAAATCAATATGAAGGATATTCTGATCCTTATGCTCATGCTGCAGAATTTAGGCAATTAATCAGAGCTAAAGAAGTAGAGGATTACAAAGTCCAATTTGAAGCATTTGGTTTAACCCTAACATGACCTGCCTTATCTTCGTTCATTCCCTTAAGAAAAGAAATGTATCTAGATATTGAATCCTTTCTAGAAGCCTTCATTGGGGAATTCTCAAAGACCAGAATAAAACATAGCACAGCCACACTAATACATAGCCTTAAGTAGCAAAAAGATGAAAATGTCAGAGAGGCAACTAGGAGATTCAAGCAGTACATTGACAGATGTCCCAAAGAAGAAGTACCTTCCATGGCAAGACAGGTATCCCTATTCATAGAGGGATTAAGAAGTGCCCAATTAAAAACCCTAGTATATTATAGGAGATGCCCTGACCTAGGAGCATGTGTAAAAGAGGTAATAGACTTGGAAGATAACAGAGGCCAAGACCTATTAGCATTTGACCAACCTAGAACATATGAAGATAAAATCCCACCAGCAGAAGAATTGGCTCAAACCATTGCTAAAGCCCTAGAAGTCAGCACTAAAACCAACTTGATAAATACCAAGATAACAACAAATAAAAAATGCTATAATTGTGGAGAAAACCATTTGGTACAACAATGTCCATATCAAAAACCACAACACTTACAAGATAGAAAAACACTCGAATATTGTACACTAGAGAGGAAATGGACAAATCATACTAGAGAAGACTGTTTTTACAACAAACAACACATTAAGGAGAGAGATTATGCAAGTCGAAGAGAATCTGGATATATTGAGCAACCAAGACCTGTACTTGGGCAACAACCTCCATTACCAACAAATGTGGTACCAGTTAAATACACACCAATAGACGAGGGAAATTCAAGAATAAGATCACCATACAAGGAAGATTATCAATGGAATGAAGGATATCAGGAAGAATGGGAAGGATATGAACTGAGAGCAAGCCCTAGATTTGGGAAATGGGAGAATTGAGATGGATACAGCCACATTCATGTATATTACCAATAATTATATGTCCAATCAAAAACCTCAGTTCAAAGGGGGATCAAAGATAACTTGTTATAGATGTGGGGGAGAATATTTCATTAGAGACTGTCCACAACCTCCTACATTAAGAATAGAGGGAGCCTATTTTAAGGATTGTGGCAGGGAACATTTAATAAAGGATTGTCCAAGAAATCCTCAAAAACAACAAAACACATATAATAACATACCACTGAAAACAGTCAACATCATGGAGCAAGAAGAATTGAGTGACATTGACCAAGTGAATATAAATGCTATAACAAGGGCACAAGCTAAACAACAAGAAACAACTAAGGAACAAAATGAAGGATCAGTTTCAAAAGTGAAGAAAAATAGAAAAAAAGGGAAATGGGAAAGAAAAAAAAGAATGGGTAAAAACTTGGAAGAGGAGAATAGGGAACAGTCAAACAATACTCCCTCTCAAAAGACACAAACCCAGTCAGAGATAAGAAATTCACAGAGTCTCGACACCTTGATAAAAGCATACAAGGGAAGAATTCAAGAGGGACCAAGTCCTACAGATCATGTAATGGCTTATCCTATGCCAGACTTAGAACATGAAAGGATGCATAAGTGTAAACAAATCATATACGAAGCACAACTCAAACTGGGGGAAGTAGACAATTCTCAAAAAACAGTTGAGGAATTTGAGGCAATAAGAACAAGAGGAAATATTAATCAGGAAGAAAACCCATAAATAACATTTCAGGGGAATATAGATAAACAATGTACAATTCTATATCACACCACATTAGAAAAATTGATAAAACAGAATCCTCACTTACAGAACAAAATGAAAAATTGGGAAACAATACCAGAAAATCTTCATCCACAACTACAGGAATTGGAGGAATTGTGGTATATTCCCATTGATAAGATAGGAGGATATTGTGAAGGAGAAGAAGGAAACTCAACCTTAAAAATACAATTTGGTAAAAACCATGCCAAAGCTATTCTGGATAGTGGATCAGGAGTGGCCATTATGACTAAACAAACTTGGGAAAAATGGGGAAAAAATGAATTAATACCCACCAAAATGAGATTGCAGCTTGCAGATGGACACATAGAAAAACCCTTAGGAATATGGGAAAAAGTCATTGTGGACATATGTGGAATAGAAATAGAACATACCTTTGCCATAGTTGAATTTCCACAATCCACTTCATATGAAATTATCCTAGGAAGACCATTTATGAGACAAATGCAAATTGTGCAAGATTGGGGTAATGATTGCCTGTACCTTCAGAGTAAAGGAAGAATAACCAGAGTGAATCTAAGAAATGGGCATTATTGTGACATATCTCCTCAAGAATGGTATAAAATACATCAAAATCAAGAATTAAGTGAAGAATCAGAGATCGAGGACCAGAATGAAAATGAATCATCAATATGGAAGTGCAATATGATAAGAAACCTCACTAATAGAAAAAGAAGATTGAGAAGAGAAGATTGTGTAGAAGGAAGAAAGATACAAGATGAGAGCTATGTACCACAAGAATTTAAAGATGAAGAATTTGAGCCCTATGGGTGGAACCAAATTTTGGCTACCATGGATCGGGCCACTAATGAGTATGTAGGAGTGGAATTTCAAAATGAAGAAGGATATGATGTCTTCCACATGGGAATACAAATGATAAAGGTATCAAAAATAGAAGAAGACAAGGAAGAAGAACTGATATTAAGAAAATGGAAAACACAATATATGGAAGAAGTAAAAGCAGAAGATGCAATAAAAGATAAAATCTCAGGCAAATATAAGAAAAACCAACACAAGGAAATAGAAGAAAACCAAGAGGATGAGAAAAGGAGAAGGAAACAAACAAAGATCAACAGTTTGATGTACCAGCAAATTTCAAAACCTATGAAGTAGAAGACATACTACTTGTAAAAATGAAACCAAACAGGGAAAAGAAGAAAGGGGAGGCTTATGATAACGAGGAACAAACTAAGAAGGTCATGATCACTCAGGAAGATGGGGAAGAAAGACATATTGTAATAGTTGATGACATGACAAACCAAGAAGAAGAGGCATTGAGAAATTTGGCCAGAAACTATAGAGATGTGTTTGCTTATAGCTACAAGGATTTGAAAGGTCAATGATAAATACTCTGCTAAAATAAAGGAAGAAATGGACAAATTGCTAGCTGCCAATTTCATTTATGAGATTGAGTATACAGAATGGATATCTCATATAGTTGTGGTACCAAAAAAGAATGGGAAACCTAGGGTATGCATTAACTTGAAGAAGGTGAATGCAGCAACTATAAGAGATAGTTATCCATTGCCAATAACAGATCACCTTCTAGAAAGAGTTGCAGGGAAGGAGGTTTATAGTTTTTTAGATGGTTTTTCAGGATACAATCAGGTACCTATAGCATTGGAAGACCAACATAAAACTGTCTTTTCCACAGAATGGGGAATTTATGCTTTTAGGGTCATGCCCTTTGGGTTGACTAATGCCCCAGCAACTTTTCAAAGATTGATGTGTCATATCTTCAAAGAGTTCCTGAGAGATGTAATGGAAATACATGTGGATGATCTGTGCAATTTTTCATTAAAAAGACAAGATCACTTGCAGGATTTAGAAAATATATTCAGGAAATGCAGAACATACAGAGTGTGTTTAAATCTAGAAAAGTGTGTATTCTTTGTAAGACAAGGAAGAATGTTAGGTCACATAGTCTCTAAAAATGGAATTTCAACTGATGAAAAGAAAATAAAGGCCATAATGGAACTTCCAAGACCAACAAATGTAAAGGAACTTCAAACTTTCATGGGACATTGTGGGTACTATAGAAAATTTGTACACAAGTTTGCTGACATAGCCAAACCCTTATATGCCCTAATTACAAAGTTTGAGTGGACCAAGGAGTCTGACCAAGCTTTTGAAACTCTAAAAACTTGTTTGGTAATAGCCCCAATTCTGAAAACACCTGAGTGGGATAAAATTTTTCATGTCCATGTGGATGCTTCAAATTATGCTTTGGGATGTGTGTTAGCACAACCAATAGAAGGAAGCAAGTTAGATTTCCCAGTGGCTTATGCTAGTAGGCAACTGAATTTAGCAGAGAAAAATTACACAACCACTGAGAGAGAAGGGTTGGGAATGATATTTGCTGTAAAAAAAATATAGATATTACCTTTTGGCCAACAAGTTTAAGTTCTTTGTGGACCATCAAGCTTTGCTATACTTAGTAAATAAACCTTGTCACACAGGTAGAATAATCAGATGGTTTCTTTTACTAATGGAGTTTGAGTTTGAAGTGGTGGTCAGACAAGGAAAAACACATTTGAGAGCAGATCATTTGTCTAGAATCCATTCTAAAGAACCCACTTCACCTTTAGATGATGACCTTCCAGATACTTATTTGTTCAAAGTAGAAAGTGTTCCTGAGTGGGCCATGACTTTAGTACCATTGTTAACCATGGGACCTTGCAGAACATTTGGAAACAATACACACTTAGTATTACAAAGCAGAAATTTTATGCTGCTAGCTGGGCACCGTTATCATCTCAACCATACAGGTGTATTGGAATATTGTACTCCTCAAGAAGAGCAACAGGAATATCTGAAAAGAGATCATTGTTGGAACCCTTGCACTCATGCTTCCAGGGTAGTCACCCTAAGTAATCTCAATAGGATGGGGGTACATCGGCCTAATAAGATTCAAGATGTAACAAAATACATTGCTAATTGCTGGAAGTGTCAATCATTGCAAGATTCAGAATCTATAACTCTATATTGGTTTCATAAAAATCCAGAGTGGAGTGAAAAGATTATTGAAGAGTTGAAAAGGAAGAAGAAAGGAAAACAAGTAATAGCTGGTGCAGATTCAAAAAATCTACAAGTAATCTCTGAAGAATATCAATTGATAGGAGAACAATTGTATAAGAGAGGGATGGATGGATATTTAAGAATTTGTGTTCTTGAGGATAAATATCTAGACATGTCGGAAATGGCACATTTTGGAGTGGCAGGAGGACATTTCTCATGTGACAGAACAGCTAAACTCATATTATATTCTGGCTTTTGGTGGCCAACCCTATTTCCTGATGCAAGAACATATGTAAAAAGGTGTGACATTTGTCAGAGGGTGAGTCAACCAAATAAAAGAGACAATATGCCATTAGTTCCATTAATTTCAGCCAGAGCCTTTAGTAAATGGGGGTTAGATTTCATTGGACCTATACATCCTCCAGCAACACAATCCCATGCTGAATACATAATAGTGGCTACAGATTACCTGACAAAGTGGGCTGAGGCCAAAGCCACAAGAAGGAATGATGCTCATACTACTACCAGATTCCTTTATGAAAATATCATCACCAGATTCGGACTTCCGATTGAATTGGTAAGTGATAGGGGGACCCATTTTGTAAACCAAATCATAGAAAACATAACTAAATATTTCCTGATTAGTCATAGAAAGTCAGCCCCATATCACCCACAAGCCAATGGGTTAGCAGAAAGTACTAATAAATTACTTTGTACTGTACTGTCAAAATTAGTAAACACAACCAGGAATGATTGGGATTTACAACTTAATCATGTCCTATGGGCTTATAGAGTGGCTTATAAAACTGCAATAGGAAACACACCATTCAATCTAGTATATGGACAAAATGCAATTCTACCTATGGAATTCCTCATTCCAATATTAAAAGTAGGTAGTCACTATAATTGGACTGGACATGAACTATTAGAGAGAGTAATAGAATTGGAAAAATTGGGAGCTTCTAGACTCCAAGCCATTATGAGTATATATGTGGACAAGAAAAGGCAAAAAGCTTATCATGATGTTCACATAAAAGAAAAAGATCTACAAGAGGGAGATTTAGTTTTGGCTTACACAGTCAAAGAACATCAAAAAAAGTTTCAGAAAAAAGGACATGGGCCATATATTATACATCAGATAAGTAATAGTGGAGCTATCCAATTAGCTAACATAGATGGAGAGATCATGCCAAATTTCATAAGTGGATGTAGAGTTAAAAGATATGATCTCCCATTAACTGCTTCTGAATGGAGAAGATTGCAACAAGCTCAAAACCGGAAAAAAGAAGAAGAAAACATTAGAAAAGAGGCTCTACAGGAAGCAAAGGAAAGGATAAGAAAAACCAAAGATCATAGGGAAGTCTGTTTGTGTGAAACACCTCTAAGACAAAAAGAACATTTGCCTGTGATAACAATGGATTATCAAAATGAAAAAAATTAGGGTTTTGATAGATTCAGGTGCACTAGTGAATCTGATTAGTTCAGCTTTGTTGAATAAATTCAATCTGAAAAGAACTAGAAGCAGAACTTTTATCAAAACTTTGGAGGGACAAATGATTCAAAGCATGTCTTCACTGTCTATTAAAGTTAGGTTCAATAATGAATATATGAAAATAGATTGTGAAGAATGGCCAGATCATTTGATGACTGAAAAATTGATTTTGGGACAACCATGGCTCAAACAAGGTAAAGTAATTTTGGATTTTGGAAAAATGAAGCTTAATTTGACCATAAATGACAAAAGGTTTTTAATATTTTTATTGAGTAATGAAGAACAGGAAATTCGTCAGGAGGTTCATGACCCAGACATGGAAGGATTTAATTTTTCAATAGAAGACATACAGACATTACCAATACAAATACTAAATGATCAAGCTTCACTTTATCAAAACCTGCAAAAAATTGAAAGAGCAAAGGAGTATGGACACACAGGAGCAAGGTGGAAACCATGGTATAATCTGAAGCATCAAAGCATTAGAACAAGAAGGATATGGGACCAAAGCATACCCAAGGCCTGTTCATCAAAACAAAATCCCAGGACAACATGGATATGGAGGCCAAAATATTCTAAAAACTACTTATCAGAAGAAGATGGATTTCTTCCTGAAACAAGAGCAACTAAGGTTAAATATTATTGGGTAAAGAAATCAGAATTGATTCAATGGAAAAAGACCATCTATATTTGATCTGGATTTAGATTTTTTTTTCAGAATCAGATTAGAAGGTTAGACAAAAGAAAATCACAACATATTGAGAATTAGGACAAAATCTTCTACCTTATCCTTTTTCCTAAGAAGAGAATTAGGAGGGGAAGAAAAGAAATAGAAGAAATTATAAAAAAAAAAAGAGAAAAGAAATAGAAGAAATTATAAAAACAAAAAGAGAGAAAAGAAATAGAAAAAAAACATTATTAAAAAAAAAGAAGAAAACAAAAGAGAAAAAAATTGAAAAAAAAAGAGAGAAAGATTATCTATAATTTTTCCTTTTTTATATAAGCACAAAGCAAGATATAGGTAGAAGGATAGCAGGTTTCTATTTATTATTTTGTATTTTTCATTTTATTTTTTATGATTCTTTATTTTTATTCTTTAATTATACTTTCATTCTTTTTCTTTTAAAACATCTTTTTCCTGAATAAAAGCTGTCAGAGGTGGGGAGTGCACTAGACATTGCTACACATGTAATCATCACTTTAATTGAGTTCTTCTAAAGAAGTTAGAATTTAATTAAAAAATTATTTTCATTCTTCTTTCATTTCATCTCAAAATAAAAAGTATTTTTGATTCTCTTGTGACTCATGTGGGTGGAGTTTTTTCTTTTGTTTGATGTTATATTTGCTCCAGAATGGTGAATGCAAAAGAGTTTCCAATTCATGACTTCAAAGCAGAATGAGTCACTTTGTCAAGAGGACATTGGTTCCTGGATAGTGAAGCTGTGGTAGAGAAAGTGGACCTGGAGTCTGATGAGGAGCAAGAGATTCCAGAGGCAGAAAAGGTGGTGAAGGAGCTCAAGGAAACCCTAAGCATAATTGGCTAGCATATATTCACAGTGGGAGTAGGGAGTTACAAATATACAATGCTGTGTCAAGAGTTCTACAGATTTCAAAGAGTAGCAGTCAATCAGAAAATATGGAAGGCAGTTGGGTTACATAAATTGCTGGAAGAACCTATCTTTTTCATAGATTTTGAAAGAGTGGCACAGGTAATGAACAGCCTATTGGAAGTTGGAAAAGGTAATGATGCTTATTTCCAGTGTAAAGTCAAGAACAAAGATAATCAGGAGGTGAATATCACCATCAAAGTAGAGCATATCAGAGCAGCTTTACAGTTCTACCCAATGGGAACCAAGCTTGACCATAGCTTTGTGAAAAAGAATAAAGAAACCTATACAGGATATTCAAAATTTCCTGATTTCAAGGGAAAGGAGAATGAGGAATATGCCATTAGGATGTTTTTGCAATATTTTTGCTTCCCAAAACTACCAAGGTATACCATGCCACATAAATCAGTAATACTGATTATGTTTAACAATAAGGATAGAACTAAACCCTTCGGAGTAATGGATGTAACCCCGTACATACATGAACAACTGAAAGAAGCAGCAAAACACTGGGAGCAGAAAAAATATATGAATGGAGCTGAGTTTCTAACCAGGATCATATATCATGTATTGGGAATGGAAGATCAATTGAAGTTGGCTCCAGAGGCACAATATTTCAGAAGTCTTATGACAGGAATCAAGAGTCCTCCTAGGAAGATGTCTGTGAGAGAAGCAGAAGGACAAACTAGCATGAGGGGATCAGGGATGAAAAGAAAGGTAATATCTGAGGAAGTAATTCCTGTAAAGAAAAGGAGGTTGGATCCAAGGAAGGTTGAATTGGAGCAAGATGAAGCAACCAAAGAGGAACATGAAGCTGCTCAGAAGCAGGTCCAATCTTCTAATGACCCTCATCCACCTCAGACCAATAAAGAGCAGTTATATACTTATCTGACTCAAGGAATTAACAAAAGAGCAATATATGAGGCACAATATCAAAAGACACTGGAAGATTATTCTTGCAAGTCAATAGATTGGGTTCAAGAGGAAGTAGAGCATTATGAAGAGCTTCATGATCAAATGATGGCAGCCGAGACAGAGGAAGTATTTGTTAAAAAGGAAGTGGAGCTATTAGCATACTTCAAAGAACTACAAGGACCTCCAGAAACAAGAACTACAGTGGTAGCAAAAAGGAAAGTTCAGAAAAAACATGTGCAGAAGAAGAGGCTGACTAAGAAAAGTAAAGGGAAATCAGTAGTTGAATTTGTAACCATAAAGAGACAGAGGAAGTGACAATGGGAGAAAAGCAGAAGCAATCTACTGTTGTAGAGGAATCAAGATTGGAAAAATCAAGCATAGTAGGATCCTCACAATTCTCCTCAGACTCTGAAAGTGATATTGAATATTTCTTGTTAAAAAGTTTGAATTTTTCAGTACCTAGTACTCCTAATGTGGCTACACACGCCACTGAGAAACATAAAACACTTGAAGATTTGAGAGAGAAGCCTCAAGAGAAGCAAGTCCAGGAAGAGGCAGTTAAGCAAATCAGTCCTGAAGAGGAAAGAAGGATGATGAAAGGTAAAGCAGTAATGGTAGAAGAGGAAAGTGAAGTAAGAAAGGAATTCAGTTGTGGGCTAGTGCATTCAGGATTAAAGTCAATATGGACAAAACCTTTACAACAAACTTATGTTAAATTTGATGAAGGGAAAGTAGAAGCAGAAAAAGGAGTACAGATATGTAGTCCAACCAATAAACAGGAAGGGGTAGATCAAATTCACGAAATAGAGGAAATAATGGAAAAGAAGAATGTTCAAGAATTAGAAGAAGGAGTTCCAGAAAAGGAGATCAATCAAAGCATAAAGGATATAGTTTATGATTTGAATAATAATGAGGAGATTACAATCACAAAAGATCAAGGGCAAGAGGAGGAGCTAGATCTGATGGACATAGATGAGCAGGAAGAGAGATAGAAACAGCAGACAAGGGATGATCAGATAAAATCTATTGAGGAAATTGAATCAACTCTAGTCCAAGAAAAGGAAGTACAAGTAAAGGAAGGACATCTCTTTGAAGAGAAACTACAGGTGATGGAGAACCAGAAGGTAGAAGACACAAAGCTAACTACAAATATCTCAGAACAAGAGAATCAGGATGATCAAAAATTGGAAGATGAGGAAGAGGAAGATGTTGTAGATCAAGATAAATTAGAAACAGATCAAAGCCATGAAGAACAAAAGACTCAGGTTATAGAGTATGAGGAAGAACAAGAAGAGGAAAATGAGTGCAAGGAAAACAAACAGATAGAAGTTAAACAAATGGAAATGGAAGTTGGATTAGAGAGAATACCTAAAAATATAAGATCTGCCTACCATATCATTATGAGCAACATAGAGCAGTTCAGACCTTCAAGCAGGAATATGATTATTTCAGGAACGGTAGCAGAGTCTGAGTTTGAAAAAGGCAGTAATATCATTAAGGAGCACAAAAGGGAAAAGGAACAAATGACAGAACAATTGAGGATTGTGCAGGAAAAGAATGAAGAACTAACACATAGAATAATTTCTTTGGAAGAATTAAGTACAAAAGCAAAATTCAATATCTTGAAGAGAAGAGTGCAAAACTGACAGAACAGAGTAGTAAATTGGAAATGGAGTTGAAGAAGATTGAAGGTAGATATAGAACTTTACAAAGTTCATATCAAATCATGGTTAAAGCAAATGAAGAAATTAACAAACTATTGATGGAAGAAGGTCAGTTGAAGGAAGAAACCAAGGCTGCACAAGGAGATCAAGAGATTGCAAACAGAGTTGAAGGAAGCCAAGGAGCCGGAGAAACAGGCTAGTACACATGCTGCTACCTCAATGAGGGGTTATAACAAGTTGCATATGGATATGAAAAAAGGAAGGAGTGATTGGCAGTCAAGAATAGAAAAGGAAAGAAGTGAATGGATAAAAGAAAGAGAGATAAGGGCAACTCAAAATAGAAGTTTGATGGTGACAATAGAAGAGTTACAGAAAAAGCTGGAAAAGCCACAAGCTCATGAAGAAGCACAGATAGAGACTACATATACAGGAGATTATGAAGAGGGAAATGATGACAAAAATAAACATGGCAGTGAACCAGAAAATAATAGACCAGAAGAAGAACATTCAGAGGAATTCGTCCAGAAATTGTTGACAAATAGAGAGTCCAGAATAGACTTCATTAGAAAAATGCATGACGAATATGAAGATCAGATTGTCACATTTGCTTTAAATAAAGGGATAAATCCTGATCAACATCATTGGGCTGCAGATGGACTGGGCATACCTTTATGCATGATCATGGAAAGTATAAAAAATTATCAGATGGCAAGGGTTGGATTACCTCCAAATAAATATCTTGAATATGAAGAAGATATCAATGTGACCAAAGAATTATTTGAGAAAGCCAATCCAAAATGGAGGAATAGATGGTTGGATGCAAATAAAGAGTGCAGGAAAATATGGAAGGAAGCACCTATTCAGTTGAAAATTAATCCAGCTTACTGCCCAGTAGCAAGGAGAAGAGAGTGGACAATTTTTTGGGAAAGAAGGAAAGAAGGACAAATCCCACCTAAATGGTTGAATTTCCCAAAGTTAGCAGGACCAAAGGCAGGAACATGGCCTACAAAAAAATATATGGTGGATACAGCTGAATCTGTCATAGCTACATACAAAGATGTTAATGACCCAGCATGCATTTTACTGATCAGAGTAATGAGACTCATTTTGGCATGCATAGAGACATATACAGATACAGATGTCAGAATCTTAAATTACATTGGATTCAATTCTCCTACTGATGCATTATTGTTTGATCTCAGTGAAACACCTGATAGAATATGTTTGATGGCATATTACAGCAGAATAATATTTTTGGGCAGTCATTATCTACAAATTTTTGAAGATGCATTTGTTTATGGGTTTTTTGAAAGAGAATCACAGATATTTGGAAACTTGTCTATAGTCACAAAGTCTGGACTCACTGCATATGAAGCTGCCTACACAGAATACTTGAAAAAGGATGTAATTGATAAGCCAGAAGCTGCAGTACAGTGGAGGAAAGCATTGTTTGAGATGGTGAACAACTTGAATGTTACTGAAAGGAGAAGCCATGATATACTATCATAGGTCTATCAAAGAAAGAAGAAGTAAAGAGAGCATTTGAAATATATGAGCAGGAATGTCTTTTGTCAGGAGCCAAAAGGTCTAGGAGGGGAAGAATGTTGGAAGAAGTATTTTTTAGAGTATTTTTTATGAGAAACAATTGTAAAATGCCAAAAATTTGTAAAAATATTTATGTAACTGATGTAAAAATAAGGAAGAGTCTTTGTTATGTAGAGTAGAACTTTATGTAATTTTTCTAGAATTTTTGGAAACTCCTAGATAGCATATTTTTAGACTAATAGAGGAAAGGAACAAAATTCAAGTGTGAAAAAAGGGACACTTGAAAATGTATAAAAGACAATTTCCTCTATTATGAGAGGGTTGGTTATTTGTTTACATGCTATCCAAGTGAAGAGAGAGTTTCCTGCTGAAAATCATGTTTCTCCCATTTGTGTGGTTTCATTGATTTGTTGAGTCTATTCTTTGTGTATCCATGGAGATTTGTGAGTTTCTATTGTGTATTTCTGTTGAATGTGTATGAAGAGAGCTGAATACTGATGTGTTGAGTGAGAGTTTGATGAAGAATGGTGTTGGAGATGAAAATTGTCTGATTTCACAGAATCGCGATGGTCTCGTATGGATGGTACAGGTAACGTTTTTGAGTTTTGACTTCATGGTTGTATTTTGCTGAGAAAATGACATGTTTTAGACACCAAGATTATTGAAAATGATGGAGTATTTCTCAAGATAAGCCAAACCCCAGAAATTCCTCTTCATCTTCAATATTCTCAGAAATCCAGCCATTTTCCTCTTATTTCTTGGATTCTATCATCTAGAAGGGGTTGTGGTCTCTTGTATACTTTGAGGATTGACAAATAAAGGTGTATTGTTAATTCTTTATGCTAAATGATTGGAGAGGACAACTCCAAAGGTCACTAAAAAACAGAAGCAAAGTCTACTTGCATGAGAGCGCCCACGGTCATGGTACGAAACGAAGTCTCAGTCATACCTAGGAATATGGAGGTAGTAAAGAACACTAAAGTGTAGTGCAACCCCACTTTAGAAGAGCTACTCAAGGTTAGACCCAAACTATGGAAACATGTAGCCAATCAAGTGCGAGAAGTAGCTAAACCGCGTTCCGAGGTAGGTTCTCATAGAACAGTGCCAGAGATACCTTTGAACAACATAGGAGATATGAGCAAAGGAGAAGAAGGAAACACCTATCTTCCGATCACCCATCAGGGATACACAACCAAGTCCATTCTGGACTCAGGTGCAGGAGTTGCAATTGCTACCACTTCCCTATGGAAGCGTTGGGGCAAGCCAGCACTCAGGCTGGCGAGAATGAAATTGCAGATGGCCGATGGTCATATTGAAAGACCCTTAGGGTTGTTAGAAGGAATAACTCTCACTACTTGTGGTGTAGAGTTTGAGCATACTTTTGCTACATGTGACTTTAGCAAAAATCATGCCTATGAGATGATTTTGGGAAGACCATTTATGCAACAGTTGCAAGTGGTATAGGATTGGGGAACCAATTCCTTGTACTTGCAACACTTAGGTGTCACGACCAAAGTTAATCTCAAAGATTACTCTCATAGAGATGTCCCTCCTATCCAATGGAATCCCATCCATAGAGCTAAAGATGATACCAAGTCAGTGCGTTCCATAGGATCAGGATCCTCATGGATGCATGAAGATACCCATTTATGGATGTGTAAAGTAGCAGTAGAAGAAGAGAAGAGAGAAAAATCCAGAGAGGTAGGTGCGAAAGAAACCCATAGATCAATTCAAGACCCAGCCTATGCACCTGTAGTATTTCTGGACGAAGAATTTGAGCCTCATGGTTGGGCTGAAATTTTAGCAACAATGGATGTAGCCATCAATGAAGAACAATGGACACCCCACTGTGATGAGGATGGCTATGATATTTCAGTTTTCTCCATAGAGCCAATCATGGGAGATTCGGTTCTGGAAGAATGTGAACCTAGCCCTGATGCATTTGAGGATGCAAGTGACTCCGATCTAGAGTCAATCATTATGGACCCACCATTTTCATCAGATGAGGAATACTTCTATGAAGTTGAAGCTCACCCTTAGAGACATGGAGAGCTCACAAATGACTTAAGGTTAACCACACAAGTGACCCCTAAAGATGAAGGAAAGAAAAGAAAGAAGAGAGAAGTTGCACCCGAGGAGGAAGAATCTTTGTTTGAGGTCCCTGAAAATTTTAAGAAGTATGAAATAGACAATAGGAGAGTCATGGTGAGAATGCCTAAACGTGAGGCTCAATTAGGAGAGGCCTATGATAACAAAGAAACCACCAAGAAAGTAGTTGTAGCCATAGAAGAAGGAGAAGAAAGATGCACGTACATAGGCCATGACCTGATAGAGGAAGAAGAGCATGAGCTAATAGCTTTGCTAAGAGAATACAGAAATGTATTCACTTGGAGTTACAAGGATTTGAAAGGTGTAGACCCTGACACATGCTCACACACAATCCCCATGACCTCAGATGCCAAACCATCCAAGCAGAAGCCATACACTTATAATGATAATTATGCTGCTAAGATCAAAGAGGAGATAGATAGACTGGTAGAAGCTGGATTCATCTATGAAATCGAGCACACTGAGTGGGTATCCCCCCATTGTAGTTGTGCCCAAGAAGAATGGAAAGTTATGTGTGTGCATTAACTTGAAGAAGGTTAATGCAGCCACTATTCGAGATAACTATCCGCTTCCTATCACTGAGCATCTATTAGAGAGAGTTGCAGGCAAGGAAGTGTACAGCTTCCTTGACGGATTCTATGGTTACAATCAAGTAGCCATTGCACCAGAAGATCAGCATAAGACCGCTTTTGCTACAAAGTGGGGCATATTTGCCTTCCGAGTAATGCCATTTGGTCTCACCAATGCACCCGCAACCTTTCAGAGACTGATGTGCCATGTGTTTAAAGAATTCCTGAGGAAGAATTTAAAGGTCTATGTGGATGATCTTTGTGCTCATTCCAACATTTAAAGACAAACACATATACTTGAACTCAGGCAAATCTTTGACAAATGTAGAGAATATCAAGTCTCCCTGAACCCAGAAAAGTGTGTTTTCATGGTCAGGCAAGGCAAGATTTTAGGACACATAGTGTCAAAGAATGGCATATCTACGGACCAGGAAAAAGTTAGAGCTATTGTAGAACTACCTAGGCTAAAGAATGTCAAGGAAGTACAAGCTTTCATGGGGCATTGTGGTTATTACTGACGCTTTATACACATGTACACCATCATTTCAAAGCCTCTCTATGGACTTTTGACTAATTTTGAGTGGACTGAGGAATGTGAGAATTCCTTCAATGAGCTTAAACGGCGATTATGCTCAGCACCAATCTTGACCACACCAGATTAGAATAAGCCATTTCATGTTTACGTGGACACATCCAATTATGCTATTGGATGTGTACTCGCACAACCTATTGGCGAAGGTAATATGGATCTTCTAATTGCCTATGCCAACTGACAATTGAATGCAGCTGAACAGAACTATACCACCAATGAACGGGAAGGATTAGGCATGGTGTATGCAGTTAAAAAGTTTAGACACTATTTGCTTGCAAATAAGTTTAAATTTTTTTACTGATCATCAAGCACTGTTGTACCTAGTAAACAAGCCATGCAATATAGGTAGATTAGTAAGATGGTTTCTCTTACTAATGGAATACGACTTTGAGGTAGTGGTAAGGAAAGGCAAGACTCATTTAAGAGCAGACCATCTCTCTAGGCTCACCTCGGGAGAAGCCCCACAAGGAGTATCACATGATCTTCTTGATGCTTACCTATTTGATTTGGAAATGATACCTCAGTGGGCTAAGCCATTAGTGCCATTATTGACATACGGGCCTAACCACCCAGTGATAAACACACAGGATAGGGAGATCGTAAAATCCCAAAAGTACCACATCATGGCAGGGAGTATGTACAAGCATACAGATCAAGGGATATTATCCTGTTGTGTGGAAGAGGATGAGTACGCAAAATGGTTGCAATTAGCACATGTAGGTGCATTAGAGCAACATTGCTAAAGGCAACGAACCATATAGACACTAAGGAGACTAGGAGTGCATTGGCCAACTATGGAAGCAGATGTTCATAGGTTGTGCAAGGAATGCCCACTCTGTCGTATTAGACCACCTGTGGAACACGCAACCTTGTACCAAGTGTCTCTAGTACCAGATTGGAGTGAACCATTAGTAGCCTTTCTGAGGACGAAAACATTCCCACAAGACATGACTTTGGCCAGGAAAAGAAGTTTAGAACAAGAAGCCCTAGATTACTCACTCATTGTTGATAATCTATACAAGCGTGGTAAGGATGGTTACCTAAGATTGTGTGTTCATGAGAGTGAATACCTTAAGATCCTGGAAGCTACTCACCAAGGTGTAGCAGGAGGACACTTTGGACCGGATCGGGTGATCAAGGCAATTCTATTTGCAGGATTATGGTGGCCAACCCTTCACTTGGATGCACATACCTATGTGAAACGGTGTGATGTTTGTCAGCGAACTCAGTATCCTATACGCAAAGATGAGATGCCTCTGAAACCTATGATGGGTGAACGTGCATTCTCTAAGTGGGGAATAGACTTTGTTGGTCCTATTAATCCCCCAGCTAAGGGTTCACATGCTGAATATATCATTGTGGCCACCGACTATCTAACCAAGTGGGTAGAGGTAAAAGCCACCTCAAAGAACGATGCCTAGATGACAACCAAGTTCTTATTTGAGAATGTGTTCACAAGGTACAGGCTACCTATCGAGCTAGTAAGTGATAGAGGGACTCACTTCTTGAATGAAGCTATTGAAAATCTGCTCCAAGAATTCTTGGTTATACACAAGAAGTCTGCCCCCTATCATCCATAAGCCAATGGGCAAGCCGAAAGCACAAATAAGATTCTATGCAATGTGCTCACCAAATTGGTGAATAATAAACGCTCTGATTGGGACAAACAGCTACACCATGCTATTTGGGCATACCAAGTTGCCTATAAAACGGTACTCCAAGCCACACCCTTTCAGATGGTATTCGGTCAAAATGAAGTGCTACCATTGGACTTCTTGATACCTACACTGAAAGTAGCACAATGATTGGACAGGCCATGAGCTCTCCTCTAGAATCTTTGATCTTGAACAATTGGGTGAAACACGATTGAGAGTGGCAGCAGGAATATATGCAGCCAAGAAGAGGCAAAAAGCATATTTCGACGCACATGTGAAGGATAAGGGCTTAAAAGCACGAGACCTAGTTTTGGTCTACACCTTGAAGCAACATGCAAGAAAATTAGAAAAGCGTGGTTATGGACCTATGATCATAAATAGGCTTTCAACTAGTGGAGCAGTACAACTAGCCACTTTAGAAGGTGATATTCTCCCTAGCTACATAAGTGGATGCAGAGTCAAGTTATATCAAGAACGCCTAACTGAAGAGATGCTAAATCGACTCATCACTGCCAAGAAATGCAAGGAAGAAGAAAAACGAATTGGAGAAGAGGCACAGGCAGAAGCATTGGAACGCATCCGAAGGATGAAGTTAAGAAGACTGGGTAGAGATCAGCCTAGGACAGATGCCTATGCAGCTCAAGGATATCATATGGCTATGTGTGAAGTTTCAGGTATTAGCTCTCATAGAATAATTGACCGACGTCCTTTTTTGACCTTAGGGATAGGACAAGGAACGAGTGCAAGGACTGTAAGAGCCTTGATTGACTCAGGTGCAGCCACTAGTGCGGTTAAACTTTCTTACTGTCGAGAATTGAACTTAAATGTCAATCCTGTGGAAGCATATCTCATAGGTTTGGGAGGTGTGGAAACCCCTTTCATGGGCGAGGTAGAACTTCCCCTCTACATTCAAGATGTTTTAATGATAGTTAAAGTACTAGTGTGTCAAGATGAGGATCTCACTGAGCCTCTTGTCTTGGGTCAAGACTGGATCTATGATTATGCAGTCAACCTAAACCTAAGGAGTGGACTTCTTCAGGTCTGGGTAAATCAGAACCGCATTACGCTTGAATTAGAGAATGAAGCACTCAAGGAACTAGGAAAGACACATTCTCCTGGTCCTTCTAGGAGTCCACATGAAGATGACCATGCTATTCTTGTCCAAAACTATGTGATGCAGAGGGATGATGATCGCAACACAGAAGTCAAGAATACAATGAAACTCCCTTCTTTTCCAAAGGCCATTGGGATGCAGCAACCAGAGGCAGATAAAAGGCAGAAGAAGTAGACGACTTATGCTCGAAGCCAAAAGAAAATACAAAGCACGGTGTCTCAACCATCAAAACAAGTGTGGGTGCGGAATTGCAGTCAAGCCACAACAACTAGCTCAACTTCCTATTAATGATCAACGACCAGACACTAATAAGAAATCCTCCAAAAATTCTTCTGTAAAAATAAAGTCTATCTGGGTACCCAAGAAGTCGATGAAGGTTGACCCACAATCAAGACAAATTTGGGTGCCTAAAGCTTGCTTGCGGGCTCAACTAGTCACACACACATCACACCATGCACGACATGGTTCACTCACTGTTGAGAATAGGGGAACAACAACCCTAACCGCCTGTTGGAGGATGCATTTTTGGAAACCTTTTTTGAAGGAAAATAATTGTAAAATGATAGAAATTTGTAAAAATATTTATGCAATTGTTGTAAAAATAAGGAAGAGTCTTCCTTATGTAGGATAGAATCTTATGTATTTTTTCTAGACTTTTTGGAAACTCCTAGATAGCATATTTTTAGAATAATAGAGGAAAGGACCAAAATTCAAGTGTGAAAAGGGACACTTGAAAATGTATATAAGCTAATTTCCTCTATTATGAGGGGGTTGGTTAATCATTTGTTTACATGCTATCCAAGTGAATAGAGAAGGAGTTTTCTGGTGAAAATCATGTTTCTCCTCTTCTATGTGGTTTCTTAGATTTGTGAGTCTTATTCATGTGTATCCATGGAGATTTGTGAGTTTCTATTGTGAAAATCGGTTGAATGTGTATGAAGAGAGCTGAATACTGTTGTGTTGAGTGATGAGTTGATGAAGAATGGTGCTGGAGCTGAAAATCGTCTGTTTGCACAAAATCGCGATTGTCTCGTCTGTATGATACAGGTGATATTTTTTTGATTTTGACTTCATAGTTGTGTTCTGCTGAAATAGCATGCAATAGACACCAAGATTATAGAAAATGGTGGAGATTTGCTCAAGATAATCCAAACCCTAGAAATTCCTCTTCATCTTCACTATTCTCAGAATTCCAGCCATTATTCTCTTATTTCTTGGATTCTATCATC
This sequence comes from Ceratopteris richardii, assembly GCA_020310875.1. NCBI lineage: Eukaryota > Viridiplantae > Streptophyta > Polypodiopsida > Polypodiales > Pteridaceae > Ceratopteris > Ceratopteris richardii. The sequence continues at coordinate 32,448,951 of CM035429.1, read as the reverse complement.
TTGAAGGGGCTGTGGTCTCAAGAATACTTCCAGGATTGACAAAATAAAGATGTTTTGTTGATTCTTTATGCTAAATGATTGGAGAGGACAACTCCAAAGATCAATAACAAACATTTTTTGGCGTCGTTGCCGGGGAGTAATTCAAAAGCTTCACACTCTTTAATCAAGAAATGTGAACATGAAGAGGTAGATGTCTTTTGTTTGTCTTTTGGGAAAAGAAAGCAATAGATCATCTTTTAAGAATTGGAAGTGCTGAAATTTTTGTAAATTGATAGTTGTTCATTACATTGTTGAAGTAAAAGTGCAGGTGTGTGGAAGATCTGAGCCAAGAAAGCTGAAGATGAGGTAACATGAGTCTATTCTTGCATTTTTAGAGTTCTTTTTGACCAAGTACTAGGCACCATTGTTGATCTTGGGAAGATAACATGGTTGCACTAAGGAAAAGTCAGTTAAAGTAGCTAGATGCAAGTAGGAAAGATTCATGAGTCTATTCTTGCATTTTTAGAGTTCTTTTTGACCAAGTACTAGGCACCATTGTGGATCTTGGGAAGATAACATGGTTGCACTAAGGAAAAGTCAGTTAAAGTAGCTAGATGCAAGTAGAAAGGATTCATTTGTTAACCAAATCTGAGCATAAATCTTGAGTTGATCTGCATTTTGAAAAGAAAGATGTGATTGAGTTTATCTTTGCAAAAATTGCTTGCATTTCATAGCACATTTTCTTTGGAAAATTTTTCTCATGAACTGTTGTGATAGCTAAGCCATAAGAAATCATAACCAATCAAGAAACATAGGATCATTAGATCACCAAACAAGAAACCCTAAGTAAAGTGTTCACCTTTATTTTAGGGCAAAAAACTAAAAAATTCAAAAAATTCATCGAAAATAATCAAACAAATTTCTTTTCTTCTTAGAAAGTTACACTAGAGCTTTGTGGATAAGAGTGATAGGGACCAAGTAAGAGAAAAGCAAAAAATTTGTCAAAAATTAGCAGATTTGAAAAAACATGATTTTTCTGCACAACATCGCGATTTTCTGAATAATGATTGTGATTGTGAGGTAAAATTGCAGGTGATTGTGAAATTGGGGTTGGTAAAGGATACTGAAGGGGAAAAAAAGAAAAGAATACTCAAATTTTCAAAAAATCAGAAGTTTAGAAAAAACACGATTTTCTGCACAAAATCGCGATTTTCTATAAGGGAAAATTTCTTGAATTTCTAGCATATTTGGGTACTTTGAGAAAAGAAAATTGCAAAAGATGTCATCAAGATTGGGTAAGTAAAGCTTGGACAAGTGGAAGAGTGAAGAACTAAGCAAATCACACAAAATCGCGATTTTCTGGACACTATAAAAACCTGAAATTGAAAGAAAAATTCATTTGAGTGAGAGTGAGGGAGAGAGAGAGTGAGCAAAATCGAGCAAAATCGCGACTTTCAGCAATCAGCTACCTTTGGAGAAATTTTCAACCAAGCAAGCAAGGTAAAAAGTTTTAGAATCATTTTTTGTACATATTTTTGCATTAGAGTGATCATATAGCACCAAAAAATAGGAAATAGCCAAAATTACGAAATCGCGACTTTCTGATTTTTTGGGTTTTCAGTAGGAAAAAAGTATTTTTTAATAAATCTTCTTCATTGCATGTTAAAAAATCAATAAGACCATTCTATTAGAAGAAAGAGAAATCTGAAAAATCAAAACTTGAAAAAATTCAAAAAATTGTTCAAAATCACGATTCTGAGGTCAACACAAAATCGCGATTTTGAGCACAAAAGAACAACATCGCGATTCTCAGAACACGATTTTCATCAGAAAATCGTGTTATTTACAATTGTGAGCAATCACGATTGTCTGGGAACAAAGTCGTGAAAAACACGATTTTGAGCACAAAATCGTGAAAAAACACGATTTTGAGCACAAAGTTGTGAAAAAACACGATTTTGAGCATAAAGTCGTGAAAAACACGATTTTGAGCACAGAATCGTGAAAAAACACGATTTTGAGCACAGAATCGTGAAAAACACGATTTTGAGCACAAAATCGTGAAAAACACGATTTTGAACACAAAATCGTGAAAAACACGATTTTGGATACAAAATTGTGGAAAACACGATTTTAGTCACAAAATCGTGAAAAAACACTATCCTACTTAGAAAATCGTGAAAAACACGATTTTCAGTTCAAAATCGTGAAAAACACGACTTTGATCACAGAATCGTGAAAAACACGATTTTGAGCACAGAATCGTGAAAAACATGATTTTGGATACAAAATCGTGGAAAAAACGATTTTAGTCACAAAATCGTGAAAAAACACTATCCTACTTAGAAAATCGTGAAAAACACGATTTTCAGTTCAAAATCGTGAAAAACACGACTTTGATCACAGAATCGTGGAAAACACGATTTTAGTCACAAAATCGTGAAAAACACTATCCTACTTAGAAAATCGTGAAAAACACGATTTTCAGTTCAAAATCGTGAAAAACACGATTTTAAACACAGAATCGTGAAAAACACGATTTTGAGCACAGAATCGTGGAAAACACGATTTTAGTCACAAAATCGTGAAAAACACTATCCTACTTAGAAAATCTTGAAAAACACGATTTTTAATAGAAATTGATAAAAAATCACTAGTTTGAACACAAAATCGTGAAAAACACGATTTTGAGTTCAAAATCGTGAAAATTAGCTGAATGATCCTTAGGTCTAGGAACAAACTAAATTCACTTACCAAGCAAGACCTAGGAAGGAAGGAGATAGAGTCAGTAGTAGGGGAAGCTTAAGAAAGAAATTTAGGGCAAGAAAACAACATGGAAAATTTAAATGAAACAAATGAGCCCATTGAAAGTGGGGATTACAGAAATATTCTCAAGTACATGTATACAAATAGGTTTGGCACCTATGTATATCAGGATGGGATGCATAAGTTTCTCATTAGATTGAGAAACTTAGAAGCTCCCCTAAACATAACACCTGTAGCCTATTTCAAAGATGGTAGGTATGAGGATAGGCAAGGGTGTGTGTACATCTTCTCCCCAGACCCAGAAAATTCAAATGACTTAGGGCAATGTGCGGACAAAGGACCTTGGGAACATAACATGGGACAACCAGATTTACCTAGACCACATGAAAACTACACTAATACTGAGCAACAACATGGGAGGAGGACACAGGCTTCACCAAATCCCTTTGACAAGGAACCAGAAGGATATAATGAATTTCCACTCAGAAGAAGACACCATTGGCAACCTCAGGGTAGAATGCTTAGACCATATCAAGTAGCCAAATGTATGAAAAATCAATATGAAGGGTATTCAGATCCCCATGCTCATGCTGCAGAATTTAGGCAATTAATTAGAGCTGAGGAGGTGGAAGATTACAAAGTTCAATTTGAGGCATTTGGTCTAACCCTAACAGGACCAGCATTATCATGGTTCATCCCTTTGAGAAAAGAAATGTACCTAGATATTGAATCCTTCCTAGAAGCCTTTATTGGAGAATTCTCAAAGACCGGAATAAAACATAGCACAACCACTCTAATACATAGTTTTAAACAACAAAAAGATGAAAATGTCAGAGAGGCAGCCAGGAGATTTAAGCAATATATTGACAGATGTCCTAAAGAGGAAGTACCTTCCATGGCTAGACAAGTATCCCTATTCATAGAAGGGTTGAGAAGTGCTCAATTCAGAACCCTAGTGTACTACAGGGATGCCCTGATCTAGGAGCTTGTGTAAAAGAAGCAATAGATTTGGAGGATAATAGAGGCCAAGATATGTTAGCATTTGATCAACCCAGATCATATGAAGATAAAATTCCTCCAGCAGAAGAGTTGGCTCAGGCCATTGCTAAAGCCCTAGAGGTAAGCACTAAAACCAATTTGATAAACTCCAGGATAAACACAAATAAAAAATGCTACAATTGTGGAGAAAGTCATCTGGTACAACATTGCCCATATCAAAAACCTCCACATTTGCAAGACAGAAAGACACTCAAATATTGTACACTAGAGAGGAAATGGACCAACCATACGAGGGAGAATGCTTCTATAATAAACAACCCATAAAGGAGAGAGACTATGGGAGCCAAAGAGAATCAGTGTATAATGAGCAACCAAGACCTGTGCTTGGGCAACAACCTCCTATACCAACAAATGTGGTGCCAATCAAATACACACCAATAGAGAAGGGAAACTCAAGAACAAAGCCACCATGCAAGGAAGATTATCAATGGAATGAGGGATATCAAGAAGAATGGGAAGGTTATGAATCAAGAGAGCCAGAATTACAAGCTGTAGACTTGGGAAATGGAAGAATTGAGATGGACATTGCCACTTTCATGTATATAACCAATAATTACATGTCCAATCAAAAACCGCAATTCAAAGCAGGACCAAAGATAACTTGTTATAGGTGTGGGGGAGATCATTTCATTAGAGACTGTCCACAACCTCCTACATTAAGAATAGAAGGAGCATATTGCAAGGATTGTGGCAGGGAGCATTTGATTAAGGATTGCCCAAAAAATCCTCAAAAACAACAAAACACACCTAATAACATACCACTAAAAGCAGTCAGTATCATGGAACAGGAAGAATTGAGTGACATTGATCTACTGGATGTAAATGCTATAACAAGGTCACAAACAAAACAACAAAGAACAACTAAGGAACAAAATGAAGGTTCAGTCTCAAAGGTAAAGAAATATAGACAAAAAGGGAAATGGGAGAGGAAGCAAAAAATGAGTAAAAATATTGAAGAAGAAAGTAGGGAACAATCAAACAATACTTCTCCTCCAAAGACACAGACCCAGTTGGAAATAGGAAATTCAAAAAGTCTAGATACTCTGATAAAAGCATACAAAGGAAGAATTCAAGAGGGACCAAGCCCTGCAGATCATACAATGGCTTATCCTATGCCAGACTTAGAACATGAAAGAATGCAGAAGTGTAAACAGATCATTCAGGAAGTACAACTCAAAATGGGGGAAGAAGACAATTCTCAAAAAACATTTGAGGAATCTGAGACAAAAAAAACAAGAGGAAATATTATCAGGGAAGAAAACCCACAAGTAACACTCCAAGTGAATGTAGACAAAAGATGCACAACTCTTTATCATACCACATGGGAAGATTTAACGAAACAAAATCCTCACTTACAGAACCAAGTGAAAAAATGGGAGACAATGCCAAAAAATCTTCACCCACAACTACAGGAAATGGAGGAGTTGCGGTATATTCCCATTGATAAGATAGGAGGATATTGTAAGGGAGAAGAGGGAAACTCAACTTTAAAAATACAATTTGGTAAAAACCAGGCCAAAGCTATTTTGGATAGTGGATCAGGAGTGGCCATCATGACTAAACAAACTTGGGAGAAATGGGGAAAAATGAATTATTACCCACAAAAATGAGATTGCAACTTGCAGATGGACATATAGAGAAACCCCTAGGAATATGGGAAAAAGTGATTGTGGACATATGTGGGATAGAGATAGAACATACCTTTGCTATAGTTGAATTCCCACAATCTACTTCATATGAAATTATCCTAGGAAGACCATTCATGAGACAAATGCAAATTGTGCAAGATTGGGGTAATGATTGTTTATACCTACAAAGCAAAGGAAGAATAAATAAAGTAAATCTAAGAAATGGGCACTACTGTGACATATCCCCTCAAGAATGGTATAAAATTCATCAGAATCAAGAGTTGAGTGAGGAATCAGAGATGGAGGACCAGGATGAGGCTGAATCATCAGTATGGAAGTGCAATATGATAAGAAATCTGACCAATAGAAAAAGGAGATTAAGAAGAGAGGATTGTGTGGAAGAAAGAGGGTTACAAGATGAGAATTATGTACCTCAACAATTCAAGGATGAGGAATTTGAGCCCTATGGGTGGAATCAAATCTTGGCTACCATGGATCTAGCCAGTGATGAATATGTAGGAGTGGAATTTCAAAATGAAGAAGGATATGATATTTTTCACATTGGAATACAAATGATAAAGGTATCCAGAACAGAAGAGGACATAGAAGAAGAAATGATATTAGAAAAGGGAAAGACACAATTTTTGGAGGAAGTAAAAGCTGAAGATGCTATTAAGGATAAAATCTCAGGTAAGTACAAGAAAAATAAACACAAGGAAATAGAAGAAAATCAGGGAAATGAGAAAAAGACAAAGGAAATGAACAAAGATCAACATTTTGATGTACCAGAAAATTTCAAGACTTATGAAGTGGAAAATAGATTACTTCTCAGAAGGAAACCAAAGAGGGAAAAGAAGAAAGGAGAAGCTTATGACAATGAGGAAGAAACTAAGAAGATCATGATCACTCAGGAGGAGGGAGAAGAAAGACACATTGTAGTGGCTGATGACATGACAACCCAAGAAGAAGAGGCAGTAAGAAATTTGGCAAGAAAATATAGGGATGTATTTTCCTATAGCTACAAGGATTTGAAAGGTATTCATCCTAAAATCTGTGAGCATAAGATTCCTATTACACCTGAAGCAAAACCTAGTAAACAAAGACATTACACATTTAATGACAAATACTCTGCCAAGATAAAGGAAGAAATTGATAAGCTATTAGCTGCCAATTTCATCTATGAAATTGAGTATACGGAATGGATATCTCCTATAGTTGTGGTACCAAAAGAGAATGGGAAACTTAGGGTATGCATTAACTTGAAAAAGGTAAATGCAGCAACTATAAGGGACAATTATCCACTGCCTATAACAGATCATCTTCTAGAAAGAGTTGCTGGGAAGGAGGTTTAGTGTTTTTTATATGGTTTTTTAGGATACAACCAGGTCCCCATAGCATTGGAAGACCAACATAAAACTGCCTTCTCCACAGAATGGGGAATTTATGCCTTAAGGGTTATGCCCTTTGGATTAACTAATGCTCCAGCAACTTTTCAGAGATTGATGTGTCATGTTTTCAAAGAGTTCCTGAGAAAGGTGATGGAAATCTATGTAGATGATCTGTGTACTTTTTCATTAAAAAGACAAGATCACTTGCAGGATTTAGAAGATATATTCAGGAAATGCAGAACCTACAGAGTATGTTTAAATCTAGAAAAATGTGTATTCTTTGTGAGACAAGGGAGAATGCTGGGTCATATAGTCTCTAAAAATGGAATTTCAACTGATGAGAAGAAAATAAAGGCCATAATAGAGCTTCCAAGACCAACAAGTGTAAAAGAACTTCAAACTTTCATGGGACATTGTGGGTACTACAGGAAATTTGTACACAACTTTGCTGATATAGCAAAACCCTTATATGCTCTAATTACAAAGTTTGAGTGGACCGAGGAGTGTGACCGAGCCTTTGAAACTCTAAAAACTTGTTTGGTAACAGCCCCAATTCTGAAAACACCTCAATGGGACAAAATTTTTCATGTTCATGTGGATGCTTCTAATTATGCTTTGGGATGTGTGTTAGCACAACCAATAGAAGGAAGCAAGTTAGATTTTCCAATGGCCTATGCTAGTAGACAATTGAATCTAGCAGAGAAAAATTACACAACCACTGAAAGAGAGGGATTGGGTATGGTATTTGCTGTAAAAAAATACAGACATTACCTTTTGGCCAACAAGTTTAAGTTCTTTGTAGGCCATCAAGCTCTGTTATATTTGGTAAATAAACCTTGTCACACAGGGAGAATAGTCAGATGGTTTCTCTTGCTAATGGAATTTGAGTTTGAAGTAGTGGTCAGACAAGGGAAAACACACTTGAGAGCAGATCATTTATCTCGAATCTAGTCTGAAGAACCCAGTTCACCTTTAGATGACAATCTGCCAGACACTTATCTCTTTAAAGTAGAAAGTGTTCCTGAGTGGGCTATGACTTTAGTACCATTATTAACCTTGGGACCTTGTAGAAGAATTGGGAATAATGCACACCTAGTATTGCAAAGCAGGAACTTCATGTTACTAGCTGGGCATTTATACCATCTCAACCACACAGGCATATTAGAATATTGCACTCCTGAGGAGGAGCAACAAGAATATCTGAGGAGGGCTCATCATTGGAACCCTTGCACTCATGCTTCTAGGGTAGTCACCCTAAGTAATCTCAATAGGATGGGGGTACATTGGCCTAATAAAATTCAAGATGTATCAAAATACATTGCCAATTGCAAGAAGTGCCAAATATTGCAAGATTCAGAATTCATAACTCTATATTGGTTCCAGAAAAATCCAGATTGGAGTGAAAATATCATTGAAGAATTAAGAAGGAAGGAGAAAGGAAAACAAGTGATAGCTGGTACAGAGTCAAAAAACTTACAAGTAATCTCTGAGGAATATCAAGTGATAGGGGAACAATTGTATAAGAGAGGAATGGATGGATACCTAAGAATATGTGTTCCTGAGAATAAATATCTGGAAATGTTGGAAATGGCACACTCTAGAGTGGCGGGAGGACACTTTTCAAGTGACCGAACTGCTAAACTCATTTTATATTCTGGTTTTTGGTGGCCAATGCTATTTCTGGATGCACGAACCTATGTAAAAAGGTGTGATGTCTGTCAAAGGGTAAGTCAGCCAAATAGAAGAAATGATATGCCATTGGTTCCATTAATTTCAGCTAGAGCCTTCAGTAAATGGGGTTTGGATTTCATTGGACCTATACATCCTCCAGCAAAACAATCCCATGCCGAATACATCATAGTGGCTACAGACTACCTGACAAAGTGGGCTGAGGCCAAAGCCACAAAGAGAAATGATGCTAATACTACTGCCAAGTTCCTATATGAAAACATTATCACCAGATTTGGACTTCCAATTGAACTAGTAAGTGATAGGGGGACCCATTTTGTAAACCAGATCATAGAAAACATCACTGAATATTTTCTGATCAGCCATAGAAAGTTAGCCCCATATCACCCACAAGCCAATGGGCTAGCAGAAAGTACTAATAAAGTACTTTGTACTGTACTATCAAAATTAGTGAACACAAACAGAAATGATTGGGATCTACAACTCAATCATGTCCTATGGGCTTATAGAGTGGCTTATAAAACTGCAATAGGGAGCACACCATTCAATCTAGTATATGAACAAAATGCAATTTTACCAATGGAATTCCTTATTCCAACATTAAAAGTAGGAAGTCACTATAATTGGACTGGACATGAACTATCAGAAAGAGTAGTGGAATTGGAAAAGTTGGGAGCATCTAAACTCCAAGCCATTATGAGTTTATATGTGGACAAGAAAAGACAAAAAGCTTATCATGATGTTCACATAAAAGAGAAAGATCTACAGGTGTGAGATTTAGTGCTGGCATATACAGTCAGAGAACATCAGAAAAAGTTCCAGAAAAAAGGACATGGACCATATATTATACATCAGATAAGCACCAGTGGAGCCATTCAACTAGCTAACATAGACGGAGAAATCATGCCAAACTTTATAAGTGGATGTAGAGTTAAGAGGTATGATTGCCCATTAACTGTTGATGAATGGAGAAGGTTGCAACAAGCTCAAAACAGGAAAAGAGAAGAGGAAGACATTAGAAAAGAAGCTCAACAAGAAGCTAGGGAAAGGATAAGAAAAATCAATCAGCTTAGGGAAGTCTGTCTGTGTGAATCTCCTCTCAAACCAAAGGAACATGTCCCTGTGATGATAATGAATTTTCAAAATGAAAGCATTAGGGTTTTGATAGATTCTGGAGCACAAGTAAATCTGATTAGTTCAGCCCTGGTAAGTAAGTTCAACATAAAAAGAAAAGAAAGTAGAACCCTAATCAAAACATTAGAAGGTCAAATAGTACAGAGCATGTCTTCACTGACTATTAAAGTAAAGTTTAATGAAGAATATATGAAAATAGACTGTGAAGAATGGCCGGATAATCTGATGACTGAAAAAGTGATTTTAGGTCAACCATGGCTTCAACAAGGTAAAGTGATCTTGGATTTTGAAAAAATGAAGCTTAAATTGAACATAAATGACAAAAGGTTTTTAATATTTCTATTGAGTAATGAAAAACAGGAAATTCAATCAGATGTGCATGATATACACTTTGAAGGATTCACTTTTGCATTTGAGGATACACAGACATTACCAATACAAATGTTAAAAGATCAAGCTTCATATAATCAAAATCAGCAAAAGATTGGAAGAACAAAGAAGGGTGGAGAGATAGGAAGAAGATGGCAATCATGGAATTGTCTAAAGAATCAAAGCATCATAGCAAAAAGCACATGGAATCAAAGTCTACAGCAGGTCTACTCATTAAAAGAGGAATCAAGGACAAAATGGATATGGAGACCGAAAGCTCCTACAAAATGCTTATGCAAAGGGAATGGTTGTTTGCCTGGAACCAGACCAATTGGAGTCAGGAAGTACTGGGTTAAAAAATCAGAATTGTTCCAGTGGAAGAAAGATCATCCAGATTTGATCTATATCTAGAAAATCATAAAAATTATGAAAAAATACATATTAGACCTGATTTTCTTTTCTATAAAGAGAATTAGGAGGGGAAGAAAAGAAGGAAAAAAATTATTATGAAAAAAAATGAAAGTGAAAAAAGAAAAGAAATAGAAAAAAAAAGTATTTTGAAAAGAAGAGAGAAAAAAATCATTATTGAAAAAAGAGAAGAGAAAAAAATCATTGCTGAAAAAAAAAAGAGAGAAAAAAAATCATTGTTGAAAAAAAGAGAATGAGAAATTGTGAAAAATTGTTTACTTTCTATTGTTTTTTACAAAAAAATCATATGTCACAAAGCAAGATCTAGGTAGAAGAATAGTAGAGATCTATTTTTTTTTTGTTGTTGCTTTTTATTTTTTATTTGTTAGTTTTTGTTTTCTACCATTGATAAATGATTTGTTTTTCCAAAAAGAGTGGTTAGGGAAAGGGACTGCACTAGACATCTTGCTACACCTGTAATGATCACTTTTTGAGTCTTTTCTGGAGAAGTGGAATTTATTTTGAATTTTATTTTCATTCTTATGTCATGACATCTAAAAATAAATCCCTACAAATTATTCTTTGACTTCTGGTAACTTATGTGGGTAGAGTTTTTTCTTTATGTATTTTATTTTCCTCAGAAAATGGTGAATACAAAGGAGTTGCCAATTCATGACTTCAAGGCAGAATCAGTGGTTCTATCAAGAGGCCATTGGTTTTTGGACAGTGAAACTGTGGAGGAACAAGTGGACTTGGAGTCAGATGATGAGCTAGAAATTCCAGAAGCTGATAAGGTGGTGAAGGAACTTAAGGAGACCCTAAACATAATTGGCCAACACATATTCACAGTGGGAGTAGGAGGATACAAGTATACAATGTTGTGCCAAGAGTTCTACAGGTTCCAAAGGGTGGCAGTCAACATGAAGAGATGGAAGGCAGTAGGACTGCACAGAATATTGGAGGAGCCTATCTCTTTTATTGATTTTGAGAGGGTATCACAAGTAATGATCAGTTTGACAGAAATAGGAAGAGGGAATGATGCCTATTTCAGATGCAAAGTCAAAAACAAGGATAACCAGGAAGTAGGTATCACTATCAAGGGAGAACATATCAGAGCAGCACTGCAATTCTACACAATGGGAACCAAACTTGACCCAAGTTTTGTCAAAAAGAATAAGGAAACTTACATAGGATATGCAAAATTCACTGATTTCAAAGGAAGGGAGAATGAGGAATATGCTGTAAGGATGTTTTTACAGTACTTTTGTTTTCCAAAATTACCAAGGTATACCATGCCGCATAAGTCAGTGACATTATTGATGTTCAATAACAAAGATAGAACTAAACCTTTTGGAGTAATGGATGTCTCACCATACATCCATGAGCAGCTGAAAGAAGCAGCAAAACATTGGGAGCAGAAGAAGTTCATAAATGGAGCCCAATTCTTAACAAGAATCATTTATCATGTTCTAGGGATGGAAGGTCAACTGAAATTGGCTCCAGTGGCACAGTATTTCAGAAGCCTTATGGCTGGAATCAAGAGTCCTCCAAGGAAAATAACTGAAAGGGAAACAGAAGGACAAACCCGCATGAGGGGAACAGGTATGAAAAGGAAGATGATATCTGAGGAAGTAATTCCTGTAAAGAAAAGAAGGTTGGACCCAAGGAAGGTGGAACTAGAAATGGAGGAAGACACAAAAGAGGAACATGAGGAGGCATAGAAATAGGTTCAAGCCTCTAGTGAACCACATCCACCCCAAACAAGCAAAGAGCAATTATACACCTATTTAACCCAAGGGAATAACAAGAGAGCTATGTATGAAGCACAATACGAGAAAATGCTGGAAGACTATTCATGCAAAGCTACAGACTGGGTTCAGGAGGAGGTGGAGCACTACGAAGCTCTTCATGATCAAATGATGAGAGCTGAAACTGAGGAGGTGTTTGTCAGAAAAGAGGTTGAATTGCTAGCCTACTTTAAGGAATTACAAGGACCTCCAGAGACCAAAACCATTGTGGTGGTAAAAAAGAAGGTTCCAAAGAAGCCAGTACAAAAGAAGAAATTGACCAAGAAAGGAAAGGGCAAATCCATAACTGAAACTGTTGTCACCAAAGAGAGGGAGGAAGTAATCATGAAGGAAACTCAGAAGCCATCCATTGTGGAAGAAGTAACAAGACCCACAGAACCAGAAATAGGAGGGCCTTCACATTTCTCATCTGATTCTGACAGTGATATTGAGAGTTTCCTGTTAAAGAGTTTAAATTTATCAATACCAAATACTCCTAATGTCATTATACAGACCTCTGAGAAGCAAAAGACACCTGAGGAATTGAAGAAAAAGTCTCAGGAGAAGCCAATTCAGGAACATGCAGAAAAACAGCTCAGTCTGGAAGATGAAAGAAGGATAATGAAGGGAAAAGCAGTAATGATAGAACAAGCAAGTGAAATAAGGGAAGAAGTTAGTTATGGAATAGTGCATATTGGGATGGAATCCCTATGGACAAAACCCTCACAGACCTACTTTAAACTGGATGGGAGCATAGAAGAAATAGCTAAGAAGGCACAAGTGTGCAGCTCAGTCATAGAACAAAAAGGCACAGATCAAGATCCACTATAGGAAGCAAAGGAAATATTTGAAGAAGGCAATGTTCAAAAGGTTTTAGGGAAAGTAGTGGAAAATGAGATCATTCAGAGTATAAAGGATGTGCTACATGATTTGAAGAGCAATGAGGAATTTACATCTAATGAGGATCAAGAACAAGAGGTAGCAATGGACCTCATGGACATTGATGAACAGGAAGAAGAACACAAAGAGGAAATAAGTAATGATCAGGTGAAAGATTTGGAAGTAACTGGAATAGTTCTAGCATAGGAAAAGGAAAGATAGGAAGAACAAGCAGGTGAATGTCATGAAAACTCTGGTAAGAAAACTGAATCTAACCTGTTTCAGGAAACTCTAAGCCAAGAGAAGGAGATGCAAACAAAGGAAGGACATCTTTCTGAAGAGACTCAACAGGTATTGGAGAAAGAAAAGGTACAGGAAATAAAGTTGATCTCAGATGTATTAGAGCAAAAGAATTCAGATGTTCAAGAAGACATGGCAGATTCAGAAACATTGGACACTCATCCAAGTAATGAAGAAAACAAGGCCAAGATTATAGAATATGAAGGAGAAGAGGAAGAGGAAAGTGAATGCAAAGAGGATAAACAGCTAGAAACCAAACAAATAACAATGGAAGGAGGATTGGAAAGAATACCAAAGAGTATAAGATCAGCATGTGAACTCATTATGAATAACATTGAACAGTTCAGACCCTCTAGCCAGAACATGATCATTTCAGGGATGGTGGCAGAGTCAGAATTTGAAAAAGGCAGTATGATTATCAAAGAGCATAAAAGGGAAAAGGAGCAAATGGCAGAGCAACTAAGGAAGGTGCAGGAGAAAAATGAGGAGTTCTCCAATAAAATAATTGCTTTGGAAGAGCTAGAAGTACAGAAGCAAAATAAGATTCAATACTTAGAAGAAAAGAGTGTACAACTAACAGAGCAAAACACTAAATTGGAAAAAGAGTTGAGAAAGATTGAGGGAAGATATAGAACTCTGCAAACTTCCTATCAAATTTTGACTAAAGCTAATGAAGAAATCAATAAGCTGCTATTGGAGGAAGGGCAATTAAAGGAGGAAAGTCAGACAGCCCAAATAACAGAGGAAGAAAAGGAAGGATTACATAAGGAGATTCAAAGATTACAAGGAGAATTGAAAGAAGCCAAAGAATTAGAAAAGCAGGCTAGTACACATGCTGCTACATCTATGAGAGGGTATAATAAGCTATACATGGATATGGAAAACGAAAGAAGTGATTGGCAGACAAAGAGAGAAAAGGAACATAATGAATGGAAAAAAGAAAGAGAATTATGGGCACAACAGAATGGAAGTCTGATGATGATGATAGAAGAATTACAGAAAAAATTAGATAAGCCACAAATCCATGAAGAAACACATGTGGAAACCACATATGCAGCAGAATATGGGGTTGAAAATACTGAGGGAATACAACATGACAATGAACCAGCAGATGAAAGATTAGAAGGAGAATATTCAGAAGATTTTGTACAAAAACTGCTGACAAGTAGAGATTCCAGAATGGAGTTCATCAGGAAGATGCATGATGAGTATGAAGAACAAATTGTTACATTTGCATTAAATAAAGGAATCAATCCAGATCAGCATCACTAGGTCGTAGATGGATTGGGAATACCGCTATGTATGATTTTGGAGAGTATAAAGAATTATCAATTGGCCAGAGTTGGGCTACCTCCAAACAAATACCTTGAGTATGAAGAGGACATCAATGTGACTAAAGAATTATTTGAAAGGGCCAACCCAAAGTGGAGAAATAAATGGTTAGATGCCAACAAAGAGTGTAGGAAAATCTGGAAAGAGGCACCTCTTCATTTAAAGATCAATCCAGCTTACTGTCCAGTGGCACGAAGGAGGGAATGGGCAACTTTTTGGGATAGAAGAAGAGAAGGTCAGATTCCACCTAAGTGGTTAAATTTCCCAAAAGTAGCAGGTCCAAAGGCAGGCACATGGCCTACTAAGAGTTACATGGTGAATACTGCTGAGGCTGTGATAACTACATACAAAGATGTCAATGACCCTGCTTGCATACTACTTATAAGAATAATGAGATTAATTTTGGCCTGTATAGAAACTTATACTGACACAGATATCAGAACACTGAATTATATTGGCTTTAATTCTCCGACCGATGCATTATTATTTGATTTGAGTGAAACACCTGACAGAATTTGCTTAATGGCCTATTACAGTAGAGTAATATTTTTGGGCAGTCATTACTTACAGATTTTTGAAGATGCCTTTGATTACGGGTTTTTTGAAAGGGAGTCAGAGATTTTTGGAAATCTATCAGTGGTTACAAAGTCCAGACTTACTGCATATGAAGATGCCTATACAGAGTACTTGAAGAAGGATGTCATAGATAAACCAGAAGCTGCAGTACAGTGGAGGAAGGCATTATTTGAGATGGTCAATAATTTAAATATCACAGAAAGAAAAAGTCATGATTTGCTGTCACAAGTATACCAAAGAAAGAAGAAGTGAAGAAGAGTGATCAGTGCAGAAGAGCAAGAAAATCTTTTGTCAGGAGCCGAAAGGCTTAGGAGGGGAAGGATGTTGGAAGATGCATTTTTGGAAACCTTTTTTGAAGGAAAATAATTGTAAAATGATAGAAATCTGTAAAAATATTTATGCAATTGTTGTAAAAATAAGGAAGAGTCTTCCTTATGTAGGATAGAATCTTATGTATTTTTTCTAGAATTTTTGGAAACTCCTAGATAGCATATTTTTAGAATAATAGAGGAAAGGACCAAAATTCAAGTGTGAAAAGGGACACTTGAAAATGTATATAAGCTAATTTCCTCTATTATGAGGGGGCTGGTTAATCATTTGTTTACATGCTATCCAAGTGAATAGAGAAGGAGTTTTCTGCTGAAAATTGTGTTTCTCCTCTTCTATGTGGTTTCTTAGATTTGTGAGTCTTATTCATGTGTATCCATGGAGATTTGTGAGTTTCTATTGTGAAAATCTGTTGAATGTGTATGAAGAGAGCTGAATACTGTTGTGTTGAGTGATGAGTTGATGAAGAATGGTGCTGGAGCTGAAAATCGTCTATTTGCATAGAATCGCGATTGTCTCCTCTGTATGATACAGGTGATATTTTTTTTATTTTGACTTCATAGTTGTGTTCTACTGATAAAATAGCATGCAATAGACACCAAGATTGTAGAAAATGGTGGAGATTTGCTCAAGATAATCCAAACCCTAGAAATTCCTCTTCATCTTCACTATTCTCAAAATTCGAGCCATTATTCTCTTATTTCTTGGATTCTATCATCTTGAAGGGGCTGTGGTCTCAAGAATACTTCCAGGATTGACAAAATAAAGATGTCTTGTTGATTCTTTATGCTAAATGATTGGAGAGGACAACTCCAAAGATCAATAACAAACACCGCCTCACATGGAAGTGAGAGGTTTCTCCAAGTTGGGGCAAAGAATGAGAGGAGAGGTTCACCCATGCTCATGGAGCAATGGAAACAATGGCCAACGTCACAAGGAGCAAAGGGGAACATCCTCCCAACCATGCACACACACATGCAAATCCATACACCAAGACCAACGCCATTGCACACAAGGAGTTAGATGAACCCAAATGACACCTTCTTCCATTACCAAAATGGAGGCCAAGGCCATGGCCAAGGGACCTCCGTTTTACAAATGAGGCTCTTCTTTATATAGAGAAGAGAGGCATATGTGAATAAAAACATGTGGTCAAAAGACCACATATGCTAAATCAAAAAGAGAATCTTTATGTGATATGGGACTAACCACTTAGAGAGAGAGAGAGAGCACGTGAGATTTCCATGTGGGATTTTTGTGTTTGTTCAAAAAGGAGTTTTCAAAGAAAGGCTTCAATACCATAGACTAGAGGAAATATCAAAAAGGGGTTTTAGGAGAGTGTTCACATGGACATCTCCTAATTACAAAAAGGGGGGTTTTTTATGAAGGAAAAAGGATGCCATAGCATGAGAAAAATTATGGGCAACCCTTAGAGCAACACTCACTAGGGGAACAACAACCCTAACCGCCTCACATGGAAGTGACAGGTTTCTCCAAGTTGGGGCAAAGAATGAGAGGAGAGGTTCACCCACGCTCATGGAGCAATGGCAACAATGGCCAACGTCACAAGGAGCAAAGGGGAACATCCTCCCAACCATGCACACACACATGAAAATCCATACACCAAGACCAAGGCCATTGCACACAAGGAGTTAGATGAACCCAAATGACACCTTCTTCCATTACCAAAATGGAGGCCAAGGCCATGGCCAAGGGACCTCCCTTTTACAAATGAGGCTCTTCTTTATATAGAGAAGAGAGGCATATGTGAATAAAAACATGTGGTCAAAAGACCACATGTGCTAAATCAAAAAGAGAATCTTTATGTGATATGGGACTAACCACTTAGAGAGAGAGAGAGAGCACATGAGATTTCCACGTGGGATTTTTGTGTTTGTTCAAAAAGGAATTTTCAAAGAAAGGCTTCAATACCATAGACTAGAGGAAATATCAAAAAGGGGTTTTAGGAGAGTGTTCACATGGACATCTCCTAATTACAAAAAAGGGGGTTTTTTATGAAGGAAAAAGGATGCCATAGCATGAGAAAAATTATGGGCAACCCTTAGAGCAACACTCACTAGGGGAACAACAACCCTAACCGCCTCACATGGAAGTGAGAGGTTTCTCCAAGTTGGGGCAAAGAATGAGAGGAGAGGTTCACCCACGCTCATGGAGCAATGGCAACAATGGCCAACGTCACAAGGAGCAAAGGGGAACATCCTCCCAACCATGCACACACACATGCAAATCCATACACCAAGACCAACGCCATTGCACACAAGGAGTTAGATGAACCCAAATGACACCTTCTTCCATTACCAAAATGGAGGCCAAGGCCATGGCCAAGTGACCTCCCTTTTACAAATGAGGCTCTTCTTTATATAGAGAAGAGAGGCATATGTGAATAAAAGCATGTGGTCAAAAGACCACATGTGCTAAATCAAAAAGAGAATCTTTATGTGATATGGGACTAACCACCTAGAGAGAGAGAGAGCGCGTGAGATTTCTACGTGGGATTTTTGTGTTTGTTCAAAAAGGAGTTTTCAAAGAAAGGCTTCAATACAATAGACTAGAGGAAATATCAAAAAGGGGTTTTAGGAGAGTGTTCACATGGACATCTCTTAATTACAAAAAAGGGGGTTTTTTATGAAGGAAAAAGGATGCCATAGCATGAGAAAAATTATGGGCAACCCTTAGAGCAACACTCCTCCCCCTCCTAGACTTTGTCGTCCTCGATAAAGCTAAGAGAAGAGAATACATAGCTGAACCGACCCAAGGTAGAGTCTTTCAAGTCTCGAAATCTTCAAGTCTTCAAAATCTGCAATTCTTCAGTCTACAAGGCTTCAAGCTGCAAGTCTTCAGTCTTTAGAGCTGAGCGACACAATCCCCTTGGGGGGAAGTCTGCCCAGCGTTCCTCCTACTGTGCAGTCTTTTCTAAGGCTGGAAATGCCTCTAGAAACTCCAAAACCTGAAATGACATACAAAAGAGCAAGTAGACTGCATTTTGTAATGAGATAAACATTCATGTCAATTTTAGTTTCCACATCAGGGGACATCAAGTCCTAAAGGACTGGCTTACATCCACATGGAGAGCTAGCTATTCCTGTATTCTGCAAATCAAAGCACCAAAGGTGAAGAACTCAAGTGGTAGTCCATATGACTTAAAATTTTGCCAAGTCACCAATACTTAAAGCACACTCGCTTAGTTTATATGACAACCAATGAGCAGAAGGTGAACATGGATGAGAGCAAAATACAACATTCAGTGACTAAGGCCATCTGTATCTTTTGCTAAGTAGACATGCTTGGGCAAGGGTTAAATAACTTCTACGTCATCAAGAGTGATTTCTGTGAATCCTGGTGTCTCCTCATCTAACAGGGCAAAAAAGTGATTAATGCAGACGTTCAATAGGTGTAAAGAGATGTAATGAGTTATTAGCCTATAATCAAGTGAGTGCATCACAAAGTAAATCCTTTCAGAATTGATGAAACATGTAGGCCCAATCCCACAGGGGCAGTCACAAGATTTCAAATTAATCAACAAATCTGTGAGTATGAAAGAAACACATTATTCACAAGAGAGCATCTATAGGAGTCCAAGAGTCAAAGCTAAGTTCTGTGTGTGTTGGCCTATACTGCATTAAGTGAGCATTGTAAAACCAAAGAATTTCTTCCCTAGCAAAAAACAATACACTTAAGTGTGAACCCAGTTCTTGCATTCACGAAAACATTTCAGGAATTTCCTTTTTAAGACACGAGAGAAGGTAATGAGGAAATGGAGTAATCATTCCTAAATTGCTCTGATTGTGAAGACCCAGCATGGTTTGTTCAATGTAGAAATAGGTTTAAATATCTGCAGCTTCCCATCTAAGTAAGTATGAATGTTATAGAGTTAGTCAAAATCGTCGGTCTGGGGCCCAAAAAGGTGTAAATACAAAAATGAACTGAGCAACCACATTGTCCAAATAACATTAAGGACTATAAAATGAAGTTCCAAGTATTACGACCATATAGAAGTGAAATCATATCAGATAATCATGGAAAATACATCAAGCAGTACTAAGACACCACCCTGGAGAGTAGAACACAACACATATGGACTTCTTGAAGATGCCTGAAAAAATTCATAATTTCTTTTGCAGAATGCATCCCTTTAGATACAATACCCCTAGAGTTCATAACCGGAAGGTTTGGCAACAATCAACACTGCATCTTTTCACTTGGCTCATAGGACTACATGTTCACTAACAACACACACGATCATCGAGTCTAACTCATCATTCACCTCATGTTAATGTTGTAACAGGGACAAAAATTGTTCTAGTTTGTCCATTATAATGTTAACGCATGCTTATATATTCTCACAGAACCAGCAAGCAAACAGTAACATGGCAGAAGTAGGAGGCACCAGTTCCTAGGCAAGGTCTAGCGCCCAGATTGTGGACATTGAAACCCTCCTTCTTGAACCACAACTCACCGAGAGGCCTCAAGAACTTAGAGCTGTGCATGTGCTTCCTATTCAGGACCCTCCTCAGGGACACACTACTCAAGTGGGGAAACACACGCATTGGTTTAGTGATGTCACAGGACCCTTGGGAGACGGAACCTACTTTTGGGAGGCAGAAATTGAGTTTAATGGCAAATGGGGACGATACCATTTCTTCACCCATGAGTTTGAGCACTACCAGAATGTAGAAGTAATGCGATCGGTATGGACCAAAGCGGGCTTGGATAGCTATTTCCCGGCACATTTACCTAAGCCAGATTTCCTATGCTGCTCCTACCTTATCAGTACCATCACCCCTAGCAGAGCCAAAGGAGGCGATAGTACTTTCGTGTTACCCTCACTGACACCAGGCCATGAGCTCAAAAGATTCAAATTGACCCTCAACCTAGTGCAAAGTGGTTAAATTATGTCTATCTAGCACCTCCACAAGGACCTCCTACCATTGCTTACATGATTTCTACAATCCATCACTGGAGTCTTCGACTACGGAACACCCCTGATGTGATGGCACAGATGTGCATGAAGATATTTGAATTAATGCTGATCACATTCAGAACATTCAAGAACATCAAAGACCCCCATTTCTCAGGAGTTGGCTTCACTGCAGGCAACCTAGACCTGGTATATGACATGAGCACCACCCCCTTAATAAAGGTAATATATGCCTGGGATGTAAGAATAAAATACCTCCCAGCTTGCTTCAAGTAGACCTTCGAGGAGATGTTTGTCACAGGGTTCTAGGAATATCACTCAGAAATATTCGTACCCAAACCCTCACATCTCCTCCAACTATTCGCTGTGGAGAGGACCATCCACTCAGATCAATTGCGGGTGCCATATCCAAACGTTCCAGGTCTAGTGGATTGGGATGCATTGTTAACAGACCTAGCACGGGGGCTGCGACTAGAAGAACACCACCTTGCTTCAGATGTGGTTCAATACTATGTCCAATGCTCAGCTTGACAAGGGTCTGTCAGAAACGACAGACACGAGAGAGGGGGGGCAGCAGTCAAAGCACCCAAGGAATCACAAGACAAGGAAGCCAAAGAAGGGAGCCCTAGCGGAGAGAAGGCACAAGCAGACAAAGTAGTCAACGAGGATCTGGCAAGTAGGCCACTCAAATTTTTCCAAAACAACATCTTCATAACAGTGATTCTCATCACTAAAAATCATTGTAAATACCATTTCACCTTTTTGTAACTCTATTTTGTGCAAGCCAAGGAGTCCTCGAGCTTGAGGAGTATTAGAAGTATCATCGTACCAATTTTCATGATTTTTAGACTCCGTTTGAGCCCTCAAATAGGCCATAGAACCTAATTTTTAACTAGGCCAGACACTAGGTCTCGACAGGGCCAAAAGCTAGTGAAAAACTATAAATAGAGCTAGAGAGCTCATTTTTGAGGTTAGCTTGTAATAGATTTGAACTTTTATGAGCACATTTGAAGTAATCTAAAAGAATTCCATTGTCTCTCTCTTTGTTCTTGCCGTGTGTGCGCGTGTGTGTATGTGTGTGCATGTTAGTGTGCTTCTCACTCACGCACTTGTGCCATCACTTGTTCGAGGTCTTCATACCATCCTCACGTCTTCTCGGATTGACATTAAAGGAGGTGCTACTCATCACTGAGCTACAATTCTCGTCTTCTACGCATTCGTCTTTAAGCTTTTCTCATGGAGTATATCTTTAGATGAATCTCTTCATTCATGGTACTTCTAAGATCTTAAACTTATCTTTGGCAATGGAAATTTGATTTGGGTAAATGAGCTATTGATGGATAAATGTCATAAGATTTGATGAACATACTTCCGCTCATTTCTATGAAGTGCAAAATTATTAATTGGAACTTGAATCTTTAAATATTCCTATAACGTTTGAATGAATGATGTCCAATTACGGTGAGATTATTTTGCAACTAAATTAACATTTGTGTCACAACAAGAGTGCGTTAATCTAAGAATGCCCTTACATTGAAACGCATGAAAAATTGCTTGTTTCCTCACAAACACACGTGCTTGATCCAAAGATTGAACTTATCCTAAAATTGATCGAATTAATTTCGACACAGTTCATTTGCACAAAAGCTCTAATTAGTTTTCTCAGTTTATATTTATTCTTTGGGTCTCCATTGCACCTGAGATTGCTCAAAGCACCGCGTGTGCGCCATAATGTGGATGAGTTGATCTACCAACCGTTATTTTCACGCGTACATATTTGAACCCGATGTGAGGAATTGGTGTTGCAACTCAGGTATATATTTTAATTTTTGCTTTGTATATGCATATACACGAATCGACAATTGTTGCAGTTGCGTCTACATCCTTGGGAGTTGTTGTTGTTTCTTGAGACCTTGCAATCTTCTGGTTATCGAGGGCTGATCTTTTGATCTGAGCGCCTCCACAAAGATTGGCAAGTGGGCGATCCTCATCACGCCATCCCCCTCATCGATAATTGAAGAGCCGAATGATTGCACAAACACATCATATGTTTAGCGAAAGTTGTACTTAGGATTTGATCAAGTGACAAAGAATGTATCAACATTCACATGAGCACGACTTTTGAACCTCTTCTTCGATCCTTTTTTAGGTATACTTCTCCAACTTCTATTTGCAAATTATCTTTTTACCACGGCATCCAAATGAGAGGAGGAAATAGACGTACTACTACACGAATTACATACATACGGATGTCATAGATTTGTGAAAGCTCATATCCTTGATTGCCAAAAGATTTTTCAACGGTTTATTGAAGTAGGCTTAACCTTGTCTATAGAGAAATCTATTTTTGATGTTAATGAGGTTCTTATTCTTGGTCATCTTTGTGGACATTATGGACGGAAGCCATATCCACAAAAAACTAACGCCATTAGTAAGATTTCGGAAACATGTCAAAATGTGAGTGAGTTTTGTAGATTCTTAGGTGCTTGCATCTTTTATGTGATTTGGATACCACATTTTTCACATGTGGTTGATTGTCTCTATGACTTGTTAAGAAAGAAAATGAAATTTTTATAGACTAAAAAACATACTCATGCGATGCGTAAGTTAAAAAAGTTGTTGCAAGAAGCTCCCATTCTTAAGCATGTAGATTATCCGGGAAATCAGCCTATCATATTGACTATTGATACTAACCTTATTAGTATAGGTTGGGTCATAAGTCAGGAAGATAGTGATGGAAATAGACATGCGACTAGATTTGGGGCAAAAATTTTCCATGAAACTCAACATAAGTACCCTCAAATAAAAGGGAACTATGGGGTACAGTAACGGCTTTAAAGACTGATAAAGAGTATTTTATAGGTGTGAATGTTAAAGTTGAAATTGACTGCTTACCTCTTATAGGACTCATAGAAAATTGTTCATCTCCAGATATAGCTATGCTTAGGTGGATTTCATATATAAAGTATATTAATCCAGAGTTAGTTCATATTTCAGGAAAATCAAACGCAGTAGTTGATATGCTATCTAGAGCTAGATATGAAGATAATCTTGAAGATGAACTAACAAAAAACGTGAATTTATGTAATTATGATCCACAGGTCTATGTGTATGAGCAATTTCATGAGTTAGAATATGATGATGAATGGACAAATATACACAAGTATCTGAGCACATTTAAACCACTAAAAAGTTGATCTACCCAAAGATTCCGTAATATTAGAAAATGAGCTTATAATTTCTTCTTACGAGATGATTATCTTTGGAGACACGCTAAAGGTAAGGTCAAAACTCCACAATGAGTTCTATGAAGAAAAGGTCTTCAATTACAAGTAATGAAAACAATGCATGAGTTAGTATGGGCTAGACATAAAGGATTTTATTGTGCTTATGAGAAATTAGATCTACCTATTTTTGGCCTAGAATATATGTTGATATTAATAGTTATGTTTCTACATGTTCTATTTGTCAACTTCATTCTTCAGTTAAACATAGGGATCCTCTACATCCTACATATCCACCTTGTATACATTACAAGTGGGTAGTAGATCTAGTAACCATGCCTAATGGACTTGATAAAATGCATTATATCATGCTTGCAAGAGACAATTTAACCAATCATGTAGAAGGTTGTGCACTAAAACTACATACAATGTTTGTAAGTTTTTTCTAGAAAATGTTATAAGTCAATTCGCGTATATAGAGAAAGTAGTTGTCGATCGTGTAGAGCTAAACGCTAAAGAAGCTAAAGAGGTTTTTGAACATCATGGTATATGTTTGTCCTTGAGTACTGTATACAATCCTAAAGATAATGGTAAAATGGAGAGAGGACATCCATCTATTATTAAAGCTCTAGCTAAAGCAAGCAATGGAGATATTCAACAATGGCCTAGATACTTACCATTTTCACTTTGGGCAGATAGGATGACTTGTACACGGACCACATGTGTTGCAGCTCAAGATCAAGGACAAAGCATGGAAGCGCATCAAGGAAGTGAACACACGAGAAGAAGGAGCAAGTAGGGAGCTCCAAGATTCACATGTCAGATTTTCAGAAGAAATCCCTATAAAAATAGTGATTTTTATCACTAAATATCATTGTAAATACCATTTCTATTTTTACAGCTCCATTTTGTTCAAGCCAAGGAGTCCTTGAGCTTGAGGAATATTAGATGTATCATACTACCAATTTTCATAATTTTTAGATTCCGTTTGAGCCCCCAAATAAGCCCTAGAACATAATTTTTAACTAGGCCGGACACTAGGTCTGGACAGGGCCAAAACCACTCAAAAACTATAAAAAGGGCTGGAGAGCTCATTTTTGAGGTTAGCTTGTTGTAGATTTCAGCTTTGTAAGAGAGCTCATTGATAATCGAAGCTTTCCATTGTTCCACTCTTTGCTCTTACCTTGTGCGCGTGTGTGTGTATGTGTGTGCATGCTTGTGTGCTTTCACTCACGCACTTGTGCACTTCACTTGCTCGCGGTCTTCATACCGGTCCTCACATCTCCACGGATTGACATTTATGAGGTGTATCTCCTCACGTTGGTACTCACCATTGTGCTAGAGTGACACCAAATTTGGCGCCGTTGCCGGGGAGAGAGCTTGGAGGACGAGCGTGTGACGGTAAGACGTAGAGTAGCGACGTTGGAAGGTAAAAAATCGCCATTTTTCAGTTCAGTTTCTGAGTTTTTCTCCTTCTTCATCTTCACCATCATCACCATCTTCTTCCCTCTTCACATTCTCTGATTTTTTTTTATTTTCGCCTACATCTTCACCTCGTTTTTCACTTGCGGCTATGAGGAACAAGTGCGGAGGCTGTTCAGAGCAGAAACACTGAAGAAACATTCTTGGAAAACCTCTCAAAACTCCAAAAATTTGATTCAGTATCACGCGGGCTGAAGCGACCCGCGTCTGGTATCGCGACAGTGGTAGTGTGACTTTGGAGCTAGATTTTGCATCTACACTCTGATAGAAGTGACAAGGAGGAAATAAGGTACACATATTTGCAAAAATTTTTGAATTTGGATGTGAAAATCTCCAAGTATCGTGTCCGGTTGAGTTTTGGTATCGCGATACCAGAATTCCCGTGTATCGCGATTTTGTTGAGGTATCGTATCGTGCATGCCCACTTGAGGTATCGCGATACCATTCTGGTATCGTATCGTCAAGTGTTGGTATCGCGATCGCAGTCGCCCCGGTGGTATCGTATCGTGGTCCACTTGGTATCGTCTCGTTGACCTTGCAGTATCATATCGCCTGGAAGATATCGTATCGTCTATTGTGCGGTATCGTATCGCTTGCAAACAGGTATCGTATCGTGGGCTATACTAGTATCGTATCGCGTCAAATTTCTGGTATCGTATCGTGCACTTTGTGATATCGTATCGCGTGGCACAAGTAGTATCGTATCGCGGTTGGAGTGGTATCGTATCGTCCTAATCACTGGTATCGTATCGCGACGGTCACAATATCGTATCGTTGACCAAGTGGTATCGTATCGCGAGGTTAAGTGGTATCGTATCGTGCAAATTAGAGATATCGTATCGTGACCACTTCCAGTATCGTATCGTCTAAGAGAGCAGTATCGTATCGTGAGGTTGGTATCGCGATCGCAGTTATCCTAGTGGTATCGTATCGACTAGGTGGTATCGTCTGAAGGGGTATCGTGTAAGACAAAGGTATCGTATCGTGGAAAATCTGGTATCGTATCGCCTGTTCTGAGTTCCCAGAGAGATCCTGTTTCCCTGTTTTAAACCCCAGAACCCTGAACAGGCATAACTTTCTCATACGAAATCCGTTTGCTGTGATTTTGGTTTTGTTGGAAAGCTCGTGAGGAGTACAACAAAAACATCGACTGGTTATGTTAATATTAATACCAGGATTATTAGATAGGGTATTTTTAAGTTGACCCTCAGGTTGGACTAGGAAGCAAGGGGTTCCACAAGATTTTGAGCAATTCAAAGGATAATTGTGGGCTTGTAGACAAGACTTATGGACCTAAGCTCAAGATGATACCTAGGAAGAGATAGATAAAGTACCATATCACTTGAAACTAAGATCAACCACACAATCAAGTCAGGGACTCCCAACTCAGGGGTTAACTCTATATGCTGAGTTCATAGACAAGTGAGTCAAAAATGTCACTTAACTGGGAGAGGCTCTTGGTTTCTGAAGACATGCATAGTTCCGTACCTAGGGAAGGTTTTATGTCTAGAGTGGAAGGCGAATATCGAATGTCTCTTCAATATATATCCACTAACTTGCAAGGAATACCCATCTACCTTGATGGTCTACAGAGGACAGTGGCAAGAATGATAAACACCACAGAATTAGAAATAGTTCCAAGACCAGCTGTCAAGTATGAAGACGGAGTCTACATGGACAAGATGGGCGAGATATATGTAGTTACGGAAAGTCCTAGTCAGATTAATGAAAGAGGAGAGTTAGCTCGAGATCAGGAAACTACCTCGCAAAACCCATTTGAAACCCAACAAAGAACAAAAAATGTGACGTTAGGACGAATGAGCCAAGGTAGCATACCCGATAGACTACATGAACAATTCAACATGCCAAGAGTCAACCCCCACGGCCACTCTAGTCAGAGGATGGGAAATATGAATAGACCTACCTTTAGGACAGAACCGCCCCAAGGTGTCCCCATCATAACTCGATCCCCAGAACCCGACAGAAGACTGAGACCAATCCAATTGGCCAAATGTATGAGGAATCGTTACGATGGCACAGGAGAACCCTATGACCACATTGCAGAATTCAAGCAGGTGTTGCGAGCAGAGCAAGTGGATGACTTTTTCATGCAATATGAATCCTTTGGGCTAACACTTATGGGAATAGCCTTAACTTGGTTTCAATCTCTGGATCCAAATTGCTTTGAACATATTGAACAATTCTTCCAAGAACTTATTTGGGAATTCACGAAGCGCGGGATCAAGCACAATTCGTCGTCCTTACTACATAGTTTCAAACAAGCTCCCAATGAGACAGTAAAAAATGCAGCACGAAGGTTTAAGCAATACGTAACCCGATGCCCTGTGATAGAGAGACCTTCTCAACAAAAAATGATATCCCTATTTTTAGAAGGTCTAACCAATGGAACATTGAGAGTCTTAGTATACGTAAAACGACTGCAAACCCTAAGTCAGTGTCTTCAGGAGTGCATAGATTTGGAAGACAACTTAGCTGAGGATCTCAAAATCACACAGGATCCTATCAAATCAGAGGAGACAAGGAGCAAGGAAACTTCTAGTTTGAGTTATGTGGAGGAAGTGACAGAGTTGGTGGCCAAGAAATTAGGAGTACAAGGACAAAGGAACTACCAGAACTCCCCCTTGAGAATGCCAATGTTAGGAAGTTGCACACTTTGCGGTGGGGATCATCCATCTCATGTCTGCAACCAAGAAGCATTAGGATTATCACAACCTTACCCGTACGATAGACGATCAACTCAAGTGCCTAACATGTACTCTTATAGTGAGCCAAAGTACCCCAACTACAACAATGAAAACTATCTAATGAATAGACAGCCGCAACCATTTGTACCACCCCACTATAGACCATACGGGTACCCTCCTACAGAACAAGGAAGAGAAGTTCCTAGGTATAGCCCATGTCCAGAACCACGAGAAGCAACTAGACCATATGAACATGAAGGAAATAGCCAACCTCAATCTATGCCAAGACAAAAACCACCCCACACACTAGCTCCGACACAAGGGCAGAACATCACGATACAAGTTGTCTGTCTAGAGTGTGGCAAAGAACAGCTTTTGAGAGATTGTCCCGGACATCCCGCTAGTGTACCAAAGGTTACACCCATTAATGTTGTCGGCCTAGCAAGGGATTCAAGTTCCAGTAGCGATAATGTGGCTCCTATACACGCAGTTACTAGGGCACAAGCCTTACAGCAAAATAAACCAGCTGAGCAATCAGAGCCAAGTGAATCAGGAGAGCCTAGTAAGAGAAGAACAAGAACATGGAAGGATACTAGAGAGAAGGCCAATCGTAAGTGGACCAAAAAGTTATCCGATCTAGAAGAAAGCCTGAAAGATGCAAAAACAAAAATAGAAGATATTGCCTCTCAAAGCCCCTCACAAGTCCAAACTCCATCCACATCACCTCATCCCCACTCACCAACCACGGTAAATGAACCACCACAACCGGGGTCTGTTCTGGCAGATCCAACCCCAGAACACTTGGACATGATGTTCAAAGCATACCAGGCTCGACTTCAAGAAGGGCCAACACCTGCAAACCTAGATAAGAGCTACTCTAGAGCAGATTTAGAGATTGAACGGACAAAAATGTGCATTAAAATGGTGGAACTAGCTCAAGCTATGTTCGAGGCCAATCAATCATTCAATCAGACGAATGCTATTACACCGGGTTTGCACTTCCAGGGCTTACTAGATAAATTAGAGCAGTTGGTAAACAAGCCACAAGTTTCGTTACCTCCAGAGGCTCAACTAACTATTGAAAGAGAAAGCTCATCACCAAAGAAAGTCTATGTTCCTGACTCCATAGATGAGAGAGAGCCTCTTTCAATTCAACAACACTCTCAAACGTTCTTGCGGGAAATACAAGAAGAGAAATGGGCCAAGGAGAAGGATAATCCTCCTCCTATCCTTGAGATTGATGACCTTCATGATCAGTTTCCACAAGACATTCCATCTACTTATGGAGAAGAAACAGTGCAACAAGAAGATGAACAGTTAGATTTTGAATCTAATTGTTTACAAGAGTTGCCACAGTTCACAGACCCATGGGAAACTGAATCTGTCCAGATTAGAGCTCCCACAATAGTGGTAAGAAATGAAGACTCGGTGATTCCAAGAAACACTGATGTCGTGAAGAACACTAAAGTTCAGTGTCATCTCACGGTAGAGGAGCTGCTCAAAGCAAAACCCGAGCTATGGAATCATGTGAAGGATCAAGTTCCCGAACTTGATTCCAAAATGCCAAAAGTAGGCTCTAAAGAGAAAGTTCCAGAGATACCTCTTGATAAAATAGGGGACATGTGTGAAGGTGAAGAAGGTAATACTTATCTTCCAATCACCTACCAAGGTTACACAACCAAAGCAATCATAGATTCAGGTGCTGGTGCTGCTATTGCAACCACCTCCCTGTGGAAGCGATGGGGCATGCCCACATTAAAACCAACTAGAATGAAGCTTCAGATGGCTGATGGCCATGTGGAAAGACCTCTAGGATTGCTCGAAGGGATAACTCTAACCACCTGTGGAGTAGAGTTTGAGCACACATTTGCTATATGTAACTTTGAAAAAAATAATGTCTACGAGATGATCCTAGGAAGGCCCTTCCTACGACAACTGCAAGTGGTACAGGATTGGGGAACCAATTCCTTATACTTGCAACGCTTAGGGGTCACGACCAAGGTAAATTTGAAGGATTACACCTTCAGAGATGTTCCACCCCTACAGTGGAATCCTATCCACAAGGAGCAAGAAGATTCAGTCTCTCTACATTCTAAAGGTTCATCTGATACATCTTGGATGCATGAGGATACTCATTTGTGGATGTGCAAGGTCGCAAAGGAAGAGGAAAAACGCTTAAAGGCCAGAGAAAAAGGAACTTCTCAAGGAGATAGACCAGTTAGAGACCCAGCCTATACGCCAATGATATTTCCAGA
Organism: Ceratopteris richardii; assembly: GCA_020310875.1. NCBI lineage: Eukaryota > Viridiplantae > Streptophyta > Polypodiopsida > Polypodiales > Pteridaceae > Ceratopteris > Ceratopteris richardii. The sequence continues at coordinate 32,418,725 of CM035429.1, read as the reverse complement.
TGAGGAATTTGAGCCTCATGGTTGGGCAGAAATCCTAGCCACCATGGACATTGCTGTCAATGAAGAACAATGGACACCTCATTGTGATGAGGAGGGATATGATATTTCAGTGTTCATGTGTCAGCCCTTGCTAGAAGAATGTGACCCTAGTGACTTCATAGAAAAAGAAGAGAACGATGATCATCTAGAGTCCATTGTGATGGATAGCTGCTTTAATTCAGAGGAGCACTATCTTGAAGACATAGGAGTATTTACGCAAAAAGAAGAAGAACATCTCACAAGCATCAAAACGGTAAATTCAAAGGATGGGAGTGAAGGTAGTCAAAAGAAAAAGAAAAGAAAAGTAGTTAAACAAGGAGAGGAGGAGCAATTATTTGAAGTACCAGAAAATTTCAAGAAATATGAAGTGGAAGACCGAAAAATTTTGGTACGAATGCCTAAGAGAGAGGCCACGACAGGAGAAGCATATGATAACAAAGAAAAGACCAAAAAAGTTGTAGTCACCATTGAAGAGAATGAAGAGAGATGTACATACATAGGAGACGACCTAAGTAAAGAAGAGGAAGCAGAGTTGGTAGCTTTGTTAAGGGAATATAGGGATGTGTTTGCCTGGCACCATAGAGACTTGAAGGGAGTAGATCCGAAGGTTTGTTCTCATACGATCCCCATGATAGCAGATGCCAAGCCCACCAAACAGAAGCCCTACACATATAATGACACCTATGCAGCCAAAATAAAAGAAGAAATTGACAGATTGATTGAAGCCGGATTCATCTATGAAATTGAGCATACTGAATGGGTGTCCCCCGTTGTAGTGGTGCCCAAGAAGAATGGAAAGTTACGTGTGTGTATTAACCTTAAAAAAGTTAATGCCGCTACGATTAGAGATAGCTACCCACTTCCAATCACTGATCATTTATTGGAGCGTGTTGCAGGCAAGGAAGTTTATAGCTTCCTTGATGGATTTTCAGGTTAGAACCAAGTAACCATTGCCCCAGAAGATCAACACAAAACAGCTTTTGCCACAGAGTGGGGAATCTTTGCATTTCGTGTGATGCCATTTGGGCTCACCAATGCACCTGCAACATTCCAAAGGCTCATGTGTCATGTCTTCAAAGAGTTCTTGCGAAAAAGCTTAGAAGTATATGTGGACGATTTATGTGCTCATTCCCAAGAAAGGAGATGTCATATTCCTGAGCTCAGACAAATCTTCAATAAGTGTAAACAATACCGAGTGTGTCTGAACCCAAAAAAGTGTGTGTTCATGGTACGTCAAGGTAAAATCTTAGGTCATATTGTTTCTAAGAACGGAATATCAACAGATGAGGACAAAGTAAAAGCCATAGCGGAGCTACCAAGGCCAAGGAATGTTAAAGAGGTACAAGCCTTTATGGGCCATTGTGGATATTACCGTAGGTTCATTCACATGTATGCAATCATAGCTAAACCTCTTTATGCCTTGTTGACAAATTTTGAGTGGAACGATGAATGTGAGAAGTCCTTCAATGAGTTGAAGAGACGCTTGTGCACAGCACCAATACTGACGACTCCTGATTGGAATAAGCCATTCCACATACATGTGGATGCATCCAATTATGCAATAGGATGTGTGCTGTCACAACCAACTGGTGAAGGGAATTTAGATTTGCCTATAGCATATGCTAGCAGGCAATTGAATGTTGCTGAACGAAACTACACCACAACCGAAAGAGAAGGCTTAGGCATGGTATATGCTGTAAAGAAATTTAGACACTATTTATTGGCCAACAAGTTTAAGTTCTTCACCGATCATCAAGCCTTATTATACTTGGTCAATAAACCTTGCAATACTGGACGCTTAGTAAGATGGTTCCTCTTACTAATGGAATATGACTTTGAGGTGGTTGCTAGGCAAGGTAAGACCCACCTCAGAGCGGATCACCTTTCTCGCATCACTTCAGGAGAGCCACCGCAAGGAGTGTCGGATGAATTACCCGATGCTTATCTGTTCAATCTAGAAGTTGTTCCTAAATGGGCAAATAAGTTGGTACCAGTCCTAACCTTTGGACCCGCAAATAAAAAGGTGAAGACGGACAGGGATGAAATTGTGCGGTCACAAAGCTATCAAATATTGGCAGGAAGCATGTATAAACAAGACACGGAAGGTGTTCTAGCTTGTTGTGTCGAGGATGATGAGCATAGTAGTTGGTTGCAACAAGCCCATGAAGGATTTCTAGGGAATCACTATTCTAAACAACGAACACTGCAAAATCTAAAACGTTTAGGAGTGTATTGGCCTAGTATGGATAAAGAAATTCATGAGTGGATAAAGAATTGTCCAATGTGCAAAGAGCGAACCCCAGTGGAGCATGCTACCCTTTATCACGTGTCGTTAATTCCTGACTGGAGTGCTCCATTGGTAGAATTCATGAGATCGGGAACATCCCCCAAGGAGGCAAGTCTAGCAAGCATACGAAGTATGGAGCAGGAGGCTAAAGACTATGCCTTAGTAGGTGATAACCTATACCGAAGAGGCAAAGATGGCTATTTAAGATTGTGCGTTCATGAATCAGATTATTTGAGTGTCTTAGAAACTGCACATAGGAGTGTGGCAGGCGGACATTTTGGTCCTGATCGGGTAATTAAGACTATTCTATTCTCAGGACTTTGGTGGCCCACTCTTCATATGGATGCACATACCTATGTGAAGAAATGTGACACATGCCAACGTACACAATATCCGATTAGAAAAGATGAGATGCCTTTGAGACCAATGATGGGAGGACGTGCATTTTCGAAGTGGGGCATAGACTTTGTAGGTCCTATTAACCCCCCAGCCAGAAACTCCCATGCCGAGTACATTATTGTAGCCACGGATTATCTCACAAAGTGGGTAGAAGTCAAAGCCACAACAAAGAACGATGCTCAAACTACAGCTAAGTTCTTATTTGAGAATGTGTTCACTAGATACGGATTACCAATAGAGTTAGTAAGTGATAGAGGCACACACTTCTTGAATGATGTCATTGAAAATCTCCTCCAAGAGTTCTTGGTGATACATAAGAAGTCTTCCCCCTATCATCCACAAGCTAACGGACAAGCTGAGAGCACGAATAAGATTCTATGTAACGTATTGACAAAACTCGTAAATAACAAACGCTCTGATTGGGACAAACAACTTCATCATGCTGTTTGGGCCTACCGAGTTGCTTATAAAACGGTACTCAATGCCACCCCATTTCAGATGGTCTTCGGACAAAATGCTGTGCTACCATTGGATTTCCTAATCCCAACTTTAAAAGTAGCACAAGAGCATGATTGGAACGGACATGAGTTATCCTCGAGGATCTTTGATTTAGAACGCTTAGGTGAGACAAGGCTACGAGCAGCGGCAGGCATCTATGCTGCAAAGAAAAGGCAAAAAGCATACTTTGATGCACATATCAAGGATAAAGGCTTGAAAGAGGGAGACCTAGTGTTGGTTTATACACTAAAGCAACATGCCCGTAAATTGGAAAAAAGAGGATATGGACCCATGATCATTAATAGAATTTCCACTAGCGGTGCAGTTCAATTGGCCACACTAGAAGGCGATGTCTTACCAAACTATATCAGTGGTTGTCGAGTCAAGCTATATCAAGAACCTCTTACAGAGGAAATGCTAATGAGACTCAACACTGCTAAGAAGCGAAAGGAAGAGGAGTTAAGGGTTAGAGAAGAAGCACAAGCAGAGGCGAGAGAGCACATCAGAAGAAATAAGTTACGACAATTAGGCCTAGAGGTCAACACAAAAGCTCCAAAATATCACATGGACATGTGCCAAAAATCGGACCCAACTGCTTCTCAAATAATTGATCGACGTCCATTTGTGACCATAGCGGTAGGGCAAGGGAAGAATGCAAAGACTGTGAGAGCATTAATTGACTCAGGTGCAGCAACTAGTGCAGTTAGACTTTCATACTGCCAAGACCTGCAATTGGACATCCAGCCTATAGAAGCCTATCTCATAGGATTGGGAGGTGTGGAAACCCCCTGTTTAGGCGAGGTGGAACTTCCCATCTACCTTCAAGATGTTCCAATGAAAGTCAAAATGCTAGTGTGTCATGATGCAGACCTTACAGAGCCACTTGTCCTAGGTCAAGATTGGATCTATGACCATGCAGTCAACTTGAACCTAAGAAGTCAACTTCTTCAAGTTTGGGTACATGAACAATGCATTACATTAGAATTAGGCAAGTGCATGCTCACAAATCCACAGGTCACACATTCTCTGAGTTCTCCTGAAACTAATCTTCATAAAGAAAATTTTGTGTGTGTCACCGACCCTCTGACGCACAAGGACCCAATCATGAAAGCCAAAGCTCAAAGGCCAGCACACCTCCCTTCTCCTTCACATACTAATGCAAGTGTAACCCAACCAAGGAGGCAAGCAAAAATGACATCTGCTATACCAACTCGACATACAGAATTCAAGAAGAAAGAAGTTATGGGCATGAAGCAGATCTGGGTAAAGAAAGGAGTGCAACCATCGATGTTGCCTCAAAGATTCCCACCCAACCAAATCGAACATGAAAAAAAGAGGACCAAGCACCTACGACAGGCTCAAGCACGAAGAATCCAACAAATTTGGGTACCGAAGCTATCAAAGAAGGCCGACCACAATCATGTACAAATTTGGGTGCCTAAAAAATTAACTACAGCTCAACACGGGCGATTACAGATGTGGGTACCCAAGAAGCTCTTACATACACAACGGCCTATGCTCCCCACCATGCAAAAGGTCTCAACAAAGAAGCCAAGGAAAGCAAAGGGGAAGAACAAAACACAAAGAACAAACGAAGATAAACCCAACCCTTCTGCAAAAGTAAGCAGGCAATCATCAAGGATATGGGTTTGGAAGCCAAAAGCACCAACAACATCCCCAGAACCAAAAGGCCAACCACACGGGATACCCAAGTTTGGAAAGCATACAAAGATGAAGTGGCCTGAGGTGATCTCTACAATACCCAACCCTATTCCAAAATGGGTTCCAATCCGGAGGATTACATCATTTCGAGATCCAATAGACACCTCCATACAAGAATTCATCAAGTATGCAAGTAACATCAAAAGCCTCAACCAGCAGCAACCATGTGCCTTTGGCATAACCCAGTCGTTTGCACCATTCAGGTCATGCATTTCCAAAGTATGCATCAATATAGGGCCACCTTACATGGCCGTGCATAGACACAAATGAGAAATCCCAGGCACAGGAGACACAATTTTCACATGCACAATATATTATTGATACTATCCTCTTTCTTCTTGTTTGATGCCATCGTGTGCATAAAAAATTATTAAAAAAAAAAAAAAAAAAGGGCAAAGAAGAGGACTGTGCTTGAAAATGCTCATCAGCGAACTTTCAGCAAGGACATCCATCAACAAATGGACAAGCCGATGGTCAAACACCATGATGGAATACAACACGAAGAGATGAAGATCAACGGACCCTTCACCATGGTAAGACGTGTATGCTTCAACAACACTATAACCATGATCGATTAGGAAACCTCTTCGTCAGCATACCCTTGAGCACTTAGCTCAAGACCCAATCTCTTGCACCATACTTCTTGCCATGCATTTTCCAAGTACGCATACGTAGGGCCACATTACAAGGCCTTGCACAAGGCACATATTTTGTTCAACCCACGCACTAAAGCACTTACCCATCATCATTTCTGGGTTACAAGTACTGGGCATGAAAACACGGAACCCCATCTTTGGACAAACCAGCGGACATCACGGTGACAACAACAAGCGTAGAAGCAATCACCATGAGAGTTACTCATAATCCACAGTGATAACCCCTTTTGAGTAGCTCACAATTTTTGAAAGCTCACAAAGACAGTAGCAAACTGGAATACAAGGAAGAAGTCCATGCAAAGGCAGCAATGACAAAGTGAAGAACCACACAAAGTGAAGAACGATGGACCGGTGCTGTTGACACATGAAGGGCACTACCTCTCAATGTACTACATGGAACAACCACTACAACAAGGGTCTGTCCGGGACGACAGACTCAAGAGGGGGGAGAGTGTTGCAGCTCAAGATCAAGGACAAAGCATGGAAGCGCATCAAGGAAGTGAACACACGAGAAGAAGGAGCAAGTAGGGAGCTCCAAGATTCACATGTCAGATTTTCAGAAGAAATCCCTATAAAAATAGTGATTTTTATCACTAAATATCATTGTAAATACCATTTTCTATTTTTACAGCTCCATTTTGTTCAAGCCAAGGAGTCCTTGAGCTTGAGCAGTATTAGATGTATCATACTACAAATTTTCATAATTTTTAGATTCCGTTTGAGCCCCCAAATAAGCCCTAGAACATAATTTTTAACTAGGCCAGACACTAGGTCTGGACAGGGCCAAAACCACTCAAAAACTATAAAAAGGGCTGGAGAGCTCATTTTTGAGGTTAGCTTGTTGTAGATTTCAGCTTTGTAAGAGAGCTCATTGATAATCGAAGCTTTCCATTGTTCCACTCTTTGCTCTTACCTTGTGCGCGTGTGTGTGTATGTGTGTGCATGCTTGTGTGCTTTCACTCACGCACTTGTGCACTTCACTTGCTCGCGGTCTTCATACCGGTCCTCACATCTCCACGGATTGACATTTATGAGGTGTATCTCCTCACGTTGGTACTCACCATTGTGCTAGAGTGACAACATGTTACATGCTTGCGGAGTTAACGTATTGCCAAAAGCCTATTTTTCCAATTCATTCTCAAATCTTGTCTTGGACATCACTTCCCTGGAATGCTAATATGATGAGAGAGGAATTGTTAAGTATAAGATTGCAACAATCAGAGCAAGGAAATCAAAGATTAGATGAAGCAGTACAAAAACTAAAAGAATCAAGAATTAAAAACAAAATTTATTTTGATAAAAGACACCGAATATGTCCAAAAAAAGATACAAGAGGGCGATTGGGTTTTAGTTTATGACAGCTCATTTGATACTCAATATGAGGCAAGAAAAAATTTAATGAAATGATGGTTTGGACCATACATAGTATTTAAAGTGAATGACAATAACACCTCTATTTTGATCTAAGCGCCTCCATGAAGATTGGCAAGTGGGCGATCCTCATCACGCTATCCCTCTCATCAATAATTGAAGAACCGAATGATTGCACATACACATCATATGTTTAACAAAAGTTGTACTTAGGATTTGATCAAGTGACAAAGAATGTATCAAAATTCACATGAGCACGACTTTTGAACCTCTTCTTCGAGCCTTTTTCAGGTATAATTCTCCAACTTCTATTTGCAAATTATCTTTTTACCACGACGTCCAAATGAGAGGAGGAAATAGACGTACTACTACGCGAATTACATACATACGGATGTCATAGATTTGTGAAAGCTCATATCCTTGATTGCCAAAAGATTTTTCAACGGTTTATTGAAGTAGGCTTAACCTTGTCTATAGAGAAATCTATTTTTGATGTTAATGAAGTTCTTATTCTTGGTCATGTTTGTGGACATTATGGATGGAAGCCATATCTGCAAAAAATTGATGCCATTATTAAGATTTCGGAAACATGTAAAAATGTGAGTGAGGTTCGTAGATTCTTAGGTGCTTGCATCTTTTATGTGATTTGGATACCACATTTTGCACATGTGGCTGATTGTCTCTATGACTTGTTAAGAAAGAAAAAGAAAATTTTATGGACTAAAAAACATACTCATGTGATGCATAAGTTAAAAAAGTTGTTGCAAGAAGCTCACATTCTTAAGCATGTAGATTATTCGGGAAATAAGCCTATCATATTGACTGTTGATACCAGCCCTATTGGTATAGGTTGGGCCATAAGTCAGGAAGATAGTGATGGAAATAGATATGCGACTAGATTTGGGGAAAAAATTTTACATGAAACTCAACATAAGTACCCTCAAATAAAAGGGAACTATGGGGTACAGTAACGAATTTAAAGACTGATAAAGAGTATTTTATAGGTGTGAATGTTAAAGTTGAAACTGATTGCTTACCTCTTATAGGACTCATAGCAAATTGTTCATCTCCAGATATAGCTATGCTTAGGGGGATTTCATATATAAAGTATATTAATCCAGAGTTAGTTCATATTTCACAAAAATCAAACGTAGTAGTTGATATGCTATCTAGAGCTAGATATGAAGATAATCTTGAAGATGAACTAACAGAAAACATGAATTTATGTAATTATGATCCACAGTCTATGTGTATGAGCAATTTCATGAGTTATAATATGATGATAAATGGACAAATATAGGCAAGTATTTGAGCACATTTAAACCACTAACAAGTTGATCTACCCAAAGATTCGATAATATTAGAAAATGAGCTTATAATTTCTTCTTACGAGATGGTTATCTTTGGAGACACGCTAAAGGTGAGATCAAAACTCCACAATGAGTTCTATGAAGAAAAGATCTTTGATTACAAGTAATGAAAACAATGCATGAGTCAGTATGGGCTAGACATAAAGGATTTTATGGCGCTTATGAGAAAATTAGATCTACCTATTTTTGGCCTAGAATATATGTTGATATTAATAGTATGTTTCTACGTGTTCTATCTCTCAACTTCATTCTTCACATTAGGGGGAAAAATGAGCCCCCTTTGGGCCTTTTAGATTAAGGGTTATACACCCTTGGATTGAAAGAGAACTCAATGGTTGCGATTAGAAATTCCAGAAAAAGGTGCTATTTCATGTTCACCATTGGATCTCATGCCAATCAAATGGCTTAAAAAAGGTGCAGTTCGTGAATCTTGTTGAGCAATCTATACCATTAGATTCGATCATGATCTAAGGGCTCTAAATGAGCCCTCTAATTCAAAAGTGCATTTTTCTCTTGACCATTGGATCCTAGATGCATCCGACGGTTGTCCAACTTCTCCAATTTCAGATCAGCATCAGTCGCGGTCCACCCTTGGATTCAGGATGATCAAATGATGTCGATTACTATAGGATTTTCAGATCGGCGCCAATTATGGTCTACCATTGGATCTTCCATTTTAGACGGCTTTGATTGACTGCGAATGCAAGTTCTCTCTCTACTGTTGCTCTACGATTGAGAATGCAATGATTACATTGCCCATGACCGCTTTAATCGTAGCCATTGATATCCAAATATCTAATGGCTTAGAATCAATTTGACTGTGCCTTCATTTTCTATGTATATTTTAATGAAGAAAACCACTCGTGGTATTGCTTATGGCCTTAATCTCTCTGAATCTTTATTTTAATCCTTGAAAATTAGGGATCCTTACAAGGCCTAGCCAGGGCTCACTTTTTCCCCTAATGAGTTAAACATAGGGATCCTCTACATCCTACATATCCACCTTGTATACATTACAAGTGGGTAGTAGATCTAGTAACCATGCCTAATGGACTTGATAAAATGCGTTATATCATGCTTGCAAGAGAAGATTTAACCAATCATGTAGAAGGTTGTGCACTACACACTATTGCCAATGAAGAAAAGAGATGTTCTCGAATGGGTCAATATTTCAATGATAACACCTGAGCTGTCAAAGTTGTTACAAGTATGTATGCAACACTTTTCCTTCCCGATAGAGGACCTTTTTATGATGCCTCAGAAATGCATTTGGTTTGGATTATAGTTGGCAAACACAGGACCACAAACCATTGATTTCTCCAGTTGGATTCAAGAGAAATTGTTTATGGATTTGTGAGGCAGCATAAAGCAATCCTGTGCGAGAAAAGCAAAGTGCTGCATGCATACGTGTAATGGTTTTGAGAGCTCCGGTATTATGATTGAAATATGGGCCCATTTGAGAACATCTCCTTTCTTCATTGGCTCTGGTATGAGCCTCTTGAGTGCGACCCTAATGAGATTTGTAGAGAGATAGAACTTCTTGAATGGTGGATCTACAACTAATGATGGTAAAATGAATGTTCCTGGTAACTCCTTTCTAATAGGGGGTTTCAACATGGTGACCAAATAAGAACAATGATAAAAGTCAGTTTTGGGAAGGGGAGTGCTCAGATATTCTTTAAATCCCACCCTTGCCCAAATCAGTTGTAACTCCTTTCAATTTTGAAGGGCCTCAAAATTTGGGGAAAAGAATTGATACCCTCCCCAAGTATCTCCACTAAAACATAAAGTGGCATCATAGATGTGATCTGCATCAGCCAACAGACGTGCTAGGCTCGAGAACCACTCTGGTTTTTTGTGTACTTTCTTGATCCTTCCGATGGAAGGATTGTCAATAGGCATTGACCCCATGAATTCTTGAAATTTTAGAGGTCACATTGAGGTATGAGTCTCTACCAGTAAGTTCTCAAAACGTGCTACTCGTGTGTTGGTGCCAGCCTCAGAGGTTCCTTCAGCTTGCATGGGGATCTGAATGTGTGTCTAAAGGATCTGCTACAAAAGGATGACACATTAGCATGGAAATTAATTATGATCCCAAAATAGTGAGACCAAATCCCTTTCCATAACCCATGCATAACCTATGTAGCCGTGTGTTGTGAGGTGATTTATGTAATGATCTCTTAGTAACTAATGCATGCCTCTAGACTTCCTACATGTGCTAAATAATGCATACATTATTTTTCATGAGATCTCATTATAGGTGATATTGAAATAGTTAAGGTGGATTTGTACAATGTTTAGGTGTCAATGAATTATTACAAGAATAAAGATTAGCTATAAGAGACATTATATTGTACAAAGGGGTGTATGGAAGTTTTTGGATTCTCCTTGACACCCATTTTTTAAGAGTAGGTGAATGGATGTGATTCCTTTGATGAGGTACAAGGGATGAATCTAGTAGTGGTAAGATCGGTGAGTGGTGTGATTTTAGAGGGGTGGTTATTACAAGACTTGGTTGTTGAGCTATAAGATAGGCTTTGGGTATCCAAACTTGAGTGGGGTTGGGCTTGGTTGTCAGACACTTCTTCGGTACCTAGACTTGCCAAATTCTTGTTGATGGAGAATGTCTAGGTGTTCTGGAATGTTGAGGTTGAGTTGACTTTGTCTTCACTTTGTGGGATGCATTGCTAGAGATAGTCGGTGCTTGCTGACCTTTTGGTACCCATATTTGCTTTGTATTGGTTGTCTTGGTATGCCTGTGTTTCCTCCACCACGTGATAGTCTAAGGCGTTTGTTGTGGATTGAGGTTTCCAAGTCATGGTTGGCTTTTTTGTGGTGGTGGTTGAGAGGTCAGGTCAACACTCTACTTTGTAAAAGAAGGGTGTTGAAGCTCAAGGTCAAGGACAAAGCATGGAAGCGCATCAAGGAAGTAGACACACAAGAAGGAGGAGCAAGTAGGGAGCTCCAAGAAGCACCTGTCAAATTTTCAGAAGAAATCCCTACAAAAATAGTGATTTTTATCACTAAAAACCATTGTAAATACCATTTTTCATTTTTGTAACTCCATTTTGTTCAAGCCGAGGAGTCCTCGAGCTTGAGGAGTATTAGATCTACCATCCTACCAATTTTCATGATTTTTAGACTCCGTTTGAGCCCCCAAATAAGCCCTGGAACCTATTTTTTAACTAGGCCGGACACTAGGTCTGGACAGGGCCAAAACCACTCAAAAACTATAAAAAGGGCTGGAGAGCTCATTTTTGAGGTTAGCTTGTTGTAGATTTCAGTTTTGTAAGAGAGCTCTTTGGTAATCAAAGCTTTCCATTGTTCCACTCTTTGCTCTTACCTTGTGCGTGTGTGTGTGTATGTGTGTGCATGCTTGTGTGCTTTCACTCACGCACTTGTGCCATCACTTGCTCGCGGTCTTCATACCGGTCCTCACGTCTCCACGGATTGACATTTATGAGGTGTATCTCCTCACGTTGGTACTCACCATTGTGCTAGAGTGACACCAAATTTGGCGCCGTTGCCGGGGAGAGAGCTTGGAGGACGAGCGTGTGACGGTAAGACGTAGAGTAGCGACGTTGGAAGGTAAAAAAATTATCATTTTCAGTTCAGTTTTTGAATTTCCCTTCTTCTTCATCTTCATCATCATCACCATCTCCACCCACCTTCATTTTCTCAGTTTTCTCCATTTTTTAGAGTACATTCACTTTGTTTTTACTTGTGGTTGTGAGCAAGAAGCTTAGAGAGGGTGCAGAACAGAGGCGCAGAAGAATCAGTACCAAAATAGTTGAATTAGCAAAACCTGCGCCAAGTATCGTGAGGGAAACTGCCAAGTATCGTGAGAACTGCGCCAGCGATCGTGAGTGAGTTGCAGGGCAAGCTGGGCTTGAACAGAACAAGGGGAAGTTACAAAGAGATTATAGGAGTTACCAAGGTAAGCAAACCTGCCCTTTTGATCAAAATTTCTCAGAAAATCAATTGCGAGAGTGAAACGATCTGTGCGAAGTATCGTTTGGCACTGTTAGGGATTGAGAAGTGTGTTTTGTGCGATACAGAGATCGTGGAGAGGGTAGGAGACCTTGTGAAACCTCTGTGTGTGATTAAACTTAAAAAATCTTGTAAAAATCTTGGCAAAGGGTCAAGTATCGTTTTGCTCCCGCGGTCGAGTATCGCGATACTTCACAAGTATCGTTTTGCTCCTGTGGTTGAGTATCGCGATATTTCCCAGAGATCGTTGATCGTTTCGGTCAAAGATCGTTTGCCAGCGATCGTTCTCCAGCGATCGTTTATCAAAGATCGTCTATCGTTTGGTTCAGCGATCGCGATACCTGACAAGTATCGTGTATCGTTTCGAGTCAGCGATCGTTTTGTCAGCGATACTCAGCCAGCGATCGTTTTGTCAAAGATCGTCTAGTCAGCGATCGTTCCTCAGATATCGTTTGGTGTAGCGATCGTTTCGTGAGAGATCGTGTATCGTTTTGAGCCAAGTATCGAGTATCGTTTTAGAATCAGAGATCGTCTGGTCCAAAGATCGTTTGGGGAAGTATCGTGTATCGTCTGGATTCAGGTATCGTGTATCGTGTTGGTCCAAGTATCGTGTATCGCGTCTCAGAGATCGCGATACTTGCCAGCGATCGAGTATCGTTTTGAGCTAAGTATCGAGTATCGTTTTGTCAAAGATCGTTTTGTCCAGCGATCGTTTGCTCAGATATCGTTTTGTCCAGCGATCGTTTTGTGAGAGATCGTGTATCGTTTGGCTTGGAGGTCGTGTATCGTTTGGGGCTAGAGATCGTGTATCGTTTAGGGGAAGTATCAAGTATCGTTTTCCTTGAAATATTGTATATCGTCTGTTCAAAGATCAAGTATCGTGTATCGAGTTCCTCAAGTAACAAGTATCGTGTCCTATAAATGTCATATATCGCCTGATTTGAAGCATCTTCTGAGAGACCCTGTTTCCCTGTTTTAACCCCCAAAACCCTGAACTGGCATAACTTTCTCATACGAAATCCGTTCGGAGTGATCTTGGGTTTGTTGGAAAGCTCGTGAGGAGTACAACAAAAACATCGACTGGTTATGTTAATATTAATACCAGGATTATTAGATAGGGTATTTTGAAGTTGACCCTCAGTGAAACTAGAAAATCAAGGTGTTCCAAAGGATTTTGAGCAATATAAGAGAACTTTGGGACTAGAAGCCAAGGCTTATGAACCTGAGATCTGGCAGACACTTAGGCAAGGATAGACAAAGCATTAGGTCATCTGAGGCTAGTGTCAACCATACAACCAAGTCTTGGGCTCAACAGCTTAGTGGTTATCCTTACACACGAAGTTCAGAAACCAGTGACTCTGAAATGTCTTTTGGCATGGAAAGACCCACACGCAGCTCAGGCCTTGCCTATTTACAGACACCAGAAGGTCCCTATAAGACCCAATTGGAGTATATCAGGACCAATCAATTAGGTGCTCGCATCTATGAGGATGGTCTAAGACGATCAGTGGTTCAACTCAAAAACCCTGACCAACTCTTTGGACTTGAACACCCAGTGGTCAAGTTTGAAGAGGGTGCTTACATTGATAAGGAAGGAACCATGTATGTGGTTACCAACTTACCAGATAGGACAGATGAGTTTGGAAATATCATTCCTGAGAATGAGATAGGAGACCTAGAGCAAGGAGACCTAGGAGGAGAACCCAAGACCCCTAGAGGTAAGTCAGTCTTAACCAGAGTGCTCACTCCAGAATGGATTCCTCAAGATAATAAAAGCATAGAACTATTCGTGAATAGAGAAACGGAGGAAGCCTTTTGGAGATTTAGGCCGGATCAACCCAGCCCAGTAGTCACCATCTATGAATTCAAGGACCCAGAGACATCAGGGAAGGCTGTCTATCTAGATCACACATCTCAGAAATTATTCTTAGTGTCAGATCATGACAGACATGCTTACACTTGGCAAGGTGGAGCAATTTTCCCTCCACCAAGATCTAACGTTTCCCAGGGCCTCCAGGGAGCCGGATCATCCAAGGCTCATGAAACCCAGAGGGAAAGAACTAGAGAGAGACCGGAGGTCAGCTTTGCAGACACTGTAGGCAGAGACAGATCAGGATATGGAACGGAGAGACTTGAAAGGGAGAGACATAGAGTTCATAGACATCAAAGAGACGATCATGATTTCCCATTGCCTAGACCACGAGAGCACTCAAGAACCCTTAGACCCTCTCAAGTGGTTAAGACAATGAAGAACTACTTTGATGGATTTGGAGATCCTTATGATCATGTGGCAGAGTTCAAACAAGTGCTGAGAGCTGAACAGGTTGAAGACTTATTCACCCAGTTCGAGGCATTTGGGTTGACTCTTAAGGGTACTGCCTTAGCTTGGTTTCAACCTCTAAACAGTCGCAACTATAGAGAGATAGGTCAGCTGCTAGAAGAATTCATTGTGGAATTTTCCAAAAGTGGTATCAGGCATAACACATCATCCTTGATCCACAGCTTCAAGCAGACACCCCAAGAAACAGTGCGACTCGCAGGAAGAAGATTTAGGCAGTACTTGGAAAGATGCCCTGTACCAGAATTACCCACATCAGCCAAACAGGTGGCACTGTTTTTAGATGGCCTATTGAGCACAAAATTAAGGTCATATGTATACTTGAAAGAGCCTAGATCCATAGAAGAGTGTATACGGATGTGCATTGACATAGAAGACAACTTGGGTGAGGAATTAGGACTATCCAAACTCTATAAGGATTCTGATAGTTCTACAAGTCATACCTCTAGAGCCTCCACTGAGATAGATGAGATAGCTGAGCAAGTGGCCAAAAAGCTAGGAGTTCAAAATAGACAAATGCCAAGGGTCACTTCAGTGAAACGATGTTATACATGTGGAGGAGATCACATGGCTAATGTTTGTCCATTGACGACTCAACCCCAAGGAAACCCTAATGCTCTGTATTGCACCATTGAGAGAAAATACACAAATCATACGGCCCAAGATTGTCCCTATAACAGGCAGGCTGTTAAACAAAATTATCAGCAACCTTACCAACAGGGTAGGTATCAGAATCAGTACCAACAGCCATATTATAGGCCACAACAATATCAACCTCAATACCAGCAGCAATATCAGGCACCATATAGGCCACAACCAGTCCTAGGAAACCAACCGCCAACTCCTGCCAATGTGATCCCAGTTAAATATACGATGGCGGAGGAGAACCATAATAGAGCATTAGTGCCACTGACCCCATTGGTCTTAGAAAATGATTCTCACGCTCATGGTTCAGACTACTTCCATGAAGATAGTCCACAGGCTTATTATATAGAGTCACCTGAGCAAAGTGAGACTTCTCAGTATCAATATGAGGCACCACCTATGGAACAAAATTGGGAGCCAGAATACTCCAATGTCATGTATACGAATCCAAATACTAGGCCCCAATTGAGACAAGTAAGACCACAAGCCCGTAGAGGACCATGCTTTAGATGTCAGGGTGATCATTTCATTCGTGAATGTCCCCACCAACCAGCTCTGGGACTAGGACAAAACATCACAATACAAGGCTTTTGTCCTGAGTGTGGCAAGGAACATCTTCCTAGAGAGTGTCCGAGAAACCCCTCTAGTGCACCCAAGGTCACACCCATCAACGTGGTAGGCTTAGTGGCAGATTCAAGTTCAAGTAGCAATAATGTGGCTCCTGTACAGGCAGTTACTAGGGCACAGGCTGCACAACAAGCAAAACCATCTGAGCAGTCGGAGTCAAGTGAGGCAGGAGAACCTAGTAAGAGGAAACCACGAACATGGAAGGATACCAGAGAGAAGGCTAATCGCAAGTGGAACAAAAAGCTATCCGAGCTAGAAGAAAGCCTAAGGGATACCAAAACAAAAATAGAAGACATTGCATCTCAAAGCCCCTCGCATGCCGAAGCTCCATCCACTCCACCTCATTCCACCCCACCACCCATTGTAAATAACCCACAACCAGGGTCTGTTCTTGCAGATCCAACCCCAGAAGGTTTGGACATGATGTTCAAGGCCTACCAGGCTCGTCTTCAAGAAGGGCCAACAGCTGTAAACCTAGACAAGAGTTACCCTAGAGCAGATTTAGAGATTGAACGGATGAAAATGTGCATGAAAATGGTAGAACAAGCTCAAGCTATACTTGAGACTAGTCAAAAGTTCAATCAGACAAACTCTGTCAAACCGGATTTGCATTTCCAAGGCTTACTAGAAAGATTAGAGCAGTTGGTAAATAAACCACAAATTTCTTTACCACCACAGGCTCAACCAACTATTGAAAGAGGAAGCTCACCACCAATGGGAGCTTATGTTCCTAATTCCACGGATGCTGGAATGCCTCCTTCAATTCAACAGTACTCTCAAGAGTTCTTGCGGGAAATACAGGAAGAGAAATGGGCCAAGGAGAAGGGTAATTCCCCTCCTATTCCTGAGATTGATGATCTTCATGATCAATTTCCCCAAGACATTCCGTCTATCTATGGAGACCAAGCTGAGCAACAAGAAGATGAAAGATTAGATTTTGAATCTAATTCTTTACAAGAGTTGCCTCATTACACAGGCCCATGGGAATCTGAATCTCTCCAGATCAGAGCTCCCACAATATTGGTAAGAAATGAAGACTCAGTGATTCCAAGAGACACTGATGTTGTGAAGAACACTAAGGTTCAATGTCATCTCACTGTAGAGGAGCTGCTCAAGGCAAAACCGGAGATATGGAATCATGTGAAGGATCACGTTCCAGAACTTGAATCCAATATGCCAAAAGTAGGCTCTAAGCAAAAAGTTCCAGAGATACCTCTCGACAAGATAGGAGATATGAGCGAAGGTGAAGAAGGTAACACTTATCTTCCAATCACCTATCAAGGTTACACAACCAAAGCAATCGTAGATTCAGGTGCCGGTGTTGCTATTGCGACCACCTCCTTGTGGAAGCGATGGGGCAAACCCACCTTAAGACCAACAAGAATGAAACTTCAAATGGCAGATGGTCATTTTGAAAGACCTCTAGGATTGCTTGAAGGGATAACTCTAACCACATGTGGTGTAGAGTTTGAACATACATTTGCTATATGTGACTTTGAGAAAAATAATGTCTACGAGATGATCCTAGGAAGACCCTTCCTACGACAATTGCAAATAGTACAGGATTGGGGAACCAACTCCTTGTACTTACAGCACTTAGGGGTCACCACTAAGGTCAATTTGAAGGATTACACCTTCAGAGATGTACCACCCCTACAGTGGAATCCTATCCACAAGGCAAAAGAAGATTCAATCTCTGTGCATTCTGGAAGTTCACCTGATCCATCCTGGCTGCATGAAGATACTCACTTGTGGATGTGCAAGGTCGCAGAGGAAGAGGAAAAGCGCCTAAAGGCGAGAGAAGAAGGAACTTCCCCAGGAGATAGACCAATAAAAGACCCAGCCTATACACCGATGATATTTCCAGATGAGGAATTTGAGCCTCATGGTTGGGCAGAAATCTTAGCTACCATGGACATAGCAGTCAATGAAGAACAATGGACACCTCATTGTGATGAGGAGGGTTATGATATTTCAGTGTTCATGTGTCAGCCCCTGTTGGAAGAGTGTGATCCTAATGAGTTCATAGAAGAAGAAGAGAGTGATGATGATCTAGAATCCATTGTGATGGATACCTACTTTGACTCAGAGGAACACTATTTAGAAGACATAGGAGTGTTAACCCAAAGAGAAGAAGAACCCCTCACGAGTATTAAAACGATAAATTCAAAGGAAGGAAGTGAAGGAGGTCAAAAGAAAAAGAAAAGAAAAGCAGTAAAACAAGAAGAGGAAGAATCACTGTTTGAAGTACCAGAAAATTTCAAGAAATATGAAGTGGAAGACCGAAAAATTTTGGTACGGATGCCTAAGAGAGAGGCCATTATAGGAGAAGCATATGACAATAAAGAAAAGACCAAAAAAATTGTAGTGACCATTGAAGGGAACGAAGAGCGATGTACGTACATAGGAGACGACCTAAGTGCAAAAGAAGAAGCAGAGCTTGTAGCTCTATTAAGGGAATATAGGGATGTGTTCGCATGGCACTATAGAGACTTGAAAGGGGTAGATCCAAAGATTTGCTCTCATACTATTCCGATGACCGCTGATGCCAAGCCCACCAAACAAAAGCCCTACACATATAATGACAATTATGCAGCCAAAATAAAGGAGGAAATTGACAGGTTGATTGAAGCTGGATTCATTTATGAGATTGAGCACACTGAATGGGTGTCCCCCATTGTGGTGGTGCCCAAGAAGAATGGGAAATTGCGAGTGTGCATTAACCTTAAAAAAGTTAATGCCGCTACGATCAGAGATAGTTATCCACTTCCAATCACCGAACATCTATTGGAGCGTGTTGCAGGCAAGGAAGTTTATAGCTTCCTTGATGGATTTTCAGGTTACAACCAAGTAGCCATTGCCCCCGAAGATCAACACAAAACGGCCTTTGCCACAGAATGGGGAATCTTTGCATTTCGCGTGATGCCATTTGGGCTCACCAATGCACCTGCAACATTCCAAAGGCTCATGTGTCATGTCTTCAAAGAGTTCCTACGAAAGAGCTTAGAAGTATATGTGGATGATTTATGTGCGCATTCCCAACAGAGAAGTTACCACATCCCTGAGCTCAGACAAATCTTCAACAAGTGTAGAGATTATCGAGTTTGTCTGAACCCAGAGAAGTGTGTGTTCATGGTACGACAAGGTAAAATCTTAGGTCACATTGTTTCTAAGAATGGAATTTCAACAGATGAAGACAAGGTAAGAGCGATAGCAGAGTTGCCAAGACCAAGAAATGTTAAAGAGGTACAGGCCTTTATGGGCCATTGTGGATATTACCGTAGGTTTATCCACATGTATGCCATCATAGCTAAACCTCTTTACGGGTTGCTAACAAATTTTGAGTGGAACGAGGAATGCGAGAATTCCTTCAACGAGCTGAAAAGACGTTTGTGCACAGCACCAATATTGACTACTCCGGATTGGAGCAAACCCTTTCATGTCCATGTAGATGCCTCCAATCATGCAATAGGATGTGTGCTAGCACAACCCACAGGTGAAGGAAACCTAGATTTGCCGATAGCATATGCTAGTAGGCAATTAAATGCAGCTGAACGAAATTATACCACAACGGAGAGAGAAGGCTTAGGTATGGTATATGCCGTGAAGAAGTTTAGACACTATCTATTGGCCAATAAGTTCAAGTTTTTCACTGATCATCAAGCTTTACTATATTTGGTCAATAAACCTTGCAATACAGGCCGCTTAGTAAGATGGTTCCTCTTACTAATGGAATACGACTTTGAAGTTGTTGTTAGGAAAGGTAGAACCCATCTTAGGGCAGACCATCTTTCTTGCATCACTTCAGGAGAGCCACCGCTAGGAGTGTCTGATGAATTGCCCGATGCTTATCTGTTCAATTTGGAAGTTGTTCCTAAATGGGCAAATAAGTTGGTGCCAGTCCTAACCTTCGGACCTGCAAATAAAAATGTGAAAACAAGCAAAGAAGAAATTGTAAAATCACAAAAGTATCAAATATTGGCCGGAAGTATGTATAAGCAAGATCCAGAGGGTGTACTAGCTTGTTGTGTTGAGGACGACGAACATACTAGTTGGATGCAACAAGCCCATGAGGGACTGCTAGGAAATCACTACTCTAAACAACGAACATTGCAGAATCTAAAACGTCTAGGAGTGTATTGGCCTAGCATGGACAAAGAAATACAGGAGTGGATCCAGAATTGTCCAGCGTGCCAGAAGAGACCCCCAGTGGAGTATGCCACTCTTTATCATGTGTCATTAATCCCAGATTGGAGTGCTCCATTGGTTGCGTTCATGAGATCGGGAACATTACCCAATCAGGCTAGTCTTGCAAGAAAACGGAGTATGGAGCAAGAGGCTCAAGACTATGCCTTAGTAGGAGACAACCTATATCGAAGAGGCAAGGATGGTTACCTAAGACTGTGCGTTCACGAATCAGACTATTTGAAAGTCTTAGAAACTGCACACAGCGGTGCTGCAGGTGGACACTTTGGGCCTGACAGAGTAATTAAGACCATTTTATTCTCAGGACTTTGGTGGCCCACTCTTCATATGGATGCACATACTTATGTGAAGAAATGTGACACATGCCAACGTGCCCAATATCCGATAAGAAAAGATGAAATGCCTTTAAGGCCAATGATGGGAGGACGTGCATTTTCAAAGTGGGGTATAGACTTTGTAGGTCCCATCAACCCCCCAGCTAGAAACTCCCATGCAGAATACATTATTGTAGCCAC
This sequence comes from Ceratopteris richardii, assembly GCA_020310875.1. Taxonomy (NCBI): domain Eukaryota; kingdom Viridiplantae; phylum Streptophyta; class Polypodiopsida; order Polypodiales; family Pteridaceae; genus Ceratopteris; species Ceratopteris richardii. The sequence goes on along the minus strand of CM035429.1, from coordinate 32,398,062 downwards.
AGATTACCTTACAAAGTGGGTGGAAGTAAAAGCCACAACAAAGAATGATGCTCAAACAACGGCTAAGTTCTTATTCGAAAATGTGTTCACTAGATATGGGTTACCAATAGAGTTGGTTAGTGATAGAGGTACGCACTTCTTGAATGAGGTCATTGAACATCTCCTTCAAGAATTCATGGTGATACACAAGAAGTCTGCCCCTTATCACCCACAAGCCAACGGACAGGCCGAGAGCACGAATAAGATCCTATGTAACGTATTGACGAAACTTGTAAATAATAAACGCTCTGATTGGGACAAACAGCTTCATCATGCTGTTTGGGCATACCGAGTTGCCTACAAAACGGTACTCAATGCTACCCCATTTCAGATGGTCTTTGGACAGAATGCCGTGCTACCATTGGACTTCCTAATCCCAGCCTTGAAGGTAGCACAAGAGCATGAGTGGAATGGACATGAGTTGTCTTCCAGGATCTTTGATCTAGAACGCTTAGGTGAGACGAGGCTACGCGCAGCAGCAGGCATTTATGCTGCAAAGAAAAGGCAAAAGGCATACTTTGATGCCCATGTAAAGGACAAAGGATTGAAGGAAGGTGATCTAGTGCTGGTTTACACGCTAAAGCAACATGCCCGCAAATTGGAGAAACGAGGATATGGACCCATGATCATTAATAGACTCTCCACTAGCGGTGCAGTGCAATTGGCCACTTTAGAAGGTGATATCCTACCAAACTATATTAGTGGATGCCGAGTCAAGTTATATCAGGAACCTCTTACAGAGGAAATGCTCACAAGACTCAACACTGCTAAGAAGCCAAAAAGAAGAGGAGTTAAGGGTTAGAGAAGAAGCACAAGCAGAGGCAAGAGAGCGCATCAAAAGAAATAAGCTACGGCGGCTAGGCCTAGATGTCAACACAAAAGCTCCCAAATATCACATGGACATGTGCCAAAAATCAGGCATAATTACTTCTCACATAATTGATCGACGGCCCTTTGTGACTATAGAGGTAGGACAAGGAAAGAGTGTAAGGACTGTGAGAGCATTGGTTGACTCAGGAGCAGCAACTAGTGCAGTTAGACTTTCATACTGCCAAGACTTGCATTTGGACATCAAGCCCATAGAAGCCTATCTCATAGGATTAGGAGGCGTGGAAACACCCTGTTTGGGTGAGGTGGAACTTCCCATCTACCTTCAAGATGTTCCAATAAAAGTCAAAATGCTAGTGTGTCATGATGAGGACCTCACAGAACCACTTGTCTTGGGTCAAGATTGGATTTACGACCATGCTGTCAACTTGAACCTAAGAAGTCAACTTCTTCAAGTGTGGGTATATAATCAATGCATTACATTAGAATTGGAGAATCACATGCCCACTGAAACTGACACCACACACTCTCTTTGTTCCTCTAAGGCTAATCTTCTTGAACAAGATGTTGTAGATGTCAAAAGCTCTATGATCCAGACGGACGCAAGCACGGAAGGACAGTCGCAAAGTCAAGATGAACCTTCTTCTTGTTTTTTAAAGAGCAAAGCATCCACAGGAGCTCAACCTCAGAAGCAAGCAAAACAGTGCAAGACAGCCCGTCTATCAAATAGACAAAGAGCCCTCAAGAAGAAAGAAGTGTTGGGCATGAAGCAGATCTGGGTAAAGAAAGAAGTGCAACCATCGATGTTACCTCAAAGATTCCCACCCAACCAGATCGACCATGAAAAAAGAAGAACCAAGCACCTACGACAGGGTCAAGCACGAAGAATCCATCAAATTTGGGTACCGAAGCTATCAATGAAGGCCGACCACAATCAGGTACAAATTTGGGTGCCTAAAAAATTAGCTACAGCTCAACAAGGGCGATTACAGATGTGGGTACCCAAGAAGCTCTTACACGTACAAAGGCCTATGCTCCCCACCATGCAAAAGGCCTCAACAAAGAAGCCAAGGGAAGCCAAGGATGAGGACAGAGCACAAAGACCAAAAGAAGATAAACTCAACCCTTCTACAAAAATAAGCAGGCACTCACCCAGGATATGGGTTTGGAAGCCAAAAGCACAAGCAACATCCACAGAACCAAGGGGCCAACCACACTGGATACCAAAGTTTGGACAGCATCCAAAGAAGAACTGGCCTGAGGTGATCTCTACAGGGCCAAATACTATTCTGAAATGGGTTCCAATCCGGAGGATTACATCATTTCGAGATCCGAAAGACACCTCCAATCAAAGAATTCATCAAGTGTACAAGTAACATCAAAAGCCTCGACCAGCAGCAACCATGTGCCTTTGGCATAACCTTGTCGTTTGCACCATTCAGGTCATGCATTTCCAAAGTATGCATCAATATAGGGCCACCTTACATGGCCGTGCATAGACACAATTGAGAAATCCCAGGCACATGAGACACAATTTTCACATGAAAAATATGTTATCGATACTAACCTCTTTCTTCTTGTTTGATTCCATTGTTCCAAAAAAAAAAAAAAAAAAAAAAAAAAAAAAAAAGAACTATGTGCTTGAAAGTGCTCATCAGCAAACTTCCAGCAAGGACATCCCTCAACAAAAAGGACAAGCCGACGGTCAAACATCATGAGGGAACCACAACACGAAGAGATGAAGATCAACGGACCCGTCACCATGGTAAGACGTGTATGTTTCAACAACACTCTAACCATGATAGATTAGGAAACCTCTTCGTCAGCATACCCTTGAGCACTTAGCTCAAGACCCCATCTCCTGCACCATACTTCTTGCCATGCATTATCCAAGTACGCATACGTAGGGCCACATTACAAGGCCATGCACAAGGCACATAATTTGTTCAACCCATGCACTAATGCACTTAACCATCATCCATTATGGGTTACAAGTACTTGGCACGAAAACTATGAAAGCCATCTTTGGAAGAATCAGAGGACATCACGGTGACCACTACAAGAACAAGGGAGCCATCCACCACCGAGAGTTGCTCACAATCAACATTGACCACATCCTTTGAGCAGCTAGCAGTTTTGGAAAACTCACAAATGCACCACCTAGATGGAATACAAGGCAGAAGTACGTACAAAGGGACTACAAACTGCAAGAGATAACAGTGGCAAAGTGAAGAACCAGACAAATGACCAGGATACATTGGGAAGAGGGATCGCCCCTGTTGGACGCAAAGGACGCTACCTCTCAACGTAGTACAGGGAACGACCACCACAACAAAGGGTCTGTCAGGGACGACAGACTCAAGAGGGGGGGGAGTGTTGAAGCTCAAGGTCAAGGACAAAGCATGGAAGCGCATCAAGGAAGTAGACACACAAGAAGGAGGAGCAAGTAGGGAGCTCCAAGAAGCACCTGTCAAATTTTCAGAAGAAATCCCTACAAAAATAGTGATTTTTATCACTAAAAACCATTGTAAATACCATTTTTCATTTTTGTAACTCCATTTTGTTCAAGCCGAGGAGTCCTCGAGCTTGAGGAGTATTAGATCTACCATCCTACCAATTTTCATGATTTTTAGACTCCGTTTGAGCCCCCAAATAAGCCCTGGAACCTATTTTTTAACTAGGCCGGACACTAGGTCTGGACAGGGCCAAAACCACTCAAAAACTATAAAAAGGGCTGGAGAGCTCATTTTTGAGGTTAGCTTGTTGTAGATTTCAGTTTTGTAAGAGAGCTCTTTGGTAATCAAAGCTTTCCATTGTTCCACTCTTTGCTCTTACCTTGTGCGTGTGTGTGTGTATGTGTGTGCATGCTTGTGTGCTTTCACTCACGCACTTGTGCCATCACTTGCTCGCGGTCTTCATACCGGTCCTCACGTCTCCACGGATTGACATTTATGAGGTGTATCTCCTCACGTTGGTACTCACCATTGTGCTAGAGTGACAAAGGGAGATCCAACACTTGCATGACCCACCCATCAGGAAGTGAGGCATTGTGTACAACACATCTGGATAGGCATGCAAGACATGTGGAGGATGGGCCTAAGGAGACTATTGTGTCCATTTGTCCACTGATGTAGCCCACTTGACTGCTACTAGTCTCCATTTGTCCACTAGTCATGCCCATTTGTCCAAAGAAGGAGAGGAAGATTTCTTGATTTCTCCTTGGGCAAATGATGTTCGCTGCCCGCCCCATGAGGGTCGTTGTTGGTGGGAGCATTTGACCAAAAATCTTCCGGTCCTCCTTAGCATCCGTCATATATGGGCTGGGGTCACTTTCCTTTGTTTGGGCATAGTTATGGAAGTCAAGCGGTACCACTCACTATTGGCCTAGTATCTTGAGTTGAAGGGAGCATATTCTAAGATTTAAGTCCACCAAATGATCATATTAGCAATCTTGGCCAAGAATTAATGGTTCTATCAGATCATCACCATGGCACACTAGGAGCTTCATGGTCAAGGTTACATCGTGTATGAGGATAGGAAGGTCCACTTCACCCATGCAAGGGCTTTCCATGCCTCCTAGCCCTAAGAGATATGCCTCGATCGGCTGCATTTTTAATCCCATGTCTTGACAAATGAGACCACCTAATTGCACTATTTGCAACAAAGCCCTAATCTCCTAGCATATATTGCCTTGCCTTAGCATCATTGTAATGAATGATCGCCTATTTACTATGCTAGGGTGAGTAGTTGACTTTGTTTGACATATGACCATAGGATATTTGGGGGCTTCTATGTTGGTATACGGGATTACTTGAGAGTCTTTGGTCAAGTCATAACATTCTCTCCCTAGTCTTTGTCTTCTTAATTTCATACATTTAATGTGTTCTAAGGCCTCAGCTCGAGCTTCCTTTGGTATTCTCTTCTCTTCCTACTTGCACTTCTTTTCCATCGTGAGTCATCTAAGCATATCCTCAGTAAGAGGTTCTTGATAAAGCTTGACTCTACAACCACTAATGTAATTAAACATTATCTCTCATTCTAGTGTGGCTAGTTGTACCGCTCCACTTGTTGAAAGCCTTTTTATAATCATAGGTCCATAACCACATTTCTTTACTTTTCGTGCATACTGTTTCAATCTATACATTAGGAATAAATCACCTTCTTTCAAGATTTTATCTTTCACATTTGCATTGAAATAGGCAATCTGTCTCTTCTTGGTTGCATATATGCCTGTTGTCAATCTCAACCTAGTTTCTCCTAATCGTTCCAAGTCCATGATCCTTGATGATAACTCACGGCTAGTCCACTAATGATCTTGTGGAACCTTAAGAGTGGGTATCAAAATATCCAAGGGAAGCACTACATTTGACAAAAAACCATTTGAAAGGGAGTTACATTGAGAACGGTCTTGTAGGCTACTCGATATGCCCAAACAATGTCATGTAACTATTTGTCCCAACCTGATTGTTTATTGTTTATGGGTTTTGTGAGTACATTACAAAGGACCTTGTTAGTACTTTCTGCTTGTCCATTGGCCTGAAGATGATATGGTGCAGATTTCTTATGAATCACCATAAAATCCTATAACAAATATTTAATAACCTGATTTAGAAAGTGAGTCTGTCTATCGCTCACCAATTCTATATGTAATCCATACCTTCTAGGGACATTCTCAAATAAGAAATTTTTAATCATGTGAACATCATTCCTTCTGGCCTTAGCCTCTACCCGTTTGGTGAGATAATCTATCACTACTATGATGTATTCACCATGAGTACCTTTAGCAAGGGGTTAATGGGTCCTACAAAATATATACCCCACTTATAGATATAGTATGGCCTTGATTATTCTATCAGGACCAAAATGACCTCTTGCAACACCTTGGTGTACAATCTCTAATATGCTTAAGTAATCACTCTCATGAACACACTACCTCAGATATCCATCTCTCCCTATTTGGTACAGATTATCGCCAATGAGTGGGTAGTCTTGAGCTTCCTGCTCTAGACTTCATTGTCTTGCTAAAATCATTCTTTGAGGGAATGTGTTCATCCTCAAGTAGGTTACCATTGGTTCACTCCATTTTGGTGTAAGAAACACATGGTATAAAGTAGCATGCTCCATGCGTGGTCTTTCACAATAGACTGGGCATTCCTTGCATAGTCTATAAACATTTGTTTCCATAGAAGGCCAGTACACTCCTAATCAATGAGGATTTTGTAGTGTACATTGTCTCAAATGATGTTGCTCTAATGAACCTATATGTGATAAATGCAACCATTTTTCATATTCTGATTCCTCTATGCAACAAGCAATATTTCTCTGATTATCTTGTTTATACATGCTTTTTGCTAGTATTTGGTATCTTTGAGACTTGGTGATCTCTCACTCTTTGATTCTAACCCTAGGATTCTTTGGTCCAAATGTGACAATAGGGACAATAGGCTTGGCCTGTTCAGGTACTACTTCAAGATTAAACAGGTATGCATCTGGTAATTTTTTTGTCATCCCTTGAGGGGGCTTCTCTAGTAGTTAGTCATGAGAGATGATCAGCTCTAAGGTGGGTTTCTCCTTTCCTCACTACCACTTCAAAGTCATACTCCATTAATAGGAAAAACCAACGTATTAATGTTGAGGGGAGAGAAATTGGAAGAATAAGTAGTGAATCAGATTTCTGAAGGTCTACTGAATTGGAATGCTGGTGAATCCGATGTTCTTGAATCAGAATTTTGTTGAATAAGATGTTGTTTTACTCAAAATTTTAATAAGCAATTACAAAATTAGTCAGGCATTGATGTCATTTGATTATGTTTGTTGCTTTTTGATCATGCAAATAGGTCTTTTAGAGCTCAGATTGTATTTGTGATAGACGAGAGTATTTGTCCAAGAAGAAGTGTCTGTTTGAAAAGAAGAAGAATAAAGATTCCTAATCTGGATTGCACAAGCTAAATACAATCAGTGCTATCTAGTATTATCATTCCATAGAAGTGTTACTACTACCTACCTTGTAATATCTATTATTCAAAGAGCTTTAATGAAGTCCTACTATGTTTTCTCAAGAAGCAAGAAATGAATGTCTAAAAGAAGGCAAAAGAGTTGGTAAATTATATTATACATGCTTGCAAGCAGAAGCTCGTAACGTGGATCCCTTCCCTGATTTGTATGATTGGTACAAAGCACAAGAAGATTCTAATTTTGAAGTTGAAGAGGAGAAAGGAGGAACATGTGCAACAGAAGCAAGGCTGGTGTGCAGAATACTAGGAGTGTTGATCCCAACAGAATCAGCTATAGCAGTTAGAATATGACTCCAATTGGACCGACTTGGAGGGACGACCAAGGAAAGAACTAGGCGTACACCTCAGCAAGTGCCCATGGCACAACCACCTCCTAATGCTAAAGTAAAAGTAGCACACTTTAGAGGAGGATCAAAGGAAGATGCAGACTGACACGTTGCTCGAATTGAAATAAAGTGAATAGCAAATGGATATCCAACAATATATGGTGATGAAGTTAAATTACAATAGTTTGCAACCACATTGGAAGGAAGAGCCATGAGTTGGTTTGTTGGAGACCTCTTAATCTCCAAAGGTTTGATCTATACTGACTTAAGAACACTTCTATATCAATTATAAACCAAACTTTACACAAATATTGTTCTTCTTTACCAAAACTTCCATTAACACTTCTCTGAGTGAAGAAGTGTCTACTTCAGAAAGTCTGCTTCAGAAATCAACTTCATTACCTGCACATAACTTCAAATTTCTTCAAATAAATGATGCACAAGTATTCGCAATACCTTTTTGCAATCATACCAATCATTAGTTCTCAAAACTAATCATCAAAAGTTTAATTTGATCCTTAAGATCAAAGATATGTCATAACTGTCTTCCAGAGATAGCGCCTTTGACATAGTCAACTTCTTAAGTTGATTTCTCACGGTACAAGTCCCGTTTTGCTAAATGCTTCTAGCCATAGCTTCCTTATCTCCTAACTTAGATTTTAAGTGCTCACTCATTAAAAACTTTACAGTATACACTGAGATCTAAGCAAAACACTGAAACGGAAAAGTGCGCTACTCTCAGACTTCTGTTTTCACATTCTACATACAAATGTTCCTATTGATCATTCTCACAGTAGGAAAGGAATTGGATCATGAAACTCTGAACATAGCTTCATTAACTTCCCAATTAGATGTGTACAAAAGGAATCTTGATCCACATGATCAGACTCAGAGCACTCAGAGAAAAACGGTCGCTATTTTCTGGGAAAAAAACTCTCTACACATCTCTAAGACATTTGTCATCTACTAATGACTCTCACTCACATTTCTTATCATCATTAACTTATATATACATGATTTTTGACTTCTCTCACGTCTAAGACACTACTCCTTATCATCCTAAGGATTATATCTATACTCAGATTACAAGAGTTTCCATTTCTAATGTACATCTGTATACAATCTTTACTTTTGAAATCTCTTCATTCTTTCAAATGATTTCTTCCACTTCATTCTGACCATAAGCCTTCTTAGAGATCTTTATAATCACTAATTTGTGATTGATTTGTTCCAACAGCTCCCCCTCAATCACTAATTGTGATTATTCCATTCTTCTTCACTCCTGCCATCTCTTTGAATCTCTGAAGCTTAGGTCCATCCAAGCTTTTTGTCATCATATCTGCCACTTGTTCTTTTCTTGGAGTATACATCACTTCAATCTCTTTATCAAGTACCTTTTCCCTCAAGAAATGATACTGAATCTCTATGTGCTTAGTCCTGGCATGAAAAACAGGGTTAGCTGCCAAATACAGAGAACTCATATTATCTCCAAAAATAATTGGAGTACTCTGATCAGTTTCAAAACTCTTCATCAAGGTCTTCAACCATATCACTTCTTTTGCAGCTTCTACCATTCCTTTATACTCAGCTTCTGTGGATGACAAAGCAACTGTATGTTGCTTCTTTGAACACCAAGAAACTAATTTATCTCCAATATAACAGAGATACCCATGAGTAGACCTTCTATCATTTGAGTCACCTGCCCAATCTGCATCACTAAACACTTTGATTCTAGTGTCAGAAGTGAATCCATAATACAAACCTTCACTTAGGGTTCCTTTGATATATCTGAGTACCCTTTGAGCTGCAATCCAATGAGTCTTCTTTGGACAATGCATAAATTGTGACAACACACCTACTGCATATGATAGATCTGGCCTTGTCAAGGTAGCATAGATTAAACTACCTACCAAACTCTGATATTTCTTCATATCATTGAACTCTTCACCTCCATACCTGCTTAATTTATGATTTACCTCCAATGGTGTAGTTGAAGTCTTGCAATCTTCCATGTTAAACTTGACTAGAAGATTCTTCAAATACCTCTCTTGTGAAACATATACTCCATGTTGAGTATACACAATCTGCATTCCTAGGAAATAAGATAAGTTTCCCAAATCACTTATCTTAAACTCCTTCTCTATTCGCCTTTTAAGTTCATTGATTCCTTGCGCATCTGTTCCTGTGACAATAATATCATCAACATAAATACACATGTAAATGTACCCATTTTCACTTGCCTTCACTAGCAAGCTACTATCTGCCTTTGATGCTTGAAATCCACATTCATTCAAGAACTTGACAAGTCTGTAATTCCAAGCTCTTGGGGCCTGCTTCAACCCATACAAAGCTCTCTTGAGTTTACACACATAATCTGATCCAATTGAATACATGAAACCTTCTGGTTGCTCCATGTATACTTCATCTGCAATGTATCCATTTAGAAATGCATTTTTCACATCTAATTGTGATAACTTCCATCCTTTACAAGCAGCAATAGCAATCAATGTTCTAATTGTAGACATCTTAGCAACAGGACTAAAGGTTTCATCATAATCTACCCCATAAGTTTGGGCATAACCTTTGACCACAAGTCTAGCCTTGTATCTAGACACCTTACCATCTGCAAACCTTTTTGTTTTATATACCCACTTACATCCAATGACTTTCTGATTCTTTGGTCTTGGTACTAATTCCCAAGTTTCATTTTCTAGTAGAGCATCATACTCTTCTTGCATTGCCTTCTCCCAATTCTGTTTACCTTTGGCTTCTTCATAAGTGATTGGATCTTCTTCTGTCTTCACAATGTAAGCATAATCTTTTGTTGTTAGAAAAGATGTATCATAACTATACCTTATAGGTTCTTTCCTTTCCCTTGAAGATCTTTTGATTTCTGCACTTCTCGAAGTTTCAGCCTCATTTGATTCTGGATCAAATCTTGGCCCATCTTCTACATGATCCTCCAATCTACTTTTAGAGTCAACATCATCAATACTTTCTTCATACATTTTTACTTTTGCCTTTCCTTTTCTTTGTATCTCTTCAACACCTGCATAATCATTTGTTGATCCTGTATACCATGTATTTTGCTCATCAAATGTCACATCTTTGGTAACAAGAAATTGTTTTGTGGATGGACTCCACAACTTGTAACCCATCTGTCTATCATCATAACCAATGAACACATACTTTTCTGCCTTGGGTTCTAGCTTATGTCTTAATTGTGAAGGAACATAAGCATATGCTACACATCCAAATACCTTACAATGATCAAGAGTAGGTTTCTTACCCCACCATGCTTCATAAGGGGTTCCTCCATCCAAAGCTTTACAAGGTAACCTATTCACAAGGTATGTTGCAGTATTAATGGCTTCTGCCCATAAGTAATTTGGACAATTCTTTTCCTTCATCATTGCTCTTGCAAATTCTACAAGAGTCCTATTTCTCCTTTCTGCTACTCCATTCTGTTGAGGAGAGTACCTGCAAGTTACTTCTCTTTTTATACCTGCATTCCACAAATAATCATCAAACTCTTTAGAGAAATACTCTCCCCCTCCATCTGATCTTAACCTCTTAAGCTTTTGCCCTGTGATCCTTTCTGCATAAGCATGATAATGTTTGAATGTCTTGAAGACTTCTGATTTATCCTTGATTACATATAAAGTAATCCAGATTTATCAAATTTTTAGGAATAGTAGGAACATAAAGTACCTTGCTCAAAAGTGTACTTCCACTCTTTGTCTTCACTGATCCAATGCTTTCCACTTTATGTTTGGTATTGTCACCTGTTTGAACTGTATGTCCATTCACCTTTGCTTCCATATCAGTCATCAAGGATAGATTCCCACTCAGATGGTTGCTACATCCTGAGTCAATATAAAACACTCTTTGATCTTCTCCCACTGATTCATGAGTTGCATTCAAGATAAGAGTCATATCATCCTTCTGATCTGATGCATAGTTATAATAATTGTTATTGTAGGACTGAGATTGGAAGTTTCTTCCACCTCCTCTAGCATATGATGTCCTACCACCTCTTCCTCTGAAGTTGCCTCTTTGGTTTCTGCCTCCTCTACCTCTTTGATTAAAATTCTGATTATTGCTTCCACTATTTTGATTGTTATACCAACAATCATTTGCCAAATGATTGGTTCTGCCACAAATCCAACAAGCTTTAGCATTATCTTTGTTCTTACCTCCTCTTCCTTTACCTCTGAAATTCATCTTTCCTTTTGTGAAGTTAGCTTGACTTGAAGTCCCTTCATCATCAGTTGATTGCTTTCCCTTGCCATTCTTTTTCTTGTCCTTGGAGTACATAGCTTGACTTGCACTTCTATCATTGTCTCCTTTAATGTCCTGCTCAAAAGTTAGCATGTGTCCTAGCAATTGATTAAGATCAGGAGTAAAGTGATCAAGTGACAATTCTATGGACAATATGAAAGGCTTCCACTTCTCATCTCCTCTCAGACCTGTAAGTATTTGTCTTACCAACTTATCCTCTTCAATGTCTTCATCCACTGCTCCCAAGCTATGTACAATATCCTTCATCCTTGCCACATAATCAGAAATTGATTGTGAACTCTTCTTCTTGAAGGTTGTGAACTCAGCCCATAGTGAGGACTTCCTTGACTTGGTTGTATTTTGGAAATGCTCTTCCAAAGCATTCCAAACATCTGCTGCACTTTCCAATCCTCTAATGTGAGGTAGAAGATAATCATTTACAGCCATGTAAATGATACTCCTTGCTGGAGCATCCTTTCTCATCCAAGTCTTCAAAACTGCAAGTTCTTCCCTAGTTGGAATACTAGGATCTGCAAATTCAGGCTTTTCTTCATCTCCTGTAATGAATGCCATCAAATCTTTACTCATGAGGTGTGCCTCCATCCTCATGGACCAAGCTGGATAGTTCTCCCTGTCTAGCTTATCAATCTGCAAGCTTTCTCCCATCCTTGACCTTCTGTATCTGCAGTTACTATGGTTTATAAGGATAAAGTGTACCTTTGATATGAAGCTTTGATCCTTCCTGATTTTCTTTGAACTTGTGCTTTAAACTTCTGCAGGTTATCTTCAATAATTTGTCCTTATCCTCCTTTGATTAGGAAGAACTTCAATATCTGCACCAATCGGAACTTCAATTGTCTTTTCTTCTCTTGTATTGCACCTTCAACTCTGATACCACTGTTGGAGACCTCTTAATCTCCAAAGGTTTGATCTATACTGACTTAAGAACACTTCTATATCAGCTATAAACCAAACTTTACACAAATATTGTTCTTCTTTACCAAAACTTCCATTAACACTTCTCTGAGTGAAGAAGTGTCTACTTCAGAAAGTCTGCTTCAGAAATCAACTTCATTACCTGCACATAACTTCAAATTTCTTCAAATAAATGATGCACAAGTATTTGCAATACCTTTGCGCAATTATACCAATCATTAGTTCTCAAAACTAATCATCAAAAGTTTAATTTGATCCTTAAGATCAAAGATATGTCATAACTGTCTTCCAGAGATAGCACCTTCGACATAGTCAACTTCTTAAGTTGATTTCTCACGGTACAAGTCCCGTTTTGCTAAATGCTTCTAGCCATAGCTTCCTTATCTCCTAACTTAGATTTTAAGTGCTCACTCATTAAAAACTTTACAGTATACACTGAGATCTAAGCAAAACACTAAAACAGAAAAGTGCGCTACTCTCAGACTTCTGTTTTCACATTCTACATACAAATGTTCCTATTGATCATTCTCATAGTAGGAAAGGAATTAGATCATGAAACTCTGAACATAGCTTCATTAACTTCCCAATTAGATGTGTACAAAAGGAATCTTGATCCACATGATCAGACTGAGAGCACTCAAAGAAAAACCCGTCGCTATTTTTTGGGAAAAAAACTCTCTACACATCTCTAATCCCATGAAGGTAGTCCACATGCTTATTACATAGAGTCACCTGAACATAGTGAGATTTACTTGTATCAATATGAGGCACCACCTATGGAGCAAAATTGGGAGCCAGAATACTCAAATGTCATATACACAAATCCTAACCCTAGGCCCCAATTGAGACAAATGAGACCACAAGCCCCTAGAGGATCTTGTTTCAGATGTGAAGGTGACCATTTCATTCGTGACTGTCCCCACCCACCATCTCCGAGTCAAGGTCAAGCTATCACAATACAAGCTTTTTGTCCTGATTGTGGAAAAGACCATCTCCGCAGAGATTGTCCAAGAAACCCCTCCAGTGCACCCAAGATTACACCCATTAATGTGGTAGGCTTAGTGGCGGATTCAAGTTCAAGTAGCAGTAATGTGGCTCCTGTACAAGCAGTCACTAGGGCACAAGCCTTAAAACAGGATAAGTCAGCTGAACAATCGGAGTCGAGTGAATCAGGAGAGCCTAGTAAGAGGAAAACAAGAACATGGAAGGATACCAAAGAGAAGGCCAATCACAAGTCGAATAAAAAGTTATCGGAACTAGAAAGCTTGAAAGACGCAAAAACAAAAATAGAAGACATTGCAACTCAAAACCCCTCGCATGCTGAAACTCCATCCATTCCACCTCATCCCACCCCACCACCCATTGTAAATAGGCCACAACCAGGGTCTGTTCTTGCAGATCCAACCCCAGAAGGCTTGGACATGATGTTCAAGGCCTACCAGGCTCGACTTCAAGAAGGGCCAATAGCTGCAAACCTAGACAAGAGTTACCCTAGAGCGGATTTAGAGATTGAACGAAAGAAAATGTGCATGAAAATGGTAGAACAAGCTCAAGCTATACTGGAGACTAGTCAAAAGTTCAATCAGACAAACTCTGTCAAACCGAATTTGCATTTCCAGGGCTTACTAGAAAGATTAGAGCAGTTGTTAAACAAACCACAAGTTTCTTTACCTCCACAGGCTCAACCAGTTATTGAAAGAGGAAGCTCACCACCAATGGGAGCTTATGTTCCTAATTCCACAGATGCTGGAATACCTCCTTCAATTCAACAGTACTCTCAAGAGTTCTTGCGGAAAATACAAGAAGAGAAATGGGCCAAGGAGAAGGGTAATTCCCCTCCTATTCCTGAGATTGATGATCTTCATGATCAATTTCCCCAAGACATTCCATCTATTTACGGAGATGAAGCAGAACAACAAGAAGACAAAGGATTAGATTTTGAATCTAATACCTTAGAAGAACTGCCTAAATTTCCAGGCCTATGGGAATCTGAATCTCTTCAGATCAGAGCTCCCACAATACTGGTAAGACATGAAGACTCAGTGGTCCTAAGGAACACTGATGTCGTGAAGAACACTAAGGTTCAATGTCATCTCACTGTAGAAGAGCTGCTCAAAGCAAAACCCGAGCTATGGAACCATGTGAAGGATCAGGTCCCAGAACTTGATTCCAATATGCCAAAAACATGCTCTAAGCAAAAAGTTCAAGAGGTACCTCTCGACAAAATAGGGGACATGTGTGAGGGTGAGCAAGGTAATACTTATCTTCCAATCACTTACCAAGGTTACACAACCAAAGCAATCATAGATTCAGGTGCTGGTGTTGCCATTGCAACCACCTCTTTGTGGAAGCAATGGGGCAAACCCACATTAAGACCAACTAGAATGAAGCTTCAAATGGCTGACGGTCATTTTGAAAGACCTCTAGGATTGCTCGAAGGGATAACTCTAACCACTTGTGGTGTGGAGTTTGAACATACATTTGCTATATGTGACTTTGAGAAAAATAATGTCTATGAGATGATCCTAGGAAGACCCTTCCTACGACAATTGCAAATACTACAGGATTGGGGAACCAACTCCTTGTACTTGCAGCACTAAGGGGTCACCACCAAGGTCAATTTGAAGGATTACTCCTTCAGAGATGTACCACCCCTACAGTGGAATCCTATCCACAAAGCAAAAGAAGATTCAATCTCTGTGCATTCTGAAAGTTCACCTGATCCATCATGGCTGCATGAAGATACTCATTTGTGGATATGCAAGGTCACAGAGGAAGAGGAAAAACGCTTGAAGGTGCGAGAAGAAGGAACTTCACCAGGAGATAGACCAATTAAAGAGCCAGCTTATACACCGATGATCTTTCCAGATGAGGAATTTGAGCCTCATGGCTGGCCAGAAATCTTAGCCACCATGGACATTGCTGTCAATGAAGAACAATGGACACCTCATTGTGATGAGGAGGTGTTGGCATACAAGTCAGATGAAGAGCATACTAGCGCAACGAAGGAGTCATGCACAATACGGCAACAAGGCCCAATCATTTTTTCCATGGACCATTTACAACTCAACTGATTTTAATCACTACACAAACATTGTAAATTCCGTTTTTGGTAGAATAGACTCCATTTTGTGCAAGCCGAGGAGTCCTCAAGCTTGAGGAGTATTAGAACTAGCTACATATCAATTTTCATAATTTTCAGACTCTGTTTGAGCCCTCAAATAGGCTCTAGAACCTAATTTTTAACTAGGTCGGACACTAGGTCTGGACAAGACCAAAGCTAGTTAGAAAACTATAAAAAGAGCTAGAGAGCTCATTTTTCAGGTTAGATTGTTTGTGAATTGAGCTTATGTAAGAGACTTTTTGACTAATGCAAAGAACTCCATTGTTCCTCTCCTTGTTCTTGCTTTGTGTGCGCGTGTGTGTGTATGTGTGTGCATGCTTGTGTGCTTCTCACTCACACACTTGTGCCTTCACTTGCTCATAGTCTTCATACTAGTCCTCACGTCTCCACGGATTGACAATTATGAGGTGAATCTTCTCACGTTGGTACTCACCATTGTGCTAGAGTGACACCAAATTTGGCGCCGTTGCCGGGGAGAGAGCTTCGAGGACGAGCGTGTGATGGTAAGACGTCGAGTTGAGACATTGGAGTTATAGGTAATATCCTTCCTTCTCTTTATTTTTCTTCTTTTTTTCCTTACTTTCGCATCACCATCATCATCCCCACCATCTCCCACCTCCATCTCCATCTCCACAAAAAATTTCAGTTTTTTGGTCATATTACACTCCCCACCTCATTTCCCTCATTTCATTGTGAGAGAGAGCGAGAGAGAGCGAGAGAGAGCTTGCATGCTATTTGTTTTTGGTGTGTTTTTGAGCTTTTGTTGCAGGAACTAGCTGTACCACCTTCTCCAGCAGTGTGCGTAGGTACGACAGACTCTGCACAGGTCCCGGGACGACGACCTCTGTCTGTCGCGACAGAGAGAAAAACTTAATATTTTGTGAATGCGTGTTTGGCACGGTAACCTACACCATTAGAGCACTCCAAATCACTAGAAGTTTCTCAAAAATTTGTGTTTTTTCAGTCTATCGCGACAGACACCGTCTATCGTGACAGACACCGTCTATCGCGACAAACAGAGACCCACGATAGACCCCGTCTATCGCGACAGACACCTGTCTATCGCGACAGACACCTGTCTATCGCGACAGACCAAATTCCACGACAGATCCAGTCTATCGCGACAGACACCGTCTATCGCGACAGACACCGTCTATCGCGACAGACCAAATCACGACAGACGACAGACACCGTCTATCGCGACAGACACCGTCTATCGCGACAGACCACTCTATCGCGACAGACACCGTCTATCGCGACAGACACCGTCTATTGGGACAGACAGAGACCCACGATAGACCCCGTCTATCGCGACAGACACTTGTCTATCGCGACAGACCAAATTCCACGACAGATCCAGTCTATCGCGACAGACACTGTCTATCGCGACAGACCAAATCACGACAGACGACAGACAGCGTCTATCGTGACAGACCACTCTATCGCGACAGACACCGTCTATCGCGACAGACACCGTCTATTGCGAGAGACCACTCTATCGCGACAGACACCGTCTATCGCGACAGACCACTCTATCGCGACAGACACCGTCTATCGCGACAGACACCGTCTATCGCGACAGACCACTCTATCGCGACAGACACTGTCTATCGCGACAGACACCGTCTATCGCGACAGATACCGTCTATCGCGACAGACAGCCCCCCACGATAGTTTGTGTCTATCGCGACAGACACCGTCTATCGCAATAGACACACATTTTCGGCAAAAATTAAGGGGTAAATTTTTTGGAAATTTAGGCTAAATTTTGGGCATATTTGCACTCTCAAATACTCACACACTTGCAGAGGCCTTAGAAAAATGCATTAAAACTCCTGAAAGGTTCTGTTTGTCTGGTTAACCCCCTAAACCCTGAACGGTCATAAGTTTTTCATACGAAATCCATTTTTTGAGCTCTAGGGCTTGTCGGAAAGCTCGTGGCATATACTACACGCCCTCAACTGTTTTTTATAAGAATAATGCGTTGATTTTCTGATAGGATATTTGGAAGTTGACACACTGAGGGGTAGGAACACCAAGGGAGCTCTAGAGGAAATTTTTAGCAATACAAAAGGGGGAACAAGGGTCATTAAAAAAGTGTCTGAAATAAATTGTCTGTCAATTGAAGGATCAACTTGAAGCTAAACTTGGGATTCTTACAGGATCATCGAGAGCTCTTGGAGAAAGCAAAGTAAGTGCCAAGGCGAACAAGCTCGGGAACGTGCTTCCTGGGTAGACCAGCATCGCCAGGAGGAGCGACTTGAGGTTGGAACATCACTTAACCCCCTCAGTCTATTCTTAGCATAGGCTAAGTGCGAGTAGTTGTTCTGATTGACTAGGGGTACGATAGGAACACTCAAGTTTGAAGAGCCCTTAATTTCTCAAGTGCAAGGGTAGGCTAAATTGTAGTCAAGGGATAACTTAAAGGAAAAGAACTTAAACTAAGCGGACACAGAACATCAAGTACGATCCACGAAAGTGCTCCTGATGACGCTTAACTAAAAACAAGAAAACACATCCAAAGGAACTTAAAAGGAACAAGTGACTGGTACCAAAGAATCAGCAACGTACAAAGGGCATATGAACCTTAGGTCAGGTAGACACCTAGGGAGAGACAGACAAAGTCTTAGATCTTCAGAGGCTAGTGTCAATCATACTGCGAGGTCTTGGGCCCAGCAGTTGAGCCATCATTCGTATTACCCTAGTTCTGAGACTAGCGAGTCTGAGATGTCCCACGGTATGGAGAGACCTACAGGAAGTTCTGGGGTGCCATATTTACATAGGGTGGAAGGCCCTTACAAGATGCAACTCGAGTACCTTAGGACCAACCGATTAGGTGCTAGCATCTATGAGGACGGCCTAGGAAGAGCGGTGGTCCAGATTAAAACATTAGAGGAAAAAATGAGCCTTGCATGGGCCTTGTAAGGATTCCTAATTTTTAGGGATTAAAATGATTAATCTTATGGATTAAGGGGCCAGACAAAACCGGTAGTGGTATTCACAAATAAAAAACTGTTTGATATTTTTTGTATTTGAATGATCAAAATGTACAATTTCTAAGCCTTTGGATGCTACGATTGAATGGTTGAGATTAAGACGCACGGATATGTAGAGAGATAATGTCAGAAATTCGTGGGTTGTTTGGAAGTATTCAAGCAGGGCCAATTGCACATGCTCTACACAAATGTGAACCGTTGGATCAAGGCGAAATCCCATGGCATTCCATGTTTGGGGCTGATCCATATCTGGGAAGAGACGCGCACCGTTAGATCTAGAGGAAATCGGATGGTGGAGGAGCAAAGGCGCCTTTGCATCTTGGATCCGAAGGCAGATTGAGATCTCAGTCGTAGGATCAACTTCAGATCCGATGGATAGCAATTGAAGGCGCATTTTTGAATAGAAGGCTCATTCTGGCCGTCCGATTCACTCAAACATCTGATGGCTCACAATTAAAGGCGCCTTTTGGCAGCCCATCAAATCTTAGCCATGCATTTCAAAGGAATCCAAGGGTTCAAATGCAATATTGCCTTGACTTTTGGGATTGAAACTCAACCTTTGGATCTTTTAATCAATTCAAGGGCTCTAGTTCATTTGAAAGCTTCTCAAAACCATTCAAATGGCCAAAACCACTAGTTCTAGGTGGTTTTTTCCTCTTTGACCACAAGAAAACAAGGGAAGCCTATGCCTAGCCTATGTGATTAAGGGACTAGACTATGTCCACCACCCTCTTCTCATTGGTCCATCTCTAATCACTCCTTAATCTAAAAGGCCCATGCAGGGTTCATTTTTTCCCCTAATGAACCCTGACCAATCCATTGGACTAGAGCGCCCAGCTGTTAAGTTTGAAAATGGAGCGTACTTGGACAAGGAAGGGACAATATATGCAGTCACCAGTCATCCCGATAGGACAGATGAATTTGGGAATGTGGTCTCGGAAACGGACTTAGGTGACCTAGAGCAAGGAAACATGGGCAAAGAACCTAGAACCCCCCGAGGCAAATCTGTTCTCAGGAGGATTATCACACCAAAATGGATTCCCCAAGATAATAAAAGCATAGATCTCCTCTTGAATCGAGAGACAGATGAAGCCTTTTGGAGATATAGACCTAGTCAGCCGAGTGAGGTAGGAACAATCATGATATATGAGTTCAAAGATCCTGATATTCCAGGAAGAGTGACCTACTTAGATCACTCTTCACAGAGGATCTTTGGGGTTACAGAAAATGATAGGCATGCTTACACTTGGAAGGGAGAATTTATTTTCCCCCAACCAAGATCGAATGTGTCCTTTGGTCGCCAAGGAGCTGGAACATCTCAAGCTCAGGGGACTCAAAGAGAAAGGAGTCGAGAGAGACCTGAGGTAAGCTTTGCCAACTCTTGGGGAAGAGAAAGAACGAGAATGGACACGAATAGAGGGGAACCTGAGGGACATAGAGCCCCAGGGAACCGAAGAAATGCCGATGATTTCCCTTTGCCAAGACCAAGAGAGCACACGAGGACCTTGAGACCGACCCAGCTAGTTAAGTCCATGAAAAACTACTTCGATGGCACTGGAGACCCCTACGATCATGTAGCCGAGTTTAAGCAAGTCTTGAGAGCTGAACAAGTTGAAGACCTGTTCACGCAGTACAATGCCTTTGGTTTAACCCTTAGGAACACCGCCCTCACATGGTTTCAGCCACTAAACGAGAGGCAGTTTAGAAGCATAGATCAACTTTTAGAGGCATTCATTATCGAATTCTCTAAAAGTGGCATAAGGCATAATACTTCCTCATTGATATACAGCTTCAAGCAGACCCCGCAAGAGACTGTGAGACTTGCAGGAAGAAGATTTAGGCAATATCTTGAGCGATGTCCTGGTCTTGAGCTACCCACAGCCGCTAAGCAAGTGGCTTTATTCTTGGATGGATTGCTAAGTACCAAATTGAGATCATATGTGTACTTGAAGGACCCCCGGACTATAGAAGAATGTGTACGCATGTGCATCGATATTGAGGATAACCTAGGGGAGGAGTTAGAGCTATCCAAAATCTACAAAGATTCAGATAGTACCTCTAGCCTCTCTTCCTCACAATCCACATCAATTGAGGAACTTGCGAAAAAAGTAGCTCAAAAACTAGGCGTCTCTAGTAAACAAATTCCTAGATTTTCCCCAATAAAGAGGTGCTATACTTGCGGTGGTGACCATATGGCAAACGCATGTCCCATCATGGCTCAACCCCAAGTGAACCCTAGCAGCCAATATTGCACCATAGAGCGAAGGTACACAAATCACTCAGCACAAGCCTGCCCATACAATAAGCAAGCGGTTAGGCAAACATACCCTCAGCCATACCCTCAACAAGGCAGATACCAGAGTCAATATTCACCACAACAGTATATTAGGCCTCAGCAAAATTACCAACCGCAATATCAGGCCCAACTGAGACCCCAGCCAGTGCTAGCACAGCAACCACCTGCTCCTACTAATGTGATTCCGGTCAAGTATGCTGCTGCAGAAGAAAACCTGAATAGAGCGATAGTCCCAGTAACACCATTAATCTCAGAAAGTGATCCCAGTGACCATAGCTTTGATTCTACACATGTTGATAGTCCCCAGGCTTACTACATGCAGTCTCCTGAACATGGTGAGTCTTACTACAGTGAGGAACCGAGTGAACCTATTTGGGAGCCTGAATATGCTAATGTCATGTACACAAACCCCAACTCTAGACCTCAACCTAGGCAGATACGACCCCCTTTTCCTAGAGGATCTTGCTTCAGATGCTAGGGTGATCACCTCATACGTGATTGCCCCATGCCTGCACCTACACAACCCCAATCAGTGACGATCCAAGGCTTTTGCCAGGAGTGCGGAAAGGAACATCTCTTACGAGATTGTCCCAAGAATCCCAGCAATATGCCAAAAATCACTCCGATTAATGTTATTGGGTTAGTGGTCAATTCCACAGGAAGTGTCACTTCCACTGCACCAGTGCAGGTAATCACTAGAGCTCAAGCATTGCAGCAAAACCAAGGGGTAAGCCAAGAAAAGAGCCCAGACGCTAGCGATACTAAGAGCCAAAATAAGAAGAGAACAAGAGCTTGGAGAGATAGCCGTGAACGTATGAAAAGGCAATGGGCAAAGAAGATGAGTGAACTTGAGGAAAGTCTACGAGAAACCAAGGCCAAAATCATAGAGATCACATCTCAACCGCACTCTCACACATTCCCACCGCTACCATCCCCATCACCCTCCATCCCTCCACCCTCTAATACACCCCACGTAACCCACCCACCACCCCAAGCAGGATCAGCATTAGCTGATCCCACTCCTGAAGACATAGACATGATGCTTAAAACATATCAGGCCAGAATCCAAGAAGGGCCAAATGTAACGGATCATGACAAGTGCTACCCTAGAGCTGACCTAGAGATAGAAAGAACCAAGCTTTGCGCGAAAATGGTCGCATTGGCTCAGACTATGTTTGAAGCCAGTCGCCTTTTCAATTACTCGGGCTCAGCCAAGACGCAATTACACTTGGATGGACTTCTAGAGAAGTTAGAGGGCATAATTGCAAGATCTGCTAAGGAAGAAAAAAATCAAGAAAGAGATAAAGCAAGCAAAAACATGACCCATCCCCCACCGAAAGCTTATGTGCCCAATTCCACTGAACCCGACAACCCCCCCTCCCTAGAAAGAATAGAGAATCTAATTGCACAATCACAAAAGGAACCCGCCCCTCAACACCATGACAAGGCTAGTGAAAGAGCAGGTCTTCCTACCTAGAAAGCCTATGTGCCTGAAGCTTATGTGCCTAACTCCACTGAACCAGACACCTCTTCTTCTATGAATCAATACACACCAGAATTCTTGCGAGAGATTCAAGAAGAGAAATGGGCTAAAGAGAGTGAAGTTCCTCCTCCCATTGAACTTGTGGATGACACACACGATCAATTCCCACAAGACCTTCCTTCCATTTATGGAGAGCAGGAGAGTGCCCAATCTCAAGAAAGATTAGACTTCGAGTCTAATTCTTTACAAGAACTACCCCATTTCACAGGCCCATGGGAAGCAAGGTCCACCTGTATGAGAGCACCTACAGTCATGGTAAGAAACGAAGATTCAGTCATACCTAGGAACACAGAGGTAGTGAAGAACACCAAAGTGCAGTGCAATCTCACTTTGGAAGAGCTGCTTAAGGTTAGACCAGAAGTGTGGAAACATGTAGCCAATCAAGTGCCCGAGATAGCAAAACCTCGTTCCCAGGTAGGATCCCAGAGAACAGTGCCAGAAATACCCTTAGACAAGATAGGAGACATGAGTGAGGGCGAAGAGGGAAACACATATCTCCCCATCACTCATCAGGGATACACAACCAAGGCCATCTTGGACTCAGGAGCAAGAGTTGCAATTGTTACCACTTCCTTATGGAAACGATGGGGCAAGCCAGCTCTCAGGCCAACGAGAATGAAATTGCAGATGGCTGACGGGCACATAGAAAGACCCTTAGGAGTACTCGAGGGGATAACTCTCACTACTTGTGGTGTAGAGTTTGAGCACACATTTGCTATCTGTGACTTTAGCAAAATTCAAGCCTATGAGATTATTTTGGGAAGACCATTTATGCGGCAGTTGCAAGTGGTACAGGATTGGCGAACCAATTCCTTGTATTTGCAGCACTTAGGTGTTACAACCAAAGTCAATCTCAAGGATTACTCTCATAGAGATGTCCCTCCTATCCAATGGAACCCCATCCATAGAGCCAAAGATGATACGGAATCGGTGCATTCCCTAGGATCAGGATCCTCATGGATGCATGAAGACACTCACTTATGGATGTGTAAGGTAGCAGTAGAAGAAGAGAAGAGAGAAAAAGCCAGGGAGATAGGTGCAAAAGAAACCCATAGATCAATCCAAGACCCAGCCTATGCACCTGTAGTTTTTCCAGACGAAGAATTCAAACCTCACGGCTGGGCAGAAATTCTAGCAACCATGGATGTAGCCATCAATGAAGAACAATGGACACCTCACTATGATGAGGATGGCTATGACATTTCAGTCTTCTCCATAGAGCCGATCATGGGAGAGGCAGTTTTAGAAGAGTGTGAACCTAGCCCTGATGCATTTGAGGATGCGAGCGACTCCGATCTAGATTCAATCATTATGGACCCACCTTTTGCATCAGATGAGGAATACTTCTATGAAGTAGAATTTCAACCCCACAAGCACGGAGAGCTTACAAACGATATAAGGGTAGCCGCACATGTAACCTCTAAGGAAGAAGGAAAGGAAAGAAAGAAGAGAGAAGTCACACCAGAAGAGGAAGAATCTTTGTTTGAGGTCCCGGAAAATTTTAAGAAGTATGAGATAGATGAGAGGAGAGTCATGATTAGAATGCCTAAACGAGAGGCACAATCGGGAGAGGCCTATGATAACAAAGAAACCACCAAGAAAATAGTGGTAGCCATAGAAGAAGGAGAAGAGAGGTGCACTTACATAGGACATGACCTCACTGAGGAAGAAGAGCATGAGCTGATAGCCTTGCTAAGAGAATACAGAGATGTATTTGCTTGGAGTTACAAGGATTTGAAAGGAGTGGACCCGGACATATGCTCACATATGATTCCCATGACTACAGAGGCCAGACCCTCAAAACAAAAGCCATACACATACAATGACAACTATGCTACCAAGATCAAAGAAGAGATAGACCGCTTGATTGAAGCTGGATTTATCTATGAAATTGAGCACACTGAATGGGTATCCCCCATTGTGGTGGTGCCCAAGAAGAACGACAAATTACGAGTATGCATTAACTTGAAGAAGGTTAACACAGCCACGATCAGGGATAATTACTCGCTTCCTATCACTGAGCATCTATTAGAAAGGGTGGCAGGCAAGGAAGTGTACAGCTTCCTAGATGGGTTCTCTGGCTACAATCAAGTGGCCATTGCACCAGAAGATCAGCATAAAATGGCTTTTGCCACAGAGTGGGGTATAATCGCTTTTAGGGTAATGCCATTCGGGCTGACCAATGCTCCCGCAACCTTCCAAAGGCTGATGTGCCATGTATTTAAGGAGTTCCTGAGGAAGAACTTAGAAGTCTGTGTTGATGATCTTTGTGCTCATTCCAACATTAGACAAACCCATATTCCTGAACTCAGACAAATCTTTGACAAATGTAGAGAATATCAAGTCTGCCTAAACCCAGAAAAATGTGTTTTTATGGTCAGGCAAGGCAAAATTCTAGGACACATAGTGTCAAAGAATGGCATATCTACGGATGAAGAGAAAGTAAGAGCTATAGCCGAATTACCTAGGCCAAAGAATGTCAAGGAAGTCCAAGCTTTCATGGGGCATTGTGGTTATTACGGACGATTTATACACATGTATGCCATCATTGCAAAGCCTCTGTTAACGTTAGTCTCACTACTTCCGACTTCAGGCTCTAAGTACTTCAAGTTCAGCCGTTTCGAATCTTTCCTAACCGTAAATTACCTCTTAGCCACGTGGGTCCTTGGGAGTGGTAGGGGTCTGTTAGACAGAGGCCCTGTACTATTTTCCCAACTCATCACACAATCATAAATGTTATCCCGTTCTTAGCTCAGTGTCCAACTCTGAACAACGGAAGACTGTTCAGTGTACTGGAATTAGAACTTCAGGACTGATCCTGCTGTAGTATCTGGGCAGCAGTCCGGTTACTTATTTTATGAGCAAAATATACTTCAGTAACGAGGGTCACCTAATACGTACTTCTTCAGAGCAGATAGGTATACCAACCACACATTATACCTTGAAGTTATGAGGACTCATCGTATGCTAAACTCGAACAACCAATCTCTTAATAACAAACGACTAACCATAGACTTAACGGTGTCCTATTCACATCCAGACCATTACAGATACTAGTCTTCCTGTGATCGGAATCAACAGTGACTGTAGACTACGGTATCGAATTCGGTCACTTACAGAAAACGCTAATAGACAAATAGTTCGGGACTACTTTTCACGTTCCCTTACTCCGCCGCAGAACTAACAAACAACACACTACACTGGATAACACTCAGAGACACACTCACCCATTACCGAATAGATTCGTAACGCAATACAACTGATTTGTAACTCTGTAATAATGTGCGAATAAACTGCTAGACGGAGCACAGAGCAGAACAGAACAGAGCAGGACTGATCTTCTCAACAACATGCACACTCGCACAATACGTTTACAACCCCCAAACGGGGCTCACTCAACAATACACTGCAATTCCCAAACAGGGGCGCTTTTTGCCACTCTTTTCTCATTGCCTTATATAGAGGATTTTTTTACAAGAGTGCGCAATTCTTTAGTTACCTGCGCGTTTCCTGAAAGATTCTTTTTCATTTAAGATACCTGTCCTAGTACTTTTGTCCTTGTTTGGCGGCCGTCTAACACTTTTACATTTAAGACACCTGTCCTAGTTCATTTGTCCTTGTTCGGCGGCCCTCTAACACTGGCACGCACGGTGGACTCGAACCTGCAAGTGCATTATCGTCTTCGACATTCTTTTGTTTTGCCTGAAGGCCTGTTACAGAGTCCTGCTCTCGAATCATTTTTGGCTTTTCCTGTATATTCTTTTGTAAGAGCTCCTCTTGCAATCCTTTAATTTGAACCATCGTAATTTGAACTTTTCTGCTGCTCTATCGGATTTTGCGTTATAGAAGAGTACAAGCTGACCTACCGAAAAGATTGGAGTCTTCAAATTTCGATCGTGTGTCTTGGCTTGCCTTAATTGTACTTCGTGCATGGTTAAAAAGCTGAGCCATCGGTGCTCATCAAGTTCCCTGAGTGCGTCCATTCGTGCTCTCAGCGAATCTTCCGGTAGCATTTTCTGAGTGATTGCTACACGCAGACTTGGGATAACTATTTCCATGGGTGCTATTGCTTCTAAGCCATAAGCTAGTTTGAAAGGTGTCAAACCTGTAGTTACCTTATATGTAGTTCGGTATGCCCATAATACTGCAAGTAGTAGTTGATCCCATCTTTCCGGTGCTTCCATGATCAGTTTCCGAAGGATATTCAATAGTGATTTGTTTGTACTTTCGGCCAAACCATTGGCACGAGGGTAATATGGAGAGCTGAGTTTATGTGTCACCTGAAATGATTGGGTGAGTACCTTCATTAATTGATTTACGAAGTGAGTACCTTGATCTGTCACCAATTCGAGTGGTAAGCCAAATCGTGGGAAGACATCATTTAGCAGACATTTTGCTACTACAACTGTTGTAGCAGACCGTAAAGCCCAAGCTTCTGCCCACCTCGTTGCATAGTCTGTACAGGTTAGTATGTATCTGTTGTTACTGAAGACTGCTGGAGGTGTGATTGGACCGATAAAATCTAATCCCCATTTCTGAAATGGTTCGAGTGGCATAATAGGCTGCAAGGGAAAGAAGTGTCGTTGCAGTGGTTGTCTAGATCTTTGACAGTTATCGCAGTTTTTGACGAGTTGGGCCACATCTTAGTACATAGTTGGCCACCAGAGACCTCCTTGCAGAATTTTCCGGTGAGTTAAATCTGTGGCAAAGTGACCACCGGTAGGGGTTGAATGAGCCATTGTGATGACCGAGTTAATTTCATAGGGAGGAACACATCGAAGCAAGATTCTGGTGTGATCTACATAATATAGTTCTCCTGCAACTAACCGGAATCGACGGCTAAAGACTGCCATTTTCCTTCGAACTACCTTGGCAGTCTCAGATGGAAAGCATCCTTCGGTGAGAAACGTTAGAATCTGATCATAATATGTAGGTGTTGCTTGTAATTCGGCAGGCTCATCGGTCAGTGGCTCAGAACTATAAATTGCCGGAGTCGTGTCATCTATGCCTATTGGAGCTTCACCAGAATCTAGGCGAGATAAGAAATCTGCTAAGGCATGTGCATTTCCGGGTCGGTGAATGACTTCATAATCAAATTCCTGCAAGAGTAGCACCCATCGTGCTAATCGTCCGCCTAAATGTTGCTGTCTTACTAAATAGACGAGGGCAGCATGATCCACATGAAAGGTGAATTTCCGGCCTAATAGATAATGTCTGAACTTTTTGATGGAGTAAATTAATCCTAGACATTCTCTTTCGGAGGTAGAATAGTTCTTTTCTGCCGGTGCAAGCCTTCTGCTGGCGTAATAGACAGGGCGAAACCATTTATGTGTTTGCTGCATCAAAATACTGTCGATTGCAATATCTGAAGCGTCGACAAAAACATGGAATGGATTGTCCCAGTCCGGTGGTTGCAAGATTGGGGCCTGCGTCAATAGATACTTGAGTCGATCAAATGTAGTTTGGCATTCTTGAGTCCATTCGAACTGTCGGGGAGTTTTGGTGATTAGTCTGTTCGGTGGTACAGCCAGATGAGCAAGCGGATACCTTGGGCAGATACAATATGACCAAGTAGTTTGCCACATGAAACGGCAAACACAGATTTGCTTGGGTTAAGGCAGAGTCTGTAGTCTCGACACTTTTGGAAACATCACCGTAGATGAAGCAAATGTGCCATCATCTTTCCAAAAATTGAGAAGTCATCGAGATATACTTGCATAAACGAATTGAGATAAGGAGAGAAAATCTCCTGCATACAGCGCTGAAAGGTGCTTGGTGCGTTTCTTAACCCAAACCACATTACTGTACAAGCAAAGACACCCCAATTGGTAATGAAGGCAGTTTTTGGTATATCAGCTTCAGCCATTCTAACCTGATTGTAACCACTGTATCCATCTAAGAAGGAATACATTTCGTGGCCTGCTACCCTGTCAAGCATGGTATCCAAAAAGGGGATCGGGAAAGGAGGTACTGTTGCTGCGTTTAATTTCCGATAGTCTACACAGATTCGTAGTTGCTTATTTTTCTTTGGCACGATCACAATTGGTGAAATCCATTCAGCATGTTCTACTGGTACGATGAATCCAACTTTTAATAATCTATCAAGTTCGGCTTTTACCTGTGATGCATAATTGGGATTCATCCGGTAGCTGGGCTGCTTATTCGGTTTAGTTTCAAGCTTCAACATGACTCTGTGCTGATAGATGCGCGGATCTAGTCCTTTCATATCTTTGTAGTCCCATGCAAAGACATCTGAGAATTTGCGAAGTAGTTGAATCAAATCAGCCTTAAATATTTCTGGTAAGTTTTGCCTTATCTTTACATGTCGTGGATGATCTTCGTCTCCTAGATTGTACGAGGTCAACTGGTCTTTGGAGACATAAAACTGTTGCGGTTTCTCTGTATCGTCTGTTGACCGGAATAGTGATTGTAATTCATCGTCATGTGTTGAAACAATATCTTCCTGCTTAGTTTTTTGGGTGATTGGTGCAACTGTACAAACTGAAGTGCTCCAGTTATCAATCACGGACTGTATATCAACAGTCCCTAAGGTCATTAATTCAGCGTTATTCTTCAAAAATTCCTCTTCTTCATCATCTGATAGTCCATCTAACATGTGGACTGGTTCAGCAAAATATGATCTAGCGTGAAGTTCGCAAGGTTGTATAGCATCTAATTTTATCACATATCTACGATTGGCATCTTTGAACGTAAATTCTTGTGCAGACCAGTCCTGTATTACCTTCGCATGCTTCAGCCAAGGTCGACCGAAAAGAAGGTTGTAATCCAAAGTGGACTCCGGCAGATCTAGTATAACAAAATTCATTTTGAAGGTCGTACCTTGTAAAGTAATGGGTACATTTTGCACAAGTCCTACGGGATGGACTCTAGATTGGTCTGCCATTCTGACAAAAAATTGAACTGGTTTGATTTTGGTCCATCCTAACCTATTGCATAAGGCTGCAGTTGCAATGTTAACACTAGAGCCTCCATCAATCAATACCTGTGTAATTTTATGACTCTTATACCATATTGTAATCAAGGGAACTGAATGATCAACCGTAGAATCAGGTTCCGGTTGAACTGCTGCTGTCGCCGGAATACAAGAAGGTACCGGACTGAACTGTTGCTGGAACTGTTGTCGAACCCCAGGTACTAATGCCAGTAGTTGGCCGAGAGGCAGAGTGATAGATGCCTTGGATAAAATTTCCCAGGCCTGCTGAGATTGGTTATCCTGCTCTTTTGAACTTAAGGTCTCTCCTGATGCAGAAGTATCTGTTGTTATGTCTGCTGCAGATGGCTCCGCTGTTGCTTCCTTTTGTTGTGTCCCTTCCTTTGTCGACGAGGTCTGAGTCACCGGAATAGGTTCTGGGAACACTAGTGGTTCTGTTGTGGTCCAGTGACTAGCCTTGTTATACATCCTATGTTGTTCTCGTATCCCAGGTTTGAATATTTCTGCTGCTGACTGCAACTGTTTACCTGATCGGGTCTGGACTGTAGCAGTTTGCGTTTCTACCGGTGTAATTTCTACTAGCGCTCATGGAAGAATATGTGTCCGTGCGTGATGCATAAAACTGGGCCTCAGATGTTTGAGTGAGTGAAACATGTTGTACCGGTTGCGGCCTTGGTGTAGCTATTTGAGCCCGCAAGCAAGCCTTAGGCACCCAGATTTGTCGTGATTGTGGGCTGGCCTTCATTGACTTCTTGGGTACCCAAATAGACTTCACCTTCGCAGAAGAATTAATGAAGGACTTCTCATTAGTGTCATGTTGTTGACTACTAATAAGAGGTTTTGGCCGTGGGGTCGGCCTGGTCTGAACAGGGTATTCGCCTTTTCGCCTCCATACTTGCTTCCATGGCTGAAACAATCTGCTTTGCTCCTTTTTTTGGCATCCAGTATCGGTAGTGTTCTGCTTCTTCTGTATTTGATCTGCCGTGGGTTGTTGCAACCTTCTGCTCTTTGGAAAAGAAGGGAGTTCCGTCCTCTCCCTGGCTCGGTTGTTGAGATTAGCCTCTTTCTGCATCATACAGTTTTGGACAAAAATAGCATTGTCAACTTCATGTGCGCCCCTGGAAGGACCAGGAGTTTGTGCCTTGCCTAGTTCCTTGAGTGCCTCATTTTCCAATTCAACTGTAATTCGGCTATGATCTACCCATACCTGAAGAAGTCCACTTCTTAGGTTGAGGTTGACTGCATGATCATAGATCCAGTCCTGACCCAAGACAAGAGGCTCAGTGAGGTCCTCATCTTGACACACTAGTACTTTGACTGTCATCACTTCGTCTTGAATGGAGATGGGAAGATCCACCTCGCCCATGCAAGGAGTTTCCACACCTCCCAATCCTATGAGATATGCTTCTATAGGATCGACAGTTAATTTCAATTCTTGACAGTAAGACAACTTGACAGCACTAGTGGATGCACTTGAGTCAATCAAAGCTCTTATAATCTTTGCACCCTTTCCTTGTCCTACTCCTAGGGTTACAAAAGGCCGTCGGTGGATTATTGTGTCTTAAATGTAAAAGTGTTAGACGGCCGTCGAACAAGGACAAAAGTACTAGGACAGGTATCTTAAATGAAAAAGTATCTTTCTGGAAACGCGCAGGCAACTGAAGAATTGCGCACTCTTGTAAAAAAAATCCTCTATATACGGCAATGAGAAAAGAGTGGCAAAAAGCGCCCCTGTTTGGGAATTGCAGTGTATTGTTGAGTGAGCCGCGTTTGGGGGTTGTAAACGTATTGTGTGAGTGTGCATGTTGTTGAGAAGATCAGTCCTGCTATGTTCTGTTCTGCTCTGTGCTCGGTCTAGCAGTTTATTCGCACATTATTAGAGAGTTACGTAAATGGGTCCCTAAAAAGTCTCATCTTCAAGCAGATACCCCTATCAAACTCTTCAGAGTCTCCACAAAATCAAGATCAAAGCCCATCCACTGCATTTGGCAACCTAAAACTTGTAATAAACCCCGGACCCCAGTTGTAAATCCATGCCCACCTACTAACTACGTCACTCTCACACTACATCATTCCACTTAGTTCTTAGGTCCAACCAATTCCTAACTACACACACAAGCATCGAGCACTTATTAACCTACTAATCTCTCCCGAACCTCATGATAATGTTGTAATGGGGACAAAAACGGTTCTAACTTGTCCTTTACAATGTTAACACATGTTTCTATATTCTCACAGAATCAGGAGGCAAGAAGTAACATGGCAGAAGCGACAGGTCTGAGCTCACAAGTAGGAATACTTACTACAGGAATCGATGTGGATAGTCTACCTGTGGATGTGCCACCAACTGAACGACCTGTGGAGCTGCAACACCTTCAGCAGATCCCGGTACCGGATCCACCCACAGGGATCACAAAAAGAGTCCATGCCAATTCTCATTGGTTCAATGGCATGCCAGGTCCATTAGGAGAGGCCAAGTATATATGGGAGTCTAAGTGCGAGTATGACAGATCATGGGTTCGATTCCAATTTTTCTCCAAGGAGTTTGAGACTCTACAGAACACCGAGGATCTCCAGACCATATGGCAACGTGCAGGGCTAGCAGAATACTTTGAAGCACCACTACCTAAACCGGATCTCCTCCGATGCTATTATTTGGTCTCCACATTACAAGCTAATGAAGAAAAGGACAAACCAGGATCATTTGTTCTTCCTTCCTTGCTGGGCAACAACGAGTTAAAGAGGTTTGAACTTACTGTGGAGTTGGTGAGCGCTGCTTTGAATATGCACGGCACACATGTACCTTCTGAGAAGGATGCTCTCGTTCCTACTAACATGAAGGATAGGAAACTATTGAAGCTTAAAGACATGGCAGCACTCACACCAAACGTGTCCATCCCTTTCCGTATGTGCATGCAACATTTTGCTTTCCCCGGCCAAGACCGCTTCACACAACCACACAAAAGAATCTGGTTCGCTCTCTACTTAGCAGAGGCAGGTGCATTACCAATTAAGCTGCCGGTATGGATTATAGATCAATTGTATGAAGCAAATAAAAGGTCTTCTAGGAAATTAGTGGTGAACGGTTGCTGTGCAATCACACGCATTATTTACCGGTGCCTAGCATACGATGTTCCCATTGAATGTGCCTTAACTTGGGCACAATTACAAATTTTTAAGAAGCTCAAGACGTCCACACATCAATCCAAGCGCATGAGGGGTGCGATCCCTTGTGTCCAGACAAGGGAAGTTCTGACTACTCCTGAAGTATCGCCATGAGGGGAGACCACTGTACCTCCCTTTACCATTAGGATACCCAATTCTGGATCTGAAACTACGACACAAGCTACCCCTTTAGCTCCTCCTGCTCCATCTGAATTTGAATTTGCTACAACTGGAGATGCTGAAGGAATGGATCCCCAGGACTTTGAAGCATTCTTACAAAGTACACAACTCTCTGATGTAGAGTTTTATTCAGATGCAGAAGAACAAGGCACATCTTCACAAAGAAGAAGAAAATCTACAGACGGCCGCCATGTACATTGGAGTGACGCTCAGCAAGGTCAACAACAAGGACACCTAGAAGAAGAAGGAGCATATGAAGAGGAGACCAGTGAAGCCCCAGCCTATACAGCAGAACTCCGAAGGCTGTATCAAATTATGGAACGAGTGCGATCGCAACAACTGCTCACCGAACAGAGCAGTAGAGTACTCATGACTCAGCTGTTGGAAGAAGCAGGAGTTGACTCAGAATATAGTGAAGGTCTCTTATTGATGGCAGAAACATATGGGGTAGTAGAAGCAGTGCCGACCGCCATTAGGAGGTCTCCAGTTCAATATGATCCACGAAGATTCCAGACACGACCACGCTCAGGTAAGAATATCCAGATCCCCATTACAATGGCAGAAGGGCCAATTATTACATCCGAACCCATCAGGACAACCTCCCAAGCAACAGAAACTGCTAGCCAAGAGCACCCAGTCACCCATGAGGAATCCACCGAGCCACTACCACCCACACCCCCACCATCACCTCCTAGAGCAGAAACAGTGGAAATCACCTCGACCACTCAACCCACCGAACCAACCTTCATCTTCCGTACTCCCATCTATTCTCCACCTCTGATAACCCAATCTATGAAACAACCCCCATCACTACACAATCCACCGAATCGCTCATAGAGCCTGCCCTAGGACAACCATCCCCCATGCCCTCAGCCATAGGTCATCCTGACCCTAGATCCATATTCATGGGTTTCCTTGCTACCACGCAACCCTTCATGCCCTCCTCAACTCTACAACCTCAACCCCCGACCTCCATCTCTCCACTTCTCCAATCCCTCCATAACTTCCTTGCTAGAACTTTTCAACCCAGGTCTCAACCATTCCCTTTATTTTCAGCTCCCCACCCCACTTCTCATCTATTCACCACTTTCACACAGACACCACCTACCATTCCAATGTATATGGTAGACCCCACACTTGCACCCACTCCTGAAAGTATGGGCATTTCACCACCCACGGCACCTCCCCCTCCCCCCACGCTTCCACCTCCTCCCATTCCCCCTCCACCAATTTCACCCACACACACGTCTTCAATAGACACATCATTCACTCTTCCCCTTCCCCAATTCCCTTCCCATGCATCTTCCATTGTAAACACCACCCCTCATCTATAGGAAATGCATTGGACACCATGCTAGCTTGTATATCAAACTTAAGGACAGATTACAATCAGCTCCAGCAACAGAATGAACGCCTGCAAGAGCACTCGGAGACACTACAACACCGCCTTGCTGCACTAGAGGAGGAAAATGCTCGCCTCCACACACAATTCCAAACTCTCCAAGAGGCTCATAGCATATTGGAGGTACAGTTACAGAACACAGATCAGGAAGCAATACAAGTGGTAGAAGGTCATCTACGGAGACAGCTGGAACGCAATTCAAAGCTTCAGCGAAATATGGCCCTACTCAAGCGACATCTTGCTGCCGCTCATGAAGAGAATCGACGCCTGCACTTACAAAATCAGGAAAACCTAGAAGCAGCTATCGAAAGCACACCTGGGGCACCCATCAGCCCATCAAAGTTTCAAGCAGTGACCCCCGAAAATATCAAGATCATATTGGAAGACTATGCCATGCTGCTTGAAGCACATGACCTGCTATCAGAGGAACTGGGTCAACTGAAGCAGAAACACCAAAAAGAAACAACAGCAGCCTCTCAAACCACCTCCTCCGCGGCTTCACTTCTCACAGACTCAGAGGCCTTAAAAGATCTCCAAAAACAGGTCACCGAATTGCAAGCACGTCTACTACAATATGAGAGACCACCTTCCCCTCTAGAGGCTCCCACCGACGAAGAAGTAGTACAAATTTCTGTGGAACAGAAATTTGAAGAAGAATACGACCCACAACCCTTCCCAGGAGGCCAACAAACAGAAGAAGCTCAGGACACATTCGAAGCACCACGGCCTCCATGGCTACGTCAAGTGGAGGAAATCGGGAGTTCTCACGAACAGCGCACAGTAGTGCAAAATCAGGCCATGAGGGTCATAGAGGAAATTGTGCTACAATCTGCTTACTTCAAGAACCTGTCATTGAGACGCCTTATCCTCTCATCTGAACTCCAATACAGGCCTTATTATATTATCGTGGCTGATTATAATGCAGAAATACAGAGAGTCACGGGTAAGATTCCTACCTTTGCTACCCAATTTCAACCCAAAGACCTTCCTCCAGAGGTGCAAGAAGGCAAAATTCGTCAACCCACCTGGCGGCAGAAACTTCTAGAGACATATCCAGAAATGCTACACACATGGAACAACGCGCCTTTACATCTCCTATACAATCCATGCTACGGTCCAGTTCCACGTCGCAGGTCTTGGAAGGCATTCAATATCAAAGTGCAGAACAACACACAATGCAAGGAACGGCTAAACTACCCGTACATTGCGCCACCACAGGGACCACCGTCGGTAGCATACATGATGGGAACAATTCGACATTGGATGCCGCGATTGAAGCCCATGCCAGATGTGGCAGCTCAAATGATGCTTAAGATTTTAGATATGATGCAGGTAGTCCTGAAAACCTTTAGAAATGCAGCCGCACCACAGGTACGTCTACCGGAGTTTACCAATGGAAATTATGATTTGGTGTATGACATGAGCACCACCCCCAGTATTCGTCTGGCTTACGCTTGGCATGCTGTTAGCAGCGGACAAGGGACTGAAGGACTAACGAGGCATGGCAGTCAGAGAAGAGAGTCAGAAGGGAGAGAAGGCACAAGCAGACAAGGGAGTCAACGAAGATCTGGCAAATAGGCCAATAATTTTCCTCATGAAGAAGCAAGTTTGAGCACTCACGCAGATCTAGCACTAAGGCAACCTTTAATTTTTCAAATCCTTTACACCCATTCAAAGTGATTATCATCACTAACCACCATTGTAAATACCATTTCATCTTTTTGTAGCTCCATTTTGTGCAAGCCAAGGAGTCCTTGAGCTTGAGGAGCTTTAGAAGTATCTACCTGCCAATTTTCGTATTTTTTAGATCTCGTTTGAGCCCTCAAATAAGCCTTGGAACCTAATTTTTAACTTAGGCCGGACACTAGGTCTGAACAGGGCCAAAGCTAGTCAAAAACTATAAAAGGAGCTAGAGAGCTCATTTTTGAGGTTAGATTGTAATTGAAACAAACTTGTAAAAGCTTTTTGAAAGTAATCAAAGAACTCCATTGCTTTTCACTCTTTGTCTTGCCGTGTGTGCACGTGTGTGTGTATGTGTGTGCATGCTTGTGTGCTTCTCACTCACGCTCTTGTGCCGCCACTTGCTCGAGGTCTTCATACCATCCTCACATCTTCCCGGATTGACATTAAAGAAGGTGCTACTCATCACTAAGCTACACCAAATTTTGGCGCCGTTGCCGGGGATCGAGCTTTGAGGACGAGCGTGTGATGGTAAGACGTAGAGTTGACGCGTTGGAGTTGTAGGTATTTTCTTCACTCTCATCGATTTTCTTTTACTTACTTCACCATCTTCATTTCCATCATCATCATCACCATCTCCCACCTCCATCTCCATCATCGCGAAAATTCCTGTTTTTGGATCATATCACCTTCCCCACCTCATTTCCCTCATTTCACTTGTGAGAGAGAGCGAGAGAACGATATTGCTTGTGTGTTTTCTTGCATGTTTCTTGAGCTTTTTGCAGGAACTTGCTGAATCACCATCCCCAGCTTCCTGCGCAGGTACGAAACTCGACAAAACTGTCTCGCGGTCGCAGGCTTCTGTCGATCGCGACTGACAGAAATTTTTGGTTTTTCACAAAATTGAGTGCACCACTAGAACAAGCACAAGGAGCACATCCTAAAACACTAAAAACAGTAGAAAAATTCCGAGGTTTTCTGTCAATCGCGACCGACAGCCTCTGTCAATCGCGACCGACAGACCCTGTCAATCGCGACCGACAGACCCTGTCAATCGCGATCGACAGACCTCACGACCGACAGATTGCCACGTAGGACCCTGTCAATCGTGATTGATACCATCGATCGCGATCGACAGCCACGACCGACACCTCTGTCAGTCGCGATTGACACCGTCGATCGCGATCGACTGAAATTCAACGAGTGATTGACTTTTACGCGTAGCCACGTGTCCATCGCGACTGATAGGCCCCCGATTGACTGAAATTTTGGCGAAAAATCCGGAAAACGTGTCGATCGCAATTGACACTGTCGATCGTGACTGACAGGCCCGACGGACACCTCTGTCAATCGCGATTGACAGACCTGTCGATCGCGATTGACAGGCTTTTCGGCCAAAAATTAGGGTTTGCTTTTGTTCAAAATTTGGGATAATTTTGGGGCAAAATAGTCAGTCTATTAGCATTTTGGGAGGTTCCTACCCTTGTGATTTGGAGAAAATCCTAGGATCTGTCGGCCAGATTGAATCTTGATTTAACCCCCTAAACCCTGAACAGTCATAACTTTGTCATACGATATCAATTTTTTGAGCTCTAAGGCTTGTTGGAAAGCTCGTGACATATACTACACGCCCTCGACTATTTTTTATAAAGATAATGCGTTGATTTTCAAAGAGGGAATTTTGAAGTTAACCATACCCAGGGGGATCAAAGTCAGGGGTCTTTAGAATTGTTTTCCTAAAAATCACTATGCAAGTTAGTGTGTGTGCTACAGGAATGAAAATCATTGGTTCTGTCTTTGGAATTTAAATCTTAAGGCTAACTTTGGAACTCTTACAGATCTATTGAGAGCTTCGAAAGGTGTTCTAAGCAAGTGTAAGTGCAAGCTTGGGAACACACTTCCTGGGCACTCAAGGGCAACCAAGCAGGAAACAAAAGGTTGGAAACTTTTAACCCCCTCTGACAATTCATAGTTTAGGCTAAGAACGACGAGAGGTAGGAGTAAGTCAGAGCGACGATAGGCAGGTATCAAGTTGAAGACTACCTAAAAACTCAAGTTCAAGCTAAAAACCTAATCTCTGTACTATCGATAACATAAAGAAAAAGAACCTAACGTGGAACGATCAACCTAAAAGCAAGAAGAACATTCAAGTATTCCTGACGACGTAATATCAGACAAGACCTTGAACACGAGAAATAACTAAAAAGAACCAAGCGACTAATATAAAGTAACCAGCAACGAGATTGTACTCTGAGCAAAGAATTGGGCTACTTAGATAGGCATATGAACCTTAGATCAGGACGACATCTAGTAAGGGAGAGACAAAGCCTTAGATCTTCAGAGGTTAGTGTTAACCACACTGCTAGGTCTTGGGCCCAGCAGTTGAGCCACCAATCGTACTACCCTAGCTCTGAGACCAGTGAGTCAGAGATGTCTCAAGGCATGGACAGACCTACGGGAAGTTCAGGAGTGCCTTACTTGTACAGGGTGGAAGGCCCTTACAAAACACAGTTGGAGTACCTTAGGACCAACCGATTAGGTGCCAGCATCTATGAGGACGGCTTAGGAAGATCTGTGATACAGATTAATAATCCTGATCAATCCATTGGACTAGAGCACCCAGCAGTCAAGTTTGAAAACGGTGCATACCTGGACAAAGAAGGAACCATATACGTAGTCACCAGTCACCCAGACAGGACAGATGAATTTGGGAATGTAATCTCAGAGGCGGACTTAGGTGACTTGGAACAAGGAAATATGGGTGCGGAACCTAGAACCCCCCGAGGCAAATCGGTTCTCACTAGGATTATCACGCCTGAGTGGGTTCCCCAAGACAACAAGAGCATAGAGTTGCTCCTCAATCGAGAAACTGATGAAGCCTTTTGGAGGTATAAATCTAATCAGCCAACTGATATAGGAACTATCATGATCTATGAGTTTAAGGATCCTGATAGCCCAGGCAGAGTGACCTACTTAGATCACACTTCGGAAAGGATCTTTGTGGTGACAGAAAATGATAGGCATGCTTACACTTGGAAGGGTGAATTCATTTTCCCTCAACCAAGATCGAATGTATCCTATGGTCACCCTGGAGCTGGAACATTCCAAGCTCATGGAACTCAAAGAGACAGAAGTAGAGATAGACCAGAAGTAAGCTTTGCCAACCCAGTGGGCAGAGAAAGAACGAGGACGGAGACGAATAGGGTAGAACCTGAGGTGCTTAGAGCTCACAGGAACCAAAGAAATGTGGATGGATTCCCTCTGCCGAGACCTAGAGAGCACACAAGAACTTTGAGACCGACCCAGCTAGTTAAGTCCATGAAGAATTACTTTGATGGCACAGGAGATCCCTATGATCATGTGGCGGAATTCAAGCAAGTCTTGAGAGCTGAACAAGTGGAGGATCTATTCATGCAGTACAATGCCTTCGGTCTAACCCTTAGGAACACAGCACTTACATGGTTTCAGCCATTGGATGAGTGCCAGTTTAGGAGCATAGACCAACTCCTAGAGGCATTTATTATTGAATTCTCTAAGAGTGGCATAAGACACAATACCTCCTCACTGATTCACAGCTTCAAGCAAACCCCTCAAGAGACCATGAGACTTGCAAGAAGAAGATTTAGGAAATACCTTGAAAGATGTCCTGTTTCGGAGCTACCCACATCTGCCAAAC
The DNA here is from genome assembly GCA_020310875.1 of Ceratopteris richardii. NCBI lineage: Eukaryota > Viridiplantae > Streptophyta > Polypodiopsida > Polypodiales > Pteridaceae > Ceratopteris > Ceratopteris richardii. Next base: position 32,358,624 of record CM035429.1, on the reverse strand, counting down.
AAGTAGCCTTATTCCTTGATGGATTGCTGAGTACGAAATTGAGATCCTATGTGTATCTGAAGGACCCTAGGACTATAGAAGAGTGTGTACGCATGTGCATTGACATTGAAGATAACCTAGGGGAAGAACTAGAGCTTTCCAAAATCTACAAAGATTCAGATAGTGCATCTAGTCACTCTTCCACGCAATCCACATCAATTGAGGAACTCGCAGAGAAAGTGGCCCAAAAACTAGGCATCTCTAGCAAACAAATTCCGAGGTTTACCCCAACGAAGAGGTGCTATACATGCGGTGGCGACCATATGGCAAACGTGTGTCCCATCATGGCTCAACCCCAGGTCAATCCAAATAGCCAATATTGCACCATAGAACGAAGGTACACCAATCATACCGCACAAGATTGCCCTTACAATAAGCAAACAGTTAGGAAAACCTACCCTCAACCCTATCCACCACAGGGAAGATACCAGAACCAGTACCCTCCTCAGCCATATGGCAGGCCACAGCCACCTTATCAGCAACCATATCAAGCCCAACAAAGGCCTCAACCTGTGTTAGCACAACAACCCCCTGCCCCAGCCAATGTGATTCCGGTAAAGTACACTGCTGCAGAAGAGAACCTGAATAGAGCTATAGTCCCTGTAACATCCTTTTCTTCTATGAATCGGTTTGCACCAGACTTCCTACGAGAGATTCAAGAAGACAAATGGGATAACGAAAGTGAAGTCACCCCTCCCTTTGAACTTGTGGATGATGCACACGACCAATTCCCACAAGACATCCCATCTATTTACGGGGAACATGAGAGTACTCAGTCTCACGAGAGATTGGACTTTGAGTCTAATTCTATACAAGAGCTACCCCACTTCACAGGCCCATGGGAAGCTAAGTCCACCTGTATGAGAACGCCTACAGTCATGGTAAGAAACGAAGATTCAGTCATACCTAGGAACACAGAGGTAGTGAAGAACACTAATGTGCAGTGCAATCTCAAGGTAGAAGAGCTACTCAAGGTTAGACCTGAATTATGGAAACATGTAGCCAAACACGTACCAGAGATAGCAAAACCTCGTTCCCAGGTAGGATCACATAGGACAGTGCCAGAAATACCCTTGGATAAGATAGGAGATATGTGTGAGGGTGAAGAAGGTAACACCTATCTTCCCATTACTTACCGGGACTACACCACCAAGGCAATTTTGGACTCAGGCGCAGGAGTTGCAATTGCTACCACTTCCCTATGGAAGCGTTGGGGCAAGCCGGCACTCAGGCCAACGAGGATGAAATTGCAGATGGCCGATGGTCATATTGAGAGACCCTTAGGATTGCTAGAAGGAATAACTCTCACCACTTGTGGTGTCGAGTTTGAGCATACATTTGCTATATGTGACTTCAGCAAAAATCATGCCTATGAGATGATTTTGGGAAGACCATTTATGCGACAGTTGCAAGTGGTACAGGACTGGGGAACCAATTCTTTGTACCTGCAACACTTAGGTGTTACGACCAAAGTCAATCTCAAGGATTACTCTCATAGAGATGTTCCTCCTATCCAATGGAATCCCATCCATAGAACCAAAGATGATACAGAATCGGTGCATTCCATAGGATCAAGATCCTCATGGATGCATCAAGACACCCACTTATGGATGTGCAAAGTAGCAGTAGACGAAGAGAAGAGAGAAAAAGCCAGAGAGGTAGGTGCAAAAGAAACACATAGATCAATCCAAGACCCAGCCTATGCACCTGTAGTTTTTCCAGACGAAGAATTTGAACCCCACGGCTGGGCAGAAATCCTAGCAACAATGGACGTAGCCATCAATGAAGAACAATGGACACCTCACTGTGATGAGGATGGCTATGACATTTCAGTCTTCTCCATAGAGCCAATCATGGGAGAGGCAGTTCTAGAAGAATGCGAACCTAGCCCTGATGCATTTGAGGATGCAAGTGACTCCGATCTAGAGTCAATCATTATGGACCCACCATTTGCATCAGATGAAGAATACTTCCATGAAGTAGAATTTCAACCCCAGAGGCATGGAGAGATTACAAATGATGTAAGATTAGCAACACACGTGACCCCGAAGGAAGAAGGGAAGAAACGAAAGAAGAGAGAAGCCTCACCAGAAGAGGAAGAATCTTTGTTTGAGGTCCCAGAAAATTTTAAGAAGTATGAGATAGATGACAAGAGACTCATGATCAGAATGCCGAAACGAGAGGCACAATCTGGAGAGGCCTATGATAACAAAGAAACCACCAAGAAGATAGTAGTGGCCCTAGAAGAAGGAGAGGAGAGATGCACATACATAGGCCATGACCTAACAGAGGAAGAAGAGCATGCGTTAATTGCCTTGCTAAGAGAATAGAGAGATGTATTCGCTTGGAGTTACAAGGATTTGAAGGGTGTTGACCCTGACATATGCTCACACACCATCCCCATGACTTCAGATGCTAAACCCTCTAAGCAAAAGCCCTACACATGTAACGATAATTACGCTGCTAAGATCAAAGAAGAGATAGATAGACTGGTTGAAGCTGGATTTATCTATGAAATTGAGCACACTGAATGGGTATCCCCCATCGTTGTGGTGCCCAAGAAGAATGGCAAGCTGCGTGTGTGCATTAACTTGAAAAAGGTTAATGCAACCACGATTCGAGATAACTATCCGCTTCCCATCACAGAACATCTCTTAGAAAGAGTGGCAGGCAAGGAAGTGTACAGCTTCCTTGATGGATTTTCGGGTTACAATCAAGTAGCCATAGCTCCAGAGGATCAGCATAAGATAGCCTTTGCCACAGAATGGGGCATTTTTGCTTTTAGAGTAATGCCATTTGGGCTTACCAATGCACCAGCTACCTTCTAGAGGCTGATGTGCCATGTGTTTAAGGAGTTCCTAAGGAAGAGTTTAGAAGTCTATGTTGATGATCTTTGTGCTCATTTCAACATTAGACAAACCCATATCCCTGAACTCAGACAAATCTTTGACAAATGTAGAGAATATCAAGTCTGCCTGAACCCAGAAAAATGTGTTTTCATGGTCAGGCAAGGCAAGATTCTAGGACATATAGTGTCAAAGAATGGCATATCCACTGATGAAGAGAAAGTGAGAGCTATAGCAGAGCTACCTAGGCCAAAAAATGTCAAGGAAGTACAAGCTTTCATGGGGCATTGTGGGTATTACCGACGATTTATACACATGTATGCTGTCATTGCAAAGCCCATGTATGGACTTCTGACTAACTTTGAGTGGACGGATGAATGTGAGAATTCCTTCCAGGAGCTTAAACGAAGATTATGTTCAGCACCAATCTTGACCACACCAGATTGGAATAAGCCTTTCCATGTTCATGTGGATGCATCCAATTATGCTATTGGATGTGTGCTTGCACAACCTACTGGTGAAGGTAATATGGATCTTCCAATTGCCTATGCCAGTAGACAATTAAATGCGGCTGAACGGAATTACACCACTACAGAGCGAGAAGGATTAGGCATGGTATACGCAGTTAAGAAATTTAGACATTATTTGCTTGCAAATAAGTTTAAATTTTTTACTGATCATCAAGCATTGCTATATCTCGTAAACAAGCCATGCAATACAGGAAGATTAGTGAGATGGTTTCTCTTGCTCATGGAATATGACTTTGAGGTTGTGGTAAGGAAAGGTAGGACTCATTTAAGAGCACATCATCTCTCTAGGCTCACGTCGGGAGAAGCCCTACAAGGAGTATTGGATGACCTTCCTGATGCTTACTTGTTTAATTTGGAAGTCGTACCGCAGTGGGCTAAGCCATTGGTACCAGTATTGACATACTGGCCTAACCATCCAGTAGTAAACACACGGAATAGAGAGGTTGTAAAAGCCCAAAAGTACCACATCATGGCAGGAAGCATGTACAAGCACACAGATCAAGGGATCTTGGCTTGTTGTGTAGAAGAGGATGAGTACGCTAAATGGTTGCAATTAGCACATGTAGGTGCACTAGAGCAACACCATTCAAAGCAACGAACTTTACAGACGCTAAGGAGACTCGGAGTGCATTGGCCGACTATGGAAGCGGATGTCCAAAAGTTGTGCAAGGAATGCCCAATTTGTTGCACTAAACCACCTGTGGAACACGCCACTCTTTATCAAGTATCCATTGTGCCAGATTGGAGTGAACCTCTAGTATCCTTCCTGAGGACAAACACATTCCCTCCAGACATGACTCTGGCTAGGAAAAGGAGTCTAGAACAAGAAGCCCTAGATTACTCACTCATTGGTGATAATCTATATAAGCGTGGTAAAGATGATTACCTGAGGCTATGTGTCCATGAAAGTGAATATCTCAAGATCTTGGAAACTGCTCTCCAAGGTGTAGCAGGAGGACATTTTGGACCGGATCGGGTGATCAAGGCAATATTATTTGTAGGCTTCTGGTGGCCTACCCTTCACATGGACGCTCATACCTATGTGAAACGGTGTGATGTCTGTCAGAGAACTCAGTATCCTATACGCAAAGATGAGATGCCACTGAAACCTATGATGGGTGGACGTGCATTCTCTAAGTGGGGAATAGACTTCGTAGGTCCTATTAATCCCCCAGCTAAGGGTTCTCATGCGGAATACATCATTGTTGCAACAGACTATCTAACTAAGTGGGTAGAGGTAAAAGCCATGACGAAGAACGATGCTCAAACAACTGCCAAATTCTTGTTTGAGAATGTGTTCACAAGATATGGGCTACCTATAGAGCTTGTAAGTGATAGAGGCACTCATTTCTTGAACGAAGTGATTGAAAATCTACTCCAAGAATTCTTGGTAATACACAAGAAGTCTGCCCCTTATCACCCTCAAGCTAATGGACAAGCTGAGAGCACTAATAAGATCTTATGCAATGTACTGACAAAATTAGTGAACACTAAACGCTCTGATTGGGACAAACAGCTGCACCATGCTGTTTGGGCATATCGAGTCGCCTACAAAACGGTACTTCAAGCCACCCCCTTTCAGATGGTATTCGGCCAAAACGCTGTGCTACCCTTGGACTTCTTAATACCTACGTTGAAAGTAGCACAAGAGCACGAATAGACAGGTCATGAGCTCTCCTCTAGGATCTTTGACCTTGAACAATTAGGGGAAACCAGACTGAGAGCCGCTGCAGGAATATATGCAGCCAAGAAGAGACAGAAGACATACTTTGATGCCCACGTGAAGGATAAGGGTTTGCAAGCAGGAGATCTAGTTTTAGTCTATACACTGAAACAACACGCAAGGAAGCTAGAAAAGAGAGGCTACGGACCTATGATCATCAATAGGATCTCCACGAGCGGAGCAGTACAACTAGCCACGTTAGAGGGTGATGTTCTCCCAAACTATATTAGCGGTTGCAGAGTCAAGTTGTATCAAGAACCCCTCACGGAGGAAATGCTCAGCCGACTCAACACTGCTAAGAGACGCAAAGAGGAAGAAAAGCGAGTTCGAGAAGAAGCTCAAGCAGAAGCTTTAGAACGCATCAGAAGGATGAAGTTACGAAGGCAAGGTAGAGATCAGCCTAGAACAAATGACCATGCAGATCAAGGATATCATATGGCAATGTGTGAAGTCGCAGGAACAAGCTCACATAGGATAACTAATCGACGTCCTTTCGTAACCTTAGATATAGGACAAGGAAAGAGTGCAAGGACCGTAAGAGCCTTGATTGACTCAGGTGCAGCCACTAGTGCTGTTAAGTTGTCTTACTGTCAAGAGTTGCAGTTAACTGTCAATCCTGTGGAAGCATATCTCATAGGATTGGGAGGCGTGGAAACCCCTTGCATGGGTGAGGTGGAACTTCCCCTCTACATTCATGATGAGGCTATGACGGTTAAAGTACTAGTGTGTCAAGACGAGGATCTCACTGAACCTCTTGTCGTGGGTCAAGATTGGATCTATGACCAAGCAGTCAACTTACACTTAAGAAGTGGGCTTCTTCAGGTTTGGGTCAATCATAGTCGAATTACAGTAGAGTTGGCTAATGGAGCACTCAAGGAACTAGGAAAGGCACAGACTCCTGGTCCTTCCAGGAATACACATGAAGATGACCATGTTGTTCTTGTCCAAAACTATGTGTTGCAGAGGAATGATGTTCGCAAAAAAGGAGTCAGAACCCCAACGGAACTCCCTTCTTTTCCAAAGGCCAGAAGGAGGCAGCAACCAAAGGTGGATCAAAGGCAGAAGAAGTAGAGTACTTCCTATGTCAGAGATCAAAAGTACCTGCGCAGCAAAATGTCCCAGCAAGTGAAACAAGTATGGGTGAGGAAAGGCGAACACCCTGTTGCACGCAAGCCAACCACGCGAGCAAAGCCTCTTATCAGTAACCAACAACACGACACTAATAAGAAGTCTGTCAGAAATTCTTCTGCTAACGTGAAATCTATTTGGGTGCCCAAGAAGTCGATGAAGGCTAGCCCACAATCAAGAAAAATTTGGGTGCCTAAGGCTTGCTTGCGGGCGCAAGTAGCTACGCCGAGGCCACAACCTATACAGCATAACCCATCCACTCGCACAACCAGTATTCACTCGTTTTCAACACCCTGGAACACACCAAGGCACATGAGCACGCACATAATCACTTGTAAATGGGTCCCTAAAAGGCCTCATTTTCAAACCGAGACACCGATAAAGCTCTCTAGAGTCTCTACGAGACCAAGAGCAAAACTTATCCACTGCATCTGGCAGCCTCAGACTTGTAATAAACCCCCAGACCCCATTTGTAAATCCATGATAACTTACTAACCACATCACTATCACACTACATCATTTCACTTAACTCTTAGGTCTACCGAACGGCTAACCGCACACACACTTGCACCGAGCACTTACTAACCCATTATTCGCTCCCGACCCTCATGTTAATATTGTAATGGGAACAACAACGGTCCTCCCTTGTCCTGTACAATGTTAACACATGTTTGTATATTCTCACAGAGACAGGCAGCAAGAAGTAAAATGGCAAATACGGTAGGAACTAGCTCCCAGGCAGGCACCAGCCCCCAAGTGGTGGACATCGAAAGCTTTCCGGTCGAGGAGGAATTAAAGGAAAGACCAGTGGCATTACGGGCATTACATGCCATACCAATTCAGAATCCTCCACAGGGTCATACAATGCCGGTGGGCAAAGCCTCACACTGGTTCAGTGACGTTGCTGGACCTCTGGGTGAAGGCACATATATGTGGGAGTCCGAGGTAGAATTCAATGGACGTTGGGGCAGATACCATTTCTTTACCAGGGAGTTTGAAAAGCTACAGAATAATGAAGGATTGAAGTCGCTATGGAAGAAGGCGGGGCTTTATGATTACTTCAAGTTCCAACTACCAAAGCCAGATTTTCTAAGGTGTTCATACTTAATTAGTATCCTCACTCCCAGCAAAGACAAGAAAGGATACAGTTCCTTTGTGCTCCCATCACTCACAAGGGGCAACGAGCTGAAGCGTTTCCGCTTGACTATCAACTTGGTGAGAGAAGCACTCGACATGAGAGGTATGCACATCCCAACAGAGAAAGAGACTATGGTTCCAGACAATATGAAGAACAGGAATCTGACGAAGTTGAAGGACATGGTTGCGATGACACCTACGATCGCCATTCACTTACGCATGGTCATGCAACATTTCGCATTCCCCGCGCAGGAGAGGTTCACAATGCCTCCCAAAAAGATCTGGTTTAGCCTCTACCTGGCGGATGCTTTTGATTTGACCATCAATATGCCCCACTGGATTATCGACCAGATTCATATGGCTCATCAGAGATGGTATAAGAAGCAAAAGTCTGTGCTGTATGGTTGCTGTGCACTTACGAGAATTGTATACAGATGTCTCGCATATGATGTACCGGTGCAGAGGGCTCTCATCTGGTCCAAAGCACAGGAGTTTCAACGCAGATTGTCAGCTGTAGGGCCTCCCTCAAAGAAGATGAGAGGCGCCGTCCAGATGCCTTGTGCACAAGCTCGCGGTGCAACCCTAACGCCTGAAACAACCCCAAGACTTCCCCGACGAGTACAACCATTCACTATCAGGTTACCCAAGCACAGCACAGACGGCCCAACCCTTGTGTTTCCACCAGTACCTACTGATCTAGAATTCTCGCATGGGTTCACTTTGGAGGATCTCACGGATGAAGAAGTTGCTAGAATTATCGAAGCTGTAAATGCGGAAGTTGAAGCAGAGCAAGCTGGTGGACAACAAACTGCCCCAGACCAAGCCCAGCCCAGCCACCCGGACGTAGTCAATGTGGACGATGAAGAAGAAGCACATGAGAAGGCACAGGGTGGACAATCAGAAGCAGAGGAACAAGAGTATGATCAGGAAGCCCTACAAGTACTGGAAGGTGCCCCCGCCTATACTAACGCATTAAAGAAGCTCTACGATACGATGAACCGAGTCCAAGAGCAACACAGGCTATCATTAGCTGCAGGTAAAGCCCTCATGAACCAGATTCTGGAGGAGGAAGGCGTGGACGAGCAATACCGTGCCACCCTGGAAATGATATCAGATGCTTTGGGAGTACCTGAAACGGTGCATACTGCACTAGCGCAATCACGAAGGACAGAGAAAAGATATGGAAGACGCCCCCCACGAACAGGAAAACGAATGAATGTATTAGGATCAGGACCACAAGGCACCCCTACAACCACTGGCACAGCACACACTGTTCACGACACCGAGGAAGCCCACACATCGAGTGCACCCCCATCACCTCCCTTGCCACCTTCTCCCCCACATCCGCCCCACTCACCTCCCTCTACCACTATAACCTCTACTGTCACCACCTCCGAAACCACTACACACACCGACGCACAAACCGTCAGTCAACCCACATACTCTATTTCCACTGAAAACATAAGTCTAAGCACAGCCACGGTAAACCTCACTACTCCGATCACACTTCCTGGAAGTTCACAATTACACACACCTCTATACACGTTCACAACTCTCACCGCTACCACAATCCCCATGTTAACAGTCACTCCCACCACGGCCTCCGCTTTTGAATCCATGGAGGTATCACCCACCTTTGCACCTCTCCCACCCCCCATTTACCCACAATCTCCCATTCCCCCACCTCCCCCCTCACCCTTCTCCAGTACTGCACCCACAATTCCCTTGCCCTTTCCCTTCCCCTCTGCATTCAACACCATTTCTCCCACCATTCCTCTTAATAATGTATTTAATAATATGTATCAATGCATGTCCCAACTTCAGCAACATTACCAACATCTTGACAACCAACATACAAGGCTTTTCCGAAGCCACGAAGATCTCCAAGCACGATGTAGGGATCTTGAAGAGCAGAAGCAGCTACTACAACAGCAGCACAAGACCTTACAGGAACAATATGCACAACTAGTAGCCAACCCACCCCAAGCAGATGATGAAGAACGACGACACATGGACGAGCTGCTACATTCTCAGATCACGGAAAACCTGAAGCTTCGACGGAACTTGGGCCTCCTACGCAAGCATATGTCTACAACGCTAGAGGAGAATAAACGATTACAGAAACAGAACGAAGAAAATCTGGAGGCGGCCATGGAGGGTTCCCCACAGGAAATTGACCCAGAGCGATTCAAGGCCATTCCCACTGAGAATATGAAGGTGGTGTTAGAAACTCATGCAGATCTAATGGAGGCCCATGCCGCTTTAGAAAAAGAGAGAGATGAGTTACGAAGACAGTTGGCCACCCGACAGACATCACCCAGCAAGAGTACAACCGCAGAAGATACATCTGAAGAGGTCACTAAACTCCGGGCCGAACTTGAGGAATTACGTAGCAAGGTCATGCAATATGAGCGTCAGCCCTCCCCTCTGGTAGAGCCCGAGCCTGACGATCTTGTGCCAATTGAAGTAGAAGAAACATTCGAGGATCCCTATGTACCGATGCCAACACCCGGGGGTAAGCGAACAGAACAGGGCATGGACACAATTGAAATTGAGGCACCTGAATGGATGCAAAAATTAGAGAAAGTAGCCACGACGCATGATGACAGGGTGGCAGTCCAAATCGCATTGATGTCAAAATTGGAAGAGGTTGTAATAAAATCCGATTATTTTCAGAATCTCTCACACCATAGGTGGATCGGCCCATCGGACGACCTGTATGTTCCTTTTTGCGTTCTAATGGCAAATTATAATGCGGAGATCAAGCACCACACCTCAAGGGAACCCACCTCTGCCACCCAATTTGCACCTGACGACATCCCAGAAAGTGCCAAGCAGGGACATTTGCCAACCGATGTGGAGAATTCGGCTACTTGAAACCTACCCGGAAATGGTAAGAACATGGAACAACATGCCACTGTACATCAAATATAACCCATCTTATTGCCCTGTGTTTCGAAGGAGATCATGGCCGGAGTACACACAAACAGTGCTGACGATTAAAGGATGCGAGAAGTGGCTCAATTATGTGTACTTCCCACCCCCTAAGGGCCCACCTACTATTGGATATATGATTTCCACGATTCGACATTGGGGGGTCCGGTTCAAGAATGTACCTGACGTCATGACTCAGATGTGCCTGAAGATTTTCGAACTTATGTTGGTCACCTTCAGGACCTTCAAAAATGTCAAGGAACTGCATCTCTCAGCACTAGGATTTAATGAAGGTAATCAGGACCTTGTATAGGACATGAGCACAACCCCATCGATTAATGTTGTGTATGCATGGCACGCTCGCATCAAATATCTACCGGCCTGCTTCAAACAAACGTTTGAAGAGATGTTTGTCACGGGATTCTGGGAATATCACTCCGAGATATTCATTCCCAGACCATCCCATCTCTTGCAGTTGTTTGCAGTGGAACAAGCTCTCCATTCCGAAAAGCTACGTATACCACATCTAGAGGTTCCCGGGCCAGTAGACTGGGATGCTCTACTCACAGATTTGGCCAAAGGATTGCGAATTGCCGAACATCACTTAGCGCAGGATGTCGTCGAGTACTACATCCAAAAACCCACACAACAAGGGTCTATCAGGGACGACAGACGCGAGAGAGGGGGGGGTCTTAGCAGCGGACAAGGGACTGAAGGACTAACGAGGCATGGCAGTCAGAGAAGAGAGTCAGAAGGGAGAGAAGGCACAAGCAGACAAGGGAGTCAACGAAGATCTGGCAAATAGGCCAATAATTTTCCTCATGAAGAAGCAAGTACGAGCACTCACGCAGATCTAGCACTAAGGCAACCTTTAATTTTTCAAATCCTTTACACCCATTCAAAGAGATTATCATCACTAACCACCATTGTAAATACCATTTCATCTTTTTGTAGCTCCATTTTGTGCAAGCCAAGGAGTCCTTGAGCTTGAGGAGCTTTAGAAGTATCTACCTGCCAATTTTCGTATTTTTTAGATCTCGTTTGAGCCCTCAAATAAGCCTTGGAACCTAATTTTTAACTTAGGCCGGACACTAGGTCTGAACAGGGCCAAAGCTAGTCAAAAACTATAAAAGGAGCTAGAGAGCTCATTTTTGAGGTTAGATTGTAATTGAAACAAACTTGTAAAAGCTTTTTGAAAGTAATCAAAGAACTCCATTGCTTTTCACTCTTTGTCTTGCCGTGTGTGCGCGTGTGTGTGTATGTGTGTGCATGCTTGTGTGCTTCTCACTCACGCTCTTGTGCCGCCACTTGCTCGAGGTCTTCATACCATCCTCACATCTTCCCGGATTTACATTAAAGGAGGTGCTACTCATCACTGAGCTACACATGCACGCATCAAATACCTCCCTGCATGTTACAAACAGACCTTCAAAGAAATGTTCAGATCAGGTTTCTGGGAGTATCACTCGGAGATCTTCGCACCTAAGCCAACACACCTGCTCCATCTCTTTGCTTGTGAACAAGCAATGTACTCTGAGTACTACACCACACCGCAACCAGAGGTCCCTGGCGCAATAAATTGGGATGCATTGGAAGCTGATCTAGCAAGAGGCTTAAGGATAGGAGAACACGAACTTGCCACCAATGTCATCCAATACTATATCGACCACCCGATAGAACAGAGGTCTGTCAGGGGCGACAGACGCTAGGAAGGGGGGCGATGTTGGCATACAAGTCAGATGAAGAGCATACTAGCGCAACGGAGGAGTCATGCACAATACAGCAACAAGGCCCAATCATTTTTTCCATGGACCATTTACAACTCAAGTGATTTTAATCACTACACAAACATTGTAAATTTCGTTTTTGGTAGAATAGACTCCATTTTGTGCAAGCCGAGGAGTCCTCGAGCTTGAGGAGTATTAGAACTAGCTATATATCAATTTTCATAAATTTTAGACTCTGTTTGAGCCCTCAAATAGGCTCTAGAACCTAATTTTTAACTAGGCGGGACACTAGGTCTGGACAAGACCAAAGCTAGTTAGAAAACTATAAAAAGAGCTAGAGAGCTCATTTTTCAGGTTAGATTGTTTGTGAATTGAGCTTATGTAAGAGACTTTTTGACTAATGCAAAGAACTCCATTGTTCCTCTCCTTGTTCTTGCCTTGTGTGCGCGTGTGTGTGTATGTGTGTGCATGCTTGTGTGCTTTTCACTCACACACTTGTGCCTTCACTTGCTCATAGTCTTCATACTAGTCCTCACGTCTCCACAGATTGACAATTATGAGGTGAATCTTCTCACGTTGGTACTCACCATTGTGCTAGAGTGACAGGAGGGTTATGATATCTCAGTGTTCATGTGTCAGCCCTTGCTAGAAGAATGTGACCCTAGTGATGTCATAGAAGAAGAAGAGAATGACGATGATATAGAGTCCATTGTGATGGATAGTTGCTTTAACTCAGAGCAGCACTATCTAGAAGATATAGGAGTGTTCACCCAGAAAGAAGAAGAACCTCTCACAAGTATTAAAACGGTAAATTCAAAGGATGGAAGTGAGAGCAGTCAAAAGAAAAAGAAAAGAAAAGCAGTGAAACAAGAAGAGGAGGAATCATTGTTTGAAGTACCAGAAAACTTCAAGAAATATGAAGTTGACGACCGCAAAATTTTGGTACGAATGCCTAAGAGAGAGGCCATCATAGGAGAATCATATGATAATAAAGAAAAGACCAAGAAGATTGTAGTGACCATCGAAGAGAACGAAGAGAGATGCACATATATAGGAGATGACCTAAGTGCAAGAGAAGAAATGGAGCTTGTAGCTCTATTAAGGGAATATAGGGATGTGTTTGCATGGCACTATAGAGACTTGAAAGGGGTAGATCCAAGAATTTGCTCTCATACTATCCCCATGACTGCTGATGCCAAGCCCACCAAACAGAAGCCCTACACATATAATGATACCTATGCAGCCAAAATAAAAGAAGAAATTGATAGGTTGATTGAAGCTGGATTCATCTATGAGATTGAGCATACTGAATGGGTGTCCCCCATTGTAGTGGTGCCCAAGAAGAATGGAAAGTTGCGAGTGTGTATTAACCTTAAAAAAGTTAATGCCGCTACGATCAGAGATAGTTATCCACTTCCAATCACAGAACACCTATTGGAGCGTGTTGCAGGCAAGGAAGTTTATAGCTTCCTTGATGGATTTTCAGGTTTCAATCAAGTAGCCATTGCCCCAAAAGACCAACACAAAACAGCTTTTTCCACAGAGTGGGGAATCTTTGCATTTCGTGTTATGCCATTCGGGCTCACAAATGCACCTGCAACATTCCAACAGCTCATGTGTCATGTCTTCAAAGAGTTCTTGCGAAAGAGCTTAGAAGTATATGTGGATGATTTATGTGCTCATTCCCAAGAAAGAAGATTTCACATCCCTGAACTCAGACAAATCTTTAACAAGTGTAGAGAATATCGAGTGTGTCTGAACCCAGAAAAGTGTGTGTTCATGGTGCGTCAAGGTAAAATCTTAGGTCATATTGTTTCTAAGAATGGAATCTCAACAGATGAAGATAAGGTACGAGCCATAGCAGAGCTGCCACGGCCAAGGAATGTTAAAGAGGTACAAGCCTTTATGGGCCATTGTGGATATTACCGTAGGTTTATCCACATGTACGCGATCATAGCTAGACCCCTTTATGCCTTGTTGTCTAATTTTGAGTGGAACGACGAATGCGAGAATTCTTTCAATGAACTGAAGAGACGTTTGTGCATAGCACCAATACTGACCACTCCTGATTGGAATAAACCATTCCATGTCCATGTGGATGCATCCAATCATGCCATAGGATGTGTGCTAGCACAACCCACAGGTGAAGGGAATTTAGATTTGCCCATAGCATATGCTAGTAGACAACTAAACCCAGCCGAAAGAAATTATACCACAACCGAGCAAGAAGGGTTAGGCATGGTATATGCTGTGAAGAAGTTTAGACACTATTTATTGGCCAACAAGTTCAAGTTTTTCACTGATCATCAAGCTTTTTTATATTTGGTCAATAAACCTTGCAATATTGGACGCTTAGTAAGATGGTTCCTCTTACTAATGGAGTATGACTTTGAAGTTGTTGTCAAGAAAGGTAGAACCCACCTTCGGGCAGATCACCTTTCTCGCATCACTTCAGGAGAGTCACCGCAAGGAGTGTCTGACGAATTACCCGATGCTTATCTGTTCAATTTAGAAGTTGTTCCTAAATGGGCAAATAAGTTGGTACTAGTCCTAACCTTCGGCCCTGCAAATAAGAATGTGAAAACATCACAAGAAGAAATTGTAAAATCACAAAAATATCACATATTAGCAGGAAGCATGTACAAACAAGATACTGAGGGTGTATTAGCTTGTTGTGTCGAGGATGATGAACATAGTAGTTGGTTGCAGCAAGCTCATGAAGGATTGCTAGGAAATCACTATTCTAAACAACGAACATTGCAGAATCTGAAGCGTCTAGGAGTGTATTGGCCTAGCATGGACAAAGAAATACATGAGTGGATTAAGAATTGTCCAATGTGCAGAGAGAGACCCCCAGTGGAGCATGCGACCCTTTATCAAGTGTCATTAATTCCATACTGGAGTGCTCCATTGGTAGAGTTTATGAGGTCGGGAAGATTACCCAAAGAGGCTAGTCTAGCAAGAAGAGGAAGCATGGAGCAAGAAGCTCAAGGCTATGACTTAGTAGGAGACAACTTATACCGAAGAGGCAAAGATGGTTACTTAAGACTGTGCGTTCATGAATCAGAGTATTTAAAGGTCTTAGAGACTGCACACAGTGGTGTTGCAGGTGGACATTTTGGTCCTGACCGAGTGATCAAGACCATTCTATTCTCAGGACTTTGGTGGCCCACTCTTCATATGGATGCACATACCTATGTGAAGAAATGTGACACATGCCAACGTGCACAATATCCAGTTAGAAAAGATGAGATGCCCTTGAGGCCAATGATGGGAGGGCGTGCATTTTCCAAGTGGGGCATAGACTTCATGCAGAGTCTATTATTGTAGCCACAGATTACCTTACAAAGTGGGTAGAAGTGAAAGCCACAACAAAGAATGATGCTCAGACGACGGCTAAGTTCTTATTCGAGAATGTCTTCACGAGATATGGGCTACCAATAGAGTTAGTGAGCGATAGAGGCACACACTTCTTGAATGAGGTCATTGAAAATCTTCTCCAAGAATTCTTGGTGATACATAAAAAGTCTGCCCCTTATCACCCACAAGCTAACGGACAAGCCGAGAGCACCAATAAGATCCTCTGTAACATATTGACAAAACTGGTAAATAATAAACGCTCTGATTGGGACAAACAACTTCATCATGTTGTTTGGGCTTATCGAGTTGCCTACAAAATGGTACTCAACGCCACCCCATTTCAGATGGTCTTCGGACAGAATGCTGTGCTACCATTAGATTTCTTAATCCCTGCCTTAAAAGTAGCACAAGAGTATGAGTGGAATGGACATGAATTGTCCTCTAGGATCTTTGATCTAGAACGCTTAGGTGAGACAAGGCTACGCGCGGCAGCATGCATCTATGGTGCAAAGAAAAGGCAAAAGGCATACTTTGATGCACACATTAAGGATAAGGGATTGAAAGAGGGAGACCTAGTGCTGGTTTATACGCTAAAGCAACATGCCCGTAAGTTGGAGAAAAGAGGATATGGACCCATGATCATTAATATAATTTCCACTAGCGGTGTTGTTCAATTGGCTACTTTAGAAGGTGACATCTTGCCAAACTATATCAGTGGTTGTCGAGTCAAGTTATATCAAGAACCTCTTACAGAGGACATGCTAATGAGACTCAACACTGCTAAGAAACGAAAAGAAGAAGAGATGAGAGTCAGAGAAGAAGCACAAGCAGAGGCTAGAGAGCGCATAAGGCGAAATAAGTTAAGGTGATTAGGCCTAGATGTCAACTCAAACGCCCCAAAATATCACATGGATATGTGCCAAAAATCAGGCATAGCGATTTCTCTAGTTATTGACCGACGTCCCTTTGTGACCATAAAGATAGGACAAGGAAAGGGTGCAAGGATTGTGAAAGCATTGATTGACTCAGGTGCAGCAAGTAGTGCAGTTCGACTTTCCTACTGCCAAGACTTGCAGTTGAACATTAATCCCATAGAAGCTTATCTCATAGGATTGGAAGGTGTGGAAACCCCTTGTTTGGGCGAGGTGGAACTTCCCATCTACCAGCAAGATGTTCCAATGAAAGTCAAAGTGCTAGTGTGTCAAGATGAGAACCTTACAGAACCACTTGTCTTAGGACAAGATTGGATTTATGACAATGCAGTCAACTTAAACCTAAGAAGTCAAATTCTTCAAGTTTGGGTACATCAACAATGCATTACATTAGAATTAGAGAACTGCATGCTCCCAGATCATGGCACCATACACTCTCTTAGCTCTTCTAAGACTAATCATATGGAAGAAGATGTTGTATGTGTCAAAAGCTCTATGATGCAGAAGGAGTCAATCGTGGAAGAACAGGTTCGAAGGCGGGTGGATCTTTCTTCTTCTCCAAAGAATCAAGTAGCCACACTAGTAAGTCCACCACAGAGGCAAACACAACCGATCACGACAATTGCTACACCAAATAGAAAGACACCATTCGATAAGAAAGCAGTTCCGAGCATGACGCAGATCTGGGTACGCAAAGGAGAGAAACCACCAGCCTTGCCCCCACAAATCCCATCCAAGCAAGCCAACTAGGTCAAAAGACGAAGGAAGCAGCTCGGACAAGCTCAATCACAAGGTATCCAACAAGTTTGGGTGCCTAAGAGTTGCAGCTCAACAAGGGCGATTACAGATGTGGGTACCTAAGAAGCTCTTACATCTACAACAACCTATGTTCTCCCACATGCGAAAGGTCTCAACAAAGAAGCCAAAAAGAGAAGAGGGTAAGAACCACGTACAGAGATTGAAAGAAGATCAAATCAGCTCTTCAACAATAGTAGGAAGACGTGCAAAAAGGATATGGGTTTGGAAGCCAAAAGTACAAGTAGCCTCCATCGAACCAAAGCGCCAACCACACTGGATATTCAGAACGCATCCAAAGAGGAAGACGCCTAAAGTAATCTCTACAGTGCCAAATGCTGTTCTAAAATGGATCCCTATAAAGAGGAAGGATGAGTGGTCATCTCGAGATCCAATGGATACCTCCAACAAAGATGACACCAACATCTGCAAGTGACATCAGGCCTTGACGAGCGACAACCATGTGCTCCTTGCACAACCTTGTCTTTTGCACCATTCAGGTCATGCATTTCTAAAGTATGCATTATATAGGGCCACATTACATGGCCGTGCATAGACACAACTCAGAGTCCCATGCACTAGAGCACATTGACACATGTAAACCACTTTTTGATACTAAACTTTGCCTTCTTGTTTTGTGACATTCCTCAAAAAAAAAAAAAAAAGAGAGGGAAAGAACTTGTTCCCAGGTTTCACTCATGGAACATGAATGAGTCATGCTTAGTTGAAGATTGAACCATCGATTACTGGGCATTTATCAGTTTGGATACAAGTGTGTCTCGGCTAGCAGATGATGTAATTGCTGCATTATCTGGTAGATGTCAAGAACTTAGCATGAACATAGCATCCACACCTAGGTTTCCCCTTACCATGGTGGGAGTGAAGATCTTGAAGGTCCACAACTTGAGTGATGCTTAACTACTGTATGTATGAGAGCATCCAAGGAGATATTTGCAAGAGTTTGTTTGGTACCCCGAAAATCCTTGTTTGTATACTAGATGAGCAGACTCTAGCTTATGGTGAACTAAAGAGAATATGTGAAACTAAGCTTGGTGTAGTTACCCAATGTTGTTTGTCAAAGAATATAAAGAAATTCAATTCTCAGTATTTGGCAAACGTTGCTTTGAAAACAGAAGACAGAACCAGGCACTCAAAAAATTTTTCGGTGGACCAGCAACATGGACATTCATCAACAATGTTCCATCACAAATGCCGGGTATACAACATGAAGAGATAGACATCAATCAACCCTTCACCACGGTAAGTATCTTTACTCTGGCAACACCATAACCATGATAGCTTAGGAAACCTCTTCGTCAGCATACCCTTGAGCACTTAGCTCAAGACCCGCAATTTTTGCACCATACTTCTTCCAATGCATTTTCCAAGTAAGCATGTGTAGGGCTACATTACAAGGCCGTGCACAAGGCACATACTTTTTTCAACCCATGCACATACACACTTACCCATCATTCACTATGGGTTATGAGTACTTGGCATGACTACTCTGAACATCATCTTTAGAAGCGCTAGAGGACATCCTGGGCCAACATCAATACCTAGGAAGCAATTCGAAGCTAGCAGTTGCTCCAACTCAATCTTGATACGCATTCATGCGGGAATCCACGGAAGAAGCACATACCAAGGGACTACGACTTGCAAAGGCGTGCAGTGACAAATGAAGGACCGGACAACCAACACTGCCAAATTTGATAGATAGACGGCTCTTGTTCATACAGAATGGATACTACCTCCCAAGCACTACATGGAACAACCACTACAAGAAGGGTCTATCACGGACGACAGACTCGAGAGGGCGGGGAGTGTTGAAGCTGAAGGTCAAGGACAAAGCATAGGAACACATGTAAGAGGTGGACACACAAGAAGAAGGAGCAAGTAGGGAGCTCCAAGAAGTACATGTCAACTTTTCAGAAGAATTCCCTACAAAAATAGTGATTTCCATCACTAAAACCATTGTAAATACCATTTTCTTTTTTTGTAGCTCCATTTTGTGCAAGCCGAGGAGTCCTCGAGCTTGAGGAGCATTAGAAGTATCATGCTACCAATTTTCATAATTTTTAGACTCCGTTTGAGCCCTCAAATAAGCCCTGGAACCTAATTTTTAACTAGGCCGGACACTAGGTCTGGATAGGGCCAAAACTAATAAAAAAACTATAAAAAGAGCTAGAGAGCTCATTTTTGAGGTCAGCTTGTTAGAGAATAGAGCTTTGTAAGAGAACTCTTTGCAATCGAAGCTTTCCATTGTTCCTCTCTTTGATCTTAACTTGTGCGCATGTGTGTGTGTATATGTGTGCATGTTTGTGTGCTTTCACTCACGCACTTGTGCCTTCACTTGCTCGTGGTCTTCATACCGGTCCTCACGTCTCTGCGGATTGACAAGTAAAGGAGGTGGTGCTTACGCTTGAGCTACAATAACCAATTGCTTGAGAATTCTAGATGCTTCTCCCTCCATTGAATGCGTGCAATGGCAAGAAAGACACTAGGTCCCAAAGAATGACAAAGAAGATTTAAGAATAGGACCTTTAAAATGTAATGCTCACTTCGAAGGGAGCAAAAGCCTACAATGTAAGGTGTGCAACGGGACAACAGTAAACAAGCTCCAAGCAATACAACAGGGTCAGATGTATGAAGACAAAGACATATCAAAAGACCAAAAGTTAGAAAGGGGAGAGGCTTAGAAGTTGAAGTTCTAGAAAATTCCCTCAGAGCTATGTAAATGCACTAGAGGAGTCCTCTAGATGCATAAGCCCAACTCATTGTAATATATTTCTTGTAAAATAGTAGGAAGATAGATATTAGTCAATAAAGTGCCGGTCACTTGTGTAAAAGGACCATTTTTAGGGCAAGCTCGAGGACTCCTTGGCTTGCACAAAATGGAGTTGCTTGATACAAAGTTGGGTATTCTATAGTACATATGTTACAAGAGTGATGAAAATCACTCTTTGAGGTTTTGGACAAAGTATTTTAAAACATATTTCTTTGAAAAATAATGTGTGTAGCCCCCCAAACTTGCTACATTCCCCTTTCACATACTACCTCTGCACCTGTGTCTGTGACCACTTCCTGTTGCACTGCCAACAACCTCCCTATGCAAAATCTCAAGAACATGAAGATCAATCCACATGCAACTATTGTGCCATTCTTGGTAATGGTCGATCCAAACGAGTGTGGTTCCATGCCAGAGTTCAACGATGGCTTGTGTGAGGATTATACATATTGTGTTATTGGAGGATCACACTATACAGAGGCCCAAAGATACCTTGTTAAAGAGCATCCAATTACATACTTCTTTGGGTATGCAAAGTGTATGATCTATGTTGTCTTAACAAAAGAGGAGGCAAAGCTCCTAGCTTCGGATCACAACAAGGATAACGATTACAGGTAGAAAATGTCGTCTATTGAGTGTATCTATTTGTTCCACCATGATTATGTTGATGCACTAAGGGCAGATGGTGGTAGGATTCATCCAAATTTGAGGAAGAAGTGTCTAATAGAGGTTGGGTTTGTAGTGGATGACAATGTGAAAGATGCTTTTCATAAGTTTGACCCATGGTTCCAATTCACCTTCAAGATAGGGGAAATCTGGGAGCTCTAGGATAAAATCTTCACAATGTGGGAGAACAAAGAGGTGAAAGGCCAGAAACAAAAGAAGGCAAAGCTAGATCCTCAAGGGGAGATAAAGGGAAAGGGAAAGAAGTCGGATCTCGCCATTGAAGAAGCTACTGAAGATATGAAGCTCACATCTTGTAGAGCTCTATAGGTCATCAAGGATGATGCTTTGATAGTTCCAACATTATCAAGGGTCATTTTGAAAAGCCTAAGCCTTGAGGAGATGGTCATAGAGATAAATAAGTAAGTAGAATCTTATCAATAAATGTTTTCCATTGCTCTTTTATTAGCTAATCATATGTAGCTCCAAACTTCACAATGTAGTCACAAGGTTTATATTGAAGATTCAGGAGGTGATGGTGAGGAGACTTGGGTGTTTCACATGGAGTGAAGTTTAGGCAGAGTACCCGGCCACCTCCTCTTATAAAGCATTATCAGAATACTTTATATTTTTCCACGATTGGTTGAGTTATGTTGCTCATTAGAATTTAGTAAGATTGTGTTTGTCTAGTAGTTGGTGCTATTGGATGTGAGGCATCGACATATATGAAGAGACATGCCAAAACTCAATGTTAAGCATTGAATGTCACTAAAATTATGATGCTCAACATCAAGATTCTATTGAATTTGGATGCCAGGCATCGAGTTTCAATAGAATTCCAATGCTAAACATCGAGTTTGAGCATGGAGTCGATGACAATTAGTATTGCTTTTCATAAGTAGTTGATGCCAAGCATCAACTTGAAGCAACTACATGTCCCATTTCCTTTTGATTTCAATTGTCTATCAAAGAATTAATCAATTTATTTGATGCCAAGCATCAACATCATTCATGTATGTTGCACTTTGTATCATTGTTCAAGTTGACACTCACTCCTTTCTTTGTAGAAACCTCAAAATAAGAAGAGTGGTGAGGCTAATCAACACTCTCTTGCTACCTTCCTCGCTCATATCCAAAGGGTAAGGCACGAGAATTCTAGAATAAAGGCAAAGGAGATGGAGTTTGAGGACGAGTCCTCCCGACTAAAGTGCCAATAGACCCTCTAAGGCCATTGTATTACAATGTACATTGTGATGATTTAAATAACATATGTACAATAGTACCTCAAAAACATTATTCCCTTCTTGTAGCAGATATCCCATATGGGTTTAGGATGATTGGTTCCATTAATGATGATGAGCCATTCAAGTACCCACATATACAAAAGATGGTGACAAATTTTGTTGAATTGACCATGTCACCACTCTAGAGGATTATCATTTTCCATAGTAGAGATCAATCCTTCTCTGTATCAATAGCATTAAAGTCAAGGTGTCATGCTGTTGAGTGTCTTAAATGGTATTTTCTTTGCTTTTTGTCTCTATGTTAAATTTCATGTCCCATTTTACTTACAATTATTTATTCGTAGGGTAAAGACAAATGTAAATCACACCCCAAGACATAGGCTTATTAGTGCAACCGAGGTCCTTACAATCGATTACTACGATGAAGTTAGTAGAAGAAGGGTTATGAAACACTGTAGTGAGAGTGGAATTTCAAATGTACTAATATTCCTTGTAATTACAAAGAAACTTCATCATGTGGCAGGGAACACGACATTGGTTAATCCTTACAAAAAGCCCCAAAAGCCCCAAAAGCTTATAATGAGGTTAATCAAGTTGTTCTCTAATGATGATGATTAGGTCCTAGACTTATTCCCTAGTAGAGGCAATTGGAATTGCAATGTTGCTCATGGACACTCTTTTGCCATCACCTCTAATTGATACATTTGTTTTTAGGGACAGCACTCGCATGTGTGCTCAAAATGTTCAACCATTGCATAGCTATAAAGAAGGATGAAGCCAAAGTGAGCTCCATTAGGATGCAAATTAATGGCGAATAAGTGCCCAGATAAGGAACAAGAGGTTGGGAAGAAGCATATTGCTGACACAGAGAGATTCTAGCTTGCCTAAAGGAAGCTTGTGAAACCATCGGTAGATGAGCCAAGAGACATGGTTGGCCTTGAGGAGCCAATTCTAGAGTAATAAAAGCCTATTGAGACTTTTGAAGTGCGTGAAAATGATGTTACACATGAGGCCAAGCAAACATACAATCAACTTCTATTGTAGAAAGGTTGTCAAACTTTGTAAACATACACTTTTGTAATGATTTAATCATTGGAATAAAATGCTCAAAGTTTCTTTCTATTCGTGTTTATGTTTATCCACATTCTACTCAGGTTTGTTGGATCAGTGTGTGGTTTCCTTTACATTTATGGTTGGTTAGGCTCATATTCTTGAAGTGGTAATTGGAATAGCTTTGTGAGCTACAATAGCGGTATGCAAAAGAAATCTTCTTGTAATTATGTACTAGTATCAAATGATGTGGTATTATAGATGTTGATCCTTAAAAATACTATTTAATTTTTCCATGTCGAGTTACACAAATTTTAAATAGCAATGAGAACAATTATCTATGCATCTAGAGTGACAAGCACTATATTAAGAGGTTGTATTTCTTTGTTTCTCGGTACTATTGCCACTACTCTCTAGAATTGGAAGCTCTGATGGGTGGTACTGGATCATTAGGTAGCCTTTTCCACCCTGAAATATAATTCGCCTAGCTACTTTGTGAATCTAATGTGACAAAATGGCGGTTTTTCATGGCACTTATTGAACAAGAAATAGTGCTTTCCATTGTGGGGTACAAAAGTGAGACTTTTTGCAACATTTCATTTCTTTCTTCTAAAATTAAAAAGAGAACATTTCTTTCTTCTCATTTGTTATGACCTAGTGTTTCCACTCTATAGATATATATATATATATATATATATATATATATATATATATATATATATATATATATATACCCATTTTTTGGGATAGACCACTTTATCCTAATGCACAAAGGTCATGATGAATGACCTTCTATTGTGAGAGACATAGACACCCATTTTTGGGAATAAACCACTCTATCACAACACATGAGGTTAGGATGGATGACCCTCTATCATGGCAGACCATTGTCTATCACAACAAAGCTCCCTCTATCATGGAAGAACAAACTCAATAGTCAAAAAAGGAAGATAGACACCTTCCATCACAATAGCTCAATCAAACTATCACAACATATTAGATCCACGAGAGATTGGGGTCTATCTTGAAAAACAACCCTCTATCCACAACAAACTAGTCCATCCAAATCATGATAGAACAATTTCAAGATAGAGCTAGTCTATTATGATAGGCCACCCTCTATCGTGATAGAAACCCCTCTATCACAAGAGAGGGTGGTCCATTGTGATAGACTAGCTCTATCGAGATAATATTCTATCATGATTTGGATCTATTATGATAGATGGAGTTTGCCACAATAGAGAAATCTATCGGGATAGATGATTTTCTATCAAAATAGACAAGGATCTATCATGGATCAGCTATGTCTCAATAGACCACTCTATTTATCACAATAGATGATATCTATAATACTTTTTTGGTTTATTGATTTTGTTCTATCGTAAGATACAAGGCCTATCACGATAGAGGGTACGTTGTTGCAAAACAGGATGGTCTATCATGATAGAGAGTCATGTGTCATGGCCTTGGTCTGTTAGGATATAACTCTCTATCCTAAAAAAGGGATGCTTGTCAAGATAGATAAGGGTCTACCATGGATCTACTTTGTCGTTATAGAGGTTTCTATCATGATAAATGCATTTTTTCATCTTTTTTTAATCTATTTATTTTGTCTCTCATGATAGAGTGTCTTTTCACGAAGGATAAGCTCTATCATGATAGATGGTCTCTATCATGGACTTGGTCTATCATGATAGATGAGGGGGTATATCATGACATATGGGGTGTGTCGTGATAGATAGGTTTCCATTGTAGTCGATGTGTTGAGATAGATAGGTGTCCATCGAGGTCGGTGTGTCATGATAGGAGATCCTTGCCACGATAGATGTGGCCTAATGTGATACACCAAATTCATCATAATAAAGCCCATCTATCATGGTTCTTACTTGTCAGAATACATTAAAAACCCTTAACTTTTTTCAAATGCACCTAGTGCTTTGGAAAAGGAGTGGGGAGATCTCTATTTGGTGTTGATACAACCTTGACATGATAACTTATTTAGCCTATTGTAATAGATTGAGGCGGTTGGCACGACCTCAAAGAAAACTCTCTCATGCCTATCTAAGATGATAGAGATGATGATGGACCCACTTTTTTGCAAGAAAACACTAAAAACAAATAATGTATAATAGCTCTCTCACCCTCTCACACATGCAAATGAGGTAAATGAAGGGGAAAGTGTGGATATACTCAAAACTGGATTTTTTTAGCAAAGTTGAAGGTCGATGGCTATGGTGGATGGAGATGATGGGGATGATGATGGAGGTTTAGATGAGAACAAAATTTACCAAAAAAAATGAAAATTTACCTACCAAATATTTAAATGTTGATACTCTACTCTTTTACCATCACACTTGTCTTCGAGCTATGCTTCTTCACAATGCACCAAATTTGGTGTTGGTCTAGGATAATGGTGAGTACCAACATCCAGGAGCTCCAGCTTGTAATTGTCAATCCACAAAGACTTGAGTATGATATGGCAATCGTGAGCAAGTTTTTTGCACAAGTGAGTGAGTGACAAATGTGAGGGACCCATTCACATACAGACATGTGCATACGGAAGATAGAAAGAGTGCGGATAAGGGAATCGATTACATTCAATCAAAGTTACAATAGTTTTCTCATACAATCTCAACTCAACCATCTAACAAGCTAAGATGCTAACCTCAAAAATGAGTTCCCTAGATCTTTTTATAATTTTTTTCCTAGTATTGACCGGTTTCACATCTACTATCGGACATAGTTAAGAATTAGGTCCTGAGGCTTATTTGAGGGCTTATATGAGCTCTAAAAATTATGAAAACTAGTATGATGATTCTACCTATAGTCCTCAAGCTTGAGGAATCCTCATCTTGTTCAAAATATAGCTAGATTCCACAAAATTGTTTATTTACAATAGTGGTTAGTGATAAAGATCACTAATTTAACTATTATTTGTGATCAATGAAGAGTTAGAAGAGATCAATAAAGAACTAAAAACTTTTGAAAAGTCCTACATTCTTCCCCTTCTCTTATGCATGCTTCCTCTTGTCTTGCCTTGAGTGCCAAAAGGGGTTTAGCATTGAAGATCATGTTAAAGTTTTAACCAAGAAAACTCAAGGGCATGCCATCACTTGTATGAAACTTATGTATTTCATTGTAAAGAAATACTATGCATTCACAAAATATGCAAACATCTATGAGATTGCATATACATTGGATGTTGGAAACATGCTTAAAATATATTATTACTCATCATATACCAATGTAATAGGTAAGAAAGAGTTTGTGCTTTCCAACACTAAGTATTTGTATCTTTCCTAAAAAAAATAGAAACACAAAAAACCTTTTTTTTGTTTGATGATGGATGATTCAGCATACAAAAGTACATAGAAATATATTTTTATCTACTCGTATATTTGGTGATTATAAAATATATTTTATCAAATTAGTTCATATAGCTGAAGAGTTTGCAAAAACAATGTTTGTTGTGATTTTAAAAGTGATTGATGATCTTGGGTTGAAAATACAAAACATCTTAGATATTGGACCTCACCGAGATAGCTCAATGTTGGGATGTCATAAAGGTTTTGGAAGCAAACTAAGAAAATCAATATCACATCTAATAAGCACACATCATATTGTGCGTAAAAATTCTAGAAATTTGTTCGATGCATGTAAAAGCATTCCATGTTTTACTTCTATTGAAAAAATTGTTAATAGGGTGTATTCTTGGATTCATGGATCTAATGTGTGTCATAAAATTATCCAAAATATTTTGGAAGAAAACAATTTGCAGGCTTTGGGAGTGTTACAAAAACATGATGTAACATGGCTTTCTTGAGGTAAGATTATGGAACATCTTGTTGTTTTGATGCCAATAAATCTCACATTTGAAAATTGAAGCACTCTATTAATATGAAGAGTTACACATTTATAAGTTAGTGTTTCTTATTCAATTTGTTGTTGATGTTTTGCATGAATTAAATATACTCAATATCCTTTTCTACAAGAAAATATGGACATATGTTCTATAAGTACATATATGGATGTGACTTTAGACTCATTGCATCAAGAATTTCAAATGAAGAGCTTGGCAAAGATATAAGATTTTTAAGTCCATTTATGGATGACATAAAAGAAGAAGTTTTTCTTTATGTAAATGACAATGGAGAAAATTATTTGCATGTTATATTTTATATTAACATTCCACCTAATGATAAATCCAGATTCCAGTTGGATTTTGGTACATGTGATGTTGATAGTTGTAAAGAAATAGCAAAAGAATCTGTGATTGCAATTGTGAGTGATGGATTTCTAGATATATTTTTCTTAAATTCTAATAGATTATTTTCATCTATATTTTCTTCAAAGGAATAAAAAGAAATAAAAAATTCACATTTTAGAAAAACAAAAGTGAAGAATTGGCCGCAATGGCTAAAAGATAGAGTAGGAGAATCTTTAAAAATTTATGTGCATGAACATTTTTCATTCATTTATACTTTGCATTATGCATGTGAGGGAATGAATATGAGAAATGTATGAAGTTTTTTCTTCTAACATTAATTGGCATAATAATTATTCTAACATTTTAAAATTATGCCAAATTTTTCTTATTTTGTTTGTGTTATCTATTACAAAAGGGACTTTTCAAAGAAAAATCTCATAAAACCTTCTACAACACAAAGCTTGGAAGTATAGAACTTGTAATATGCTTATGCAAATATCATTAAATGGTCCAAAATTGAATGAGATAGATTGGGTAGAGGTTCAAAAAATTTCGGGCTCGCAAAAGTGTAGGAAGCCGATTGATTTTTAGTGTTGTTATTTCTTTCCATTTTTCTAAATCTTTTTATATAGTAAAAATAGAAAATTTCATGATTGTTGAGGTGTTACTTGGTTGGATGTATTGACAAGGTACTACATACTTTTTAAGGAGCACAACATTTATACATGAAGTTATGTTTTCAGCTCGATATGGGTAGAGTACAAAAATTTGGTATGTAATAGACAACACGATGCATTAGAGGTAAGTTTGTGTGTATGCATGCTAGTGCACTTAGTTGTGTGTAGATATATTTATCTATGTGTCTCTTTGTGTGTATGTATGTTTTTGAATGCATGCATATGTGCTTAGTTGTGCGTAAGTATATTTTTGTATGTGTGTGTTTGTCTGATTGTATGTTTTTATGTATGCATGCATATGTGTCTAATATCATCTATGTATACAGTTTCATTTCTATGAGGGAATATGTAGGATTATTAGTGCTAATATTATCTTAAAGAAGTCATTGGAAGCCAAAAGAATTTCTTTTTTTGTAATGAAGGAAGTTCGTCTTGAGCCTACTCTCCCAGACTTGTGTTAATTAAAAGAAAAGTACAAGTGAAGGGGACTAGTACCCACGGGATCCCCCGAATCCCACAAAGCAAGTGTAGCTTTTGCAAAGTTTAGATGGCA
The DNA here is from genome assembly GCA_020310875.1 of Ceratopteris richardii. Lineage (NCBI taxonomy): Eukaryota > Viridiplantae > Streptophyta > Polypodiopsida > Polypodiales > Pteridaceae > Ceratopteris > Ceratopteris richardii. The sequence goes on along the minus strand of CM035429.1, from coordinate 32,330,291 downwards.
TTATAAAGAAGGTTAATCACCTTCTCATCACCCTCATGCATGGCCCACTTGGGTTTAAGCTTGTTGTTGATTAGAAGGAGCATTTGATGATGCTTGAAGGGGGGGATTTCTTACAGTTAGCGATTCTTTTGCCAAGGAGGAACAATGATTTCTCTATCGACCACTCCTTGGGGGAGTCACCAAAGTTATACGCACATCTTTCCTGCTAGATCTTCCATAGGACCTCCCCTCTGATGGCATTCCAGAGGGTCGTAGAGCAGCCGATCGCTTCTCCCAGTAGAGCTTGTTTCCAACTGATATGTTTTTGAAGTCTAATTTTCTTTTCGACTAATTGCCATAGCTTGTTGGAGTTGGGACAAGTAAAGAAGATGTGAGAAACATCTTCAATGGACCGATAGCATTGCTTGCACCAGGAGGCACCCCACAAATTTTGCTAGCCTTTAGGTTGGTCCAGATTCTAGGATGAAGAATTTTCCATAAGAGGATATAATTTTTTATTTCTATGAGAGGGTGCCAGAGAGGCATGAACTTCATGTCCCAACGCACTTGCATCCACAACAAGCACCACTTCATGTTGAGGTTAACCTGATAATCAGAGGTTTCTTTGATGTTTGGGATTTTTGTTAAGCAATTACCATTGTGCCATCTGAGACCAAGCGGGCTCCGCGTGTTGTGCCCCATGAGAAGGCAACTTTAAAGCAGTCCCAAGCAAGACGTCTACTTTGCAAAGTATTCTACTATTCATAGGTGATGTTGATGCTAGGGTCAATATCCTTGAAGTTGATCCACTGGTTGGTGTCTTGTTTCCAGAGATGTTTCCATTTTTTGAAGTCTTTGTTCCATAGCCTACTGGCATTTTGAATGTTCCAAGATTCCACAATGTAGATGCCATGAATAAAAAACCAGATAGAGTGGTTTTGTCTTATATCGGCTGACTTTATTTCAACTCTTCCAAAGGGAGCACACAAGATTCGAGCCTTTTGGGAGAACCGGGATCGAGGAAAACAAAAGGGTCAGAATGTCAAGATTCTTCAGTTTGGGGATCCCATGAAAGTCAATGCGTTCTTGTTTCTAAAGATCAACTTGGCCCATGAGGCCTCCACATTTCACCATGCCTTAATCATCCATTTTGCTCCAAGTTTGTTAGCCATGCACCCAATGTCCAAAATGCCAAGGCCCCCACTATCCCTTTGACTAGTGTAGATGGACCACTTGATTTTAGACACCCCCTCCTGTTGTGGTCACCCGTCCAAAGGAAGTTTCTATAGATACTCTCGAGTTTGGACAACTCTTGCTCTTTTGGTCTCCGGCAAGAGAGGAAGTAAATGGACAATGAAATGAGGAACGTGTTGATAACCATTGCATGACCAGCGAGATTGATTTGCATACCTCTCCAATATTTAGCTTGCTTTCCAGTCAGGCTAGGACCCAATTCCACTGCTGCTCCAACAAGATACCAAAGCCCATGGGAATCCCAAGAAGCCGGAAAATTTGGCCCTGAGGGATGTTTTGATAGCCATGGTCAAAGAGAAAGTCAGGCTGGATCCCAACCATCGCTCTGAAAGTGGTCTCTGCATGGTTGATTTTGGATCCAGAGGCTTTGCAAAAAGTATCCAAAACACCTCCAAAACGTCTCAAGGCTGGTACTATCGTTGTGGAAAAATGCATTCATGTCATCAGCAAAAAGTCTCATGGTGAATTGGCCATGGTCATGAGGCAATCAGAGGCCTTTGATATTACCTGCTTCCACTTGTTCTTCCACCAACTCGCTAAGCCCTTCCATGGCAATGGCAAAGAGAAGGGGAGCCAATGAGAACCCTTGTCTAATCGATCTTCTAAGTTTGATCGCCTTCAAAAGTCGTCCATTAACATTAATTTGAGTTTACACATTTCCTATAAGGGTCGAGATCATCTTGATGAATTTCTTACTACATCCGAGATCTTTGAGAGACTACAGAATATAGTCCCATTCTAGCATATCGTAAGCTTCGTCAAAGTCGATCTTGAGGAAAACCACAGCTTGTTTTGACTCATTTGCGAAGTTGATCCCTTCCCAAATATCAATAATGGCTTCCAATATTGACTTTCCTTTGACCAAGATAGGTATTATGTTTTAATGCTATTCACACAATGAAGCCATCAAAAGCAAAAAAGAACTTTCTTATCACAATGTGATATGTAATGTTTTTATTAGTATTTCTATAGAGTTGGAGGTTTTTTTTTTTAATATAAAGGAAGTTCGGCATTAGCCTACTCTCCCGGACTTGAATTAAATAAAGAAAAGTACAAGAGAAGGGGACTAGTGCCCACGGGACCCCCCAAATCCCACAAAGCAGGGGAAGCTTTTACAGAGCTTAGATGACATTACAAAGAAGGTTAATTACCCTCTCATCACCCTCATGTGAGGCCCACTTGGGTTTAAGCTTGTTATCGATCAAAAGGAGTACTTGATGATGCCTAAAGGGGGGGGATTTTTTACAGTTGACAATCCTTTTGCCAAGGAGGAACAGCGATTTCTCAATTGACCACTCCTTGGGGGAGTCACCGAAGTTGAAAGCACATCTTTCCCGCCAGATTTTCCATAGAACCTCCCCTCTGATGGCGTTCCAGAGAGTCGCGGAGCAGCCGATCGCTTCTCCCAGCAGGGCTTGCTGCCAACTGAGACGTTTTTGAAGTCCAATTCTCTTTCCAACCACCTGCCAGAGTCTGTTGGAGTTGGGGCAGGTAAAGAAGATGTGTGAAACATCTTCGATAGACCGGTAGCAGCGTTTGCACCAGGGAGGGCTCCCACAAATTTTGCTGGCCTTAAGGTTGGTCCAGATTCCATGATGAAGAATTTTCCATAAGAGGACAGACTTTTTGATTTCTATGAGGGGGTGCCAGATAGCCATGAACTTCATGTCCCACCAAAGCCGCGTCCATGACAGGCACCACTTTTTGTTGAGGTTAACCTGATAGTCGATCGTTTCTTTGATGTTCGGGATTTTTGATAGGCTATTCCCATTGTGCCATTTGAGACCAAGCGAGCTCGACATGTCGTGTCCCATGAGAAGGCGAACTTTGTGTCGGTCCCAGGCGAGACATCTGCTTTGCAAAGTGTTCCATTCTTCATGCGAAATGTTGATGCTAGGGTCAATATCCTCAAAGTTGATCCAGCGGTTGGTGTCTTGTTTCCAGAGATGTTTCCATTTTTTGAAGCCTTTGTTCCATAGCTTCTTGGCATTTTGAATGTTCCAAGATTCCACACTCCGGATGCCATGGATCGGAAACCAGATAGAGTCGTTTTGTCTGATACCGGCAGCCCACTTCCAGTCTTCGCAGATTCTTGTGAAGCTTTTGACTCTATTCCAACTCTTCCAAAGGGAGCACACCAGATTAGAGCCTTTCGGGAAGACGGGGATCGGGGAAAACAGCAAGGTCAAGATGTCAAGATTCTTCCAATTTGGGAAACCCATGAGCGCCAACTCATTCTTGTTTCTGAAGATCAACTTGGCCCACGAGGCCTCCCCGTTGCACCAAGCCTTAATCATCCATTTGGCCGACAGTTTGTTAGCCATGCACCCAATGTCCAAGATACCAAGTCCCCCACTATCTCTATGGCTGGTGCAGATGGACCATTTGATTTTAGGCACCCCCCGCCTATTGTGGTCGCCCGTCCAAAGGAAGTTTCTACAAATACTATCCAGTTTGGACAGATCTTGCTCTTTCGGTCTCCAACAAGAAAGGAAATAAATGGTAGATGATAAGAGGAACGTGTTGATAACCATAGCACGACCAGCAAGATTGATTTGCATACCTCTCCAATAGTTAAGCTTGTTTTCGAGCTTGGCAAGCACCCAGTTCCATCGCTGTTCCATAGAGACGCCAAACCCCAAGGGAATCCCAAGAAGCCGAAAAATTTGGCCCTGCGGAATGATTTGACAGCCATGATCAATGAGAAGGTCGGGTTGTGACCCACTAATAGCTCTAAAGGCGGTCTTAGAGTGGTTGATTATGGAACCAGAGGCTTCACAAAAGGTAGCAAGACACTTCCAGAACGTCTCCAGGCTGGTACTATCATTGTGAACAAAAGCGTTCATATCATCGGCAAAAAGTCTCATGGTGATCTGACTGTGGTCATGCGGCAAACGAAGGCCTTTAATGTTACCAGCCTCCACCTGATGCTCCACCAGCCTGCTAAGCCCTTCCGTGGCAATGGCAAAGAGAAGGGGAGCCAATGGGCACCCTTGTCTGATAGATCTTTTAAGTTTGATCACCTTTGAAAGTTTTCCATTAATGTTAATTTGGGTCGATGCGTTTCCGAGAAGGGTCGCGATCATCTTGGTGAATTTCTGACTACATCCAAGATCTTGTAGCGACTGTAGAATATAGTCCCATTCTAGCCTGTCGTAGGCTTTATCCAAGTCGATCTTGAGGAATACTACTTCTTGTTTAGACTCATTTGCAAATTCAAGACCTTCCCAGATATCTATAATGGTTTCCAAAATTGACCTGCCTTTGATGAAACCTTTTTGGTCCTCACTAAACCACGCTCTCAAGTGGCAAGAGATTCTGTTGGCAATGACTTTGGCGATGATCTTGTATCCTGTTTGGAGCATTGTAATGGGACGCCAGTTCTCTATTCTGTTCTTTTCCCCTTTTTTGTGTACTAACTTGATAATGCCATTGTTGAGACAAGAAGGAAGCGCGCCAAACTTGAGTGCCTCTTGCCAAACCAAGCGAAGAGGGGTGGCTACCACCAACTTGAAGGATTTAAAGAACTCATTAGTGAGCCCGTCGGGTCCCGGGCTTTTACCTGAAGGGAGGGCATCGATGACCTCAATGATTTCGGCTTCAGAGATAGAGGCATGAAGCAGAGAGTGGAGGTTGAGTGGTATCCTATGGGGGGAAACCCTAGAAATGGCTGCCATACAGTCCCTTCTATGGTGGGAGAGGGGGTTTGAGGTCCCCAGGAGTCTCGTGAAGTGCCCTTCAATGACCCCAAAATTATCTTCTTCCGTATTGCATACATTACCATTTGCGTCTAGCAATAAGGGGATCGATTCTCTGTTGTGTTTCCTTTTGAGGATACAACACATCTCTTTGGTGGGTTTGTCGGCTTTGCCAGCCCACCACTCCTTGAAGAAAATTTGCAAATTTTTCCTTTGTATCTCTTCCTCGTATCGCAGCAGCGCTCTGATTTTTCGAAGTCCTTTCTAGGCTTGAGATTTTCCTTTGTTCACTTCCTCCTCGAGCCTCCAGAGTCTATGATATAGAGCTTCTCTACGGGCCCGCCGCACAGTCTCTAGCATCTTCCTGGATCTAATCATGATCTGTCGTGACTTATCGACCGCGCTTCTCCAACTCTTGGCTGGGGACAAGCCAGAGGCGAATGCCTCCTTCCACACATCAGAAATTTCTTGATGGACGGAGGGGAGAGAGAAGGAGGGCACACTGGCGTGGAACCAAGGAGCCTTACGGATCTTGGTGGGGGGTTGAAAGGTGATGACGATCGGGTAGTGATCAGAGATGGTGAGGTCGGTGCGTTGCGAGAGGGAAGGGTGGCCCCACTGATGAGTAAAACTCTGAGAAATGTAGCATCTATCAAGTCTAGCTTTCCTCAGGTCCTCGCCTGCTTGGAGATTTGACCAAGAAAAGCCATTCGGATCTTTGAGTTCAACTAGATCCAAGTGTAGTTTAGTTTTGTCCCACGTTTCTTTCTCGCGACAATCGATGACCCTACCCTTGCCCATCCATCTGTCCATAGGGTCCTCAACCATGTTGAAGTCACCACAAATAAGCACGTTGTGGGGGAGCGAGTCCAAGGAGGCCCAAGTGTTAAGTCTCTCTAACTCCCCGTTAGGGGCATACAAAGAAACTAAGGTGAAACAAAAGGGAGCACCGAAACAAACAGCAATCCATCGATGGCATTCGTCTTCAGTGGAGTTCTCAAGCTTTTCAAACCAGCGTTGATTAATACCGATTACCGTTCCACCGGACCCCCGCTGATGCGCCATTGAAATCCAAACATGGGTCGAGGAGACATGTCTAAGCCGTTTCTGGAGGTCTTCTCCGTCAATTTTAATCTCTTGGATACATATAAAATCTGGGTTTAGGCTAATGTCGCGAAGCCATTGACCAATGATGGTCGCTCTTGAGGGGTCGGTTAGCCCTCTAGCATTTAACGAGATGATGATCATTGTCGTAGTAATCCCTCTTTGTGGGAGGGAGCTTTGTCCTTTCTTTTCTTGGGTTCATCTTTCTTTTTCGCTCGGATCGGATCCCAAGTTAGCAATAGGTTCTTGTGGGGGCTTTTCCACGGTAACTCCATAGGTTGTTTTCCTTTACGGGATGCCTCCTGCTGGGAAGAACAGGGCACCGTTTTCATTTCCGTTTCCGGAATAGTCGATCCGATGATGGAGCTTTCACTATCCATGTTATCTTCGTTGCTACTAGTAAAGCCGTCTTCTTTGCTTGTAGTGTAACCCTCCTGCAAGGTTTCTTTACTGTCACGGATCTCTAGGCCTTTGACGTCGGTGTCCACCTCAAGTTGGTTCCCACCTGGGTAGTCAAACTCATTGATTTCCTTTTCCAGATTGCAATACAAGTTGCTGGAGGGGGTAACTGACTTGTTGTTTCGCTCAGAGGTTGCCCTAGGGCTTCTTTTCCTTCTTCTTCTGACTTCGATGAACCCGTCTGCATCAGCTTCTGGATTAAGGGGACCCTTGAATTCCTCTACTCCATCTTGAGCATTTTTGGGGGCTTCTTGATTTCGCTTGCTTTTATGTCTCAAAGGGCAATCTTTGATCCTGTGACCTTGTTGGCCACAACGAAAGCACGCGTTGGGAAGGTTTTTGTAACTGATGTCTTGCTCCCATACATCCCCTTCGCCCAAGTCCAGCTTGATCTTCGATGGAAGTGGCATACTGAGGTCAGCCTCGACACAGATTTGAGGGTGCCACTGAGCGTTGAACGAGTGTCTTGCACCTTCATAAATGAGACCACCAATGTCCTCGCGTGAGGCCAACGGCTTGCCGATAGGAGAAATGATGTCCCACACGAAGTTGTACAAGAAGTATGGCAGGTTAGGGAGCTCAACCTAGAGAGGGTACCGAAGCGATTTCGATTTGTCGGGAGAAAAATCAGGGGACCATCTGAATAGGCACAGGGTCGCCCGGCCGAGTTGCCAAGTTCCGACACTAAGGGCTCGAAACGCCATATCTTCATTTTCAAAGACTAGCAGCAAGTGGCTTGCCGGTAAGAACTGACACTTACAAACAACTAGCCCGCGGGGGAACCACTCGTTTCGGAGCCATTGTCGCACAGTTTCGAGCGGGGGCCTAGGGCCAAACATTTGGCCGACGAGGCAAACTTTCTTGAGCTCCTCTTGAGCTGACAGAATTGCGGATCTACTGAGGGAGACCACGGGGGGTTCAACGCTCTTGGGGGCCCCGAGGGCGGCACAAGACCCCCCCTCCAACAGAGAGGCCATGTTACCGGTCTCCCCCAGAGGAGGGGCCAGGTTACTTCTCACAAGCGAGGGGGTTGCCACTTCCATGACCAAGCTAAAGGATTTTCCCCTCGAAGGGCAGAGTGGCCACCCACGATGGCCACCCACGAAGGACAGCAAAGAGCTCCGCGAAGAACCAAGGGACTCAAGGTTTAAATCCAACTACGATTGATGGCCACTCCGTCAGTCGCGAGCGCGCAATCAGACGCAATTGATGACTCGCCCACGAGAACCTCTGTCAGTCGCCACTTGAGAAGCCTTACACATGAAAAGACCCCCCCCCCCCATCTTGATTAGACCATGAGAGTCCCGCAATAAAGGATAGTTTTTTAGTTTTTTTAGTTTTTTTTTTCTCTTCTTTTTTTTAGCTTTTTTTTTTCTTTTCTTTTTTTTTTGACTATCTCTTCACTAACTGATCTAAGAGAGCCAAGGAGTGGTCCCGGAATCCAATAACTTAGGAAAAGAGATAACTGCAGAAGCAATGAGGGTAACTCTTTAAGAATGCCTCCCTCGAAAAGTAGTGAAGCCAAGAGGTCGAGCAAAACTGTCAAACGCCGAAGGGGAAACCATCCATCGTGGTCGCAAAACCATCAATCACTTGGAGGGAAACCATCAATCGTGGAAAGTCCGGGAGGGAAACCATCAATCGTGCCTCGGGGCGACTGACGATTGATAGGCAGACGACGGATGCACGACGACTGACGGGTTTGCACCGATTGCACGACTGACGGGCACGCGACTGGCGGGGAGGGCACGAGTGACAGGAAGGGCTACTCTCACGACCGACAGGCTACACCACGATTGACTGAAGACTGAGTGAGCGACTGAAGATCCTCCTCGGGGCAACTGACGATTGACAGGCTGGCGACTGTCGGGTCAGCACAGATTGCACGACACTTACTCCTCCCATACGTCCCGATGGACAGAAGCGTCAGTCGTCACGATGGACCCCCGCCTCAGTCGATCGTTCTGCTCCAGTCAGTCGTCCCGATGGACAGCAAATTCGATGGACAGAAGCGTCAGTCGTCGCGATGGACCCCCGCCTCAGTCGATTGTTCTGCTCCAGTCATACGTCCCAATGGACAGCGTCAGTCGTCGCGATGGACCCCCGCCTCAGTCGATCGTTTGTTATATTGTGTACGAATGCCTCGATGTGCAGGAATTCACTTCGCATGACAATGTTCTGCTTGAAATTCGCGCACCTGACGACACAGGCCAGAATCCGCACATCTCCACTTCATCAGCATCTTAGAGTTGGAGGTTTTGTAATGTGGGCATATCTATCCCATTACTTTCATAAAGTAGATTTATTACTCTTAAATTTCAAAATCATTATCTTAAACGTATTGGCTTCTAAGCAATTTCTAGTCATTCTTCCATTTTTGTAGGAATGACTATTTAGAGGTTTTCATTTTTAAGTGTGAGTCTGAGTGAATTTGCTTGCTGCTATATTTTTATATGCTTCTTGCTAGAAGGCCAAAGGGATTGAATCCTGCTACTAAAAGCGACTCACTAGTTTTCAAAGGCACAAATGCACATATCTATTTGAGAGGAGTACATCACTATTCGATAAGGGAAAGATGATGGATTTTCAATGCATAATTTTCTTTTCACACAAAAGATAAATTATATTTAAATGAAGGAGAATACACATACTAATTGGGGCATGCTATTCACCCATATTAAAGACAAAATGTACAAAATAAAAACAAAAAATTAGATCGAGATGCAGAGGATAGAAAAGAAGGTCCACATGTCCTATACACAAGTAGTGGGGCTAGAGTTATTCTTGTTCAAGTAAGTATAGCTGGGTGAATCAAAAGGGTTGGCAAGTTACAATTTTGTTCGTAAGAAATAGGAAAATCAAGGAAAAAGTCAGAATCCTTGCTTTGAATAACATAAATACATTAATCAATATGAAACTCTTCAATAGTTTCCTTCAAATGCTTCTTCTAAAAGAGTTGGTGCTTACTTCTTACTACACATAAGAAAACGTCATCCTATTAACCACAAGAAAATGGAAAAGTTAAAAGTCGTAACAAGTCGGATAAGACATCCCTTGGCACATATCCATTCAACCTAGTCTATGTTCAGCAAGCCCTTTTACTAGAAGAATTCCATATACCCACTCTACGAGTGGCACAAGGATACAATTAAACTAATCACTCCAAGAAATCGGATTAAAAGGCATGGCATGAATCTATGTAGCAAAGAAACAGCCAAAGGCTTACTTTGATGCACAAATCAAAGATAAATTGTCATAAGAAGGTGATTTGGTATTAGTCTATACATTGTGAAAAGAATGAAAAGAAAGATCACAACCCTTGGTGATTCATTGAATCTCATGAAGTGGTGTTGTAAAACTTGCTTCTTTTGGGAGGTGAAGTCATCCCTAATCGTAGTCGATATAAACTTAATCTCTACAATGAGCCTCTCACTAAAGAGATGCTAGTATAATTGAAAAAATCTAATAAATAAAATGCAAAAGAAGTTCAACTTGAGGAATAAGAACAGATAAATAAACCTAAGTTGATGCAAAAAAGAGCATTCGACTACATTGATAGGCAACAAGAGATCGCTATGGGAATGTGTGAGATTGAGGATCGTCAATCGAAGACCACACATATGAACCAATTTAGGACATTGTCCTTCTATGCCCTCAAAAACTCTCATAGACATAGGAGTTTTCAATAATTTTAATGCATCTATCACTTTTATATAAGATCTGAGTTTCCATTAAGAAACTACAATCCAACTTGGTAGGAATTTTCAATACATGTATACCATGTTGTGGTGAACCTATGATACGTATTTGAATTATTGGATGCATATCTAAAGCCAAGTTCCTAGTATGTAATAATGCTTCTCTTATAAACAATATTCCCTTATGTCAAGATTGGGTCTTAGACTATTGGTAGGGTTTAAGCTAGAAACCAATCATCTCATAGCTAGAATCAAGGATTAATTGATCACCATCCCCTTATGTCAATTTATGAGTAAATCAATCACGCATCCCATGTACTCTGAAAAGAAGATCATAGGTATTTAAGAATGCACAAATTTGATTTTCAAGCACTATAGCACGACATCAAGTGTTATGGGAACATAAGAGACAAGCAAAGGTTTATGTACCAAGACCTCGAAATCATGTTTTGGTGGTGACGTGAAGTAAGTCTTAACAAAAACAAAACCTTAAAGATCTTGAACTAAGAAGAATGATGTTATAGATGAAAAGAACATATTATCATCAATCTTATTCTACAAGACATATTAGAATATTGAAAGTTTTATTAGAAGCACAAAATGATACCACTAATATTTGGGTACCCAAGTTTAGTATCTTACTTCAATCTATCAATCACTCAAATCCTCTTGAAGGATAAGAACCATGTCGATTTACCCACCTAAGAGGAAACTAAAGAAGAGAACTTCCATTAAAAGTCTCACCTCCTAAAGGCCCAAATTTGATTTGGAGAAAAGAACCTCCACAAAAGTGATCATATGCAAATGATTAAGAATTCCCAAAATTTATTAAAGAACCACACAACGTATTGAATCCGATAGGTAAGTTCCACCATCATAATAGTGAGCACTCTAGTGATTGCTTTGCCTATCCAACTCATCCATTACCACCTCCATTGCACAAGGAAAAAGTCTTGTAACTGATTTTTTTTGTTTTGCACACACACCCACAACAAACATTGATACACAAGCAAGCACATTGAATCATCCCATTACACATTGCACTAATCCACACACTACACAAATCCACATTGTTTTCTTTTTGCACATCTCCATTGACATGGATCACAAAATCATCATCCTTTTTTGAGCCTGAGTTATCATTCCCATTCTCATTCTTTTCATCTTTTTATTCATCTCCATCATTTCGATCTTTGTTTCATCCCCAAGCTCCATCATTATATCCATTTCCAAGAGATCAAATTTAGTTGAATTCATTCCTTTGTTGATCTTCATCACATTGAGCATCTTCATCTCTTTTGTTCTTATCTCTACCTTCCATCTCACCTTTATCCATCACTATCCATCAATAATCAAGGAAAAATCTTCCATTCAAGAAGAAATATTACAAGGCTGCACATTAGAGAAAATCAGAAACATAGAAAAAAGTAATGGAGTCATTGGTCGAGAAACAAGAAGTAAAGCAAAGAAAAAATACCAAGGCATTCCCATTGGTGTGTCCATAAAAGAACATCCCATAGAAGACCAAGTTCAAGTAATAGTCATAGAAGTGCATGATCAAACAAGAAAGGTAGCACTTGAAGGAATAGAAGTGGCCAAAGACCAGCCTAGAGAACACAAACCCATTCTGCACTTAGTTGAGGGAGAGGTAGCATTGCTTCATGAAACACAATATGTAAGGTGAGGACATTGAAGATCAATGCCAAAGATTTGGCCAAAGCGCATGAAAATAGGAAATATCATCAAGGATCCTAAGGCCTAGTTTCAAGTGGCACTAAAATATAATGAGTCATTATGATGTCATATCGCCTCAATCAAGCAAAAGTATGATTCATTGTAGATACTAGTTGACATGTTGCAAAAGGATAGAGCCATGACTTAGACTATAGCTAAATGTGAAAAAAAAACTTGGCCATCGCACATTGGGAATTTTCAAAACACTAAGAAGACTTCAAGATGACCAAAGCAGATAAGGATGATCTAAGAAAATCCTTGTTTCATGAAACAATAAGTCTATACCTTAATCAAGGTCACCCAAGTGAGTCATTGATGTAATTATAGTTGGAAAATGAGGCAATGAAATCACAAGTCAAATTGCGACAAGAAGATATGGAAAGACTTAAGGTTTTACTTGAAGCTCAGATCACCATAATGCATACAAACTTTGGAAGATCCCCTTAAAGAACCAAACTATGAGATTGATGTACCAATCAAAGATTCTGATGATCAAGAGAAAGAGCATGGATCTAGAGCAAACTCACAAGTTGAAAAATAGGATCAAACCATGTATGAAGATAGAGAAACACCAAAAAATGTCACCATGAGGAAGAAATGAGTTGAATTGATGTAAGAGCTATGGAATCAATTAGAAACATATTTCCTAGACCCTTTTCTTATTAAACACATGGGGAAAATACATAAGAAGCATTTGGCATCAGTCAACACATCAACCTATGATCACATCAAAACAAAGCCATATGCATGCATTACAGAAAATATCATCATTGAAGCTAATGATGCATGTATGCTAGCCCAAGATGATCCTAGAGATCTTATGTGTGAACACATACTCAAAGCAAATACAACATGGCAATAAAGAGTGCTAAGAAAACAATGACATATGGATAATGTGTACAATAGCGTACTTGTGTATATTCCATATAACCTTGTATATGCACCACTTACCTGACATTGACCATGGCCCAAATATGATTGTCTATATGTACAATTTCCATCCGCCTAGTTTTGGTTAAATTATCTCATGATTTCTACCCAAAAGAAAACTCCATAACTATGAAATACATGTGTACCACTTTTGCTTTTTTGTGGAAAGAGGTTACCAGCCTAATTGATCCAACCTATAAGATGCTAATAAAGATTTTGGAAACATTTAGAGTCTCTCTTAATGCTTTAATTCTCACTCGATCCCCAAAATTCCCTTACTAAGCTTTAGATATAGATTGATACCATTTTTGATTGAGTTGGACACCCCTTTCAAATTCTTAATCGCAAATTATAACAGGTGTCAATTTTTGGGTATCCATCATATGGCTACATTCAAAGAAGCATTTGACACTGGGTTTTTTGAAAATTGCTCTGAGATCTTTTGTAAAGTATTGGAAGAAAATATTTTCAAATTGAATGCTATCGATCTAGATATCAAATAGTTGGAAATGATACCAATTACTCTTGGTGATGGAGGTGTTGTGTGGAATGATAAGCTTATGTTTCTAGAAATAAAGAGAAACATATTTGCTAAGACTAGAAAGCCCATGGGAAAGTGTTAGCAGCCAAGGTGGACTAAGCCACTAAGGAAGCATGTGACATAGAAGTCAAAGACAAGAGAGCCAAAGAGAAGAGCAAGAAGGACCAAGCAGGTAGAGGAGTCAACACTGATAAAGGCAAGGAATAGGCTTATTCACATTTTTTCAAAATCAATCACATCTTCAAATATTGATTTTTATCACTAGCACTCATTGTAAACATCAAGTTTCCGCTTCATTTGTTAAATGCAAATAGTATTTAAGATTGAAGAATGTTAGGAGAGCCAATGTACTAAATTTCATAACTTTTAGAGTTCATTTGAGCCCCTAAAATAGCTTAAGAACCTATTTTTTAACTATGCTAGACATTAAGTCTAAATGATGCCAAAACTAGTCTAGAAGCTATAAAAAGAGCTAGAGAGCTCATTCTAAAGGTTAGCATTTTCGGGATTTGAGCTTGTACAAACATATTTGTATCTTGGATTTAGTGTAATTGAAGGTTCCATTGTTCACTCTTTGTCTTGCCTTTTGCATGCATGTGTGCATGTGTGTGCATGCTAGTGTGCTTCTCACTCATGCACTTCTGCAATCTCCTCACTCTTGGTTGCCATACCATCCTCACATCTCCATGGATTGACAATTATGAGGTTTGTAGCTCAGTGATGAGTAGCACCTCCTTTAATGTCAATCCGGGAAGACGTGAGGATGGTATGAAGACCTCAAGCAAGTGGAGGCACAAGTGTGTGAGTGAGAAGCACACAAGCATGCACACACATACACACACACGCGCACACACGGCAAGACAAAGAGTGAGAAGCAATGGAGTTCTTAGATTACTTTCAAAAAGCTCTTACAAGTTCATTTCAATTACAATCCAGCCTCAAAAATGAGCTCTCTAGCTCCTTTTATAGTTTTTGACTAGCTTTGGCCCTGTTCAGACCTAGTGTCCGGCCTAGTTAAAAATTAGGTTCCAGGGCTTATTATAGGGCTCAAACGAGATCTAAAAAATATGAAAATTGGCAGATAGATACTTCTAAAGCTCCTCAAGCTCAAGGACTCCTTGGCTTGCACAAAATGGAGCTACAAAAATATGAAATGATATTTACAATGGTTTTTAGTGATGAAAATCACTATTTGTGTAGGGATTTTCTCTGTTGATTTGTCATACACCTCTTTGAGCTCCCTACTTGCTCTTTCTTCTTGTGTGCTCAACTCCTTGATGTCTGAAAAATTAGATGGCCTACTTGCCAGATCTTCTTTGACTGCCATGTCTGCTTGTGCTGTCCCTTCGCTCTGACTCTCTTCGTCTTGTGGCTCCTTCGGTTCCCTGACTGCTGCCAACACCCCCCCCCCCACTCTCGCGTCTATCACCCCTGACAGACCCTTGCCTAGAGGATTTTTGAACATAATATTGGACGACATCGGAGGATAGGTGGTGTTCTTCGAGTCGTAAGCCGCGTGCTAGATCTGTGAGCAAATCATCCCAATTCACAGGTCCGGGAACATCTGGATGAGACACCCTCAATTGTTCTGAGTGAATAGTTCTCTCCACAGCAAATAATTGGAGGAGATGTGATGGTCTAGGTATAAAGATTTCGGAGTGATATTCCCAGAATCCTGTGATGAACATCTCCTCAAATGTCTGTTTAAAGCAGGCTGGGAGGTACTTGATTCTGGGGTGCCAAGCATATATTACTTCAATTGAGGGGGTGGTACTCATATCGTACACCAGATCCTGGTTTCCTGTCACGAAGCCTTCTCCTGAGAAGTGGGGGTCCTTAATATTCTTAAACGTCCTGAAAGTGATCAGCATTAATTCAAATATTTTCATACACATCTGGGCCATCACATCGGGATTATTGCGTAGCCGAATGCTCTAGTGACGGATTGTAGAAATCATGTAGTTCACCGTAGGGGGTCCTCGTGGAGGTGCTAGATAAACGTAATTTAACTATTTTGCGCAGGCTTTGATGTCTCTGACGGCAATAGTGAATTCAGGCCAGGTGCGTCTTCGAAGAACTGGAACGTAACAAGGATTATATTTAATAAACAACGGCATATTATTCCAGGTTCGGACCATTTCAGGATATGTTTCCAAAAGCCTGATCCTCCAGGTGGGTTGATGGATGGACCCACGCTTAGCACTTTCCGGTATATCGTCTGGACCAAATTGTGTAGCAAATGTGGGAGGCTTGCCACATTGTCGTTGAATTTCGGCGTTGTAATCGGCCAAAAGTATGCAGTATGGCACATATTGGTCATTATTGGTGCCGATCCATCTATGATGAGACATGCTTCTGAAATATTCTGACTTTATGATAGTTTCTTCTAGGTTTGCTAGTGATTGGATCTGAATGGCCACCCGTTCTTCATGGGTGTTCGCTGTCTTTTCCAGTGTCTGAAGCCACTCGGGTGCTTCCACTTCCAAGGTTTCTAGTCCCTCTAAGGTTCGTTGCCCTCCTGGCATTGGCATAGGAACGTATGGTTCCTCGTACGAATCATCTACCTCAATGGGAACCAAGTCTTCTGGCTCAGGTTCAATAACTGGAGAGGGTTGTCTTTCATACTCTAGTAACTTTTTCTGGAGCTCAACCACCTTCTCTGTCAATGCCTTCACTTCCTCTGAAGTCGAGGCTGACTCTATTACTTTGGTTGGAGCCTCCTGTTCCTTGAGCTGGCCACGCAGCTCATCAGGTTCCCTTTCCAACTCATCATGAGCATCTAATAGATCTGCATAGCTTTCTAAGATGGTCTTCATTGTCTCTGAAGGTACGGCTTTAAACTGCTCTGGATCAATTTCGTGGGGAGAGCCTTCCATTGCCGCTTCCAGATTCTCTTCATTTTGTTTCTGCAGTCTCTTGTTCTCTTCAAGTGCTGTGGCCATATGTTTCCTGAGTAGCGCGAAGTTACGTCTGACTCGTAGGTTATCGGCCTGGTATACTTCGAGCAAGGCTTCTAGTTGTTTGACGCCTGATTCTTTCGATGGTTGGGGTGCCTCCAGTAGTGTTTGGTGAGCCTGCTCAAGCGTTTTATAACGTTGATTCACATCTGCATTTTCCTCTTCAAGAATTGTAAGTTGCCTTTGTAAGTTTTGGTGATTTGTTGTCAGTTGTTGATACCGGTCGTCAAGAGCTCTGTACTCATTCTGAAGCTGATATACACATTGATTTAATGCTAGAAATATACTATTTACATTAAATGATGTAGGGAGAGATGAAGATGCAGGGGGAATGGGGGCGGGAAGGGGAGTTGTGAATGATGTGGATGCAAGTGGAGATGTGGGTGGAGGGGGTATGGGAGACGGAGGGTGCATGGGGGGAGGGAGCGGTGCAGTGGCAGGAGATGTTTCCATAGTGTCACATATTTGAGTGACCGTGTAAATGGGGATCGTGGGTGGGGTGGAAGTGACGTTAGTGAAGAGAGTGGTGAAAGTGGGCATGGTGGCTCCCCCGAATTGGATTCCCGGAGAGAGTGGAATTCCCATGACGATTGTGGTGGTAGTGGACGTGGTGGTGATAGTGTCATGTGGTGGAGCGAGTTGTGTAGTGAGAGGTGGGGAGGGTGGTGACAGTGGTGCTTCCTGATGTTCGTCTGCTTGCGTTGTATCTCCTGGTGCTGATACGTTGATATGAATTTGTTTCCCGGACCTCATGGGACGGGCGGGAACTCTTTTCTCAAATCGGTGAATGTAGGCCATTGCCTCATGAATGGCCTCATCCAATCCTACTGCATCGGCGTGTAGGTTTATGGACTCGATGAACATATCATCCACGCCTTCTTCCGCCAGCAATTGGTTCATGAGTTTCTTGCCTGCTTCAAGTGACATTTTATGCTGTTCTTGAACTAGCTGCATGGTTCGATATAGTCTTTTTATTTGTGCCGAATACGCGGGGGCACTTGCTAACTCTGAAAGTTCATCATACTCTTGTTCTTCATAGGCTTCTTCCTCTTGTTCGGTCTCTTGTTCATCTACGTCGACTTCTACCACTTGTGGTCGGGTGGGGGCTGACGTTGTTGTATGGGGTTGTGGTTCCTGAGCTCACTCTCTTTCCGTTTCGAGATTAGAGTCATAGATTAGTCTAGCCACTTCTTCATCAGTGAGATCATTGAGAGTAAAGCCCTGTGGAAATTCCAAGTCCGATGGGACGGGTGGAAACACCAGATTGGGTCCCTCTGTACTTGGTCTTGGTAGTCGAATGGTGAATGGTCTAATGCGTCGTGTCTGGGGAGGGGTAATTTCTGGTGTAGTGGTGGCTCCCCTTGGTTGAGCGCAGGGTAATTGGACTCCCCCTCTCATCTTCTTTGATGGAGGACCTGCCACTGATAGCCTTCTCTGGAATTCCTGGGCCCAGGACCATACGAGTGCCCGCTGAATAGGCACGTCATAGGCTAGACATCGATAGATTATCTTGGTTAGAGCACAACATCCGTGAAGCACAGTTTTCTGCTTCTTGTTCCACCGTTGATGGGCTAGGTGAATCTGATCTATGATCCAATGTGGTACGTTGATAGGGAGGCTTTCTGTCTCTGCCAAATACAAGCTAAACCATATCTTCTTTGGGGGCATGGTGAATCTTTCCTGGGCGGGGAAAGCAAAATGCTGCATGACGGTCCGTAGGTGAAGAGCGATGGTCGGTGTCATTGCTACCATATCCTTCAGCTTATTGAGATCTTTATGTTTCATTCTGCCTGGAACCATTGTTTCCTTTTCAGTAGGAATGTGCATACCATACATGCCCAATGCTTCTCGTACCAGATTGAGGGTCATTTTGAATCTTTTAAGTTCGTGGCCCGGCAATAGTGAGGGTAACACAAAGGTGTTGTCGCCTCCCTTGGCCCTGCTAGGAGTGATGGTACTGATAAGATAAGAACAACGTAAGAAATCTGGCTTCGGTAAGTGGGCCCTGAAATAACTGTCCAAGCCAGCTTTGGTCCATACTGAACGCATTACTTCGGCATTCTGATAGCTCTCAAATTCGCGCGTGAAAAAATGGTAGCGTCCCCATTTACCATTAAACTCCAATTCAGCCTCCCAAAAATAGGTTCCATCACCCAATGGTCCTGCAACATCACTGAACCAATGAGCGTGTTTGCCCACTTGAGAGGTGTGCCCCTGGGGAGGATCCTGAACTGGGAGCACATGTACAGCTTGAAGTTCTTGCGGTCTTTCGGTGAGATGTGGTTCGAGAAGGAGTGTTTCTATATCCACAATCTGTGCGCTGGATCCGGCGTGAGAACTGGCACCTCCGGCTTCTGCCATGGCCCTGCTTGCTTGTTGGTTCTGTGAGAATATAGAACCAAGTGTTAACATCGTAATGGACAGAATAAACCCGTTGTTGTCCCCATTACAACATTAACGTGAGGTAGATGATGAGTCAGTGGTTAGTAAGTGCACGATGACAGTGTGTGTAGTTAATGCCTAGATAGTCCTAGGAGTTAGATGGAAAGATGCACTGTCTGACTAATGCAGTTAGTAAGTGGAGATGAATTCACAGATTGGGGTCGGGGGGTTTATTACAAGTCTTAGGTTGCCAAACACCATGGATGGCTTTTGGTCTTGGTTTTGTGGAGATTCGGGAGGGTTGCATGAGTAATTCTACTGGGAGTAGTTGTGTCACTGGGACCCATTTACGAGTGAGTCTGTGCGTGCTTCTAGGTGGTAGTGTGTTCGAGTGTATCAGACAAGAGTGGGTGGCGGCTGCTTGAGCGAGTGAACCCTGTCGTGTATGATGTGAATTGTGTGGGAATAGTTGAGCCCGCAAGCAAGCCTTAGGCACCCAAATTTGTCTTGATTGTGGGTCAGCCTTCATCGACTTCTTGGGTACCCAAATGGATTTCACTTTCTCAACAGAGGTTTTAGGAGTCCTCTTATTAGCATCAAGTCATTGATTACTAATAGGAAGTTGAGACCGTTGTTGCAGCTTAGTTACGGCCGGCAGCTCGTCTTTCCGCACCCACATTTGTTTCATGGGCTGAGTTGTTCTACTTCGCGCGTTCTTTTGGTCTCTCGCCTGGAGAATCTTGAGTGATTGATCTGCCCTTAGTTGCTGCCTCCTTCTGGCCTTTGGAAAAGAAGGGAGTTCCATTGTGGTTCTGGCTCCTTCTTTGAGATCTTCGTTCTTCTGTATCACATAGCCTTGGACAAGAACAACATGGTCAACTTCATGTGTACCCCTGGAGGGACCAGGAGTCTGTGCCTTTCCTAGTTCCTTGAGTGCTCCATTATTTAACTCGATTGTAATTCTAGTCTGATTCACCCATACCTGAAGAAGTCCACTTCTTAGGTTTAAGTTGACTGCTTGGTCATAGTTCATGACCCATCCATTCGTGCTCTTGTGCTACTTTCAATGTAGGTATTAAGAAGTCCAAAGGTAGCACGGCGTTTTGGCCAAATACCATCTGAAAGGGGGTGGCTTGGAGTACCGTTTTGTAGGCGACTCGGTATGCCCAAACAGCATGGTGTAGCTGTTTGTCCCAATCAGAGCGTTTATTGTTCACTAATTTCATCAGTACATTGCATAAGATCTTGTTGGTGCTCTCAGCCTGGCCATTTGCTTGAGGGTGATAGGGGGCAGATTTCTTATGAACTACCAAGAATTCTTGGAGTAGATTTTCAATCACTTCGTTCAAGAAGTGAGTGCCTCTATCACTAACTAGCTCTATAGGTAGCCCGTATCTAGTGAACACATTCTCAAATAAAAACTTAGCTGTTGTTTGAGCATCGTTCTTCGTTGTGGCTTTTACCTCTACCCACTTAGTTACATAATCTGTTGCAACAATGATATATTCTACATGAGAATCCTTAGCTGGGGGATTAATAGGACCTACGAAGTCTATTCCCCACTTAGAGAATGCACGTCCACCCATCATAGGTTTCAGTGGCATCTCATCTTTACGTATAGGATATTGAGTTCTTTGACACACATCATAGCGTTTCACATAGGTATGTGCATCCATGTGAAGGGTCGGCCACCAGAAGCCCGCAAATAGTATTGCCTTGATCACCCGATCTGGTCCAAAGTGTCCTCCTGCTACACCTTGGTGAGCAGTGTCCAAGATCTTGAGATACTCACTCTCATGGACGCATAGTCTCAGGTAACCGTCTTTACCGTGTTTATATAGATTATCACCAATGAGAGAGTAATCATGGGCTTCTTGTTCTAAACTCCTTTTCCTAGCCAGAGTCATGTTTGGAGGGAATGTTTTCGTCCTCAGGAAGGATACTAGTGGTTCACTCCAATCTGGCACTAGGGACACTTGATAAAGAGTGGCATGTTCCACAGGTGGTTTAGTGCAACAGATTGAGCATTCCTTGCACAACCTTTGGACATCGGCTTCCATAGTTGGCCAATGTACTCCGAGTCTCCTTAGTGTCTGTAAGGTTCGTTGCTTTGAGTAGTGTTGCTCTAACGCACCTACATGTGCTAAATGCAACCACTTCGCATACTCATCCTCTTCTACACAACAAGCCAAGATTCCTTGATCTGTGTGCTTGTACATACTTCCAGCCATGATGTGGTACTTTTGGGCTTTTACTACCTCTCTGTCTTGCGTGTTTATCACTGGATGGTTAGGTCCGTATGTCAATACTGGCACTAATGGCTTAGCCCACTGCGGTACCACTTCCAAGTTAAACAAGTAAGCATCAGGAAGGTCATCTGATACTCCTTGTGGGGCTTCTCCCGATGTGAGCCTAGAAAGGTGATCTGCCCTCAAATGAGTCCTCCCTTTTCTCACCACTACCTCAAAATCGTATTCCATTAGCAAGAGAAACCATCTTACTAATCTTCCTGTATTGCATGGCTTGTTTACGAGGTATAGCAATGCCTGATGATCAGTAAAAAATTTAAACTTATTTGCAAGCAAATAGTGTCTAAATTTCTTAACTGCATATATCATGCCTAAGCCTTCTCTCTCGGTAGTGGTGTAATTTCGTTCAACTGCATTCAATTGTCGACTAGCATAGGCAATTGGAAGATCCATATTACCTTCACCAGTAGGTTGAGCAAGCACACATCCAATGGCATAATTGGATGCATCCACATGAACATGGAAAGGCTTATTCCAATCCGGTGTGGTTAAGATTGGTGCTGAACATAATCGCCGTTTAAGCTCATTGAAGGAATTCTCACATTCCTCAGTCCACTCAAAGTTTGTCAGAATTCCGTACATGGGCTTTGCAATGACAGCATACATGTGAATGAACCGACGGTAGTAACCACAATGTCCCATGAAAGCTTGTACTTCCTTGACATTCCTTGGCCTAGGTAGCTCTGCTATGGCTCTCACTTTCTCTTCGTCAGTAGATATGCCATTCTTTGACACTATGTGCCCTAGAATCTTGCCTTGCCTGACCATGAAAACACATTTTTCTGGGTTTAGGCAGACTTGATATTCTCTACATTTGTCAAAGATTTGTTTGAGTTCAGGAATATGGGTTTGTCTAATGTTGGAATGAGCACAAAGATCATCAACATAGACTTCTAAGTTTTTCCTCAGGAACTCCTTAAATACATGGCACATTAGTCTCTGGAAGGTAGCTGGTGCATTGGTAAGCCCAAATGGCATTACACGAAAGGCAAATATACCCCACTCTGTGGCAAAAGCTGTTTTATGCTGATCTTCTGGAGCTATGGCTACTTGATTGTAGCCCGAAAATCCATCGAGGAAGCTGTACACTTCCTTGCCTACTACTCTTTCTAAGAGATGTTCTGTGATGGGAAGCGGATAGTTATCTCGAATCGTGGCTTCATTAACCTTCTTCAAGTTAATGCATACACGCAGCTTGCCATTCTTCTTGGGCACCACTACGATGGGGGATACCCACTCAGTGTGCTCAATTTCATAGATAAATCTAGCTTCGACCAGTCTATCTATCTCCTCTTTGATCTTAGCAGCGTAATTATCGTTATATGTATAGGGCTTTTGCTTAGAGGGTTTAGCATCTGAGGTCATGGGGATAGTGTGTGAGCATATGTCAGGGTCAACACCTTTCAAATCCTTGTAACTCCAAGCGAATACATCTCTGTATTCTCTTAGCAAGGCTATTAACGCATGCTCTTCTTCCTCTGTTAGGTCATGGCCTATGTACGTGCATCTCTCCTCTCCTTCTTCTAGGGCCACTACTATTTTCTTGGTGGTTTCTTTGTTATCATAGGCCTCTCCTGATTGTGCCTCTCATTTAGGCATTCTTATCATGACCCTCCTGTCATCTATCTCATACTTCTTAAAATTTTCTGGGACCTCAAACAAAGATTCTTCCTCTTCTGGTGAGACTTCTCTCTTCTTTCGTTTCTTTCCTTCTTCCTTGGGGTCACATGTGTGGCTAATCTTACATCATTTGTAAGCTCTCCATGCCTCTGGGGTTGAAATTCTACTTCATGGAAGTATTCTTCATCTGATGCAAAAGGTGGGTCCATAATGATAGACTCTAGATCGGAGTCACTTGCATCCTCAAATGCATCAGGGCTAGGTTCGCATTCTTCTAGAACTGCCTCTCCCATGATTGGCTCTATGGAGAAGACTGAAATGTCATAGCCATCCTCATCACAGTGAGGTGTCCATTGTTCCTCATTGATGGCTACATCCATTGTTGCTAGGATTTCTGCCCAGCCATGGGGTTCAAATTCCTCATCAGGAAAGACTACAGGTGCATAGGCTGGGTCTTGAATTGATCTATGGTTTTCTTTTGCACCTACCTCTCTGGCTTTCTCTCTCTTCTCTTCTTCTACTGCTACCTTACACATCCATAAGTGGGTGTCTTCATGCATCCACGAGGATCCGGATTCTATGGAATGCACAGACTCAGTCTCATCTTTGGCTCTATGGATGGGATTCCATTGAATAGGTGGTACATCTCTATGAGAGTAATCCTTAAGATTGACTTTGGTCGTAACACCTAAGTGTTGCAGGTACAAAGAATTGGTTCCCCAATCCTGTACCACTTGCAACTGTCGCATAAAAGGTCGTCCCAAGATCATCTCATAGGCATGATTTTTACTGAAGTCACATATGGCAAATGTGTGCTCAAACTCGACACCACAGGTGGTGAGAGTTATTCCTTCTAGCAATCCTAAGGGTCTCTCAATATGACCATCGGTCATCTGCAATTTCATTCTCGTTGGCCTGAGTGCTGGCTTGCCCCAACGCTTCCATAGGGAAGTGGTGGCAATTGCAACTCCTGCACCTGAGTCCAAAATTGCCTTGGTGGTGTACTCTTGGTAGGTAATGGGAAGATAGGTGTTCCCTTCTTCACCTTCACACATATCTCCTATCTTATCCAAGGGTATCTCTGGCACTGTTCTATGTGATCCTACCTGGGAACGAGGTTTTGCTATCTCGGGCACTTGATTGGCTACATGTTTCCACACTTCTGGTCTAACCTTAAGCAGCTTTTCCAAAGTGAGATTGCACTGCACTTTGGTGTTCTTTACTACCTCTGTGTTCCTAGGTATGACTGAATCTTCGTTTCTTACCATGACTATAGGTGCTCTCATACAGGTGGACTTTGCTTCCCATGGGCCTGTGAAATGGGGTAGTTCTTGTAAAGAATTAGACTCGAAGTCTAATCTTTCTTGAGATTGGGTACTCTCTTGCTCTCCATAAATGGATGGGATGTCTTGTGGGAATTGGTCGTGCACCATCCACAAGTTCAATGGGAGGAGGGACTTCACTTTCTTTAGCCCATTTGTCTTCTTGAATCTCGCGTAGGAATTCTGGTGTGAACCGATTCAGAGAAGATGATGTGTCTGGCTCCGTAGAGTTAGGCACATAGGCCTCCTGAGCAGGAATGCTTACTCTTTCACTTGCCTTGCCCTTGTGTTGAGAGGCTGGTTCCTTTTCTGATTGTGCAATCAGCTTCTCTATTCTTTCTAGGGAGGGGGGGTTGTCTGGTTCAGTGGAATTGGGCACATAAGCTTTCGGTGGGGGATGGGTCATGTTTTTGCTTGCGTTATCTCTTTCTTGATTTTCTTCTTCCTTGGCAGATCTTGCAATTATGCCCTCTAACTTCTCTAGAAGTCCATCCAAGTGTAATTGCGTCTTGGCTGAGCCCGAGTAATTGAAAAGGCGACTGGCTTCAAACATAGTCTGAGCCAATGCGACCATTTTCGCGCAAAGCTTGGTTCTTTCTATCTCTAGGTCAGCTCTAGGGTAACACTTGTCATGATCCGTGACATTTGGCCCTTCTTGGATTCTGGCCTGATATGCTTTAAGCATCATGTCTATGTCTTCAGGAGTGGGATCAGCTAATACTGATCCTACTCTAGGGGGTGGTGGAATTGTATGAGGTGGGTTGGAAGGTGGCGGGTTGGATGGCGATGGGAATGGTGGTGGTGGGGTAGTGTGAGAGGGAGTTTGAGATGTGAGTTCAGTTATCCTGGCTTTGGTTTCCCTTATGCTTTCCTCAAGTTCACTCATCTTTTTAGCCCATTGTCTTTTCATTCTTTCCCGACTATCTTTCCACGCTCTAGTCCTTTTCTTTGTCACGCTCTCGGTTTCACTAGCCTCTGGGTTCTTATCTTGGTTTACCCCTTGGTTTTGCTGCAATGCCTGAGCTCTAGTCACTACCTGTACTGGTGCGGTGGATGTCATACTTCCTGTGGAGTCTACCACCAACCCAATAACGTTAATAGGAGTGATTTTTGGCATATTATTAGGATTCTTAGGGCAGTCTCGTAAGAGGTGCACCTTTCCACATTCTTGGCAAAAGCCCTGAATTGTTACTGACTGGGGTTGTGTGAGTGGAGGTAAGGGACAATCACGAATGAGGTGATCTCCCTGACATCTGTAGCATGGTCCTCTAGGGAATGGGGGTCTTACCTGCCTAGATTGAGGCTTAGGATTGGGGTTCGTATACATGACGTTTGTGTAATCTGACTCCCAACTAGGTTCACTCGGTTCCTCACTGTAGTAGGACTCACCATGTTCAGGAGATTGCATGTAGTAAGCAGGGGACTATCGACATGTGTAGAATCAAAGCTATGGTCACTGGGGTCACTTTCGGAAAGCAGTGGGGTTACAGGGACTATAGCTCTATTCAGGTTTTCTTCTGCTGCTGCATATTTTACTGGGATCGCATTAGCTGGGGCAGGGGGTTGTTGAGCTAACACAAGCTGAGGCCTTTGTTGGTTTTGGTATGGTTGCTGATAAGGTTGTTGTGGCCTGCCATATGGTTGTGGAGGGTACGGGTTCTGGTATCTTCCCTGCTGAGGGTACGGCTGAGGGTAGGGTTGCCTAACCGCCTGCTTGTTGTATGGGCAATCTTGCGCGGTGTGATTGGTGTACCTCCGTTCTATGGTGCAGTACTGGCTACTAGAATTTACTTGGGGTTGAGCCATAATGGGACAGACATTTGCCATATGGTCGCCTCCACAATTATAACATCTTTTTACAGGGGCGAACCTTGGGATTTGTTTACTAGAGACACCTAGTTTCTGAGCAACTTTCTCTGCAAGTTCCTCAATTGATGTGGATTGCGTGGAAGAGAGGCTAGAGGCACTATCTGAATCTTTGTATATCTTGGAAAGCTCTAACTCCTCCCCTAGGTTATCCTCAATGTCAATACACATGCGTACACACTCTTCTATGGTCCTAGGGTCCTTCAAGTACACATATGATCTTAATTTGGTACTTAGCAATCCATCCAAGAATAAAGCCACTTGCTTAGCTGGTGTGGGTAGCTCAGGGACAGGGCATCTTTCAAGATATTGCCTAAATCTCCTTCCTGCAAGTCTCACGGTCTCTTGAGGGGTTTGCTTGAAGCTGTGAATCAGTGAGGAGGTATTATGTCTTATGCCACTCTTAGAAAATTCAATGATGAAAGCCTCTAGGAGTTGGTCTATGCTCCTGAACTGTCTCTCGTTTAGTGGTTGAAACCATGTCAGGGCAGTGTTCCTAAGGGTTAGACCAAAGGCATTGTACTGCGTGAATAGATCCTCCACTTGTTCAGCTCTCAGGACTTGTCTAAACTCAGCCACATGATCGTATGGATCTCCAGTGCCATCGAAGTAGTTCTTCATGGACTTAACTCGCCGAGTTGGTCTCAAGGTCCTTGTGTGCTCTCTAGGTCGTGGTAGAGGGAACTCATCCGCATTTCTTTGATTCCTGTGAGCTCTAAGTACCTCAGGCTCTACTCTATTTGTTTCCGTCCTCGTTCTTTCTCTGCCCCCTGGGGTGGCAAAGCTCACCTCTGGCCTTTCTCTATGTCTGTCTCTTTGAGTTCCGTGAGCGTGGGAGGTTCCAGCTCCTGGGTGACCAAAGGACACGTTCGATCTTGGTTGGGGAAAAACGAATTCACCCTTCCAAGTGTAAGCATGCCTATCATTTTCCGTAACCACAAAGATCCTCTCCGAAGCGTGATCTAAGTAGGTCACTCTGCCTGGGCTATCAGGATCCTTAAACTCATAAATCATGATTGTTCCTATATGAGTTGGCTGATCAGATTTATACCTCCAAAAGGCTTCGTCAGTTTCTCGATTGAGGAGCAAATCTATGCTCTTATTATCCTGGGGAATCCACTCTGGTGTGATAATCCTAGTGAGAACCGATTTGCCTCGAGGGGTTCTAGGTTCTGTACCCATGTTTCCTTGCTCTAGGTCGCCTAAGTCCGCTTCTGGGATCACATTTCCAAATTCGTCCGTCCTATCTGGGTGACTGGTGACTACGTATATGGTTCCTTCTTTGTCCAAGTATGCTCCGTTTTCAAACTTGACAGCTGGGCGCTCTAGTCCAATGGATTGATCAGGATTCTTAATCTGTACCACAGATCTTCCTAGGCCGTCCTCATAGATGCTGGCACCTAATCGGTTGGTACTAAGGTATTCCAACTGCGTTTTGTATGGGCCTTCTACCCTGTGCAAGTATGGCACTCCTGAACTTCCCGTAGGTCTGTCCATGCCTTGAGACATCTCTGATTCACTGGTATCAGAGCTAGGGTAATGCGAGTGGTGACTCAACTACTGGGCCCAAGACCTTGCAGTATGATTGACACTAGCCTCTGAAGATCTAAGGCTTTGTCTATCTCTTACTAGATGTCGTCCTGATCTAAGGTTCATATGCCTAACTGATTAACCCAATTTGTCCCAGGTACAACAACCACGTTCTCAGTCCTTTGTATCAATTACTTAATTCCCTTTTTATGTTGATTATCGTGTTTACACTCTTGTCTGATATCACGTCGTTAGGAATACTTGAGTTTAATTTCGCACTTTAGTTTGGTCGTTTCACATTAGGTTCTTTTCCTTTAAGGTTGTCGTCCACTCACACAGGTTATCCCATGACCTGAACTTGATTTCTTAGATAGTCTTTGATTTATCTCGTGCCTATCGTTGCCTGGAATTACTTCTAACACTACCCGCACTTAGCCTAAACTAAGAATTGACAGAGGGTGTTGCGGGTTTTCCAACCTTGAGTTCCTTTCCTTGTGTTGTTGCCCTGGTGTGCCCAGGACGCGTGTTCCCAAGCCTGCACTTACTCTTGCTTTGCGTACCCTTCGATGCTCTCAAAGGAACTGTAAAAGGCCCATCGTTAGCTCAAGACTTAAATTCAAAAGACAGAACCAATCACTTTCATTCATGTAACACTTCACCAATTTGCACTATGATTTTTTGGACACAACTCTAGAGATCCCTGAATTTTGTTCCCCCTGAGTATGGTTGTTGACCTAAGCTTCAACTTAGGGACTTGCGGAGAAAGAGACTGTACCTCGATCCCCTCACAAGTGCATATAGTGGGGATACACGCTTTTAATTTATCAATCCGAAGAGTACACTAACCTAGCCGAGTGTATGAAGACATGCAAATGCGTAATGGTCAATGCAAAAGTATTACTCAAAAGTGGAAATGAGGAAAACACTTATCCTAACAAGCTTCAACTGTAGGTCAAGACGAAACGATACTTGGTGCAGCAGCCGTCAGTATTTTGGACTTTTCTCCTAGCCCCGAGCTCCAAACATAGCGAATAGCATATGCGTTTCGAAGCTCTCGAGAAGACGCATCCAATGGCAGTGGTTTCACGCAATTCCGACACTCCTACTTCAAGTTATGACAGAAATACTGAGTCGCGGGAATACTTTCCTACACTTCAACACTTCCTACTCCTCGCACACACCTCTCCTACAGCAAAGAAACACTCTCAAGGATAAATCACACTCACAAGCACTCTTTCCAAGCAATACACATGCATACAAGCTCACGAAGAAGAAGATGAAGAGGGAAGAAGACACAAATTCGAATTTCTGTGCTCTCTCTTCTCACAATGGCAAAAAGTCCTTTACAAAGAGTCACATTTGACTTATATACTAGTGCCCTAAAAATGGTCCTTTCACATAAGTGACCGGCACTTTATTCCCTAAGAGCTAATTTCCTACTATTTTACATGGATAAGCTTCTATTCTTCTATGGGAATGCATCTAGAGGACTCCTCTAGTGCCTTTACAAGGGAAATATATTACAGAAATGAATATGTTACAAAAATATCTGGTCCAAATCGGAAAAATTTTGGGGCCCGTCTTTTTCTCTGCTTTGTGCGCTCTTTGGCTCTGCAACACTCTCCCCCTCTTCGCCTCTGTCGTCCCTTGACAGTCTCGCTTCCTTTGACAGACTTTGCTTCGCGCACGCGCCCTGTGGTCAGTATTGTCTGCAGTTAAACAGACATGCAGATTCGATGGCCTTCTTGATTCAAGCTCTACTACTCGAGAGCCTGATGTAATTGTCTTGCCTGTTGACTTGGGTTGCCACGCACGCCACCAGTGACTAGGAATGTGCTATTCTTAGTCACCCTCTTCAACTTTTCAGCCTCTACCCCTTTCTAACTTTTGGCCCTACTCTGATGTTTGAAAAATCCACTCCTCTGGACCCCGGGGTTTAGCTTTGTAGCCTGGTGCGTGCCCCTGCGGGGCTCTGTGCAGAGATGGGTGTTGCGCCCCTGCGGGGCTTCCTGCAGAGATGTATCTTTACCTTTGTCTATCTTCAAATTTGCCCTTTTAGTGAAGCTGTTTCTTTCGCTGCTTTCTTTTTTTCCTTTTCCTACTCGTTTCGCCCTCAACACTGCCCCCCTCCTGAACTCTGTCGTCCCCGACAGGCTTTGATAAGCGCCGGGCGTATGTTCTGTATACTTGTTGCTCTGTATCATTTAGCAGATTAGCTTCACGTATCATGATCTGTTTCCATTGTTCAGCTTTGACTCCATCGTTCGGCGGTTGTCTATGATCTGCGAAGAAGCTTAATTCATATGCCACAAGTCTGGCATTCAGATTTGATGACATCTTCAAAAATACCTCTGAATCTATTTCAAAAAATCCTGTAAAAAATGCTTCTTCAAATATTTGCATGTATGGACTTGGCAAAAACATGAGTCTAGAATAATATGCCATTATTGTGGGGCGGCTCGGCATTATTGATAGATCGAAGATAAGGATATCGGTGCCTTGATTTATGCCGATGAAGTTCAAAAATGTATATGCCGCATGTTTGAAAACCTTCAGGACTGTAAGTAGCATACCAAGTATTTTATTTGTCATCTTAACTGCTAAATCTGGTACAGTCGCATAGTTTTGTAGCCAAAATTCTATGGTCTTGATCATATAATCCTCGGTTGGCAAATAATTATGTGGCGGGCTAGGTAACATCGGATAGTTTAGCCACTGTTTATTAATAGTGCCGCTGCGTTGTAAAGCCAAAAATTCTGTTGTAACCCTTCTTCGTGGTATGGGACAAAACGAAGGGTTTACCTGTAATAAATAAGGTGCGGCCTCCCAGTGCACTCGTAGTGTGGGATGTTTCTCCAAAAACTTTCTCCTCCATACTGGCTGTGCAGCTTCAAACTCTGCTTGAGTGTACGTGAATGTGTCATTCTTGAAATTAAGCTGCTGATCCGGACTTTTGTGTGTAACCTTCTTTATATATTGCCTTGTTTTCTCTTTCAACAGTCCATATGGAATGTTGAAAGGCTTTATGATCTTCTCCAAGTCTTTACCTTTGATTTTGGCTTCCTTCATGACCTTGATGACTTCATTCTCAAAACTTTCCGTCAATCGGGACACCACTAGTGCCCGTTCCTTCTGACTTATTTCTGCAGTGTATGGCATTGGATGATCATCATGCATATCCGCCATCTGCTCATGCATTGGAGAATGATAGATCGGTTGAGATAGAGGGCTTACCTCTACCTCGTCAGTAGGATGTTCTTTTTCTGGCACTACTGATGTCCCGATCGATTCTTTACCTTTCTGCTGATTCTGTAGCTCTTCAATGCATTCTTCTTTTTCTTTTACCTTTTGCAGGGCTTCACTGAGTTTTTCTTTGGTGGCTAGGAGCTCCTTACCTATGTCGGCTACGTGATCCATGTTTTCACTGTAGCTCTGTACCAGTTTGGCCTGTGCTGAATTCAGCTGCCTTTTTAGCTCACTTATTTCCTGATTGTGCTTAAGTTCTGCTTCTTCTCTTACCGCACGCTCTTGTTTTAGCAGGGCTTCATATTGTGCGAGTTGATCTCTTAATTCAGCTTCTTTACTTCCAGTTAATTCCAGTTGCTTGATTGGTTGGTCATATAACAATGATTTCGTCAACTCTTTGTTTCTGTTCCGTAAGGTATCATTCTCGTCCAGATATAACTTCAGTTGTGTTTCTAGTAGAGTGCTTCTGGTCTTCAATCTTTCTTTTTCTGCTGCTGTGGCATCATACACTTTCTGTAGATCCTCGAGCTGGTTTCGCAGTTGATGATACTGAGTGCTTAGTGACTCATATTGTGTTTGTGTTTCTAACAGCTCAGTACTTTTGGTGGCTATCTCTTTTTGTATCTGAATTAGTTGTGCAGACAACTGTTCACTCATAACTTGAAATTGATTCTTTTCTTTCATGGCTTTGTCGTAGTCTGCATCTATGTCCATCATTTGTTGTTGCGTATCCATGGCTGTTTGGATCATTTGCTTTACTACCGGTTTTAACTGCGTGACATCTACATTAAGCCATGTTTTCGGTATTGAGGGTTCTTCTCCGGTAGTCACGTCTTTACCTTGAGCAATGTGTAATGTGGTATCATGGGGCTGCCTGATCTGAAGCTGGATCCGTGGCTCAGCCCCCATGTTTTCATTCTGTGCTTGAGGTGTGTCATCAGGCACCTCAATTATGGTTTCTTGTTGGAGCTCTCCCGTTTCCTTATTCTTTGGGGTTTGTTCTTCCTCTGTAATAGGTGCTTTGACGTGTGGAACCCCAGTAGCCGTATCTTCTTTGATGCTGATTTTTGTATTGTCATTCAATTGAATGACATGCTCCTGTTCCTTAGCATCATCCACCTTCTTTTCTTTTTCCTTTTGGTTTTCCGGTGTCACTTCCATTTGATTGACTTCTGGTTCTTTGTCTTCATAGGTTTCTGTCCTGATATCAGTATCTAGCGTGTCTTTCTCAGGACTGGATTCCGTATTCGTGCTTGAGTCATCAATGCCCAATTCTCGGTATCTTCCAGGTTGTTTTGGAGTTGTTTCGGTACTCTGTTTTTGCTGAACTTGACTTGCTTGTCTATAATGATGTCCTTGGACATTTAGATTTACCTACCCTTGCATATACTGGTGTGTTTGCTCGAGGGCAGCAGACAAGTCTCTTTTTGAAATCGGCATTTGAGCCGTCGTGACCTTAGGCAAGAGATGCGTTCTCTTAGACTGAGGTGTTGCTTGGGCTTCCTCTTCTCGCAAGCGTTTCGTACCCCTCATGGGCTTTTGTGTGCTGGTTCCAGCCTCTTCCATCACAATTGCTGCTTTTTTCTTCTTGGGGACCGAAGCGGATTTTGCATACCTTGCTAGCCCTTCTGCTGTCGGCATCTCTCGTAAGCAGTGTCTCATGTCTAGGGCTTCATATATCAATAAAGTTAAAGCTGAACCGCCGTTCAGGAACTTCTTTTGCCCCCATTTCTTCTGAGCTTCAAACAATCGCTCTTGTACGTAACCTGTGAGATTCACTTTGTTTCCTATCTGTCTCATGGCATGCGATAGGAGTTGGACTACTATCTTCTGAGGTGCAGTGTATCTGTTCATGCCAGGAAAACAAAAGTGTTGGTGTACCAAACGTACTGCATCTTCAATATCCACTCTGTTAATCTCCAGGAATGATCTTTTCTTGGGGTCATGGCATTCGTCCTTGACATTAGTAATTCCTTCCTGATTCCATCCAAAGGCCTTATTGATCAATTCATGAGTGAATTGAATGGTCTTCCACGTGCCCACCTTGTCCAAAACCTTTGCTTCTGGCACCGAAATCTTTGTAGCAGCTGGCTGCATGGTATTCATTACTTGCGTACATCTTTGGAAGTCTGGTACGCATATAGGTATCTTCAAAAATGCTTCAATGCCAGCTTGAGTCCATATTTCCTCGATATGTGGTAACCCTTGTATTATGGTCTTGAAATCTTGTGACATAATAGGGAAACAGTGGTCCCTGTCCATGATCTTGATAGTTGCCATGAATAAGAGTTCCGAGATAGGTTGGTCATCTCGAAACCAATGTCCTCTGACCTTGGTTATTGACCCCAATGGAAGAAGTAGTTCCTCTTCCTGCTGTGTAGCTTTTGAGTCCGAAGATGTCATCTGCACTCAATATAGAGGATGAGTTAGTATCCATATCTTTTATCAGAAATCCTCCTCCATCTGTTGATTAATAATTCGATGTTGCTCCGGGTGCATGATGCTGTCCCTTCCCCGTGGGTGTGAGAAAGGTAATACCTGAATTTTTCATGCATTTTTATATTTTTTTGCTGAAAAGAAAACATAAAAGTTAGTACAAAGCCGAAGCGATTAGTGAAATTTTTTTGGAGTCATTTTTTAAGTATGTACAAGTGCTCTCCTATTTCCAAAGGGAAAATGTGCGATACTATCTGAAAGTAGAAGAAGGACGTGCCGAATGCTTGGCCTTGTAATGTGACCCTATCATGCATACTCTGGATCTTGACAATTCCTCATGTGTGCAATTGGAAGTAGTTGCTCGATGTATGCAGCTCGTCTTGTCTTTCGGCACCCAGATTTGCTTCACTTGGGCGGAACATACTGTATTCTCCACCTTTTTTATGAATGCGGTTCGTCTTTGGTAGTATGTCTGCTGATTCTGTTTTGGGAATCTCAGGTTGGTTTGCATTGCATCTGTAGATTCCTTCTTCCTCCAATATGTCCTTTCCCTCGTCTGATGTGTCTGTTGACTATGTTGAGTATTATAGTTCTTCTGAGGATGTTCCTTGTTTGGGATGGTCGTCCTTTGGGTACGTGACTTTGGGATCCAAATTTTGGTTCGATCAGGTTGTGCAGTTATCAGCTTCTTTGGGATCCATATGCTCTTGAGTCGTGGTTGCTGAAAGTGTCCGAAATTCTTTGTCTTCTTATACAAGTGCTCATGCTGCTGTCGAAGACGTTTCTGTTGCTGGAGATATGCCTTCTTTTGATCCTTTCTTATCCAAGCTAGTGTAGAGTGTGGAACGGGGTACACTTTCACGGGTGTAGACTTTACTTCTTGCAGAGGAATAGTCTCTCTTGTGCTTTGTGGTTCTCTGTGCTCGGTTTCATGATCTTGTGCACTCTTGTGACTCTCTAAACTCAGGGATGGAGTGCACACAGGACTCACGGTGTTTTCACATGAAGTACTTGACGATGGGGTTCCTATATTGCTAGTGAACATACAATCATGACTTTGTTCATTAGGATGAACTTCTTGCTCTATAATAGCAGCTTTGGGTGGTCGTTCGTCTAGCAAACTAAATACTTCACGAGGTCCTATTCTGGCCGAGATGTATCCTAAAGCCAATTGAATGGTTACCTCATATTCGTAGATCCAATCTTGTCCTAACACCACATCTTCAAGCAGATCTTGGTCCTGACATACTAAGAGTCTCTGCTCCATTGTGTTGTTCCCCATATGTAAAGGTAAAGTGATCTCACCTATGCATTGAGTAACTTTTCCTCCTATTCCAATTAGCTGTGCCTTCGATGGGCGTAACTCCTCTTTAAGTCTCTGAGACAAGGAAAATCTAATGCAGCTTATTGCTGCTCCTGTGTCTATGAGTGCATCCACTAAGTGGTACTCTTTTCGTCCTGCTCCCAGATTCAAATAAGGCTGTCTTCTTTGTTGTCCGGAGTTCTTAGTGGCTCTAAAATTAGCCATGGGGATGAGTTCTTCTCCTACTCGATATCTCTCGTCTCTTTCTCTCATCCACTCTTTCCGTTTTCTGATACGTTCTAGGGCTTCCTGTCTAGCTTCTTCTCGTATGCGTTCTTCTTCCTTTTTTCTACTCTGAGCTCCTAAGAGTCGTGCTAACATTTGATCCGTTAGAGGCTCCATGAATCTTTTCACTCGGCATCCACTGATGTAATTGGGAAGAATATCTCCGTCTAGTGTGGCGAGATTGACTGCACCACTAGTAGAGATTCGATTTATAATCATGGGTCCATATCCGCGTTTTTGGAGCTTCTTTGCATGCTGTTTGAGGGTGTATACTAAGACTAAATCGCCTTCTTTCAGTCCCTTGTCTTTTATATGTGCATCATAATAAGCCTTTTGTCTCCGTTTGGCTGCATAAATGCCCGCTACCGCTTGCAGTCTTGTCTCGTGCAGCTTTTCAATTTGATCTAATTGCTGAGATAATTCATGACCGTTCCACTCATACTGTTGGGCCACTCTCAATGTAGGTACTAAGAAATCAATTGGCAAAATTGCATTTTGCCCATACACTAAATTGAAAGGTGTAGTTCCAATAGCCGTTTTATATGCCACGCGGAAGGCCCAAATTGCGTGATGCAATTGTTTGTCCCAATCTGACCTTCCATTATTGACAATCTTTGTCAATATAGTACAAAGTACTTTGTTGGAACTTTCAGCTTGTCCATTAGCTTGAGGGTGGTAAGGGGCTGATTTTTTATGAATCACTAAGAATTCATTCATTAGCGATTCAATGACTTCGTTTAAGAAATGCGTTCCTCGATCACTTACTATCTCAATCGGTAGTCCAAAGCGTGTGAATATGTGCTCAAAGAGAAATTTTGCTGTAGTTTGAGCATCATTCTTTCTAGTGGCTTTTGCTTCTACCCACTTAGTCAAGTAATCAGTGGCTACTATGATGTATTCCGCATGTGATCCTTTCGCAGGTGGATTGATAGGTCCTATGAAGTCAATTCCCCATTTGGTAAATGCTCTCGCACAAACCATGGGTCTTAAAGGCATGTCATCTCTTCTAATAGGATATTTTGCTCTCTGGCATGTTTCGCAACTTTTTACATAGGTCTCTGCGTCCATATGTAGAGTTGGCCACCACAGGCCTGCAAAGAGAATCATCTTGACTGTTCTATCTGCTGAGAAATGTCCTCCCGCAGCTCCTGCGTGTGCCATTTCTAATACAGAGAGATATTCATTCTCATGAATGCACAATCTTAGCTGGTTATCCTTTCCGCGTTTAAAGAGTTGTTTTCCTAGGATGACGTAATCTTTGCTCTGTTCTTCAAGAGCACGTTTTCTTGCTAGGGTAGCTCCGTCAGGGTACTCTCGAGTTTTCAAGAACTTTACTAAAGGCATGCTCCACCTAGGTGCTATTGTAGAATAGCATAACGTAGAGTTCTCTCCTGGGATTTGTTCTTGACAGGTTTGACAGTTTGACACATAATGATGTGCATCTCGTTGCATGGTTGGCCAATATATGCCGAATCTCTTGAGTGTTTGCCATGTTCCATTTGCATTCAAATGAGTGTTCCATTGGTTTATGTGTGCTTTCTGAAGCCACATTTCTTGTTCCCCTTCCTCCACGCATCTCATCAAAAGTCCGCTTGAATCCTGGTGGTACAAACTTCCAGCAATAATGTGAAGGTTCTTAGTCTTCCAGAGATCTTGCTTTCGGTTTGGCGTGATCCCATCTTTAGGTCCATGTGTGAGTATCGGGATCAACTTTTCTGCCCACTGAGGACATACTTCCAGGTTAAAGAGATAAGTGTCTGGCAGATCATCAGGGACTCCTATAGGTGGTTCTCCATGGGTCATGCGAGATAAATGATCTGCCCTTATGTGTGTGTTTCCTTTCTTGACTATTACTTCAAAGTCAAACTCCATTAGTAACAAGAACCATCGTACTAGACGTCCTGTATTGCAAGGCTTGTTGACTAAGTACAATAGAGCTTGATGATCAATGAAAAATTTGAATTTGTTTGCCAATAAGTAATGTCTAAACTTCTTGACGGCATAAACCATTCCTAGGCCTTCTCTCTCCGTAGTAGTATAATTGCGTTCAGCTTGATTTAACTGTCTACTGGCATAGGCTATCGGGTGGTCTAATTTACCTGTATCCGCTGGTTGAGCTAAGATGCAACCAATGGCAAACTTGGAAGCATCAACATGAATATGAAACGGTTTATTCCAGTTAGGGACTCGAAGAATGGGTGCTGAACGCAATCGATTCTTCAACTCATTAAAAGATTTTTCGCATTCTTCGGTCCAATTGAATTGAGTTAATAATGCATAAAGAGGTCTAGCAATTATGGCATACATATGTATGAATCTTCGATAGTAACCACAATGTCCCATAAATGCTTGAACTTCTTTAGCAGTTTTCGGTCTTGGTAAATCCAAAATAACTTTGATTTTGTCTTCATCCGTGGAAATTCCATTCTTAGAAACAATATGTCCTAAGATTTTCCCTTGTCGCACCATGAAGACACATTTTTCTGGATTGAGGCATACTCGATATTGTCGACATTTGGAAAAAATCTTTTCTAGTTCAGGGATGTGCTCTGATCGTATAGCTGAATATGTACACAGATCATCCACGTATACCTCCATGCTCTTTCGCAAAAATTCCTTGAACACATGACACATCAGTCTTTGGAACGTAGCTGGGGCATTCGTTAAACCAAAAGGCATGACTCTAAAGGCGTATACTCCCCATTCAGTTGCAAATGCAGTCTTATGTTGGTCCTCAGGAGCAATGGCTACCTGATTATACCCTGAAAAGCCATCCAAAAAACTATAAACTTCCTTCCCTGCTACTCTTTCCAAGAGATGGTCAGTGATCGGTAAGGGATAGCTATCCCTTATGGTGGCGGAGTTCACTTTTTTCAAATTGATGCACACTCTTAACTTCCCATTTTTCTTTGGTACAACTACCAAGGGTGATACCCATTCCGTGTGCTCAATTTCGTAGATGAATCCAGCGTCTAACAACTTATCTATTTCTTCTTTTATCTTGGCTGAATATACATCATTATAAGTATAAGGTCTCTGTTTGGAAGGTTTGGCCTCGGAAGTCATGGGGATTCTATGCGCACATATAGATGGATCTACTCCTTTTAAATCCTTATAGGTCCAAGCAAAGACATCCCGGTATTCTCTTATGAGTCGAATTAGCTCTTGCTCCTCTTCCTCTGAGACATCCTGTCCTATGAAAGTACATCGTTCCTCTCCTCCTTCCATGGTTACCACTATTTTCTTGGTCTGCTCTTTATTATCATATGCTATTCCCGGTTGTGCCTCTCTTTTAGGCATTTGAATAGCAATCTTCCTCTCTTCTATTTCATATTTTTTGAAATGAGCTGGTACCTCAAATTGGTCTTGAAGCTTATTATCTCCATCTTCTAACTCCCTTTCAACTTCTAATTTTTCCTTTTGTGCGAGATCCTCATGTTGTTCATTGGCAGTGAAGTCCATGTTGGTGGTACTAATTCCTAAATCCATGGGTTCTTGTTCCATTTCAATGCTCTCGTAGTCCTCCTTCCAGTTTTGCTCAAATACTTCTCCTTCTTCTGCCTCCTGAAGGACTACCATATACAGGCTAATGTCATAACCCTCCTCGTCAATACATTCGTTCATAGTTACCACTTCTTCGTTTACACAAACATCGAGGGTAGCTAAGATTTCCATCCAACCATGAGGTTCGAATTCTTCGTCTGGAAATACTTGTGGCATATAAGCTGGATCTTGTACCGATCTCACTACACCTTGTTTCTGCTGCCAACTTTTTCTTCTCTCTTCTTCCTTTTTAGCAGCTTGGCATATCCATAGATGAGTGTCCTCGTTCATCCAGGATTGGTCACGAGAACCTGCACTATGAATCGATTGATCGTCTTCCTCTTTATGGACTTGATTCCATTGCAGAGGTGGTACATCTTGATATGCATACGTATGTAGGTTGATCCTAGTGGTGACTCCTGCGTGTTGTAGGTACACTGCATCCTTTCCCCAATCTTGTACTACCTTTAGCTGTCTCATGAATGGCCTTCCCAAGATCATCTCATAGTTGCTCGGCCTTTCAAAGTGACAAATTGCTAAGGTATGCTCGAATTCCACTCCGCACGTAGTGAAGACTACTCGTTCCAACAATCCTAAGGGTCTTTCTGTATGTCCATCGGCCATCTGAATTTTCATACGTGTTGGTCTCAATGCTGGTTTTCCCCATTTCTCCCAAATTTCTTTGGTAGCAATGCCTACACCAGCTCCTGAATCTAATATGGCTTTGGTTGTGTAACCCTTGTAAGTGATTGGTAGACATGTATTTCCTTCATCTCCTTCACTAAAACCTCCTACTTTATCCACTGGAATTCTCATTGTTTTCACTTCGTCATCTACCTCCTTTTTTTCTTCCTTGGCTTCCCACTGATTGATCAATTTTTCTTTTAGATGTGGTTTCACCTTTAACAATTCCTCGAATGTTAAGGTACATGGGATTTTCACCTCTCTAAGGCGTTGTATGATCTCCGATGTTTGAACTGATGGATTCGTTTCCCGTCTTTGTATTGATGGAATGCGATACAATTCTGAGTTGTGCTCGTATTCCCCGGTGTAATTAGGTAGCTCCTTTACATCGTCTTCCACTTCTTTGTCACTTGCATCCATTGGAAAAATTTCTTCTGAATTAAGTTCAGGTATTGAATCTTCCATTTCGTTTTCTGCTTTCAGTTCTTCAAAGGGCGGTTCCATTCCTTCTACTTTTTTCCACTTGTCCTCTTGAACTCTCGCCCATAAATCCTTAGTCCAGTCTCCTTCTGTTTCAGGGACTATGGATCCTTCCTTTCTTTCAACACCAATTTCATTATCCAGAGGTCTATTTACGTTAGGCTTTTCCTGATTATTTAGACACTCTTGGAATTTTTCTTCGCAAATTCGGTTGTTTGGTAATGGTGATGTGGGTTTTTCTAATGTTTGTTGGGCAACTTCTATCAATTTTCTGCAGATTTCCAATCTTTCTTTCTCTAGGTCACCTCTCGGATATTCTCTCTCATGTTGTTCTATGGTAGGTCCGGCTTTAATTCTCTCTTTGTATGCCTGAATCCACATCGCTAAATCTTCAGGCATTGGGTCTGCTAATACCGATTCTAACTCCTCCTTTTTATTCTCCTTTTTATTGTCTTCTTCCACTTGTGATTCCTCTGTTGATTTCTGTTCACTCTTTTCCTTTTCCTTCTTTTGCACTAACTTTTTTTCTTTTATCCTGTCTCTCCTTTGCTTCCATTTTTGGGATCGTTTACTGATGATACTTTTTTCTGGTTCTTCTGAGTCTTCTACTCTGTGAGGGATGGGTGTATTTCCCTCTTTGTCACTTTGATTATTTTCTTCGGTTTTATCAGGGTTTTCTCTAGCCTTTGCTCTCGTTATGGCTTTTACAGGTATAGTGTACTCTTTATCACTCCCCGACGATTCAATTACCTCTATCACGTTAATCTGTACGTTAGATGTGACTTTGTTTGGGTTCTTAGGACAATCTCTGAAAAGGTGTTCCTTTCCACAATCGCTACAGTATCCTTCCCAAATTCGTTGTGGTGGTGGTGGGTTCGGTAATGTACATTCTCTGATATAGTGGTCACCTCCACATCTGTAGCATGGTCCTCTAGGTACAGGTGGTCTATTCATTGGTCGAGGTGGCATGGTTGCTCTAGGAGCTGTGTACATTAATGGTACATAATCTTGCTCGTAGTTATATGAACTCTCCGGTGTCTCCATGCCATAAGCATATGGGTCGTATTGTTGCCCATATTCCATTGTTGAGCTTTCATAACCTGGGTATGCTCCTTGACTAGGTTCGTAAAATGAGTCATATGGTTCACTGCTAGTCAAAGGCGTTGCCGGCACTATGGCCCTTTCTAAGTTTTCCTCTGGTTGTGCTATCTTAACTGGGACAACGTTCTGAGGGTGGGGCGGTTGTTGTCCTAGCACTGGTTGAGGCTGTGTATATCCCTGGTATGCGTATGGTCGTGGCATGGGTGCCTGCGGCTGATATGATGGATATCTGAAGGCTTCTCCTCCTTGCTGGTTCTGCGGATATCCATATGGTCTCACATAAGGCTGGGTGGGTCTGGTTTGCCTATTGTAAGGGCAGTTCTCAGTGTTATGATTAGTGTATCTCTGCTCTATGCTGCAATACTGTAGTGGCCCGGGAACCGAGGGTCTATGAGGAGCATAGGCAGGTGGTGGGACTACTCCCCTAGTACACAAGTGAGAAGGATGATCCCCTCCGCACTGCATACATCTTCTAAGCATAGGCGTTCTCATAGGATTGGTGGGATAATTCCTCTGTCCTTGCATATTCAGTTTTTTTGCTAGCAAGTCAGCAATTTCCTCAATGTTGTTTTTAGGGTTCGATGTGCTATTTGATGACTCTTCACTTTTCACACTTCCTTGGGGTATTTTCAAGTCTCCTGCAAGGTTATCCTCTAGGTCTATACATTCCTTCATACACTCTTGCAGAGTTTGAACTCTCTTCACGTACACTAATGACCTCAAGGTTCCGTTCAATAGTCCTTCTAAGAACAATGATACCATCTTGTTTTGTGTTGGTCTCTCCTCTACGGGGCATCTATCCACATACTGCTTGAATCTCCTGGCAGCCAATCTGACTGACTCAGTTGGAGCTTGCTTGAAGCTGTGGATTAATGACGAAGAATTGTTCTTGATTCCAGACTTGGTAAATTCTTCAATCATTTCTTGATACACTTGATCCATGTTCTGAAAGGTATTTGGATCCAATGGCTGAAACCAGGCCAGGGCTGTGTCTGACAAGGTGAGGCCAAAGGATTCATATTGAATCATGAAGTCATCTACCTGCTCGGCTCTAACTACTTGTTTAAATTCTGCTATATGATTATAGGGTTCACTCGAGCCATCATAATGATTTCTCATGCATTTGGCCACTTGAATCGGTCTTAGTCTCCTTCCTACTTCAGGTTGTCTCGGCATTACAGGGTAATTTGGTCTTCCTATAGGTATGCCTGATCCTCGTACTACCTGTGGTCTGACTGGAGCACGAACTCCTTGTCTTGGGTTCATAGCTGGTTGTGGCCGGTAATTAGGATTAGTGGCAGGTATTGCAAATTGCACATGAGGTCTGATGGGGATCTGGGTTTGTTGAGTTTGTTGTGTTTGTCCCGAATGTTGACTTGAGTCATATTGAGAAGTTCCATGTGGGTTCCGTGAAGTGGTTGCTTGGTCCCTTGGGGGGAACACTGGAATGTTCTGATATTTCAGCTCAGCTCTCTCTAATTCAGTGACTGGCCAATATCTTCTGTGGTCTTTGTCCAAATATGTAATGATGGTGGGGAATTCAGGATCTTGTAACTCATAGATGGTAACTGGATTAGGAGCAGCGTCCCAAACAGAGGAATGGGTTCTGAGCAGGTGCTCCATCCCATTGATCAAATACACATCTATTAGAGTGTCATCCTGGGGGACTAAGTCTCCTCTCCAAAGTTTAGTAATTGTCGATCTACCTCTAGGAGTTGTTACTTGTTCCTCAGTTCCATGTCCATTTAAACTTGAAGTGTCATTTTCCTCACCACGCTCATTAATGATTTCCGGGTGTTCAGTGACCATGTATTGAATGTCTTGTTTATCCATGTACAGTCCTCCTATGTACTTAACTGCTGGTCTTGGCACTATATAGGCCTCTGAAGCCTTCCTCAATCTGGCCACTGATCT
This sequence comes from Ceratopteris richardii, assembly GCA_020310875.1. Taxonomy (NCBI): domain Eukaryota; kingdom Viridiplantae; phylum Streptophyta; class Polypodiopsida; order Polypodiales; family Pteridaceae; genus Ceratopteris; species Ceratopteris richardii. The sequence continues at coordinate 32,287,916 of CM035429.1, read as the reverse complement.
GTTTAGACCATCTAAATAGATGGGGATCTCATTGTGGTTAGTGCTCACATATTCCAAGGAAGTTCTGTATTCGCCCTCAATGATGGACATCTGGCCAATCATGGGCACAGTGTTTTGCATATCCTCGGAAGCCATGGGGATTTCTCCTTCTGACTCACTGGAGGTCTCAGAATAGTGTGATCGGTTACTTGGTTCGGCAACACTCCCTACGGAAGAAATTACACTTCTTCGGCTTCCTAGGGTTCTTCCTGATCTCAAGTTCATTCACTTAAGAGCTCTAATCAGATCTTGTCCACCTTTAGTCTCTAGAGTTCTAAGTTATGATTTAGAAGTCTAGGAAGACTTGGGCTGGAATGTGACTGAAAGAAAATTTCAAGTCAAGACACTTGACTCTCACGATCTCTGAGAAAACGATCGCTAACAAACGATACTTGGGTGAAACGATCGCTGGAAAACGATCTTTCCCCAAACGATCTCTGGCTGGGAACGATACACGACCTCTCAATGAAACGATCTACGACCTCTGCCCAAAACGATCGCTCACAAACGATACTTGATCAAAACGATCGCTGGAAAACGATCTTTGACCAAACGATCTCTACCAAAACGATCTCTGGCAGAAAGCGATACATGACCGACGATCTCTAGTAGAAACGATCGGCGATACTTGGGCTGAAATGACACACGATCTCTCACTAGACGATACACGATACTCGAATATAAACGATCTACGACCTTCACTAGAAACGATCGACGATACCTATCTGAAACGATACCGATCTTTGACAAATGTCGCGATCTCTGGATAGCGATACTTGGCAAACGATACGCGACCGACGACCTCTGATCAAAAACGATCTCTAGCAAAACGATCTACGACCGCTGTCTGAAACGATCTCTAGCGAGACGATCTCTATCTGAAACGATCTACGATATCTCTCAAAACGATCGACGACCGCTGGGAAATATCGCGATACTCAACCGCAGGAGTAAAACGATACTCGACCGCAGGAGCAAAGCGATACTTGACCCTTTTTCAAATTTTTGTGTTGTTTTTTGAGGTTTGGATGTTTCCCCCTTTCTCTCCTAGGTTCTCTCTCTTACCCCTACCCACTGTATCAATCAACAAACTACTTTTAACCCCCTGAAAGCCCAAACGACACTCAGCGCAGGTCGTTTCTTCCTTCTCCTAGGTTGAAATGCTGAAATTTTTGAGCAAGGAGGTGGTTTAGTTTACCTTGGAAGCTCCCATGATCTCTTGGTCCAACTCCTTTGCACAGAACTCTCCCCTATTGCTTGCTTGCCTCGAAACGACCGCTGGGCTCACACGACACTCGATGCAGCTCTCCACGATACTTGTTCAACAAGTAACTTGAAAATGAAAAATTTTTTGGCTTTTATACTTGGGAATTCCTAGCTTACTGAAAAATGAAAATTCTTGAACCAACCTAAAGCCTACTCTACCCTCCACTCACTCCTATTTTACTTCTTCTACTCACTCCCCTAATCTATCAACTTACTACACACACTCCAAGAATGAGAAGTAGCAAGTGCGGTTGAAATTGACTTACCAAAGAAGAGAAGATTTCCGCTCCTCCAAGTTCTTCAAAGCAAAAAGCTACTTACCATCACGCGAATGCCTCGGTTTGATTCGTCATTCCCCGGCAACGGCGCCAAAAAGTGTGTTGACCTAAGCTTCAACTTAGGGACTTGCGGAGAAAGAGACTGTACCTCGATCCCCTCACAAGTGCATATAGTGGGGATACACGCTTTTAATTTATCAATCCGAAGAGTACACTAACCTAGCCGAGTGTATGAAGACATGCAAATGCGTAATGGTCAATGCAAAAGTATTACTCAAAAGTGGAAATGAGGAAAACACTTATCCTAACAAGCTTCAACTGTAGGTCAAGACGAAACGATACTTGGTGCAGCAGCCGTCAGTATTTTGGACTTTTCTCCTAGCCCCGAGCTCCAAACATAGCGAATAGCATATGCGTTTCGAAGCTCTCGAGAAGACGCATCCAATGGCAGTGGTTTCACGCAATTCCGACACTCCTACTTCAAGTTATGACAGAAATACTGAGTCGCGGGAATACTTTCCTACACTTCAACACTTCCTACTCCTCGCACACACCTCTCCTACAGCAAAGAAACACTCTCAAGGATAAATCACACTCACAAGCACTCTTTCCAAGCAATACACATGCATACAAGCTCACGAAGAAGAAGATGAAGAGGGAAGAAGACACAAATTCGAATTTCTGTGCTCTCTCTTCTCACAATGGCAAAAAGTCCTTTACAAAGAGTCACATTTGACTTATATACTAGTGCCCTAAAAATGGTCCTTTCACATAAGTGACCGGCACTTTATTCCCTAAGAGCTAATTTCCTACTATTTTACATGGATAAGCTTCTATTCTTCTATGGGAATGCATCTAGAGGACTCCTCTAGTGCCTTTACAAGGGAAATATATTACAGAAATGAATATGTTACAAAAATATCTGGTCCAAATCGGAAAAATTTTGGGGCCCGTCTTTTTCTCTGCTTTGTGCGCTCTTTGGCTCTACAACAATGGTCGACTTAAAAATACCCTATCTAATATTCCTGATCTTAATTTAACCATAACCAGTCGATGTTTTTGTTGTACTCCCCGCGAGCTTTCCAACAAAACAAAAATCACGGCAAACGGATTTCGTATGAGAAAGTTATGCCCGTTCAGGGTTTTGGGGCTAAAACAGGATTAAACTAGGTTAACAGGCAAACAGGAACTCTCGGGTTACTTGGGTCATGCCCTCGTAATACAATACTACACCCTAGTGTTTGTCCCACACTTGGCCAAAATTTAGACCATGATTTTTGCCTTAAAAATTTGACCTATTTTGCCCTTCTAACGTGCTCGCAAAGTCTGTCGGTCGCGATTGACACGTCAGTCGCGATTGACGTGTCGATCGCGATTGACAGGTCCGTCGTGGCTGTCAGTCGCGATTGACTGGTCAGTCGCGATTGACAGAGGTTTCGAAAAGTCAATCAGTTGTGGTCAAAGGGTCGTTGACTCTGTCAGTCACGATTGATGGGTCGATCGCGATTGACAGGTCGGTCGCGAGGGTCTGTCCGTCGTGGTCAAACAGTCGTTGACTGTGTCGGTCGCGATTGACAGAGCCGTCGTGGGCTGTCAGTCGTGATTGATGAGTCGATCGCGATTGATGGCTCGATCGCAATTGACACGTGTCACGCGTATGGTCCGTCGGTCATGGTCAATCGGTCGTTGACTCTGTCGGTCGCGATTGACAGAGCCGTCGTGGGCTGTCAGTCGCGATTGACGTGTCGATCGCGATTGACAGGTCTGTCCGTCGTGATTTGTCGATCGCGATTGACAGAGCGATAGCGATTGACAGAAATCTGAGGAGTTTCAAAATTCTAAGCACATTTTTGGGAAGCTCTAGGCCTGTAGATCATGGTTTTGCACTTTGTTTGGCACTTTGAGCATTTTTTCTGTCGGTCGCGATTGAAAGAGGTCGGCGACACACAGACAGTTACTGCGAATTCCGTACCTGCGCAGAGTGCTGGGGACGATGATGTGGCCTGTACCTGCAATACAGCTCAAAAAACATGCAAAAACAGCACACACAATTTCGCTCTCTCGCTCTCTCTCACAAGTGAAATGAGGGAAATGAGGTGGAGAAGGTGATATGATCAAAAAACTGAAATTTCCGCGATGATGGAAATGGAGGTGGGAGATGGTGATGATGGTGATGGTGATGATGGTGGTAAGGTAAGAAAGAGAAAAATAGGAAAAGTAAAGAAATTACCTACAACGCCAACGTCTCCAATCTACGTCTTACCATTACACGCTCGTCCTCAAAGCTCGATCCCCGGCAACGGCGCCAAAATTTGATGTAGCTCAGTGATGAGTAGCACCTCCTTTAATGTCAATCCGGGAAGACGTGAGGATGGTATGAAGACCTCGAGCAAGTGGAGGCACAAGTGTGTGAGTGAGAAGCACACAAGCATGCACACACATACACACACACGCGCACATACGGCAAGACAAAGAGTGAGAAGCAATGGAGTTCTTAGATTACTTTCAAAAAGCTCTTACAAGTTCATTTCAATTACAATCCAGCCTCAAAAATGAGCTCTCTAGCTCCTCTTATAGTTTTTGACTAGCTTTGGCCCTGTTCAGACCTAGTGTCCGGCCTAGTTAAAAATTAGGTTCCAGGGCTTATTAGAGGGCTCAAACGAGATCTAAAAAATATGAAAATTGGCAGGTAGATACTTCTAAAGCTCCTCAAGCTCAAGGACTCCTTGGCTTGCACAAAATGGAGCTACAAAAATACGAAATGATATTTACAATGGTTTTTAGTGATGAAAATCACTATTTGTGTAGGGATTTTCTCTGTTGATTTGTCATACACCTCTTTGAGCTCCCTACTTGCTCTTTATTCTTGTGTGCTCAACTCCTTGATGTCTAAAAAATTAGATGGCCTACTTGCCAGATCTTCTTTGACTGCCATGTCTGCTTGTGCTGTCCCTTCGCTCTGACTCTCTTCGTCTTGTGGCTCCTTCGGTTCCCTGACTGCTGCCAACAAGGTTGATCTCCTCACATTGGTATTCACCATTGTGTTAGAATGACACCAAATTTGGTGTCGTTGTTAGAGAGTGAGCTTTCGAGGAAGAGATTGTGATGGTAAGAGATCGAGTTTGATATCAGAATCATAGGTAATTTTCTATTTTCTATATATTTTATCTTCTTCATCATCATCCCTACCCTCCCTACTCACCCCTACCTCCATCACCTTCATAAAAAACTTTTCACCTTCTTGTCATATCCCCATCTCCAACTCATTCCCCTCATTTCACCTGTGAGAGACACTAAGAGATTGAGTTTGTGCATTGCATTTTCTTTGTGTTTCTAAGCTTTTTGGTAGGTTCCAACATTAGTAGTAGCACCAGCATCAATAGGTGTGACATAACTCTACACGTGTCTCACGATGATGACCTTTGTATATTGTGACACACAAACAATTTGGTATTCGGTGAATGCATGTAGAGCATGATAGACTACACACTAAGGGCACAACAAATCACTAATATTTTTCAAAAAATAGGTGTTTTTTTGTCGATCATGACAGATACAACTTTCGACAAATGATGTCCATCATGACAAACACTTTCTCCATCAAGAGAGACTTATCCATCCATCATGATAGGAAACCTCACGAGTATTCAATCCACTACCACATACTCATTTGGTCGATAGACTCTGTCTATCATGCAACAAACAACAAAAAAGGACTATGATAAGTTTATCCATCACAACAGAGAGACATGATTTTGATAGACAGCCACTCATGATACACTCTATCCATCATGAGAGACAAGCCTATCCATCACAATAGATAGAGGAAATTGGATTTTTAGGGTTTGCTATTTTTTATCAATTTTTGGACTAATTTTTGGGATTTTTGAAGATGCTTAGAGGTGCTTGGAAGGTTTTAGGAAGATATTTGTACGTGGCAAGCTTGAGAGCATGCATCCCAGGCAACTGAGCTTCAATAAAGTCATTCGACTCAAGGTTGAAAGAACTCTCAACCCCTTCAGTCTATTCCCTAGCTCAAGCTAAGTATGATTCATGGATTTGATTGATTAAGGTTGCAATGGGTACAAAATGAGTTCAAGAGACTCTAACCTATCAAGTTCAAGGATAGAGAAGGCTAATTTGTGGAAAACCATAATTGAAAAAAACCTAATTTGATGTATTACACGTGCAAGTATCACAAAAACTCAAACATTCCTGATGATGGATATCATAAAACAAGAACCTAGATAAAAAAGAATTTAAAACAAACACGTGGTTATTACAAAAGAACCTTAAAATGTGGTTGTGCTTCGGTATTGGGCATACATCAAAGGTTATATGAACCTTGAATCCTCTAGATACATAGGAAGATATAGAAAAAGCATCAGATCACTTGAGGCTAGCATCAATCACATAGCTAGGTCATGGACTTAGCAACTAAGTGACTCTCCATATATATTGAATTCAATTATAAGTGATTCAGAAATTTTGTTCAACATGGAGATACCCATAGGAAGTTCTGGGCTAGCATATTTGCAAACCCTTGAGGGTCCCTATAAGACTCAGCTAGAGTACATTCAAACCAACCACTTAGGTGCATGCATTAATGAGGATGGTTTGAGACATTCTACGATCCAACTAAGAAACCCTAATCAACCCTTTTGAATTGAACACCAAGTATTTCAATTCAAAGAGTGACCTGACATTTATAAACAAGGAACAATGTATGTGATTACAAGCTTACCCGATATGATGGATGAGTTTGGAATAATCATCCCTAAGCGAAAGATAGAGACTTGGAACAAGAAAACATGGGAAAAGAGCCTAAAAATGCCTCGTGGTCGATCAATTGTATCAAGGATAATCATGCTAGAATGGATTCCCCAAGATAACAAAAGCATAAATCTCTTCTTGAATAGAGAAACTGATGAAGCGTTCTAGAGATTCAAGCCAAATAAAACTAGTGAGATAGATAGAGTAACCATCTATGAATTCAAAGAGCATGATGTCCTAGGGAAGGTAGTTTACCTTGCTAAATCTTCCAAAAGGATGCTTGTGGTAATCTAACATGTCGACATCCCTATACATGGAGGGGTGAATTTGTTTTTTATTTCCCCTAGAGAGACCACATGAATTTCATGGTCAACATAGAGCTTGATCCTCTCACATTCCAAGTATTCATAAAGAGAAAATGAGATAAAGGCCGAAACTCAGTTTTGTGAACCTGTCTGGACGAGAAAGATCACAAATAGAGACTGATAGAGCAAATCAAGAGAGAATAAGAGGACATAGGCTTCTAAGAGGTGTTGGAGAAACAATCACTAAATGGACATATATTTGAAGGTCAAAGCTTTAGAAGAAAACCACATGCCTATGTGAAGGGAAAAATTCACAAGTTTATTATATTTGTAAAGTTAGTTCACTTTAGTTCTAGAAGTTTTTTAAAAAGTCATGAGATTGAGAAACTCTATATAAGTTAGTTTGTATCAACTATCACGTAAGAGAGAATGAAGAAATGGTAGTTGGGAATAATTGGGCTTCTTAATGTGAGAAAGTATCTATAAAGTTTTGAGTCTCCATAGCCATTAGAAGGTTTAATAGAATTTTTGTGTATAAGTTCTTCCATCTCCAGAGTTTGTCTTCTGTATAATGATTTCAAAAGTTGAAGTTTTCCAAGCAAGTCGATGCCTAGCATCGAATGTATAGTAAAAGGTTGAGGTTTTATGAGGGAAGTCTATGCTTGGCATCGAATCTAAGCTGATAATTCCTTGTTTTCATATCTGACTTTTATCTACTGATAAAGCTTCCTAAAACATGAGGTTTGTGGAGCAATCCGATGCCTAGCATCGAGTTTATGTATAAAGCTGATGCCTGGCATCGAATTCCATCATAAAATGATTTTCTTTATATATGTGTTCATGTTGGTGCAGTACAATCAACAATTGATGTTTTAATGAAGAATTGGAGTCAAGGATTGAAGAAAAGGTTCAAGTTGTGAAGCATGAAGGAAGAATACATTCAGAAGGTGAAGATGTGTACACATATGTACATTAATTCAGAGATAGTTCACTTATATCTTTGAGTAGTCATAAGCTTGTAAATTTTTGTCTATATATACTATGAAAAATGTCGGGACAAGTATGAGAGAGCATGAGAATAGAGTAATCAGGAGTTGTATGAGTATTTATACATCGTAGAAGTGAGTTAAGACTCTCTCATCACTCAATTGTAAAATTCTCAGAAATGAAGAAAATGCTGCGCCCGATATTTTTGCGTTTTCTCCTTCTGTGTTAAATATTTTGTAAAATGCTTTTGTGCAAGTCTAATTCTATAGGTGATTGACCTCTGTACAAATTTTCAGCTTCTAATAGTGATCAGGCTGAGAGAATTGTGTGTAGGAACATTTACATGTGTAAATGAAAGAAGAGAAGCTGCAGGAGGTGCAAAATTTGGTACGAGTGTTTTGATCAATTCTCCTCGAGAGTGTAAAGTTTTCAGCAAGCAAGCACTCAATCTTTAATTTGGAAGGTAAGCTATTCGTGGCTAAAAGCATTTGTAGAAACGGGTTCTAGATTGAGAGAACCAAGTGCTAAAAGTTATAGGTGTCTAAATCGACTTCTCAAAAGAACAGTTTTAGACATAGGTGAGTTGTTGAGATTATTTCTCAAGATCTACTGAATCTTTTGGAGTGATTCAACTTGGAGAAGGTGCGCAATCTATAGGTGATACCTTGTACAAAGTTTTATTAAAAAAATTACACATTTGATAAAGCAATGAGTGAATTATGTGCAGCAGACTTTCTGTGTAATCTCCTTCTTCACGGTTTGTTCAAGAATTTGACAATTGAGTATTGATCTTCTAAAATTGGTGAAGGATTTAGTTATTCTTGTTATAGAGGTGCTCTAAATACAAGAGTAACTTGTTCTTTTGGAGATTAACACTCTCCATCAGTGGTATCAGAGCAGGAAGCATCATAATTGAAGAAAGGAGGATCCCGATTGCTGCAGCTGCAAAGAATTCAACATCTGAAGGTTCAAAAAGGTGAAAGCTTGAGGACAAAGCTTGAAAAGGAGGTCATACGACATCAAGGAAGACAAAAGGAGTATAATTCGAAGTAAAGGTACATGTGTCATAAGTTTGAAGAATTTAATACACAGGAGAAGGAAGGATGGGAGATTCTCTTTAGATAGAGAAATTGGATAGAGAAAACTATCCAGCATGGTCAATGAGGATGGAAGCTCATGAGCAAAGACTTGATAGCTTACATTATAGGTGAAGAAGAAAAGCCTCAATTCAAAGATCCTAGTGTTCCAACTAGGGAAGAATTATCAGATTTGAAGAATTGGATGAAGAGAGATGCTCAAGCTAGGAGCATTATCTACATGGCAGTTAATGACTACTTGCTACCTCATATTAGAGATCTTGAAAGTGCAAGTGATATATGGAATGCTTTGGAGGAGCATTTCCAAAACACCACAAAGTCAAGGAAGGCATCCATGTGGGCATAATTTACCACTTTCAAAAAGAAGGCTTCTCAATCCATCTCAGATTATGTAACAAGGATGAAAGACATTGCAGATGCATTAGGAGCTGTTGATGAAGACATTTAGGAGGATAAATTGGTAAGGCAAATCCTTACAGGCTTGAGAGGTGATGACAAATGGAAGCCATTCATTTTGTCTACTGAATTATCACTTGATCATTTTACTCTTGACTTAAATCAGTTGTTAGGACATATGTTAACCTTTGAGAAGGATGTCAAAGGTGAAGGTGACAAGAGTACAGGTCATGCAATGTATTCAAAGGATAAGAAGAAAAATAACAAAGGAAAGAAACAAACAAATGAAGATGAAGGTACAACTAGCCAAGCTAATTTCTTAAGAGGAAGAGGAGGTGGCAAAGATAGAGGAAGAGGTAGGAGTAATAAAGATGGAGTCAAAGCTTGCTCGATTTGTGGTAAGATAAATCACTTAGCTAATGATTGTTGGCATAATACTCAGAATTATGGTGGATATAATCAGAATTTTAATTCAAGAGGAAGAGGTGGCAGAAATCAAAGAGGTAATTTCAGAGGTAGAGGTTACTTTGAAAGAAATGCAGGTAGAGGATTCCAAAGTCAACAATACAACAATACCTACTACAATTATGCTTCAGATCAGAAGGAGGATTCAACACTGATAATGAATGCAACTTGTGAAAGGCAAAGTGAAGACCAAAGAGTCTTCTACATTGACTCAAGATGTAGCAATCACCTAAGTGGCAACATAGCATTGATGACTGATTTGAAGAATAAGATATCTAATCATGTTGTTCAAACAGGTGACAATACAAAGCACAATGTGAAGTCAATTGGATCAGTGAAGGCTAAGGATGGTAGCACCCTCTTGAGTAAGGTCTTGTATGTTCCTACAATTCCTAAGAATCTAATAACTGTAGGACATATTGTTGAAAAAGGTTATGAATTTAGATTCACTAATGAAGGAGTGTTTGTGGAAGACCCTAGCAATGGATATAAACAAATTGTTTTAGGGAAGAAAGAAGGAAGATTGTTCACATTGAAGATTCAAGGTAATGTTGGTCGTGTCTTGTTCACTTGTGGAGGACATAAGATCTCTGAGTTAGATCTTTGGCACAAGAGGCTTGGACACTTCAATGAAAGAGGTATCAAAGATATGATTAACAATGGTTTAGTGCTTGGATTGCCTAATGTTGCAGGTCAACATATGACATACAGATGTGAGGCATGTCCATTAGGTAAGGCTCATAAGCAATCTTACTCCAAGCATGGTTTTATGTATTCAGAAATGCTTGAGTTGGTACACACAGATGTGTGGGGACCATCAAAGGATTTCAGTATCAATGGTTCAAGATATTATGTGATTTATGTTGATGATGCTACCAGATGGATCACTATCTATGTGATCAAAGATAACTCAAAAGTATTCAATACATTCAAACACTATCATATGTATTTAGAGAGAATTACATGTCATAAGTTGGAGAGATTAAGGTCAGATTGAGGGGGAGAGTATTTCTCTAATGAGTTCAGTGATTACTTGTGGAATGCAGGTATAAAAAGAGAAATTACTTGGAGGTACTCTCCTCAACAAAATGGTGTAGTAGAGAGAAGAAATAGAACTCTTGTTGAGTTTGCAAGATCCATGATGAAGGAGAAAAATTGCCCAAATTATTTGTGGGCTGAGGCTGTAAATACAGCTACTTATTTGGTCAATAGGTTACCATGTAAAGCTTTACAGGGTATGAGACCATATGAGGCATGGTGGGGTAAGAGACCTACTCTAGATCAGTGCAAAGTATTTGGGTGTTTGGCATATGCATATGTGCCATCACAATTAAGGCACAAATTGGAACCTAAAGCTGAAAAATATGTATTCATTGGTTATGATGATAAGCGTATGGGATATAGGTTGTGGATTCCATCCACAAAACAATTTCTTGTATCAAAGGATGTTACATTTGATGAGCAAAGTACTTGGTATGCAGGTACAATCAATATTAATACAGGTGATGAAGAAGTTGTGAGTCAAAAGAAAGGCAAATCAAAGGTTCAGATATTTGATGAAGAGGAGAATAATGAAGTGCAGGCTGAAGTTGAAGAAATGCCAAGATTTGATCCTGAGCGTGACAAACCAGAAACCTCAAGGAGTGGAGAACTCAGAAGGTCATCAAGACACAAGTGGCAACCTACAAGGTATAGCTATGACACTTCTTTTTTGGCTACCAAAGATTATGCTTACATGATAAAGGCAGATGAAGACCCTTCTACATATGAAGAGGCAAAAGGTAAGGAAAATTGGGAGAAAGCTATGCAGGAAGAATATGATGCATTAATGGAGAATCAGACATGGGATTTGGTTCCTAAACCAAATAGTCAGAAATTCATTGGATGCAAATGGGTCTACAAGACAAAGAGGTTTGCAGATGGAAGTGTGTCTAGGTACAAAGCTAGACTTGTTGTGAAAGGGTTTGCTCAGACATATGGTATTGATTATGATGGAACCTATAGTCCTGTGGCAAAGATGACAACTATCAGGACACTCATAGCTATTGCTGCTTGTAAAGGTTGGAAATTATGGCAATTAGATGTGAGGAATGCTTTTTTAAATGGTTACATTTCAGATGATTTTTTCATGGAGCAACCTCAAGGATTCAGAGATGGAAGGTATCCAGATCATGTGTGTAAGCTCAAGAGAGCCTTGTATGGTTTGAAGCAGGCCCCAAGGGCATGGAATTATAGACTTGTGAAGTTCTTAAAAGAACTTGGATTTCAAGTATCTAAGGTAGATAGTAGCTTGCTTATTAAAGCAAGTGATGATGGGTTCATTTACATATGCATATATGTTGATGATATAATTATTACAGGTATAGATGAGAAAGGCATTCAAAGCCTAAAGAAGCAAATGGAGAAAGAATTCAAGATGAGTGATTTGGGAGACTTGTCATACTTCTTGGGCATGGAGATCTCATACACTCAACATGGAGTGTATGTAACTCAAGAAAGGTATTTGAAAAACTTGTTAATCAAGTTTAAGATGAATGAGCAGGGTAGCACCTACTCAAATGGAGGTGAATCACAAATTGAGCAGATATGGTGGAGAAGAATTCAAGGATATGAAGCTATATCAGAGTTTGGTTGGTAGTCTTATCTATGCTACATTAACTAGACCTGACTTGTCATATGCAGTTGGAGTTTTGTCTCAATTTATGCATTGTCCTAGGAATGAACATTGTATTGCAGGACAAAGAGTGTTGAGGTACATAAAGGGTACACTCAAAGAGGGTTTTTATTATGGTTTTACATCAGATACAAACATCAAAATATATAGTGATGCAGATTGGGCAGGTAATCCTGATGATAGAAGATCAACATATGGATACTTGTGTTATGTGGGAGATAAATTAATTTCTTGGTGTTCAAAGAAGCAACACACAGTTGCTTTATCCTCTACACAGGCTGAGTATAAAGGTATGGTTGAAGCTGCAAAGGAAGTGATATGGCTTAAGACTCTGATGAAGAGTTTTGACATCATTCAGAGTATACCCACTATTTATGGAGATAACATGAGATCATTGTATTTAGCTGCTAATCATGTGTTTCATGCCAGGACTAAACACATTGAGATTCAATATCACTTTCTAAGAGAGAAGGTGATGGATAAAGAGATTGAAGTCATACATACTTCAACAAAAAATTAGATAGCTGATATGCTTACCAAAAGCTTGGATGGACCAAAGCTACAGAGATTCAAAGACATGGCAAGCATAAAGAAGATAGAGAAAATCTCAATTGATGATTGAGGGGGAGCTGTTGATGCAGGACAATCAACAATTGTTGTTTTAACGAAGAATTGGAGTCAAGCATTGAAGAAAAGGTTCAAGTTGTGAAGCATGAAGGAAGAATACATTCAGAAGGTGAAGATGTGTACACATATGTACATTAATTCACAGATAGTTCACTTATATCTTTGAGTAGTCATAAGCTTGTAAATTTTTGTCTATATATACTATGAAAAATGTCGGGGCAAGTATGAGAGAGCATGAGAATAGAGTAATCAAGAGTTGTATGAGTCATTAGACATCTTAGAAGTGAGTTAAGGCTCTCTCATCATTCAGTTGTAAAATTCTCACAAATGAAGAAAATGTTGCACCCGATATTTTTGAGTTTTCTCCTTATGTGTTAAATCTTTTGTGAAACGCTTTTGTAAAAGTCTAAGTCTATAGGTGCTTGACCTCTGTACAAATTTTCAGCTTCTAATTGTGATCAGGCTGAGAGAATTGTGTGTAGGAACATTTACATGTGTAAATGAAAGAAGAGAAGCTGCAGGAGGTGCAAAATTTGATACGCGTGTTTTGATCAATTCTCCTTGCGTAGTGTAAAGTTTTGAGCAAGCAAGCACTCAATCTTTAAGTTGGAAGGTAAGCTATTCGTGGCTAAAAGCATTTGCAGAAAACGGTTCTAGATTGAGAGAACCAAGTGCTAAAAGTTATAGGTGTCTAAATCGACTTCTCAAAAGAACAGTTTTAGACATAGGTGAGTTGTTGAGATTATTTCTCAAGATCTACTAAATCTTTTGGAGTGATTCAACTTGGAGAAGGTGCGCAATCTATAGGCAATACCTCGTGCAAAGTTTTATAAAAAACTTTACACATTTGATCAAGCAATGAGTGAAAATGTAGGGTTTGATGTTGTGAGTAATATTTCTCTAATGTAGGGACATGTGCCAATTGCAACCATTTATCATTCTCGTCTTCCTCCACACAATAAGCTAAGTTGCCTTGATCAATTTTCTTGTAGATGTTCCTACTAGTATATGATATTTTTGAGATTTAATGATCTCCATGTCCTTTTTTCTTACTATGGGGTTTTTGGGTCCATAAGTAAGAATAGACAGAAGTTTCTTAGCCCATTTAGGCACTACTTCCAAATTGAATAGGTAAGAATCAAGAAGTTTGTCTGGTACTCGTTGCGGTGATACTCCTAAAGTGATTCCAAAAAGATGATCTACCTAAGGTGAGTCCTTCCTTTGCTTACCACTACTTCAAAGTCATACTCCATTAGTGTTAAACTGGTTTTGGTTTAATCGTTACTCTACTTCCGATTCAAACACTTCAAGTTCAACCGGTTCCAAATCTTCCTAACCGCAATCGTTCTCTTAGCCACGTGGGTTCTTGGGAGTGGTAGGGGTCTGTTAGACAGAGGCCCTGTACTATTTTCACATTTTAACACACAATCTTAATGTCATCCCGTCCTTAGCTTAGTATCCATCCCTGAACAACGGAAGACTGTTCAGTGTATTGGAATTAGAACTTCAGGGCTGAGGGTAGCAATCCGGTTACGTAATTTACGCACAAAAGATACTTCAATAACAAAGTCACCTAATACGTACTTTGTCAGGGCAGGTAGGTATACCAATTAGACATTATATCTTAAAGTTACGCGGACTCGAACAATCAATCTCTTCGTAATAAACAGCTAACCATAACCGACGATGTTCTACTCACATTCAGACCATTACAGCTACTAGTCTTCCCGTAGTTGGAGTAAACAACAAATATAAGATACAGTAACGAATTCGGCCGTTTATAGAAACTTTACAGACAATTCGTTCGAGATTACTCTTCGCGCTACCTACTTCGCCGAAGAACTGCCAAATAATATACCACACTTGTTCACACTCAGAGTCACACTCAACTATCACCGAACAGATTCGCCACACACTACAACTGATTCAACATTCTGTACTAAGGAGAGAATAATCGACTAGCCGGAGTACAGACGGAACCGAACATAGCAGAACTTATCCTTTCAACAACATATACGCGCACACAATGCGTTACAGCACTCTCAAACGAGACTTAATCAAACAACACGCTGCAATTCCCACAAAAAACGGACTGCCCCGCTCTTTTTCTCATTGCCTTAAATAGAGGATTTTTTACAAGGATGCGCACTTCTGCAGTTACCTGCGCGTTCCCTGAAAGATTCTTTTTTTTTCATTTAAGCTTCCTGTCCTTGTACTCTTGTCCTTGTTCGGCGGTCGTCCAGCACTTTTACATTTAAGGCACCTGTCTGGGTTCATCCGTCCTGGTTCGGCGGCCCTCTAACACTGGCACGCATGGTGGACTCGAACCCGCAGGTGCATTACTATCTTCAACATCCTTTTGCGTTGCCTGTAGGTCTATTCCAGAATTTGGCTCCCGAATCATTTCTGACCGTACTTGTTCAAGTGAAGGAACAAGTATAGCCAGCCATCTCCTGCGAAAAAGTGTCCAACTATTTTGAACACGACTATCCAATTGCTGTTTTAATAAGTCTATGTCCACATTTGTCATTAATGTGGCATTTAGTTCTACGCCCTCATCTTTTAATATCTGCCTTTCGAACTCCTGCAAAACCTGTATTCTTGACTGCAAAATTTCATTTTCGGCTTGCAGGTTAGCATTCAGGGTAGAAAAACTTGACATTTCGGCTTGAATCTGTGTTTGGATAGTTTGCTGCCACTGATTAAATTCTTGAAAACACTTTTTTGCGTTGATCAATTCTGCCGTTAGTTGCCGGTTGTTACTCTGTAACGCCTGTAGTAAAGCTTCTTTGTCGTCCAATTCCTTTTGCATATGTGTCATTAATGAATTGGACTTAGTCATCGTAGCGAGTAGTAATTCGTTTTTGTGCTGAAGCGCTTGTTCTTGTTGCCGCAAATATTGAGAAACCTCTTGTAGTTTGTTTTGCATCCCTATCACAAAATCGGGTTGGAGATCGTCTGGTAATTGCTCGGGACTGTCAGTTGGCAAGTTGTCTGCCATCCTTCGTCTAATTGACAGCCGAAACGGCGTCCCTACGGTCTGGTTCTGTGCGCTATTACCTGTGTGGAAGAAATGTGCAGACGAGGTGGAGACTTGGTCTGCTTCCTCAGGCTCTGTTTGGTGTCCTATGTCTATCCTATCATGTTCGCCGGAATAAAAATGGGGGGACCAGTGTAGCTTCTCATCCTTTACTGATTGGACAAAATTAAATATAGCAGCTAAATAGGCTGCTAGTCTGCTGTTGGTGTGGGATCTTCGCTTATCCCCGACAATGATTTGTGTGTAGAGGCGGTTATATAGCCAATGTGTCCAGCTAACCCGACCTCCTTCTTCGGCGTGTAGTAGTGGTGAAAAATATTCTCTAGACATTAAATCGAATTTTACTAGTAAACAGAGCTTCTCTAAGTACCATTTAAATTGTTCTCGACGGTGATATGTGGCATTTTTCAACATGTAATACCGTCTGGGGCCTTCACAGTCGCCAAATTCATTTCTCAAATCTTCATTCGAACATTTAGGATATCGGGCGCCATCATATAGTGGCAGTTTAAATGTAGCTGAGACTAGCTGTGGCGAAATTTGTACCTGATTTAGAATGAAGCCGTTTGTTTGTCGCATGCTATATAATTGATTCTCTGCATCGTCATTAGCGATCCACTGCTCCCATGGTAATTGGGCAAACTGCAGGAGTCCTATCTTCCGTAGCCAGTCCTCATTCCTTCTCGAATGGATGTCGAGCTCGATTTTAAATTCGGTGGAAAATTTATGATGAGTCTTTACTGATGCAGAAGTTACTGCGTCATCTGCATCATCTTGTAGGGTAGTATCTGTTGTCGTCGCAACATGGTTCTGTGTATTGGCGCGCTTCCTGAGTTGCCATCTGAGTATGTCAGATTCCGACATGCTTGTAAGGGTTGCTGAAAAGAATATAATGGAAGTTGCTAACTAGCGCTGAAGCTCGAAGAATACTATAGTGAAGAATGCTATGCTATGCATACGCATTTTATAAACACGAGTGCTTGAACTGCCATTTGCTATAATGATTGTATTTCAGTAGGACATGACTCTTCCTTCCCCTTGTCAAAATTGTATCATGAGTAAGAATCATTATGCCGCGTGTTATGCCGTAAATCGGTGCTAGACTGAACAAGACTTTACATGTGCGAAAAATGTCAGAAACAAAACTTGGTTATCATACTCATTTCGAATCCAGCGTTACATTATGAATTCGTATGGGCGAATATACTTATTCTTCTATGAGACCTTCGAGATACATATTCCTCGCTGATCTAAATGTTCGAGCTATTTTTTTCTTAAGGGTTTCTAATAATTGTTTTAGCGTGTCGGGTTCTAAAACCTGCGCATCTATTCTAACGGAGCTAAGCGCGATTGCTTCGGTAAGCATGTTTTCGGCCTGGGTCTGCAAAAAAGCCTCCTGTAGATAGAAATCATTAGATAGTGCGGCGTCCCTGGAAGTCTTCATTTCGGTGACTTTCCGCTGCATCTCTGTGACTCGATCCCTTTGATTTCGCAGTTGGTTATCGAGGCACTCGAATTGTTGGTTCTGAAATTCAATCGTTCGGGAATATGCATCTCGTTCCCTTCGAGCTTCTGCCAGATCTTTTTGGTGTTTCGCTTCCCTGGTTAATTGTCCTCTCAGCATTCTGTTTACGTCGTCCAAACATTCCTGAGCTCTGCGTAGCTCGTCTTGGACTTGCGCTGCTTCTCGTTGTTGGTCTTGGCTCTTTTGAATTGTTTCCTGCAGCTGGGCCTTCGTTTCTTCGACCATTTCTTCGAGGGATGAATTGATATCTTCTTTTTCTTGGAGGGCGGTCTTGAGTTCCCGGATTTCTTTGTGTGCTTCGTGTAATAGCTGGTCTTTGGCGGAAAGCTGCTCCAATGCCGCATCTCTCTGCTGTATCAAGGCCTGTTGTTCCGAAATTTGGGCTTGGAGGTCAGCTAGCTGTGTCTGCAATTGATGATTCTCCGCTCTTACGGCGTCGACTTCTTCTTGGAGTGGGGTGATGTCGGCTTCCAGGAGGTCTACCTTGTGCTGCAGGTCGTGCCGAATGGTATTTGCAACCTCAGTCATTTGTACCGGAAGTTGTTGTGAGAGGGCGATGAGTAGTTGGCCCATGTTGGCCAGTTCGGAAAAGATCGGAGTAGAGGAAAGGAGGAGTGGGTGTGATGGTGGTGTAGAGGTTTGGGTATGAAGTTGGGGGGATGTCGGGGGTGAATAATTGGGGGAGGATGAAGAAGATTCGGAAATTGGCGGCGGAAGAGGGTTGACTGGTGGGGAGTGAGGACGAGGGGATGTAGGGTGGGTTACCTGATGCGTGGGTTGGCTTTCACCTGTAATGTGGGCGATGGTGGATTCGACAGCCTTGAGTAGGGTGTTGAGCGTGCTGTTGATCACGTGTTGTTCATCTTCTCGTTGTGCTGATGCTTCTTCGGTTGAGATGGGTTCTGTTTCCGTGTGCTTCTGCTGGTCGTGGTGGTCGGCCGATGATTCGTTGTGTATGGAAGTGGCGGTGTCGTGGAAGGTCTCTTCTTGGTCTGCGTTTCGGGTGTCCTGATTCTATCCGGCGGATCCTTGTGCTTCGCTTTCTGAGGAGCTGATCCGAATTCTCTTATTGCGGAAAAGTTGGTTGATCTCCTCATCTTCTTCTTGTTCTTCGTCGAGAGGTTGCACTGACTCTTCGTGCCTAAGAATGGGACCTTGGGGTGGTGGTTGTGCGACAAGGATGGTGGGGAAAAGGAATGAGATGATGTGGGGGAGGCGAGAGCGCGGGGTGGTACCCTTTTGGAGTTGCTTCACGATGGCTACGCATTCTTTATGGACTCTGAGGAAGAAGTATGATGCAAAGTTGACGGGTTCCTGGATAGCTAATTCTAAAGCGGAATAAAACGGTCGTGAGATGCCGTAAGTGCGTTTTTGCAGGTTAAGTATGGCGACTAAGAATTGCAGAGCGGATCGTTCGGATTCTGGGCGGCAGAGAATGGCGTATTCGCTGGACGAGGAGCGGGGGAATAGTTCATTCATGCGGGCAATGGGAATACTCGGGCCATTTTCATGGCCTTGCGGGTTGAGGCGAGAGGCTTCAGCGAAGGCTTGGAAGGTGATGACTGTTCGCGAAGGGAGTGAGAGGAAAACCCATTGGCGTTCGGTGGCGGGGGACTGAGCAATGGCGGTGATGATCTGTGTGAAGAACGGATGAGCTTCTACCGAGTGCCAGGGCAACTCAGCGAAGTTAGCCAACCCTCTGCAACGCAGGTATTCGCCTACCTCGGTAGGGATACCATCACGGAAGGCTGCATAGTTGGCTATTGCTTCCATGGCGGTTACTGAGGTAGATGATGAGCACGGATGCAGAATGCACGAGGGCTCAGAATACTAGCATGCAACACAATAGCTTATTTCGGCGTCGTCGTCAGAGTTTAAATAGAAACACTACGATGGAGGTGGAATATCATTGTGCGGTGCGGGATTAGTACTGGTTTTCATGCAGGTGTGCGTACTCGAGTGACTGTTAAGAGGGCGGCTGGTTATATCAAGATCGTACAAAACGCGGCTATTTATAAAAAGCAAAAAGAAGAACAAGAAAAGTTTAAACAAAACGCGGTCCATCATCGAAAACTTAATGCGGGCTAGTGGTGTGATGATATGGCCGTAACTTCGACCCATTAATTACCTTGGGGAGTGGATTCCGAGTCAACGTAGTCAACCGAAAAGTTGCCGGACCGACTTGTTCTGAGATCTTAAAGGGACCGAACCAGCGTAGTTTGAACTTTCCTGCTGCTCTATCGGATTTTGCATTATAGAAAAGGACAAGCTGACCTACCGAAAAGATTGGGGTCTTCAAATATCGATCGTGTGTCTTGGCTTGCCTTAGTTGTACTTCGCGCATGGTTAAAAAACTGAGCCATCGGTGCTCATCAAGTTCCCTGAGTGCGTCCATTCGTGCTGTCAGCGACTCTTCTGGTAGCATTTTCTGGGTGATTGCTACACGCAGGCTTGGGATAACTATTTCCATGGGTGCTATTGCTTCTAAACCATAAGCTAGTTTGAAAGGTGTCAAACCTGTGGTTACCTTATATGTAGTTCGGTATGCCCATAATACTGCAGGTAGTAGTTGATCCCATCTTTCCGGTGCTTCCATGATCAGTTTCCAGAGGATATTCAATAGTGATTTGTTTGTGCTTTCGGCCAGAACATTGGCGCGAGGGTAATATGGAGAGCTGAGTTTATGTGTCACCTGGAATGATTGGGTTAGTACCTTCATTACTTGATTTACGAAGTGAGTACCTTGATCTGTCACAAATTCGAGTGGTAAGCCAAATCGTGGGAAGACATCATTTAACAAACATTTCGCTACTACAACTGTTGTAGCAGACCGTAAAGCCCAGGCTTCTGCCCATCTCGTTGTATAGTCTGTACAAGTTAGTATGTATCTGTTGTTACTGAAGACTGCTGGGGGTGTGATTGGACCGATAAAATCTAATCCCCATTTTTGAAATGGTTCGAGTGGCATAATAGGCTGCAAGGGAAAGAAGTGTCGTTGCAGTGGTTGTCCAGACCTTTGGCAGTTATCACAGTTTTTGACGAATTGGGCCACATCTCGGTACATAGTAGGCCACCAGAGACCTCCTTGCAGAATTTTCCGGTGAGTTAGATCTGTGGCAAAATGACCACCAGTAGGGGTTGAATGAGCCATCGTGATGACTGAGTTAATTTCGTGCGGAGGAACACATCGAAGTAAGATTCCGGTGTGATCTACATGATACAGTTCTCCTGCAACTAACCGGAATCGGCGGCTAAAGACTGCCAATTTCCTTCGAACTGCCTTGGCAGTGTCAGATGGAAAGCATCCTTCGGTGAGAAAAGTTAAAATCTGATCATAATATGTAGGTGTTGCTTGAAATTCAGCAGTTTCATCAGTCAATGGCTCAGAACTATAAATTGCTGGGGTCGTGTCATCTATACCTATCGGAGCTTCACCAAAATCTAGGCGAGATAAGAAATCTTCTAGGGCATGTGCATTTCCGGGTCGGTGAATGACTTCATAATCAAATTCCTGCAAGAGTAGCACCCATCGGGCTAATCGTCCGCCTAGATGTTGTTGTCTCACTAGATAGACAAGGGCAGCATGATCCACATGAAAGGTAAATTTCCGGCCTAATAAATAATGTCTGAACTTTTTGATGGAGTAAATTAATCCTAGACATTCTCTTTCAGTGGTAGAATAGTTCTTTTCTGCCGGTGCAAGCCTTCTGCTGGCGTAATAGACAGGGCGAAACCACTTATGTGTTTGCTGCATCAGAATACTGCCGATCGCAATATCTGAGGCGTCGACAAAAACATGGAACGGATTGTCCCAGTCCGGTGGTTGTAGGATTGGTGCCTGCGTCAATAGATACTTGAGTTGATCAAATGTAGTTTGGCATTCTTGAGTCCATTCGAACTGTCGTGGAGTTTTGGTGATTAGTCTATTCAGAGGTACAGCCAGATGAGCAAGCCACCGTAAGTGTCTGCCGTGCCACCGTACTTGACCCATAAAACGCATTACTTCTTTCGGAGTGGCGGGTACTCGGGCTTCTAAAATTGCCGAAATCTTATCTGGGTCTACTCGGATACCTTGGGCAGATACAATATGACCAAGTAGTTTGCCACATGAAACGGCAAACACAGATTTGCTTGGGTTAAGGCAGAGTCGGTAATCTCGACACTTTTGGAAACAGCACCGTAGATGAAGCAAATGTGCCATCATTTTTCCAAAAATTGAGAAATCATCGAGATATACTTGCATAAACGAATTGAGATAAGGAGAGAAAATCTCCTGCATACATCGCTCAAAGATGCTTGGTGCATTTCTCAATCCAAACCACATTACCGTACAAGAAAAGACACCCCAATTGGTAATGAAGGCGGTTTTTGGGATATCTGCTTCAGCCATTCTAACCTGATTGTAACCGCTGTATCCGTCTAAGAATGAATACATTTCGTGGCATGCTACCCTATCAAGCATGGTATCCAGAAAGGGGATCGGGAAAGGATCTGGTACTGTTGCTGCGTTCAATTTCCGGTAGTCTACACAGATTCGTAGTTGCTTATTTTTCTTTGGCACGATCACAATTGGTGAAATCCATTCAGCATGTTCTACTGGTACGATGAATCCAACCTTTAATAATCTGTCAAGTTCGGCTTTTACCTGAGATGCATAATTGGGATTCATCCGATAGCTGGGCTGCCTATTCGGTTTAGCTTCAGGCTTCAGCATGACTCGGTGTTGATATATGCGCGGATCTAATCCTTTCATATCTTTGTAATCCCAGGCAAAGACGTCTGAGAATTCGCGAAGTAGTCGAATCAGATCAACCTTAAATAATTCCGGTAGATTTTGCCTTATCTTTACAGGTCGTGGATGATCTTCGTCTCCTAGATTGTACGAGGTCAACTGGTCTTCGGAGACATAAAACTGTTGCGGTTTCTCTTTGTCGTCTATCGACCGGAGTAGTGAATGTAATTCATTGTCATGTGTTGGCATCCTATCTTCCTGCTTGGTTTCTTGGGTGATTGGTGTAATTGTACACACTGAAGTACTCCAATTATCTATTACGGACTGTAGATCAACAGTCCCTAAGGTCATTAAGTCGGCGTTACTCTTCAGAAATTCCTCTTCTTCATCATCTGATAGTCCATCTAACATGTGGACAGGTTCAGCAAAATATGGTCTGGCGTGCAGTTCGCAAGGTTGTATAGCGTCTAATTTTACTACATATCTACGGCTTGCATCTTTGAACGTAAGCTCTTGTGCAGACAGTCTTGTATTACCTTCGCATGCTTCAGCCAAGGTCGACCAAAAAGAAGGTTGTAATCCAAAGTGGATTTCGGCAGATCTAGTATGACAAAATTCATTTTGAAGGTCGTACCTTGTAAAGTAATGGATAGAGGGTAGCAATCCGGTTACGTAATTTATGCACAAAAGATACTTCAATAACAAAGTCACCTAATCCGTACTTCGTCAGGGCAGGTAGGTATACCAATTAGACATTATATCTTAAAGTTACGCGGACTCGAACAATCAATCTCTTCGTAATAAACAGCTAACCATAACCGACGATGTTCTAGTCGCATTCAGACCATTACAGCTACTAGTCTTCCCGTAGTTGGAGTAAACAGCAAATACAAGATACAGTAACGAATTCGGCCGTTTACAGAAACTTTACAGACAATTTGTTCGAGATTACTCTTCGTGCTACCTACTTCGCCGAAGAACTGCCAAATAATATACCACACTTGTTCACACTCAGAGTCACACTCAACTATCACCGAACAGATTCGCCACACACTACAACTGATTCATCATTCTGTACTAAGGAGAGAATAATCGACTAGCCGGAGTACAGACGGAACCGAACATAGCAGAGCTTATCCTTTCAACAACATATACGCGCACACAATCGTTACAGCACTCTCAAACGAGACTTAATCAAACAACACGCTGCAATTCCCACAAAAAACGGACTGCCCCGCTCTTTTTCTCATTGCCTTAAATAGAGGATTTTTTACAAGGATGCGCACTTCTGCAGTTACCTGCGCGTTCCCTGAAAGATTCTTTTTTTTTCATTTAAGCTTCCTGTCGTCGTACTCTTGTCCTTGTTCGGCGGCCGTCCAGCACTTTTACATTTAAGGCACCTGTCCGGGTTCATCCGTCCTGGTTCGGCGGCCCTCTAACAATTAGTAAGAGAAACCATCTTACTAATCTACTTGTATTGCAAGGTTTGTTCACCAAATAAAGTAAAGCATGGTGATCTAAGAAGAATTTAAACTTATTTGCGAGCAAATAATGTCTAAACAATTTGCTTGCATAGACCATGCCTACTTCTTCTCTTTCTGTAGTGGTATATTTCTGCTCCATTGTATCTAATTGCCTACTTGCATAAGCAATGGGAAGGTCTATGTTCCATTCATTGCTTGATTGTGCTAACATACACCCAATTGTGAAATTGGAGGCATCCAGATGAACATGGAATCACTTATTCCAATTTGATGTTGTTAAGATTGGTGTTGAACATAGTTGTCTTTTCAAGTCATTGAAGGATGTGTCGTACTCTTCATTCCACTCAAAGTGAGTCAAAAGTTTGTACATAGGCTTCACTATGATTGCATACATGTGTATGAAATGTCGGTAGTATCCACAATGTCCCATGATAGCTTGTACTTCCTTGACCTTCTTTGGCCTTAGTAGCTCTTCTATTGCCCTTACTCTATCTTTTCCCATTGAGATCCCATTCTTTAACACCATGTGTCCTAAAATTTTGCCTTGCCTAACCATCATGATGCACACTTTTTTTGGATTCAAGCAGACTTGATATTCTTTGCATTTATCAAACATCTACATAAGCTCAAGGATGTGATTTTGTCTAATGTTGGAATTAGCACACATGTCATCCACGTAGATTTCCAAGTTCTTTCTTAAGAAGTCCATGAGCACATGGCACATAAGCCTTTGAAATGTAGCAAGTGGATTGGTGAGCCCAAAAGGCATCACATGAAATGCAAAAATACCCCATTCTATGGAAAAAGCCATCTTATTTTGATCTTTAAGGGCAATGGTCACTTGATTGTAACCCAAGAATCCATCAAGGAAACTATAAACTTCCTTGTCTGGTACATGTTCTAAGAGATGTGTAGTGATAGGAAGCAGATAGCTAATGTACACACATAATTTTCCATAATTATTGGGCATACAACAATAAGGATACCCATTCAATATGCTCAATTTCATAGATAAATTGTGCTTCTATCAAGCGAGCAATTTCTTCTTTGATCTTGTGCATGTAGTTATCATATATGTGTAAGGCTTTTTTTTGGTTGGTTTGCCTTCTAAGGTCATCGGAATCCTATGAGAGCAAATATCTGGATCCAATCTTTTCAATTCCTTGTAACTCCGAGTGAAGACATCTCTATATTCTCTCAACAAGTCTATTAATGCGTGTTCCTTTTCATCACTCAAGTCATGTCCTATGCATGTGCACCTTTTCTTACCATCATTAATGGTCACTATGATCTTTTTGTTCTCTTTATTATCATAGGATTCTCCTAGAAGTGCTTGTCATAAGCCGTTCTTATCTTTTGTTGTGTGATCCTAATGAGTGATAGGAAGATAAGCTTTTCATTATTCTCCTTCAATCATATATCCCATCTTATCCAAGTGTATCTCTAACACTATCTTGTGTGATCCTAACTAAGCTTGGGACTTAACTAATTATGGTTAGTTATATGTTTCCACAACTCATACTTAATCTTAAGTAGATCCTCTAAAGTGAGATGGCACTACACTTTAATGTTCGTTAGTAGTTTCTTGTTCCTAGGTAGAACTGATTCATCATTTCTTACCATGATTGTGGGAGCTCTCATATGTAAAGACTTAGACTCCCATGGGCCTATAAAGTGAGGAAATCTTGCATGTAATTGGATTCAAAGTCTAATCATCTGCTTGACTACACGTCTTCTTGATCCCCATGGATAGAGGAAATGTCTTGAGGGAATTGATCATGATGATCATCCATTACTTCAAAACGTGGAGTATTCTTGCTCTCCTTGGCCCATTTATCCTTTTGTATCTCTCTCAAGAACTCTTGGGATTAATGATTAATAGAGGAAGGAATTCCATCATTCGTAGAATAAGGAACATAAGCTTCTACAGATGCTAAGCTTATCCTTTTACTTCCACTACTTTGAGCCTCAAGAGTAGCTACAGTCTTGGGTTTAGTTACTAACTATTCTATCCTCTCCAAAAGTCCTTCAAAATGTACTTGTGGCTTCACCAAGTTCTTCTAATTGAGAAGACTGCTATGTTGAACATAGCTTGAGCTAGTTCTACCATTTTTGCACATAGCTTGGTCCTCTCAATCTCTAGATCTGCTCTGGGATAACATTTTTCTAACTCTACCAATTAAGGACCTTCTCAAATTCTACCCTTGTAATCCTTGAATATCATGTCCAAGTCTTTAGGAGTAGGATCTGCTAAGATTGATCTTGATCTTGGTGGTGGTGCGATGGATGGTGGGATGTGATGAGGTGGATGGGATGGTGGTGGTGTCTAAGAATGTGTTTGAGATGCAATTTGAATTATTTTTGTTTATTTTTCCTTTATGATCTCTTCTAGTTCATTTAGCTTTCTAGCTATACTGTCTCTTCATCCTTTCTTGACTATCCTTTCAAGCTCTAATTCTTCCTCTCGTTATGCTTTCTGACTCACTAGCCTTTGATTTCTTCTCTTGATCTATGCCTAGAGTGTTTTATAGAGACAATGCCCTACTTACTACTTGTGCAACCATAGTAGTTGTCACACTTCTATTGGGTTCTTTTATCAAACCAAGCAGGTTGATAGGAGTAATATTTTGTGCATGGGTTGGATTCTTAGGACAATCTCTCAATATATGATACTTTCCGCAATCGAGACAAATGCCTTGAATGAGTACATGTTGAGGCTATCCTTTGTGTAGGGAGTGGAGACTCACGAATAAATTGATATTCTTAACATCAATAGCAAGGTTCTCTAGGTGCTTGGGGTTTCATCTGCCTTAATTGGGACCTAAGATTTGGGTTTGTATACATCACATTGCAATATTCGGGCTCCCAATTAGCTTCTAATAGAGTTTTCTATGGATAGATCTCATTATGCTCATGTGACTCCATGTAGTAGGCCAATGGGCTATCTACATGGTTCAAGATAAAGCTTTGAGCATTTGGATTACTTTTTATGATTATTGGGGAAGCTAGCACTACTGCTCTACTCACGTAATCCTCTATAGTAGTGTATTTGATAGAAATTATACTAGTGGTCGGTGATGGTTGCTGACCTAACACAAGTTGAGGTCTCTGTTCTATCTAATAAGTGGTTGATAAGATTCTTGTGGCCTATAGTATGGCTGTTGTTGGTATTAATTTGGATATCTCCTTAGCTATTGATATTGTTCTTGGTAGTTTTTTCTAACCACTTGTTTGTTGTAGGGGCAATCCTATGCATTGTGGTAAGTGTATTTTTTCTCTATGGTGCAATAGAGGCCATTTGGATTGCCTAGATTTTGAGCACAAACATTAACCATGTGGTCTCCTTCATAATTATAGCACTGTTTTATTGAAACCATCCTAAGGGTTTGTCCACTCGAGACTCCTAGCTTTTGAGCTCATTTTTATACTAATTCCTCAATTGAAGTTGATTGCTTGGATGTAAAGCTACTAGAATAATGTGAATCCTTATAGAGCTTAGAAAGTTCTAACCCATTAGCCAAGTTATCCTCAATTTCAATACACATTCACAAAATTGTTCTATTGCCTATGGATCCTTTACATACACATAAGATCATAACTTTGTACTCAACAAACCATCTAAGAACAAAGAGACTTGCTTGGCGTGAGTTTGTAGCTCTAGGGTCAGACATCGTTTAATGTACTTTCTAAATCAATGACTGACTAGCCTAAATGTCTCTTGAGGTGCTTGCTTGAAGCTATGGATCAATGATGAAGTGTTATGTGTGATTCAACTCTTTGAGAACTCTGTGATGAATGCTTCTGACAACTAGTTGATATCCCTGAATCAACCTTGATGTAAGGGTTGAAACCACATTACATTCAATGCCAAGCATCGACTTGCTTGGAAAACTTCAACTTTTGAAATCATTACATAGAAGAAAAACTCTGGAGATGGAAGAAGAAGACTTATACACAAAACTTCTACTAAACCTTCTAATGGCTATGGAGACTCAAAACTTTACAGATACTTTCTCACGTAAAGAAGCCCAATTATTATCAACTACCATTATCTTCATTCTCTCTTATGCGATAGTTGATACAAACTAACTTATATAGAGTTTGTCAATCTCATGACTTTTTAAAAAACTTCTAGAACTCAAGTGAACTAACTTTACAAAAATAATAGACTTGTGAATTTTTCCTTTCACATAGGCATGTGGCTTTCTTCTAAGGCTTTGACCTTCAAATATATGTCCAATTAGTGATTGTTTCTCCACCAGCTCCCCCTCAATCACTAATTGACATTCTCTATTTCTTCATATCATCTTCTTTTCTTTTAATCCTGCCATGCTTTTGAACCAGCTGGTCTTCACACCATCCAAGGTCTTTATCATTATGTCTGCTATCTGATCTTTTGTAGAAATGTACTCCACTTCAATTTCTTTCTCCATTACCTTTTCTCTCAGGAAATGATAATGTATCTCTATATGTTTTGTTCTTGCATGAAATATTGTATTTTCTACAAGATAAAGTGAAATCATATTATCTCCATGTATTGTAGGTATACCTTGATCAATGCCCAAGCTTTTGAATAATGTCTGCATCCATATGTTCTCCTTAGTTGCTTCCACAAGTCCTTTGTACTCAGCTTCAGTTGATGACAATGCTACTATATGTTGTTTCTTTGAACACCAACTTACAAGCTTATCACCAATATATATCATGTATCCATGTGTTGATCTGCTATCATCCTGATTACCTGCCCAGTCTGAGTCACTATATGCTCTAAACTTCAAATCTGATGTAAAAGGATAATACAATCCTTCCTTTATAGTTCCTTTGATATATATGAGAACTCTTTGACCTGCAATCCAACGTGGGTCCTTTGGACAATGCATGAATTGTGACAAAACTCCCACTGCATAACTAAGATCAGGTCTTGTTAGTGTAGCATAAATCAAACTACCCAGAAGAGATTGATACTTCCTCATATCTTTATATTTTGCACCATCATATTTACTAAGCTTGTGATTGACTTCAAGTGGACTTGAAGCTTCTTTGCAATTTAACATACCAAACTTATTCAATAGATTCAGAAGATACCTTTCTTGTGATACATATATGCCCTGATCTGTATAAGTGACTTCCATTCCAAGAAAGTATGATAACTTTCCTATATCACTAATCTTGAATTCTTTTTCAAGTAATCTCTTTGCCTCCTTGATTCCTTCATCTCAAGTACCTCTGATTATAATTTCATCCACATAAATGCAAATGTAGATTGTACCTTCCTCTGTTCTTTTTATAAGTAGACTTGGATCTGCTTTTGAACTTTGATATCCAAGATCATTGAGATACTTCACTAGTCTCTAGTTCCATGCTCTTGGAGCTTGCTTCAATCCATAGAGTGCTCTTCTCAACCTGCAAACAAAATTTGGATACGAGGAATCTATAAACCCTTGAGGTTGTTCCATGTATACCTCATCTGATATGTATCCATTCAAGAATGCATTCTTTATATCCAACTGACTTAGAGTCCATCCTTTTGAAGCTACAATATCAATGATTGTCCTTATAGTTGATATCTTAGCTACAGGACAAAATGGCTCATCATAATCTATGCCATAAGTTTGGGCATAGCCTTTCACCACTAGTCTACCTTTGTATCTAGCTTTACTTCCATCTGCAAGCTTCTTCACTTTATAAACCCATTTATTTCCAGTTACCTTCTTATCATTTGGTTTAGGAACAAGTTCCCATGTCTTCTTCTCCTCTAGTGCATTGAATTCTTCTTTCATTGCTTCTTACCTTTTGCTTCATCATAGTTATGAGGTTCTTCATCATCTTTGACCATATATGCATAATTCTTTTGAGTTATGTAAGAAGTATCATAAGAATACCTTTCTGGTTGCCTTCTTGTCCTACTTGACCTCCTTGGTTCACATTCTTCATATGTGTCTGGATACACCTCTTCATCAAATATAGGAGCTTCTTCATTTCTTCTAGTCAATCCACTTCTAGATGTACTTGCTTGGATATAGTCTTCATCTTCATTCACTTGCACACTTGATTTTCCTTTCTCACATCTTCTTACCTCTTCTTCAAATTCTTTAGCTGTATGACTTTGATCTGCATACCAACTTTTCTATTCATCAAATGTAACATCTCTAGAAACAAGAAATTGTTTGGTTAGAGGATTCCACAACCTATAACCCATCTTCTTTTCATCATAACCAATGAATACATATTTTTCTACCTTTGGTTCAAGTTTATGTCTAAGTTGTGATGGCACATAAGCATATGCAATTGATCCAAACACTTTACAATGATCTAGTGTTGGTTTCTTACCCCACCAAGCTTCATATGGAGTCATTCCATTTAGATCTCCACATGGTAATCTATTCACAAGATATGTAGCTGTATTTACAGCCTCAACCCAAAGATAAATTGGACAATTCTTCTCCTTCATCATAGCTTTAGCAAACTCAACCAAAGTCCCGTTTCTTCTTTGTGCTACACCATTTTATTGTGGTGTATACTTGCAGGTTATTTCTCTCTTAATACCTGCATTCCAAAGATAACCATTGAACTCTTGGGAGAAGTATTCTCCCCCTCCATCAGACCTCAGTCTTTTAATCTTTTGACCTGTAACTCTCTCTGCATATGCATGAAAATGCTTGAAAAGGCCAAACACTTCTGATCTTTCCTTCAAAACATACATAGTTATCCATCTTGTTACATCATCAATGAAAAGAACATAGTACCTTGAGCCACTGATAGATCCTTCTTTTGTTGGTCCCCATACATCTGTATGAATGAGCTCTAGTAATCCATCATGTTTGAATCCTTTCTTCTGAAATGATAACATATGTGCTTTACCCATTTGACATGCTTCACATTTATAAATCATATGTTTATTCTACACATTTGGTAGTCCTAGTACAAAGTGATTTGCAACCATAGCTTTAATTCCTCGTTCATTGAAATGACATAATCTCTTATGCCAAAGATCAAGTTCTGTAATCAATTCTTCACCGTGTGTGAGCAAAGCTTGACCAATGTTCCCTTGCACTCTTAAAGAAAAGAGTCTACCTTCTTTCTTACCACAAACAATCTGATTATATCCATTCTCAAGATCTTCAACAAATACTCCTTATCTCCTTGAAGCACCAATTGCTATTAATGTTCTGATTGTTCCCATCTTTGCAACAGGGCTGAAAACTTCATCATAGTCTATGCCTTGTGTTTGTTTAAATCCTTCGGCAACTAATCTAGCTTTATATCTAGCTAGTGAACCATCAACATTCCTCTTTACTTTAAACACCCATTCGTTTGGAACAATCTTCATACCTTCTTTCTTTGGCACTAGCTCCCATGTGTGATTATCTTTGAGAGCTTTGATCTCCTCTTTAATAGCTTGCTTTCCATTCCTTTTGTGTGCAAGATTCTTCATATGTCTCAGGCTTTTTGGCTTTGATAACCTGAATGATCTATGCAAAATGTTTCACCATGAAACTATCATAACTCAGCCTTTGAGTTGGATACCTTATCCTTGAAGATCTTCTTTCCATGCCTTTAGAAAGTTGATTCTTTAACCTATTCAGCTTTACCTTCGGAGTGATTACCTCTTCATATTCTTCTTCACTTGCATCTATCTCACTGTTTGGAGTAGCACTTGCTTCTTTGACTCTACTATGAGCTGAATTTGGAGACAAAGAATGACTCCCCCTCCATGTTGAACATTCTTCATTTGATGTAGATGCCTCTAGGCCTGAAACCTTTAACCTTGATTGTTGAAATTTGCTTTGATTTGTTCCTACATAATCATCACAATCTTCTTCAAGAATCTTTTCTTTTCCTTTATCTTCATACCATGGTCTTAGTTCATCAAAGACCACATCTCGTGAGACTCTTAATTCCTTTCTTCGAGGATTGTAACACTTGTATTCTTTTTCCTCTATCGAGTAACCGATGAAAATGCTTTTTTTTTACCTTGGTTCCATCTTTGTTCTAACTTCTTGTGGGAAAAGCAAACACATCCAAACACTTTGAGATGTGTAAGATCGGGTTTCTAACCAGAATATACCTCCTCTTGAGTCAAGTGATGTATTGCCAATGTTGTGCACCTATTCATCAAGTAAATGGCATTTGTGATAGCTTCAGCCCAATAGTACTGTTGGGGGATTCTTGGACAAGAAGGGATTTGAGTGTTTGTAGGAGAAAAGGGAAAGAAAAGAAGAAAGATACACAGTGGAAGCCTCTGCCGATTGATTATAATAAGAGAAATACAATGTGAAGCACAATATAATCCAATGCTTCTGTGCAAAATCCCACACAGTGCTCAATTACAAAATACCAAATACCCAAGGGGCTTGTTGCTGCCAGCCTCCTCTGCACCAAACCTCCACCTTCTCCAAGCCTGCACTTGTGCACACCTTGCACCAAGCTTCCACTAAAGGGGAGGGATGGGTACCTTCTGTTGGCACGCTGTCGGAAAGTTTTCAACTTTCCAGTTGATGACCAGATAAAATACAATTAACTTAATTGGTGAATTCTAACCTTGTATATCACTGTTAAACAATTATGTTGATTGGAATTAACTATTTTTGAAGTGTTTGCAGATACAGGAAATGATAAAGAATATATGTTCATATTAGGGTTTACTCTAATTTCATATTTAATGAGTATTTCATATTTATACATGCTTGATTCATGGGTATTTAACCCTAGGGTTGTCTAAGTTCACATGATTTTATGTTCATTAGGTTCATCTGAAGGGTCTCAAAAGATTTTAATGGGTTAATGCTAGGGTTTATGTCAATGTCAATGGACTAATGATAGGGATCAGAAAGATTTTAATGAGTTTCAAGGGTTTCCAAAGGGTTTCTTGTAGGTTTTCAAGGGTTTTATTGAATGTTAAGGGTTAAAATAATCAGTATTTAATTAAATTAATCTTTAAAATGAACATTTATGTATTAAAAATTAAAATATGATTTATTTAATTAATTTAATCATATGTGTGCATTTAAATACTAAGGTTCTAATTAATTAAATTCTTATCCTAAGCTTAACTTACCTAATTTATTTAATTAAAAAATTAAGGCTAATTAAATTAAAATGGTAAATTAAGTGGATAATTAACTAGTGGTCTATATGGATGCTAGAAAAAAGAATGGCATGTGAGTAATGTAGAATTAAAGTGAATTAAGGAGTGGTCTGAAAGGAAGATGCACTTATAGTGAAAAAGTTGGTTAATGAAAAGGAATGAAGAGAATTAGTGAAGACGAAAAGAGAGGAGTAGAAATGAAGTGTAATTAAAGTAGTTAAAGGTAAATGAAAAGTGTGATGGATAAATGTGGGCAAAAGTGAGGTTGTAGTTTAAAAGTTAAAACTAAAAAGAGTGGCTTAGAAATGACTTGTGTTTGTATATATATGTGTGATATGCTCTAGTTTTCCCTAATGTTTCTTTGCAGGTATTTCCTCCTCCTCTTTACCTTCTTCTTTTTAGAGAATGAGAGTTTATGTTTTCTTCCCCTTCTTGGTAGTAAGAGAGAGTCAATCCTCATAGTTAAAGTTCCACGTATATATTAGGTACCTTCTGGTTGTTGTAGACAATCAGAGTGACATAATTATCAAGAGAGAGAGTATTCAAATCTGTTTTTCGCTTCTGGGGTCAGACTATGCAAGCAGAGAGAGAGAATCCTCTTAGTTTTCCTCTCGAGGTTGAGAGCCTCCATCGCGCTTTCGCCTTTTCTCTTGCTCGGTCTCAAATTCTGCTTTATCTGCTCCGGTTTTGAGTCCTCAACTATCTGCAGGAAGGATGACGAACGCGTCCTTGGCTGCTTCAACTGTGGCATCTGTTTCGTCTCATTCATATGCTTCATCTCCTCATGGCCTCGGAATAGATTCATAGCAAGCGGGCCCGGCTCTTCTGTCTTTATGTTCGGGAGCAGCGCTCCGAACACTAACATTGAGGGCAAGAGGAATTGAACAGATGCAATGTGGATCACAAGAAGGGATTCGAGCTGTAACAAGTAGTGGAAAGCCACGTCGTAGTCCGGTTCGAGAAACAGAACTGATCCCCGTGTCACCGGAGGATGATGATTCATCGGTTTCAACTTCGCGAACTCTTGTGGACAATGGGTTCTTCATTCCTGAGCAACTATGCACTCTGCCAGAATCGGGGGGGGGGGGGGGGGATGTGGTTGCACCCAAATTTCCTCGGAGGAGACAAGAGATGAGGGAGAAAGATGTATAGAGATGAAGATTGAGGCAGAAATGGAGAGCTTATGTACATAAAACAGAGAGAGAGATAGAAGAGAGAGAGAGCGAGAGAGAGATCGAGAAAGAGAGAGAGAAAGAAAACTATGTTAATTTAATTTTATTTATTTGTTTAAATTAATTAGATGCAGTAAATGTTTAGTTTAATATTTATTATTTGGTTTGTATTTATGAGCATTCTAAAGCTTAAGTGACATGTGATTAGATGCATGAGTGTATATGTACAAGTGTTAGCATGCATATTATGACAAATGTGAAAGTGCATGTTTAGTGTATGCATATGCATGAATGTCATTAATATATTGTTTTAATTAGATATAATAAGTTTTAATTAATTTTGGTATTATTTAATTATAAATTGGAAAGGTATACTTAATTAATTACTTCTAAGTAGTAATTAGATGTTAGTATATATGAGTACATATTAACATGTGCATATGTGTTAGTGTATATGTATATGCATACATGTATATGCATGTAGAATGTTAGTTTACATGAATCAATGCATATGAGCTAATGAATGTGTGTATGCATGTTAGTTCATATTAATACTACATTTGCATGAGTATATGTATTCCAAAAGGAGTGGTGTATGTGCATGGTTATATGTATTTAGAAGTGCATGAAAGTATGTTAGCATGAGTATGTTTTAATGTATGAAAAGTATGGGTTTTATATTTTTCATTAATTTCTTGTTAGATTACTAATGTGCTAATGTTTTTTGCAGAAACATTGAAGATTAAAAAGCAATTGAAGTGCAGTGAAGTGAAGCAAAGTGAAGATTTCATCAATTCAATTATCCGACAATCTGAATTAAATCCATAGAAATTATCCTTGATTAAGCTTTGTATAGGATTCACTTATTGTTAGCCATCTTTTAGAGAAATTATATCATTTTATAGCATTGTAATCATCCATTATCGTCATTAGCATTAATTCAATTCTAATTTGCATTATCATTCTTGTCAATGTTATCTGAAATCGTTAATTTCAAAAACCTGTAACTGAAGAAAGTCTGATATTACCTATACCTCAAGAAGCTATTGATAGATATAGAGCAGTCCAGCCTTACGGTTCTTAAACTTTTAAAGTGTTTCAATTATCTACTCCATATTTCCTAGATTTAAGAGTAATTTAGAATTTCTGATACCTTAGACGAAAGAAAAATATACCTAAAACACCTACGATTGTCTCATACACCCTACGTGTGCCGAGGGATTTAGTGGCTGACTGATCCACCAGCCTTATGTCCGCAACTTCCCGACAACGCACACACTTCAATCAGACCTTGGGATCCTTGGGGTAGCACTTCTCTACACACTTCCTTGGTCACTCTTCATGAACACTTTGCACTTCACTTCTCTGCGTCGCACACTGGGTGTCTCTTGCACTTCTCTCTCTTGCCTTGCTTCGATTATGCTTACTCTTGCTTACACATAGAATAGTCCAAGAATAGTCCTTGCCTTGATTTGAGTGTGTCGATTCACGTACGCTCCTAACTGCAAGAGTATCTTGGTGCTCACTTTGATGTCCTAAGATTTTCTTCACAAGTGGCAGCCAACGACTCCCTGTTTTGTCCTATAGTGACTTTAGTCTAAAACAAAAATTTTAATAGGGGGCCATGCTTTCACTTCTGTGTACGCTGTCCCTTCACATACCTTCATATTTTTCCTTTTAATTCTTCACTTTTTCACATAAGAGAGGGTTCACCTGAACCTTCCAAAACACTTTAAAACACTTTGAACCTTAGGGAAATTAGAGAAATACCTCTGCAACCTGTAAACCACTTTCTCCAATTTACCCTTTGTGGACAATTAATTGTGCACTAACTGTGCACTTTGACACCTGCACTTTAGCAACTTTGACTTTGCACCTGTTGACTTTGACCTTGACTTTGTTGACTTTGACCAATTTGACTTTGACTTTTTTACTTTGATTGTGGTTGACTTTGACTATGGTTGACTTTGACCAATATGACTTTTATGGGTGCAACAAGTACAATGGTACCTTCATCTCATTGAGCATGCATCTTGCAATTTCAACAACTTGCCTATTTTTCCTCTTAGCTAATCCATTTTGTTGTGGTGTATACCTACAAATAAACTACCCTTTGATCCCATTCTCTTGTAGAAAATCTGAATATTCTTTGGAGAAGTATTCTCCACCACCATCAGACCTTAACCGTTTGATAGACCTTCCTATTTGTTTTTCAACTTCAACTTTGAACCGTTTGAATATATAAAACAACTCTGATTTTTGCTTCATACAAAAGAGCCATACCTTTCTTCAGTGATCATCAATGAAGGTGACAAAAAGTCTATTACCAACCATTGATGCCTCTTGGGTTGGTTCCCATACATCCGTATGTATCAGTCCAAGACATTTGGGGCCACATAATTGCTCCTCTTGAATGGCTGCCTCATTTGCTTTCCTAGTTGACAAGCTTCACATAACTCATGTAGTCCAATGCTATTAAATTTTTGGAAAACCTCTTACCACTTCATGTTTGCTCATGTCCTTCAGCTTTGGAATATTGATATGTCCTATTCTTTTGTGCAATAAGTCTAGCTCTAAAATCTTCTTGTTCCCACATTGAATGTACATGACCTTTCCATGTGGATGTTGGATGTCCAAAGTGAACATCCTTCCTTATTTTCTACCTCGAGCAATGTCCTTGAAGCCTTCCTTTGGATTCTTTGTGAAGCATCCATTCTCATTGAATATGACATGGTAACCCTTCTCTACCATTTGTCCTACTGAAATTAAGTTCTTTGAAATTGTGGGAACATGAAGAACATTAGATAGTACCTTTTCTCTACTTGTATCTCCAAGCCTTATATCTCCAATATGTTCAATCATGTGTTGAGTATCATCACCTCTTTCAACACATCCTTTTCCACTTGGTACATGTAGATTAGTGAACAAAATTCCTTGGCATGACATATGGTTACTACAATCTGAATCAATGTACCATTTTTTGTTATCTTCACAAGAGCTTCTATACTCATGTCTCATTGCAAGTCATGTGTCCTTGCTTCGTTCACTTGAGGTGCTTGCATAGTTGCCTTGGCTCCTTTGATTGCCCCCATTTGGTCTTCCATTCTTCAACCAACAATCACTAGCATAGTGTCCTACTTTACCACAATGATAGCATGTTATACCTTTATGAGAATTGTAGGAGCCTCGGCCTCGGCCTCTTCCTCTACTTCTACCTCAACCTCTTCCTTGTGTGTTGTAATTTGATGCATCCTTGTTGCCTTTCGAATTGTTTTGATTGTTGTTGGAGTTGTTGTGACCTCTTCCTTTTCTTCTTGAGCCTCCTCTTGAGTTCTTTCCTTTACCTCGACTGGCATAGAATATTTGGTTATGACTGTCCTTTCCTTTGGGGCCACCAAAGCTAAGCTCTTCTGTGAGAAGATGAGGGATTAGTTGTTCAAAACTTGGATATGCTTCTTTCAAGCTAATGGAATTTATAAAGCCTTCCATCTTTCATCTTCTCTCAATCCATTGAGAGTATAACACACAAGATCTACTTCTTCAACCATTGTGCCAATAGAAGCTAAAGCATCACTTAGCTCCTTAATCTTCAAAGTATATTCGGCTATGGATTGAATCGAACTTTTCTTGATTGTGTTCAACTCATTCTTGAGTTGAAGTTTCCTAGCTTTGGTATTTGTTGAATACATCCTTTCAAGAGCTTCCCAAGCATCCTTAGTTTTCTCTAGGTCTTGAATATGCCCTAGCATGGCATTAGTAATGACTTGTGAAACGAGGAACATGACTCCCCTATTCCTTTTCGATTCTTTTGCTTGCCTCCTTTGGACTTCAGTGACTGTAGCTTGATTGATTTGAGGTTGAGCATCATCGGTGCTCACAATACCCCACAAGCCTTTGCCCATTAGGTAGTTGGTCATTCTAAACTTGTTGGGAGAGATGTGATGTGGTACTGCAAAAACTTGCTTTGTACCTGCCATAATACACTTCAGAGTTATATATTAGCCCCTTTTAGCTTGCAAATGACACCAAGAAAGAACCTATGTACTTTGGAGTTGATGCTTGAAACAATTATATCAAAAGAGACTACTTCATGAATAGCTAGTGTCACAAAACTTGCTATTTTAGTCCATACATCAACTGATTCTTTTGCTCAGAGCTCACAGTACAATAACAATTGATGAACTTCCTTTTGAGCGAATTCAATCAGCTTAGATAGCTAATTATTGCAAGTGGTATCATCTAAAATGATCAACTATGCTATGAGAAATAAGTTTAGCAATCCAAAGCTTACCCCCGACTTTTTAGGGACTAACTAGTAGATGACCAATGCGCACTTTGACAATGATTTCTCCCAAATGCCTTGCGATTTTGATAGCATAAAGTAGACTTCAAGCTGGTTTTAAGAAGCCAAATATTATAAAAAATGGTTGTGAATTCACTGAGATATGATAAGAGAAAGTTGACTGTTTTAAGTAGTCATAGTGGAGAAGTAGGCAGAGATGTTCAATGAACTATATGTATTATGACGGATGATTGTACAAGATCATTGGCATTGTAATGATGCTCAATGATGATGGAATGAGCGGGATATGGTATGAGCCACTCAACTTCTACAAATGTTCAAGAAGGGAACTCTAAAAATGAGGCCACACTACTGCAAGATTCTTACAATGTCTTTTTATAAGAAGTTGTTCTAAGTTTGAATTTGAATTCAAACTTGGCTCCAACTAAAAGTGATTCCATTGATTTAGGAGTTATTCTCTCATTTGAAACTCATAACTAAAATTTTTCCTAACTCCATGAGATATAGGCTTTTATAAGATTCTTCCAAGATTTTAAATTTTTACAAATGGTAAATGACCAAGTGATTACAAGCTAAGGTTCACATGCATCATCAAGTGAGAGTTGCACACATGGTCTTCTAAGCCAAGTGTGTAGGCTTGATCATTTGCACCAACAACTCCCCCCCAAGACAAACATCTTGGCTTGCATTGCTTCATCAATCTTCTTGAGTATCCTGTAATCCAATCATGGTTTTAAACCTGCAAAGTTTTGTACCATCAGGTGCTTTGGTTAACAAATCACCACATTGCATATTTGTAGATACATATGCTAGTTGAATCTCTTTGCTCAAGAGTTTCTCTCTAACATAGTGATAGTGCACTTCTATATACTTGGTTCTTGCATGATAAATGGGATTGGCTGCAAGATGCAAAGAACTAGTGTTATCACCAAAGATCAGTGGTGAATGAGTATGAAGTCCCAAATCTAAGTAGAGTAATCTAATCCAAATAGCTTCTTGTGTAGCATTTGCTAATCCCTTGTGTTCACCCTCTGTTGAAGATAGATCAACAATTGGTTGCTTCTTAGAGGACCATGAGATGGGTTTATCACCCACAAAAGATAAATATCTAAAAGTACTTCTTCTATCATCCTTACATCCTGCCCAATCTGCATCTGATTAAACTTTATATCCAAATCTGATGTGTATGGGAAGTAAAGACCTTGATTCTGAGTACCTTTGAGATACTCCAAAATTCTTTTAGCAGCTTCCAAGTGAGGTGCTCTAGGTTTGTGCATGAATTGGCTCTGAACACTTACTCCATAACATATGTCAATCCTTGTTAATGTTGCATAGTTTAGACTCCCAACTATGCTTTGATAACCTGCAATGTCTTCAAGAAAATCACCTTCATGAGCACTCAATTTATGAGTTACTTCCATAGGGGTGCTAACTACTTTTGCATCCTCCAAGTGGAACTTCTTCAACATGTCCTGCATATATTTCCTTTGAGTGATGTAAATTTGAGAATTAGTGTATAATAACTCTAGTCCAAGAAAATATTTCTAAAACCCTAGGTCACTTATCTTAAAATCCTGCATCATCCGGTTTTTTATTTCTTTGATGCCATTGGGATCACTACCTGTAAGAATGATGCCATCCGCATATACACATA
Source organism: Ceratopteris richardii (assembly GCA_020310875.1). Lineage (NCBI taxonomy): Eukaryota > Viridiplantae > Streptophyta > Polypodiopsida > Polypodiales > Pteridaceae > Ceratopteris > Ceratopteris richardii. The sequence continues at coordinate 32,248,011 of CM035429.1, read as the reverse complement.
AATATATCATTTTTGAATTACTTCTCTTCACAAACAGGGAAGAATATGGTTTGCTCATCATGAATCCTTGGTCTTGAAGATGGGTTGTTAACCTATGGTTCCATGCCCTAGGTGTCTGCTTCAAACCATAAAGAGATTTCTTCAATTTTCATACATGATTTACCTTGCTTGGATCTTCATAGCCAAGAGGTTGAGCCATGTGAACCTCCTCTGAAATCCACCGATTGAGAAAAGCATTTTTCACATCTAATTGATACATATTCCAATTTCTAGATGCAGCTACACTTACCAATACTCTGATGGTTGACATCTTAGCCATAGGTGAAAAAGTTTCTTCATAATCTACTCCTTGGGTTTGTCCAAAACCCTTAGCCACAAACCTAGCTTTATACCTCTTTATGGATCCATCTGAGTTCCTTTTGAATCCACCTAGAACCAATTACCTTCATTAATGCTTTCTCGGGTACTAGCTCCCAAGTGTCATTCTCTTGGAGTGCTTCTATTTCTTCATCCATAGCCTCCTTCCGCTCTGCTTTGGTACTTGCTTCTTCATATGAAGAAGGCTCTTCAAGTGATGAATCCTTAGCAAGATAAATAAAATGTTTAGTGACTAATGAAGTATCATACCCATATCTGATTGGCTTCTTACTCTCTCTTTGTGATCTTCTTAAGGCTTGGTTGGATGACTCAGGTATATCCTCCAACCTCTTCATCTTGACCTTGCCTTTTGATTTCCATGCTTTAAATTCTTCCAAGTTGATGGTGTCCTCATATGATCTGATTTGATGTCTTCAATTGTGCTTGGCTCCTCCTTGGTGAGGCTTGGAAATTCTTCGTCCAAGTCATATGGCAATTTGACCTTCCTGCATTCACTTTCAAACCAAGAATCATTCTCATCAAACAAAACATGTCTACTGACCATAAATCCTTTGTTGGATGGATTATAAAACATGTATCCTTTTTTATTTATAGCATACCCTATGAAGATGCATTTCTTAGCCTTAGGGTCTAGTTTAGCTCTGATTTGGGATGGAACATGCACATAAGGAGTCATTCCATTCCTCATAAGGAGTCATTCCATCAAGGGATTTATAAGGTAACCTATTAATAAGGTAAGTGGTAGTAGAAACACTTTGTGCCCACAAGTAATTAGGCCACTTCTTTTCATTTAGCATAGATATAGCTGCTTCCACAACCAATCTTTTCCTCCTCTCTACTACTCCATTTTGCTCAGGAGTATATCTGGTAGTGATCTCCCTTTTGATGCCTTTTTCTTGCGAAAATGCATCAAACTCATTGGAGAAGTACTCACCTTCTCCATCTAACCTTATCCTCTTTAAGCTTTTTCTTGTTTGCTTTTCCACAAGTGCAAGATACTTCTTGAAACAACTAAATACTTGATCCTTATGTTTCATGATTACAAGATAGTCCACCTATTGAAATCATCAATAAATGACACAGAGTAGCTTGAGCCTGAAATTGAAGGGTCCTGGCGTGGTCCCCACACATCTGTGTGGACAAGTTCCAAATAATCCTCATGCATATAGCCTTTCTTTGTAAAAGGCAACTTGTGTGATTTACCAAACTGACATGCACCACATTTATAGATCATGTGTTGCTTGGATACATTAGGTACCCCAAGTTCACATTGATCTCTACATATTTGCTTCAATATTCTCTCACAATGTACCCTAATATTTTGTGCCATATCTCTAACTCAGACAAAGTTTGATCCTTATAATTATAAAGTGCAATGTTTCTAGTGTCCTCAAGCTCAAATGTAAACAATCTACCTGTTTTCTCTCCCTCTGCAATTCTCCTAAATCCATGTTGGGGATCCTCCACAAAAGCTCCAAATTTATTGAACCTAACTTGCAAACCCTTTTCCACTATTTTTCCAACACTCATCAAATTCTTTGTGATAGTAGGTACATAAAGAACTCTGCTCAACAGATTTCTATTCCCATTAGAAGTTTTGACATTTCCTACCTTGACAACTGAATACTTTGTATCATCACCTTTCTGCACTTGGTGCTTTCCGTTGGGCTCTTCAAGATTACAAAGGAGAGCTACATTTCTTGCTACATGGTTTGAACAACCTCCATCAATATGGAAGAGATGCTCATCATTCATACCTTGTTTTGAAGTCATGTTCATAATGAGAAGAGAATCCTCTTGATCCTCTATATAGTTGTTGAAGTCTTTTCTTGATTTGTATCCTCCTTGATAATTGTTGTTATAATTTTTGTTGTAGCCATGCTTGTATCCTTGATTATGGTTGAATCTTCCTCTTGATTGTGAGTAGCCACCTCTTTGAAATCCTCTTCCTCTTTGGTTCTTGAAGTTCCTATAGCACTCATATGTTGTGTGATTAGACAGTCCACATATATTGCATGGGGAAGAGTTGAAAGGTCTCCCCCTACCTTGCTTACCTCCTCTGCCCCTTCCTCTTGAATTCTTACCTCTCCTTGCATAGTTAGCTTGAGAAGTAGCACGTTCATCTTCAACTTTCTTGCTCTTTCCTTTATCCTTAAACTTTCCTTTATCTGTATAAGAGCAAAAGAATTGTTACCTCTTGATGGTTCTCCATTTTTGTTGAGCTTGGCCTCATGGGTGAAGAGTTGACCCATGAGAGTGGTTAGATGAGGGATTTGCATATCCATATAAAGATCCATGGCAGTTGTGAAAGATTCCCACTTATCATCTGGCTTGATACCATTGATTATCTGTCTCACTATTTGCTCTTCTTCAATCTCCTCTCTTATGCTTGTGTTGACACTCAAGGTCAAGCACAAGTGTGGAAGCGCATCAAAAGGAAGTGGACACACAAGAAGAAGGAGCATGCAGGGAGCTCCAAGAAGCACATGTCAAATTCTCAGAAGCAATCCCTATAAAAAGAGTGATTTTTATCACTAAAACCCATTGTAAATACCATTTTTTATTTTTGTAGCTCCATTTTGTTCAAGTCGAGGAATCCTCAAGCTTGAGGAGTATTAGAAATATCATCCTACCAATTTTCATAATTTTTAGACTCTGTTTGAGGCCCCAAATAAGCCCTAAAACTTATTTTTTAACTAGGCCGGACACTAGGTCTGGACAGGGCCAAAACCACTCAAAAAACTATAAAAAGGGTTGGAGAGCTCATTTTTGAGGTTAGCTTGTTGTAGATTTGAGCTTTGTAAGAGAGTTCTTTTGTAATCAAAGATCTTCCATTGTTCCACTCTTCACTCTTACCTTGTGCATGGGTGTGTGTGTATGTGTATGCATGCTTGTGTGCTTTCACTCACGCACTTGTGCCATCACTTGCTCATAGTCTTCATACTAGTCCTCACGTCTCCACGGATTGACATTTATGAGGTGATTCTCCTCATGTTGGTACTTGCCATTGTGATAGAGTGACAGCTTGCCAATTGATCAACTACATCTTTCACCTTAGTCACAAACTCTGAAACATTCTGCTTAGGTTTCTTCTTTTGAGTAGTAAACTCGATCCAGAATTGATTTTTCCTAGCTCTTGAATTGGAGGAAAAATATGAAGATAGAGTATCCCAAGTCAAAGATGCTTCATCCATATCTCCCAACAGTGGTATCACTGCAAGTTGAGGTAAAATGGGAGATGGTTTCCCTTCCTTCATTGATAAATTGGACAAGAATAAACGTGCATTCTACCTACCCTAATACACCAGAGTTATATAGTAGGCCCTTTTATCTAGAAAATGAAACCAAGAAAGTACTTATGTACTTTGGATTTGATGCTTGAAACAATGGAGTCAAAACAAACTACTTCATGAATAGCTAGTGTCACAAAACTTGCTATTTTAGGTCATACACCTGCTAATTCTTTAGCTCAGAGCTCATAGTACAGTAACAATTGATGATTTCCTTTTGATGTAATTCAATTAACTTAGATAGCTAATGATTGCAAGTGGAATAATCTAAAATGATCAACTATGCTATGAGAAATAAGTTTAGCAATCCAAAGCTTACCCCCGACTTTTTAGGGACTAATGAGTAGATGACCAGTGAGCACTTCAATGATGATTTCTCCTAGATGCCTGAACCAAATGCCTTGAGATTTTGACAGAATAAAATATACTTCAACATGGTTCCAACAAGTCAAAGATTATAAAAAATGGTTGGGAATTCAGTGAGATATGATCACAGAAAGTTGATTGTTCTAAGTAGTCATAGTAGAGAAGTAGACTGAGATGTTCAATGAACTATATGTATTATAACACATGATTGTAAAAGTTCATTAGCATTGTAATGATGCTCAATGATGATGGACTAAGTGAGCTATGGTGTGAGCCACTCAACTTCTACAAATGTTCAAGAAGGGATCTCTAAAAATGAGGCCACACTACCATATGATTCTTACTATGTCTTTTTATAAGAAGTTCTTCTAAGTTTGAATTTGAATTCAAGTTTGGATCCAACTAAAAGTGACTCCATTGATTTAAGAGTTATTCTCTCATTTGAAACTCGTAACTAAAAGTCTTCCTAACTCCACGAGATATAGGCTTTTACAAGATTCTTCCAAGTTTTTAATCTTTTATAATGGTAAATGACAAAGTGATTACAAGCTAAGGTTCACATGCATCATCAAGTGAGAGTTGCACACATTGTCTTCTAATTCATGTGTGTAGGCTTGATCATTTGCACCAACAAAACGTCCACACGGGATAGTTATCCTTATCGAATTTCTCTATATGCTGACCTAAGTCAGCCATTGAAGACTGTCAAAAACTTTGAAAGTTATCTCAAATAGTTATATTGTCATTTGCTCTTGCATTTGTGAAGCTCCCACTTGTTTTGTAGCTCCTCTTTTGCTTTTCTTTAACTCCAAACCTATTGATGAAGTTTCAGTACCAAGTTTGCTCCGATACCAACTGTGGAAAATGAGTTTTCCTATGCGCAACGAAATCATGTAGTGAACCCTTGTATGTCCAACACTTGGACAAACAATTGCACCTTAGATAGCTCCTTGTTCTCAATAAAAAATGCAAATGGACCTATGCCTTTAGTCAATAAAATTAGACAAAAAGATCTTTCTAACAAGCTATAAATAACGTAATTTGGACACGTTTTGATTAGGAAACACAACTGACGAAGATGAACTATATGTCCACACAAGTATGCTAAAGAATTGAACTTCACTCTCGGATTGATAACTCCGTGAATATATACCTTTGAGGAAGATAAAAGGAATTATGCACAAATAGCTTTCCAATAAGCTAAAAATCAGCTAATTTGGATGCGTTTTGGTCAAAAGACTCAACTGACCAAAACAGACCCCCTGCATACACAAGTATACTAAAAAACTAGACTTCACTCTCCGATAGATATCTCATAGAATATAAATCCTTTGAATGAAATACTTGGGATAGAGAAAGAATATGCAAAGAGCTTTGCAAGAAGCTAAAAATCAAGCAATTTGGATACATTTTGGTTGGTAAAATTAACCGACCAAAATAGACTACCTATCTACATAAGTATGCTAAAAAACTGGACTTCACTCTTTTGACTGATATATCACAAATAATATATGCTTTGAAGAAGATATTTGAGATAGAGAAAGCAGATGCAATAAGCATTCCAATGACTATTTAAACAGAAGAAATGGTTACATATATACAAAGATATGAGTTTCAAAACATAGCTATGTAAAAAATGGCATGCATCTAGAAGGAGTCTATGGGAAGACAAAATGAAAAAATGACCAAATCTGACTATTGCAAGCTCTTGCCTCCTTCTCTCCGTGTTTAAAACATGCTCCCACTCCACTTTCATAACCAATGAGCATGTGAAGAAGTTTGTGCCTCCTTCTTAGGTCACCACTTTCATTTGATTGCCCACTACATGCCACTTACTACAAGGCAGATATTGTATCTTTTACTCATCATGAATTTTGACTAGAATTTTATTTTTCTTTTCTCTTCTTTTCCTTTTTCTTTATATTTGGTTAATTTATCCAAGAATAGCTCATGTGAAAATGAGCCTATACATTTATCTTCAACATCTCTGTGTCCACCACTTGCTACATCTTTCCTGTCCATTCAACAAATTCTTGCAATGACTTCTTAACTTTGAGTATTTCCAATGTCTGTTGCTTCTGGAAGTGGATCAAAACTTCTACATGCTCTCGTACCTTCCTCTACAACTCCTCTTGTAAACTTTGTACCTAGGATTTCTGCAACTGATACTCATTGGAATTAAGTATATCATTAAGTAGTTTTTGGTCCCTCAATAACCTATCCTATCTCACTAAAAACTTATATACTTCATCCAGTTTCTAGTGTATTTCATGCACCTCTACACTAACCTCAGCTTTTGACTATGACAACTGTTGCACAGATATCTTATCTACTACTGTCTTTAACACAGGTTCCAATGTATATGTATATGTATAATTATATGTATATGTATATGATTATGATTATGATT